>CM035839.1:102492898-104892898 GCA_020510985.1 Pholidichthys leucotaenia
CCAAAGTCAAAGATCTGTACTTAGTAATAGATACTGTTTGCATGCTAGTGTGTATGGACATCACACAAACCTTTTAACCCAGTATTTAGGTCAAGTGTTGCCAAGGAGACGAAGCTGCCATGGATGTGTACCGACGCTGACCGATGCTCACCATCGCTACAAAGGGGGGAACTGTAGCATCATCGTCCTCCTCAAAACCAAGACAAGATCACTTCTCTCCAGTTTACAGGAATTTCAATTTATTCATTACACAGGAATATCACCTTTCTGCCTTCTCAGGAATATCACTGGCTTTTTGCTGACTCATGCAGGCTTCTTCCAGACCTGACCAAAGATGCTTGCTTTCCCAGGACCCCAATGTAGACAATTGCCGCTTGCAGAGATTGTAAGGATCAGAGTTTGCTTTTAAAGGCTCAAAGGAACATAAAACTCAGGAGACCAGACCTCTCAACATGAACACTGCATTTGATAACGTACCTTTTCACAGGAAACCAATGTTTTTAAAAGAGTCATAAACCACTTAATCTGATGGTTTTATAGCCTATGCTGTCCAGGCCTTCGCCAGATACTAAGGAAATCATCTACAGCTCAACAGTACCTCCTAGCGGATACCTACGGAATGTGTTTTCAGTACGTAGGATGACTTTTAATTTGTTCTAAATATTAAGTTTCTTTCAGCTTATCCTGGATCCTAAGGACACTGAAAATCATCCCCCTTATCACCAACCATGGTTTGCTGCATGTTCTGCTGTTCTAATCTTGATCTAAATGTGAATGCATGTATTATAATTATGTATAAGAAATGTTATATTCATGAGTGTTATTGGAGTAATGGTATAAATGCATGATCACCATATATTAGCCAAGTCATTTAATTTAGTTAGATTTTATATTGAGCATTTATCTTATAAGAACTGACTGTTGATTTTTCCCTCTGAAAATTCATGGGATGGTGTCTCCATTTGTTTGGCTGCTCTCAAACAAAGAAGTGTTTTCACATTGGATAACAGCCATTTCAAACTGATTCTGAGAGAGTAGATTGGTCAGTTGACGACTGACCTCATCAGTTTTACGACCCGGCGAGGTAACTTTAAAAGACAGAAGTTAGATTTGAGAGGAAGAGAGAAAAAAACAGAGGGAAAACAGGGTTAACAGTTGAGTCACAGCACAGTTAAGAGTTTTAAAAAAAGTCAGAGATCAGACAACAGGCAGGAAGATTAGCTAGAAATAGAATTAAGAATTAGAAACACAGAAAGAAGAGAGAGATTTTGAGAAAGATTAGGAACTAAATTCAGATTAAAGAAGCAGAATAGTAATCTAGACCTCAGAAGAAGATTTTATTCCACCGTTTCAAGGCCCTGTGAAGTTTTATTTTATTCTGTGTGTTTGTCAAATCTTTTCTTATATTCTGGAAACTGAGGAGAAACCATTTTTCTTTAGAGCTCGTCCCTTTTTAGAGAATCAAATTCTCAAACTTTTTCTTTCACCTCAGAAGCCATTCTTATCCTAGTAAATGTTTTTCTAACACTTTTTTTTTAATGACTTTTCACGCCATTAAAGTGGACCTTTAATTTGCCTAGTTTAAAGTGAAGAGGCTGAGAAGATTTTCCTTCAGTTTCTTTGGTCTATCCTGCTACAAGAGACCCCAAATTTGGATTCTTTTCCAAAGGACTTTTCACGCCGCTCTGTGACAGACCACCCACTGCTGCCATTGTCTGGAGAGCCCCCAGCTGAGTTATCACCTCCAAGGCTGTGAGGAGGCATCTTGCAGCAGCTTCCTCCGACGTCCTAACTTCAAAACCCAGCGGTACCGACCCGCGGAACTTGGACCAACGGCCGTGTGTGAGTGAGACTCTTATTTCTCCTATTTCCTGGGTTAAAACGTGATGTCCTAACAATTAAATTACAATTGAATATGGCCCGTATTTCAGGGCTCAATTAGTCTCTCAGCCGCAGGATAGAGCTGTAAACTGAAGCAAAAACTCTTAGTCATTTTAAGTAACTGCCCTTAAATTTTGTAGATTAATTCAGGAGTCATTTTTAGATAATTAGCTTATGAATTTTCCCCATAAAATTGCGATGTTTTGTTAAAACATTCCAGCCTCACTTACTGTTGAAACATAAGCCTATTTCTCCTTGGTTCTACAGAGGTGTAAAGCTGGATTTTATGTTCAGGAACCCAATATCAGTTGATGTGATATTTTACGCTGTCATCATCTGAATCTGTTTATTCATCATTTGAACGCCATGCCATGTAACCTGAATGATTTTAATAAATGAGTGAATAAGAGCAGTTGAAGCGTTTTCCTTTCGTATATACAGGTTTCCTAATCACGGCAGGACAAAAACTCACTGAAACTTTGAGACTGATTCATTAAGTAATTTAAGGTACAAAATTAATTGAAATTAAAGTTAATCTTATTGTCCGTTAGGACTGGTGCCCCTTTTACGAGTGCTTTTATTTAATTTAGCGGGTGTAGAAGTGCTGGTTCAACTCCGCCCCTTTCACACCCACTATTAAATAAAATAAATAATTCCTGTACCTTATGACAAAATAATTTTATACGCCCTTCATCCTACAGTGTATAGAGGCCCATTTCCAGCAACTATCACTCCAGTGTTCTAATGGTATAATGTGTTTGCTCATTGCATCAGAAGGCTAATGGATGATTAGAAAACCCTTGTGCAATCATGTTAGGTCTGCAATGCTGTAATTGCTGCAAATGGAGGATTCTTTGACGAAAGCAAAGTTTGAAGGAAAAAATTATTATTTCAAATACAAATCATTATTTCTAACCTCGTCAATGTCTTGACTATATTTTCATTTTACAACTCATGGTGGTAAATAAAAGTGTGACTTTTCATGGAAAACACAAAATTGTCTGAGGTGACCCCAAACTTTTGAACGGTAGTGTATATATTTATGTGTACATATGTATATTCACTGCTCTTATTTTCTTATCTTCTATATTATTGCTCTGAGTGTTGCTGTCCCTGTGCTGTTGCAATCCTGGAATTTCCCGATTGTGGGACTAATAAAGGCTTATCTTAATTATTTTTTATGATTGCAATTTGTAATATTCTTATCAGTTTATTATAAATAGGAAGTTAATTTCTCTGCAAAACTTCCATTAATATTGTTGCATTTCCTGTTTTATTTTGAAATGTGGAAGAGGATGTCAGTCTACTTAAGATAACTTTCCTAATTATCTCAACCCTTTTAAAGTACAAACAAATGGAGCAATTCTTAACTGATTCTCAGAGCTCCTGACCTTGATGGTGAGTTAGATTTTATTCACTTTATAATGGAGTGTTTTTCGCTGTTCACAGAAACTCTCCCTCTTTTCATACTTTTGAGCAAGTAGCCCCATTCAATAATGCTACATCAGGTGTGTGTGTGTGCGTGTGTGCGCGCGTGCACGTGCAGGTGTGCATGTGCATGCTTTAAATGGGGTTTGTGCATGCAGAATGACGCTTCCTGAGTACTGGAGGATCAATTCAGTGTGGTATAAATTTAAACACAGAAACAAAACCTACACTTATTTTAAGCTGAGCAAGCTGCTAAGAAAAAATCATAGGCGACACCACCTCAGGGATTGGCCTGACAGTGTCAGTTTTTTAATGGATTAATTGGCCCAAATTAATTGAAAAAGTTAATGGGTTAATATTCCCAAAATCAACCAAGCTTCCAAAATATGCTTGGAAACCTAAAGTGGTCTCTCCTTCAAATGACTCTCAATCTCCAACACCTAATTTTCTGTGTGATCAAATTTTCATATATCAACAATATTACCCACTGATACTTTGTTTTTCATGATTGAGCTGAGCTCCAACGAAGAGCCAACAGGTGTGGACAGGAAATTATGACTGTGACCCAACGAAATCACACTGTGCTGCTAGCAAAACCACACATTCACCCTTCTTTTCATCTAGTACTTCAGCTTAAGGATTTATCTCACAGATAGGGGATTTATGTCCTGATGGCATAATGAAATAAAATAAATATGGCCTCCAAGAGGGATTGGCTTCTGTTCACACATCTTAAATTCATCGAGGTCATTAGATACTGGATAATGCAATGTGATATCCTGTCAGTTAGCTTGTCAGTGCTACTCTCAGCTTCTATCCTTCACTTTGTCGAGTGATGTCAAAGGTCAGCATTGCTCACTTGCAGCAGGGAAGTAAACCTTCACGTTGACAGGAGCTGACATACCAACCGGTCAGGTCACTCTGAACAGTGCCTTCTACAAGTATTCTCTACAAGTATTGGCAGCCATTACAAAGATAAAGTGGAAAAAAAAAAAGGCTTAGAAAGATCCATCTTTTGGTGAAAGACAAGGGTGGATCATAAAAAAATTTCCCCTGACCCACTTCCTGTTATTGTAGGCCATTGAAATTGCACATGTATAATAATACATATCTCTAGAGGTCAGGTGGTAATTTGCAGCTCTGAACTTCTAAGAGTTTCTTTTTTACAGGTGCTAAGGTGGAGTAACGTGTGATAACAGAGCCAGTTGAATGCAGAGCAGTCATCAGGAGAGATGAAAGAGACTTACGGGGAGGATGCCCCATCGTATGATGTTGTCAAGCACTGGCATCAACAGTTCAAGTGTGGTCGGACATCAGTGGAAACGGTATCCATTGATGGAGACACCATGGAGGTTACCATTTTGGAGGATCTCTTCAATACCATTTCCCAACTAGCCCAAGATGTCAAGATCATTGTTGGGCCTGTGGGAAAAATCATTCATGACCATTTGCACATGAAGGACTTGTCTGCACGATGGAACCCCCATTCTCACACCTTTCCAGAAGCAGGAAGGAGTCAAGTACTCCCACACTCTTTTTGCCATGTGCCAAGAAAACCAGGAGGACTTCTTTGACAGACTAATCACACAGGACAAATCATGGGTCCATGACTATGATCTGGAGACTAAAGCCCAGTCTCAACAATAAAGCATTATGACTCACCAACTCCAACGTGTCCAACCCTCTGCAGGCAAAGTCATGTTCATGGCCTTTTGGGACCAGCATGGAGTATTGATGATGGATTTCCTGGCAAAGGGTACCACAATTACCTGGACTTACTACACTTCACTGCTGCATAAATTAGCCATCAAAACCAAAAGGCATGGCATGCTGACCAAAGGTTTCCTCATCCTGCAAGACAATGCCCCGGTTCACAAATCATATGTTGTTGCCAGATGGAAGCACAGTCCTGCAGCTATGAAATCCTTCTTCAGCCCCTTACTGTCCTGTCCTTGCACCATATGAGTTCCACCTCTTTCCACCCATGAAGTCATTTTTGAAGCACTTCCAAAACGATGAAACACTGATTTCTGAGGTCAAGTCGAGACTTCTGACGCAACCTGTGGACTTCTACAGGTGAGGTCTCCACAGCTGCACAAAGCAATGAAAGAAGTGTGTCACCCTTTGTGGCAACTATGTAGAGGAAGACTAATAATTGTGCCAAGTTGTGTTCCTCTCAGTCTGTGGGAAATGAGCCAGGGGAAATCTTTAATGAACAGCGCTGATAGCTTTATACTTCAAAAATCCATTGATAGGAATAAATTGAAATAAATGTATCTAGCTATCCATAATAGTGATGTAGGAACATTGGATGCAAATGAGCCGATTAGCAATAGAATTATGAGATACATTTAAGTACAAGGACCAGAGGCACTTTTTCTGCTTGATTTCTTTCCAATTAATCTTTTTATACCCAAAATGCACCGCGTTCCAAATTATTATGCAAATACTATTTGTCTCTGATTTTCCTAAACAGTCGAAGCAAATGACAGTCAATATAATTTTCAAGTCATCAACTGTTACAGCATAATTCAAATTTTATTGAACAAACCTCCCAGTAAGAACTATTATTTTGCAAAAATAAATAAAAAAAAAACTCAAAATGCACTGTTCCAAATTATCATGCACAACAGAGTCTTAAAACATTTTATTGGTTGTAAAGGACTGAAAATGGTCATTTATTGAATTTGCAGCATTAGGAGGTCATATTTACTAAAATCAAAAGCTATTTCAATCAAAAACATCTTAACAGGTCAAGTTACATGTTAACATAAGACCTCTTCTATGATATAACCTTCACAATTCTTGCATCCATTGAACTTGTGAGTTTTTGGAGAGTTTCTGCTTGAATTTCTTTGCAAGATGTCAGAATAGCCTCTCACAGCTGCTGTTTTGATGTGAACTGCCTCCCATCCTCATAGATCTTTTGCTTGAGGATGCTCCACACCACGAGTTTGTCTCCTTTTATGCCCATAGCAGCAAATGATACAGAGGTATTCTTTGCAGCATGAGATGGTGCATTGTCATGCATGAAGATAATTTTGCTATGGAAGGCATGATTCTTCTTTTTGTACCATGGAAGAAAGTGGTCAGCAGTGTTGGGAGTAACGCCACTACTTTTGCAGTAATGTCCTGTGTAACGAAATTACTGTTTAAAAATTCAGTAATGCATTACAGTTGCTGAAATCTGATTAGATGCGTTACTCGCGTTACCCGTTTTATTGATATGGACAGATATTATAGCACAAACAGAAAATCATACAACTTGCAGTTGCTAGACACCCTCCTCATCAGCTGCCAACTGGGGATGAATACACAGTTTTGGTCGCTATTGGTGGGACAACTTCCATCCCCAGTGCCTCAAGCCACTGGAGGTTGTCATGCCAAAGGCAAAGGCAAGCAAATAGATAAGTAAATAAATATAAACTGACCCTACCATAACTGACGCAGCCGTCACACAGTCTCCTCCATTGGTCCATTTCCTATCCTGCCCCAGTTCACATCATAACCCTGTGGGAAGAAATGCTGTGGTGGCGACTTCTCATATCGAGCTCTGATTGCCTGTTGTCCGAGTGGTAAGTAACCTCAAACAGTTCCTACCTCTGTGGTTAAACATGAGTACTGTTTGAGCAAGAAGCTCACATTTAATGTCAGCATTAAATGCATTTAAAGTTTTCTTACGTGCAGAGAAAAAGTGTGATTTGTTGCAGTAAAGCTTCTTCTAAGGGTGACCTTTCATTTATCTGTACTTTCTATTTTATTTTATCTCATTCATGTACATGCTGTTGTGATATGCAACTCTTTCATGGAAGTAAATCCTCTAAATATGCATTTTTAATGGGCTGGTCCAGGGGTGTCAAACATATGGCTCGTGGGCCATTTTTCCCTGTGAATTCACAGCTTTATTTCAAGTACATTTCTGACTTTCTACTGATTACAATTGTTTGTGGAAATCTGAGACATTTTTTCCTCTGTATGAGACTTTTTTCTCATCAGTTTTCTTTTTCTTTTTTTCTGATGAGAACAAGGGGCCCTTGATCTTGCTGTGTGTGCAATATGATTTAAGTATGCATTTAAAAGTAATGTGAAAGTTACTTTTCCAAGTAACTAGTTACTTTAATCATGCAGTAACTCAAAAGTTACTCAGTTACTTTTGAAAAGAAGTAACTAGTAACTGTAACTAGTTACTATTTTATAGTAACTTGCCCAACACTGGTGGTCAGTCAGAAACTCTATATACCTTGCCAAGGCCATTTTCACACCTTCAGGGTCCCTAAAGGGGCCTACAAGCTCTCTCCCCATGATTCTCCCCCAAAACATAACTTCGCCACCTCCTTGCTGAAGTCGCAGCCTTATTGGCACATGGTAGCCATCCACCAACCATCCACTACTCCATCCATCTGGACCAGGGGTCACCAACGTGGTGCCCGCGGGCACCATGTCGCCCGCAGGGACCACATGAGTCGCCCGCAGGCCTGTTCTAAAAATAGCACAACTCGCAAGTGAGCTGCATCTAAGATGTAATTTTTTCTGCCGCTACTTTTTATTTTATATTTTTTAAAATCACACTTGCATTAATATAGATTTTAAAATGACAATGTCTTAAAAATAAAAAAAATGAAAATATTGTAGAGGATGTGCTCGAATGATGAGGCTGAGTTTAGTTCTTAAGTTCAGCTTTATTGACAGAACACATCGTCTAGCATTCTCAAAGCAGGAAGAAGAGAAAGAATCATATCACATCACCCTTTTATATGTTTCCAGCATCAGAACTCAAGTCACATGGTGTTTTCAGTAAACATACAGTCACAAAGCATCCCTTTGAACCTTCACCATTGTCTCTCATTCCTTGATGAACAGGAAACCCCTCCGGGGCATCTTCTGTGGGACAAAAAGACCAATCTCACACCTCCTCGTTATCTTCTGCAGATTCGAGTCCTTTGTCCTTCCAGACGTGAACCCCCCAATACGCATGCAGTCATATCTCTGTGGAAATGTGAGCCCACAATGAGTGTCACCCACACTACCCCCCCCCCACCCCCAAACGTCTAGTAAGGGCAAAACCTGCATGGCATAAAAAAAAGAAAAACACAAAACACTCCATATATCGCTAATCAATCCACCAACTGCCTGGGTTTTAACCTTCTGCCGAATCTGCTGCAACCTGGCTTTGCTACCCCTGCAACATCTCTCTGCATCTGTGGATTAAAGCTGTTAGCACCTTTCTGTGAAGATTCTGGAGAATGTCCTTTCGGCGGCCTGCCACGGCGGGGGGGCCTCGCGAGCTGCACTTCCTCATCAGCCAAAACAAAAGCGGGTTTGAGCCTGTTTATGCAAATCAACTCCCTTCTGCCCCCTAAATCTAGCAGAAAATGCTTCTGCCCGGTCTCCAGCACTCTGAACGGTCTGTCATAAAACGGCCGCAAACTTGGACGCTGAGCATCATGTCTAACAAAAACGAACTCTGCATTTTTTAAAGCCTTTGGCACAAAAACGTGTGGGAAACTGTGATGGACCGGGCCAGGGAGCGTGTTTGCTCCCGAGTCGCTCTGCCACGGCTGAGCAGGGGGGCCATTTGGTGCGGGATTATCGGGGAGAAATTCCCCCGGCAAACGGAGAGGTTGTGCAAAAACTAATTCAGCCGGGGAAGCATGCAAATCTTCCTTAGGTGCAGAACGCAACCCCAATAAAACCCATGGAAGTTTGTCCACCCAATTTGTATCCGTCAGCGACGCTCTGAGGGCTGCTTTCAATGACCTGTGAAAGCGTTCGCATAAACCATTAGCCTGGGGGTTATACGCGGTGGTGCGATGAATCTTCACCCCCAAGCTGCGGACCATCGATGACCATAGTTCGGAAATAAATTGGGGAACCCTGTCGGACGTTATGTCCGACGGTACACCGAAACGCGCAACCCACGCTGCTAAAAATGCTCGCGCAACTTCTTCCGCTGTGGTTGATGTCAGAGGAATCGCCTCTGGCCAACGCGTGGTGCGATCCACCATCATCAAAAGATGTGTGTGCCCGTGTGATGGTGGGAGCGGGCCCACCAAGTCAACATGCACGTGATCAAAACGCTTAGCGGGGATGTGAAAAGGTTCCAACAGAGCCTTAGTGTGTCTGTGTATTTTGGCTCGCTGACACGCTACGCAGGCTGCCGCCCATTCCTTGACCTGTTTGCGCAACCCGGGCAAAACAAATTTCTCCCCCACCAACTTAATCGATGCGCGCACCCCTGGGTGCGCGAGAGAATGGACCGAGTCAAAAACGCGGCGACGCCATGCGGCTGGCACCACGGGGCGGGGCCGTCCCGTGGAGACATCGCAGATTAGTGGGGGCATACCAATTTGTTGCTCCCTGTGCTCCAGCCTTAACCCTGTTGGTCCAGACTGGAGCGCGCGCACGTCCGCGTCGTTAACCTGCTCCGCAGCCATGGCTGCATAATCTAACCCTACACAGACCGGGGCTGCGCGCGCTCCCGCGTCGCTGCTCGGGCCCGCGGCCATGGCTACAGAGTCTGCCCCCGTGGGGCTTGGTGTTGCTACCGCGCGCGAGAGACAGTCTGCCACAACATTGTGTTTACCCGCAACATACTGAATATCAGTAGTGAACTCCGATATTGCGGCTAGTTGCCTTTGTTGTCGGCCTGACCAGGGTTCTGAAATTTTGGCCATCGCAAACGTTAGCGGTTTATGATCCACAAACGCGGTGAAACGTCGCCCCTCCAACCAGAACTGAAAATGGCGGATGGCCAAGTGTAGGGCCAAAAGCTCCCTGTCAAACGCACTGTATTTACGCTCACTATTGCGCAAAGTCCTGCTGAAAAACACGAGAGGTTGCCAGGTACCTGCCACAAACTGTTCAGCTACCGCCCCCACCGCTACATCGGAAGCGTCAGTGGTGAGCGCCATGCGGGCCGTTGGCATTGGGTGCGCTAACAAAACTGCGTTTGCCAGGGCTGATTTGACCTGGGCAAAAGCGCGCTCCCGCTCCGGAGACCATTCAACTTTATTTGTGGGCTTTTGTTTTTTTAACGCGGTGTACAATGGCTGCATGAGCCATGCTGCGCTTGGGAGGAACCCGTTGTAAAAATTAACCATCCCTAGAAACTCCTGAAGCGCCTTGACCGTTTGAGGTTGCGGAAAATCTGTTATTGCACGCACCTTATCTGGCAGAGGAACCGCTCCTTCTGCCGAAACGCGATGCCCCAAAAAATCAATCTGCGCCACCCCAAACTGGCACTTCGCTGGGTTAACTATTAACCTGTGCTCTGCCAGCCTCCGAAAAACTGCTGTGAGGTGTTTTTCGTGCTCGCCCTCGGACGCGCTGGCTACTAAAATATCGTCCAAATAAACGAACACGAAAGGGAGGTCGCGTAAAACTGCATCCATCATGCGTTGGAAAGTCTGCGCGGCCCCCTTGAGGCCAAAAGGCATGCGCAAAAACTCAAAAAGGCCGAAAGGAGTTATGACCGCTGTTTTGGGTACATCCTGCGCGCGCACTGGAACCTGGTGGTAACCGCGCACCAAGTCTATTTTAGAAAAAATGCACGCCCCCGCCAAATGAACAGAAAAATCCTGAATGTGCGGAATCGGGTAGCGGTCATGAGCTGAAACGTTGTTCAACCTGCGGAAATCACCGCAAGGTCGCCACGAGCCGTCAGCCTTTGGGACCATGTGTAACGGCGAGGCCCAGGGGCTTTTGGAGCGTCTAACAATGCCCAGTTTTTCCAGATTAGTGAACTCCTCGCGCGCGATGGCCAGTTTAGCTGGGTCCAAACGCCGAGCTTTTGCAAAGACGGGAGGCCCGGTGGTGGTGATAAAATGCTCCACCCCATGTTTAGCCACCGTCGCCGAAAACGTGGGGACTGTGAGTGCTGGGAACTGAGCGAGCAATGTGTGAAACTTACCACCCGCAGCTGAGACGCTGGCATGTGCAGTTGGCGGGGCCACTCGAGCTGTGCAGGGAATAGAATGAAAGGACAGTGCATTAATCAGACGTCTATTAGCAAGGTCAACCAATAAACCATGTGAGCACAAAAAATCAGCCCCTAACACTGTTGAAACTGACTGCTGCTACAATAAATGTCCACTCAAATGAACGGCCCTGTAAGGACAGAAGCATGGTCCTCTCACCGAACGTTTTAATCGCGGAGCCGTTCGCTGCTGACACTGACACCCAGGGAGCTTTAGACGGCATCAGCCATTCCGCGTAGGTGGGTGTGACGAAACTCAGCTGGGAGCCTGTGTCCACGAGGAACTGTTTCCCCGAGTGTGCATCCGTCAGGTAAAGCAGCTTGTTCTCGTCGCCGAGGGTCGCAGCTGCTACCGGCCCTCGGTCTTGGCGTTTCCCTGGCGCTTGAAGTTGCACAGCGGGATGCACCTGTGCGCTCTCTCTGCAAAACGGCGGTGGTAGAAACACCGGCCGTCCTCCGCTCCGCGTCGCCTGGCCCCCATCGCCGCCGTGGTTGGTGCGTCTGGCGCCGCGGCCGCTGGACCTGCGCTGTCTCCGAACGCCGTTCCTGGGCTAGCTGCCGCGGCCGAAACCACGTTCCGCTTGTGGGCGTCGACAAGCCGCTGCGCCTTTTTGCTCAGCCCATGGTAGTCTCGCCTGGCCAATCGGGGCGACTATGCCAGGGCCACTCTCACTGCTGGCGGCAGAGTCCGAAGGAAAAGGTGGGCGAAAATGAATTCACCATCCTCAGAGTCTTTGAGCCTCAACATCTTCACCATCAGGTCCGCAGGTCTATCGTTCTCTGACTCCGTCAACGTCAGGAGCCCCTCTGCTCACTGTTGGACCGAAGGGGTGAAATGGCTGATCAGCGCGTCCTTCAATGCGCTGTACTTGTCGCTGTCTGGTGGATGATTAACCAGATCCTCCACTCTCTGGACCGTGTTGCTTTCCAGCTTCGCTACCACATGGTAGAAGCTTGTGTCGTCGTTGGAGATTCTCCGGAGGTTGAACTGCGCCTCGACTGCGCTAAACCATGAGCGCGGGCTGTGCTGCCAGAAATCGGGCAGCCGGATCGTGGAGGCGGCCATCAGGCTGGCTTCCGCCGAGCCCCGCTCGGGAGAATTCTGTCTGCTCATTCTTTGTCGTAGGTCACCAGTGTAGAGGATGTGCTCGAATGATGAGGCTGAGTTTAGTTCTTAAGTTCAGCTTTATTGACAGAACACATCGTCTAGCATTCTCAAAGCAGGAAGAAGAGAAAGAATCATATCACATCACATGTGATGTGATATGTCATATGTTTCCAGCATCAGAACTCAAGTCACATGGTGTTTTCAGTAAACATACAGTCACAAAGCATCCCTTTGAACCTTCACCATTGTCTCTCATTCCTTGATGAACCGGAAACCCCTCCGGGGCATCTTCTGTGGGACAAAAAGACCAATCTCACACCTCCTCGTTATCTTCTGCAGATTCGAGTCCTTTGTCCTTCCAGACGTGAAGCCTCCAATACGCATGCAGTCATATCTCTGTGGAAATGTGAGCCCACAATGTGTGTCACCCACAATATGTTTATTATACGTAAAGTTAAGGTGAACTCTGACCTAGTTCAAAGGTCAGTATTGTGCGCATGACAAAACCTTCGCGCTTGTGGAGCGTAAGCTTAGCTAGCGGGCAGTTAAAGATGGTGTGCGGAGTGCAGTTTCCAAGCCCAAAAACATGGCAAAAAAAAAGTGAGCGGGAGGAAGAGTTCTTTTTTACTACCGTGAAAGGAAGCTGCGTGTGTTTCATTTGCGGGGCGACGGCGAAGCGGCACTTTATGTGGATTGACACTTCACTACCCACTCTTTTTTTTGGACTTATCTTGTACCCGTAGGTAGATTTGTTCTGCAGTCCGGTGACAAGCCACCAGCTGCTACGTGCGCAAGCGCCCCTTAACTCCCTAACCTGCATGTTTTTGCATGAAAAATGAGAACATGCACCACCAGAACATGCAAACTCCACACAGATCACTGTTGGCCGGGGATCAAACCCACGATCCCCCGGCCGAGGGAAAAACTGCTGCCGTGGTGCTAACCACTGCGCCACTGTGCATATAAGCACTCTTAGTGCTGTTTAGCTTCTTCTCATGAAAGGACAGCGCTGGTTATTACTCCAGCATGATTCTTGGCAAGAACTGTATGGATATAATTCCAGTGAAGAAGAACACATAAAAGTGTGTTTATTAAATGTAACAGATTTTGAGCAGAAATGCAGCAGATTTGTTCAGTTAAAAATGTGATAAGATTTATTTAATATGAAAGTTGATTTTTCTTAAATGTTGCATAACTTTTTCAAACATGGTTCAACATAGTTCATGAATTAAAAGGGTTTAGTTTTTTATGGTTAAAAGGGACTGGTGAAAACAACTTTTTTTTATGAAATGTAGAAGTGATCATCTGAACAATTGCTGAGATTAATAAAAATAAAGTGTTGAATATTGATCTAGTCTGTTACCCACTCTAAGTTATTGATAATTATTTATTTATGCATATATATATATATATATATATATATATATATATATACACACACACACACACACACACACACACACACACACACACAATTTGTTATTTTAGAGGAGTGTGTCAAGCTGGTGCCCTTCACATGACTCGATACCCATGAAGTAGCTCTTGGTTTCAAAAAGGTTGGTGACCCCTGATCTGGACCATCTAGGGTTGCACGGCACTCATCAGTACACAAGACTGTTTGAAAATTAGTCTTCATGTATTTCTGGACCCACTGCAACTGTTTTTGCTTGTGATCATTGGTTAGGGGTCACCTAATAGTAGGTTTATGCACAACTGCAAGCCTCTGGAGGATCCTACACCTTGAGGTTTGTGAGACTCCAGAGGCACCAGCAGCTTCAAATACCTGTTTGCTGCTTTGTAATGGCATTTTAGCAGCTGCTCTCTTAATGCAATGAATTTGTCTGGCAAAAACCTTTCTCATTATTCCTTTATTTGCATGAATCCATCTGTGCTCTGAATCAGCCACAAATTTCTTCACAGTACAATGATCACGCTTAAGTTTTCGTGAAATATCTAATGTTTTCATACCTTGTTCAAGGCATTGCACTATTTGATGCTTTTCAGCAGCAGAGATCCTTTTTCTCTCCCACATTGCTTGAAACCTGTGGCATGCTTAATAATGTGGAACATCCTTCTAAAGTAGTTTTCCTTTAATTGGGCTCACCTGGCAAACTAATTATAGCAGGTGTCTGAGATTGATATCAGTGATCCAAAGAGCCCTGAGACACAATACCCTCTATGAGTTTAATTGAAAAACAAAAAAATTGAATGTTTTGACACTAAAATCCTATTTGCATAATAATTTGGAATGCGGTGTATTTTCAACCATTGTTAAAAAATTTTTAAAGGGAAAAACAGTGTTATAGGCTATAATATGTACTATCTATAATAATGTGTTATTGAAGCAGATGGTCCTGAGCCGCTTCAGAATGCATATTGGGTGTGTTCAATAATTTTCCTCAAACTACGACAGTTTTAAGCCGCTGGTACGATAATTCAGCATTTCCCATCTGGCAACACTGGATACCGTTGATGTACAGTGGTGTGAAAAAGTGTTTTCCCCCTTCATGATTTCTCATTTTTTGTAGGTTTGTCACACTTAAGGTGTGTTCACATCAAACACGAACGGACGCCGCAAATCCATACAAAGTGAATGGGAAGACATGAGTACAGGCGAATTTGCATCGTCGCGCGTTCATGTCCGTTAGCTAGCTGCTAGCTTTGAGATTCTGCTGTCACCGTTGCAGAGTAAACTAGCTAGAAAATGAAACTCACTCACCGGGAGACAGGAGGACCGGGAACTCTTCAGCTGAATCAGGATTTTGGAGTTATTTACCCATGGTTTCTGGCCATGGACATCCTAGCAAGCTAGCAACATAAACACCCATCATCTGAAGATTTGGAGGCTTGAGACAACATTTTCAGGTGAGCCCCCGGTCAGATAATGTAAACTTAAGCATGACGTTATTTTGGGAATTTTCACAGCAGGTTGAACACAGCTGCAAAAGTTTTAAAGACAACGTCACCTGTCTGCATCTCACTATTCATGTCTGTTTGCGTGTTTACATTGAGTTATGTAAACGTGCCGTGCAAAAAAAATTGCCCGTTCACGTTTGGTGTGAATGCACCTCTAGGTGTTTCGATCATCAAACAAATTTAAATATTGGACAAAGATAACACAAGTAAACACAAAATGCAGTTTTTAAATGAAGGTGTTCATTGTTAAGGGTAAAAAAAAATCCAAACCTACATGGCCCTGTGTGAAAAAGTGATTGCCCCCCATTAAAACATAAATTAACTGTGATTTATCACATCTTTGGAACGCTGAGTTCAATTTCTCTAGCCACACACAGGACTGATTACTGCCACACCTATTCTCAATCAAGAAATCACTTAAATAGGACCTGCCTGACAAAGTGAAGTAGACCGAAAGATCCTCAAACACTAGACATCATGCTGTGAGCCAAAGAAATTCAGGAACAAATGAGAAATAAAGTAATTGCGATCTATCAGTCTGGAAAAGGTTATAAAGCCATCTCTAAACCTTCGGGACTCCAGCGAACCACAGTGACAGCCATTATCCACAAATGGCGAAAACATGGAACAGTGGTGAACCTTCCCAGGAGTGGCTGCCCAACACAAAATTACCCCAAGAATGCAGTGATGACTCATCCAAGAGGTCACAAAAGACCCCACAACAACATCCAAAGAACTGCAGACCTCACTTGCCTCATCTAAGGTCAGTGTTCATGACTCCACCATAAGAAAGAAACTGGGCAAAAATGGCCTGCATGGCAGAGTTCCAAGACCAAAACCACTGCTGAGCAAAAAGAACATAAAGGCTCGTCTCAGTTTTGCCAGAAAAATATCTTGATGATCCCGAAGACTTTTGGGAAAATACTCTGTGTACTGACAAAACAAAAGTTGAACTTTTTGGAAGGTGTGTGTCCCATTACATCTCGCGTGAAAGTAACACAGCATTTCAGAAAAGGAACATCATACCAACAGTAAAATATGGTGGTGGTAGTGTGATGGTCTGGGGCTGTTTTGCTGCTTCAGGACCTGAAAGACTTACTGTGGTAAATGGAACCATGAATTCTGCTGTCTACCAAAAAATCCTGAAGGAGAATGTCCGGCCATCTGTTTTTGACCTCAAGCTGAAGTGCACCTGAGTTCTGCAGCAGGACAATGATCCAAAACACACCAGCAAATCCACCTCCGAATGGCTTAAGAAAAACAAAATGAAGACTTTGGAGTGGTCTAGTCAAATTCCTGACCTGAATATGATTGAGATGCTGTGGCATGACCTTAAAAAGGCGGTTCATGCTCGAAAACCCTCCAATGTGGCTGAATTACAACAATTCTGCAAAGATGAGTGGGCCAAAATTCCTCCACAGCGCTGTAAAAGACTCATTGCCAGTGATCACAAACACTTGATTGCAGTTGTTGCTGCTTAGGGTGGCCCAAGCAGTTATTAGGTTTAGGGGGCAATCACTTTTTCACACAGGGCCATGTAGGCTTGGATTTTTGTTCCCCTTAATAATAAACACCTTCATTAAAAAACTGCATTTTTTGTTTTCTTTGTCTAATATTTAAATTTGTTTGATGACCTGAAACATTTAAGTGTGACAAACATACAAAAAACCCAGAAATCAGGAAGGGGGCAAACACTTTTTCACACCACTGTAGATTCCAGCAGCTTTGATCAAATTGCAACATATTAAATCATAGAAATTAAGTTGGTGTTTCTGTAGGTTTGTTTGAATGTTATACCTCCTTTACACAGGGGTGGAGATTGTTGAGAGATTGTCAGATACACTCTGGACAGATCGCCAGTCCATCGCTGATTCCATCTTTGTCAGATGTCTGAACCTCCTCAGCAGCTTGTGCTAATTCTCCCGCCTGGCTGTGTTTTGCTGTCTCTCTTAGCTACTATAAATAAATGAAGTTACAAGCACTAATAGACCCTATTTGTTGAAACCTGTAAGTTTTCATTTGGGAAGTGAAATGACTAAGTGTGCTGTTTACTTATGAGCTGCACCTTCTAAATATATATCGGTGTGCCATGAGCATATGAGTAATGTTACATTTATATTCATTTTTTAATGGGAAGGACTTTGCCTGTCTACGGCATATGTAGTAAAATGCTCCAGATATTTTTACGGCATTCAACCTCCAGCTTTCTGCAAACTGTAAGAGTCCATTAACGTTAAACCCCCAACACCAGACCTGTGACTGGGGATAGCCAGGTTTGTGTGCCATGCTAGCAATCACGCAAACAAACTCACATTTACTTCTCTTTATTACGCTATTATTATTGTATGTCTCTGTGTGTGTATCAGACTGAGCAAGAAAGAGACGGAGAGTTGTGGAGAAGCAGTTAATTTAGCATGTGCAGTGAGTGAGTGTATAAATATCCGGGTACCTTGGACAGGGTGATGCAGTTCGACACAAAATATAGTTATGGCTGTTTGTGTGCTTTACTGTGTCTATATGTGTGTTTCCCAGTATGAGTCAGTTACAGATGGTATTTATAGTTATGAGATGAGGTGAGCACAAAACACACACACAAACACAGCATAGCTATATAGCACATTAACCCCCCTCATATACTGCACAGTTTTTTTTGCATGCCTGCACATATACAGTAAAAACAAACACACGCACACAGGGTCGAATCTTACACAAATGGCAGTAAACTATTTGTCTGTTGCAGGTATACTGTAGATGCTAATCAGTACTGCCTGTATTGGATTTATATATCATGAGCAACGAGCAGGACTAGCTGTGTGTTTGCATGTGCGACACAGTCAAATTAAGGAAATACTAGAAATATCAAAGGGATGCTAGCTTGACTTTATATTAATGAAACGGGCTTGTACATAAAATATTTATTTGAGAAAATAAAAGTGATTCTTTTTGTTTTTATTTATTTATTCATTCATGCAGTTTTGCGTTATTAAACCATAATTGGAGGCATTTTCTTCTTGTTAAAAGTGTATACTGCAGCTTAAAATTATTTAAATATTTGTTCTTAATGCATCTTGGAAGTTTTTGTTTTAGATGTTAATACAAGTTTAATTTTTGAATAAATTTTCTGCTCTGCTCCTAAAGCTTTTTCAAAAAGCTTCTGATTACATAAAAGGAGGGGAAAAAAAGTCTGCGCCATCTCTCTACAGCATTGATAATCGTGACAGCTATTGTAATAATTTACTGGTAGAAACAATAAATGGTGTGTTTGTGCAAGTCATACAAACCTTCAGGTCATTGGGATATTTGTGTTTTAATTTTTCAAAACACAAAATTTAACCTTAAAGATGCACTCTGGTGGCTCTAAAACCACCAAAACCACCATCAAAAACAATGTGATACATGCCCTGCTTGGAGGCTGGAGCGCTCCCCGCAGGTGTCTGGTTGTCCGCTTACTGAGGATCTTCCAGTGAGCGACAGGGCACCCCATCCACCAGTAAAGTGAGCTGAGAGAGCTGAGAGCAACTCGGTCTCACCGAGAGCTGTTGGCTGGGGGTTCCCGACAGGGCCACATTAAAGCCGGGTCCCCCCCCCCCCCCCGCCGCCTCTCTCTGCCTCTCTCCGCTCTCTCTCTGTTGCTTCCTGGCTCCTCCCTCTTGTCCTGAGGTAGCCAAGAGTATCCATCTGATTGGTCAATGTTATAACCAATCAGCCTAAGCAGGAATGCTTACTTAGCTAGAAACAATCTGTCCAAACCCGTCCATTTGTGGGGGAGCGTTCTCTAACTGGAAATTCACAGCAGAAAAAACACAGACTTGGGACTGCATTGAGATTTTGCTCTGGATGTGTGTTGTAAGTCACAAAAAAGATGTTACAGACATGTTAACAACAGAAAAAAACTTGATTTTTGCTAAAGTGTCACTTTAATAGCTCCGATTGTCAGCTGATAACAGCTCACATCTGCTTTTTAATTAATTTAAGTTATTCATGTTAACATTATCTGATGTGTACAAATCAAGAAAGAAAGAAAAAAGTTCAATCATTACAAAACTACAAAGCTGTTCACTCTGGAGGTCCAGAGACAGCTCTGTAAGGGTTCTGGGTGCTTTGTGCTGCTGCTCTCCTTGTGTCCCTCTGATTAGGCACTCTAACTGCAGCTTTGATCACCACCTGCCCCTAATCAGAAGAGCCCTTTAAATAGGATGCTGTCCCATCATTCTGCCTGGTTGCATTAGACCCTCAACCAGCTATATCCTAATGTGAGTTCAGTTCACAAAACAGTTCGTTGAACATAGTTTGCAAGGCAAACTAACCTAAATGAATGGGCAGTTCTCGGTGAATGGTTTTTCTGTTCAGCTCACACATTCTGTAGATGTGTAGCTCTATGGTCCTCTGTCAGCTGGTTAGAGGATACGATAACTACGGCATAGACTGTAGCCTACTTCAACTTCATTTTACCTATGAATTCTCTATTATACTCCCACCAAAACCAATATTTTATGCATGGTATTGTTTTACTTACAAACTGATATAACCTCTACTCTTAAATTGATGGAATTGCTCCAAAAAGAAAAGAAAAGAAACTATCTTGGCTAGCCACCATCTTTGCTCGCTATGCGAGTCACCTCCCTGAGGAGTTTGGCCAATGAGAAAATGGTTTGCGGTGACCGTGTCATTTAGTTACGGAAACTAACTGTCACGCCGCGCCATTCATCAGCGGCGCCACCTGCTCACGCACCTGACAATCATCAGCGGCGAGGGATAAAGGCCGTCTCGCCCGGAGGCTCGGCCTGAAGCCGTCAGACTTCGTCCCTCACCGTTGTGAGCATACTTCCCTTCAGCGTCACCATTTCGGTAAGAAGATCGCTTACCTCTTTTCTTCAGTCTTCTCCCCTGTGCACAGGTGGATTCCCCAGCGGCGGACATCTCCACTCCATCGCCCAATCCTCGCTGCTGTACGGAGCTCTCCAGGTGGCTGTCTTCCGGGCTTCGCCCCCTTGTTGTGCCAGCTGTCCTGACCCACCAAGTAAGTCCTTCTCTCGCCATAAATCCCTCCTGTGTTGGTGTATGCCCGTCACCCTCTCCCTGTGCTCTCTCCATAGGGTTGCTCGGCTGTACGGTCACCTGCCTCTGTGCCTGGAGCAGACACCATCACCAACACATTTACATCCCGCAGACACGCACTCATTCACTCCTGCTGTTAATAAACTCTTTGAACTACTCTAAGCCTGTGTGTGTGCGTCTCCTGAGCCGTGCGTTATGTCAGTACGGCTTCAGCAGAGTGGCTCGGCGGACGGCGGGCTCGCACGCCGGTTTTCCACTCTCGAGGCTAGAGTGGATCAAATAGCTTATCAACAACAGGTGATCTTTAATCAATTATTGAATTTAACTAACCGGTTGGGCCGCTTGGATCCTCAACAGCCATTCCCCCCGGCTCGTCAGGGTGGCGCGGCTCCTGCTGTTCCAGCGGCCGTCCAGCCGGCTCCGGTGGCACCGGTTCGGCTCACACCGATTCCGACCCCCGCCCGCTTTAGCGGTAAGCTCGGCGGAGCGCGGGGGTTCATTATGCAGTGTGAGTCCGTGTTCCACCGTGTGCCCGGAGATTTTCCCTCGGATCACAGTCGGATTGGTTACATAGGGAATCTTCTGGAGGGGCGTGCGTTAACTTGGACCTACGCCGTAATGGCGAGGCCCAGTTATGCCACCCTCACCTATGACCAGTTCGTGAGGCGCTTTCTGGAGGTCTTTGACCATTCTCAAACCGAGACGGTCCAGGTCGATCGGCTCCTCGCTCTCCAGCAGGGAGGCCGGTCGGCAGCGGACTACTCGGTCGACTTCCGGGTAGCGGCGGAGGAATTGGGCTGGGAGGAACGCTCCCTCTGTGGCCTGTTCCTCCGCAGCCTCAATAGTGATCTGAGGGATGAACTGGCTGGACGGGATATCCCTGGGACGCTAGCGGAGCTGACATCCTTAGCGATTAGTTTGGATAACAGGCTGCGCGAGCGCTCCTCGGGGCGGAAGTCTTCTTCTTCTCGCCCTCGTGGAGTCTCGCCGCACCTGTTCCAAGCTCGCCCCCTGGCGGCACCGCCAGCATTGTGCCCCGAGGAGTCGGAGCCGATGGTGACGGGCTGGACCAAGCTTTCCCCTGCGGAGAAACAACGCCGCCGTGAGTTGGGCCTCTGCATGTATTGCGGAGGTGACCAACACACTGTGGAGCGTTGCCCGCGGAAAGCCAGTCGGCGGGGTCCGCGAATCGCTGTAGGGAGCCTCGCGGATCCCAACCGGTTAGACTCTCTCACTCAATTAAAGCTGCCCATCCGTTTTTGCCACAATCCCACTGGGCACCTCACCCACGCACTGGTGGATTCGGGCGCAGAGGGCAGCTTCATTTCACAAGGCCTGGCAACCCGATGGGGCATCCGCTGTCAGGCATTAAAACACCCCATCTCCCTGGTCCATCTCTCCCGTGCCTCCCTTGGGAGAGTTTCTCACCAAACCATGCCTGTCCCAGTCATCATCTCAGGGAACCACCGGGAGGAGATGGTATTTTACGTCCTGCCCAACTCTGTGTCGCCCGTCATCCTGGGGTATCCCTGGCTACGCCTCCACAACCCTGTCCTGGACTGGAGGTCCGCTGGGGTATCGGCATGGAGTACCTTCTGTATGGGCACCTGCCTTCAGTCCGCTGCCTGCTCCCCATCCGCGGCTCCCCCTGTGGCGGATACAGCACCTCCGGACCTGTCACTGGTGCCTCCAGAATTTCACGACCTGGGTATGGTATTTAGCAAATCGAAAGCTATGTCTCTTCCCCCGCATCGACCATATGACTGTGCCATCAACCTCCGCCAGGGGGCTCCCCTGCCATCTGGTCGGCTCTACAGCCTGTCGGCGCCGGAGAAGGAGACCATGAATACATACCTGAAGGAATCTCTGAGCGCTGGGATTATTCGCCCATCGTCGTCACCCGTGGGGGCAGGGTTTTTCTTTGTCGGGAAAAAGGACGGATCCCTCCGCCCCTGCATAGACTACCGAGCGCTGAATGACATCACTGAGAGGGACCGTTACACCCTGCCCCTCATGGACACTGCCTTTCACTCCCTCCAGGGGGCGACCTGGTTTACCAAGCTGGATTTACGCAGCGCTTACCACCTCGTCCGGATCCGGGAGGGAGATGAATGGAAGACAGCCTTCCGTACCCCGAACGGCCACTTTGAGTATCTCGTCATGCCGTTCGGGCTGACCAACACTCCTGCCGTCTTTCAGCGCCTCATTAATGACGTCCTCCGGGATTTCATCGGCCTTTTTGTGTTCGTCTACCTGGATGACATCCTTATCTTCTCCAGGTCCAGGGACGAGCACCAGGTCCATGTGAGGCGGGTCCTCCAAAGACTGCTGGAGAATCGTCTGTACGTGAAGGCTGAGAAATGCGAATTCTACGCTAGGACCACATCCTTCCTGGGATTCATCATCGCTCAAGATCAGGTGCTCCCAGACCCAGAGAAGGTGAAGGCGGTGGTGGAGTGGCCTACTCCCGCATCCCGGAAGCAGGTGCAACAGTTTGTTGGCTTCGCCAATTTTTACCGCCGCTTTGTCCCAAATTTCAGCTCGATCGTCGGACCGCTGACCCACCTCACGTCCCCGAAGGTCCCGTTCCGGTGGACTGAAGAGGTCGCTGCTGCCTTTAGGGCGCTGAAGGCGGAGTTCTCCTCCTCCCGGGTCCTTCGCCAGGTCGACCCCGCGCGGCAGTGCATTGTGGAGGTGGACGCATCGGACACGGGAGTGGGAGCAGTGTTATCCCAGCGGTCACCTGACGATGGCGCCAAACGGCCGTGCGCCTTCTTCTCCCGGCGCCTGTCCCCGGCGGAGAGGAACTACGATGTGGGGGACAGAGAGCTCCTGGCCATTAAACTCGCCTTACAGGAGTGGCGCCACTGGCTAGAGGGGGCGGACCTGCCGTTTGTGGTCCTGACGGACCACAAGAACTTAGAGTATTTACGATCTGCCAAGCGCCTGAATGCCCGCCAGGCACGCTGGTCTTTGTTCTTCGCCAGGTTCCGCTTCTCGATCACCTTCAGGCCGGGCTCCAAAAACGGCCTGCCTGACGCCCTCTCTAGGCAGTTCACCCCCGTGGAGGCTGAGGAGACGCCCCACACTATCCTGCCCAGGTCGTGCGTCCTCGGTGCCATCTCTTGGGACATTGAAGACAAGATCCGGAAGGCGCAGGAGGTGGAACCTGATCCTGGCGGCGGACCGGAGGGAAGACTGTTCGTCCCATCTGCGGTCCGAGGAGAGGTCATCCACTGGCTCCACACCTCCCGGCTCACCTGTCATCCCGGCACCTCTCGGATGATCAGCCTCCTCCAACGGTCCTTTTGGTGGCCAGGCCTGCGGAGGGATGCAGCCCGCTACGCCCGGGCTTGTCCAATCTGTGCCACCAGCAAGTCGGGAAATGCCCCCCCAGCGGGTCTGCTCCAGCCTCTGCCCGTCCCCGGCAGGCCCTGGTGGCACATCGCACTGGACTTCGTCACCGGACTCCCCGTTTCCAACTCCTTTGACACCGTCCTGACCATTGTGGACCGTTTCTCCAAGGCTGCGCACTTCATTCCCCTGCGAGGTCTCCCTACTGCCCTGGAGACGGCGGGCCTCCTCGTCCAACACGTGGTCAGGCTGCACGGGATTCCGGTGGACGTGGTCTCGGACCGGGGTCCCCAATTTTCATCCGAGGTTTGGAGATCCTTTTGTAACGCCATCGGAGCCAAGGTGAGCCTCTCCTCCGGCCATCACCCCCAGTCTAACGGGCAGTGTGAGAGGACCAATCAGGAGCTGGAGGCTGCGCTCCGCTGTGTTACTAGATCCAAGCCGACGTCCTGGAGCAACCATCTCGCCTGGGTGGAGTATGCCCACAACACCGCCCGCTCTTCTGCAACGGGGATGTCCCCCTTCAAGGCGTCCCTGGGTTACGACCCCCCGCTGTTTCCAGCGCAGGAGACCGAGGTGACTGTCCCCTCTGTTAGGGCGCACCTTAGGCAGTTCCGCTCCACCTGGGCTGCCGCGTGTCATGCGCTTTTACGCACGGCGGAGCGCAACAGGACCGTGGCGGACCGGCACAGAAGACCTGCCCCGGCGTACAGAGTTGGGCAACTCGTGTATGTGTCTACCCAGGACGTCACATTAAAAGGCGAGAGGAGGAAGCTGGCACAGCGATTCATGGGTCCCTTTCCCATCACCCGGATCATCAACCCGGTGGCTGTGCGCGTGGCTATTCCCCCCTCCCTCCGCATCCATTCCACTTTCCATGTGTCGAAGGTGAAACTGGCAGTCACTGACCCCCTTTGCCCTCCTCCTGCAGCGCAACCCGCGCCCCGGATGATTGGTGGCCATCCGGCCTGGTCCGTCTCCTCCATCCTGGACTCCCGGCGCCGAGGTCGTGGGTTGCAATACCTGGTGGACTGGGAGGGCTATGGGCCCGAGCATCGACAATGGGTGCCCCCGTCGTTTGTGTTGGACCCATCGCTCATCGCGGACTTCCACCGAGCGCACCCGGATAAGCCATCGCCAGGAGGCGCTGCTAGAGGGGGGAGTATTGTCACGCCGCGCCATTCATCAGCGGCGCCACCTGCTCACGCACCTGACAATCATCAGCGGCGAGGGATAAAGGCCGTCTCGCCCGGAGGCTCGGCCTGAAGCCGTCAGACTTCGTCCCTCACCGTTGTGAGCATACTTCCCTTCAGCGTCACCATTTCGGTAAGAAGATCGCTTACCTCTTTTCTTCAGTCTTCTCCCCTGTGCACAGGTGGATTCCCCAGCGGCGGACATCTCCACTCCATCGCCCAATCCTCGCTGCTGTACGGAGCTCTCCAGGTGGCTGTCTTCCGGGCTTCGCCCCCTTGTTGTGCCAGCTGTCCTGACCCACCAAGTAAGTCCTTCTCTCGCCATAAATCCCTCCTGTGTTGGTGTATGCCCGTCACCCTCTCCCTGTGCTCTCTCCATAGGGTTGCTCGGCTGTACGGTCACCTGCCTCTGTGCCTGGAGCAGACACCATCACCAACACATTTACATCCCGCAGACACGCACTCATTCACTCCTGCTGTTAATAAACTCTTTGAACTACTCTAAGCCTGTGTGTGTGCGTCTCCTGAGCCGTGCGTTATGTCACTAACGAACAATTCCGAACGGTTGCAAATGGTTTTGTAAACTGAATGCTGGGCTGATTTTGTCTTGCTGTGTTTTGACCTCTTGCTTGCCTTAGACCCTGTGCTTGCCGTACGCTTTGGATTACTACCTGCCTTGTGTTTGCCTGCTGTGCTTTGACCCCTGCCTGTTCCTGGACCCCCAAACTTGCCTTACCGACTGGATCAGTTATTCCTCAGAATGTGCACATCTCACCTAACCCAAAGTAAGTCGACTTACCACTGTTGTCTTCACTGCCTCCTTCACCCTCTTCCCCTCTCTCAGGCTTGGCCAGCCTGTCTCCAGCCTCTCCTCTGCAGTTGCCTCCACAGCCCTCCAGCACTGGTGGAACCTCTCCCTGACAATCTATTCCCCAGCTCTGGAGGATTGATTACCTGGTCCCAGATTCATTCCCCCAGAAGATCCTGTAAGCATAAAACAATATTAAACTCATCGTCATCATTGGTTCAGTCATACTTACCCCTGTCTCTGCTTTCTCCCCACAGGGTTACCATATCCTTGCGGCACATTATTTATTGTTGCACATTATTGTTAATAAAGATCATTGTTCACTCTACTTACCGTTTCCACCCGTGTTGCTTTTGGGTCTTAGTCTCAGATTCCCTGTCACTGGCACCTAATGTTTATAATGGACTTGAGTGTCAGACAGCAGCTGGAGGAGAAATGTGGTGATTGTGCTGTGTTGAAAAGAGAAACAGTTTCAGGAGATCCTCCTTCCACAGTTTGGGGAAATATGCAGTCTCTCCCTAATAATTTCAGAGAGTTACTGATATATTTGGAGATAATGGACCCAAAATGCAAACACTGAGAGGACAGCACAATAAAAGTTTGAGCAATGATTTTATTGAAAAGTAGAATGGATGTAGCAAAGAACTGGCAACCCTGCAGAGAAGGGGAGAAGAGAAAAAAGCTGAGTATAATGAATGAATATATGTAGTGATTTATCTTACAGATGAAGATGCTGAGGAAAATAGTGAGTAGTTTACAGGTGGCTACCATTCTTCACCAGGTGAGTGTGGCTCCGGTCTTTGGCATCAGTGCAGTTTGAAATCTGAGGGAGGTAGGAGAGGGTGCCCCAGGCCCGAGGACTTTGGGTTAGGGAATGGATTAATTTTGCTCGAGACTTACTTGGTAAGTGAAGAAAGGAGATTCTGGGTTGACAGTTCCTCCCAGGACAGGATCCAAGTCTGCTAGGAGCAGTAAGTGTGTAAAATGTCCTGATTATGGTGAGAAACAAAAATAACTATTTTGGAGTAGTTGCTTATGATTTCCAGCATTGGGAGAAGGTGGAGGAGGTAGGCATGAGAGCACTACAGGTAGGCACATGAGAGGTAGCAGAAGAATACCAAGCTCGTGGTGTACAGAATCCAACATTCTCATGCTGAGGGAGCGGAAATGCCCGCTTAAGAATGCTATGGCTGATGAGAAGCAAGTGGTTAATTAGAGCAGCTGGAGATGACTGCACAATCAGAAGAGGAGTAGTGGTGAGAATGTGTGCACTGACCTGAGATATTGCAGTTATCAGAGTTTGCTGGACCAAAAACGGAGGGGATTAGTGGAGAACTGGAAGTTAACAATGCTATTGACTAATGGACTGTGGATGGTTTTACCCAGGGACAAACTGGAGATCTGTAAGCGAGTAAGTGGGGATTGTGTGTTTTTGAACAACATATAATGTATGTAAATGTATGCATGTTATCGGGAATTAAATAAAAACTAACTTTGACGGAGTCAATAAAAAGTATTTTTTCTTGGCTTGACAAGTGGGTCGGCCTCTTGGTGACACAAGTACTGATCTCTGGTGCAGGAGGTTGTGAGATTAAACTCCTGTTGGGCTTCACTGCCTATCCCCTTGATCACAAAACCAATGATCACCAAGCTTGCTAATAAGAACAATGTAAACAACAGTCTTATGGGGTACCCCCCCACAGCAGCCACGGACAAACACAGTGCTCGACTAGAGCAATTAACAGGACAGTGAGATGTGTGTGTTGAGATCAATAGGCAGCCTTCCTGTGCTTAGTTCAGGCACCAGCATCTTGTGGATATGTATGACGCAAATGCAAACATTCATGCTTCCTGCTCGCATTGTGGTACAAATGTCACATGTCTGAATGCATTTCCTTTGATGATAAAATGCCTTTGATGTATTGTCCGTTGCTGGGTATTTAAGTGGCTGAATTCATATGTTCACCCTCTGTTCTTCTTCTGACTGCTTCTGACTACTGCTCATGAGAGCCTGAGAGTGATCCCCAGCATGCTTATGCAGCAGCTGGGGTGAGCTCCGTGATGGCGATGATTTGATCAATAAACTCCATTAAAACTCCAAACGCCGTGCCTTATTTTAACATCGCCACACTGGTGACCCCGCAGACGCACACGCTTTGTGCGACGCAACCTTCTGGTCTGGACAACCACGCTGGCGACCCGACGCTGAAAAGAACACGCGGCCAGCAAACGCAGCACCCGGCAGTGATTCTCCGACGACGAGCGAACGCGGCAGCCCGACTGATCTGCCCTTCCTTTCTGCTTCAGGGAGACTTTGACGCTCTTCGGAGACCACCCACGACCGGGAAAGCTGAGGAAATTTCATGGTGAGGTCTGCACGCCTAGATCGACACATCCACGCTGGACCGACCGCTCTCACGGCTCCTGACACACGATTCTGTGTCTCCACACGAGAGCGCACACACCTTGCCCTCTCTCCACGACGGCGGCCCATGGCCGACGGAGAACGCGTGGACCTGAACGCACCATGACCCGGCACGAGCGACGACCAACAGCCCGAACAGGGGAGACAATCGGCGCCGACTGCGCAGATCTCCATCAAGCCCCCTGACCCTGATTCGCCTCGCGACAGCGGACCGGCCATGCACAGAAGCCTCGCATCAGAACAGCGCAGCTGGAAGGCACGTGGCCACAGCGCGTGCCGCGCACCAGAGACAAGCTGGCTCTACAGACTTATACATCATCCTCCGCCGCTGCACACGGCTCTTCAGGACTGCTCACACACCTGAAGCACACACGCAGCCCGCACACAGGATTTGGTGTAAGTCTCAGCCACGGCGCACGACGGGAATCCAGCCGTCAGCTGTCCCCGAGGGCTTTAGGGCCGCGAACGCACCTAAAGCCTAAACGCCAAGTCCCTCACATAGCTTCAGCTCCTGTTTTTCTTCATTGCCGGACTGAATCGCGAGAGGAATCAGAGACTAACTTTTCTTCCCACAGTCATGGACATCCCCCGCCACTTGCTACCCCCACCCTCCTCCCTTCCCCGGCACAGACTTTCCCCGCAGCTCGCCACCAAAGCGGGACTACCGAGGTCTCAGCTCCCCGCTAAGCCCTCTGGGGGGGGAGTGTATGGGGTACCCCCCCACAGCAGCCACGGACAAACACAGTGCTCGACTAGAGCAATTAACAGGACAGTGAGATGTGTGTGTTGAGATCAATAGGCAGCCTTCCTGTGCTTAGTTCAGGCACCAGCATCCTGTGGATATGTATGATGCAAATGCAAACATTCATGCTTCCTGCTCGCATTGTGGTACAAATGTCACATGTCTGAATGCATTTCCTTTGATGATAAAATGCCTTTGATGTATTGTCCGTTGCTGGGTATTTAAGTGGCTGAATTCATATGTTCACCCTCTGTTCTTCTTCTGACTGCTTCTGACTACTGCTCATGAGAGCCTGAGAGTGATCCCCAGCATGCTTATGCAGCAGCTGGGGTGAGCTCCGTGATGGCGATGATTTGATCAATAAACTCCATTAAAACTCCAAACGCTGTGCCTTATTTTAACATCGCCACAAGTCTAACTAAAAGATTAAAGCTCACCACAATTTCTGACTTCAAATAAAGCCTTCAAATAAAGCTGTCACATATTGTATGTGACAGACAATTTTGCATGATTTTTCACAGTATTAACTAATATAAGCCAACAATAATTGTTAGCTAAACAATTCACCATAATAGCTGTATGGTTCTTCACTGGTTTCCCTAAGACCAAAGAATAATTTTTTGCTGGTTGCCATTATTTCACTGTATCCTCCTCTGCTCCTGGTCTCTATGATGTCTGACACTTTCATAATTATAAGGCTGTCATATGTTAAACTGCAGATTTTCCTTAGTGACAGTGAGCCAGTGGGCCTCTAGTTGCCTCAGATGATGTTGCAGCCAGGTTGCTATTATTGAAGAGGGGCTGACAATCAAAAAGTTGTTTTAAGGCATAGACAACCATATAGTCTGTCTTTTGTAATATCTGTTTTCTGGATAATTTCTGCACATATTAATGCAATGGAATTTAAATATATTTCCTAATGGTCTTGAAAATCAATCTAATGTCCAATGTTAGATTCATTTACTTAAAAAAATATCTGAGACTTTTTGAATTGTTTAAACAATATGTATTATACTAAATCGAAAAGTCATAAATGTTGAATTCTACATTACAGCTGCTGCAACTTAGTTCTCACTGTTTACTTATTCACAGCCACAGAATAAGCTTAAATTTCTAAATCTTCATTAGCAACAACCAGTCGACCATGGCTTAGAGCCTTGAAAATCCTCTCCTGACCCTCAAACGGTCCTCAGAGAGAGGACCTCAGAATTAAAACAGAATAAGCCACGAGATGGAGGGTACTTTTAGCTCTAAGAGGTTTATTTGTCTCAGAAGCAACAGGCCTGTTCCTGCTTTACACTCTTTGCCAAACCATTTTGCCAAGAAAGATGAAAAACAATGACAAACAATAAATCGCCACTGATGCAAAGGCAGATAAATAAAATGTATGGTAATACCTCACAAGATGCTTCACTTGGAAAATGGGCTTACAGCCTGTGAATGCAACTCTTTGAAAAAAAAAGTAGAAATGAGAAATGCTCCAGTATCCCTCAATGGTTATAGTTAAAGGATCCCATCAACATGTCGGTGGAATGCTGATATATCTACATTTTTCTTTGTGATAATAAAAAACCATTATAAAGATTTATTTCTGACAGCGGAGATCCCAGGAGTCCCATCACATGCCACTCGTGACACTGAGAAACCTGCTCATTGCTCTTTATGGCTGTCTTTCCTTACCAACAACTGGGCAACACATGCTGAACAGAGCAGTCGCACAGCAGCTCAGTATCTTTATTGTTTTTCCTCAGCTACTGTTGCTGACCATCATTCATTATTCAGGAGTTTAAATTCACATGCATAGATAAGGTCATTCCTAATTTTACTATGGTTTTATGTCAAAATATGTTTGAGAGTGATATATTTTTGTTTGAGTCTTTCAAGTTAGAGCCAACTACTCACTCAAAACTTTCTTTTCAAGTTCTCATCAAATCAATTCCAACTAAATAACAAAGACAGACATGCTTAATTATTCTAACATTTACAATCAGCCCTTGCAGCTACATTCATCACAAGGCTACAATATTTTTGAGAGAATTAAAATTAGCTGTCTACATTTGTATCAGCTAGTGTTTAGTGAAGCACTTAAAACTTAATGTAAATTATAAACAAAACTAAACTGCATTGATAATAAAGCTGTATGAGGGTAATGAATTTGCTATATACACCAAATTATTATGCAAATAGGATTTTAGTGTCATTAACATAAATTTGTTTGTTTTTCAATTAAACTCATGGATGATATTGTGTCTCAGGGCTCTTTGGATCACTGATATCAATCTCAGACACCTGCCATAATAAGTTTGCCAGGTGAGCCCAATTAAAGGAAAACTACTTAAGAAGGATGTTCCACATAATTAAGCATGCCACAGGTTTCAAGCAATATGGGAAAGAAAAAGGATCTCTCTGCTGCTGAAAAGCATCAGATAGTGCATAGTGCATAGCATCACATAGTGAAGAGTTTGTTTGCAAAAACCGATGAACGCCACTTCCAAGAAAATTTCCCTCTCTACAACAAACAACTGTTCACATTACCTACTTATAGAAGTTCAAATTTAAAAAAAAAATCCCCTATATCCGCTGTTATATACACTACGAAGTTCATGTTTTTTTTTTTTCAAAAGCCGATAAATGCCTGGACCCTGTTGTTAGAAAAACCAGATAACTCCACACACAGCAAATCAGTATTTGGTATTTGGGTGACATGATTCAATGGTGCAGCGAGGATCAGCCAATCACGTGTCTAGATGCTGAGACCAGCCAATCATGTGTCTATCTGCTGTGGCAGCGTTCTGCAGAGACCCCTACTTGGGTCTGCTCGCTTTGCGTGATTTCCCTGACAGTTTCTTTTTTTTTTTTTTTTTTTTTTATAATTTTGTTGCATTTTATGCCAAATATGGATAATTTTGGTGAAGAAGATGAACCAGTGATGCGTTCACCAGACAAACTAGCATGGTTTTCGGGACATGCCTCTTTTTGCAAAAGTACGTGTTGTGGTTTTATCTGTTTTTGCGGCAAGAAGTACTCAAAAATTCCCAAAAAATAACAATGAGTTGATGTTCAATTTTTAGCTTTATTATGTCTCAGATATTCATATTTCAAGTGACCATGTCTTAGAATCTGAATTGGAAATACTAACACATATAAACCAACAGATGAAAAGATGTTTTTCTTATTATTAAAACAATTGGACTTATCTGTTTTTGCAAGCGAACACTTCAGATATTTCACGAAAACTTAAGTGTAAACATTATACCGGTTCGTGCAGATAAAGGCACAGTGAGGAAAGTTTCTGTCAGACAAATTCATCGGTCTAAGAGAGCAGCTGCTAAAATGCCATTACAAAGCCTCAAACAGGTGTTTGAAGCTGCCAGTGCCTCTGGAGTCCCACGAACCTCAAGGTGTAGGATCCTCCAGAGCACAGGTGTCAAACTCATTCCATGGAGGGCCAAGACCCTGCAGGTTTTACCTCCACCCAGTGTCTTCAACAGGTGATTTCATTGAATTTCTTCCCACTGATTGCTAATCAGTGAAAACACCTGCTGAAGACACTGGGTAGAAGCAAAACCTGCAGGGTCTTGGCCCTCCATGGAATGAGTTTGACACCCCTGCTCCAGAGGCTTGCAGTTGTGCATAAACCTACTATTAGGTAAGATAAGATAAGATAAGATAAGCCTTTATTAGTCCCACAATGGGGAAATTCCAGGATTGCAACAGCACAGGGATAGCAACACTCAGAGCAACAATCAGAAGGCAAGAAAAAACAAGAGCAGCTAGTATACATATGTACATATTAATATAAATATATATATATATATATATATATATCTAGACACACAGTGCGGAGCATTGTAGCTGGATGGAATAAATATATGAGTATATAAACACACAGTGCGGAGCATTGTAGCTAGATGGAATAATATGTAGATATATAAACACAGTGCGGAGCATTGTAGCTAGATGGAATAAATATGTAGATATATAAACACACCCAGTGCGGAGCATTGTAGCTAGATGGAATAAATATGTAAATATATAAACACACACAGTGCAGAGCATTGTTGCTAGATGGGATGAAACAGCACAACCGTCTACTTAGTTATCCTACATGGTATGATTATGTACCCATACATATTCTCACCCTCCATAGCGACCGGTATTTTCCTAGTTGTATGCCGGAGGGGACCATTGTATAAGTCCATTGCGTCTTTTGCATTCAAAAACTATTAGGTTGTCAAGTTTTTTTGCTATGTCTGCGAGCAGCCCTGCTTAGGTTGTACAGTCTGACAGCCGTTGGTAGGAAGGACCTGCGAAACCTCTCGGTTGTGCACCTAGGATGATGTAGTCTGCTGCTAAATGAGCTCCTCAGTGCATTCAGTATGTCCTGCATAGGGCGGAACTCGGCCTCCAGCAGAGATGACAGTTTAGCCACCGTCCTTCTCTCTCCTATCTCCTCCACTGGGTCAAGGCGCTGTCCCAGGACAGAGCTAGCTTTCTTGATCAGTTTGTTCAGTCTCTTCCTATCGGCTGTCGTAATGCCACTGCCCCAGCAGACCTTGTGTCTAAGACTTTGAAAAACGCAGAGTTCGTTTTTGTCAGACACGACGCACATTGCCCCCCACTGCGACCACCTTATGATGGGCCGTTCAAAGTGCTGGAAACAGGGGACAAGCATTTTTTGCTAGATTTGGGGGGTAGGAGGGAAAAGGTTGGCATTAACAGACTCATACCCGCTTTTGTGGTGGCGGACGAGCAAGTGCTGTTGGCGAGGGTCCCTCGGCGTGGAAGACCCCCACGGGGAGCTTCCCAGAGTACAATTTCCCCAGAACACACGCAGGGACAGACAAAAGGTTTTCACCCCCAAACAGCAGCTCCCCAGCATGACAGTGCCGCGGAGGCGGTGAATCCTGGTTACAGCAGATACGGGAGAAGACTGAAGCCCAAGCAGCATGTGGATTGATGTTTAATGATTCTGTTTATTCTTTTATTCGATCCAATATGCTCGGGGGGGGGGGTGATGTGGCCGCACATGGGGAAAACATAATGTGTAGCATCTTAGATAAGAACAAAGGGCAGAGTTTCCTTGGAGATAACAGGAAGCTGTTAAAGTGTGATCTTTTGTGTGTCAGAGACTGTAAGGAGGATCCTTTGTGTGCCAGAGACTGCGAGGGGGATGTTAAGGGATTAAGGGAGTGCACGCTTGTGACCTTTGATGTGAATGCAATGTGACCTTTGATATGTAGAAGGACCTGGGTATTTAAGAGAAGAGTTCTGTCTGAGATGTCCTCTTTTTCTGCTATGCTCATGTGTGAGATGTGTAATAAACTGCCTGAGACAAATCTGCCTCGTCATTTACACACTCCACAACCTAATGCTGCAACTTCAACAAATGACCATTTTCAGTTCTTTACAACCAATAAAATGTTTCTAAACTCTGTTGTGCATAATAATTTGGAACAGCACATTTTTAGTTTTTTTTTTAAATTTTTGCCAAAAAAAAGTTATCATTGGGAGGTTTGTTCAATTTAATTTAATTTGAATTCTGCTCTAACGGTTGATGACTTGAAGATTATACTGACTGTCATTTGCATTTGCTATTTAGGAAAATCAGAGGCAGATATCATTTGTGTATTCTGTAACACCCACAATTTCTTTGTACTGTACAACTGTACAATGACAATAAAGTCTATTCTATTCTATTTGCATAATAATTTGGAATGCAGTGTAGTATGCACAGAACTTTGATTGAAATCCTTCTGATATAACAAGGTCCCCTCTGGGTCTTCTGCTTTACATGTTTGCTGTTGTTTTTTTTTTAATATTGCTCTATTTTTTTTTTAAATATGTTGTTTAGGTTTATTTAGTTGGAAAATTTAGCACTTAGGCAGCCTAATTCATTTTTTTTTCTTGTGCATGTATTCCATAATGTGTTTTGTTTATATCTGGTAATCTGTTCAGTTATTTTGTATCATGTATGGTGTACTACCTGTGGTGTGTGCTGTCTGCAATCTATACTTACAAACAAACCAGTCTAACAAAATCTTGCATAAGACCCCAAAAACCAGGAAGCATCCCTTCATTCATTCATTCATTCATTCATTTTCTGAACCACTTAATCCTGTCAGATCAAGGGGGGGGGGGGCTGGAGCCTATCCCAGCTTCTGTGGATGACAGATGGAGGAGTAAGCCACCCTAGACCAGAGGTATCCAATCATGTGCCAAGACCCTGCAGGCTTTACCTCCAACCAGTGTCTTCAGCAATAGATTCAATGAATTTCTTCACACTGACTGCTGATAAGTGAAAACACCTGCTGAAGAGACTGGTTGAAGGTAAAGCCTGCAGGGTCTTGGCACATGATTGGACACCTCTGGTCTAGAGTGGCTTACTCCTCCATTTGTCTTACTCCGATCTGGCCAATCGGTCTTGGCCTTCCATGACACATGATTAGACACCCCTGGCCTAGACAGATCATCAGTCCATCGCAGGGCCAACACATAGACACAGACAACCCTCCATTCTCACATTCATATCGACAGACAAGTTAGAATCCCCAGTTAATATCAGTCACCAGAATATATGTAGCATTGAGTCCTACAATTTGGAAATACAATTATTAATAATTATTAAACTAAGCTTAAAGCTTATTAATAATACTTGTAATACCTCGTTTGTAACTCTAGTTAAGATAAGATAAGCCTTTATTAGTCCCACAATGGGGAAATTCCAGGATTGCAACAGCACAGGGATAGCAACACTCAGAGCAACACTCAGAAGGCAAGAGAAAAAAAGAAACAAGAGCAGCAAGTATACATATATATATATATATATATATATATATATATATATATATATACCGTATATATATATATATATATTATATATATATAGTGCGGAGCATTGTAGCTAGATGGAATAAATATGTAGATATATAAACACACACAGTACGGAGCATTGTAGCTAGATGGAATAATATGTAGATATATAAACACACCCAGTGCGGAGCATTGTAGCTAGATGGAATAAATGTGTAAATATATAAACACACACAGTACGGAGCATTGTAGCTAGATGGAATAATATGTAGATATATAAACACACAGTGCGGAGCATTGTAGCTAGATGGAATAAATATGTAGATATATAAACATACCCAGTGCGGAGCATTGTAGCTAGATGGAATAAATATGTAACTAGAAAAGCACTCGGAGAGCGCAGACCTCCGCCAAGCGGCACAGTTCCCCCCATACAGTGTTTGTGTGTACGTTTTCAGATTCCCTGAGCATGAAAAGATATGAGTAGCAATTGGATTCACAATGATTATTTGTTTATTTGACATGGACAGTGCAATAAACAGACAATTAATGAATGACAATCAATGTGATAGTGATAGGATTAGTGGTTCAGTAGTGTAAAATGGGGCTATAAGGGACGGCGGGTTAATAAGGGACACTTTTGTGGGAAATGTTTTAAATGTAATTCTGCTTTTTTTATTTTGAGCAGGACGCTGAGTTGTGTTGTTATTGTCAAATATCCATGAATCCTTCATCAAATCTAGGCGGAAGCAAAATTAAAAAAGTAGAATTACATTTAGAAAAGTGTCCCATATTACCCCGCCGTCCCTATAGCCCCGTTTTACGGTTGTAAAAGCATTGCCTCCTTGGCGGAGGTAATAAACTGAAGTGTTGGTGTGTCCATCTCCTCCACTGACGGATGCAGATTGGTTAGACAGGTTGGCGTGGGTTTTATATTATATTGGGGTTGCGCTCCGCAGCAAAACAGAATTTAGAGTCTTCCCCGGGAGAGAGGTCGTTTTTACGCAGCGCGGAGCGCTGGGCGGGGAATTTGTGGCAAATAATGGGGCGGCGGACAGGTGTCCGTGTCAGGTTTTGCAGCGTGGCGCAAAAGCAGCCACGCTGGCGTGCCCAGGGCAGCAGTGTTTTCCGCGTGCTTTTGTGCCTAAAACGTTGAAGAACGCGGAGTTTGTGTTGGTCAGACACGACAACCAGCGCAATGTGCGCAGCGCCTATGGCTGGCACAGGCACGCTGGGGGTCCGAGGCCAGTAGTGTTTTCCGCATGCTTTTGTGGCTAAAACGTTGAAGAAGGCGGAGTTTGTGTTGGTCAGACACGACGCCCAGTGGCCTCCATTGCGCCTGCGCACATGTTGAAAATGGCCCTATGTCACAGTGTGGAAAAATGCTTTAAAAAAATTCCTGTATCCAGACGGTGAACCGGATCACCCCCAAAATTTAATCAGTTCTTCCTTGTACCATTTCCAACAACGCCTGAAAGTTTCATGCAAATCCGTCCAAGACTTTTTGAGTTATCTTGCTAACCAACAGACAGACAGACAGACAGACAAACAGACAGACAGACAGACAAACAGACAAACACACAAACCCTGGCAAAAACATAACCTCCTCCTGGCCTTTTCGGCCTGGCGGAGGTAAATATATAAACACACAGTGCAGAGCATTGTTGCTAGATGGGATGAAACAGCACAACCGTCTACTTAGTTATCCTACATGGTATGATTATGTACCCATACATATTCTCACCCTCCATAGCGACCGGTATTTTCCTAGTTGTATGCCGGAGGGGACCATTGTATAAGTCTATTGCATCTTTTTCATTCAAAACTATTAGGTTGTCACGTCTTTTTGCTATCTCTGCGAGCAGCCCTGCTTAGCTTGTACAGTCTGACAGCCATCAGTAGGAAGGACCTGCAAAACCTCTCGGTTGTGCACCTAGGATGATGTAGTCTGCTGCTAAATGAGCTCCTCAGTGCATTCAGTATGTCCTGCATAGGGTGGAACTCGGCCTCCAGCAGAGATGACAGTTTAGCCACCGTCCTTCTCTCTCCTATCTCCTTCACTGGGTCAAGGCGCTGCCCCAGGACAGAGCTAGCTTTCTTGATCAGTTTGTTCAGTCTCTTCCTATCGGCTGCCGTAATGCCACTGCCCCAGCAGACCACTCCAAAAGTGATGACTGATGCCACCACCGTGTCATAGAATGTCTTCAGCAGCGCCCCTTGTACACCAAAAGACCTGAGTCTCCTCAGTAGGAACAGCCTGCGCTGTCCCTTCTTGTAGAGTGCGTCAGTATTGTGTGACCAGTCCAGTTTATTGTTCAGATGAACACCCAGGTACTTGTAGGATGTCATCATCTCGATGTCTGTTCCCTGTATATTTACTGGTGCTGTGAGGGGTTGTCCTTGCCTGCGGAAGTCCACCACCAGCTCCTTTGTTTTCCTCGCATTGATCTGGAGGCAGTTCCGATGGCACCAGTCCACGAAGTCCTGGATAAACCCTCTGTACTCAGCTTCATCTCCATTGGAGATGAGGCCAACGATCGCAGAGTCGTCAGAGAACTTCTGTAGATGGCAGTGTGTTGTGTTGTGTGAGAAGTCCGCAGTATAAAGGGTGAACAGGAAGGGAGCCAAAACCGTTCCCTAGGGGGCCCCCGTGCTACCGATGATCGTGTCGGACACACAGTCCTGGGTTCTCACAAACTGAGGCCGGTTTGTGAGGTAGTCCAGGATCCATGATGACAGGTGCTGGTCCACCCCTGCGCACAGCAGCTTGTCCTTCAGGATCATCGGTTGGATGGTGTTGAAAGCACTGGAGAAGTCAAAGATCATGATCCTCACCGCATTCCCAGGCTTCTCCAGGTGGGACAGAGAACGGTGAAGGAGGAAGATCACCGCATCCTCCACCCCAATGCCATGCTGGTAGGCGAACTGGAGTGGATCCATCGCTGGTCCCACCAGGGGCCGGAGGTGAGCAAGGAGCAGTCTCTCCAGGGTCTTCATCATGTGGGACGTCAAGTCCACTGGTCTGTAGCTGTTCAGGTCTTTGGGGTGGGAAGTCTTTGGCACAGGTACCACACAAGATGTTTTCCACAGCTGTGGTACCCTCCCCAGCTTCAGGCTCAGATTGAAGATGTACTCCACAATCCCACACAGCTGGTCTGCACAGGACTTGAGGAGCTTTGCGCTGATGCCGTCCGGTCCCAACGCCTTCCTCGCCTTGATCTTCCTCAGCTCCGTCCTCACCTGGGTCTTAGTCAGGGTCAGGTTGGGGGGCTGTGTGTTGGGAGTGGGACTTGATGTCTTTAGAGGCAGCAGTGATTGTTGTGCAGTCAGGGGGGAGGGCGGTTGGTCAAACCTATTGAAAAACAAATTCAGATTGTTCGCCTACTCCCTGCCCCCTGTGGCCTGGGGGGAGGTATTCTGGAGCCCAGAGATGGTTTTAAGGTTTTTCCAGACCCCACTGATGTCGCTCTGTTGCAGCTTGTCCTCCATCTTCTTCCTGAAGCTGTCCTTGCCTTCTCTGATCTTTCTCCTCAGCTCCCTCTGTACAGACTTCAGCATCTCCCTGTTCCCCAACCTGAAGATCCTCTTCTTCTCTCTCAGAAGTGATTTTATCTCAGGGTTGATCCAGGGTTTGTTGTTTGAGCAACAGCGTATGGTCTTGGTGGTAACGGTGTTGTCCACACAGAAGCTGATGTAGTCCGTGATGGTGTGAGTGAGGCCATCGATGTCCTCACCATGTGGATCGCAGAGCTGCTCCCAGGCGGTGGTTTCAAAACAGCCCTTTAGAGTGTCCATTGCCTCCTCAGACCATAACTTCACTGTGCGCATGGCCGGAGGTTGTCTGTGCACTAGGGGTTTGTACACCGGCCGGAGATGAACCTGACATAATGCACGGCTCAGGAGACGCACACACACAGGCTTAGAGTAGTTCAAAGAGTTTATTAACAGCAGGAGTGAATGAGTGTGTGTCTGCGGGATGCAGATGTGTTGGTGGTGGCGTCTGCTTCAGGCACAGAGGCAGATGACCGTTCGGCCGAGCAACCCTATGGAGAGAGCACAGGGAGAGGGTGACGGGCATACACCAACACAGGATGAATTATGGCAAGAGAAGATCTTACTTGAGTTGTCAGGATAGCTGGCACAGCAAGGGGAACGTAGCCCGGGAGACAGCCACCTGGAGAGCTCCGTGCAGCGGCGAAGGATGGGCGATGGAACGGAGATGTCCGCCGCCGGGGAATCCACCCGTGCACAGGGGAGCAGACTGGAGAAGGAGGTAAGGGTTCTTACCCAAAATAGCGATGCTGAAGAAAGGTATGCTCACAGCGGTGAGGAAACGAAGTCTGACGGCTTCAGGCCGAGCCTCCGGGCGAGGCGGCTTTTATCCCTCGCCGCTGATGAGGATCAGGTGTGTGAGCAGGTGGCGCCGCTGATGAACGGCGCGGCGTGACAGTACTCCCCCCTCTAGCAGCGCCTCCTGGCGATGGCTTATCCGGGTGCGCTCGGTGGAAGTCCGCGATGAGCGATGGGTTCAACACAAACGACGGGGGCACCCATTGTCGATGCTCGGGCCCATAGCCCTCCCAGTCCACCAAGTATTGCAACCCACGACCCCGGCGCCGGGAGTCCAGGATGGAGGAGACGGACCAGGCCGGGTGGCCACCAATCATCCGGGGCGCGGGTTGCGCTGCAGGAGGAGGGCAAAGGGGGTCGGTGACTGCCAGCTTCACCTTTGATACGTGGAAGGTGGAATGGATGCGGAGGGAGGGGGGAATAGCCACGCGCACAGCCACCGGGTTGATGATCCGGGTGATGGGGAAGGGACCCATGAAGCGCTGTGCCAGCTTCCTCCTCTCGCCTTTTAGGGTGACGTCCTGGGTGGAAACGTAGACAAGTTGCCCAACTCTGTACGCCGGGGCAGGTCTTCTACGCCGGTCCGCCACGGTCTTGTTGCGCTCCGCTGTGCGTAAAAGCGCATGACGCGCGGCGGCCCAGGTGGAGCGGAACTGCCTCACGTGCGCCCTAACTGACAGAACAGTTACCTCGCTCTCCTGCGCTGGAAGCAGCGGGGGGTCGTAACCCAGGGACGCCTTGAAGGGGGACATCCCCGTTGCAGAAGAGGGGGCGGTGTTGTGGGCATACTCCACCCAGGCGAGATGGTTGCTCCATGATGTTGGCTTGGATCTTGCAACACAGCGGAGTGCAGCCTCCAGCTCCTGATTGGTCCTCTCACCCTGCCCGTTAGACTGGGGGTGATGGCCGGAGGAGAGGCTCACCTTGGCTCCGATGGCGTTACAAAAGGATTTCCAAACCTCGGATGAAAATTGGGGGCCCCGGTCCGAGACCACGTCCACCGGGATCCCATGCAGCCTGACCACGTGTTGGACGAGGAAGCCCGCCATCTCCAGGGCGGTAGGGAGACCTCGCAGGGGGATGAAGTGTGCCGCCTTGGAGAAACGGTCCACGATGGTCAGGATGGTGTCGAATGAGTTGGAAGCTGGGAGCCCGGTGACGAAATCCAGTGCGATGTGCGACCATGGCCTGCCAGGGACGGGCAGAGGCTGGAGCAGACCCGCTGGAGGGGCGTTTCCCGACTTGCTGGTGGCACAAATTGGACAAGCCCGGGCGTAGCGGGCTGCATCCCTCCACAGGCCCGGCCACCAAAAGGACCGTTGGAGGAGGCTGATCATCCGAGAGGTGCCGGGATGACAGGTGAGCCGGGAGGTGTGGAGCCAGTGGATGACCTCTCCTCGGACCGTAGACGGAACGAACAGTCTTCCCTCCGGTCCGCCGCCAGGATCAGGTTCCACCTCCTGTGCCTTCCGGATCTTGTCCACAATGTCCCAAGAGATAGCTCCCACGACGCACGACCTGGGCAGGATAGTGTGGGGCGTCTCCTCAGCCCCCACGGGGGTGAACTGTCTAGAGAGGGCGTCAGGCAGGCCGTTCTTGGAGCCTGGCCTGAAGGTGATAGAGAACCGGAACCTGGCGAAGAACAGAGACCAGCGCGCCTGGCGGGCATTCAGGCGCTTGGCAGATCGTAGGTACTCCAAATTCTTATGGTCCGTCAAGACCACAAACGGCAGGTCCGCCCCCTCTAGCCAGTGGCGCCACTCCTGTAGGGCGAGTTTAATGGCCAGAAGCTCTCTGTCCCCCACATCATAGTTCCTCTCCACCGGGGACAGGCGCCGGGAGAAGAAGGCGCACGGTCGCTTGGCGCCATCGTCCGGTGATTGCTGGGATAACACTGCTCCCACTCCCGTGTCCGATGCGTCCACCTCCACAATGCACTGCAGCGCGGGGTCGACCTGGCGAAGGACCCGGGGGGAGGAGAACTCCGCCTTCAGCGCCTTAAAGGCAGCATCGACCTCTTCGGTCCACCGGAACGGGACCTTCGGGGACGTGAGGCGGGTCAGTGGTCCGACGATCCAGCTGAAATTCGGGACAAAACGGCGGTAAAAATTGGCGAAGCCAACAAACTGTTGCACCTGCTTCCGAGATGCGGGAGTAGGCCACTCCACCACCGCCTTCACCTTCTCTGGGTCCGGGAGCACCTGGTCTTGGGCGATGATGAATCCCAGGAAGGATGTGATCCTAGCGTAAAACTCGCACTTCTCAGCCTTCACGTACAAACGATTCTCCAGCAGTCTTTGAAGGACCCGCTTCACATGGACCCGGTGCTCGTCTCTGGACTGAGAGAAGATCAGAATGTCGTCCAGGTAGACGAACACGAAGAGGCCGATGAAATCCCGGAGGACGTCATTGATGAGGCGCTGAAAGACGGCAGGAGCGTTGGTCAGCCCGAACGGCATGACGAGATACTCAAAGTGGCCGTTCGGGGTACGGAAGGCTGTTTTCCATTCATCTCCCTCCCGGATCCGGACGAGGTGGTAAGCGCTGCGGAGATCCAGCTTGGTAAACCAGGTCGCCCCCTGGAGGGAGTGGAAGGCAGTGTCCATGAGGGGCAGGGTGTAACGGTCCCTCTCAGTGATGTCATTAAGAGCTCAGTAGTCAATACAGGGACGGAGGGAACCGTCCTTCTTCCCTACAAAGAAAAACCCCGCCCCCACGGGTGATGACGATGGGCGGATAATCCCAGCGCTCAGTGATTCCTTCAGGTACGTATTCATGGTCTCCTTCTCCGGCGCCGACAGGCTGTAGAGCCGACCAGATGGCAGGGGAGCCCCCTGGCGGAGGTTGATGGCACAGTCATATGGTCGATGCGGGGGAAGAGACATAGCTTTCGATTTGCTAAATACCATACCCAGGTCGTGAAATTCTGGAGGCACCAGTGACAGGTCCGGAGGTGCTGTATCCGCCACAGGGGGAGCCGCGGATGGGGAGCAGGCAGCGGACTGAAGGCAGGTGCCCATACAGAAGGTATTCCATGCCGATACCCCAGCGGACCTCCAGTCCAGGACAGGGTTGTGGAGGCGTAGCCAGGGATACCCCAGGATGACGGGCGACACAGAGTTGGGCAGGACGTAAAATACCATCTCCTCCCGGTGGTTCCCTGAGATGATGACTGGGACAGGCAAGGTTTGGTGAGAAACTCTCCCAAGGGAGGCACGGGAGAGATGGACCAGGGAGATGGGGTGTTTTAATGCCTGACAGCGGATGCCCAATCGGGTTGCCAGGCCTTGTGAAATGAAGCTGCCCTCTGCGCCCGAATCCACCAGTGTGTGGGTGAGGTGCCCAGTGGGATTGTGGCAAAAACGGATGGGCAGCTTTAATTGAGTGAGAGAGTCTAACCGGTTGGGATCAGCGAGGCTCCCTACAGCGATTCGCGGACCCCGCCGACTGGCTTTCCGCGGGCAACGCTCCACAGTGTGTTGGTCACCTCCGCAATACATGCAGAGGCCCAACTCACGGCGGCGTTGTTTCTCCGCAGGGGAAAGCTTGGTCCAGCCCGTCACCATCGGCTCCGACTCCTCGGGGCACAATGCTGGCGGCGCCGCCAGGGGGCGAGCTTGGAACAGGTGCGGCGAGACTCCACGAGGGCGAGAAGAAGAAGACTTCCGCCCCGAGGAGCGCTCGCGCAACCTGTTATCCAAACTTATCGCTAAGGATGTCAGCTCCGCTAGCGTCCCAGGGATATCCCGTCCAGCCAGTTCATCCCTCAGATCACTATTGAGGCTGCGGAGGAACAGGCCACAGAGGGAGCGTTCCTCCCAGCCCAATTCCTCCGCCGCTACCCGGAAGTCGACCGAGTAGTCCGCTGCTGACCGGCCTCCCTGCTGGAGAGCGAGAAGCCGATCGACCTGGACCGTCTCGGTTTGAGAATGGTCAAAGACCTCCAGAAAGCGCCTCACGAACTGGTCATAGGTGAGGGTGGCATAACTGGGCCTCGCCATTACGGCGTAGGTCCAAGGTAACGCACGCCCCTCCAGAAGATTCCCTATGTAACCAATCTGACTGTGATCCGAGGGAAAATCTCCGGGCACACGGTGGAACACGGACTCACACTGCATAATGAACCCCCGCGCTCCGCCGAGCTTACCGCTAAAGCGGGCGGGGGTCGGAATCGGTGTGAGCCGAACCGGTGCCACTGGAGCCGGCTGGACGGCCGCTGGAACAGCAGGAGCCGCGCCACCCTGACGAGCCGGGGGGAACGGCTGTTGAGGATCTAAGCGGCCCAACCGGTTAGTTAAGTTTAATAATTGATTCAGGATAACCTGCTGTTGATAAGCAATCTGATCCACTCTAGCCTCGAGAGTGGTAAACCGGTGTGCGAGCCCGCCGTCCGCCGAGCCGCTCTGCTGAAGCCGTACTGACATAATGCACGGCTCAGGAGACGCACAACCACAGGCTTAGAGTAGTTCAAAGAGTTTATTAACAGCAGGAGTGAATGAGTGTGTGTCTGCGGGATGCAGATGTGTTGGTGGTGGCGTCTGCTTCAGGCACAGAGGCAGATGACCGTTCGGCCGAGCAACCCTATGGAGAGAGCACAGGGAGAGGGTGACGGGCATACACCAACACAGGATGAATTATGGCAAGAGAAGATCTTACTTGAGTTGTCAGGATAGCTGGCACAGCAAGGGGAACGTAGCCCGGGAGACAGCCACCTGGAGAGCTCCGTGCAGCGGCGAAGGATGGGCGATGGAACGGAGATGTCCGCCGCCGGGGAATCCACCCGTGCACAGGGGAGCAGACTGGAGAAGGAGGTAAGGGTTCTTACCCAAAATAGCGATGCTGAAGAAAGGTATGCTCACAGCGGTGAGGAAACGAAGTCTGACGGCTTCAGGCCGAGCCTCCGGGCGAGGCGGCTTTTATCCCTCGCCGCTGATGAGGATCAGGTGTGTGAGCAGGTGGCACCGCTGATGAACGGCGCGGCGTGACAGAACCAAGTTGTGATCTGATCTCTCGAGTGGGGGGAGTTGTAATGAGGTGTACACCTCCTTAGTGTTTGCGTAGAATAAGTCCAGTATTTTATTGTCTCTAGTGTGGCATGTGACATACTGGGTAAATGTGGGTAGAATGGGAGACAGTGAAACATGGTTGAAATCGCCTGAGATGAGGAGAAGAGCATCTGGGTGTTCTGTCTGCAGCCTGCCGGTCACTGAATGGATGACATCATGTGCTGTCCCAGCGTTCGCCGTCGGATTTGCATAAACAACAATGCAGATCACGTGTGAGTATTCCCTTGGGAGATATGTAGGCCGCATGCTAACAGCTAGCAACTCAATGTCTTTGCTGCAGTGTCGTTGTTTAACAGTGATATGTCCCGGTCTGCACCAGTTGTTGTTAACATACATTATCACTCCACCGCCCCTTGCTTTGCCACTGTCTGGTGTTCGGTCTGCCCGTATCGTGTGGAAACCTTCCAGCTCAATGTTAGCATCTGCTGCTAGTTCAGATAGCCACGTCTTGGTAAACAAAAGGAGAGAGCATTCCCGGTATATGCTATCGTAGCGGGAGATAGCCGCTAGCTCATCTACCTTTCCCAGTAACAACCGTACATTCCCCATGACAACGGATGGAAAGGAGGGTCTGTACCTTATATTTCTTGTCTTCCACCTTACTCCAGCCCGGCAACCACGGCATTTTCGCCTCAGTTCTCCCGGTATGTTGAGTTTTTCCATTAGCACCGGGTGGCGGTTGAGTGCTAGCAGCTCTTCCCTGCTGTACCGTCTCCTGCTATAAACAGTGGCTCCGTCCACCAGCTCGGGAGACATTTGGGATGATCTGTGTGTCCGTGATATAAATGGAGTGAAAACCGGATCAAAAAGAGAGAGGAGGAAAAAAAAAGACTCAGAATTGAGCCGCTGTTGCAAAAGGCAGCCGACTCGTGTGGCGCCGGAAGTGAGGTAGTTGGGGCACCAGCTGCGTTTTATAGAGGCGGAAACTCTTTTGGACAAAGACTTAAGCTTAAGAATTTGACAATTAGTAAGTTGAGCCTTAGTTAATAATTTTATTGGCAATATTTGATCAGTCTCATAGTCTGGAGGTAGAATTCTTGACACTGAGTTGGTACAATAATGGACAAGGAGATATCACACCTAGCTTTAGCAACCCCTCTTTTTTAAACACACAGGAGTGGCACAAATATAAAGCATTTAAGATCAGCAGAATTAAACATGGCAATAATTGGGGTTACTTGATTGCATGAAATATGAACATACCATACACTTAAGATCACCATATTATTCTCATGATTAATCTGTAGTACTGCTCTGATCTGTGCAGTCTCTGAGGTTAAAGAAAATTTATGCAGATCTAATAAAAAGGTTACAAAAATGTAGTGTAGAATTTGGATTTGCATGGGTTTCAGGAAAAAGAGGGAGAGAGGGAGTATGCACAGGATAAGGAATGTATCTTAGACCAAGCATCATCAGGGTCTTACCGACTGTCTTACCGACTGTCTTAACAACTTTTAGCTGCTTTTCTGAGGGAGCAAATTTAAACCAACCTGACCACCACAACAGATGACGTGAAAGAGGTGAGTGCCTACTGTGGATATGAAAACCTGGCGAGGGTTATTTCAGGCTGAGGGAAGGTGGTCCTTCTCGGTGCCTCGTTGGGTTTTGGCCTGCAAAATCCGTATGGCTTCACTCCTAGGTCACTCAAGGCAGGCTTGCTCCAGGGACAGTGGGGAGACCCGATCCTGGGTCTCAACCTGTCGATATGCTGGATAATGGTAGCTGGTCTGGATACAGGGCTGATATGCACAGTTTCTCACTGATTGGTGGCTAAGCTAGGTAAGTTCTAAAAAGACAGAAACTACTCAGGCTTTAATCCCTAGGTCTATAGAAAAATATGACCTACAAAAATCTATAAAACAGTAACTAGAAAACGCAGGCAGTCACCTGGGAAGAAAAACTTAAAAGAGAAGAGAGATGCAGAGATAGTGTGGCAAAATGAGGAGATGTGAACGCCAGCAGGATCAGAAAGAGAAGAGGCCGAAGCTTGTGTGTCTTCTGGTTTAAACTTCCCTCCCCACATGCTGGAAGGGAGGGGCTTAGGATTTTTCAACAAATCAGAGACAGAGCTGCACAGAAGTCTCGCAGTTACTATGGTTACCCAGCAGTGGAAGAGGAAGTGTGTGTGTGTGTGTGTGGGGGGGGGTGATTCACTTAGCTGGGAGAGAACAAAAGACAGTGAGCACATCACATTAATATTGTAATGAGTCCTAAGGCACCTTTGTCTAAACTAAGCAATTTTATTTGGTTAAACGTCTAGCTTCACTAAAATAACTTGATCATAAAACACAGATATTTACAACAAGGCAGACATGTGTAAGGTATATTAGAAGTCCAGATGCATGAAGATTAGATTTCTGATAGTCAATGACTCACTTTGTGTGACTTTGAGTCCTTATTTCTAGTTGTCCTGTGGCAGTCTGTTGGTGTTAAGAAAAGGGAAACACGATGAGCCTTTGTTCCTCATTGTTTGAATGGCTGTGAAGAACGAGTTGGGGGTTGGTGAGTAGAAGGACAGCTCAAGTTCCTTTGGTCCTGTTGTTGGTGGGGGGACCCCTGAGGCAATTTCGTCTACCTGGTACCGGCCGCTACAATCCCCCACTTGTTAGAAGGATGGCGAATGGCATTGTAATGACACACACTTGGTAGCAGGTTTGGTCTTAAGGCACTTGTTAGGCGCTTGACTCAAATGTTGTGGTAGTGGCTTTGTGATCCCTGAGTACAAACATGATCATGCAATGTTGAAGTAGACTATTGAAAAAGGAAAATATAAAAAGGGACATGGAATCTAGTCCTACGGGATAATTTGGCTAAGTCTACTCTGCCTACTTAAAACACACAAAAACAAAAATAACCATTGAGGCTCAACTTTACATTGGCTTTGGGTAAAACTGGGCTAAGGTAAATAAGTGTTTAAAAAATCCAAAAGAATAAAAGGGAAAAAAAGGAGCAAAAACTGAAACGAAGAAAAAAATTTGGATGGCAGTGCAGCTCTTTACTCAGGACAGAGAGCTGAGCAACCTGGGGATGTGATTAGCCTAAGATGGTGTAGAGGAAATTTATGGAGTTTTTGCGTAGGCTCGTAAAAATCCCGTGACTCGCGGGGGTAAACATAAACACGCCGTACGTGCCGCCATTTTGGATGGCAAGAGCAGCAGTTGCACTGTGACAACCCAGGCGTAACTTGTACTGTTTAGCGATCAGAATGAGTGAGGAGAACACACAGTCACAATCTGACATAATAACATCCTATCATCCTCTTCAACAGCTGACACTATGGCCTCTGAAACTGTGTCTGCGATGTCTGTGTCACATTCAGTGGAGTCATTGTCAGCAGTCATAACAGCAGACAAGTGTTTTTAATCTTGCTCCCGTGCGCTCCTCTGGTGTGCTGAAATGCCTCAGTTGAACGGAGGTGACGGGTGTGGGGTAACAGCTGGAGCAATTAGCAGAACAATGACTGCCAGTAATCTGCTCAGCAGGGATGATTTGGGGGCAAACAATGAGATGATATCTTTCAAAGACGAAGGGGAGCAGGAGGAAAAAATATCGGAAAACGTGTCAGCGGAAAGGGATGTGGATGATGTGAAGTCTTGGCTGGTGAACGAGTCGGAAAACAACAGCAGCTCCTCACTCAGAGGTGAGTGAAGCGCGCTGCGTGTTTTTTTTTTTTTTTTAAAGGCTGTCCACGGCGCGCCGCGTTAAAATGTACCTGATTTTATGCACATGTACAATAGTTTTCTCCCCTTTCATGTGTGCATCGTAGCAAGCAGAGAGGCGCCCCCAAACCACAAAGTTTTTTTTTTTTGTTACTTATTTGTACCCGTAGGTAGATTTGGTTTGCAGTCTGGTGACAAGCCACCGGCCGCTGCGTGCGCGAGCGCCCTAAACCCACGGTCTCATGATCCCTGCGATCCCCCAGCCGAGGGTAAAACTGTGCTGCCACAGTGCTAAACCACTGCTCCACCTTGCAGCCCGTTATGACAAAGCGAGAGATTACGTCAGTGAAGGTAATTATTCAAAAATCCAACTTTTTTTTTTTTTTTTTTTTTTGCATTTCACACCGGCCATTTAATTCCCCGCTTATCCCCTTATCAGGGGGAACAACAGGAGTACACCATTTTGCGGAGTTTGTAGATACACGTGAGCTATGTGGTTTATTTCACCCTGCTGCTGCTGTTTCTTGCCATCCAAAATGGCGGCTCACTCTAACGGGCCAGTGCGGCATGCCCCCTGACGTCATATGCAAAAACTCCATAGCCTATGGAAGCCAATCTTGGTTTGGTTTAACCCAAAGTGAGCTGTGACTCCGCAGATGTTTGTGTCACTGGAGGTTCTCCAGTTTGAGGCTTTCAATTTCAGGGGTAGGCTTGTCATTTGTAGGTGTCTGGTCAGAGGTTGGTCACTTGGTGCCATGTCGCAGTTGCACTATTGATTTGATAAGTTTTAGCACACCTGGGATCGGAGTAGGCTGAGGCTAAGGTTAGCAGATATCTGAGTGTGATGGCGGGCTATCGCTGTACCAAGCGTGGACCAGAGACGGCAAAAAAATTGGTCGGGTCATCGAGAATGTGACTCGGGGGCTCGGAGCATGTTGTCAATTGGAGTCACATTAATGGTTTGGGAGCTGTCAATACTAGCTTTAGTACTGGAGATGGTGATTAGGTGGAAAGCTAGAACTGAGAGGAGGAAGTTCATTGAGCTGGTGAGGCAAAAGGGTGACGGTACTAGGGGCAGTCTTCTGCTCTCCCTTGCTTGCAGGCACCCTTGGTGGTGGCGAGAGCTACTCTTCAGTGGTGGACATTGTCCTAAGTGGTTAGCTCTAGTTTAGGTCTTGGTGAAGGTGTGTGTTCCTAGTCTTTTGAGGAACTCTGGGGTTGTTAGCCTGTGTTAATTCCTACTTTAAACTAGGGTTTGAGAGTTTCAGAGTTTGGTGGTCTAACTTAAGGATCGTAAGTTAGTTGGAGGTCCCGAATGGATTTGGGGTTAACTACCTTTTGATGGGGTGATTAGTCCTTTCTTTTAGGGTTTTGAATGTTGGTAACTAATGAATTTGAAGGGTGTAGGCACATTCATCTTAGGCTAATAGCTCATTAGGAATGGTTTACTGGGTGCGCCAAGTCGGTGTTTCATCTAGTTTTGTGGGTTTACCGCAGCAGTGGTATCCCCTGCAAGTCCCACGGGGTTTCTGAAGGCCTTAATTTGGTTGCGGTGGACCCATTTGAGGATGGTCTCCTATTGGGCCTTGCACATTTTAATCTGGTACATGATCGGAGAGAGCTTGTTGGTCATGATGTGTGGTCCAGTCCACTTGGGCAGACGCTTGTGGGCGGTCTTACTTGCCTGTGTTTTGGTCAGTCCTGTCTGGGGTGCAAGCACGTAGTATAAGACTTTGTCCCCCACTTGGAATTCCTCCTGGGAGGCTTTCTGGTCGTAATACGCTTTGTGTCCCTTGGCCGATCAGTTTAGATAGGTTTGTGCGAAGGCGAAGGTTTTGTTCTGCAGTGTTCTGCAAGGTTGGTCATGTACTGGTGTGTGGTATAAGCCGTGGTAACGCTGGCTTCTCCCGGCTGGTAGTGCAGGTGCAGGGCTAGTGTCATCTGCCAGCCTGTCATCAGTTTGAATGGAGAAACTCCGGTCGCTTCCTGGGGCATGGCCCAAATGGCCATTAAGGCTAACGGTAGCTGGATGTCCCAGTCACTCTGGTGAGATGAGACCCACTTCTTTAGTATGTTTGTCACCATTCGGTTGGCTCTTCCAACCTGTCCTGACGACTGTGGGTGGTAGCTAATGTGGAAATTAGCTTTCACTCCCAGAGTTTGCCACAGCTGTTGCATGACCTCAGCTGTGACATGTGTACCTCAGTCCGAGTTGACCCGGCAGGGTAAACCAAACCTTGAGAACACATAGTTCATCAGCAGGCAAGCCATGGTTTGTGCTGTGTTGTTGGGAGCGGGCAGGCACTCAACCCACTTGGTGAAAGTGCAGGTGACTGTGAGGAAGTACGTATATGTTACCTCTAGTTGATTTGGGAAGGGGGCCGACCCAATCAATTTGGAGGTGAAATCCCTCTTTTATGCAGTGGTGCTCGGTGCAGTGGGTTGGCTGGCTGAAACTGGCAGCACACGAGGCATCCTTTGATGTAGTCGTCTACATCTTTCTGCATCTGTGGCCAGTATGCCACCTGCTTGAAGGCATTGTATGTCGCTTTGGCACCTCTGTGTCCTGCTGCTGGTATATTGTGGGCATGGACGAGCATCACCCCCTTCTGGTTTTGACACAGACACAGGGAGAACATGCAGACTAAACACAGATAGCCCCTGGCTTGACAGCTCATGGATCTGAATCCAGGACCTTCTTGCTGTGAGGTGACAGTACTAACCACTGCTTCCCTACAATGAAATAAAATACAGTTTGTACCAAGACATAAGATAAGACACTTTATTCATCCCCTTGGAGAAATTCAAATATCCAATCAGCACACATATTTACATATAGCAACAGTTACAAAAAAATATAAAAAACATATTTAAATATATGTGCAAAAATAGTGAAAGGTATTTGCAAACTTAAGGTAGGAGGGGATGCTGAAAAGTTTATAGGCTGAAAAGTTCATAGTGGCCAAATTTGAACAAATGTGGTGTGGGAATGTGAGAATGACGAGACAGAATTCTCTCTCGAGTCAGCTTTATTCACATCTCCAACATCACGAAGCAGAAAACAGAGAGCCACACAGAGAACTCTCGTCCTTAAATACCAGGACTCTTACAGTTCACAAGTCACATGTCTCACAGACTACATTGCATTATAATGACAGTAACAATGCATCCTCTCTCCATGATATCACCCCCACTGTCTACAATGCATCCCCTCTTTAATCCTTTAATTATACCCCCACAGTCTCAAGCTTTGCATACCAAAGCTAACACTCTTGCAGCTTCCTGTAATCACCAAGGAAGCTCTGTCTTTGTTTGATCTAAAATGTGAGTCCAAAAACAGATCACGTATGTGTGTCCACCACACAAAGCCCCCCCAACATTTTAGAACAAACAAGGGAATAACAACATGCATGCCGTGATAGTATCAATACACATCAGTCCACATGCTGTCTGGGCTTCTGTCTCCTGCCGTATCTGCTGTAACTGGGATTCAACGTCTCTGCGGCGCTGCCACGCTGGGAGTTTGCCGTCTGGGGGTGGAAACCTTTTGTCAGCACCTGTGGGTGTTCTGGGGAAACATTACTCTGTGAAGCCCCCCGAGGGAGTCTACCTCGCCGCGGGGCCCTCGCCAACAGCACTTGCTCATCTGCCACCACAAAAGCGGGTTTGAGTCTGTTTATGCCAACTTTCTCTTTCCTACCCCCCAAATCTAGCAAAAACTGCTTGTCCCCTGTTTCTAACACTCTGAAGGGTCCGTCATAAGGCGGTTGCAGCGGGGTTCGATGCGCATCGTGTCTGACAAAAACAAACTCTGCGTTCTTCAAAGTTTTAGGCACAAAAACGCACGGAAAACTGTGGTGCGTGGGGCCGGGCAGCGTGCTTGATTCTATGTTACTCCGCAACAGCTGAGACGGGGAGGCGTCTGGTGCAGGGTTATCTGGGAGAAACTCCCCAGGGAGCCGGAGTGGCTGCGCAAACACGAGCTCCACTGGGGAGGCTTCTAAGTCCTCTTTAGGCACAGAACGCAACCCCAATAACACCCACGGTAACTTGTCTACCCAATTTGTACCCGTCAGTGACGCCCTGAGAGCTGCTTTCAATGACTTATGAAAACGCTCGCATAACCCGTTAGCCTGCGGATTGTACGCGGTTGTGCGGTGAATTGTGACACCCAGGCTGCGGGCCATTGTCAACCAAAGCTCGGACACAAACTGAGGGCCTCTGTCGGACGTAATGTCCGACAGAACGCCGAAGCGTGCCACCCAAGCTGTTAAAAACGCACACGCAACCTCCTCGGCCGTGGTTGATGCCAGCGGGACCACTTCAGGCCAGCGCGTGGTGCGGTCCACCATTGTGAGAAGGTGTGTGCACCCTTGTGACAGCGGGAGGGGGCCCACGAGGTCCACATGAACGTGATCGAACCTCTTGGCCGGAATGTGAAACGGCTCCAAAGGAGCCCTCGTGTGCCTGTGTACTTTGGCTCATTGACACGCTGTGCAGGCTGCTGCCCACACTTTAGCTTGTTTGCGGAGGCTCGGCCACACAAATTTCTCTCCTACCATTTTCACCGACGCGCGCACTCCCGGGTGCGCCAAAGAATGAATCGAGTCAAAAACGCGGTGGCGCCACGCAGCTGGTACTACTGGACGCGGCCGTCCCGTGGAGACATCGCAGATTGGGGGGGGCATACCGTCTTGCAGCACCCTGCTCTCCAGCCTTAACCCTGTTGGTCCAGACTGAAGCGCGCGCACCTCCGCGTCACCAACCTGCTCCGTGGCCATGGCTGCGTAATTTACTTCTACGCTGACTGGGGCCGCCACGGCACACGAGAGGCAATCTGCCACTACATTGAGTTTGCCTGCCACATGCTGGATATCAGTGGTAAACTCTGATATCGCGGCCAGCTGTCTCTGCTGCCGGCCTGACCACGGTTCGGAAACCTTGGCCATCGCGAATGTTAGCGGTTTGTGGTCAATGAACGCGATGAAAGAGCGTCCTTCTAGCCAGAACTGAAAGTGGCGAATGGCCAAATGGAGAGCGAGCAGCTCCCTGTCGAACGCGCAGTATTTACGTTCGCTATCGCGCAAGGTCCTGCTGAAAAATGCGAGGGGCTGCCAAACCCCGGCTACATGTTGCTCCACGACCGCCCCTATGGCCACCTCTGATGCATCAGTGGTGAGCGCTATGCGGGCCGTTGGGTCTGGGTGTGCCAACAACGCAGCCTTTGCCAAGGCTGCTTTCACCTTAGAGAATGCTTGGTCCCGCTCCGGGGACCACTCGACCTTATCCGCAGGTTTCTTTTTTTTGAGCGCGGCATACAGCGGCTGCATGAGTTGCGCCGCGCGGGGGAGAAAACAGTTATAAAAATTCACCATTCCCAAAAACTCCTGCAACGCCCTGACCGTCTGCGGCCGGGGAAAATCTGCCACCGCGCGCACTTTGTCAGGAAGTGGAACTGCTCCTTCGGGGGAGACGCGGTGTCCTAAAAAATCGATCTGCGCCACCCCGAACTGACACTTCGCTGGGTTGATTATTAACCCGTGATCTCCCATCCTTCAGAAAACTGTGGCCAGGTGTTTTTCGTGTTCATCTTCGGACGCGCTGGCTACTAAAATATCGTCCAAGTAGACGAACACGAAAAGGAGATTGCGAAGCACCGCGTCCATCATGCGTTGGAACGTCTGAGCAGCCCCTTTAAGTCCGAATGGCATGCGTAAAAACTCGAATAGGCCAAATGGAGTTATTACCGCTGTTTTGGGTATGTCCTCAGCGTGCACTGGGACTTGGTGGTAACCGCGGACCAAGTCTATTTTAGAAAAAACGCGCGCCCCTGCCAAATGAATGGAAAAATCTTGGATATGCGGGATTGGGTAGCGGTCGTGCGCTGTAGCGTTGTTTAACCTGCGGAAATCCCCGCAAGGTCGCCATGATCCGTTGCCTTTCGGGACCATGTGCAGCGGGGAAGCCCACGGACTGTTTGAACGTCTGATAATGCCCAACCTCTCCAGGTTGGCGAACTCCTCGCGCACTATGGCCAGTTTAACTGCGTCCAAGCGCCGCGCTTTTGCAAAAACGGGCAGTCCGGTAGTGGTAATAAAATGCTCCACCCCGTGCTTAGCGACTGTTGCCGAAAATGTGGGGACCGTGAGTGCTGGGAACTGAGTGAGCAGTGTGTGGAACTTACCGCTTGCAGCTGTGACATTGGCTTGTGCTGTTGGCGGGGCCACTCGCGCTGTACAGGGAATAGAATCAAAAGAAAGTGCATTAACCAGGCGCCTGTTAGCGAGATCAACCAACAAACCATGTGAGCACAGAAAATCAGCCCCCAACATATTGAAATTTACTGCTGCTACAACAAAAGTCCACTCAAATGTATGGCCGTGTAGAGACAGAAGCAGAGTCTTCTCACCAAAGGTCTTAATCTCTGAGCCATTCGCTGCTGTCACCCGGGGACCTCCGGAGCCAGCTAGTCTGTCCGCGTAGGAAGGTGTGATGAAACTCAACTGGGAGCCTGTGTCGACGAGGAACTGCCTCCCCGAGCGTGCGTCCGACAAGTAGAGCAGCTTGTTCTCCTCCCCGAGGGCTGCGGCTGCTACCGATCCCCGGTCTTGGCGTTTCCCGAACGCCCGAACTGGCACGGTGGTACACATTTGCGTGCCCTCTCTGCGAAGCAGCGATGGTAGAAACAAAGGACGTCCGATCCACATTCCCTGGCCCCTGCCGCCGCCGTCGTCGGTGAGCCTGGTACCGCTGCCTCTGGCCTCCTGTCGTCTCCAGTCGTCGCGCTGAGTTCCGCTGCAGCGGCCGTGGCTGCGCGCCGCTTGGTGGCGTTGACAACCGCTGCCAGGGTCGCTCTCGCTGCTGACGGTAGAGTCCTGAGGAAGAGGTGGGTGAAAATGAAGTGATCGTCGTCAGAGTCTTTCAACCTCAACAACTTCTCCATCAGGTTCGCGGGCATGTCATTTTCCGACTCCGTCAGCGCCAGGAGCCTCTCTGCTCGCTCCTCCGCCGAGGGGGTGAATTGCTGGATGAGTGCAGCCTTCAACGTGCCGTATTTGTTGCTGTCCGGCAGCTGGTCGATCAGGCTCTCCACATGGGCCATGTTGGCCCATGTGGAGCCATGTTCTCCACATGGGCCATGTTGTTGTCCAGCTTTGCGACTACGTGGTAGAATTTTGTGGCGTCTAGCGATATCCCCCGGAGGTTGAACTGCGCCTCAACCGCGTTGAACCAGGAGCGTGGATTGTTCTGCCAGAAGTCCGGTAGCTGGACTGTAGCGGCATTCGCTTGGCTGGGGGCTCCTGACGAGGCTGGCCCGGGAGAATTCTCCTCTTGCATGATACGTCTTGGGTCACCAGTGTGGGAATGTGAGAATGACGAGACAGAATTCTCTCTCGAGTCAGCTTTATTCGCATCTCCAACATCACGAAGCAGAAAACAGAGAGCCACACAGAGAACTCTCGTCCTTAAATACCAGGACTCTTACAGTTCGCAAGTCACATGTCTCACAGACCACATTGCATTATAATGACAGTAACAATGCATCCTCTCTCCATGATATCACCCCCACTGTCTACAATGCATCCCCTCTTTAATCCTTTAATTATACCCCCACAGTCTCAAGCTTTGCATACCAAAGCTAACACTCTTGCAACTTCCTGTAATCACCAAAGAAGCTCTGCCTTTGTTCTGATCTAAAATGTGAGTCCAAAAACAGGTCACCTATGTGTGTCCACCACAGTGGATTATTTTTCAGTACAGTCTCCCCTTTGGTCCACACACTTCTTTCATCAGTGTTGCAGCGCTTGGATCCCTGAGGTTGAAAAATAAACCAGATTTGATTAAATCTGACCACTATGAACTTTTCAGCTCCCCCTCGTAGTGTTAAGAGTCTAATATCTGTGGAAGGAGTACAGGATCTCTTGAGCCATTCTGACCTAGGGTGGGGAGGGGTGATGAGGTGTTCTACACTAATAACAGTTTTTTTTTAACACAGTCTGGTTTAAAACATGTATTTCTATGATAGCTAATTGGCTACTCACCTTTCATTCATGCAGTTAAATTCCAGCCTACATCTCTTTGTTGCACTCATAAAAAAAGTGCATCTTGTATTATCTGACATCTTAATTTTTTCAACGAATGAGAAGATCCTCTCATTGCTGTTTAAAAGCTTACAGGCCTGATGTTTCTGGATTCGTGCCCACATTCATGTTGATTTTAGTAATGTTTTTAACTTGATTTTCAATTGAGTGACATCACCCTTTACTAAATAAATTTGTTGAGGCTTTATGCGGTGAAAACTTGAGAATAGTTTTATAGTACAACTACCAGGGCAGGCGGGGGATTACTGCCGGTGTGGGTTGTCACAATTCTTATCATAAGAGAGAAAGTTGATCATTGGGATGCCCCTCTATAAAAAAAAATATCTAATTAACTCATGTAAAGCAAATCTCTGTTAGCTTGCCGATTGTTGCTATGTCAATCCCATCAGAAAGAAATCACCTTAAAACATCAGCCTCAAAAGAAAGAGTCATGAGAATTCTGAGAATTGAGAATTTTCTGCAATAAAGCTGTGTTCACACCAAACGCGAACGGGCAGCGCGAATCCATAGAAAGTCAATGGGAAGACGTGAGTACGTGCAAATTTTCGTCATCGCACGTTCGCTTCTGCTAGCTAGCTCTGTTAGCAGCTAGCTAGCTAGTGGACGTAGTAAAATTATCACCGTTGCAGAGTAAACTAGTTAGAAAATGAAACTCACTCACCGGGAGACAGGAGGACTGGGAACTCTTCAGCTGAATCATGTTTTTGGAGTTATTTACCCACGGTTTCCAGCCACGGACATCTTAGCAAGGTAGCAAGCTAGCTAGCAACATAAACATGGGATCATCTGTGAAGTGTTGGAGGCTTGAGACATAATTTTCAGGTGTGCCCCCGGTTGAATAATGCAAACATAGGCACAACATTATTTTGGGAATTTCCACAGCAGGTTGAACACAGCTGCAGAAGTTTTAAAGGCAACTTTGCCTAGTCTGCATCTCACTATTCATGTCTGTTGGCGTGTTTACATTGAGTTATAACGTAATCGTGCTCCACGAAAAATTAATCTGTTCGCATTTGGCGTGAATGCAGCTTAAGGCACAACGTGGTAGTTAGGACTGTCATGTCTGATTCTGAATAGGATCCTCCAGGTTGTCAGAGCCCTCTGTGGAGACGCCCTCTTTGCACAGAGAGAAATGCATGGTTTTAATCCAGGTGCTCAGGTTTCCTCCCACAGTCCAGACGCACACATGTTATGTTAATAGTGTGCATATGCAATTGTATGTTTTTTGAGCTCTCTGTATTGGCTCTGTGATATACTGGCAGTCGGCTCAGGCTCTACCTTGCATCTATGACAGCTGGGACTGATCAAGTTTCTATTGAATTAGTTGTCCAATATATTTTGTAATATCGTGTGGTTTTTGTGTCAGACACATATGGACTGATTCAGTCAGCCCTGGTACAGACATTTTTTAGACAATATGAAAACACATTTGTGTCAAAAGCAAACTGCATGGCTTTGCCACAGATATTTATAATGGTGCTTTGGGCTGCATGTGGTAAATAGTGACAAGCTGTAAAATTAAAAAGAAAAAAAGGCAGAGGTGGAGACTTTTTTTTTACTGGAATGGATTACATGAGTAATATTTTCAAATTTATCTGTCTCGTAGTAACATCCTCGTACGTATCCGGTCTGTTCACCTCCACACCAGGAATAGTAAATTCAGTATTCCAGCCAAATGTACAAACCTGCTTTAATTTACTGTATCTGCATGTCTGTATGTATGTGTGCGTCTGTGTGTGTGGCTTACTAACTGCTGTTTCTGATTGTAATACATAAGAGGCCTTGTTGTATTTAAGCCACATGTGTGACATGTCTGCTGCTCCAGTTTTACATTAATAAAACCACAATCATGCTCCCCCAGTGTTGTAGTAATAAAAACATCACACAACATTTTTGACATTTAACCAGAAAATCTGAAGAAAGGAAAATGAGAATATCATGAGGACAAATCCCTTGTGGTTTCAAGTCAGAGTGATCATTCTCAATATGACAGAGGCTTTGTTTTCATTAAAAAACTGAAATCGTTGTGTCTACAGATTTACGGAAGACATTTTTACCTTCAACAGGCAGAGCACCTAATACAGAGAGACCCCTATACTGCAATTATCAATACTGTTTTAAACTAAAACACATCAATGAAATGAATGTTTTGGGCCTGCAACAACCTTGCTTCAGAGACCTTCAATAAGTTTAAATTGTGGCAATCTTAGCATGTTTTCATACCTCATAGTCCACACCAAGGTCCAGACAAAGGTTCATACTGTGGAGCGTGTAAATGAAGAGGCAGATTTGTCTCAGACGATTTATTACACACTCTCACCTCTCAAGCATAGACAGAATCACATTCCAGCAGAAACTCCTCTCTTAAATATCATGGCATTCTTCCAGCATTTTCTAACACACAAAAGATGACCTTTGCGTCACATCACATTCAACCCCCTCATCCTTAACACCTCACTGTTATCTCACTAGGAAACCCCTGCTCTTTGTTCACACAGTCTCCTGTTTGAGATGGTACATAATCAGGATCTCCCCAGGTGCCACACCACCACCCCCAGCATCTTAGATAGGACAACAGGATAACAGTCCACATGCTGTGATCGAACAATTAAACATCAGTCCACATGCTGCTTGGGCTTCAGTCTTCTCCTGTATCTGCTGTAATTGGAATTCCCCGCCTTGACGCACTGCCGTGCCTATGGGGGGTTGTTGTTTGGGGGGAAAACACTTCTGTCTGTCCGCGTGGCTGCTCTGGTGAATCGTTTCCCTGGGGAGCTCTCCGTGGGGGTCTTCCACGCCGAGGGGCCCTCGCCAACAGCACCTGCTTGTCCGCCACAACGAAAACGGGTTTGAGTCTGTCTATGCCAATTTTTTCCCTCCTACCACCCAAGTCTAGCAAAAAATGCTTATCCCCTGCTTCCAGCACTCTGAACGGTCCATCATAGGGTGGGCGCAGTGGAGGGCGGTGGGCGTCGTGTCTGACAAACACGAACTCCGCGTTCTTCAAAGTTTAAGGCACAAAAACGCGCAGAAAACTGTGGTGGGCAGGGCCCGGCAGCATGCCTGTGTCTGCGCTACGCTGCAAAAGCTGAGACGGGCAGCTACCCGGCGCGGGATTATCTGGCAGAAATTCCCCGGGTAGCCAAAGTGGCTGCACAAAAACGAGTTCAGCCGGGGAAGCTTCCAGATCCTCTTTAGGCGCAGAGCGCAACCCCAATAAAACCCACGGTAGCCTGTCTACCCAATTTGCATCCGTCAATGAAGCCCTGAATGCCGCTTTCAATGATCTATGAAAACGCTCGCATTGTGGGTGACCCCCACAGCCTACGGACAAGCAGAGCGCTCAGCTGGAGCAATTAGCATAACAGTGAGATGAATGGACTGATATCATTAGGCAGCCTCTCCTTCCTGCCAGTAATCCTGCTATTGAAATGTGTGACTCTCATGTTAATGTCCCATGCCTTCCTGCAGTTTACTGTGATGCTAATGTGCCATGCATGCATTGTCTAGCTGGGTTTATAAGCCAACTGCATATCGCTTGCTCTCTCTCTTACTACTGCTGTTTGATCACACACATTGCCTGGTTGCTGACTAGAGACTCAGGGCTCGCTCCAGCGCGCTTCCACAGTGCTGGAGTGAGTCCTGTGATGGTGGATGAATAAAACACCCTTTTAAACTTCAGTTCGCTGTGCCTGCACTTATTCCGTGCCTCTACACCTGGGTTCCCTTATTACATCCGCCACACTGGTGACCCCGAAGAAAAGAACACGTTGACTGCCTGAGATCTGGACATCCACGCTGGGACCGGCCGAGGGACAAAGATCATCTACTCCCTCTCACCGCTCCTCCACATCCACACAAGCGCACACGCACCTCGTCCTCTTTCCACGACGGCGACCTCCAGGGCCGACGGAGAACGCAGCGCGTGGACCAGAATGCACCATGACCCGGCACGAGCAAACGACAGCAACAGCCAAGACAGGGAGGACCATCGGCGCCGACGACGCTGATCTCCAGCAAGCTCCCTGACCCTGACTCGCCTCGACAGCGGACCTGCCATGCACCGAACCCCCGCACGCACACCGGGGGGTTACGAGGACACCGCACCACGCACGGGACAATACCGGCTCCACAGACCGCCATCGTCCTCCGCCGCTGCACACGCCCGAGAGACACGGCCGACTGCCGTCCTCGGAACCTTCAGGGCTGCTCACACACTTGAAGCACACACGCAGCCCACTCACAGGATTTTGTATGGGTCTCAGCCACGGCGCACAAGGGGAATTCAGCCGTCAGCTGTCTCCGAGGGCTTTAGGGCTGCGCGCGCACCTAAAGCCAACACGCCAAGTCCCTCACACAGCTGCAGCTCCTGTTTTTCTTCATGGCCGCTACGAATCCTCGCAGGACTTAACCGCGAGAGGAGTCAGAGACAAGTTTTTCTTCTCACAGCTGCTGTGGATCTCTGCCACGTTCAACGGGACAGCCCCTCAACATCGTGGATCCACATGCAATTTTTGCGCGGCGCAGACAACTTCGCCGTCCTGGGCCGGCACTTTCTACCCCCACCCCCCCTCCCTCCACCTCCGCCTGCACAGAGCTTTTCCCACAGCTGGCTACAAAAGCCAGACGATCGAGGCCTCAGCTCCCTGCTGAGCCCTCTGGGGGGGAGTAGTGTTGGTGACCCCCACAGCCTACGGACAAGCAGAGCGCTCAGCTGGAGCAATTAGCATAACAGTGAGATGTATGGACTGATATCATTAGGCAGCCTCTCCTTCCTGCCAGTAATCCTGCTATTGAAATGTGTGACTCTCATGTAAATGTTCCATGCCTTCCTGCAGTTTACTGTGATGCTAATGTGCCATGCATGCATTGTCTAGCTGTGTTTATAAGCCAACTGCATATCGCTTGCTCTCTCTCTTACTACTGCTGTTTGATCACATGCATTGCCTGTTTGCTGACTAGAGACTCAGGGCTCGCTCCAGCGCGCTTCCACAGTGCTGGAGTGAGTCCTGTGATGGTGGATGAATAAAACACCCTTTTAAACTTCAGTTCGCCGTGCCTGCACTTATTCCGTGCCTCTACACCTGGGTTCCCTTATTACATCCGCCACAGCATAACCCATTAGCCTGTGGGCTGTACGCAGTTGTACGGTGAATTGTAATACCCAGGCTGCGGGCCGTCGTGGACCAGAGTTCAGAAACAAATTGAGGGCCCCTGTCGGACGTAATGTCCGACGGGACTCCAAAACGCGCCACCCATGCTGTTAAAAAAGCGCGCGCCACCTCTTCGGATGTGGTTGCTGCCAGCGGAACCGCTTCTGGCCAGCGCGTGGTGCGGTCCACCATTGTCAGGAGGTGCATGCACCCCTGTGATGGCGGGAGGGGGCCCACGAGGTCCACGTGAACATGGTCGAACCTCTTAGCCGGAATACGAAACGGCTCCAAGGGAGCCTTCGTGTGTCTGTGTACTTTGGCTCGTTGGCACGCCACGCAGGCTGCAGCCCACTCTTTCACTTGTTTGCGAAGGCTCGGCCACACAAATTTCTCTCCTACCATTTTGACCGACGCACGCACTCCTGGGTGCGCCAAAGAGTGAACCGACTCAAACACGCGGTGGCGCCACGCAGCCGGGACCACGGGACGCGGGCGACCCGTGGAGACATCGCAGATTAGGGGGGGCATGCCGTCTTGCAGCACCCTGTTCTCCAGCCTTAACCCTGTTGGTCCAGACTGGAGCGCGCGCACGTCCGCATCGCTAATTTGCTCCGTGGCCATGGCTGCGTAATCTATCCCCACACAGATCGGGGCCACCACGGCGCGCGAGAGGCAGTCCGCCACTACATTCAGTTTACCTGACACGTGCTGAATATCGGTAGTAAACTCTGAGATCGCGGCCAGCTGTCTCTGCTGCCGGCCCGACCACGGTTCTGAAACCTTGGCCATCGCAAATGTCAGCGGCTTGTGGTCCATGAACACGGTGAAACTGCGCCCTTCCAGCCAGAACTGGAAGTGGCGAATGGCCAGGTGGAGAGCCAGCAACTCCCTGTCGAACGCGCTGTATTTACGTTCACTGTCGCGCAAAGTCCTGCTGAAAAAGGCGAGCGGCTGCCAAGCCCCGGCGACGCGCTGCTCCACGACAGCCCCTATGGCCACATCTGAAGCGTCAGTGGTGAGCGCTATGCGGGCCGTCAAGTCTGGATGAGCCAGCAATGCGGCGTTTGCCAGGGCTGCTTTAACTTCCGCTCTCGCTCCGGGGTCCATTCGACTCTATCCGCGGGTTTCTGTTTTTTGAGCGTGGCGTATAATGGTTGCATGAGCTGCGCTGTGCGGGGAAGGAAATGGTTATAAAAGTTCACCATTCCCAAAAATTCTTGTAGCGCCCTGACCGTTTGAGGCCGGGGAAAATCCGCCACGGCGCGCCCCTTGTTGGGCAGTGGGACCGCGCCTTCTGGAGAGACGCGGTGCCCCAAAAAATCAATCTCCGTTACGCCGAACTGGCATTTCACCGGGTTGATTATTAAGCCATGCTCCTCCAACCTCCGGAAAACCATCGTGAGGTGGGTTTCGTGTTCGTCTTGGGACGCGCTGGCTACCAGGATATCATCCAAGTAGATGAACACGAACGGGAGATTGCGCAGCACTGCATCCATCATGCTCTGGAACGTCTGTGCCGCTCCTTTTAACCCAAAAGGCATGTGCAGGAACTCGAATAGACCAAACGGAGTTATTACCGCTGTTTTAGGTACGTCCTCAGTGCGCACTGGGACCTGGTGGTAACCACGGACCAGGTCTATTTTGGAAAAAATGCGTGCCCCGGCAAGGTGAACGGAAAAATCCTGTATGTGGGGAATCGGGTAATGGTCGTGCGCCGTGGCATTGTTCAACCTGCAGAAATTACTGCACGGCCGCCACGATCCCTCAGCCTTAGGGACCATGTGTAGCGGGGATGCCCAAGGGCTGTTTGAGTGCCTGATGATGCCTAACCTTTCCAGGTTGGCGAACTCCTCGCGCGCTATGGCCAATTTAGCTGCGTCCAAGCGTCGAGGTCGTGCAAAAACGGGCGGCCCGGTGGTGGTGATAAAATGCTCCACCTCGTGTTTAGCGATGGCCACCGAAAACGTCGGGACGGTGAGTGCTGGGAACTGAGTGAGCAGTGTGTGGAACTTACCGCCAGTAGCTGTGACGTTGGCTTGTGCTGTTGGCCGGGTCACTCGAGCTATACAGGGAAGAGAGTCAAAGGACAGTGCATTAACTAGGCGCCTGTTAGCAACATCAACCAGTAAACCATGTGCACACAGAAAATCAGCCCCCAGTATATGGTAATTCAGTGCTGCTATGACAAAAGTCCACTGGTATGTATGGCCGTGTAGAGATAAGAGCAGAGTCCTCTCACCGAAGTTCTTAATGGCCGAGCCGTTTGCCGCCAACATCTCGGGGCCGCTAGATCTTGCCAGCCGGTCAACGTAGGTCAGCCGGATGAAGCTCTTCTGGGCTCTGGTGTCCACGAGGAAATGCCTCCTCGAGCGTGCGTTCGTCAGGTAGAGCAGCTTGTTTTCCTCCCCGAGGGTCACAGCTGCTACCGACCCCCGGTCTTGGCATTTCCCGAGCACTTGAACTGGCATGGTGGCGTACATCTGCGTGCCTTCTCTCCGAAGCAGCGGTGGTAGAAACAAAGCGTGTCTCCCTCGCGCTCCTTGGCCCCTGCTGCTGCTACCATCAGTGGCTCCTCGCCTCCTCTGGTTGTCTTGCTGGGCTCTGCCGCTGCCGCGATGACTGTGAACGCCCTGGTGGCGATGATGATCCGGTCTGCCTCCTGGGCTAGTGCACGAAAGTCCCGGGGGGCCAGCAATGACGAATTGGCCAGGGCCGCTCTCGCCGCTGTCGGAAGGTTTCGGAGGAAGAGGTGGCCAAACAGAAAATTGTCATCGTCCATGCCCCTTAACGCCAGCATCTTCTCCATGAGGTCTATGGCCGAACCATCTCCTAACTCGGTCCGCATCAGAAGCCTCTCTGCTCTCTCACCATCCGAGAGTGTGTAGCCTTGGATGAGCGCAGCCTTGAGCGCCTCGTATCTGTTGCCGGTTGGTGGCTGATCGAGCAGGCTCACTACGTGCTGAGCTGTGTGGGCGTCGAGCACTGCGACCACGTAGTAAAATTTGGTGTCATCTGCCGTTATTCCCCGGAGGGCGAACTGCGCCTCGATGAGGTGGAACCAGGAGCGCGGGTTGTGCTGCCAAAAATCCGGTAGCTTGACTGCAACCGCAAATGCGTGGCTGGAGGTTCCCGTCGAGGTCGGCTCCGGGGATCTTGTCTCGTGTTCCATGATACGTCTTGGGTCACCAGTGTGGAGCGTGTAAATGAAGAGGCAGATTTGTCTCAGACGATTTATTACACACTCTCACCTCTCAAGCATAGACAGAATCACATTCCAGCAGAAACTCCTCTCTTAAATATCATGGCATTCTTCCAGCATTTTCTAACACACAAAAGATGACCTTTGCGTCACATCACATTCAACCCCCTCATCCTTAACACCTCACTGTTATCTCACTAGGAAACCCCTGCTCTTTGTTCACACAGTCTCCTGTCTGAGATGGTACATAATCAGGCTCTCCCCAGGTGCCACAATACTTTATTTTCCCTCCCAGCAGCACCACTTCTAGCATTTCAATTGATTTCTCATCCATGTATCTTTTCTTTCTCAGCTGGAAACAATGACCAACACCTAACAAGAGTAAACTTTTCTTTTTTGCCCCTGATAAAGTCGGTCTTTTACTGACATGACCACTACAGCAGCTCCTGCATTATCAATTTAACTACCCCCATCCTTTTTCTGCTATGTCAACAGTGCGTAGTAAATGCTAACATGCACGTTTCTCATTTTTTTTCAATTTTTTTCCAGAGCCATATGCTGTAATATAAGTCTTGGAGCTGTGTATAGACTCATCATTTATAATTTTATCATTCCGAATCTGATCTGGATGAAGGAAAAGAGCTGGCGGGTCAAATAAAGAGCACAATGTGGTAAACACTGACACTTCCAGAAGTGCATGACATTTTTGACAGAAAGAGAACTTTATTTATTTTTCTTTATTATTGTATTTTCTTTACCTTTTACTTGAGGATCTTCACCAGACAGAAAGAGGATCATGACAGATAAAATAAGATAAAATTAAGGTAAATTAAAACCACAAAATAGATACATTAAATTTTATTACTTTAAATATGTATATTAATAAGATTGAACTCTAAATTATTTTCTTAATTACATGAGCAGTAGAAAATATGAAAGTTTGCTGTTATCATTTGTGACCATTATTGACATGTTTGCACAAAAACCCAAATGCAGACAGACTCGATTATAAATCACAATGATCTTTATTAATGAAGTGAATGAGTGGATGTGTGTGCAGAGTGGGAGAGAACTGGCAACCCTGCGGGGAGAGAGGAGAGAGGGAATTAATAACAGTTCAGCCACGGTGGGTTGAATGGACAGAGTAATAAATAATCTTACAGAGCACAGGAGTAGTTGAAGCGGCGAAGAGAAGCTTAATCCACTTCGAGTTCTCAGAGTCCGCTTATGAAGTGCTGTGTTCATGGAGGCAATGATGTAACAGGTGCTGCCACAGCAGAAAGGTGAGAGGGAAGAGTGAGTCCGGTGAGAGGAGGGACTTACTGAACAGGGAATGGAAGCAAGCTCCAGCTCACGGGGAGGAATCCGGTCTGCTGCCTGGAACAGAGGTTGTCCGCCGCCTAGAGCTGAGATAAGTCCGCCTGTGCACAGGGGAGAGAGGAGGAGAGGAGTAGGAGTAGGAGATGAAATATCCAAAGATGCTAGCTTACTGCTGAGTTGGGGAGGCGAAGCTCCCAGACAAACAGGTGCAGAACAATGAGAGAAAGGGAAGCGAAACTCCCAGTAGGTGAGACGGGCGAGTCAGGACATGAGTGGCTTCACCCAAGGAGCGTTGATGTCTCCATGCAGGAGTGCAGGAATCCACTCCTAATAAAGGGTGCCTAATTGGAGAGAGCAGGTGTGAGAGCAGGCGCAGCTGAGGATGATAATTAGTGAACAGAGGCACACAGCGTGGATCACTACAATTATGTAACTAAATAATTAGATGTTCTGCCTTGTGTCATCTCTGACATTTAGTTTTTAATGTTCTAAAGCAGACTACAGTCCTGTACTGTAGGATGATGACCCTCAATGATGTTCAGCAGCAGCAGAACGGGTGCCATCTTCAGCTTCATCTCAGTTTTACCAGTGCATCTCAGTAAATGAGAAAATCATGATTTGTCATTTAATTTTAAAAACTATAATCACTATCATCAATATTAAATCAGGTTTAAAATGTTTCATTCTGTGTGTAACAAATATATGAAAGTGTCTTTTAGAAATATCTTGCAAAAAATCATCTTTTTCAAAAAACTGCTTCAGTGAAATGTAATTTTTCTATTAACAGTAAACATGCTATATTTTTATTTAGCTTGTTTCAGTTTGCAAAGTATACTGCTAAAAAAATCACAATCAATAAAACAATTTATTAAATTTTTTTTATTGTGGTTATTTCAGTCAAATATCAGTTTTATAAATCCTGAGTCCAGCCTGTTCTCTCCACAGCTGACCCTCAGTTCCAGCAGGTTCACCACCGTGCACCTCAGAAATAAACCAGAAAAAAACGAAAAAAAAAAAAAAATCAGAGAAGCCTGATTATCACTTCAGATAATAAAATGATTTCAGATGTTCTGTCCTTCCTCAGCTTCATAAAGTGCTCCGTTTTCTCTCAAAATAACCTGAGGTGTTTTTTTTTTTTTTTAACAGCACCACATAAGCAAATAAATAACATCAACTTACCAATGTCTCTACGGGACTTTCAAAGTTATCTTCAATAATTTCAACCACGTCATACTGTATTTTTTATATCACTACATTAGTTAATAAACTGACATTAATGGGAAAAAGGTGTGACTTCAGAAAAAAATAACAGTTCATGTTTAATTAATACATTAAACGAAGCATACAGCACATCAGAAAAAAATAATATCATGTAACATGAGCTGAAAGGTATGACTGTGAGAGTGAATGGTTGTCTGTCTCTCTGTGTTGGCCCTGCGATGGACTGGCGATCTGTTCAGGGTGTACCCTGCTTCTCGCCCAAAAGATGCTGGGATAGGCTCCAGCCCCACCACGATCCGAAAAGGATTAAGCGGAAGAAGATGAATGAAAATGAGTTGAAGTAATCAGATGTTGTTGTTTTCTGCCTTATTGGTGTTTTCACGTTCAAACTGCTGCATAATTCAAGCAAAAAACTTACTTTGAACTGTTTCTGACTTCGTTCTGCTTCTGCCTGAGCTGAGAAAAAAAAAGCCAGGCTGAGCCATGTGCTGAATGCTGGGATATGTTAGGGTCACAAGGATACTCTTCATGTATCCTTACTTTTTGGGGTTTTGAAGGCTGCATTTGTCGGCTGCAGGTGAAGGAGCCTACAGAATGGGACAACCTTGGACCCAGCACAGTGACATATCTGGACTAGAAATGCACACTTGGAGGACACAGAACTTGAACTGAGACACAGCCAATGAATTACTCTCTCCAGACAGGGTGTTTTCCCTGCTTCCTTTAACTAACTAACTAACTAACTAACCTGCACTTATATAGCGCTTTTCTAGTCACAAAGACCACTCAAAGCGCTTTCATTAATACTAACCCTCTATTCTAAGGGCCTATAGGAAACAGATATCTAGGGACAATTTAGAACAGCCAATTAACCTAACATACATGTCTTTACCTAGGGCCACTTTAGAGTCTCCAATTAACCTAACCTGCATGTTTTTTGGCATGTGGGAGGAAACCGGAGAAATCCCGGAGTAAACCCACGCAACACGGGGAGAACATGCAAACTCCACACAGATCACTGTTGGTCGGGGGCTGGGATCGAACCCACGATCCTACGATCCCCACAATCCCCCGGCCAAGGGTAAACTGTGCTGCCGCAGTGCTAACCACTGCGCCACCGTGCAGCCAACCACTGCGCCACCGTGCAGCCTCACCACTACTTAACATGGTAGTGGTGAGGCCCCTCCTGAAGAAGAGTAATTTAGATCCTGAAAACTTTAATAATTACAGACCTGTATCCACTTTACCATTTTTGAGCAAAATTTTAGAAAAACTTGTTTTTACTCAGTTACATTATTTTTTTAATATCAAATAACATATTTGATGAAAACCAGTCTGGTTTTAGGATGAACCACAGTACACAGACAGCCCTGGTCAGGACTGTTAATGATCTAAGGCACAACATGGACTCACACAGAATTTCAGTCTTGGTTCTACTGGATCTAAGTGATGCCTTTGATACAGTAGACCACCATATTGTTTTAACCAGACGAAAGGATCTGGTTGGCCTCTCTGGTACTGTCCTTAATTGGTTCAGGGCCTACCTCACAGACAGGAACTATTTGATAAGTATAGGTACATGTTCTTCCAGACTCTACAAAATAAACTGGGGTGTGCCCCAAGGTTCAATTTTAGGTCCAGTACTTTTTAACCTGTACATGCTGCCCTTTGGGGTTGTTATCAGGAAACATGGAACTTAATTTCCATAGTTACACTGATGACACACAACTGTATATTGCTGTTTCCTGATGACATGGAACCAATCAATACCCTTTATAACTGTATTTTAGACATTAAATCACGGATGGCAGCAAACTTTCTTAAGCTCAAATAGGACAAAACTGAAGTTTTATTCATCGGTCATGAAGCTCAGAGAGAGAAAATTTTACCAAAATGACATAGTCTGTCTTTTACCTCATCCCAACAGGTTAAGAATTTGGGTGTCATTTTAGACTGAGCTTTGTTTTATTCCACACATTAAAAATATAACATGAACAGGATTTTACCATCTAAAGAATATAGCCTGAGTCCACCCACTTCTCTCTCGAGCAAACACTGAGATACTGATGCATGCTTTTATCACCAGCCGTATTGATTACTGTAATGCCCTGCTCTCTGGTCTTCCCAAAACGCCAATTTCAAATCTGCAGTTATTACAGAACTCCGTGCACGTGTTCTGATGAGGATAAGATGGCAGGCTCACATCACGCTGGTTTTAAAGTCACTGCATTGGCTCCCCTTGTCCTTTAGGATCGATTTTAAGGTTCTTTTACTGGTTTATGTTGTGGCTTGTGGAACAGCCTGCCGGAGAACATCAGGGCTGCTGAGAATGTTCATGTTTTTAAAAGCAGGCTCAAGACCTACTATTTTAACCTTGCTTTTGATTAGTTCCTATTTTAATTTTCTCAATTTCTGGTTTTAACCTCATTTTACGTTGTCCTTGCTATAATTAGTCACGTTGTTATTAAATACTATTACATTTTAAACTGTTTTGAGTTTTAATGGATGTGTGTGTGTGTTTATGATTATCTTTTTATTAACAAATCATATTTCTTCTTCTTCTTCTTCTTCTTATTATTATTATTATTATTATTAATAATAGTTTTATTCATCTTATTATCCTGTCCTAACTCCAGTGTTTCATCATAGTTGGCCCTCCCACAGGAACCTGCCTGGTTCTGGCTGCAGGGCGGTGACCTGTTACTGCCCTCACCATAGGTGTAATTTATGGGGGGGGGGGTTAGAGGGCTTATAACCCCCCCCAATAATCAAATCCAGCCAACATACCCCCCCCCCCCATAATCATCATTATAATTAATAAAAACATATCTGCAACTCAATCAAATATGAAGAAGTTGCGTTTTTTTTCATTTGCAAGCAACAAAAAGTAACATTTCTAATAATCAGACAATGTATCCCTCCTGTTGCCTTGTTTGTTAGGCCAGCGGTGTTTGTACTTAAGCAGCCCTTTGCTAGACAAACACCGCTGGACCATTATATGAGTCACACGGTCGTTTCCTGTGGTGTGATCGTCACGTCTTGAAGGATTGGTTATTCGCGCTCGATGGAAGAATTGGACTTTTTGGACTGCTCCTGCCCGTGAGTAAATTGTTTAGCATTTCTCTGTGTGGTTAACTGTTACGCTTATCTGGTAGCGTTTCTCCCTGCAGCTTAACTGCTACGCTTAGGCCGTTGCCCAGTTTGCTTCCGTGTGTCAGTGGAGCTTCCTAAAGTCTTCCTCACTCCCTCGAGCGCATGTGTGTTATTTTGTATTATTTTCGTGTAGCCATGGTACACAGTGGTCTGCTTGCTGTACGCTCCTGCGTCAGCCTGTTGTGTACATCTGTCCTTACCTGTAAGTCTTTAGTTTGGAACTGTGTATGTCAATAAATGTGTGTTTGGTGAAACCCTGCGCGTAAATCCATGCATCCTTCTCCTCCTCCGTGCGCTGTGGAAAAGCACACGGGGAGTTGATGACAGAATGGTCCAGCCTGTTAGAAGGATTTAGCGGGTTCACCCACACATCCCTTTTCCATTTTTTGTGTGCCATTTGTTGGGACTAACCTGGTTTTGAGATGTCTTTGGGCCGGCGTTACCCGATGAGCCTCAGCTGGGAATGCTGTCGAGCTCTTATGGACATTGACAACCTGATTTATTCTGTGAGCGGCTATTCCACCCCTGCGGGCGTTATGTGGTACGTCTAGCTGGCAGAGGCAGAGGTTCAGCAATGCCTTCAACTCTCCGAACATCCCGAGGGAGTTGAGCAGATATCCCAGATGGCAGCGCTCTGACGCGAGTATGGCGAGAGGGAGAAGAGGTCTCCGAAGAAGACTGGGCTTGCGCCATGAGAGGGGCGCCCCCAGGACGCCACTGAAGCTGTTCCCTGCCAGGTCTCTGCTCTCACCAAGCCAACCCCAACAAACAAGAGACAGCGTCGTCCTGCGTGGAAGCGCCGGGAGAAGCCCTCTCCTGCGTCAGCTGCCATCATCCCTTCGGCTACTGAGAGGTCCGCTGAGGTCATCCCGGGAACGCCCACCTCCGTCGTCATGGAGACGGCTCCTCCGCAAGCCATCGAGAAGACTTACGCCACCGCTGGCACGGAGAGGGACGAGTGTCTGCCACCTGCAGCTGCGGATTTCATCAACCGGGATGACAGGCAAGTATTGTTTCATTCTAAATCATTCATTAACATTGAATCTTGCCTGTCTCCCGAGGGAGAGGCCCAGTATCAGCAGTCCACTGGGACCTCTCCTCCAGCTGCAAATAATGATTGTTTCCTTCCCCTCTCCGTGTCTCCTTCCTCAATTCCTGAGGGCCTGCCGGTCCAAGAACCGAGCCGTCACACGATGGAGAAGGTTGAGGCCTTGGATGATCCTGCCCAGGGGCCTGCACGGAGCGTTTCCCTGCATCCATGTTGGTGGATGAGGAGTGGTCACCTCTGCTCACCGCGCTCAACCGCCGGGTCGAAGAGGAACGCCAAGAGAGGGAGGTCCGAGGACGCACGCCCCCGGCTGTGAGGCCCCCCCCCATGCCTGCTCAACGTCCGGACTCTCTCTTGGACAAGGAGTGGGCGAACCTGCTCACCGCAGTCAACAGCCAGGTCAAGGAGGAACGTCAGAGGACCAGGACTGCAACCACCATCACACCTGCTGCAGGGATCGCCGCAGCAGAGTCATTCTCCGGACCAGACCTCCAGTCGACGGAACCCGGACCGGCGGCAGCGTCAGAGTCCTGGACGGTGGTAGAGCTCGAGCACAGGCAAGTTATCTCTCCTGTAGTTCATTTGACTGTGATTGAGAGATCTTGTCTGGCTCTTGGGGAGGAGAGTCGGGGGCGGCTTCCTGCCGCACCTGGGCTCCCCTCTCCAGGCTCTGCTGCTGCCGTTGACCCTAACCCTTCCTTCTCTCCCATGCCTGTCGAGCCCCTTACTAGGGTCACCGGAGAGGAGCTGCCAACACCGGGGTGGCCTACTGATGATGGGAGGCTGATGGTCCCCACTGGGCGAGACGACGGAGTCGACACACCCCAAATCACCGGAGTCCGGGACGGCGGTGGAGCCCGAGTTCAGACAAGTGCGTTTCATTGTGTCAGTATTGAATATGTCAATGTTACACTGCCCGACTCATGGCGAGGAGGGCCCGGGGCAGCTCGTAGTAGCCCACGGGGCAGCCTCACTGGGCTCTGTCGCTGCTGCTGCCGGCAACCCTGACCCAGTCTCTTTTTCTCTCCCTTCGAGTTTGGGACCCCCTGCCAGGGTCACCGGAGAGCAGCTGATCTCGCTGGAAGCCGCCGAGGATAGGGGCCCAGCAACAGGTAATGCAAGGACCACCACCTCCCTCGCTGGGGAGGCCACCGCGGGAGCAATGAGGCCCCCGATGGGGGTCATTGCTGGTGCAACGGTGCTCTAACCGGAGCCCACTGCGGGTGCAGCCACGTCCCATACCGGGACCAGTGCGGGTGCAGCGTTGGCCCAGTCGGGGTCCTCCGTGGGTGCTGCTGAGCCTCAGCTGGAGGTCACCGCGGGTGCTGCTGAGCCTCAGATGGAGGTCACCGCGGGTGCTGCTGAGCCGGCCCAGTCGGGGTCCACCACGGGTGCCGTAGAACTGGCCCGGTCGGGGTCCACCGCGGGTGCAGCAGAGCCTCAGCCGGAGGTCACCATGGGTGCTGCTGAGCCTCAGCCAGAGGTCACCTTGGGTGCTGCTGAGCCTCAGCCGGAGGTCACCGCGGGTGCGGCTGAGCCTCAGCCGGAGGTCACCGCGGGTGCAGCAAAGCTGACCTGGTTGAGGGCCCACCGGAGGTGCAGTTGTGTTCCAGGCTGGAACCACCGAGGGTGCTGCGGACCACCCAGAAGACGCTGTGGTCCCCTTCCTCCTGCCTGACGCTGTGGAGGTTCCTTCGCCCCAGTCCGGTTTCCCACCAGTGAGCCTTCTGGTGGGCAGGCCACCTCCTGCTTCACCCCTTTGGTCCTGGTGGCTAAATAACGCTGGCCGGCCGCCGGAAGAATCAACTCCCCGGGTCTTGTGGCCCATGTTTTCCGGCAGGCCACCGGACCTTCTGCTGGGCCTGGGACTCTGGGCGGCCTCCTGAGCCCCAACGCCCGTGGACTTGGGGGGGTTAATTGTGGGCCCTGGGCAGGGTATGGTGTTCCCTCCTTCCTGTTCCCCCTACCTCCCATCCGGGTTCGTGTTGTTTGTTGCTGTTGCTCCTGTTGGGGAAGGGGGGTCTTAATGATGTTACCGTGGGTAGATCTGGTATCCACCCCTAGAGGGGGGCTATGTCATGAACCAAGCCTGTGTTCTCCTGCGGGCTCGGTTCTGACCATTCTTGGTCATATGTTGTCCTTTGTTTCCTCACCTGTGTGTTTATTTCTGTGCTTGGCCGCTGCTCTGGTCGGCGATCGTTAGGCAGCTGTTTGACCCACTTTTGGGTGGGCACTGCCTAACATTCGCCAGTCCGACCATGCCCCTCTCTCTCTGACAGTCAGCTATTTGCCCCAGTAATTATTTTTCCCGCGCCTTGCCCAGGTGTTCCCAATTTGTTAGGCCAGCGGTGTTTGTACTTAAGCAGCCCTTTGCTAGTCAAATACCGCTAGACCATTATACGAGTCACACGGTCGTTTCTCGCCGTGTGATCGTCATGTCCCGAAGGATTGGTTATTCGCGCTCCATGGGAGAATTGGACTTTTTGGACTGCTCCTACCAGTGAGTAAATTGTTTAGTGTTTTTCTGTGTGGTTAACTGCTACACTTATCTGATAGCGTTTCTCCCTGCAGCTTAACCTCTTGCACTCCGGGATACCGCGGGCGGTCACGTCTCTGCATCCTAGGGCGCACGAAAAAGCTGCATTTCCGTTCTTCCACTACAGACACAGCTGCGAACAGAAAGCCAAAGGAGTGCTTTGATTGGTTTAGATTTGATTGATCTCTCATTCGACTAATAAGAGCCTTGAATTGGGTTTCTGAAACCTTGAAGAACCAATGACTGAAAACCTAGCAAGAAGGACCCGCCTACCAACGGCTGCGAATACAGCGAGCCAATTGAAGCAGAGAAGTTCGACAATTGAAAGCGTACGTCCCGTGCGTAAAATCTGTTTTGTGTAAGCCGCTGGGTGACACACACGCGTTCGCCAGTCTTTTTTTCTTACTACTGTTCTTATTTGTTTTGAAAAATTGTTCGCCAAAACCGCAATCATGGAAGCGCAAAACCGCAATAATGGAATCATGGTTTGACCGGGTCATGTGACCAGAACCACGAGTCGTAACAAGCGGACCAGTGTCATGTTCGTCTGACAATGAGGAAGAGAAGTTAGCCAGCGACACTGCTGTTGTGGACAGGTAAGTGTTATAAGCTAAATTATTCTTTATCCCTGAAAACTGTAATCAAAATGACTTTTGACCGATCGGTAAATTACAACTGTGCGTCATTGCCACATGACGGATCGGTCCGTGCGCCGCGTCCGGACCGTGAAGGCCCCCCCCCCCCGCTACTGTTCTGTAGCGGATTGCAGATATATTGCAGATATTTTAGTACAACTGTGCGTAGTAGACCGCGGTACACCGTCACCACGGTCCATCATGTAGCGGGGGTGGGGGGGTGGGAGTTGTTATCTTCTACATTACAGATATTTTAGTATAATTTTTAGTGCACTGTAGGTTATTTTTTCTTGTAAAAAAAAGCCACACATTTTTTACGTGGCATGCTTCTTTGTGTGTGAGGGCTTGTTTGTTTGTTCATTCATTCATGAATGAATAAACAACCCCCCCCCACACACACACACAGCCCTGAGTGTCACCTTTCATTAGAGCCCAAGATCAAGCCTCTATATTGAATCATTCAAAAGTTACAGACTTCTTTCCAAACTGTGCCACTTGGCACAATTTGGCACAGTTCAAAAACGACTGGGAACAACCTGACAAAAAAGCTGTGTAATATATTCATTTTTTGTGGTATTGTTACAAAATTTTGACCTCAGCTGGATAACACTTGGTTCTACATTTCCGTTGCATTTTCCAGCCCGGATCTGACAGCTGTGTGTTATTTGCAAGCATTTGTATCCAAAAAAACACCCAGGCAAACTTTATTTTCTTCAAGTTCAGTATGTTTAGATGACTGTTACTCAGTGGCCGGAGAACTTAGAGAGACTATGACTGTTTTGCCTAAAAATTCAAAGTGTTTTCTTTCAAATGAAACCAACCCCATGAAGATGCTGCAAAGGGTTGAAGAACAGCTTTTGATTTACTTTGGGTACGTTATTTTTAGGTGTTTTTAGGGAAATTGACCAGAGTGCAAGGGGGTTAACTGCTACGCTTAGGCCGTTGCCCAGTTTGCTTCCCTGTGTCAGTGGAGCTTCCTAAAGTCTTCCTCACTCTCCCGAGTGCATGTGTGTTATTTTGTATTATTTTCCTGTGGCCACGGTACACGGTGGTCTGCCCGCTGTACGCTCCTGCGTCAGCCTGTTGTGTACATCTGTCCTTACCTGTAAGTCTTTAGTTTGGAACTGTGTATGTCAATAAATGTGTGTTTGGTGAAACCCTGCGCGTAAATCCATCCATCCTTCTCTTTCTCCGTGCGCTGTGGAAAAGCGCACAGGGAGTTTATGTCGAGCTAAACTATGTTTAGTTCAAAACATATTTGCAAAATAATTAAAATTTCAGATTTTTTAAAATAATTTTTTGGCTATCATTAAGTTGCTAGCCTTTTCTTGTGAATTTTTTTTTTTTTTTCCGGTTCCGGTTCCGCCGGACCGGCGGCGCCACACGAGTTGGCTGCTGTTTGCAACTGCCCTGCTCTTATCTTCCTTCTTCTTTCTACACCTTTCACTCTATATATCACGGACACACAGATCGCCCCAAGGGTCTCCCGAGTCGGCGGACGGAGCCGCTGTTTGCAGCGGGGGACGGAGCTAGCTAGCTAGCTAGCTTCAACCGCCACCCGGTGCTAACGGAGAAGCTCGACATGCCGAGGAACTGTGGCGAAAGCGACGTGGGTGCCGGGCTGGAGTTTAGGCGGCGTGCAAGAAATATAAGACAGAATAATAAAGAGCGATGGCAAGAACCAAGCAGACCGCCCGTAAATCTACTGGTGGAAAAAGCCCCCCAGGAAGCAGCTAGCCACCAAGGCTGCTCGAAAAAGCGCTCTGACCACCGGCGGAGTGGGGAGGCCTCACTGTTGCAGGCCCGGTTCCGTGGCTCTGAGAGAGATCCGTCGCTACCAGAAATCCACGGAGCTGCTCATCTGTAGGCTGCCCTTCCAGCGCCTGGTGAGGGAGATCGCTCAGGACTTCAAGACCGACCTGCGCTTCCAGAGCTCCGCCGTCATGGCTCTACAGGAGGCCAGCGAGGCCTACCTGGTGGGTCTCTTCGTGGACACCAATCTGTGCGCCATCCACGCCAAGAGGGTCACCATCATGCCCAAAGACATCCAGCTGGCCCGCCGCACCCGCGGAGGGAGAGAGAGACTTTCTGCTGCACATTCACCAACCACAATGCTCCGCACTGTGTGTCTATATATGTATATATATATTTATAGTAATATGTACATATGTATACTAGCTGTTCTTGTTTTTTTCTTGCCTTCTGATCGTTGCTCTGAGTGTTGCTATCCCTGTGCTGTTGCAATCCTGGAATTTCCCCATTATGGGACTAATAAAGGCTTATCTTATCTTATCTTATTTATACTACTTTCTCCTAAATTTGTACATATTCTCTGGTAAATTTGGTAAAGGTAAATTTGTTATTTACCTTTTATGAGGGGAGAGGGGCAAATATCTGAATCCTAAATTTGAAAACTGAATGCCACTTTAAAAAAAAATAAATGTCTAGATAATGAATCCAGAGTAAGTTTTTAATACCTTGATGATTTTGTCACAAATTTCACAGATTTATTATCATTTAATGAGTGAACATAACACACCTATGGTGTGGTGTGTTATGTTCATAATGCCTCTGCAGGCAGGATAACTGTTACTTTTGTCATAGTCTAGCTGACTAAATCACACATAGTGTCCTTTGTTCATCTTCTTGGTAAAAAATAGCTACACAGTGGTAAGCCTCATCCACACTCAGCAGCTGCATTATCCTCAATTCTGTGGCTAGAATGATGAACATGGTATTAAAATAAACCAGACGACCTAATGCACCTGCTGATAGCACTGTTAAGATGCTATTAAGAGGGAAAAAGGGGGGGGGGGGACATTTTACATCTTTGCAAGTTTTTTGTGTGGGAAATTCTTGCATGAATTACATCTTACAAGACTGGCAGTGAAGTACCTCTCTTAAACCAGTTGAACATTAATTGAACTTATTTTACCGTCATGTGAAAAAATTTAGACACCCCTTTAAATATTCAGTTCTTTATTAAGAAATGTTCACGGATCTATGTCTAACCTTGTTTTTGTTTTTATTTGCATTTTTAAAAAAAAATTATTTCAGCCACTGTAGGCAGGAATGAATGTGGGGGTGTCCTAAAAAAGATGGGGGGTGTCCTAACTTATTCCTTACTATTTGCTTCGAATTACATTTTACAGAAAATTTGTAAAAAGTCTTTAATTCATTTTTAATTGTTTAGTTGTATTACGTGAATCTCCCAGTATTTTTAACATTGATATTAAATATCCATATGCCCAAATATGTTTAAAAAACACACAGGCTTATATGGGTGTCCTATTTTTTTCACATGACTGTATGTCAGGCACAAGAATGTGAAAGCGACAGCAGGGATAACAAAGGAAGCGAGGTGGCCCAGGTGACCAGAGGGAGAGTGAGGCAGCACAAAGGATCAGGGAGAGTGAGGCAGCGCAAGAGGCACAAGTGACCAGGTAACAATGAAAAATGAACTTTGCGCCTTAGAAAACAGACTGCTGACTAGATCGTCATAATAATGTTCTGTTGGACAAACTAATGAATTTTAGACTTGTCCTCATAAGTGATTGCCATTTTCTTTTTGTTCATGTGATTTCCTCACAGAGAGACACAGGGTGAAGGCAGCAGTCAGGCAAATCCATTCTGTTACCACTGTATAGTGATTTAGCTAAGAGTCAGGCTAAGATTAATCCTAGTAACTTGTCTGTCAGTGCAGGGGTCAGTGCTATGAGAAATCAGTGCTTTTCAGATCACTAAAATGCAACTGTGTTTAGTGATGTGGGATTATGGGAGTTGTTGTCCACTAGTCGTTTAAACAAAAACTAAATATTACTCTGTTATTATATGACAGCTGGCAACTTTAATTATATGGAAAGTTATCTTTTAAATTAATTGACAAACATCATATGGGTAACTCGTTACAAAATTTGATCGGGATCAAAAGATAATGTTGCTCTTGCCATTCATTTCAAGAGAGAATTTTTTTTTTTTTTCGATTTAAGGTCCAATATGCAGAACTAGAAGGCCCGTGATTTAGGCTCTCTATATGGGCAGAAATCCCAACCTCCCAGTGTTTGAAACAAAGTTACGCCCTTGGCCCTCGCCCACCCAGTGACTGATCTTGGGTGATCACAGAGGTGGTGTCCCTGTAGCAGTGGACTTGGCACTTCCCTCGTGTTGATGGCTCCCTAGGATGGTGCTTCTACAGTTGGATCCTTGGCACTCACCCATGTCTCACATTGATGAGTGTGTGTAGTTGCAGCACACAAACCCAAGGATATTAGTGAACTGGAGGCCTTTGCCCATGGAGAATGGGCTACGATTCCTTAGGAATGCTGCCAGAAGCTGGTGGCTGGCAATGCATCACATTTGCAGCAGGTCATAACTGCTGTAAGTGCTCTACTAAGTAGTAAAGATGCTTATCATGAAAGGGTTGAATAACTTTGATACTGGAGTAGTCATTAAAAGTGGCATTTTGTGTTGAATTTGGTGAAATCACTTTTAATCTTAGTTGAGTTGAGGTTTTTAAACTGTTCTTGTTTGATTTGTTTATTTCAAACAGCTGCTAGTTTGTGCATTTGCCAATAAACCTAATTTGCAATAGGAGTTTAATTACTTTGATTGCATCTGTATATTATATTAATTTGGTAACCATTTCGTTTGGTAACAGCTCTGTCCTGGGGCGATGCCCCGACCCAGTGGAAGAGAGAGGTGGATGGTGGCTAAGCTGTCATCTCTGCTGGATTCCAAGTCCCATTCCATGCGGGGACACGCTGAATGCACTGAGGAGCTCATTTAGCGGTAGGCTGTGCCATCCTAAGTGCTCGAGGGAGAGGTTCTGCAGGTCCTTCCTACCTACGACTGTCAGGCTTTATAATATAACCGGTGTTGCTCACAGAGGCCGTATTAAACGTCACAACTCTGCACAGTGGAGATCGGCCCCTCCAACAGACAACTAAGACAATTACAATTATTATCGAGGGCAGCCACAACACTTCATTCAAATGTGAAATATGCTGTCTGGGTCCATATTTATATTTTGCCGGGTAATATAATTAACTGTAATGCTGTTGATACCATCTAGCTACAATATTCTTGCACTGTGTATATAACTGTGTACATATGTATATTTATTTACTGCTTTGGCTAACCAATTCTTATTATGTTATTTACTATTGCTCTGAGTGCTGCTGTCCCTGTGCTGCTGTAATCCTGGAATTTCCCCATTGTGGAACTAATAAAGGCTTACCTTATCTTATCTTATCTTATGTTATCTTATGTTATCTTATCTTGTCTTGTCTTGTCTTAAATGCTTGGGATATTTTATTGAAGAAATTTACAAGCAGTGAATACATCAAAAGAAAAACTGGAGTGGTGCCTATAGTGCAGCTGGGAGGCTGTGGGTTCACACCCCAGTCAGGTCATACCAAAGACCACAAAAATTGTACTTTCTGCCTTCTAGCTTGGTGCTCAGCATAAATAGAATGGGGAAAGTAAGTTGATTATCCAACCACAGTGGGAAGCACAAATATAGTGCACTGTGCTGGTCCCAAGTCCAGTGTAACAACACAGACCATACCCCAAGTCCAGACTATTCTGGGGTTAGTTTGGGCTAGGTTGTTTTATACCCAGGGGGGCTATTCTGTGATGTGGACATTGTACCAATCTGTTGTGGTGAAGAGGGAGCTAAGCTCTAAGGCAAAGCTCTCGATTTACTGGTCATTCTACGTTCCTACTCTCACCTATGGTTGTAAGCTTTGGGTGATGACCGAAAGAATGAGATAGTGGATACAAGCGGCTGAAATGAGCTTGCTGGACTCATCCTTAGAGATAAGGTGAGGAGCTCAGTCATCCGGGAGAGACTCAGAGTAGAACCGCTGCTCCTCCACATTGAAACAAGCCAGTTGAGGTGGTTTGGTCATCTGATCAGGATGCCTCCTGGACGCCAGTTGAGGTGTTTCGGGCACGTCCCACTAGGAGAAGACCCCAGGGCAGACCCAGGACTCGCTGAAGAGACATCTCCCAGCTGGTCTGGAAATGCCTTGGTATCCTCTCTGAAGAGCTGGAGCAGGTGGCTGGATAGAGGAAAGTCTGGGCTTCTCTTCTTGAACTGCTGTCTCCGTGACCCGGACCTCCGGAAAAGGGGTAGAAGATGGATGGATTGATGGATGGATGGATAGATGGATGGGGTTATTCTGGACAATGTCCCCCTCTTCCAGACTATACCCTGTAGCCCTATATTAAGTAAAAAATAAACTGACATGCAAAGCTAATTAATGATTGCTATACCAATCCACTTTTGCAGAATAAGACAAAACTATGGTGTGAAACTTCAGGATAACAATTAGATTGGCGTACCAATGCAAACATACTGTATGTTGTACATATACCTGTTTATCCTTTACCTGCTAATATACTGAGTAGTTCTAAATTATGTTGACGGTCCAGTAAATATTCAGGGAATAAAACATGATTGCAAGTCACAATCACAAGTTTTCATCAGACAGGCTACCCCTAGCCCTAATACAGATAAGACAAGACAAGACAAGACAGAAAAAAATAAACAAATTCTGTGAAAAAATGGTGGCCCTGGATGGGGAAGGGTTAATGGGTTTTAAAAATATTATAGTGTGGTGACCCAGCACGCTGGGGACGGACATTATCTCACACTCATCAGGGCTGGAGGAAGGGGAGAACAATGGACATACGGACAGAGAGCCCCGGGGGGCAATCAGACTGGACTGTTATGTATGCGTCCCCCCGAGGACAGAGAGGACAGCCAGGCGCCAGCTGCTGTCATGCTAATGATGTGTATTAAATGACAATCACTATGCTAATGTGTCATGCATTCTCTCTGTCTGTATAACATGTATAAAAGAGCTTGTTACACATGCCTAAGCAGCGCAGTAGCTCACCGAGCTACAAAGCGTGTTTCATTATGTTGGAGGAAATAAAACCTTGCACCCTTCCAGCTCGTCTCATCTCGCCTGTTCTATTACCTCCACAATAGGATAATTTGAATATGAGTGACTGGGCCTCATCACCGACAATGAGGAGGCCAACTACAGAAATGAGGTGAGCCAACTGGTCCAGTGGTGTAAAGACAATAATGTCTTCCTGAACATGGGAAAAACCAAGGAGATTGTGGTCAACTTCAGGAGGGGGCACACACAGCATCCCCCCCTGATCATCGATGGAGCAGCTGTGGAGAGGGTGAGCAGCACCAAGTTCCATGGAGTTCACATCTCTGAGGGCCTCTCCTGGTCCAACAACACCACATCACTAGCCAAGAAGGCTCAAACTCGCTTCCATTTCCTCCACAAACTGAGGACAGCACAAGTCCCACCTCCCATCGTGTGCTCATTCTACCGGGGCACCTTTGAGAGCATCCTCACCAGCTGCATCACGGTATGATATGGAAGCTGCACCACCTCCTACTGGAAGACACTACAAGGCACAGTGAATGCAGCCAGCAAGATCATTGGTGCTCCTCTGCCATCCCTCATCTACCTCACCCGCCTCACCTGCAGAGCCATCAACATTGCAGGTGGCACCTCCCACCCCTCACACTCGCTTTTCAGCCCCCTGCCCTCAGGGAAAAGCTACCGGAGCCTCTGGGCCTGCTCCACAAGACTGCTAAACAGCTTTGTTCCTCAGGCCATCAGGACCCTGAACTCTGCCCCCCCCCCCCCCCGGTCTGTAATGCACTCATCCACACAATAACTACCTCAGCTGTTGGCACAGAAAGACTGGCACACGAACAGTGGCTATGTTTACATGGACACAAGTAACCGGATTAAAAGCCTGATTGGAATAAAAATGCTTCATAAAAACATGCTAGTCTGAATATTCTAACCCGATCACGCTCATTCGGATCAAAATTTCATTCCGATTGAAAGGGGTGGGTTATGCCAATTGGTAATCTGAATGGTGCGCATGAAAACACTTATTCCGAATGTAGGGCAGAAAATATGTTTACTGCGCATGTCTGTACACCAGCTGCACGTTGAGGTGACGTATTTCCACCTTAGCAGCAGCTAGGAGAAAACATAGTGGGAGTAAAACAAAACTGGTCTGTATCGTCCTGCTGTCTCCCTCTGTTCGTCATATGCAGAAGTATGTACTTGTAGCTTCATTACGGAGACCAGCAGAAGCAAAAGTACAGTCTGAATAACACAATACAGGTCAATTTTGACACGAAGCGTGGCTTGCTAACACCGGAAGTTGCTTCTTTTTCTACTATTTTCGGAATGTCGAAATGTCGACGTGAGCATGTCAAAATGATTTATTCTGTTCAAACGTGTGACACATGGAAACGCACAGCCTAATCAGCCTAATCAGATCAGCTTTTTCAGGATCCATGTAAACAGTAAAATTCTGATCTGAATTGTAATCAGATTGAAGAAATTTTGCCCGTGTAACCGTGGCCAGTAATACATCTGCTGCTGTCTGTTTCTGCACTTTACTGCAACCATTTGCACAAATGCCATATCTGTTGCTGTCTGTTTTGCAATACTGATCATGTGCAGTCCTATCTGTCACTGTCTGCACCTACACTACTGCATCAAACTTGCAACTACGAGTATTACTGATCTACTTTTTCTGTATATAGGATTGCTGGGTTTTATCATTTATCTTTATTTGCACTATGGGATGTCTGGATCTATCTTTTGTTGCTATTTGCACTATGGGTAGCATTACTGTATATAGACTGCTGTTGTTGTTTTTGCAGCCTTATCCCTTTTGTTTTTTTATATTGTGCACACCACTGAAGAGAGAAATGCCATTTCAGTTCTCCTGTATGTCCTGTAAGTATACTAGTATTGACAACTAAAATCATGAATGAAAAGTTACTTATGATAGCTTTAATTACAATGAATCTTATTTTCCCTTATCTACAGAAATGTTTACAATAGAAGGATTTTTAACTCTCATCTTAATTTTAAAGTGAATGATCCCCTAGTGAAATTCAGTAGTTGTGGCAGCCTGGGGAGTGCATAATGGTTTACCACCTTAGACAGGAACAAAGGATGCAAAGTTAACCTTTTGTGTGTGAGAAGTTTCTAGATGCCCTAGTAAGATAACAGGGAGGTGTCAAGGATGAATGGACTGACTGCAGTCGGACGGGGGATTATCTTTTGTGTGTGAGAAGAGTCTAGACGGGGATTATCGTTTGTGTGTGAGAAGAGTCTAGAAGGATGTCATGTATTTAAGGGAACAGTTCCTACTTGTATGCCATTCTGTCTATGCTCCTTGTGTGAGTCGTGTAATAAACTGCCTGAACCAAATCAGCCTCATTATTTACACGCTCCACACTGGTGACCCAAGACGAATCATGGAATACGACGGAAGATCCCCGGAGCCAACCTCGACTGGAACCCCCAGCTTTGCGTGCGCTGTAGCGATCAAACTATCTTATTTTTGGCAGCACAACCCGCGCTCCTGGTTCCACCTAACCAAGGATGATACGAAATTCTACTATGTGGTTGCAGCGCTCGATGCCAGCACGGCTCAGCACATCGAGAGCCTGCTCGATCAGCCACCAGCCGACGGCAAATATGACGCGCTGAAGGCTGCCCTCATCCAGCACTACACGCTCTCGGATGGTGAGAGAGCAGAGAGGCTTCTGACGCGGACCGAGTTGGGAGACGGTTCGGCCATGGACATGATGGAGAAGATGCTGAGGTTAAAGGGCACGGACGATGACCACTTCATCTTCACCCACATTTTCCTCAGGAACCTTCCGACAGCGGCGAGAGCGGCCCTGGCCAATTCGTCGTTGCTGGCCAAACAGGACTATCGTGCGCTAGCCCGAGAGGCAGACCGGATCGTCGTCGCCACCAAGGCTTTCGTGACCATTGCGGCAGCGACGGAGCCCGGCACATCAACACGAGGAGGCGAGGAGCCGCCGACGGCAGCAGCAGAACCACCAACGGCAGCAGCAGCGGGGGCCAAGGAACGTGGAGGTGACACGTTTTGCTTCTACCATCACCGCTTTGCAGAGAGGGCACGCAAATGTATACCACCGTGCCAGTTCAAGCGCTCGGGAAACGCCAAGACCGGGGGTCAGTAGCAGCCGCGACCCTCGGGGAGGAGAACAAGCTGCTCTATTTGACGGACGCACGCTCGGGGAGGCATTTCCTCGTGGACACCGGCGCACAGAGGAGTTTCATCCGGCCGACCTACGCTGACCGGCTGGCAGGAACCAGCGGCCCCGAGATGGCAGCAGCAAACGGCTCAGACATTAAGACCTTTGGTGAGAGGACTCTGCTCTTGTCTCTACACGGTCGTACATATGAAAGGACTTTTGTTGTAGCAGCATTGGATTACCATATACTGGGGGCTGATTTTCTATGTGCACATGGGTTGTTGGTAGATATCGCTAACAGGCGCCTGGTTAATACACTGTCTTTTGACTCTCTCCCCTGTATAGCTCGAGTGACCCGGCCAACAGCACAAGCCAACGTCACAGCAGCATGCGGTAAGTTCCACACACTGCTCAGTTCCCAGCACTCACAGTCCCGACGTTTTCAGCAGCTATCGCTAAACATGGGGTGGAGCATTTTATCACCACCACCGGGGCGCCCGTTTTTGCAAGACCTCGGCGTTTGGACGCAGCTAAACTGGCCATAGTGCGCGAGGAGTTCGCTAACCTAGAGAGGTTAGGCATCATCAGGCGCTCAAACAGCCCATGGGCTTCCCCGCTTCACATGGTCCCTAAAGCTGAAGGTTCGCGGCGACCTTGTGGCGATTTCCGCAGGTTAAACAACGCTACAGCGCATGACCACTACCCAATTCCCCACATTCAGGATTTTACCGCTCGCCTCGCAGGAGCACGCATTTTTTCTAAGATAGATTTGGTCCGTGGTTACCACCAAGTCCCAGTGCACTGAGGACATACCCAAAACAGCGGTAATAACTCCGTTTGGTTTATTTGAGTTCTTGCGCATGCCGTTTGGGCTTAAAGGGGCAGCACAGACGTTCCAACGCATGATGGATGCAGTGCTGCGCAATCTCACTTTCGTGTTCGTCTACCTGGACGATATCTTGGTAGCCAGCACGTCCGAATATGAACATGAAACCCACCTCACGACGGTTTTCCGTAGGTTGGAAGAGCACGGTTTAATAATCAACCCAGCGAAATGTCAGTTCGGGGTGACGGGGATTGATTTTTTTAGGGCACCGCGTCTCTCCCGAAGGAGCGGTTCCGCTGCCTGACAAAGTGCGCGCAGTGACAGATTTTCCCCGACCACAAACGGTCAGGGCGCTACAAGAATTTTTGGGAATGGTGAACTTTTATAACCGTTTCCTTCCCCGCGCAGTGCAGCTCAAGAAACAGAAACCCGCGAATAGGGTCGAATGGACCCCGGAACGAGAGCAGGCGTTCTCGGAAGTTAAAGCAGCCCTGGCAAACGCCACATTGTTGGCACATCCAGACCCAACGGCCCACATAGCCCTCACCACTGACGCCTCAGATGTGGCCATAGGGGCTGTCGTGGAGCAGCGCATCGCCGGGGCTTGGCAGCCGCTTGCCTTTTTCAGCAGAACCTTGCACGACAATGAACGTAAATACAGCGCGTTCGACAGAGAGTTGCTGGCTCTCCACCTGACCATTTGCCATTTCCAGTTCTGGCTGGAAGGGCGCAGTTTTACTGCGTTCGTTGACCATAAGCCACTAACATTCGAGATGGCCAAAGTTTCAGAACCTTGGTCGGGCCGGCAGCAGAGGCAGCTGGCCGCAATCTCAGAGTTTACTACCGATATTCAGCATGTGTCGGGCAAACTGAATGTAGTGGCAGACTGCCTCTCGCGCGCTGTGGTGGCCCCGGTCTGTGTAGGGTTGGATTACGCAGCCATGGCCGTGGAGCAGGCTAGTGACGCAGACGTGCGCGCGCTCCAGTCTGGACCAACAGGGTTAAGGCTGGAGAAGAGGACGCTGCTTAACGGCATTCCCCCCTTAATCTGCGACGTCTCCACGGGTCGCCCACGGCCTGTGGTTCCGGCCGCGTGGCGCCGCCGCGTGTTTGAGTCGGTTCACTCTTTGGCACACCCAGGGGTGCGCGCATCGGTCAAAATGGTAGGAGAGAAATATGTGTGGCCGGGCCTTCGCAAACAAGTGAAAGAGTGGGCGGCAGCCTGCGTGGTGTGCCAAAGAGCCAAGGTTCAGAGACACACGAAGGCTCCTTTGGAGCCGTTTCGCATCCCGGCTAAGAGGTTCGACCATGTCCACGTGGACCTCATAGTCCCCCTTCCGCCATCACAGGGGTACACGCATCTCCTGACAATGGTGGACCGCACCACACGCTGGCCAGAAGCGGTTCCGCTGGCGGCAATCACGGCCGAGGAGGTGGCGTGAGCATTTTTAACAGCATGGATGGCGCGTTTTGGAGTTCCGTCGGACATTACATCTGACAGAGGCTCTCAATTTGTTTCTGAACTCTGGTCAACCATGGCCCGCAGCCTAGGTGTCTCAATTCACCGCACAACCGCGTACAACCCGCAGGCTAATGGGTTATGTGAACGTTTTCATAGGTCGTTAAAAGCGGCTCTGAGGGCTTCACTGATGGATGCAAATTGGGTAGACAGGCTACCATGGGTTTTATTGGGGTTACGTTCTGCGCCTAAAGAGGATCTGGAAGCTTCCCCGGCAGAACCACTCTGGCTGCCTGGGGAGTTTCTGCCAGATAATCCTGCGCCGGGCAGCTCCCCGTCTCAGCTGCTGCAGCGTTGCATAGACTCAAGCACGCTGCCGGGTCCTGCCCACCACAGTTTTCCACGCGTTTTTGTGCCTAAAGCTTTGAAAAACGCAGAGTTCGTGTTTGTCAGACACAACGCCCACCGCCCCCCGCTGCGCCCACCTTATGATGGACCGTTTAGAGTGCTGGAAACAGGGGATAAGCATTTTTTGCTAGATTTGGGGGGTAGGAGGGAGAAAATTGGCATAGACAGACTCAAACCTGCTTTCGTTGTGGCTGACGAGCGGGTGCTGTTGGCGAGGGCCCCTCGGCGTGGAAGACCCCCACGGGGCGCTTCCCAGAGAAAAGATTCTCCAGAGCACCCACACGGACAGTCAAAAAGTTTTCACCCCCAGACATCAGCCCCCCAGCATGGCAGCGCCACGGAGGCAGCGAATCCTGGCTACAGCAGATACGGCAGAAGACTGAAGCCCAAGCAGCATGCGGACTGATGTTGATTGTTCTACAGCATGTGGACTGATGTTAATGGTTTTATCACAGCATGTGGACTGTTACTCTCTTGTCCTATCTAAGTTGCTGGGGGTGGTGGTGTGGCAGCCTGGGGAGTGCATAATGGTTTACCACCTTAGACAGGAACAAAGGATGCAAAGTTAACCTTTTGTGTGTGAGAAGTTTCTAGATGCCCCAGTAAGATAACAGGGAGGTGTCAAGGATGAATGGACTGACTGCAGTCGGACGGGGGATTATCTTTTGTGTGTGAGAAGAGTCTAGACGGGGATTATCTTTTGTGTGTGAGAAGAGTCTAGAAGGATGTCATGTATTTAAGGGAAGAGTTCCTACTTGTATGTTCTGTCTATGCTCCTTGTGTGAGTCGTGTAATAAACCGCCTGAACCAAATCAGCCTCATTATTTACACGCTCCACATAGTGAGCAAATTCACCTTAAAGTTGTCACCCTAACATAATTAACACAAAGTGATAAAATGCACAAAACTACATGGAATGTAGGTAGACTAATTTGTGTTGTTTCTTCAGAGAGAGCAGAGGGCCATTTTAATTTGAGCATTCAACAATTAAGGTTGGAAAGACAGAAGCAGGGAATGATTTCGCCACCCACGGCCGACAGTCCATAATGCACTGCAGCTTTGAAACAGGTCGAATGAAGACCGTGACGCATTTTTTCTTCAACAGATCTGTCTGTCTTGCTGCGACTCCTGCTCGCTCCACCTACACAGAACCAAGTGTAAGCAACAAGTTGATTTCTGAGCCATAGGGATTGCTTAAAGTCATTCTGGGAAATATAGGGAAGCATTAACTGTAGCTGAGGACAGGTTGAGAGGGAGAAGGTAAGCTGAGCGAGTAAATTGCAACACTTAATCACAAAGTAACTGCTGGAATGCACTGAGCACTGCAGATTGATGGCTGAATGGTGAAAGAGGACCTGAGGGTGGAATTTTCCTTCTTAATAGTGTAGTCAACATCCACCGAGTCCAAACACAGGACAACAGAAATTACAAGAGGATTGCTGTCCAGTGGCTGCCGCTATGTGTCTGTGCAATGCTCTGAGACTGTATGTGTGTGTGTGCATGTGGGTGGGTGAGCAGTTTTGATTGCAGCACAGACTGGAAACAAACTGTACCTCTGAAAAATCAACAAGCTGTGACCACACTGCAGCAGAAGAGTTGTGCTGGCAGAATTAACGATGCCGGTGCAGTACACAAACAGCGCTGAAATGAATTATCTCTGTTTCTGCCCTCACAAATTTTTCATGTGTACCACCAGAAAAGTTTGAAAAGTTACCCTGGATGTATAATCCATTATAAATTACTAATTATCTGCTTAAAAACCACCATCAGTCAAAAACTGTAAGCAATGTGATATTTTTTTTTAATTTCATAGTAGTGTTTCTGCAATAACTATAATATCTGCCTATGACAGCAATCAAACCAAACTATATAACTTATTTATTCACCAGTATTATGGAACTAAACAGCAAAGCTATTTTATTATGCATGCTTCAAATAATTCTGAGATACATAATTGTATCTATGTATATATTTTTGGAAACTTTTTTATGGTTTGGTAATATAAGTATTGCCACAGTTTTTAGAAACACAGTAGCAGCAGAAGCAAATTTCTCTCAAGTTTCCTTCTCTACACACTGAAGTAATGCTTGCATCATTGTGTACAGAAAGAGCAGCATATTTTATTACAGCGTCTTTGCACATTTTTTCTTGCCTTCTGATTGTTGCTCTGAGTGTTGCTATCCCTGTGCTGTTGCAATCCTGGAATTTCCCCGTTGTGGGACTAATAAAGGCTTATCTTATCTTATCTTATCTTATCTTATCTTATCTTATATTTTCACATATTACACTGCAAATTCACCCAGTCTACCACATTTGGACCTTTAGCTGACTGTTTGAGATCCGTGCTTTAAAGGATATATGTCATTCCCTTTATAATCCAATTGTTTTTTTGATAATTATCAAAATTATTAGGCCTGATACTCCCACTGGGCTCTATTGATTACTGCACACTCATTAGGAAGAGATGCAATCTCAGCGGTATTTCCAGTCTTGGGTTTGAGAACTCTAATATAACACTATATTTCTTGGTATTGCTCCTTTTGGAATTCTTGAATCTAAACTCATAATTGCAGCTGCAGTTAAGTATTCTGGAACTTTAAATGCGTCAGTCAAAATTGTTAATACATTTCAATACTGCAAACCTTTTATTATCCTTGACAAAAGCAGCCATTGTAGCTTGTCGTGTCTGTAGCTTAGAGAGGCTAATGGCTTTTCCATGTGTGTGCACAGGACGAGCGTGCACACGTTCTACATGAGTAATATTGTAGTATAGATGAATTATTGGAGGCCATCCATGACTGTACGCTGCTGTTCCACAAGGGTCTTTAATATGTGTGTGATTTTGTGTAAAAGGCAGAACGGGTCTATCACTCTGTGTGTGTGTGTGTGTGTGTGTGTGTGTGTGTGTGTGTGTGTGTGTGTGTGTGTGTGTGTGTGTGTGTGTGTGTGTGTGCATTAGTGAACCCATTCTGGCTCAAAGACAAAAACAACAACCCTGAAGGTAAAGGAGACAAATCTAATCACACAACACTTGGGGAAAGCAATCACACACACTCGCAGAACACACAAGCCCTCTTTCTTCTCCCCCAATATTTTCTTGCACATACATGCAATCTCACAGACCTGGATGGATGGAAACTGGAAAGTTGGGAACCTTCTAGTCTTTTTTAAGAAAATGTCACTTCAGTGGACTGTTACCATAGTTCAGTAGGGTTTGGCCTCTGCCAAAGTCCTTTTCCTTTGCAAAATGCACCAAGATAAATTAGCGTGCCTATGTATTTTAAAGTGATGTATTAAACTGTGTTCATAGTTCACGCCAACAATTTTTTGGTTAAAGGTAATGAAAACTAACATGTTTAGAATACACCCTACTCTGATCAGTGCATTTATTGTAGCTAAGATAAGAATCTCTGTAACTTGGTTACCTTGTAAATGTGATGCTCTTATCTGAAACTGTCAGCTTTCTGCACTTTTTAATCATGTCTTTTTTGGCAGATATTAATGAAATCTTTGTGACATACTTAAAATTTCCTTTAATTATTTAATTATTGCAGCATCATTGTGAGCACCCACATGCAAAGACTGATGTGAAGTGAAGCTGGAGGAGTGCCCCTTTGCCCTTTGCCCACTCAAGTGGCCTTTTGGAGAATTTTTTAAAAAGGTATTATAGACTTTAATTTTCCCCTACAGAGACTCCAATTGCCAATCAAATGTGTTTTAACGTCCGATAATTATATTTTTTATGTTGAAATAATTTAGGACTTGCTTCTTTTCATGGGAGAAATAAAACTTGCAAATGCTATATATATATATATATATATATATATATATATATATATATATATATATATATATATATATATATATATATATATACAGTATATTGTGGGAATGTGAGAATGACGAGACAGGTTTCTCTCAAGTCAGCTTTATTCACATTCACCAGCATCTCAAAGAAGAAAGAGGACAACACAGGAAACTCTCGTCCTTAAATACCAGGACTCTCACAGTTCACAAGTCACATGCATCACAGATCACGCTGCATCCTAATCCACAGTAACAATGCATCCCCTCTCTCTGATATCACCCCCACTGTCTACAATGCATCTCCTCTTTAATCTTTAATAACACCCCCACAGTCTCAAGCTTTGCATACCAAAGCTAACATCCTTGCAGCTTCCTGTAATCTCCAAGGAAGCTCTGCCTTTGTTCTGATCTAAAATATGAGTCACAAAGTAGGTCACATATGTGTGTCCACCACACCAGCCCCCCCAACATTTTAGAACAAACAAGAGAATAACAACATGCATGCCGTAATACAATCAATACACATCAGTCCGCATGCTGTCTAGGCTTCAGTCTCCTGCCGTATCTGCTGTAGCTGGGATTCAATGTCTCTGCGGCGCTGTCACACTGGGGGTTTGCCGTATGGGGGTGGAAACCTTTTGTCAGTCCCTGCGGGTGTTCTGGGGAAACATTACTCTGTAAAGCCCCCCGTGGGGGTCTACCTCGCCGCGGGGCCCTTGCCAACAGCACTTGCTCATCTGCCACCACAAAAGCGGGTTTGAGTCTGTTTATGCCAACTTTCTCTTTCCTATTCCCCAAATCTAGCAAAAACTGCTTGTCCCCTGTTTTCAACACTCTGAACGGTCCGTCATAAGGTGGTCGCAGCGGGGTTCGATGCGCATCGTGTCTGACAAAAACAAACTCTGCATTCTTCAAAGCTTTAGGCACAAAAACGCGTGGAAAACTGTGGTGCGCGGGGCCGGCAGCGTGCTTGATTCTATGTTACTCCGCAACAACTGAGACGGGGAGGTGTCTGGCGCAGGGTTATCTGGGAGAAACTCCCCAGGCAGCCGGAGTGGCTGCGCAAACACGAGCTCCGCTGGGGAGGCTTCTAAGTCCTCTTTAGGCATAGAACGCAACCCCAATAACACCCACGGTAACTTGTCTACCCAATTTGCATCCGTCAGTGACGCTCTGAGAGCTGCTTTCAATGATCTATGAAAACGTTCGCATAACCCGTTAGCCTGCGGATTGTACGCGGTTGTGCGGTGAATTGTGACCCCCAGGCTGCGGGCCATTGTTGACCAAAGCTCGGACACAAATTGAGGGCCTCTGTCAGAAGTAATGTCCAACGGAACTCTGAAGCACGCCACCCAAGCTATTACAAACGTGCGCGCTACCTCCTCGGCCATGGTTGATGCCAGCGGAACCACTTCAGGCCAGCGCGTGGTGTGGTCCACCATTGTCAGAAGGTGTGTGCACCCCTGTGACAGCGGGAGGGGTCCTACGAGGTCCACATGAACGTGATCGAACCTCTTGGCCGGAATGTGAAATGGCTCCAAAGGAGCTCTCGTGTGCCTGTGTACTTTGGCCCGTTGACACGCCGTGCAGGCTGCTGCCCACTCTTTAACTTGTTTGCGAAGACTCGGCCACACAAATTTCTCTCCTACCATTTTGACTGACGCGTGCACTCCCGGGTGTGCCAAAGCATGAATCGAGTCAAAAACGCGGCGGTGCCACGCGGCCGGTACTACTGGACGCGGCCGTCCAGTGGAGACATCGCAAATTAGGGGGGCATACCGTCTTGCAGCACCCTGCTCTCCAGCCTTAACCCTGTTGGTCCAGACTGGAACGCGCGCACATCCACGTCACTAACCTGTTCCGTGGCCATGGCTGCATAATCTATTCCTACGCTGACTGGAGCCGCCACGGCGCGCGAGAGGCAATCTGCCACTACATTGAGTTTGCCCGCCACATGCTGAATATCAGTGGTAAACTCTGAGATCGCGGCCAGCTGTCTCTGCTGCCGGCCTGACCACGGTTCGGAAACCTTGGCTATCGCGAATGTTAGCGGTTTGTGGTCAACGAACGCGGTGAAACAGTGTCCTTCCAGCCAGAACTGAAAGTGGCGGATGGCCAAATGGAGAGCCAGCAGTTCCCTGTCGAACGCACTGTATTTACGCTCGCTATCGCGCAAGGTCCTGCTGAAAAAGGTGAGGGGCTGCCAGACCCCGGCTACATGTTGCTCCACGACCGCCCCTATGGCCACATCTGACGCGTCAGTAGTGAGCGCTATGCGGGCCGTTGGGTCTGGGTGTGCCAACAACGCAGCCCTTGCCAAGGCTGCTTTCACCTCCGAGAACGCTTGGTCCCGCTCCCGGGACCACTCGACCTTATCCGCGGGTTTCTTTTTATTGAGCGCGGCATACAGCGGCTGCATGAGTTGCGCCGCGCGGGGGAGAAAACGGTTATAAAAATTCACCATTCCCAAAAACTCCTGTAACGCCCTGACCGTCTGCGGCCAGGGGAAATCTGCCACCGCGCGCACCTTGTTGGGAAGCGGAACCGCTCCTTCGGGGAGACGCGGTGTCCTAAAAAATTGATCTGCGCCACCCCAAACTGACACTTCGCTGGGTTGATTATTAACCTGTGATCTCCCAACCTTTGGAAAACTGTGGCCAGGTATTTCTCGTGCTTGTCTTCGGACGCGCTGGCTACCAAAATATTGTCCAAGTAGACGAACACGAAAGGGAGATCACGAAGCACTGCGTCCATCATGCGTTGGAACGTCTGTGCAGCCCCTTTAAGCCCGAATGGCATGCGTAAAAACTCGAATAGGCCAAATGGAGTTATTACCGCTGTTTTGGGTATGTACTCAGCGCGCACTGGGACTTGGTGGTAACCGCGGACCAAGTCTATTTTAGAAAAAACGCGCGCCCCTGCCAAATGAACGGAAGAATCTTGGATATGCGGGATTGGGTAGCGGTCGTGCGCTGTAGCGTTGTTTAACTTGCGGAAATCCCCGCAAGGTCGCCATGATCCGTCAGCTTTAGGGACCATGTGTAGCGGGGAAGCCCACGGACTGTTTGAACGCCTGATAATGCCCAACCTCTCCAGGTTGGCAAACTCCTCGCGCGCTATGGTCAGTTTAACTGCTTCCAAGCGCCGAGCTTTTGCAAAAACGGGCGGTCCGGTAGTGGTAATAAAATGTTCCACCGCGTGTTTAGCGACTGTCGCCGAAAATGTGGGGACCGTGAGTGCTGGGAACTGAGTGAGCAGTGTGTGGAACTTACCGCTTGCAGCTGTGACGTTGGCTTGTGCTGATGGTGGGGCCACTCGCGCTGTACAGGGAATAGAATCAAAAGAAAATGCATTAACCAGGCGCCTGTTAGTGAGATCAACCAACAAACCATGTGAGCACAAAATATCGGCCCCCAACATATTGAAATTCACTGCTGCTACAACAAAAATCCACTCAAATGTACGACCATATAGAGACAGAAGCAGGGTCTTCTCACCAAAGGTCTTAATCTCTGAGCCGTTTGCTGCTGTCACCCCGGGACCTCTGGAATCTGCTAGCCTGTCCGCATAGGAAGGTGTGATGAAACTCAACTGGGAGCCTGTGTCCACGAGGAACTGTCTCCCCGAGCGTGCGTCCAACAAGTAAAGCAGCTTGTTCTCCTCCCCGAGGGCCGTGGCTGCTACCAACCCCTGGTCTTGGCGTTTCCCGAACGCCTGAACTGGCACGGTGGTACACATTTGCGTGCCCTCTCTGCGAAGCGGCGATGGTAGAAACAAAGGACGTCTGATCTGCGTTCCCTGGCCCCTGCCGCCGCCGTCGTCGTGAGTCTGGTACCGCTGCCTCTGGCCCCCTGTCATCTCTGGTCACCGCGCCGAGTTCCGCTGCAGCGGCCGTGGCCGCGCGCCGCTTGGTTGTGTTGACAATTCGCTGCGCCTCTCGGCCCAGCGCACGGTAGTCCCGTTGGGCCAACAGTGGCGAACTGGCCAGGGTCGCTCTCGCCGCTGACGGTAGAGTCCTGAGGAAGAGGTGGGTGAAAATGAAGTGATCGTCGTCAGAGTCTTTCAACCTCAACAACTTCTCCATAAGGTTCGCAGGCCTGTCATTTTCCAACTCAGTCAGCGCCAGGAGCCTCTCTGCTCGCTCCTCCACCGAGGGGGTGAAGTGCTGGATGAGTGCAGCCTTCAACGTGCCGTATTTGTCGCTGTCCGGCGGCTGGTCGATCAGGCTCTCCACATGCTGGGCCGTGTTGTTGTCCAGTTTTGCGACTACGTGGTAGAATTTTGTGGCGTCTACCGATATCCCCCGGAGGTTGACCTGCGCCTCAATCGCATTGAACCAGGAGCGCGGATTGTTCTGCCAAAAGTCCGGTAGCTGGACTGTAGCGGCATTCGCTTGGCTGGGGGCTCCTGACGAGGCTGGCCTGGGGGAAATCTCCTCTTCCTACATGGTACGTCTGTGTGACAGACGTACACAGACAACACAGACAACACAGACAACACAGGAAACTCTCGTCCTTAAATACCAGGACTCTCACAGTTCACAAGTCACATGCATCACAGATCACGCTGCATCATAATTGACAGTAACAATGCATCCCCTCTCTCTGATATCACCCCCACTGTCTACAATGCATCTCCTCTTTAATCCTTTAATAACACCCCCACAGTCTCAAGCCTTGCATACCAAAGCTAACATCCTTGCAGCTTCTTGTAATCTCCAAGGAAGCTCTGCCTTTGTTCTGATCTAAAATGTGAGTCACAAAGTAGGTCACATATGTGTGTCCACCACAATATATATATATATACTGTATATATATACACTACCGTTCAAAAGTTTGGGGTCACCCAGACAATTTTGTGTTTTCCATGAAAAGTCACACTTTTATTTACCACCATGAGTTGTAAAATGAATAGAAAATATAGTCAAGACATTGACAAGGTTAGAAATAATGATTTGTATTTGAAATAATTTTTTCCTTCAAACTTTGCTTTCATCAAAGAATCCTCCATTTGCAGCAATTACAGCATTGCAGACCTTTGGCATTCTGGCTGTTAATTTGTTGAGGTAATCTGGAGAAATTTCACCCCACGCTTCTAGAAGCCCCTCCCACAAGTTGGATTGGCTGGATGGGCACTTCTTGCGTACCATACGGTCAAGCTGCTCCCACAACAGCTCAATGGGGTTTAGATCTGGTGACTGCGCTGGCCACTCCATTACAGATAGAATACCAGCTGCCTGCTTCTTCTCTAAATAGTTCTAGCACAATTTGGAGGTGTGCTTTGGGTCATTGTCCTGTTGTAGGATGAAATTGGCTCCAATCAAGCACTGTCCACAGGGTATGGCATGGCGTTGCAAAATGGAATGATAGCCTTCCTTATTCAAAATCCCTTTTACCCTGAACAAATCTCCCACCTTACCAGCACCAAAGCAACCCCAGACCATCACGTTACCCCCACCTTGCTTGACAGATGGCGTCAGGCACTCTTCCAGCATCTTTTCAGTTGTTCTGCGTCTCACAAATGTTCTTCTGTGTGATCCAAACACCTCAAACTTCGATTCGTCCGTCCATAACACTTTTTTCCAATCTTCCTCTGTCCAATGTCTGTGTTCTTTTGCCCATATTAATCTTTTTCTTTTATTGGTCAGTCTCAAATATGGCTTTTTCTTTGCCACTCTGCCCTGAAGGCCAGCATCCTGGAGTCGCCTCTTCACTGTAGATGTTGACACTGGCATTTTGCGGGTATTATTTAATGAAGCTGCCAGTTGAGGACCTGTGAGGCATCTATTTCTCAAACTAGAGACTCTAATGTACTTATCTTCTTGCTCAGTTGTGCAGCGGGGGCCTCCCACTTCTCTTTCTACTCTGGTTAGAGACTGTTTGTGCTGTTCTCTGAAGGGAGTAGTACACACCGTTGCAGGAAATCTTCAGTTTCTTGGCAATTTCTCCCATGGAATAGCCTTCATTTCTAAGAACAAGAATAGACTGTCGAGTTTCACATGAAAGTTCTCTTTTTCTGGCCATTTTGAGTGTTTAATCGACCCCACAAATGTGATGCTCCAGATACTCAACCTGCTCAAAGGAAGGTCAGTTTTATAGCTTCTCTGACCAGCTAAACTGTTTTCAGCTGTGCTAACATTATTGCACAAGGGTTTTCTAATCATCCTTTAGCCTTCTGACGCAATGAGCAAACACATTGGACCATTAGAACACTGACGTGATAGTTGTTGGAAATGGGCCTACACCTATGTAGATATTGCACCAAAAACCAGACATTTGCAGCTAGAATAGTCATTTACCACATTAGCAATGTATAGAGTGTATTTCTGATTAGTTTAAAGTTATCTTCATTGAAAAAACAGTGCTTTTCTTTCAAAAATAAGGAAATTTCTAAGTGACCCCAAACTTTTGAACGGTGGTGTATATATATATGATCCAAGAAAAAAGTAATTAATTTAAAACAATTAAGTCACACTTTTTCAAAAAAATTACCAATTTTCTACATTTGTATGTGCTTTTTGACTTTTTTCTCCACAAATGTCCAATTTTGTCACCAGTTAATGAGGTTTTTTTTTTATAAACTTTAACATTCTTCAGGAAAAAAGGGCGGTGTGGCGGTGCAGTGCTTAGCACTGCGGCAGCACAGCAACTGACCCTTGGCCGGGGGATCCTGGGTTCGATCCCAGCCCCCGACCAACAGTGATCTGTGTGGAGATTGCATGCTCTCCACGTGTCTGCATGGGTTTACTCCGGAATTTCTCCGGTTTCCTCCCACATGCCAAAAACATGCAAGTTAGGTTAATTGACATCAAAACTGGGGGATTCTAAATTGTCCTTAGGTATGACTGTGAGAGTGAATAGTTGTCTGTCTCTCTGTGTTGGCCCTGCGATGGACTGGCGATCTGTCCAGGGTGTACCCTGCCTCTCACCCAAAGATGCTGGGATAGGCTCCAGCCCCCCCGCGACCCGAAAAGGATTAAGCAGAAGAAGATGAATGAATGAACATTCTTATCGGAGAGTTATAACTTTTTAAAAATAAATCTGCAACTTTTATTAAAAAAATTTTTAGTTTTGTAATAAATTCAGTACTTTTTTTGCACACAAATTGACAATATACTCATAAATTAACAACTATTTTTATAAAATTTTGCACTCATATTGTAAGTTGTCCTGTATAAATTATCCTTGCAGTCTTTATGGGATTGGAGGGCGGCAGGTTAGCAGAGGGGATGATTTTGGATCATTTTGCTGCCAAGGGGGAATGGCATTTTTAATTTTTTGTAAAGATTTAATTATTTTAATTGAGATTTAATATTTAATTTATTGAAAGAAAAGCCTTTTTGGATTTTTGCAAAGACTTACTGTATTTATTTTGAACAGATATTTATTTTTGACACATTGGAACACACAATGGAAGCTACCCATTTTTGTTCTGTAAATACATGATTCATGATGAAGACCATGGTCTAGCTGTCATGATGACAGAATGATCAGCTCGCGTGCACGGACCTTACACCAACGAACACACACAACACAGAGAAGCTACGTTTAAACACAATTTTATTTATCAAAAAGAACACGAAGTTAGAAAAAGACGCCACTCGCCAGAGGAGAACCCAGCCTGTAATGGAGAGACGAGAGCTGATTAGTGAGAGGAGGTCGACTGGAATGGACTTCTAAGAAAGCAACTTACGGGAGGCGAGCAGAGAACCTGACAGAGGAACCCAGCAGGAACAGGTAAACCAGCGGGATGGAGCTGGCAGGGATTAGGGAAGGCATGGAACTGGGTGAAGTGTCTGACTGGGTGGAGTGAAGCAGCCTGGAGCGATGACGAAGATGATGGAGCAGGTGAGTGCACAAGGAGCCCCGGAGATGCACCGCCAAGATGGTAGTAACCTGGAGAAGAGGAGGAGAACAGGGATTAGCATAGGGTTCCTAGAAAAGGAGCTATAACTTACTTGCTTTGCTTATTTAGGCAGTATACCCAATGAGCCAGCACTGGAGCATTCATGAACTTGTCCTTTTCAGTGCTAGCGGAAAAGAGACAGCAGGTGCGTCCACTCATACAGGTGTAGTGTTTACCTGCAGAGCCGGGGAAACTCTCACAAGAAGGGAGGGGGAGCGCGTGTTCACCTGATCGTGACACTTTGTGTGTTGATAATTTTGTCAAGGTATTGAAGTAACATTGATATGCCAAGTAAATGCAGCAAAATCTGTGCTACTATGTATCTTTACTTTTTTTCAGTATTTAGGACTGGCCTTTTTTTGGTTGAGCCCCTGCCCCCAAAATGTCTGTGCATGTCACTGAATGTGAGTTATCTTTTGCAGCTTTCTTCAGAACAGTTCATTTCAATGTATGTCTCTTTAATTTTTATTTTACCTTTATTTATACACGGCAGTTCCACTGAGAGGCAGCCTCTCTTTTTCAAGGATGCCCTGTTCACTCTCACACATTCACACCAGGAAGCTGCCCAGTACAACCACAGACTGACCTGTGGCTACTGAGCAGCTCCACTGGAGCAACTGGGGTTAAGGGCCTTTCTTAAGGGCTCCACAGTGGGGTTAAGGAGGGTGGGGCAGACCCTGCAATGTTATCTGTCCCACCCAGATCTGATCCTGCCGGTCCAGGGATCGAACCTGCTACCCTCCGCTCACCAGTCCACACCCCTATCCATTAGTGGTGGCCACTAACCATTAAATGCACAAGAGCCACAGTTATCGCCACCCTCCCTCTTTTGTCACTATTGCTAATCTTAGCTGGCTGGCTCCTAGATTGGGTAGCAATCCTGAGCCAACTAATGTAAATTTGTCTTAAAGAATGAATGTAATAAAGCATCACTGGTAGACAGGAATGTGTGGTTTCAGTGGGCAATAGGATAGGTTGTTGGTTGTCTAGGTTTAACAGTGTAGGTTGTTGTCTAACTGTTAAGATATAAGGTTGTGAAAAATAAGTAAATTAAAAGACTACAAACACAGACTCATGTAAGTCACGTCATTGTTTTCAAAGTGTGCCCAGGGGGAACAGTCCTCTGGATCAGCTGCAGCTCTCAGAAAACAATACATTTGTGTCGTTTTTCTCCTCTTTGAACCCTTCTTTCCTCAGTCAGAAAACAGGAGGTGAGCTTTTGAAGGGGAGCTTCCGTAATAGTGTTTAGTGATGTATATAGTCTGAGACAATAGCAGATGTACTCCCCTCAGCGGATTCACAAAAACTATCATTACGCTTTTTATTATACGACAACCGACAACTTTAATTACGTGGAAAATTATCTTTTAAAATGACACACATCATATGTGTAACTCATGGCAAAATTCAATTGGGATCAAAAGACAATTTCACTCTTGCCATTCATTTCAATGGAGATTTTTTACGATTTAAGGTTCCATGTGCGTAAGCAGAGGGATTGTGACAGGATCTTTATACACAGAGGAGCGTAATTGAAGGTGAACCCTGATCATGATGGCTTGTTTAATAGATGGGTTTTGTGCTGGCCAAAGGATGTCTGCATGAGCGAAAATGTGTGAGATAGTATTGCTACTTAGCATTAAGGCAGGCATTAATTACAATCAATGCCCAGTTATTTTATGGAGGATGATGGGAAAGAAGAGATGACTGAACAATTGGGCTGAATTTCATAAGTTTAACGTAGCACAAACAGATGGAACATGCAGACATGAATGGGTTTGAAACTTCAGGAAAAGAGGATGATATCCTGAATAATTTCGTAAACCAACACACCTTTTCTTTTCTCTGTGCAGTGAAAGACTCTGTCTGTCATGTGTTAAATTAGTTTGTATTTAAAGGTCTTCAAATTAACACATTTAACAGAAAAACAACAGCTCAGTGTGTGTTTTTCATTAACCGGCACAGGACACATGTGCTTGTGAATGTACATGAGATATGATATGATGACAGACATGATAGATTAGTATGTGGACAGAATACTTGGTCACAGAAGAGAGGTTTGTAATTTAAATTCTTCAGACTGATAACATCCCACCACGCCTCCTCCATGCACCGTATCCACACACTCCCTGTTCATTCATTCATTCATTCACTCATTCACTTAAAAAAATGCCTAATCTATGGGCTATACACATACTGCAGTGGTAGCCTAGTTGATAGAGCATCTGCCCCACAACCGGGAGGTTGGGGGTTCAAGTCATACTAAAGACCATATAAAAATGGTACTTCCCACCTTCTAGCTTGGTGCTCAGTGTAATAGAATGGGGGAAGGAGAAATTGTTTGTGGCGGTGCCTTGCCTGGCAGTGACCCCTCTGATTCTAGATGGGATTACTATTGGAGAAACGTAATTTTGTTCTACTGTACATGATTGGCTGTATGGACTGAATAACAACAAATTTGGCTTCTTCTATAAGTCGTTAATTAAAATGAGTGTGGGTAAAATAAAAACCTTTAAAATGAAAGGATTAGATATCAACTCTTACATCTCTCTCCATTACAATAACTGAAAACCCCAGTGCATGCCTTGTTTCCTCATGTGCTTCTGTCAGTAAGAGCCACACAATTCAAAACATACTGCTGAAATAGCATTAACAATGCACTTCTGATGACAGACTTCCTTTTTCCTGATCAAAAGCACATTGTCATAAAATGCACTAAAATACCAACGCACAAAGATTGCGTCAGTGCCACACCTCATTAAATGAATCTCCTCATTTCAGTGTAAAGTAGGTGCACTGTGAAGAAGTAATTAGATGGTGTGACACAAAGTGTGAAATGCACTGGCATAAACTGACAAATCGACAACACGGGAAGCATGTCGTAAATGCGGGCTGTTGATCACTGTATTAGGGCCTTGTGTAAGTAAATGGGATCTTTACAACTAAGACTGCATATCACTACATATAATTCAAGAAAACTCTGTGTGCGTGTCTGTGTGTGCCTGTCACAATCATAGGACTCGCTAAAAGATCATAGGAGTTGCTATGACATCATCAATGATCAAAGGCAGGCATCACTCATGATCATAGGACTCACTATGACATCATCAAAGATCATAGTGTGTCTGTCACGATCATAGGACTCCGTAAAAGATCATAGGACTCGATATGTCATCATCAAAGATCAAAGGCAGGCATCACTCACGATCACAGGACTCGTTGTGGCATCATCAAAGATCATAGGACTCACTATGACATCATTAAAGATCAAAGGCAGGCATCACTGAACGAGTGGTGATGTCAGAGATCAAAGGCAGGTTACACCATGGTTACTGTTTCACAGTCATAGGACTCGCTATGACATCATCAACGATCAAAGGCAGGCATCACTAAATGAGTGGTGACGTCAAAGATCAAAGCCAGGCACCACTGAACGAGTAGTGACGTCAAAGATCAAAGGCAAATGCTTGCTTACATTTGCTTTCTACGGGCATGCAGAAATGCTTGCTTACACTTGCTTTCTACAGGCGTGCAGAAATGCTTGCTTACACTTACTGTTGCCAGGCAGACACATCATCAAAGATCAAAGGCAGGCATCACTGAACAAGTGGTGACGTTAAAGATCAAAGACAGGTTTCACCATGGTTACTGTTGAGTAAAAGTAAGTAAGTAAAATTTATTTATATAGCACTTCTCACAAAAAGAATCACAAAGCGCTTAACAATAAAATAAAACACACAATCACAAATACAACAATAAAGGCATTGAAAAACCAGTATAAAGACATTAAAAACATAAAAACCATAATCCATAATCAAACTAAAAAGCCTATTTAAACAGGAGTGGCTTCAACTGCTTTTTAAAAGCATCAACAGAGTCTACTGAGCGCAAAGACAATGGTAGAGCATTCCACAATTTTGGTGTCACTGCCTGAAAGGCTCTATCACCTCCAGTTTTAAAATGGGTTCGAGGGACAGCCAGTAAAAGTTGATCCGAGGATGGATAAGCAAGTTCACCTGTTGCCATGGTGAACTTGCTTAACCATGTCAAAGATCAAAGGCAGGCATGCAGCAGAAATACTTACTTATACTTGGTTTCTACGAGCATGCATGGGTACCATGTCAAAGATCAAAGGCAGGCATGCAGAAAATGCTTGCTTACACTTGCTTTCTACGGGCATGCAGAAATACTTGCTTATACTTGGTTTCTATGGTAATGCACGGGTATGCACTAGTAAACTGAAATACAAATTTTAATAAAAGAAGCATCATTATAACAGATGCATAAAAAAGCAAGACAGCAGAGAAAAAAGTTTTATATATTGCACAGTGTGGGTAAGTGTAAGAAAATCAGTTATTTTCATATCAAAAGCCCTATATACATTACCAGTGTATACAGTCCACTGCAGTTTTCCTATAGTTAGTAAACTGGAGTGTTAAATAGTGATGAGCTAAAACACTGAATGGCACAAATGGTATTCTCTGCTTCTATCTTTGTTTTCTTTTCACTTTCATCAGTTTTTTGATCATTACAGGCAACTGTTCATAAGCACAACATGACGTCCAGCATTTCCCCCCCCAGAAACAGTCATGCAAGTCACACACACAAACTGTAACAAGGGCAACAGAAGGCAATCTGTGGCAACTCAAATTACCATTTGGGTTAAAAGAGAACAGAGTGAAAACAGACAGAGAGGGGATATGCAAAAGCATAAATATGCTGTAAAACATCAAGCAAAGGGATGATGATACAGGGGACAAAAAGAGGAAGAAATTTGAGGGGTGAAGGCAAAAGAAAAAAACAGCAGTCAGATGTAGCAGGAGATGATATTTAGGGAGTCAGAGTTATCAAAAACAATGAAAATACAGCAATATGCCAAAGTGATAGGAGGTGACAGGGCAGATGAAGAAAATAGCTATGGGTGACTAAAACATTCAGACAGATGAAGAGAGCGAATCAGAGTTTCCATTTTCCAGTGCGTCATATGAAAACAGTCTATTCATTAGAGCATCAGAAGTAACACGCAATGGTATGACCACTTCAAAGCGTGGGATGAATATAAGCAGAAACATACAGGGAGAGGAGCGACAAAGATGGTCTCTGTCTCTGCTGCCAACTCAGAGTGCGGGTGTGTATCTGCTGCTTGTGTGCATGGGTATGTGCATGTTTGTATATGCACACCGGCATGGATGTACTGGGGATCAACTAAGTCATGCCAATCTGCATCTTTTCAAACCAACAGTCATCATGAAGACTGTGTGGTTTCTCAGATAGTACTTAGTGTTGTTTCTTTCCAGTATATTCTTTAGCATTTAATTTTGTCTGCATTTTTGTTTAACCACAGTTAACTTCTAATATTGTAATAATGCATGATTTAGCAACCACAACTTTAAATCATTAGATTTAAACGGTACAATTTTTTAAAAGATATAATTTGTCTTCCTAACTCTTTGGCTGTACACAACAAGAGTTCTTGCACGAAAGAGAAAACTTCTGTTGTGATTTGGCTGTCCGATTACACAACATAACAAAAATAAAATTTTTGTAAGTTGTCTGTGTTTTTTTAACTGATTTAAGACAACTTTGCACCACTGAATCCAAAAATGACATCCATTTCTCTTGATCAGGTCAGGTTTTTATGCTAAGTTGTAAGTAGTTGTACAGTTGTACTGTAAATTGAATAGTAGACATTGATAAAGGTAAGTACATGAATGTTATGCCATCATTGTTCAAAATTCAGAGAATTTCAAGAAATAAAAAAGAATTTTGCATCAAATAAAGTGAAAATACCCATACATGTAAACAAAAATGTAAAAAAAAAAACATGTGGCCATAGTTCAAATAGTTGACCTGATTGAGCAAAACCTATGTGATTTTTGGATTCAGCACATCAAAATTGTCCTAAATCAGCTAAAAAAAACTTAGATAATAAATTTGGTGTTGACCAGTGTTATATGACAACAGTGTTTCAGGGCCCAAACCCATAAACGTTTAATACTGGACTCCTGAGTGCAACATTTTCAAAATGGCATCCATGATATCACTGTGAAAACTGGAGGCATGAGAACTGACATATTACAGGTCCACTTTGTGCATGGATGTTATCAGCCTAATACATGTGCTAGAAGAAAAACTACAAAACTGCAGATCTGTGTTTGAACTGTAGTCCTGGGTTACTCTGAGTAGCAGTCCCGCTTCATCGACCATCCAGATAAAAGTTTTCGTTTTAGGGCATGCTTTTACCATGGTATGGTGTTTCAAAGCTTGGTATAGGAAAGTTGCTGTATGCAATTTAAATCAAAATTTTATTTGTCCCCAGGAATAATTTCACACATTCATGTAGTTTTGCTTTGAACAACTTGCACCACCCCCTACTGGCTCAGTATACATACTGCATCATTTTCTCCAGCTAGGGCAGATCCCTGTGAACGCAAATTCTTTTTTTCATTCAGTGAAACTGTTGTAGCTAACCTATTTGAAATTGTCAGTTCAATCAGTTTGATTCTGAAATCCTCCATATTATCTGGCTAATACAATATTACTTATTTACGCTGCTTCATTTGACTGTCATGGATTTTTTTTATTTAGGACAGGTCTTTCTGTTTGGAGTGTGCAAATGACCCATGGCCTGTTCAGAGACATTCCTTTTTCTGGGTCTGGAGCCCCAAGGCTTGAGATGACCTCCTTTATCTAATTTTAGAAAAGCAGACAAGGACCCTGGATTAATGGCGCTGTTGTTCTCTCTTTAGAGTAAAGATAAAAATGGTGTGTTAACCTTTGCTGGGTCAAACAATGAGGATAAAGGATACTAGTAGTTTCTCGTGGCATGATCATGTTTTTAACTTCCACAGACAGATCAACATGAGACATTACAAAACAGGAATTTTTTGATTTATCAGCAATAATAAAAGAGCACTTCTCCTTTGCCAAAATGTTCCACCCACCAGAGTAGTGTATAAAGATGGTGATGCAACATGATTGTTTGTTGTACAGATGTGCCTTGAGCTGATCTTGGGAAATAGCTGACTGAACAAGATTTTTGATTTTTTTTTTTTTTTTTTTTTTTAGCAATGGTCTAATTTTCATAGGTTCTATAAGCATCCCAAAGGGGATATCTCTGAAAACAATAATCTTCGACCCAGGTGTAAGTGTCCTAAACCTACATTCTGTAGTGGCTCTGTTCATTCCAAAAATATCTGTGACTTGAAGTCACACTACACCTGCGGCTGTGACGCAGGTGTAGTGTGGTTGACTACTGAGCAGAGGGTCAGGGGTTTGATTCCCGCTCGGTCTGCATGTCAAAGTGTCCTTGAGCAAGACACTGAACCCCCAGCTGATCCTGGTGGGTTAGGCCAGTGCCTGTGTATGGCAGCTCCACCGTCATCAGTTTGTGATTGTGTGTATGAATGGGTGGTAAAATGCTTTGGTCATCCAGAGATGAGTTATATAAGTGAACGCCATTTACCATTTAGAAGAAGAAAATGGTACTGTTGCCACTTCTTTACTCTTAGCAAAGGCTTTCCAGAGGTTATTTCATTAATCAGCACTTTTCTAGGAAGCTTTTAAGAGGTGTGGTACAATGAGCTTTCCCTTGGTAGGGTCTCCAAGGACAAATAGGTTCTGGGTGAAGGGCCAGACAAAGAGCGATCCAATGGATCCCTATTAAAAAAGTTACAAGGACCAAGTGCACCCAAAGGAGCCACGTGGGTCTGTACTCCAGTGGGCTCATCATCTGGGGGAGGGATCATGGGGATTATGATGGTATGTGAACGGGGCAGCAGTCTAAGCCATTCTGTTCTGACTGCTACCCCATGACCCAAACTCCCTGATAAGCAGTAGGATGGATGGATGGTACACTGAGAACATTTTATTTGTTCACTGGAACCATTCACTCTTGCATCTGTATACAGCCAGTTTCCATGTTTTATCGATCCCTGTCTTTGGAAAGTGAGAGGTAACCAGAGCACCTGGAGAGAACCCATGGCAGCACAGAGATGACTCGCAAACTCCACACCAAAAAGCCTGAACATGTCGGACCTTGTAGTTTAACCTCACAATTTTCTAGCTGTGAAGCAACAGTTCCGACCACTACTGTCATTGACTTACAGACATGCTGTATCAGCCTGAGATAACACAATCTTGTTTGATCTCAGAAGCTTAGGAGGGAAGTGCTTGGCAAGAATTTGGATAATATAGGTCTAATTTTGTAAATAATAGTCCAATCTAAGAGATAAGTAAGGTAAGTAAGGTTTGCTTTAGGGCAGACCTACTTTGTAATTTAAATTGACAAGCTACTTTGTTATGAGTTCCTAGTGTCTTTGGTTTCCCAGTCAAACCCAACTTTTGCTCATCATGTCCTGGCTTTAAAAATATGGCAATGGGGGGTGGGGTGGGGGGGCTCAAGTAGAGGATACAATGCATGACTTAAAATAATTGGTAAAACTGAGGCACTGCTATATATACTGTCTATGATAATGATCTATATGTTTAAGAGTGATTTATTTTTTCCAAGATTGGGCTCAAGGACTTGTAAGGAATCAGCAAAAATCAGAGAAAGTCAGCATAATTTTCTCTAATAGAAAGGCTTTTTTCACCTGTATTATTTCTGTGCCAAGTCTTGACCTCCACTGTTGGGGAACTGCTGCTCCAGGCACCTTGACAACATAATGCTATGATTTATTCACTGTGGTTCAAGAGCTAAACTTGTACACACACATTCTGGCTTGTAATATTTTCTCTGAGCCCAAGGGCTTGGAAACGCCAGTGGTCTCACCTTCAGTGCAGCTCCTGCTGAGACATCCCGTGGTAACGGAACAGGTTTCTCATTGGTCAGGTGAGTAATCCTTGCCGATAGGCAATAGAAGACAGCATTTGTGTGAGGAAGAAAGCAGAAAATACACTTTTAAATATGTTCACTTCATTTTTCCTTTTGGATCAACAACTGTCCACTTTATCAACTGGTTCAGTGTTTTCATGTTTTGATCCATATTTTTCTCTCTTTCATTTTCCCTCTGTATGGAGACTACCCTGTAACAGAAAATAACCATATAAAGTGTTTTTACCTGCAGTAATTAGGCTTTATAATTACATATTTGAAAAAAAACCCCCACAAACTGGTGCTTGTAAAAATACCCACATAATGCGAGATGGCACCTAACCTTTACCTTTCCTCTCAAAAAATAGTGTTATAGTGCTCTTAGTATAATAATAATAATAATAATAGATTAGATTTATGTAGTGTTTTTCATGACACCCAAAGTGTGAATCCATTATTCACTCACTCCACAGACTCACACTGACAGTGGTAAGCTACCTCTGTAGCCACAGCTGCCCTGGAAACATGGCTGCTAATCTGCACCAACAGCCTCTCCGACCACCACAAAATATTCATTCACATTCATACACCAGGATCACGGAAATGTAACAGTTTAAGGGACCATGCACACAGCAATGCTTTTACCCCAAACTGACAAAGTTCATTCACAGTTTAGCTGTCTGTGCATATGAGGCTGGCATTTTCGAGGAGTGAAAGTGTAAGGACTTGAAACCAGTCTCCAGAGAGGAAAGGTTTTACCGGCACTTTTGTTCCACCGCTGTGTGAACGAAGTAAAACGGTAACGGTGACATTACAGCCCCAGTTTACAATAAATTTCAGCCAATTCACAAACCAGGGAGTTTGTATCTCTCACAGAAATACAAGCTCTGTGATTAAACTTTAAGCTTGATGTGCTTATAGTTAGGCCCTGTTTAAAAAAGGGGGCTCTTAATGGTATCTGTAAAACCAGCAGAGGATATACATCCCTAAAATGTTGCTAACCATTGCTGAATGATGAAATAAGTCCATGGAGCCGCCGACACAAACAAAAGCATTTTGGATCTAGCTCTGCACCAGGTGCTTCTCAATGTGGCATCAAGTCACTTTTTTAACTTCTAATTATTTTCTAAAAGTTATTAACTGAAGATTCTCCCATCTTATCAAATATTCAAGCCGACTATCCACTTCTGTGAGCAAGTCAGAGATTTTTTTTTAAATTTCCTGACACAGGGGAATGGCTCAGTCATTCTTCTTGCTCAATTTATATAAAAGGAAATATATATATATATATATATATATATATATATATATATATATTTTTTTTTTTTCTTTTTTTTTTTCTGTATTCTTTCAGCGGGGAACCTGATGGTGTTACAAAAAAGTTATAATGGGACTGGAGTAAAGAAAGGGGCTCTAAACCAGTATCTGCAAAGCTTTTTTTTTAATAGATGCAGCCTTATAGATAAAAAATAATCAACAAATTTATAACCAAGGAGGATTTACAGACTGAAATACATCCCTTAAATGATGCCTACCTTTGCTGAATGATGAAAAAAATTACTGTGAAGCAGAAGAGCTTCTAAGCCTGCTGGCATCACATCATGTCACCTTTTTTTCTTACTTCTAATGCTTTTCTAAAAGTTATAACTGAAGACTCGTCAAATATTCAAACCAGCTGTTATTAAGTCAGATTTTTTATTACTACAATTACACAGGCTATTTATTTATTTATGTACATATGACTTGCTCATTCTTTCAACTTAAAAAAAAACCCTGAATATATACAGCATATAGGCTATTTCTTGCAGGAGGAATCTGGCAGTTCCTCTGAGTAAAACTTCTACTTGTCATCCATTGGTTACAACAGCAGCTTTCACACCTGCAGTGGATCCATGTGCACACGTGGTTGCTTCTGGACATGTCCAGTACACACAGATCTTATGCACTTTTAAATGAAAATGTTTTTGTGTGCACCAGGCCTAAATGTGTAAATTATAACAAATAATATTTAAAGGTCACTCAAACATGGTGTGTTTGTGGGTTTTAACCTTCTGAAATGCTTACTTGGATCATCTAATCTATCAACTCTATGGCTCTTTTCATCTTAGCGAACAGTCTTAAAAGCAGCATTTGTCACTGTTGGCTACTTTGCCTGCGCAGAAATTAATGCTGCATTCAGACCAGGATAGTCCGGGGGTCTCGGTTCAACTGGGCGGGGAATGCTGAGAATTTTCACACCTTCGTTTGGTTTGGTTTGCATTCACACTGCAGTGGACCAAACTGTCTGGACAATGTCATGCAGTTACAACATCTGCTCGTTTGGGGCGCTGTAGCCGAAACCACCACTGAACAGCAAGAAAAAATCTCGGCGAACAAGAAAAATCAGGCTTATCGAGGGGCCAGGACCAAAAATTGAAATCAGTTCCCTTCAGCCAGGTTGTATGTCCACCACAAACGAGGCATTTTTTTCTTTTTCTCCTTGGCTTTCACCGGTAAAAGATTTATCAGATTTGCGCAGTTATCGTTGTTATTACTTTCTACCCAAAATGCCACTTTCTCTTCTCAGACTAAGTGTTGCTATGGTTACACAAACACCGAGGGGCACTTCAGCCCTTTGGTCTGCTGGATACTCCGTTTGAATTCACACTGCAAGTGGAGCGCATCAGACTTTGTTTATAAGAAAACCGAGACCCCTCGTTTTCAGGGGGAAAAGACTTCGCTTGTTTGGTATACACCGGAGTTCCAACGCACGTTCAGATGGCACCAAATGAACCAAATTATCCGCAGAAGCCACTGTTTAGTCCTTTGGTCTGGACCAAACAGTGGCCATCTGAATACGCCCTAAGTAGCGATGCTTTGCCCAGAGGCACCGCCCCTCTCTTGGCTTTGTCAGTTGGACCCAAAGGAAAGACAAAAGTCGATACGTAAGGAACTGACTCAGCTGCAAACGAGATGCTGAAAGGTCAAAATCAAAGTGCTTTTATTGTCATTCTATTGCTAAAAAACAATACAATGAAATTGAGATGCTGCTCCCTAAAACAAACTATCACTCCCACAGTTCATTCATGAATTTAACATCCTCATAATTACAACAATAAATAATACCTAAAACAATAATACCCCAAAAAATTAAATACGATATGTACATAGTAATAATAAAAACATACTGAGCAGCAAATAAATAAGACCATCTTATCAACACAAGGTTATTGCCAATAAAATAGCCTAAAATAACATAACATCAGCAGTCTTTATGTGTTATATAAATCCATTCAAAATACGTACTGTTGTTGGGAAAAACTATGAATAAATCTGGTAAGCCAGGTTTTATGGGATCTGTACTGCTTCCCTGAGGGGAGCAAGTGAAAGAAATCATGACCTGGATGAGTACAATCCATAATGATGGCAGTAGCTCTGCTGAGGTACCAAGACCTGGAAATCTCTTCCAAAGAAGGGAAAGAACAACCAGTGATTTTTTGCACAGTCTCAATCACTCTCTGCAAGGCTTTGCAGTCTGCGGCTGAACAGCCCCCATACCAAGCCATGATGCCATATGACAAAATGCTTTCAATAGCATAGCAATAAAATAAAACCAGCAACTGTGCATTCAGGCCATTCCTCTTAAGGAGCCTCAGAAAGTGTAGACGTTGTTGAGCCTTCTTTATTGTAGCCATGGTGTTAACTGACCAGGTGAGGTTGTGAGAAATATGAACACCCAGAAACTTAAAAGTGTCCACTCTCTCCACACACTCCTTGCGTATATATAGAGGAGGAGGCCCACTACTATGCTTCCTAAAATCAATAATGAGTTCTTTTGTTTTTTTGTATTCAATAGCAGATTATTATCTGAGCACCATCTTACCAGTCTCTGGACCTCATCTCTATATGCAGACTCATCTCCTCCTGATATGAGCCCCACCACTGTTGTATCATCTGCAAACTTCACTATAATGTTTGTGGGATGAACAGGTGTGCAGTCATATGTGTACAATGAATACAAGGTGGGGCTCAACACACAGCCCTGTGGCGAGCCTGTGTTAAGCATGACTGTAGAGGAGGAATGGGGTCCGAGTCTAACAGTCTGTATGCTATTTGTTAAAATGTCCTTAATCCAACTGCAGGTATGAGTAGGCAGACCAAGCTGAAACAGTTTACTGATGAGAATATTTGGAATAATTGTATTAAATGTTGAGCTATAGTCCACAAACAGCGTTCTTACATAATGTGAAATGATACCAAGTGAAAGGTATCTTGCCACCAACTGCCTATAGGTCACCACTCATGATTTTCTCTCTCTTTACTGCCCTAACCTTGCTTACAGGCTGTGTACAAGGTAGCATAACATTTGATTCCAAGGTTTGCTTCCTCTTGCCTTTTGTTTTCCCAAACTGATGCACAGGGCAATGGGAACACAGTGGAGCTGCCATGGACTTGGATCATATGACTATAGTCCTCAGGGCTGGCCTAGTGGTAGAGCATCCGCCCCACAGCCGGGAGGTCATGGGTTTAAGCCTCGGCCGGGCCATACCAAAGACCATAAAAAAATGGTACTTCCCACCTTCTAGCTTGGTGCTCAGCATAATAGAATGGGGGAAGGAAAAAGTTGTTTGTGGTGGCGTCTTGCATGGCAGCTGCTCCTCTGATTCTAGATGTGATTAACATTGTAAATAGGAGAACCGTAATTTTGTTCTACTGTACATGATTGGCTGTATGGATTGAATGACAACAACGTTGGCTTCTTATACAGTAAAAGTATTAAACCCTCTCTTCAGTTAGAGACAGTGTCGGGAGTAACGCGTTACCGTAATGCCACTACTTTTGCAGTAACGTGCTGTGTAACAAAATTACTGTTTAAAAAGTCAGTAATGCATTACAGTTACTGAAATTTGGTCAGATGTGTTATTTGTTTTATTAATATGGACATATATTTTTAGCACAAATAAATACAAACTCACTCTACGTAGCTGATGCAGCCATCAGTCAAGAGCCTGTTCACTGCTGCATTCAGCAGCCCACAAATGGAGCTTGCTCCTGCTAGGAAAAGATGAAGCTACTTTGTTTTTGTGGAAATGGACAGATTATTTTTCCTTTGTTGCAGGGACAAAAGTATATTGGTAATGGTATATTGGTAATTGGGCCGTGTGAGACCGACTGCAATCTTCAGAAGTGCCTGAGAACACCAACAAGATCCAACAAAGCTAGTGCTATGCTATGCTAACAACACCGCTAACAACACTGGCTGGATTTTAAACACAGGTATGCATCTGGACAGTTTGTGACCTAGCAAGAATTAAACGACTGATAGCCAGATGCGTCATTACAGAATGAAGATCTGATAACAGTCATTTTCCATCGAGACAGCTGGAACTGTGATCCACTGAAGCTAAAACACATTTACTTGCTACCTGGATAAAAGATTATTCAAAAATGATGTGATCACCACATGGAATTTAAGAAACTGGGGACATACCCTACCGTTCAAAAGTTTGGGGTCACTTAGAAATTTCCTTATTTTTGAAAAGAATAAGCACTGTTTTTTCAATGAAGATAACTTTAAACTAATCAGAAATACACTCTAAATCTAATATTACAGATGCTAATGTGGTAAATGACTATTCTAGCTGCAAAGTGTCTGGTTTTTTGGTGCAATATCTACATAGGTGTATAGAGGCCTATTTCCAGCAACTATCATTCCAGTGTCTAATGGTACAATGTGTTTGCTCATTGCGTCAGAAGGCTAATGGATATTAGAAACCCCTTGTGCAATCATGTTAGCACAGCTGAAAACAGTTTAGCTGGGTTAGGGAAGCATAAAAAAACTGACCTTCCTTTGAGCAGGTTGAGTATCTGGAAAAAATTTTTATTTCAAATACAAATCATTATTTGTATTGCATTCCAAGCACCAGACTTTGAACCACTGGGACGGGGTGCATCACAGGAAGATCTTGCCAAACTGGACCAGTTCTGCAAAATCTGGCGCCTAAAACCAAGCCCAGCAAAAACCGTCTCCAGTGTATTCCATCTCCACAATGCAAAAGCTGCCAGAGAACTAAACATCCACCTGGAGCGGGACTCAAGCTTAAGCATGCCCAAATCCAACTTATCTTGGAGTGACCCTTGCATAGACCTTATCCTTCAAGGAACTTCTAAAGGGGACGGCTGCTAAGGTGAAGGTATGAAACAACCTGCTCTGCAAGCTCGCTGGTGCAAAATGGGGGGCGGCAGTCTCCACCCTGCGCACCTCAGCACTGGCCCTTTCATACTCTGTAGCAGAATATTGTGCCCCTGTCTGGTCCAGGTCATCTTACTCACACCATGTAGACACCCAGCTCAACTCAACAATGAGAACTATAACTGGAACAATCCGCTCAACACCACTCCCCTGGCTCTCTGTACTGTCAAACATAGCCCCTCCACACATCCGGCGAGCAGCATTAACTCAAAGGATGCTCCAAAAAGTTAAAGATTTTCCTCACTTGCCAATCCATGCAGATATCTACACCCCACCCACTGCCCGACTTTCATCCAGACGGCCGATTTGGAAAAACCCTCCCCCAGCTGACTTTACCATCCAGACAGCTTGGCAAGAGGAATGGGAGACCAAGGAGGTCCCAAACAAACAGCTGGTGATAAACCCCAACCAACAGGTCCCGGGCACCAACCTCCCAAGGAGACAGTGGGTCTACACTCAATCGCTTCAGGACTGGACATGGCCCCTGCTTGGCCAGCCTTCACAGATGGGGCAGTAGCCCTAGCCCACTGTGCGCATGTGGAGAGGAGCAAACAATGGAACACATCATAGAGGTTTGCCCGCTCCAAAGACTGGAAGGAGGATTACACACCCTCCATACAGCAAACCAGGAGGCAACTGCTTGGCTTAAGGACTTTGCATTCGCTAAATAAATAAAAAAAATAAATTATTTCTAACCTTGTCAAGTGTCTTGACTATATTTTCTATTCATTTTACAACTCATGGTGGTAAATAAGTGTGACTTTTCATGGAAACACAAAATAATTGTCTGGGGTGACCCCAAACTTTTGAATGGTAGTGTATCTCTTTCACAGCAGACATTTGGGACTGTGGATAATGGACATTTTCTTTGGATCACTGCATATCAGATTAAATCCATAATATTAAAGGTAAGAAATGGACAGCTGTAAGCAATGTTGCCACTCACTTTTTTGGAGTGGTTCTCATTCTTTTTCTCCTCTCTCACTCCACAAACCCTATTTCTCCACCCAAAATGAGGAAATTACTGGCAATTTTGTATTGATTTTCTTCAGATTTTTTTTCCACAATAAGAGCTGTCAATGTAGGAATAAAGCAGATTAGAACATGTTCTAAAAAGCTCTGTCTGAAACAGTCTGTTTTCAGCCTGACATTAATAAGCCCGTAATGTAATCCATTAAGTTAAATTATCTTGCTATGTGTGCAAGATGATTTAAGTATGCACTTAAAGTAACATGAAAGTTACTTTCAAAGTAACTAGTTACTTTAATCATGCAGTAATTGGTAAGTAACTCAGTTACTTTTGAAAAATAGTAACTAGTAGCTGTACTACTTACGATTTTTTAGGTAACTTGCCCAAAACTGGTTAGAAATAATTATATTTTAACATTTTCCAGAATGGGCAGAAGGCCGGTTTTGCTTTTTCCAGGATCTGTTTCCCTACGTCACCGACATTGATCTGGTCTTCATGATACAACCCATCACTGTGGTATTGACTGTATGATTCAGTCCCCGGCAATGAGTGTGAGCAAAGGCTGTCAAGTCATTCTGTTGACATCCCTGTTCCCATCTGGTTCACTAATTAAAGTCGACAATATACAGTATATCTCATCATTCTGGGCTTATTTTATTATATTTTCAGTGTGATGGAAGATAAACATTAACATTAACTTGGCTAGGCAGTCGGAGTTGATCTGCCTTTTGATTGAGTGCAGCCAGTTTGTTGCTATTTTCTACAAATTCTAAACACCCCAACAAGTATCCTTGTTTATCTACCAAAACTTATACATTTACTACAGCTTTTTTTTTTTTTTTTTTTTTATTTAAGTTTTGTAAAGGGGTAGGTACAGGTCGTTACAGCAATGCATTGTTTTACATTTTCATCACATGTTCCTCTTAATTTTCTGATATCTGACAACATTGGAGAGATTAATTCTTACAACACCCCTTTTTTTTTTTAAAGTGAAAGAAAAAGTGAAATTAAAGAGAAAAAACAAAAAAAAAAAAACAAAAAACAAAAAAAACCCCAAACAAACCAGCAAAAAACAAACAAAAAGAAAAAGTAAGTAAATAAACATAAAAGAGCATCTGAGTAGTGATGGAACAAAGAGCGAACCATTATGAAATGGTATTTGTCAAAGATTAGATCTAATGGAAGACACATATGCGATCCAGGGTTGCAAAAGTTCATGAACCATCCATGTCCTGTCTCAGTGCGGAATGTCAACTTTTCCATCGAGTAAATGTCTTGGATCACGTTAGTCCAATCTTCAGGTGTAGGACAGTCCTTCAACATCCATTTTTTTAGTAGAGCTTTTTTAGCTTGCCAATATTAAAACATTGAATAAGTATTTTTCTCCTCGGTCTTTCCAGTGAGTCCGGTAGTAAACCCAAATACAAAGTTACAAAAGAAAAGGGAACTGTTATTTTGAATATTTTCCCCAATATTGTCTGTACATTGGTCCAATATTGGTGGATAACTGGGCATGACCAAAACACATGAAAATGATTTGCAGTCTTTTCACCACACAAGCGCCAACAGTTCAATCCCTTATGGGTAAATTTGTTTTGTGCAGGTGTTCTGAAAAATCTTACCAAGTTTTTCCATCCAAATTCTCTCCACTGCAGGGATGAGGTACTTTTCCATTGCTGTTTATTTAGCTTTTCCCATATTTCCAGTTGTAAAGTGAAATTCCCCTCTTTTTCCCATCTCTCTTTTATATAAGATGTGTTGTCTCCTTTTAAGTCTTGAAGACCTTGGTATATTTTAGAAATGTATCTGATCCCTGGGATCCCTTTATATACCATTAAGAAGACCTTCAGAACACCTGACTGGGCCCTTTCCAAAACCTCCTTTTTAAGTATGTTGTTTATGTGGTGTCTAAGCTGGAAGAACCTGTAAAGGTCTTGATTTATTAGGCCTTGTTTTTTCAAATCTTCAAAACTTCTTAAGATTTGCCCTTTAAAAAAATCGTAATATTTTATCAGCCCTTTCTCCTTCCACTTTTTAAATCTGGTGTCTGTTTTATTAGGAGTAAAGTCCTGATCATAGGCAATCCATTGCAGAAGTCGATAGGGCTCTTTAGTTTGATTCTCTCTGACTATCTTAAACCAAATTTTTAGCGGGGTCTCTATCCATGGGTTAGTGTTATTCAAAAGCTTAGGTAAGGCATTGTTCCCTATTATCGCCTGTAGGGGGATGTCACTTGTTATTTGGCATTCGATCTCCTTCCATTGTGCAGTGTAGACTGGGTTACATATCTCTACTAAAGTTTTAATTTGTGCGGCTTTAAAGTAGTCCCTGATATTTGGCAGCGCGAGCCCACCTTTGTCTTTGTTTAGCTGTAGGGTTCTATATCTGATTCTAGGTCTCTTGCCCTGCCATATGAATCTTGAGATCCTTCTGTCCAGCTCCTGCCATGTTTTTTTTGGGAGGTTCTACCGGTATTGTTTGGAAAAGGTATAGAAGACGTGGAAGTATATTCATTTTGACTGCTTCAATTCTTTGTGCAGTACCAAAGAATGGTATCATATTCCATCTTGCTAGGTCAGATTTTATTTTTGTCACCAGTGGATCATAGTTTAGTGATATAATTTTGTTGAGTTGTTTCGGGATATTGACCCCCAGATATTTCATAGATTCCGACTCCCAGTTAGTTTTGAGTTTGCTTAGTGAATAATGATTTGGGTCATAGTTGAATGTTAAAACTTGGGTTTTATGCATGTTTAATTTGTACCCCGATAAATCTCCATACTCTGAAAAAACTGAGGTTAGTTCTGGTAAAGAAGTGTCCGGCTGCCCCAGGTATATTAAAATGTCATCAGCAAAGAGTGCTATTTTATGTTCCTTCTGACCAAGTGTAATACCTTGAATTTTTTGGTTTTGTCTTATCCATTGGCTCAGAGGTTCTATGAAGATTGCAAAGAGCAGTGGAGACAGGGGGCAGCCCTGACGACATCCTCTTTCCAGTTCAAAAGATGATGATAAATTACCGTTAATCCTTATTTTAGCTGTTGGTTTTTTATATAATGCTTGTATAGTTCTAATGAAGTTGTTATGAAAATTGAAACTGGATAAGATTCTATATAGAAAAGACCAGTCAACCGAATCGAATGCTTTTTCAGCATCTAATCCCAATATGACTGCATTTAAGTTATATTTTTTTATATGATGAATTATGTGTAAAGTGCGTCGAATGTTGTCTTGTGTCTGTCTTTGTCTTATAAAACCTGTTTGGTCTAAATGAATTAGGTCTGTCAGTATATTTTCTAACCTTTTGGCAAGGATAATGGTAAAAAGCTTATAGTCCTGATTTAGTACACTGATTGGTCTGTAGTTGGAGCACTCTAGTTTATCCTTTTCAGGTTTAGGTATAACTGCAATGACCCCTTCTCTCCAGGAGGGGGGATTTCCCCTGTGTGGAGGACATAATTAAATGTTTTCAGGAGGAGAGGAGATAGTTGCTGTTTAAAGGTTTTGTACCACTCTGCTGTATAGCCATCAGCTCCTGGGGATTTGTTAGCTTTAAGTTTCATAATTGCTTTTTCCAATTCTTTAGGATGTATTTCTGACAGTAGTGTTTTATTTTGTGACTCCGTAAGTTGGGGAAGGTTTAATGTGTTTAGGAATGCCTCGGATGCGTTTTTATGTTTTTTGTGGGAGTATAAGTTCTTATAGTAATTCTCAAAGCTTTTAAGAATATCCTGAATTCTGAATTTTATTTCCTTTGATACTGGGTCTCTGATTTTGTAGATTGCTCTTTCTGTTTGATGTTTCCTCAATTTATAGGCTAGCAATTTTGCCGATTTACTGCCTGCTTCATAGTATTTTTGTTTCAAAAATGTAAGTTTCTTCTGGATTTCTATTGTGTAGATCTCATTTATTTGATTTTTAATTTCCTTAATCTTGAGCGAGTCAGTAGAATGAGTGTTGCCTTTGTGTTCTTTTTCTAGGTTCCTAAGTTCTGACTCTAATGTGGATAGTTTTTCTTGCCTTAGTTTCTTTTGGGTTGCCAGTTTTGCAATAATCTTTCCTCTTATTACAGCTTTGCATGCATCCCACAGTATTAAAGGGGATACTTCTCCATTATCGTTATCTTCCAAATATCTGAGAATATCTGATTCCAATTCATCTTTCAATGGTCCTTTCAGGACATTTGAATTTAACCTCCAAGAAAATGTATTATTTGTGTATTTTTGGATATTTAAGTCCATGTAGATCGGACTGTGGTCAGAGAGATCCATCAGTCCTATTTTACATGTTTTTACTCTTCCAATGTCTCTATTAAACATAAAAAAATAGTCAATCCTTGAGTAAGATGAATGTGGAGTTGAGTAAAATGTATAGTCTTTTACACTGGGGTTGAGTTCCCTCCACACGTCACAGATTCCCATTTCTTTTAGTAGCATCCGAGTCTTCCTGTTTTGGGTGTTATTTTGATGTGGAGAATTACCAGAAGCATCCCAGTATGGATTCAGTCTAAGATTGAAGTCCCCACCACATATCACTAAACCTTGAGCTTTAGTTATCATTAGGTCGAATACATTTTTATAAAATTTCCAGTTAGCCCCTGGGGGAGCATACACATTCAGCAGGGTGATATCTTCTCCCTCTAGCCGCCCAGTTACCAAACTGTATCTCCCTTCTTTATCTTTGTGTTCTGATTTTTTTCAAATGTAATTTTGGTTGATATCAATGTCGCTACTCCCCTCCTCCTCCCTGACTTATATGAAGATGAAGAGATCATTTTAAACCCTTGTCTACTGAGTTTATTGTGTTCCACGTCTGTTAGGTGGGTTTCTTGTAAAAATATTATTCCTGCTTTGTCTTTTTTCATTTTGCCTAGAATCTTGGATCTTTTAACTGGATTCAGGATTCCTTTTACATTATATGAAATTATTTTGGTTACACCCTGTTTCTCCATTGTGTTGTTTTGTTTAGTATAACTGTGTGGTGGCCCTCATTTGTGCTACTCAGAAACTGAAAGAACATGAAAAACAAGAAAAACATTAAGAACATAGTGTATAAAACTTTAAAACAAAAAGCTGTCAGAAGAACTTCCTGAGCTGAGGTCTTTTTAAAGACCCTGGAAGAGCCTTGATGGAGTGAAGGCCCTGAGGGAAATTCCTCAAACTCCGTTACGTGTTGAGGGCCCTCTCTTACACCTGTAAGTTGTCCCATGCTTTTAACGTGAGTTTCAGAACCCAATCCGAACTTGTAATGATTTTTTTTTTCCTTTTATGCCTAAACCCTGTGAAATTGTGTGCACCCTCCCACCCCCATCACATCAAACATTCACGCAAAAACAGTATTTGTTAGTATGAGGAGAACATGTGGATTATTGTCACATTTCTATTTTAACAAGTTTTTTTTTTTTTTTTTATTACAAAGACTTTTTTGTTTCAAATATTATGACTGTTCCATGAAATGTTTTACCACATGCTGAATACGCATCTCCTTTAATGTTTGTTACCTTGTATGAGGGGGGTTGGATGTGCGGATTGATTCAAGAGAAAAAAAAAAAAAAAAAGGTCGCTATTCCAACCTGAAAACGGATAGTTTATCCGCAACGCTCTGGCGCTGGGTTTCCCGCTGCTGGTCCGTGGATTTTGAAGGTCTTTGTGTTGTCCATGTTTGCGCTTTGATCTTCTCACTCGGGTCTGCTGCGGGTTTAAATACCGTTACCGGGAGCCCTCTTTTCGCCATGTCAGCTGTTGCTTCTTCCGCCGAATTATAGAGACACGTTTCATCGCCGTAGAAGACCCTTAACTTCGCAGGAAATGGAGTCTGAAAGCGCAATTTCTTCTCTCTTAACACCTTTTTCGCGTCATTGTATTCCCTGCGCTTTTTAAGGACCTCCGGGGCGTAATCGTGTTCCACGTAGACTTTTCTCTCCTGGTGCATAAATCCTTTTTTCTGCCAGGCCAGTCTTACAACCTCTTGTTTTATTTTGAAATTGGAAAATCTTACCAACACCGAACGTGGGGGCGCTTCCGCCGCCGGCCTAGCGGCTAATGAATGATGTGCCTTTTCTATGTTTAAGTCGGTGGTTTGTGGAATATCCAATTTCTCTCTTAGTAAGGATTCCACGCATTCTGCCATTGAGTTAAAACCGTTTTCGGCTCCTTCTATCAGACCATGAATTCTTATGTTGTCTCTTCTTTGTCTTCCTTCTTGGTCGGTTAGCTTAGCCTCTATAGATGCTTGTCTTTTGCGTAGGTCCAGCACAGAATCTTCGAGCACTTTTATTCGTTCCTCTGTTTCCAAGATTCGGTTCTCGGCCTGGTCCACTCTGCTGTTTGTCCTTTTCAATTCTTCTCGGAATTCCCGAAATTCGGCCGTAACTTCTCGGCGAAATCGTCGTAGCTCCTCAAATAGTGATTTCAGGCTAACCTTTTTGTTAGCTATCACCAGTTCCTCGTCTTCTGAACGGAGATCTTCCAGTTCAGATTCTCCGGCCGATACGTGTCCTGGCCTGGAGAATTTCAGTTTCTTCTGTTTTCCTTTAGACATGATGATTTTGTCTTTTGATTTTCACTCCTCCAAAAATCCGTTAAGTTTGATTTTCAAGGTGTTATCCTGGATTGGGTCTGAGAGCTTCAGTGTTAAGCTGCAGTCGCCATGGCGTCCAGACCGGAAGTCACTACATCTTTTTTTTAAACATTATTTGAGCTTATTTTTAGTGGTGAAAGTGATTAAAAATTTTAATTGCTGTCTTTTGAAATTGCTAGTTAAATCTCGATTTATCACAATTACAGATTTTCTTACAACATACCTTAAATTGGTCATCTTTCAAGTTTTTTTCATAACCTTATTAACGCGGGAGTGGGCAAATATGCTTGCTTTTTGCAAATGAAGATTTATTTCAAGCTTTCAACATATCAAAAATGACAAAAACTATCCAGAATATTCTCCAGAAAAACCTCACAAGAACTACAGAAATACTGTATGTGCAAACAACATACAGGCAGAGAATACTGACCTTTTTTTTAATGTAAAGCATTTTTGAGTTCATTGAGAAGAGCTATGCAAATAAAATTTATTAGTATTATTATTTATTTATTTATTTTTTATTTTATTTTAACATTTCTTACAATACTGATACAATTCAGTGTCCAACTTTTTTCTTGTTGTAAACATCCACTGTTTTTTTTTTTTTTTTTTTAAATTACCAGCAGTGCTGCATGAGGTTTCTGGCTGTCTGGGCCACTTGTTGGCGTGCGGGCCTCTGTGGTCCTGGGTGGATCTTGGTTCCCCGCGGTGTGGACTGTTTGGGGTAGGCCTTCACGCTGGTCAGTTTGTGTCAGGGGGCAGCTCATTTAGTGACTGCTGTTGGGGGTTTGTTGGTTGTGAAGTTGTCTGGACATCTTCTTTGTGAACTGTCTACATCAGGCATGTCCAATCATGTGCCATGGAGGGCCAAGACCCTGCAGGTTTTCCCTTCAGCAGGTGTTTTCACTTATCAGCAATCAGTGGGAAGAAATTCAGTGGAATCCGCTGTTGAAGACACTGGTTGGAGGTAAAACCTGCAGGGTCTTGACTGTCCATGGCACATGATTGGGCACCCCTGGTCTACATCAACCGTATGCTTAGCTAGCAAGTGGTATTTAAGACTAGACGTACTCCGGTAGTAACTGAATTCACATTGACAGTAAACCAAATTACTGTGCTCTTGAAAGAACTGTCTGGCATTTTTTGAAGCTGCACTTGCATTCAAAATCTTCCTGTCTTTATGCATTTCGGCTCATGGAGGTGAAATGGATAAATGTTGAGTTAATTACGATTAACACTTTAACTGTCCACATTTCATGGAGTGAATGATTGTCTGTCTCTCTGTGTTGGCCCTGCGATGGACTGGCGATCTGTCCAGGGTGTACCCTGCCTCTCGCCCAAAGATGCTGGCATAGGCTCCAGCCCCCCCTGCGACCTGAAAAGGATTAAGCGGAAGAAGATGAATTTCATGGATGGATTGTGCGTCCCCAGTGGCACAGCGCAGCGACTGCACCTGTCAACTCATTGATGTCCCCTGTGTTGATTAATAGTTTCACCACTACTTATTTTACTACTTTTACTCTTTACGGGATCAAAGGGTGGCTAGCTGTTAGCAATTGTCCATTCAAGATTTGGGATTGTGTCCTGTGCTTAATGTACTCCAGGGATCAGTCATATCCTCTTGCCCAATGAAATCACACGCTGCTGTCCGCCAGTGATGCTTTATTTTCATTCATTCTGTTAACCCTTTAACTGCCCCAGAATAAAATGGACGGGTCGCGCGTCCCAGTGGCACAGCTCAGCAACTGCACTTGTCAACTTATTGACGTCCCCTGGCTATACTGAGAATTTGTACTAATCTCTATTGATCTGACAGTTTAGAAGGTGGCAGACACGTGCCGAATGAATCATGGCTGACATGGATTTAGCAAAGAAGAGAAATATCCCTCATCAATTATTCTCTCCTTTTTCTACTTTGAGCTCACACACCAATGTGGATGCTGCTGTGTTTGGTCATTGCGTCAACATTGCATCAGCGTTGATGATGGAAACTGCATGAAACGGGGGAAAAAATAGCCATGTAATACAAACGAATTCACGTGGGATAATCGTAAGAGTTTGTAGATGTGGTACACGGGTGTAAGTTATTAAGTAAACCATGTTACATCGACCGCGATGTAACAAAAAACGGAGCTCCCAGGACCAAGATGGTGGCGCCCCGCGAGTGGCATGGATTCTCACGGGAATATTGCCCCCAAACAGAAAAAATAGCCACGTAATACAAACAAAATTCACGTGGGGGTAATCATAGAGTTTGTAGATGTGGTACATGGTGTAAATGGCTGAGCAAAACACACAAAATCGGCTATTATGATGGACGAAAACTGACCCGAGTCACGTGGGCGGGCGAGCCCCCCTCCCGGTAACAGGTAAGAGAGAAAATATGTTTTTTTGACTTTTTATTGATTTCTGGGTTCTATACTTTGAAGATTAGATTAAAACATACCCCTGTAGACCAAAGCGGTGTAAAAAAAAAACCAAAAAAACAAAACAAAAACGGACCATTCTTTATGTAAATGTGTCCCAAAATCCACTTTGACTGAGTTATGTAATTTGCTGCTGTGACATTTTGCAAATTAGAAGCATAAATTTATTCCTATCTGAAACTTTGGATCATATTCTACATCATTCTAATTGACAGTAAGCCATTATCTCGTGTAATTTTCAAGTTATAGCCTTGGAAATCTGAACTATTTTACTGACACAAATTTTTTACCACTCTTGACCACTAGGGGGTTAAGTCGCCATAGGACAAATCTGGCAGCTAAAGGGTTAAGATGAATTTTAGTTGGCTCAGGCTGCGTTAGCGTACCGAGCTAGGAGTTAGCCAGCTAACATTAACAACAACCTAAGTAACTAAGAGCTCATGAGCATTTAAAGAGACATGCACTGCAATAATCTTTTCGAGGAAGGCTGCAAAAGATGAGTCACAACAACACTGCAATAATTAAAGGTGATTTTGGCCTGGTGGAAAAAGTGCAGTAAATGGAACTTTTAATTAGTAAATTAAGTGAGTCTACGCCTGTAAGTAAAGTTAAAGTCCAAAAAAGGGTTGCCTGTTGGGCTGGTGGCTTGGTTCAAACTTCCCAGGAGTTTTTACTACCACCCACCCATCCAAACTTGATCCTTATTCCAGAGTTCAGTTCCCTGCTTTGGAAACACCACTTAATATATTTTTGTGTCATATTGGGAAGGCCTGTAAGGTATTTTCTGTACAACCTCATTGCTCTAGGACCCCAGGCTTACCGGAAGGTATACAATTTGCTCTAGGAAATAAAAAAAAAAAAGAAAAGCTGAGGCAGTTTAGGTAGGGTAAATACACGGTACGTGCCTTTTAAAATGCATTGTTTACGCAAAAAGCAACAAGAATTATATCAACTTCATTTAAAAATAGACATTTCTAAAGAGCAAATTTAATTGGTGTTTAAACAAATATCAAAAGTGTCCCCTTGTCCACTTTTACAAACATCATTGTAGTCTCTCCACGGTATAAGCCTGCTTTAGAAGGAATATCAAAGGTGTCTGCTTTCAGCTCAGTGTGTGGCACTAGAACAACAACTTCATAAACAGCGTGGTGGGTGACAGTTAGCTCACTGTAATCATTTAATATGAGCTAATTGGCTCTTTTGAATTATGTAACTATCGTTCTGTATCCCCTGAGTCAGATTGAACTGTATTTATATAGCAGTGAAAGTACACAAGTACACATTCACAACAAAGGCTTCTTATTACATTTACTCTCTCTCTCTCTCTCTCTTCTCTCTCTCTCTCTCTCTTCTCTCTCACACACCCTCACACAGCAAGCATACCACAACACACACATGTGCGGATGCCCCCCCCCTCCACCGCGTAACCAGAATCTAGCAAACAAAATGGAACAAACACAAATACAGTTAATTCGAAATTCAACATTTTATCATGCTTTAAGCACATTCTCACTCTGGCAATCACATAAAACATAAATACATTCAAGAAATATTTTCCCTCTGAGAAACATTGCAATGTTTATCGGATTATCGTTTCATCTTTGTTTTGGTGAATCTGGACTGCTGACTTAAAATTCTAAAAAGATAGGATAAAAGGATGCTTTGAAGGCTGATGGCCCATTTCACTTCTCTCTTTTCTCCCCCTTTTTCCTTCCCTTTCTTCTCCTTTTTTTTCCACACTATACGTTGGCCTGAGTGTATTGAGTTGTTTTACTGCCCAGACCCATCCTCGCCAACATGCTGCTGATTCTCGTATCCACCCTCACATCCAGAAAAGTTTGTTTTTTCACAGTATTGATCTCTTCTCGCTCTTCACAGCGGGTCAAAGGTCAGGACGGCAACGTCAGTACTGAGAGTCCTTGAAAACTCATTCCTTCCTTGCGTCACTCTCCTATCTTTTCTCTCCCTCGGCCTGCCTCTCCGCCTTCCTCGTCTTCCGCTCACATATGTTGCGGTAGTAAACACTAATTGACCAGTCCTTAAACATCCCATAACCTAATCCCTGTTTCTATGCGAATAATTCAATTGCACCGCCAGATTACCAAGCAAATTCCTCTAAGAACGGGATATATGTGTGCAATAAACAATCAGGATGCCACACACACATCTGCCTTGTCACAATTTCCAAGCTGCCGATTGCTTCTTCCAGTTGAGGTAAAATAATATGGATCACCAACGTTGAACTAACGAGGCGTGTTGCAGTGCCTGTGGAACACCGGCCCGTTGATGGTCTGATAGAGAAATGATGGAACTATAAAATTCATTAAAGGACAGATTCGCCAGCCATGCTTTACCTGGGACATGGATAATGTATCCGTAGAGAGGCCACACACACACACACATGCACACTCGGATTCTTCTCAAATGACCCGCTTTCCTCAAATGAATCATTAGCTGTGAACTTTATATGTGAGGAACGGTATGAGTATAGGTGAATGGGGGGGGGGTACATATGTACCATTGCCCTTGTGCCCAGAAACGCCTTGTACTATATCTGCAGTAGAAATGTTTCATATTATCATGGGTCAGTGACGGTGATATTTCATTTCACTCCGTTGGGGCAATAAACACAACATTTTCTCAAGAAATAAATATTGAGGGGGTTATTATACAGTGGTGTGAAATGTGTTTGCCCCCTTCTGAATTCTCATTGTTTGTTGTTTGTCACTCTTAATGTTTCAGATCATCAAACAAATTTAATTATCAGACAAAGATAACACAAGTAAACAACGACAATACAGATTTTAAATGAAGATGTTTATTATTAAGGGAAAAAAAAATCCAAACTACGTAGCCCTGTGTGATAAAGTGATTGCCCCCTAAACCTAGATGCTTCTTCTGGCAAAAACTGAGATGAGCCTTTTATGTTTCTTTTTGCTCAGCAGTGGTTTTCCATCTTGGAACTCTGCCATGCAGGCCATTTTTGCCCAGTCTCTTTCTTATAGTGAAGTCATAAACACTGACCTTAATTGAGGCAAGTGAGGCCTGCAGTTCATTGGATGTTGTGGGGATTTTGTGACCTCTTGGATGAGTCGTTGCTGTGCTCTTGGGGTAATTTTGGTCAGCCGGCCACTCCTGGGAAGATTCACAACTGTTCCATGTTTTTGCCATTTACGGATAATGGGTCTCACTGTGGTTTGCTGGAGTCCCAAAGCTTTAGAAATGGCTTAAGAACCTTTTCCAGACTGATAGATCTCAGTTACTTTGTTTCTAATTTGCTCCTGAATTTCTTTGAATTGCAGCATGATGTCTAGCTTTTGAGGATCTTTTGGTCTACTTCACTTTGTCAGGCAGGTCCTATTTAAGTGAGTTTTTTGATTGAGAACAGGTGTGGCGAGTAATCAGGCCTGGGTGTGGCTAGAGAAATTGAACTCAGCTTTCCAAAGATGTGATAACCACAGTTAATTTATGTTTTAAACGGGGGGAGGGGGGGGGGTGTCACTTTTTCACACAGGGCCATGTAGGTTTGGATTTTTTTTACCCTTAATAATAAACACCTTAATTTGAAAACTGCATTTTGTGTTTACTTGTGTTATCTTTGTCTAATATTTAAATTTGTTTGATGATATGAAACATTTAAGTGTGACAAAACATTACAAAAAAAGAGAATCAGGAAGGGGGCAAACACTTTTTCACACCACAGTAAGTATTATTGTAGTCAGGGTAGTTTCTAACTTCTTTGTTCGTCTTATACAAGTTTGGATTTGGGGGCCCTTATTTTTGCAATGGGAAAGTTTTCAAACCCTTCCCAACAAAAGACATTAAATTGAGTAATTGTCATATTGAACAGAAAACTATAAAACAGTCATATTAGAATCAAAAGGCCATTTTCTTCTTTTAGATTTGACTGGCGGTTGGCAGCTAGCTTACAGGTGCATTACTGTCACCTACGATAATCAGACATCACTCTCTAAAGTAGGGGTGTCAAACTCATTCCATGGAGGGCCAAGACCCTGCAGGTTTTACCTCCACCCAGTGTCTTCAACAGGTGATTCACCAAATTTTTTCCAACTGATTGCTGATCAGTGAAAACACCTGCTGAAGACACTGGGTGGAAGTAAAACATGCAGGGTCTTGGCCTTCCATGGAATGAGTTTGAGACCCTGCTATATCTTCTTCTTCTTCTTTTAAACCTGATTGGCGGCTCGCAACCAGCCTACAGGTCCACCACCACCACACACTTCACTCTGTATCATCACTCTATATATCTTGGCCGTGGCAACTCAAACCTCTCTTCACTGTATATCTTGGCCATTATCACTCCATTTGAACTCAAAAGGCCATTTTTACCAGCATCTTTATGAAAATGGCAAATTACAAAGAAAAAGTTGAAAATTTAGAATGAAAAAAGTTACCAGCTTCGAGAAAAAAGCTACAAATTTACAAGAGAAAAAGTTAGATATACAAGAAAAATGTTGCAAATTTATGACAATAAAAGTAAAATTTTACACAAAAGTCACAGTTTCAAACAGTTGCAAATTTACAATGAAAAAGTAGCTAGAAAAAAAGAGGCACATTTATTAAAAAAGTTTAACTTTTACAAGAAAAAAGCAACAAATTTATTAGAAAGCAGTTGCAAATATGCAGGAAAAAAGATGCAAATTTGTTGCAAAGTTACAACTTTACAATTATTATTTATTATTTTTTCCATTTAGGTTGATTTACACCTACTGTGCAATTAATGACCTTTATCAATCTTAAACACAATTTGTTTGCATTTCAAACCCAATGAACTCAGTGAATGATCCTGATATTACAGCCAGAGACATGGAGAGTATCTTCAACATGAGAACAACAGAAACAGATCTAAGGTCCCCATGTACATCTGATAGCTTTATTATTTAGCCACATTGGATTAATTTGATGAAATGAGACTGTCCAACAACAATAGAAGACATTTTACCAGTAGTTGTTATGACCTAACCCCCTCACAGGGGATCGCCTGATTGCTGGGGTCTTTCTGCAACTGTGGGGGTTCCCCCTACAGTTGATAGTGCTATGAGATGACTGTTGTTGTGAAATGGCACTATATAAATAAAGTTGAATTGAATTGAATTGAATTGAACCTACAGTTACATTTAAAAAGTGACCTCTAGTGGTTGTGAACATAACTACATGAAATGAGGGAGCTGTAATGTGTTAACCATCTAAAAATGCATATCCAGTGCGTAAGTTAAGTTAATTGCAAATGCTGAAGTGAAATATAAATGCAGAAGTAAAAACTATGAGCCAAACAACAAATCTTAAATCAATGATGCAGTCTAACTAAAGTGGTTGATCACCGTAATTCAATGCTCTGGGTTCTCAGAGATCCATATTTTCATAGTCAGTGAGATGCTTGCCATTCCAGCAGATTCTGTGCTGTTTCCTGGTTATTTTTGATCTATGAAATGCCCATCTCCAGGAGTAAGGGAGAGTTAAAAGCTTTGACCTTCTGCCCGCAGGAGGAGAAGATACCCTGCTCACAGATTTCCAGAAGTTTTTATCCTTTGCCCTGCCTTGTAGTTGCAGCCTCACTCTGCAGCTAAATCATTAAAGTTAAATCCTCAGTTAATAGGCCTTCTTTGCTAATACAGACGTGGACAGAATTATTGGTACCCCTTTGTTAATGAAAGAAAAACCCACAATGGTCACAGAAGTAACTTGAATCTGACAAAAGTGGTAATAAATAAAAATTCTATTAAAATTAACCGATGAAAATCAGACAATGCTTTTGAATTGTGGCTCAACAGAATTATTTTAAAAAACAAACTCATGAAACAGGCCTGGACAAAAATGATGGTACCCCTAGAAAAGATTGAAAATAATGTGACCATAGGGACATGTTCAACCAAGATGTGTCCTCTAATTAACATCACAGGTGTCTACAAACTTGTACTCATTCAGTCGGCCTATTTAAAGTGTGACAAGTAGTCACTGTGCTGTTTGGTGACATGGTGTGTACCACACTAAACATGGACCAGAGGAAGCAAAGGAGAGAGTTGTCTCAGGAGATTAGAAGGAAAATTATAGACAAGCATGTTAAAGGTAAAGGCTATAAGACCATCTCCAAGCAGCTTGATGTTCCTGTGACTACAGTTGCACATATTTTTTTTTCCACAATATTTTTTATTGAACCTTTTTTACAAACATGGCACAAACAATCAAACACTAACACTAAAGTAATTTAAAAATTAAAAACAACAACAACAAAACCCCCCCACTAACTTAAAAAAAAATGTACTAAAAACACCAACAACCATTAACAAAGGCAAGTCAACAACAATGCTCCTCTGTTTAGTCTAGGTAATCTATTACATAAGAACACATAATATACATTCACCAATTTGGAATTTGCAAGGTCCACACATATCATTCACCTTCTTCTTCAGAAGTTATGTTTAATTTCTTTACATAATCAATGAAAGGTCTCCATATATTCTCAAACACATTTTCCTTTGATTTCAGTATGTATATTATTCTTTCTAGTGGAAGGTTTGTTAACATCTGTCTTAACCACTGAGTCACATCTGGTCTATGAGTCTTTTTCCACAATAATGCAATACATTTTGCTGCACTTGTAATGCTTGATATGAGCCGAGAATTTTAAGCAAAACCACCAAAATAAGGACTTCTGTTGGCTACCAACAAACGTGGGGAATACCCTTACAACCCAGTGCTGACCTGGTGAAGGTTCTGGCAGATCTGGCTCCGTTTCGCCCCGTTTCCGACCTCTAAAGGCTCGCCTCTGATGCTAACCCAGATGCTAACCCAGAGTAACTGCAGCAGTGAGAAGGTATTCTTTACATCTGGCCATCTGGAGCCGAGGAGAGAAGGATTTAAAAGGAGGACGAACCAACCGAGGCGGCGATTGGGAGCTCGGGCGCGGCGTTGGCGAGAGACGGGGGCCACCTGGATCCAGCAGGACAGTGGTCTGAACCGGTGCCCAATTGCGAGGCCTAGCCGAGGAACTACCAGACTGACGGCGGTCGGTGACGGGGCCTAGACGGGGCCCAGCGGAGGAGCCGCCTAGCCAGACGGCGACGAGTGGCTGTGATCGGTGGATTCCGGCTGCGCCGGCGGTGCACGACATAACTGGCCAGGTAGACGGAGGCAGGCGCCGGCGATAGACGGCGGTGATCTGCGGAGCTGAGCAGCGTCACTCGGCGGAGAAGCTGCGCAGGAGCGGCGGGTCCAGTAGTGACCGAGCTAGTTGAGGCCTAGCCGGATTCTCTGCTTATTTCTATCCACAGGTCAGTAAAATGCCACCCAAAAAAGAGGAAATGGAAGAAATTAAAAAAACTCTGAACTTTGTGTTAGATGAACTGGCCAAAGTGACTAGCCAGCAGGACAAAATATTAGACCTAATACAGGAGGTACAAGCCCTACATTCAATAATAAAAGAAAAAGACAAAAAAATTATGGACCTGGAGCAACACGGGCGTCTTTTGGAGCAACGCGTTAAGGATCTTGAACAAGGTTCTCGCATTGATGACATAGTTATAAGTGGACTAGACATCAGATATCAGTCGTACGCCCATGCCGCTACAGGACTGAGTGGTGAACATGCTTCCATAAGTGAATCAATGTCCTTAGAAAACCAAGTGCTTCAGTTCCTTAATGATAAAGACATTAAGGTAGAAGCCAATGCGATCTCAGCCTGTTATGCTTTACCGAAGAAAGATAACAAAACAAAGAAATCAATTGTGATGCGCTTTGTGAACAGGAGGGTGAAAAATGACATACTGAGGCAGGCCAAAAAAACTAAAGGAAACTCAAGTTTACCTAAATGAACACCTGACAAAAAAAAACGCTGAATTAGCACGGCAGGCACGGATGCTAAAGAAACATAATAAGATACAGTCAACCTGGACAAGAAATTGTAGAATTTGGATTAAACTAAATGGAACACCTGAGCAAGCAAAAAGTATAATGATCAGATATGCTACTGACTTAGATAAATACAAATGAACACTGACTATGAAACACAGAGTGAGGAAACTCAAACTCTAAAAATATGCCACTATGCTGAACATAAACCACAAGAGATGGAGAATGATATTGATCCTGATAACCACTTTTTCAATAATATTCATAACCACTGTGAATATTACACTGAAAAGCAATTCAAAAGTCAAGTGCAATTAGATGGTAAACTGTCAATAATACACTTCAATAGCAGAAGTCTTAACAAAAACTTCTCACAGATTCAGGACTATTTAAAACAGCTAAACAGAAAATTCACAGCTATAGCAGTCTCTGAAACCTGGCTTAATGCAGACCAGGCTCCCCTGATGGCAATAGAGGGATATCAGATGTTTAACATTAACAGATCTCAAAAAAAGGGTGGTGGTGTTGCACTGTATATTGATGACCTATATAGATGTAAGCTTGTAAATGAAATGTCCTCAGCACTACCAGGGATTCTGGAATGTGTTACTGTTGAGATTGACCTAGACAAAACAAAAAATCTAATCATAAGCTGCATATACAGAACGCCGGGAACTTGCATTGAGACATTCAGAGATAAATTAGTCGAGCTGTACAATAATATTACTAGTAAGAAAATGGTAGCAATTTGTGGAGATTTCAATATTGATCTACTTAATCCACATCAACAAAATGTAGTTACAGAGTTCATGAACTCTATGTACAGCATGAGTCTATATCCCACAATAACACATCCCAGTAGAATCACAGCTCACTCTGCTACACTTATTGACAACCTGTTTGTCAATGTTCTCGACAAGAAAATAGAAAGTGGATTATTGATAAATGATATAAGCGACCACTTGCCAATCTTTGCACTTATCCATGGCCACACGGGGCCCAACCCAGAAAAAATCTCAAAATCGTTCAGACACAAATCACCAAACGCAATCAGTTCTTTTAAAGAGGACTTGCTGAAGCAAGACTGGACAGAAGTCTATGTATCAGATGTAAATGAAGCCTATGACACATTTACAAACATTGTAACCACTCTTTATGAAAAAAACTGCCCATTAGTTAAAAAAAAGCTTAAACACAAATTTACTGACAAACCATGGCTAACCAAAGGACTACAAAAGGCGTGTAAAAAGAAAAATTTATTATATAAAGCTTTCATAAAGAAAAGGACAAAAGAAGCAGAGCAGCGGTATAAAACATACAAAAATAAGTTAACATATATAATAAGATGTAGTAAAAGAGACTATTACAGTAAAGAACTGGAAAAAAACAAAGACAATATTAAAAATACATGGACAATAATCAACAGTATCCTTGGAAATAAAAGCAGAAATACCAGCTACCCAACTAACACTCCAAAAAATAATAAATCGACTCCGAATGCGAATATAGCTTCATCTGCAGATGAATTTAATAATTTTTTTGTTAACATTGGACCTAAACTGGCCCGAGAAATACCCACTATGGTGCCAACAGGTGATTCAATATGCAATAACACTGCTGTAAAAGACACCATCTTCATAAAGAACACAGACGAAAGAGAGGTCATTGAAATTGTTAAATCGTTCAAAAGTAAAACATCTACTGACTGCGATGGTATTGATATGCTACTAGTCAAAACTGTTATCGAATGCATAGTGAAACCACTGACGTATATCTGTAACCTGTCTCTCCAATCAGGTATATTTCCCAATGCAATGAAAATAGCTAAAGTAATTCTGATTTACAAGACAGGGGACAGAGGGGAACTCTCCAACTACAGACCAATTTCACTATTACCGCAATTTTCCAAGATACTTGAAAAAATATTCTATGAGAGAATTGACAACTTCATACTGAAGAATGATTTATTGTGTGAGCAGCAATATGGGTTCAGACACAAAAGGACAACAGCATATGCCTTAATGGAATTTACAGAAAAAATATCAACAGCCATTGAAAATAAAGAGTATTCAGTTGGAGTATTCCTGGATCTTAAAAAAGCATTTGATACAGTAGATCACAATCTATTATTAAAGAAACTACAAAATTGTGGTATCAGAGGGGTAGCACTGTCCTGGTTAAGAAGTTACTTAAAGAATAGATATCAGTTTGTATGTGTTAACAACAAAAACTCAGAGCTACTGAAGGTCACCTGTGGAGTCCCACAGGGTTCAGTTTTGGGACCATTATTATTCAATAGGTATATAAATGATATATGTAAAGTTTCAGAAAAAATTGACTTAATATTGTTTGCTGATGACACTAACCTGCTATGCAGTGGAAACAACTTGGAACAACTTCTGGATACGCTCGGAAAGGAATTAGGAAAGCTGAAACTGTGGTTTGATTCAAACAAATTAACGCTCAATTTAAGCAAGACAAAATTTATAGTCTTTAACAACCATCACAACTACCCAGTACCCAAACTCAGTGTAAATGGTGTAGAGATTGAAAGGGTATCCGAAACTAAATTCCTTGGAGTAATAATTGATAACAAACTGTGTTGGAAGCCACATATTAATTATATAAAAGGTAAAGTATCCAAATCAATTGCAATATTACACAGAGTGAAAAATTTGCTGAATCAACCCACACTATACACCTTGTATCATTCATTAATACTCCCATACATGACATATTGTAATGAAGTATGGGGAAATACATATAAAACAAACATATATCCACTCTTTATGCTTCAAAAGAGAGCTATCAGAATAATCAACAAAGCAGCTTACAGGGAACCAACAAACCCACTTTTTCTTAAACAAAAAACTCTCAAGTTGAAAGATCTGATCGACTTTAAAACCGCAATAATAATGTTCAAAGTGAAGAATGTATCACTGCCCGCAAATATCCAAAAGTTGTTCCAAACAAGGGAGAAACGATATCACTTCAGAGGAACATGTATATTTCAAAAGCCTACAGTGAGAACAACTACCAAGCAACACTGTATTTCAGTGCAAGGTGTCAGATTATGGAACGATTTTGGACCTGAATTAAAATCATGTACAAAGCTTGGACAATTTAAACAAAAACTAAAGGAAGAAATACTCCAAACATATTTACAAGACGACATGTAAACTCACATAAGGATTGACATTTCCAGCCTGTGTTGTGTTATAGCTTAGTTTTTCTTTTTTCTCTGTGACACTATGTCTTAGATTTGTTTTTGAATAGTAACCGCTTAACTTAGACTAGCTCAGTTTTCATTTTCTCTCAGTCATATTTTGTCTTAGCCTTGTTTTAAATTGTAATCGCTCTTGTCTTGTTTTCTCTTTTTTCTCCTTTGAATTCTTGGATGGAATATGGGTGGGCAATATACGTAAGCTGCGGCTTCAGCCATCACCCATTTCGGATAACTCACATGGAATTGTATAGTAGAAGGAGTCTTTGTCTAATTTGACCTTGTTATATTATACAGTTTCTTTTAACCTGTAATGTACTATCCGAAATAAATAAATTCATTCATTCATTCATTCATTCATTCATTCATTTTTTGGCATTAAGCAAACCGAGGTCTATGAATGTTCTTTCACTCTTATTAAAGTTATGTTTTTCTGGATACAGACCCAACAAAAACAGTTTAGGGTTCAATGTGAATTGTTTTGAAATTATTTTTTCAATTGTTACCCTCACCTCTTCCCAAAACATTCTGATTTTTCTACATTCCCATAAACAGTGAAATAGGGCTCCTTTACTTTCCATACATTTTGTGCATGTATCTGGTATGTTTTTGTTATATCTATTTAACTCCACTGGTGTAACATACATTCGCATTAACCATTTAAAATGTATCAGTTTAAGACGTACATTTATTGATTTGGTTTGAGCTTCTGCACAAGCCATTTCCCATTGTTCCTCTGAAATTTCAATTTGCAGGTCTTCTTTCCAATAATTCAGTCTTTTCTGTGAATTTTCACTTGAGAATAGTGTCAATGAGTTATAAAACTCTGAAATAATACCCTTTCTCTTACTATCTTTAGTCAAAATTTTTTCCAAGGATGAATAAGTAGGTCGGGTGAGAGCATTATTTTGATTTGATTGAATAAAATTTCTAAGCTGAAGATATTTAAAAAAATGTGTTCTATTAAGATTGAATTTAATCCTCAGTTCTTCAAAAGACATTATGTTATCTGAACGTGACAAATATAAGTCTTGAATCTTTTGAATCCCTTTTAAATTCCATACTTTAAATACAGCATCCGTTCTCCCTGGTGTAAAATATTGATTACCCCATATTGGACTAAATTGTGACAATAAGTGTGGTTCTTTTAAATATTTTTTGGCTTCACACCATATTTTGATCATGTGCTTTGTTTCTGTAATTTTTTAGCCGAGTCTGAGTATATGAATAAGGGAAGAGGTAAAGGTAAATTGTATGATTCCATTTCAGTCCAGTGAGGACGATCATTTGATGAAAAATAATATGTCATAGACCTCAGTTGTGCTGACCAGTAATACAGCATAAAGTTTGGACATTTCAGACCTCCACGATCAAATGGTAAATATAGTAAGGACAAACGTAATCTAGCCTTCCTATTGTTCCATATAAATTCCACTAACTTTTATTTAATTCTTGAGAATAGATCTGAAGGTGGTGGTAAAGGAATGTATTGAAATAAATAAAGTATTTTTGGTAAGATATTACTTTTAAGTATATTAATTCTCCCGATCATCGACATTGGTAGTGACATCCATCTCTGAAGTAACTCATTAATATCTGTCATTAAGGCTTCATAGTTGGCACTGGTGACTGATTCTAGCTTAGGCAAAATTTGAATTCCTAAATATTTAAACTGATTTACAACATTGAATTGATTTACCTCAGGAGCTGGGTGATTTCTCTGGTTCTCATTTAGCATTAATATTGAAGATTTTGTTTTATTTATTTTATATCCTGATATTTCCCCAAAGTTCTTTATTAAATTTAACAAGGTCTGAATTGATTTTTTAAAATTCGACATAAACAAAATTATATCATCGGTATACAGGGAGATTTTATGTTCTGTTGGTCCTACTTTAATTCCATATATTTGTGGATGTAAATGTACTGCCATCGCTAAAGGTTCAGTTGTCATAGTAAACAATAAGGGTGAAAGTGGACAGCCTTGTTGACATCCTCTATTGATTTTTATTGATTTTGAGATATTGCTGTTTGTTTGGATTTCTGCTGTAGCATTATTGTATATTATCTGGACCCATTTTATGAAATTATTTCCAAGTCCAAACCTTTGTAGGACTTCAAAAAGATAGGGCCTTTCGACCCTATCAAAGGCCTTTTCGGCATCCAATGATAGGAGAGCTGTATCCAGTGCTTCTTTATTGGAATAAATAATATTAAATAGTCTTCTTACATTATGGAAGCCTTGTCTTCCCTTTTTAAAGCCATTCTGATCTCGGTTAATAATATTTGGTAATATTTCTTGTAGTCGTTTTGCTAAAATTTTACAGATTATCTTAAGATCAGCATTTAATAGGCTTATTGGTCTCATGTTTTCACATTTATTAGGGGGTTTACCTGGTTTTGGCAACAGTATAATTAAGGCATTATTCATGTATGGTGGTAAATTACCATTTTGAAATGCTTCTAAAACCATTTCCAAAAGTGGTTTTATTAATTTATTCTTAAATTTTTTATAGAGGTCAACTGGAAGACCATCTGGTCCTGCTCTTTTGCCTGATTTCATATTATCAATGGCTAGCCCAACTTCTTCTTGACTAATTTTAGACTCCAGTATCTCCCTGTTTTCATTTGGAATACACGGTTTTGGAATTGGTGTTTTAAATTCTAATTGTTTAATCTGCCATGCCAATAATTTTCCTGATTTTTCACCTTGTTCATAAAAAGTTTGCTTCAATCTTAGAAGACTCGAGGCAGCTCTATTCGCTGATTTTTTGTCATATTCAGCTCTCAGAATCAGTAATTCGTTCTCTAACTGTCGGTTACTTCCTGCATACACCTTTTCTTGAAGAATTTTTATTTTACGTTCCAATTGGACTCTCTCCTCTCGAGTCTTCTTAGATTTTGAACCTGTATAACTAATAATATGCCCCCTAATAAAAGCTTTGAAAGCCTCCCACTTTATACATGCCGTTGTTTGTGTAGTATTAATATCAAAGAACTCATCTATCTGTTTTTCTATGTACTTAACCTCTTGCACTCCGTTGTACCGCGGATGGGCAAGTCTCTGTGTCCTAGAGCGCACGAGGGCGCTCCCGTGCGCCCTCGTGCGCTCTAGGACGCATGATGGAGATGTTGATGTAGGTGGTGATGGCGTCCAAGCGCGCATTGAAAATCAAAGCTGCAGACATAGCCGCGAACAGATTAGTTCATCTGATTGACCTCTCATTTGACTAATAAGAGCCTTGAATTGGGTTTCTGAAACCTTGAAGAACCAATGACTGAAAACCTAGGAAGAAGGACCCGCCTACCAAATCTGTGAATGCAGTGAGCCAATTGAAGCAGAGAAGTTCGCGAGCTGTTTTTTTTTAAGGCTGGGTGAAGACTGACTGCTGCAGCGGATCAAAAAAGGACCCGCAGGAAGAACCCCACAGACCCAGCAGCACGGAGACCACCCACAAATGCAACCTGTGTGACAGGGAGTGCCATTCGCGCATCGGCATGTTCGGCCACAGGCGGTGCTTATTTTGTTTTTGTTCCAGCAGAGTAGACGTTATGATTTCTTCCATGGTCATAGACCGACGGAGGCTGATGACGAAGGCTGAGAGACACACACGCGTTCGCCAGTCTTTTTTTAATTACTACTGTTATTTGTTTTGAAAAATCGTTAGCCAAAAACCGCAATCATAGAAGCACAAAACCGCAATAATGGAATTATGTTTTGATCGGGTCATGAGACCAGAACCACGAGCGGACCAGCGTCGCGTTCGTCTGACAGTGAGGAAGAGAAGTTTGCCAGGACACTGCTGTGAAGAGGTAAGGTGTTATAAGCTAAATTATTATTTATCCCTGAAAATTGTAATCCAAAATGACTTTTGACCGATTGGTAAATTACAACTGTGCGGCGCACAAAGTCTGAAGTTCGTGCGCCACGGTACAAGGGGTTGTTCGCCGCGTCCAGACCGTGAACGCCGCCCCCCCCCCGCTATTCTTCTGTAGCGAGGGGGGGGGGGAAAGCCGCGGTGACTGTGCTGCTGTCCCACATCGCCACATGAGGCTAATCCGTTGTGTAGCGATGGCCGATGTCCATCCTCTGTAGCGAGGGGGGGGCAATGCCCCCCCCCACACACACACACAGACACAGCCCTGAGTGTGACCTTTCATTAGAGCCCAAAATGAAGCTTCTACATTGAATCATTCAAAAGTTACAGACGTTTTTCCAAACTGTGCCATTTGGCACAATTTGGCACAGTTCCAAAATGCCTGGGAACTACCTGAGTAAAAAGCTGTGTAATATATTAATTTTTTGTGGTATTGTTACAAAATTTGGACCTCAGCTGGATAACACTTGGTTCTACATTTCTGTTGCATTTTCTAGCCCGGATCTGAAGCTGTGTGTTATTTGCAAGCATTTGTATCCAAAAAACACCCAGGCCAAATTTATTTTCTTCAAGTTCACTATGTTTAGATGACTGTAACTCAGTGGCCGGAGCACTTAGAGAGATTATGACTGTTTTGCCAAAAAAATCAAAGTGTTTTCTTTTAAATGAGACCAACCCCATGAAGATGCTGTAAAGGGTTGAAGAACAGCTTTCAATTTACTTTGGGCACATTATTTTTTGGCGTTTTTAGGAAAATTGACCGGAGTGCAAGGGGTTAACAAATTCCTCATCCTGAAGCCATTTATGCTGAAAATGCCACCTATCTGGATCCTTTGTCAATTTCTTATCTGCATATATTAGACAGCAGGGTGCATGATCAGAGATCACAATGTTATCATAGAAACAGTTTTGAATCTTGGACCTTAATTCTGTAGAGATCAAAAAGTAGTCAATACGTGAGAATGTCTTATAGGTATTGGAATAACAAGAATAGGCTTTGACTTGTGGTTTCATTTCTCTCCATATATCTAGCAATCTCAGTTCTTTCATAAAATGATTAATGGTCATCCTGCATCCATGGTGCGTACAGTCCAGTCCTGTTGATCTATCTATACTGGGATTCAATGTGTAATTAAAATCCCCTGCTATTATGTTTCCCTGTAAGTGATGATAAAGTAAGGAATATATTAACAAAGAAGTTTTGATCATCAATATTGGGGCCATACAAGTTCACCAGATTTATATTGTCTAATAACAAAGATCCTTGGATGATTAGATATCTTCCAAATTTGTCTCCAATTACATTTTTCACTTGAAATGGGACTGTTTTGTGTATGAGAATCATAACTCCCCTAGCTCGGGATGAAAATGATGAGGTGAACACATTTCCTTGCCATCTTCTCCTAATTCTTTTTACATCCTCCTCTATTAGATGAGTTTCTTGTAAAAATACAATTTTTGAATCTATGTCTTTTATTTTATTCATAACTTGTTTAAGTTTTTTTTAGATTTTGTAGACCTCTGCAATTCCATGTAGTTAAATTAAGATTCATTGGCTCCATCGATCTCGAAAGATCATGGGTTTTTTTTTTGCCTTGGGTCATCATTCAGGGAGCTGTACCGTCGGGCGTGGCTGTAGAGGCCGATACGGGATCTGCAGGTCCTGCCGCAGCCGCTGCAGATAAATTCTTCACAGTGTAGTGGGGGTCTCGACAGTCTCCTCTGTCTGCGGAGACTCTTCTCCCCCCAGCGAGTGTCTCTTCTCTCCTCTGCTGTTCGGATGACATCCTGGGTGGTGGTCCGCCAGTTGGAGCGGACGGAGGCGGCTGACTCCAGGTCGGAGGGGTTGAAGCCTCCAGCCTTGAGGTCGCGCTTGCAAACATCCTTGAATCTGAGAGTTGGGCGTCCCTTTGAGCTAGTTCCAGTAGCCAGCTCCCCATACAGTAAGTCTTTGGGGATGCGGCCATCCTTCATTCGGTTGACGTAGCCAAGCCATCGCAAGCGTCTCTTTGTCAGTATGGCAAACATACTGGGCACATCTGCTCTGGCCAGGATGTCGATGTTGGAGACACGGTCCTGCCAAGTGATGCGCAGTAGTCTGTGAAGGCAGCGTTGGTGGAAGGCATTCAGCCGGCGTTCCTCGCAGGAGTAGAGGGTCCATGCTTCACTGCCGTATAGGAGAATACTCAGTACGCAGGCCATGTAGACTCTTATCTTGGTGTTGGTGGTTAGCATAGAGTTGTCCCAGACTCGCTTTGCCAGACGGGCCATCACCGTCGATGCCTTGCCGATACAGGCGTTCTGTTCGGCGTCTAGGGAGAGATTGCTGGAGATGATTGACCCGAGGTAGGTGAACTTGTCCACCACCGCAAGTGTGTGGTCGCCGATGTTGATACTGGGAGCACGGCTGACATCCTGGCCCATGACCTCGGTCTTTTTAAGGCTGATGGTGAGGCCAAACTCAGAGCAGGCACGAGCAAAGCAGTTGATGAGACACTGGAGCGCTTCCACAGTGTGGGCAACAAGACCACCATCATCAGCAAAGAGCAACTCACTGATTAGAACGCTCTGCACCTTGGTCTTTGATCTGAGGCGTGCCATGTTGAAGAGGCCTCCATCGCTCCTGGTGTGGAGGAAGACACCGTCTTCAGAGTCCCAGAAGGCGTAGCACAGAAGCAGAGAGAAAAAGATGCCAAATAGGGTAGGAGCCAGAACACAACCCTGCTTCACACCGTTCTTGATCGGGAAGGGTCTGAGGATAATCTATCAAACTGGACAATGCCGTTCATGTCCTGGTGGAACGACTTGATCATGATCAAAAGCTTGGGGGGACATCCAATTCGTTGGAGGAGGGCAAACAGTCCATCCCTGCTGAACTAGTCAAAAGCCTTGGTCAGGTCGATGAAGGCCAAAAAGAGGGGTTGTCTCTGCTCCCGGCACTTTTCTTGCAGCTGCCTCATAGAGAAGACCATATCTATGGCTGACCTGGTTGCTCTGAATCCACACTGCGCCTCTGGATACACACGTTCGGCAAGTAGTTGTAGTCTGTTGAGGACGACACGGGCAAAGGCTTTGCCAACTATGCTTAGGAGTGAGATACTACAATAGTTGTTACAATCGCTCCGCTCCCCCTTGTTCTTGTAGAGAGTGATGATTTTGACATCACGCATATCTTGGGGCACAGCCCCTTCCTCCCAGCATTACAGCAGGAGCTCATGGAGGTGTTTCAAGAGCGAGCTCTCCTTTGCGGTTTTGACGATTTCAGGGGGGATGTTGTCACTGCCTGGAGCCTTGCCGTTTGAGATGGAGTCTATCGCCTTGCTGAGCTCCTTGATGGTGGGTGGAGCGTCAAGCTCATCCATGACTGACAGTAGAGGGGTGTTCTCAAGGGCCGTGTTCGAGAGGGTGGCTACTCTCGAGTAGAGCTCTTGGTAGTGCTCAGCCCATCTCTCCATTTGTTTACCGCGATCCTTGATGACATTTCCTGCAGCTGATTTAAGTGGGGCGGTCTTGATGACACTGGGACCGAAAGTCTTCTTCATGCCTTCGTACATTTTGCGCATGTTTCCGTGATCTGCAGAAAGCTGTATGTCCTGGCAGAGGTTAAGCCAGTAGTCGTTGGCACATCGCCTTGCAATCTTTTGTGCATTGTTCCTCGCAGCGCGCAGTGTAGCAAGCGTCCGCACAGAGGGCTCCTTCTTGTGGGCAATTAGGGCTGCACATTTGGCGGCGAATGCAGGTTCCATCTCAGCAGCTCCAGCTTCAAACCAATCCGCACTCTTCCCCACCTTTTCCCCAAAGGTACCTATGGCGGTCTCAAACACAGCCTCACGGATGTGGTTCCACCTTGCAGAAGCACAGTCGATGGGACAGTCCGCCAGGGCTTCATTTATGACTTTAGCATAGCGTTCCCGCAGTTCAGGTACTGTAATCATAGCTGTGTTGATGCGGGGTCGGGGTTTCTGCTTGGAGCGGTTGACACGTCTGAGGCAGAGACGTACCTTGGTGGCGACCAGGGAATGGTCGGTGTCACAGTCAGCGCTGTGGAAACTGTGCGTGACCAGCACTCGGTTCAGCACGGATCTCCTGGTGATGACGAAGTCCAGCTGATGCCAGTGGCGAGACCTTGAATGTCTCCAGGACACTCGGTGACAAGGCTTGGTGGAGAAGAATGTGTTGGTCAGACAGAGGTCATGAAAGGAGCAGAGTTCAAGAAGGCGTTGACCGTTCTCATTGAGCTTGCCGATGCCGAAGCGGCCAATGCAGCGGGGCCAGGAGTCATGATCTGCCCCTATCCGTGCGTTAAAGTCACCGAGCAGAAACAGGTGCTCCTTGGCAGGGATCTGCTGGATCCTGGTTTCGAGTGCCTTGTAGAATGCATCTTTCACCTCAGTTGAAGAGCAGAGCATCGGAGCATAGGCGCTAACGATATTAGCTGGTCCAGAGGAGGTTATGAGATGGAGAGAGAGGACTCGTGGAGTGCCTGAAGACGGCGGTTCAATAGAAGACAGAAGGGAGTTTCAAACAGCGAATCCAACACCGTACAGGCGATGCTCGTCAGGCTCCTGTCCCTGCCAGAAAAACATATAGTTCTTCTCCTTCAAGCTGCCGCTGCCCGGGAGTCGCGTCTCTTGCAGTGCTGCAATGTCAATATTGAGCCTCTTCAGCTCGCGGTCGATGATAGCAGTTTTCCTGGCGTCATTAATTTGCTGGAGGTCGTCAGAGAGGCCAGGACACATTGTTCTGACGTTCCAGGTTGCCAGACTCAGCACTGGCGGCTTTGGTTTCTTGATATTAGCTGGTGCAGTGATTACAGTCTGTGATTCAGCTTTTGGCCTACACTTCAAGCACCCTTTGAAGTAAGCGGACCGTGACGGGCCAGCACCTTACTGACTGGGAGCTGGCCAGCTAAAGGAGGGGGGTAGCTGGCCAGTGGGACACGACGATCCCTCCCACCGTTGGGAGACAGCCCTAGGCGCCCGAGCTTACGCCAATTTGCTCTGGACTTTTAACCAGTAACTGCGTCTCCCCATTTTGAGCTGCCGCAGAAGGCGGCACTGGAGTGACCTCTCCAGGGCACAGGCCAGGGCGAAGTTGTGGAGAAACTGAGATGCCCAGTTGACAGATCCTCCTTCTCAGCCTTGCTGGTAGTGTCCAATGGAAGGGACTAGCCGATACAGTTGGTACCAACTTGGCTACAGGAGTTGCAGGGAGGTCCCGCTACGCGAAGACCAACCGCCTTCGGGGCTCCACTCCGGATTTTCTGTAGGGGTTGTCTCCCTTAGCCTTTGTCACTCCTGTGACGACCACAAGGCAGTGGTGCTATTTGCCCATAGCTGGGGGTTGTTTTGTGTGGCACCAGGGCGTGTCCACGCGCCGGTGGGCCTGCGTGCCACACATTTGGGCCCAGCCCAAGGGGGACACACCTCCTTCCTTAAAAAAGCATTAAATTGAGTTTGAGATTACCTTGCAATATGAACATGCTCATACAGAGAAGCAAAAACATGGATGGTTGAACATTCATCCTACAAACTACACAAAAACAAATTCCCTTTCCCCACATTCGTGGTAATCCCCCCAAAATCAAAAAAAAATCTGTCTCCCGTTATAGCTAGTGACTGTTCCACACCTGCGAGGATCAGTAAAACCACTCTCTCTTTCTCCTCTCAATCACCCTGACTCTACTACTATTTTTAATGACATTAACTCTCTTCTGTAGTTTTTTCAACATAACTTCAAAGTTTTATAGGAACTTTGTACATCATAGCTTTTTTTTTTATAATACAATCTGTATTTTGTAGACATGCTACATGTTTCAGATTAATCAGATGCCTGTACAAATGCTTAAATGTTCTACCTTTATCATGTTCATGCTTAGCTCCCACCAGTCTCCTCCTGGATCTGCTTAATGAGCTCCTGCGCCTCTTGAGGGGTCTTGAAGATGTGGGTTCTGCCCTTATATGTAATCAGCAGTCTTGCCGGATGAATCACTCCGTGACGAATCCCGAGGTTGCGCAGCTCTTTGCGGGCGGGGTCGAACTGCCTCCTTAATTGTTGAATTCCTGTGGCCAAATCTGGGTAGAATCGCACCTGTTGATCCTGGTATTTAATTTCCCCTTTAGCTCGCGCCGCGTTGGTGACCGTCATCTTGTCCCTGAAATTGAGGAACTTCATAATCAGCGTCCTCGGTGGTGTCTTATTATCTCTTGGTGGGCCAATTCGGTGAGCTCTCTCTAAGACGACCGATGACTGCAGATCTGCATTGTTCAGCGCTTCTGGAATCCACTTTTCCAAAAAGGAACATGGGTCCCGTCCCTCCGCTCCCTCCGGGAGGCCCACCAGCCTCAAATTATTCCGTCGCGAGCGGGATTCCAAGTCTAGAACGTCATCTTCCAGACGTTTCCATTTTAATTCCGGTGTTTGCAACTTTGATTGTAGGCTGGTGACGTCATCTTCAGCGCTTGAAATTCGGAGTTCCGCCTGCGATACTTGTTCCATACAGTCGCTTATTTCCTTTCTCATTCCTTCTATCGCTGCTATAATCCCATCAAATTTAGACGAAATGTCTGCTCTCATGGAGCTGATGGCGGCAAGCACCGCGCTTGTCCCCTCCTCAGCAGCTACCGCTCCGCCGCTGGCTACATCCTCCGCCATAGTCTCTGGAGTTTTTTCTGCTTCGCCACGAGCGTGGAAGTCTGTTAGTTTGGATTGTTTTGTCGAATTACTTTTTCCTCTGCCTAATTTCCAAGCCTTGGTCTTTACCATATCCGCGCCTAAACGCTGGGATGGGTTTTTGTTCCAATTAAGAGAGTTTTAGCAAACTTTTTAATATTAGGAGCAGAGCAGTGTGAAACACATCTTCCTATGTGGCGGCCATAACCGGAAGTCCACAGTTGCACATATTATTCAGAAATTTAAGATCCACGGTGTAGTGGAGCTGAAATAACGAGGCGGTTTTGTATTAAAAACAGGGTTTTTAATGAATAGCTCCTCTATCAAATCTCATCAGGTGTAGAGCTTGGCAGAAGGCAAGAGAGAGATCTCTGCTTCGCTCGCTGGTTAAATACAAGCACACATAGGACCACTCATTGAAAAAGCTGACGTAAGAGCCACTCATTGAAAAAGGTAACATCTCCCCGTTATCTTAACCCCCATTGTCCTGCCATCCCCTCTCCCTGTCTTGGGAGGTGATGGGAAACTCCCCCTCTCGCTTTAGGGGTAAAGGTGTCGAGTCCATCTCCACTGCCGCGTCTTGGGAGGTCCATTGTCTTTAACCCGGCGTGGGGAATGCTCTGTCCTTTCTAGGTGTGAAGCTCCTTACATATGCTGTCACAAAACATTTCCACTTGTTCTAACATATGTAGATATGGGATATAAGAGTCATATATACCACAGGCCCCCCAAACACTAGGAAAGGACACAGAAAGAATTACAGTCTAAGATAAACAACTATGAAATACTACGTGTTACAACTGTTGCTACCGGAGAAGTTTTCTAGCAGCCATGCCCCTAAGAAAGTTCAATGGTAAACATAACAGCATAGTGAAATCATAAGTAGCCTTAAACTGTTGCAGCACAATTAGTGAATAATTGCGGGGTGGTTGGTATCAGTCCTTGTGCTGTTTGGGTTTTATCCTTCTCCCAAAACTGCTGTAGGTTGGCTTAGGTGTCCCGCTGGGACCTTCTCGTGGTGAATCTGCATTGTGGGAAGGAAAGAGATTATTTGTTCCCTGCCTGGGGGCTGAGACTTTTCCTCTGGGGGGTCTACCATGCCGAGGCGCTCGTGCCACCTGTGTAGGCTCGTCTCTCAGCAAGAAGGCAGGTTTGAGTCTGTCGACACTGACCACTTCCTTTCTGTCCCCATAATCAAGCACAAAGTGTTTGTCACCATTTTCCAGCACTCTGAACGGGCCATCATAAACTGGGCGTAACGTTGGTTTAATAGCTTCATGCTTAACAAAAACGAACTCAGTGTTTTTCAAAGTTTGAGGAAGAAAAACTCGTGGAAAAGAGTGATGAGCTGGACCGTGGAGGGAAACCGGTCCGCTGCTGCCTAAAAACCTTGGGACGGGAAAGTGTCCTGGTTCTGGGTTCTCTGGTAAAAATTCTCCTGGGAGTCTGATAGGCTGGGCAAAAACTAATTCTGCAGGAGAAGCGTCTAAATCCTCTTTAGGTGCTGCACGCAACCCCAATAAAACCCAGGGGAGTTTATTAACCCAATTTGTGTCCGTTAGTGAGGCCCTGAGGGCAGCCTTTAAGGACCTGTGAAAACGCTCGCATAACCCATTAGCCTGAGGGTGATAAGCGGTGGTGCGATGAATTGTTGCCCCTAAACTGTTAGACATGGCTGACCAGAGCTCTGAGATAAACTGAGGCCCTCTGTCTGACGTGATGTCTGATGGAACACCGAAACGTGCCACCCAGTTTGCTAGAAAAACGCGAGCGACCTCCTCCGCTGTGGTTGACGCTAGAGGGACTGCCTCTGGCCAGCGCGTGGTGCGGTCTATCATTGTTAACAGGTGTGTGAAACCTTGGGAGGAAGGTAGAGGCCCCACGAGGTCGACGTGAATGTGGTCGAATCTTCTAGCAGGAATTGGAAAAGGCTCCAGAGGGGCCTTTGTGTGTCTGTGTATTTTGGCGCGTTGACAAGGAATGCAAGTTTTTGCCCATTCTCTCACGTTTTTGCGCAGGCCTGACCACACAAACTTTTCAGCAACCATTTTGACCGAGGCGCGCACACCTGGGTGCGCGAGGGCGTGAATTGCGTAGAAAATACGGCGGCGCCAAGCAGTTGGTACTAACGGGCGAGGTCGGCCGGTTGAAACGTCGCATATTAGGGGAGGCACGCCGTCGCGCAACTCTTTTTTCTCCAGCCTTAACCCTGTTGGTCCGGACAGGAGCGCGCGCACGTCTGCATCACTGCTTTGTTCCTCCGCCATGGCTGCATAATCTATCCCATCCTGGATAGGTGCTGCGTATGTGTGTGCGTTAGTGAAGAGTTCCGCTGCTGAGGCGGTGTAATCTGTCTCCTCGTGCTCTGGCGGTGTCACAGCGCGAGAGAGACAGTCAGCTACTACGTTAAGTTTGCCTGCTACGTGTCGAATGTCTGTGGTGAACTCTGAAATCGCAGCTAGCTGTCTTTGTTGTCTGCCTGACCATGGTTCTGAAATTTTAGCCATAGCAAAAGTGAGCAGCTTATAGTCCACAAAAGCTGTGAAACTCCGCCCTTCTAACCAAAACTGGAAGTGGCGGATGGACAAATGAAGCGCCAGCAGCTCTCTGTCAAAAGTGCTGTATTTGCGTTCAGTTGGGTTTAGCGATTTGCTAAAGAATGCTAAAGGTTGCCAGACCCCACTGACAAGTTGTTCTACAACTGCCCCTATAGCCAGGTCTAAAGCATCTGTGGTTAGAGCAATGCGGGCTGAGGGATCTGGGTGGACTAACATTGTGGCGTTAGCTAGGGCGCTTTTTACTTCTGCGAAAGCGCGTTCGCGCTCCGGGGTCCATTCGACCGCGTTGGAAGCTTTCTTTTTTCTGAGCACGTCATATAGGGGTTGCATGAGCTGAACTGCGTGGGGGAGGAAACGGTTGTAAAAATTAACCATCCCCAAAAATTCCTGTAGCGACTTAACCGTTTGAGGCCGTGGAAAACTTTCTATCGCACGAACTTTGTCTGGAAGCGGAATTGCCCCTGCCGGGGAGACCCTATGTCCCAAAAAATCAATTTGTGATACGCCGAATTTGCATTTGGCTGGATTGATTATAAGTCCGTGCTCTTCCAGCCTCTGAAAAACGGTAGTGAGGTGCTGTTCGTGTTCTTCCTTGGATGAGCTGGCTACCAGCATGTCATCGAGGTAGACAAAAACAAAGGGTAGGTCGCGTAGGACTGCGTCCATCATCCGTTGAAAAGTTTGAGCCGCGCCTTTGAGGCCGAATGGCATTCTTAGGAATTTAAAAAGGCCGAAAGGGGTTATAACCGCTGTTTTAGGAATATCTTCAGCTCGGACTGGGACTTGGTGATAACTGCGGACTAAGTCTATTTTTGAAAAAATGCGCGCACCTGCTAAATGTAATGAAAAATCCTGAATGTGAGGAATGGGGTAGCGGTCATGCGCTGTAGCGTTGTTTAGCCTGCAGTAATCTCCGCACGGTCTCCAAGAACCGTCAGATTTCGGGACCATGTGAAGTGGTGAAGCCCAAGGGCTCTTTGAACGTCGGCAAATGCCTAATTTTTCAAGAGCTGCAAATTCGTCCCTTGCTATGTTGAGCTTGGCCACGTCTAAGCGGCGAGCTTTGGCAAAAACGGGAGGTCCCGTTGTTGGAATGAAGTGTTTAACCCCGTGTTTGGCTACCGTGGCTGAGAATTTGGGGGTTGTGAGTGCTGGAAATTGGGTGAGGAGTTGTTCAAACTTACCTCCCGCTGTGGTGACGTTGGCCTGCACAGGTGGTGGGGAAACTCGAGCTGAACATGGAATAGAAGCAAAAGATAGTGCATTAACCAGGCGCCTATTTGCAAGATCCACTAATAACCCATGTGCACACAGAAAATCTGCGCCTAACAAGTTAAAGCTCACCGCTGCTACAACAAATGTCCATCTGTAGCTGCGGCCGTGGATGAGGAGGTGCAGGCTCTTTTCCCCGAACGTGTCGATGTCAGAGCCGCTGGCTGCCACTGCTCCGTTGCCCCGGGTGCCCATGGTTCGATCTGCGTGGGAGGGCATGACGAAACTCAGCTGAACTCCTGTGTCGATGAGGAACTGCTTGCCTGTGTATCCATCCGTCACGTATAACAGCTTATTCTTCTCGCCGAGAACCGCTGCTGTTAATGGCCCTCGGCTTTGGCGTTTCCACGACATCGTAAACTTGCAGGGGGGAACACATTTGCGGGCTTTCTCTGCGAAGCGGTGGTGATAATAGCAGACGTCGTTCTGCTCGTTGCGCTTGGGTCGCGCCGCTGTCACTGTGGGTTGAGTCTCTCCAAGGCTCGGGGTGTCAGCTTTCAGATCTGCGGATGCCACTGTGGGTGTCCGTTCTCTGCAGGCATTGACGAGCCGGTAAGCCTCGTTGGCCAGTGTGCGGAAATCCTGATGATTATTGCACTTCATACTGGCGAGTGTCCCTCTCAAATGCGGTGGTAGCGTGCTGAGGAAAATGAATTGGAAAAGGAAATTATCATTATCCTCCTCCTTGAGTTGTAGCAAATCCTCCATGAGGGTCCTCGGATTGCTCCCTCTGTGGCCGTAGACCGCCAGGATCCTCTCGGCTCTTTCCTCCGCTGATGGGACATAATTCGCCACGATGGTCGCCTTGAGTGTCTCATATTTGTCCCGGGCTGGTGGTCGCCGGACCAAGCTCCGCACACACTTCGAAGTGGCGGAGTCGAGTTTGGAGACGATATGGTAAAACTTAATATCGTCTGCTGTGATGCCCGCCAGTATAAACTGGGCTTCGGCTTGCTGGAACCAAGATGCAGGGTCTTCTCTCCAGAAGTCTGGCAGCTTGACAGCGACGGCGTTCGTGCACACCATCATTGTCGTGTTCGCCGGGTGAGAGTGCGTTTCTACGGCTCTCACGGCGGTGCTGGAGCTCGGTTGAGCTCTCTCAGTGCCCTCTGCCGTGGGGAACAGCTGTCTGCTTGTTCCCTCGTCTGCGTCGTCGCTGGTGTATGCCCGAGTCACCATGGATGAGCAGCTTGAAGAACGCCTCCGGTCCATATTCTCGCGTCAGGGTCACCAGTGTAGTGGAGCTGAAATAACGAGGCGGTTTTGTATTAAAAACAGGGTTTTTAATGAATAGCTCCTCTATCAAATCTCATCAGGTGTAGAGCTTGGCAGAAGGCAAGAGAGAGATCTCTGCTTCGCTCGCTGGTTAAATACAAGCACACATAGGACCACTCATTGAAAAAGCTGACGTAAGAGCCACTCATTGAAAAAGGTAACATCTCCCCGTTATCTTAACCCCCATTGTCCTGCCATCCCCTCTCCCTGTCTTGGGAGGTGATGGGAAACTCCCCCTCTCGCTTTAGGGGTAAAGGTGTCGAGTCCATCTCCACTGCCGCGTCTTGGGAGGTCCATTGTCTTTAACCCGGCGTGGGGAATGCTCTGTCCTTTCTAGGTGTGAAGCTCCTTACATATGCTGTCACAAAACATTTCCACTTGTTCTAACATATGTAGATATGGGATATAAGAGTCATATATACCACACACGGGACTGTAGCCAACCTCCCTGGACGTGGCCGCAGGAGGAAATTTGATGAAAAATGGAAGAGACGGATAATACGAATGGTAACAAAAGAGCCCAGAACAACCTCTAAACACATTCATGGTGAACTCCAAGGTCAAGGTACATCAGTGTCAGATCGCACCATCCGTTGTTGTTGGAGCCAAAGTGGACTTCATGGGAGACGACCAAGGAGGACACCACTGTTGAAAACAAATCATAAAAAAGTCAGACTGGAATTTGCCAAACTGCATGTTGACAAGCCACAAAGCTTCTGGGAGAGTGTCCTATGGACAGACTAGACAAAACTGGAACTTTTTGGCAAGGCACATCAGCTCTATGTTCACAGACGCAAAAATGAAGCACACCAAGAAAAGAACACTGTTCTTACTGTGAAACATGGAGGAGGTTCTATGTTCTGGGGCTGCTTTGCTGCATCTGTCACAGGGTGTCTTGAATCTGTGCAGGATACAATGAAATCTCAAGACTATCAAGGTATTCTAGAGAGAAATGTGCTGCCCAGTATCAGACAGCTTGGTCTCAGTCGCAGGTCATGGGTCTTGCAACAGGATAATGACCCAAAACACAGCTAAAAACACCCAAGAATGGCTAAGAGTGAAACACTGGACTATTCTAAAGTAGCCTTCTATGAGCCCTGATCTAAATCCTATTGAAGATCTGTGGAAGGAGCTGAAACATGCTGTCTGGAGAAGGCACCCTTCAAACCTGAGACAACTGGAGCAGTTTGCTCTTGAGGAGTGGGCCAAAATTCCTGCTGAGAGGTGCAGAAGCCTCATTGAGAGTTACAGAAATCGTTTGATTGCAGTGATTGCCTCAAAAGGTTGTGCAAGAAAATATTAAGTTAAGGGTACCATCATTTTTGTCCAGGCCTGTTTCATGAGTTTGTTTTTTAAAATAATTCTGTTGAACCACAATTCAAAAGCATTGTCTGATTTTCATTGGCTAACTTTCATAGAATTTTTATTTATTACCACTTTTGTCAGATTCAAGTTATTTCTGTGACCATTTTGGTTTTTTCTTTCATTAAAAACCCCTTGACGCCTATTGTCGCAAATTCGCATCAAACCAAAAACAAAAAACAAAAAACAAAAAAACAACGATTTTCAATTATGAAAAAAATAATTTAAAAAAATAATAATAAAAAAATTGTTAACAATTGGAAAAAAATTCAGGCGTCAAGGGGTTACAGAGGGGTACCAACAATTTTGTCCACGTTTGTAAGAAGCAAAGAAAGGCCCCCTTCTTGGCTAAGAAGGCTGTGGCACAGGTATAGTATGACTGATTACTGATCAGAGGGTGAGGGGTTCAATTCCCACTGTGTCTGCATGTCAAAGTATCCTTGAGCAAGACACTGAACCCCCAGTTGCTTCTGGTGGGTCAGGCCAGTGTTTGTGTAATTTGTATTTCAGTTTGCTAGTGCATGCCCATAGAAACCAAGTATAAGCAAGCATTTCTGCTGCATGCCTGCCTTTGATCTTTGACATGGTTACCATGGCAACAGTAACCATGGCGATGCCTGTCTTTGATCTTTTGTCTGGTTAAGCAAGTTGACCATGGCAACAGGTGAACTTGCTTAGCCATCCTCGGATCACCTTTTACTGGCTGTCCCTCGAACCCATTTCAAAACTCGAGGTGATAGAGCCTTTCAGGCAGTGGCACCAAAATTGTGGAATGCTCTACCATTTATGCCCTCAGTAAACTCTGTTGTTCGCACAAATAGGTATGGTCAATCTGAAATGAGAAACATGTTACTGCTGTTTTGCAAACTGCGTAACATCACACATCTTGCCATGTTTAAAAAAAATGTTTTGAAGATTATCCCTGAAGTAGTGATGTTGGGATAAAGTTGCTAAAGTTGTTATGTTCGTGACAGCAAACTGAGGCCTGGCCTGAATAAGAAAGTAAAGAGATGACTAGAAAATTCCCAACAGAAATTTTGAGAGAGTGTCAATGCCATAGTCAAGCGAGGGTGGCTTTAAGCTGTGAGGGGCAATAATAAAATAAAATTTATATTTTATCCTAAGTAATTATTTGACATATTTATTTTCCTTCCAAATGTGTTATTTTTTTAGCCTTTGTCAGTGTTAACAGACTCATATTACCTGTACAGTTAGCTGTTGTGAAAATGTCAGGACAGGACGGTGCTCAGCCGAGAAAACCACATAGGAATAGTTTGACCCAGGCGATTTTATTCATCTGAGAAATTACAGCCTCCTTGGCTATAGTCATTTACACCCCCACACACTCATTTAAATTATATGATCAGAGCTGGTTAGAGTAGTCAGAAATTTCCCAGTTTGGGATCAATAAAGTACATCTATCTATCTAAATCAACTTTGTACAATATAGATTGTTCCCTCCAATACACAACTAAGACAATTACAATTATTACTGAGGGTGGTAACAACACTGTTCATTCAAATGTAAAATATACTGTCTGGGTCTATATTTATATTTTGCTGGGTAATTTGACAAACTGTAGTGTTGATACCATCTAGCTGCAATGCTATTGCACTGTGTATATAACTGTGTACATATATTTGAGACTTTATTCTTATAAATTTGTGAGGTCTTTCTCAAAACTTTCATTTTTCTTATAAACATTTTTCTCATCGATTTGTGGGTTTTTAACGTCCAATTTCAGCTCTACTTTATAATGAATTTATTATGTTTTTTTTTTTTTTCTTGAAAAGTTTATGGTAAAATCGTGACTTTTTCACACATATCTGAACATTACTCTGCAGAGCCAGAACAGAATAATGACCCTCATTTATCAAACTGCGTAATATAGAAAAGTGGTCATATGATCATTTCAAGTCAAAGATCAGTATTAATCATCAATGTGAATGTGATTGTATGGTACGCTCAAATCCCATGTCAGCTCTGAGGTTGTGTAAATAAGTTTTCAAGTCACTGTAGACTTCGCAGTGCAACAGAGAAACCTGGTGTGTGGGAGAATTATTTGATCATATCAAATTATAATGAGCAGTGTAATGTTCAGGTGATATGCTTACCTTATGTGGATGAGAGTTTTGAGGATTTACTTAGGGGCTGCTTTTAGGAATCATAAATGTTCTATCCATATTCATGACACTGCGGCAAATTTTAAAACAGATTAAGCCAGCAAAGTTTTTTAAAACTAGAGTTATTTCATGGAATGGAGAAAACTGAATTAAATTTTTAGTTCTGAAATATTTTTTCTTTTTCGTTGTAATTGAGCTTAGGGTTTTTCAGTTGTCCTTTTATTTCTGTATTTATATCTGCACTGTAGGTAGTCTCTTCTGTAAGCACTGTGTTAAAATAATATTCTAAAACAGAGGCATCGGACTGGGGGTTAAACGGCACTGTGTACCTAGGGCCCACTGCAAGGAGGGGGCCCTTGAAAAGCCTGGAATGAAAAGGTTTTTTTTGTGGTGCATTTTTAAATTTCTATTCCATAATGTCATAATGAAATTCATCCTGACTGAATGAAGTGGTTAAGAGACTGAATTTTGCATTATCAATAATTATGGATATTCTCTGAGGCCCCACCACCTCTTCAAAAAAGGTAAAAAGTGGTTTAGTCCACTCCTGCACAGCTGCACCAGTTGGTTCAATTTAGTTACTTTAGACTGGTCCTAGTCAGCCAGAGGAGCAGGAGGAGAGAGAACAGTCATGTCTTTCCTCAAGAAATTTAAATCAAGATATCAAAAAAGAAAAGGGAAGGACACTAAATTAAGGGAAAAGAGTCAGCTTCTCACCAGTTCCCATACCTGTCAAGGCATACCTCATGCCTCCCTTATTGGGGGGGCTTTCACACCTGTACTGAGTACTTAAAAACTGTATTTATCGGCAGATGAAAGAAAACTGAAGCAAAAAAACAAAAACAAACAGAAAACAAACAAACAACAACAATTGCAACATGAACTATTTCATACATATTTATTCAAATGTACACTTATATGGACACAATCTTGAGCCATAACTTTTTGGTAATGTGAAAATAATATGCCAAGTAGCACAAAATAAATAAATAAATAAATAAATTAAAAAAATGATAATATTAATAATAAACAAATAAAATTAAATAAAAAACCAATATTTTTCAAATTTACATCAGCACAAGGTAGATTGCTTAATTTGAAAGTACATAAGAATAATTCTGAATATAGTTCTTAATTGTCAGCTAGATATATACACTTGGAATTAAAGCGTTTTTAATTGTCAGCTTTGTTACACTAATGCACTTGGATGAACTTGAAACAAGAAAATGTTTACTGATGCTGCTTGTTATAGTTCCAAGTAGCAGCCTTTGCTGACTCTAGCATTTCTTTTGAAGGCTTGACCTTGAAGCATGGAGTGTCACAATTCATTTTCACTTGCATGAAAGAAGTCAGAGTTTCTGGAAGCATACTTTTTCTGAAGTCGGTGTGAATTTTCCTGACCATGCTGAAAGCCCTCTCACTGTCAGCATTGCTGTGAGGAAGGCAAAGCAGTGCTGAGTACACTTTGAGGAGCTGGGGGAAGCGGGGCACATCAAGGGCTGTCTTCAAGGCCATCACCTGACCCCAGTAGACATCGACACGGACAGGCTTGCCATCCTTGTCTTGTAGAGGCACTGTGTTTTGTGGCAGCAGTTGCAGGTCCTCCCATTCTTCTTTCAGCTCTTCTGTATCAACAGTGGGGCAAAATGCAGCAGCAAGCTCTACAATGGGGCCATAGGTCAGGGACTCTGTTTTCCTGGGGTCGAGGACAGAGAGGTGTGGCAGAATTTTGTCGTCAAAGGGGAACTTGTTGAGCGCTTTCTCACTACAGCTTCATAGAAGCCTCTTACTGCTTCGAAGAACTTCTGCTGTGTGCCTGGGTCAAGTTCATGGGTTTGTAGGGCTTCTCTGGTTTCCAGTCCGATGGAGATAAACTCATCAGAGTACTGCAGGCCACTGTCTAGGAAATCCAGCCTTCTTAGGTCATTGGTCGCCTTTACATACTTCATTTGAGCAAATTTGACCAATAGTTTTCTCAAGAGATGATCCATTTCAGGGAGGAGACTGCCTATCTTGCTCTCGTCTGTTTGAAAGATGGTGTTGAAGTTGTTGATGATAGGCAGGATGAACTTGAGAAGCAGGAACAAGTCACATACTGTCAGGCTCTTTTGGCCATGTACCCAAAAAAAAACAAGACGACTTCTTTGACAGACTAATCACATAGAATGAAACATACGTCCATCACTATGATACAGAAACTAAAGCCCAGTTGAAGCAATGGAAGCGTTATGACTCACCACCTCTGAAGAAGGCACATGTCCAACCCTTGGCAGGCAAGGTCATGCTCACGGTCTTTTGGGACCAGCATGGAGTAGTGATGATGGATTGGCTGGTAAAGGGTACCACAATTACCGGGACTTACTACACTTCATTGCTGCAGAAATTGCAGAAGGTCATCAAAAGCAATAATCATGCTGACCAAAGGTGTCCGCTTCCTGCAAGATAATGCCGGGTTCACAACTTACACGTTGCCCAGAGGGAAGCACAGTCCTGCAGCTATTTAATCCTTCATTCACCCCACTTCCCTTCCCTACCTTACACCATTGACTTCCACCTTTTTCCAACAATGAAGTCATTTTTGAAGGGCAAGCCCTTCCAAGACAATGAAATGCTGATTTCCATGGTCAAGTTGTGGCTTCTGGCACAGCCTGCAGACTTCTACAGGTGAGGTCTCCGCAGCTGCATAAAGCGATAGGAGAAATGTGTAACCCTTGGTGGTAACTATGCAGAGAAAGACTAATAAATGTGCCAAGGTTGAGTCTTCTCAGTCCATGGAAGATGACTCAGGGGAAATCTCTTATGAACAGCCCTCATAAATGTGTAACATTTCTATATTTTAGCTAAATTATATAAAATTGAAAAGCCTGTTTTTTAGTGCCATAGCTATCATGGAGCAGCATATGCCCTGCTGAATCTGAACAGCGCTGTCAGTCAAAGATGGTGTTTCCCTATTCTCACCTACTGTAAATCATCACCTTCATTGGGTTTGATCTACTGAAAGCTGAAGTCTGATACTTTATATCCAGTGTGTCTAGGAAGCATGAAGGACTAAAAAGGCGCCAACCTGTAGTGTGGGTCTGGCTGTCAGGTATGATCTGATGCAGATGAGCGTATTTTCCCTTCTCCAAGCTCGGACTCTCCCATTCTTTTCGGTGACGTCCAGTCCCTCGATTTCCCTTTTCTTCAAGCTTTGTTTTCTTCGCCGGCGGCGCGCTGCATGAAGCCATTTTGAAAATCACAAAAAGACTGCTTAGGTGCGCTCAATTTTGCCAGGCATCGAATTACTGTTCAGTTGATTTTAGGTTCTCTCAATAATTTTTTTTTCGCTGTATATTTTTCTTTTTGGCGTACAGAAATTGCAATACGCCCGTATTTGCTAAAATTGCATTTTCCCCGTATTAAAATATGGTGAAACTGTATCACTTGACGGGTACCTTTGAGAGAGATAAACAATACAACTGAATTAACACACGCACTGTTGCCAACTTCTCAGTAAGGAAAGCAGCTATTGGCTGTCCTAAAAGTCGCTAGAAGTCGCTAAACGATGTCATCACCTAATTTGCATAATTGGTCATTTGCATGTAATTGTAATGGGTGCTGTAGGACAGAAGAATAATGTTGTGGGAGAGACAAAAAGTGAGTAAAAAACACCCTAAATATGTTTAGAACTACAAATTAACTTTCTTCTGTTGATTCTTGGTTTGTTTGTTTTAATTTGGCATTTAAACAGGCCATCACTTCTGTATCATCTCCAATAAATGGCTTCAACCAGCCTTTGAATTCAAGGTTTGAGTCCCACTCCTTTCTGTATTTTTGACCCTACAGTTTAGATTGTGACATGATAGGCTAGCTGCTAGATGTTTAGCTTATGTCAAAGACACACACACACAGTGGAAGAAGTGAGTACATGACTGAGGCTGTTAGTCAAATGCAGTGATTTATTAGTGTGACAGTGAAGAAACATTTATATCTATTGGCGGGGGGTTGTACATGTGCAATTCATTTGCAGTCTGGACGTGAGTTGCGTGGGTCTCCTCTCTGACTGCAACTAACTGCTGCACGAGGCTACTGTGAGACTGACTGCTTGTGAGTACTTTGGGATGGAGAGAAGCTCATGGTAGCACCCGCTGCTTGTTGAGGATAGTAACTGCAGACAAACAGTGTTTTCACGTCAGCAGGGCTTGACATTAACTTTTTTGCTCACCGGCCACTGTGGCTAGCGATTTTCCAAAGTTACTAGCCACTCAGCCTTTTCACTATCCACAATTTTGTAGTTGGAAAATTATGTTTAATATGATCAGATTTGATTATCGCATGCTAAAATGTAGTTGACTTAAATGTACAACCTTTTAAAATGCAATGACCCTTATACATACATAAAAATAGCAAGAAAAGAAAATTGCAAGAGAAACACTGTTTAAGTAGTTATTAAACAGCAGTAAATAGTGTAAAACAATAGAGAAAAAAATATTTGCAATGTTAGAGTGAAGTACAGGTAGATTTGGGGTCCATCCCAATTTTAATTTCTACACTTTCTCCTTCACCTTCCCCTTGGCCCTTGAAATCAAGGGACCCTTGTTCTCATCAGAAAAAAGAAGAAAAAGAAAACTGATGAGAAAAAAGTCTTATCTTACAGAGAAAAATGTCTCAAATTTACACAAACTGTTCTAATCAGTAGAAAGTCAAAAATTTACTAGAAATTAAGCTGTAAATTCACAGAGAAAATTTTGGACCCCCTGGTGGGCTGTTTTTGGCCCACAGGCCATATGTTTGACACCCTTGGATGAACCCATTAAAAATACATATTTAGAGGATGTACTTTCATGAAATAGCTGCATATCACAACAGCATGTTAATGAATAAGATAAAATAAAATGGACAACACAGATAAATGAAAGTTCCCCTTAGAAGAAGCTTCATTTGTTCTTTACAGCAACAAATCACAGTTGCTTTTTCTCTGTGTGGTAAGAAAACTTACATTTACACAACTGCGGTCATTAAATGCAAGCTTCTTGCTCTAAAAATACTCATATTTCACCACAGAGGTAGGAGCTGATGTTGAGGGCTACTCACCACTCGGACACAGCATTTCTTCCTGCCGGGCTGCGGTGTGAACTGGGGCAGAACAGGAGACCCGCAAACAGGGGTCCAGGTGACAGTGGACCAATGAGCACACACTATGAGCAGATAGTGCTTCTGGGAGTTGTAGTTTCGTAGTCTCACATTACAGATAGATTGCATCTAAAATTAAACCTAAGGAAACTACAACCCACCAAGCCCTGCATGTCAGCGTCTACAAAACACCAGAAAAGTCTCTGATAATACCAGAAAAAGTCACTAGATTTGTTGCTAGTCGCTTTTGACAAAAAAGTCACCACGAGGGTTTGAAAAGTTGCCAGATTTAGCGAGAAGGGGGTCGGGGAAGGAAGAGTAGATGAAACAGGGGCAGTGGGAAAGGGCAAGGTGTACGGTTTCAGTCTGTCATGATGAACCACCTGGGGCTGCTCAGTTAGATCCAGGGGGTTAACAATACAATAGACCAGGCCAACATCCGCACCTAAGCTTGGCACCTGCTCGATCTGAAAGGGGCACTTCCAGTGTGGTGCCACCTTTGTGCATCTCTCATTTGGGTTATTTAGCCACACCAATGCTCCCACCTCATACAACTGATGACAGACCTCCTCATCATAATAATGATGACTGGCGCCTAGCGGCTGCCCCGGCCTTGGATGCACTCTGCAGAGCGTGCCCAAATGCTAAGTCACGTTTCGTTACTTTGTATTCATACATGTGTAATGACAATAACGTTGAATCTCATCTCATCTCATCTCTAAGCTAAACTTAGCCGCACATTGGCACTCATGCTATGCTGTAACTGACACACTATTAACGTTTAGCAATCCATGGAGGATTTTTTTTTTTTTTTTTTTTTTATCCTACTGCTGCCACCAGTGTAACCGAGCTTTCAGGGTTCATAATACTGATTCAGTAGGGAGGAATAATGACATGGGTGACGAGGTAGAACACATACATCCCTTTCTCTGGCTTCTTTTTATTCTCTACCACTTTCACACTTCCTGTATATCAGAACCAAACTCCACCTTACAGCAACACCAGAGGGTCATCTCCGCTACAATACACAACACAAAAGATCTGTTAAAATATTTTAGCACTTCCTCTGTGATTGATCCTGACAGATTTAGTATCAGTCAGAATTGGTCAAATGAAGCAGAGGAGGCAAATAGTTCAACTTTAAGGCCATAATGAACGATGAATAAAGTAGAGTGTAATTATTATATGACCTACTTTTGGCGCATTTGAGTCAGATTTAATACTTTATAAAAACTATTTGATCTTGAAAAAGGGCTGTCTTATAATTATTACTTAATTACTTAATTCAATACATTAACTAGAAAAAATATTCTCAAGGAGTGCCATGCATCAGAAGACATTATAAAATACAGAGCAGAATAAGTTCACAATACAAAACATGACTGATATGCCTTTGTAGGTGTAAAGGGGACAGTATATAGTACAAAGTGTCTATTTGGATATAAGGAGGTGTGTGTGTGTGTGTGTGTGTGCTTGCGGGACATGTTTTTTAATTGGCTTTCTCATTTGTTTAAGGGATATTTACACATTTTATTAGTTTTGAGTTGTTTATGCATTTGTTTACCTGTTTGTTTACTCCAGGTGATGGGTGTGATCTAGTGATTCGGGGTCCTGTTTAGTATTTTGAGGGAATTAAGTATGGAATTACGAAATGTGATTTTCATTGCAGTGTTGTTATTTTATACCACTAGGCTGTGCTAAGCACAGGAAAAAAAAAAAAAAACGCCTTTTGTCAGAACAAAATAAGACTGGTTCCTATGGAAACAGAAACCTGGGGAGGCTGATAGTTTTTTGCCGTTTTGTGAAAATTTTTCTTGGTCCGTGGAAGATTCAAGATTCAAAGGCTTTATTACCATGTGCACAGTTAAGAAATGCTACATTTCCTGAGCAACAAAATTCTTACTTTGCTCTCTGAACGAATGCCAGGTAATAGGTACACAACGATACTATTAAGATAATAACACAATAACACAATAACACAATCCTAATACTAATGGATGCTAATAACACACACACCAACACACAGTTAGGCAATTAGGACTCCTAAGCACCCCTTGAAACTAAATACTAATACTAATGAGTACTAATAACACACATTAGGCAATCTGGACAGCTAAAGCAGTTGATGCAATCAAACAAGAGGAATGAAATTGAAAATTCACTGGATGACTATAGTGGTAGTAGTATATTGATATCAGAGATGATGTGAACCTGAAATGGCATAAACCTATATACAGTGTGCAAATGAGCATTGTGCAGCGAGCAGTATATAATTATAAATTACAAATTACAAAGTAGCACCCAGTGCTAATTTCTCTGTAACAGTAGTACAGGTAGACTGTACAAGATAAATAGCAGCAGAGATAATATGGAGATTAGACGGGTGAGACTATATACACTGTACAGGTGAGCAATGTACAAATTTAGCAGCCAGTGTGTGAGTTCCTATATGCAAAGCTGTGTTGTGGAGTTTTGGGAGTTGTTATTTGTTCAGGAGTCTGATGGCAGTGGGAAAGAAGGAGCTCTTCAGTCTGGTTGACCTGCATTTCACACTTCTGTGCCTCCGGCCTGAGGGTAGAAGTGTGAACAATTTGTTCTGGGAGTGGGTGGGGTCCCGGAGGATGGTGTCAGCTCTCCTTTGGACTCCGCTGTGGTAGATGCTTGGCAGACAGGGGAATGGAGTCCTGATGATCTTTTCCGCTGTCTTCACCACTCTCTGCAGGTGTTTGCGGTCCAGGGCAGTGGTGCTGCCATACCACACAGTGATGCAGTTGGTCAGGATGCTCTCGATGATGCAGCTGTAGAAATTGTTGAGGATCCTGGAAGACATGCTGAACTTCTTCAGCCTCCTCAGAAAGTACAGCCGCTGTTGAGCTCTTTTAACCTGCTCTGTGGTGTTGTGTGTCCACTTAAGGTCCTTGCTGATGTGGATGCCCAGGCATTTAAAGCTGCTCACCCTCTCCACCTCAAGCGTCCGGATGAACAGCGGCTGATGGGGTCTCCTCCTCCCTTTCCTCATGTCCACTATCATCTTCTTTGTTTTGTCTGTATTGAGGGTGAGGTCGTTGTTGTTGGATTAGAGGGTATGCACATGATGTGTGCTCATTCCCACACATCACTACAGTCAAGTAAACAGTGTGATATTAACATCTATCTATAAAGTTCTTTTTGTGGAAGTTCTTTTTTTGTCAGTCTGTCGACTCTCTCAACTAATAATAAAAATGAGTGAAGTCTGGCCATTTGACTTTTATTATACTGGCCATTAGCCATTTTCTCAATATAGAGGTTAAACTATGATTGTATTTATAATCTTTGTCTTACATTGTTTTATACTGTGTGAAAAATATATGTGAGACATATTGATCAAGTGAGCATGGGGGCCCACCAAGATAGCTTGTACATAGGGCCCAGAGTTTAGTGCTATGCCCCTGTTCTAAAAAGTATTACTTTGACTAATTTTTGTGTTATTATCCATTTCCTGGCATCCTTCAGTCTCGAGAGACTATGGATCTGCGCCTTGAGTTGGAATAATGGGGTTACAGCAGCATTGCTTGTGGCTGTGTAAGCCGATACGCGAGTGACAGTCACTGTTGCAACGGTCGCAGATGTAGGCGCTTGGTTGTGGTGTCTTTCTCAATGCATCCTTTCGAGATGATTGTTTTTCGTCGGCAGACTGGCGAAGGTGCTCTTCTCCCCTTCTGAGTCCGTCTTTCAGCGCATATCTCTAGCGGTTTTGGTCGTCTGCAGTATCCTCCCAGTTGATCACATCCATGCCCAGTGTTTTCATGTCTCTTTTGCATAAATCTTTGAAACAGAGATATGGTCAACCTCGAGTTCGTTTGCCGGATGCAAGCTCTCCGTACAGAATGTCTTTCGGTATTCTCCCAACTGGCATCCAATGGACGTGTCCCAACCAGCGGAGACGACGTTCGCAAAGCAAGGTGAACAGGCTTGGTAAGCTCGCGCGGGAGAGTATCTCATTGTTTGTGATACGATTGCTCCATTTAACGTTAAGAATACTTCTCAGCATGCGGAGATGAAAGGCGTTGAGCCGTCGCTCTTGCGAGGCATATAGACACCATGTCTCACTGCCATATAGCAAGGTACTGAGGACGCATGCCCTGTAAACAGTGATCTTCGTGTGCCTCAACAGTTTTTGGTTCAGCCATACCTTCTGTGATAATTTTCCGAAGGTCATTGCAGCAAGGCCGATTCTTCTACTGAGCTCGTTGTCGAGTGAGTGGTCGTCCGATATTTTGGATCCGAGGTATGTAAACTCATGAACCACATCCAGTGGGTGGTTTTCAATATTTATCGTAGTATTAACTCACTTGTAAAAGACAACAGAGCTTTATGTTATGTATGGAAATACCTGGGTGAAGGATGAGGCAGGATGATGGTTGGCAAACACAGCTTTATTGAACTATGTACAAGAGCAGTCACACAGTATGCACCAGCAGGAGGCATCCAGCAAAGAGGCTACAAGATGGTGCCCCTGCTTTATATATGGGTGGTACAGTGACGTGACAGGAAGTGAATGTCACTACACTGCACTTCACAATAAGGTGCCGGAACCCGACACCACACTTTACACACAGGAGCTCACAGCTGAGATGATACTCTGCATCTGGTTAAAAAAATTCTGCTGTAAAACGAGAGAAGGTATGGGGAAATTCTTTTATTTTCCCCCATGCGTTTTTGCACATTATTGCCTGAGTTTTGCCTGTGGCCGAGCTGAGCCAAAGTGCAGAGCGCACAGCTGTGCCAGAGGTGAGAATTTTGCACTTCTACGTATAATGTAAGAAATAAATTATGTTTGCTAAGTATGCTTTAAAATGATCAAGTGAACTACTTTTAGTCAAAAACTATTTACTTATTCCCATTTTTGTCTGTAACCTATGAAGGCAGACTCACTCCTCTGTGTTAGCTCTGCCTCCTACCACTTTTTTTTACCTCAATATGAAGAATTGTGATTATATTGGCAATATAACCAAATACACAAATAAATCACAGCTGTACAAATTTAAATTGTAACCCTAAGCTGAAGATCAGATGGTCAAACCAGTGGTGTTGCACAGTCCCAATCTCTTCCAAAATGGAGTTCTTTTGCATTGAATGAGCCTTTTGATGTTGCCACACAAGACTAATTTATTTTTTTCCTTCTCTTAAGATAGTGTCAATTTCTGAGAAGTTTCTCTTTTTGCCATTTTTCATTCTGCTGTGTCTAAATTCTGGGGGTGAGATGTGAGTGTAGAATTCAAATGACGATCAGATCCATCAGTCAGATTTACCAGTGATTGAACGATCATACAATGAGATTGACCAGAAATGCAGTTTCATAAATGCCACTTAGACCAGGGGTCAGCAGACTGCGGCTCCGGAGCCACATGTGGCCCTTCAGCCGCCATGCTGTGGCTCCCTGCAGTCAAATCTCAAAGCACATGGAAATTAATGCAGGTCATTTTAATTATTTTATTTTTCAAATTATTGTTTATTGGATTCATTTTTCAACTGAAAAACGTGCTGTTATGAATGGAAAATATATCTTAAATTATTTATTATTGTTATGTCGGGGCTGTGATAAGGGGCGGAGGATTCTCCCGGCATGCTTTGTGCCATGGGGGATTCATAGACTGTTATAATTCTTGTGTTCTGACCATTATGGTTGTAGCGTTATAAATCTAGTTGTGATAGTGTTGTTTTCCCTGCATGGGAGAGATTACAGACGTGGACAAAATTGTTGGTACCCCTCTGTTAATGAAAGAGAAACCCACAATGGTCACAGAAATAACTTGAATCTGACAAAAGTGGTAATAAGTAAAGATTGTATGAAAATTAACCAATGAAAATCAGACAGTGCTTTTGAATTGTGGTTCAACAGAATTATTTAAAAAAACAAACTCGTGAAACAGGCCTGGACAAAAATGATGGCACCCCTAGAAAAGATTGAAAATAATGTGACCATAGGGACATGTTCAACCAAGATGTGTCCTCTAATTAACATCACAGGTGTCTACAAACTTGTAATCAGTCAGTCGGCCTATTTAAAGGGTGACGAGTAGTCACTGTGCTGTTTGGTGACATGGTGTGTACCACACTAAACATGGATCAGAGGAAGCAAAGGAGAGAGTTGTCTCAGGAGATTAGAAAGAAAATTATAGACAAGCATGTTAAAGGTAAAGGCTATAAGACCATCTCCAAACAGCTTGATGTTCCTGTGACTACAGTTGCACATATTATTCAGAAATTTAAGATCCACGGGACTGTAGCCAACCTCCCTGGACATGGCCACAGGAGGAGACGGATAATATGAATGGTAACAAAAGAGCCCAGAACAACCTCTAAACACATTCAAGGTGAACTCCAAGATCAAGGTACATCAGTGTCAGATCGCACCATCCGTCGTTGTTTGAGCCAAAATGGACTTCATGGGAGACGACCAAGGAGGACACCACTGTTGAAAACAAATCATAAAAAAGCCAGACTGGAATTTGCCAAACTGCATGTTGACAAGCCACAAAGCTTCTGGGAGAATGTCCTTTGGACAGACCAGACAAAACTGGAACTTTTTGGCAAGGCACATCAGCTCTATGTTCACAGACGCAAAAATGAAGCATACCAAGAAAAGAACACTGTCCCTACTGTGAAACATGGAGGAGGTTCTGTTATGTTCTGGGGCTGCTTTGCTGCATCTGTCACAGGGTGTCTTGAATCTGTGCAGGGAATGAAATCTCAAGACTATCAAGGTATTCTAGAGAGAAATGTGCTGCCCAGTGTCAGACAGCTTGGTCTCAGTCGCAGGTCATGGGTCTTGCAACAGGATAATGACCCAAAACACACAGCTAAAAACACCCAAGAATGGCTAAGAGCGAAACATCGGACTATTCTAAAGTGGCCTTCTATGAGCCCTGATCTAAATCCTATTGAAGATCTGTGGAAGGAGCTGAAACATGCTGTCTGGAGAAGACACCCTTCAAACCTGAGACAACTGGAGCAGTTTGCTCATGAGGAATGGGCCAAAATACCTGCTGAGAGGTGCAGAAGTCTCACTGACAGTTACTGAAATCATTTGATTGCAGTGATTGCCTCAAAAGGTTGTGCAAGAAAATATTAAGTTAAGGGTACCATCATTTTTGTCCAGGCCTGTTTCATGAGTTTGTTTTTTAAAATAATTCTGTTGAACCACAATTCAAAAGCATTGTCTGATTTTCATTGGTTAATTTTCATAGAATTTTTATTTATTACCACTTTTGTCAGATTCAAGTTATTTCTGTGACCATTGTGGGTTTTTCTTTCATTAACAGAGGGGTACCAACAATTTTGTCCACGTCTGTACGTGTCTGTGTCACCCTGAGTGAAGTGAGTGTGTGTGTGGATGACCTCCCCCCTGTTATGCATAATCAAAGAGTTGAAATAAATTCCTGCTACATTCCAAATCCTCTCTCATTATTGTGTAAACTCTTGAAACATCACACTGGTGTCAGAAGTGGGATATTGAGAGATAGAAGCGAGGATCAAAGCAGAGATTCGACAGCTCAAACAGCTCATCGCCCAGATAGAGATGGACAGCAGAGCAGACATGCCAGTCCCCAGAGCTGCTTGCCGCAAAGAATGGGGAAGCGGGCCAGACGGAACAAGTACATTCCATGCCCCGCCTTTTTCAAGGCAGGATGGGGAGCACCAGCAGGGAAACTATGAGCCAGTGATCCCACTGCAGCCGAGGGCAGTGATCAGCATGGAGGCAACCGTCCCAACCCCAGTACAGCCGACCCGTCAATTGCCCAAGCTTCCCTGCTTTGGGGGCAAAAACTTGCTCGACATCTAGGTCAAACTGGCCGCCACGCTCAACAGCTGGACACCTGAAGAGACAGCTGTGCAGGTCGCACTGGCTCTGGAGGGTAGAGCTCTCCACATGCTGTCTGATCTCTGGCCTCAGGAATGGTACAGCTGGCCAGTGCTACAGGGAGCACATCGGGAGGGCGACCCATGCTGACCATGTCCGAGAGCAGCTGGCCAGCTGCCGGCAATGTGACCGAGAGAGCCTGGGGGCTTATGCAGCAGATGTCTGGCTGCTGACACGGCGTGGCTACCGGATTTATGCCGCAAGCAGCTGGGAGGTGGCCGTGGCGGTGTGGATAGATGCTGGTGCATGCGGCTGACGTTTCATCATCAAGAATGCTTCTGCTGCGGGGAGCCAGGCCCCGTCACGCGCCGCTGCCCTGCACCTACCCCGCCACAACCAGCCCCCTCACTACCTTTAAAGTGAGGTGGCAAAGACGGGGACCTGCTGCCTCTCACGGACATTTTCCCCAATGAACTCTCACCACATCTGGGCCAACTTGGACACTCACCAGGGCTGTACCTGCAGTGCAGCCTGGACAGCACCCTAATCTGGGCCCTGATCAACACCAGTTCCATCATCTCCCTGGTCTGACCCGGGGCACTGCCTTGTACAGATGAACTCAGACCACAGGGGTGGAAACCCACCAGGTGCTACGTCACCACAGCCACCGGTGAGCGTGCCAGATTGGGAGGGCAACGAGTCCTTGTCATGGGAGTGGCCGAACAGAACACTTCTCACTTACAAAGCTCTAAATAATCAGGCCCCTTTTTATTTAAAAGATCTGATATTACCCTATTATCCAAACAGAGCATTATGCTCCCAAAATGCAGGATTACTTGTAATACCTAGAATCTCCAAAAGTACAATGGGAGGCAGAGCATTCAGTTATCATGCTCCTCTCCCGTGGAACCAGCTGCCAATCTGGATTCGGGAGTCAGACTCGATCTCTGTTTTTAAGAATAGGGCTAAAACCTTCCTTTTTGATATAGCCTATAATTAGGGAGGGATCATGTGCCCCTGAACCCTCCCTTAGTTATGTTGCTAACAGGTTTAGACAGCCGGGGGACCCCCAACAATGCACTGGGCTTCACTCCTTTCTTCATGGTCATTAACATCTGTTTGTTCTCTCCCATAGATTGAGTCCCCGTCATGCTGTTTGCGCTCTACATGTCTGTTCTTTTCTTCTTCTTCTCTATCCCCTCACTCCCCAGCCAGTCGCAGCAGATGACTGCCCCTCCCTGATCCTGGTTCTGCTGGAGGTTTCTTCCTGATAAAAGGGATTTTTTCCTCTCCACCGTTGCCAAGTGCTTGCTCACAGGGGATCGCCTGATTGCTGGGGTCTTTCTGCAGTTGTGGGGGTTTCCCCTACAGCTGAAAGTGCTATGAGGTGATGTTGTTGTGTTGTTGTGAAATGGTGCTATATAAATAAAGTTGAATTGAATTGAAATGAACATGAACCACTTGTTCTGGCTGGCTGACATCCAAGAACCCTGCATCATCTGACAAAATCTGCTCACAGTATGGGGTGCAACGATTGACGTTCTGTGGCAAGAGCCACAAGGGGAACCAAGGGACCCCCACTATCAAGGGGCCATCAGCACAGGTCGAGCCAAGGGGATTGCCGCCAGAGCTGACCACTGCAGCACCACCAGAGTGAGCAGAGGGATTGTCTTCACCACTAGAGATAGCAGCAAGGGGGCCACCAGCAGGTCCAGTTGTCACATCATCAGAAACCCAGCAGGCAGTCAAGGAGCTGTTCCAGCGCAGCTGCAGGGTGTTAGAATTAGGGCAGAGATGCCAGCTGTGGGAGCTACTGGACTGCTACATCAACGTCTTCACCGCCAGGGATGAAGAGTGCACCCAAACCAGCTTGGTGCAGTATCAGATCGACACTGGTGAGACCAAGCCAATCCGACTCTGCCCTACCATCTACCTTTTTCAAGGTGGGCAGCGGAAAAGCAAAAGATTCAAGAGATGCTGGAGGCGGTTGTCATTGAACCCTCCAGCAGCCCCTGGGCAGGGCCGATAGTTCTGGTCAAGAAGGATGGTTCGTGGTGGTTCTGTATGGACTACCAGTACCTAAATGACATCACGCATAAATACTCCTACCCTCTGCCCCGAATTGATGGTGTGCTGGATTACATTGCTGGCTCCAGCTGGTGCAGCTCACTCGACCTCCGCAGCAGCTTCTGGCAGGTAGAGCTGTCACCAGAGGCCCCCCAGAAAACAGCCTTCTCCATTGGGTAGGGACTGTGGCAGTTCAAGGTAATGCTGTTTGGACTTTGCAATGCCCCATCCACCTTTGAACACCTGATGGAGCAAGTGCTGGCTCAAATCCCCCAGAGCTGCTGCATCTTTTATTGCGACGACCTGCTGGCTATTGCAGCTGATTTTGGTGGTGCCCTCTCCGACCTCCAGGAAGTGTTGGACGCCATCCGCCGGGCCAGGCTGTAGCTCTACCCTCAGAAACGCCACCTGTTTCGGCAAGAAACTACCTTCTTGGGACACGTTGTTAGTGCTGTGAGTCATCACCAACCCAGCGAAGGTAGTGAGAAACTGGCCAGTCCCGTGGGATGTAGGAAAACTGTGGAACTTCCTCAGACTGGCTTCCTATTATAGGAAGTTTGTGAAGGATTTTGCCACCATCGCCAGTCCGTTGCATCAGCTGACACAGAAGGGCCGCGCGTTTGAGTGGAGTGAGGACTGTGCTGCTGTTTTTTCTTTGCTCCGCTCAGTGCTCATCAGAGGTCCCATGCTGCGGTATCCAGACCTGAACCACCCCTTCATCGTGGACACAGACACTAGCAACCAGGGCATCGGGGCGGTGCTATCCCAGGAGGGAGAGCATAGAGAGCAGGTGGTTGCCTTCTTCAGCTGTACTCTCGGTAGAGCCGAAAGGAATTATTGTGTCACCCACCGAGAGCTGCTGGCAGTCACCCAAGGGCTCCGACATTTCCACTGGTATATTTACGGGGGAAGGTTTCAGCTCAGGACGGATCATGCTTCTCTGACCTGGCTACTGAACTTTAAAGAGGCAGATGGACAGTTAGCAAGATGGCTGGAGGCACTGCAAGATTATGACTTTCAGATTGTCCATCAAGCAGGCCACCCCCATGCCAACGCTGACGCGCTGTCCCAGAGCCCCTGTGCTGTGGAGGGCTGCCAGCGGGCTGAGGATCGTGACCCAGCAGTCTCATGGGCTGCTGCTCTCCAGACTGCTGTGACTGGGGATAGCACAGCAGCTCACAGCTCTTCCTCAGAGGCCCTCGGTGCACAGCAGCTTCGAATCGAACAGGATGGAGATTGTGACATCTCCCCGGTCTGGCAGTGGCTGAACACAGACCAGTGGCCTTCCTGGGAGGCTGTGTCTGTGCTGGACCCAGAGACCAAGGCCCTACATTCCCAGTGGTCCAACCTCTGCTGTCATGAGGTTGTTGTCTACTGATGGTGGCAGTCTCTAGCTGGGCAGTGTCATGTCTGGCAGCTGCTGGTCCCCCAACAGCTTCACCCCAAGGTGCTCCAGTTTGTCTACGGATTGGTGGGGGTGGGTCACTTCGGGGTGACGAAGACCCTGCAACATCTTTGGGCCTGGTTCTACTGGCCGGGGTGTTGTCAGGATGTGGAGCTCAGTGTCCACCACTGTGACACCTGCACTGCTCAGAAAGGGCTGACTCATCACTCCCACGCCTCCTTGCAGCAGTACCAGGTAGGGGCACCCATGGAGCATGTGGGGGTGGACATTCTGGGCCCTCTTCCGACCACGGATCAGGGGAACCATTACATTCTGGTTGCAATGGATTACTTCACCATGTGGCCAGAGGCGTACACAGTCCTTGATCAGAGCGCCACCACCACAGCATCAAAGGTGGTGGTGGTGTTTTTTCAGTTTGGCACCCCGGAGGAGCTGCATAGCGACCAGGGAGGGAACTTCGAGGTAGAGGTCTTCAGGGAGATCTGCAGACGGCTGAGCATCCAGAAGATCCAGCCCACACTGCTGCACCCACAGAGCGATAGCCTGGTTGAACGCTTTAACCGGACCCTGAGCACCCAGCTCACCATCCTAGTGGACAAGCGACAGCGAGACTGGGACCTGCACCTGTCCCTGGTCCTGTGGGCATACCAGACAGCAGTTCAAGGATCCACCCGGTGCACCCCGGCAGTGCTGATGTTTGGACGCAAACTGCACATCCCGGTGGACTTGGTGTTCAGTTCCCCCCCCGGAACTGGAGGTGAAGGGCAAACCAGGGTTGGAATACTTATTTTGCTTGAGAGAAAGTCTTCACATGGTGGCCAAAATGACTCGTGAGACCCTAGTAGCGGTGGGGAGTTGACAGAAGTGAGCGTACAACTCCCGCTACCTGGGAAGAGACTTTGCACCTAGGGATCTAGTCTCGGTTTTCTGCCCAGAGTGTAAAAAGGGACTGTCCCCAAAGCTGGCGAGCCATTGGTTGGGATCATGCATGGTCCTACAGAGTCTGTCGGACGTAGTGTACAGAGTGAGGGTGCAGAAGAGGAACCGGGTGGTGGTGCTTCACTGCAAGCGCCTCACCCTATACCAGCCAGCTGCCCCACAGGTGGCCGAGCCAGAGGCCCCATCCTGACCGGAGACTCCGGTCGAGGTTCGAATTGACACTAACGGGCCCGTGCATGCCAGCCGCCGACAACTGTGGGTGCCCCAATGCCTGGACAGGTATGCTTTGGACTTTTGAGTTGGACTTGTTCTGGGGACAGAAACCAGTCCGGGGGGGGGGGGCAGTGTAATGTCAGAGCTGTGATAAGGGTCGGGGGATTCATAGACCGTTATAATTCTTGTATTCTGAGCGTTATTGTTGTAGTGTTATAAGTTTAGTTGTGGTAGTGTTTTCCCTGCGTGTGAGAGATTACATGTCTGTGTCACCCTGAGTGAAGTGAGTGTGTGTGTGGATGACCTTCCCTCTGTTCTGTGTAATCGGAGAGTTGAAATATATGCCTGCTATTTTCCAAATCCTCTCTCATTATTGTGTGAACCCTTGAAACGTCACATTATGTTGTCAGTTGTATTTGTCATATCCGACAACAGCTCATCTGCACGGAGCCGCTGAGCCTCACCGGGCATATGGAAAACACAAAGAGCACAACAGCTTCCTGCTTCCTCCCCCACCCTCAATAAGACATGGACAAATCCAGAAAAAGTAAAATCACAGAGGAAAAAAGAAAGTTTAATTCTGTGTGGACAGATTGATTTGCATTCATGTATGGTTGCTATGTGGTGAGAATTTCTCCACAAGAACACAAACAATGAGAAAAAAACCCCCAGCTGCCTCATCAGTGTATACAGGTCCATAAAAAGTCTTAAATGTGATTATCTGAAACCAACACCTTAATTATCCTTAAAAATTAGTCACCTGCACTATAAATGCTGGACTCACCAGACATGATGAAAGTCTGAATTAGTGTAATTTATTTTCACCATCACAACTCAATACTTCCTGAGTTATTTAAAAATAAAAGCCCTCTGTTAACCGTTCCTGCTTCTCGTCTCCTAACCGTGGTTGGGGGACGCAGGGGAGATCTGTCTTCTCCAGGGCCGGAGGCGCTTTTTCCTCCGGGGTCAACTCCCGAGTAAAACCTCACTCTTGTTAAACAGGATATGGTGGTACACAGAGGCACAGGCAGTATTGCTGAAGCGTTGGGGCTTTATTTACAGACTGCACTGTTGATAGCAATGATATCTACCTGCTCCGGTCGCCTCGCTCTCTGTCTCTCATCCGCACCAAAATCATACACACCGTTCACTCGTCGGGGCCGTTCCACACACACCGCGGGCGCGCCTCGGCTGCGTGCACGCACTCACTCACCCACGTTCACGCACTGAGCTGTCCTATCTAAACACATGCATTAGGCACATCTTACAACACTACCCCCACCATGGATTGGCAATTAATATTAATTCCATTCCATCCAAACCATATAAAATTGGTACACACTCTCTACATTCGTACGCCTAGCAGTAGCAGTAGCAGTGTTCAATATATAACAGGGATTCAAATAGGTAGGTAGGTTACGAGTATCTATGCAGTGGTAAAACTAGCTCATTTAGCAGTGAAAATATGAGGGGCAAATACAATGAAATACTATTGTTTCTAATTAAACAAGGAGGTACATTATACTTTGAAATCTATTTCTAGGCGACTGGGAGTAATACTGTCTAACTAATCAAAATACAATACATTCAATTAAAACAAAGTGCATATGGTATATGAAAGCATTGTCACTTCAGCTTTTTTTTTTTTTTTCAAACAAACATATAGAACATTACAACTAGACTAGAGTCTAAAATGTAAACTGGAGAGTCTCTAGTGCAAACATGAACTACCACAGTTGGCTCACTCAGTAACCCAGTCCCCGTAACGGTCTGGTCCTCTGCGCCGACGTTTGGGCCGTGACACGTGCTGAGCCTGATGGCGTGGTTCTCCCACCGCACCCCCACCATGGCCAAATATCACATGGGAAGGAGTGGGTGGAAGAGACCCGATCACATTGGGGGCATTAGCAGGTGGAGTGGACGGCCGGGAACTGCTGGGGCCATCACTGGAGGCGGCAGCGAACAGGTTGTACAGGCTGAGGTCTTGGTCTGCTGGGTCCCCCTCCACAGCCGGTGGCAAATTGAGCGGGGCTGCCGAATGGCGCGAACAAATCCTCTCCAACAGGTGCGCCCGCGCAGCTCTCATCACACAGAAATGGGCCACAATGTCCACACTTCGTCTCAGCCCGACATTCATGGGCCCTCACAGCACCTCGTCTGCACTCCTGACGATTAGCCAGCGACATGAACGGGTTTGAGTAGTTAGTATCTTGTTTGTAGATATCGGCGGGATAGCGAGCGGCCGCCATGTCTCATTAGCTTAGCTGCCATCACAGCCACTCGGCCCAGCTGCCACTGTCCTTTTCTTTCTGTACTCACCACCCTCTTAACAACGTGAGGGTCCCTTCGTGGTCGCCAGTGTTAACCGTTCCTGCTTCTCGTCTCCTAACCGTGGTTGGGGGACGCAGGGGAGATCTGTCTTCTCCAGGGCCGGAGGCAGCTTTTCCTCCTCCGGGGTCAACTCCCGAGTAAAACCTCACTCTTGTTAAACAGGATATGGTGGTACGCAGAGGCACAGGCCGTATTGCTGAAGCGTTGGGGCTTTATTTACAGACTGCACTGTTGATAGCAATGATATCTACCTGCTCCGGTCGCCTCGCTCTCTGTCTCTCATCCGCACCAAAATCATACACACCGTTCACTCGTCGGGGCCGTTCCACACACATCGCGGGCGCGCCTCGGCTGCGCGCACGCACTCACTCACCCATGTTCACGCACTGAGTTGTCCTATCTAAATACATGCATTAGGCACATCTTACAACACCCTCTATAGCAACTCGATTTTCAGAAGGGTTGTTTCTGTTATGTGCTTTTATTATGAAACACCATCAACCAGATATACTTGTCTGAAATCAACAACCTAGAGCCACAGTTTTTCCTCACAATCTGTAAATAAAAAAGAAAAATTAGTGAAAGGAATTATTATGAGTGAAAAAACGAGAGAAGATTGTCTGACAGTGATGTAGATGTGAGCCTTTTATTTTAAGGATGGTTTCAACTTTTTTCTCTGCAGGATAACTGCTAGCTCAGGGGTGGGCAGTGAGGGCCATTCCAGTGCAGATTTTCTGTTCCACCCAGTGTCTTCAGCAGGTGTTTTCAATTATTAATGATCCCTGAAGCTGATCAGAGCAAACACCTGCTGAAGACACTGGGTGGAACAGAAAATCTGCAGTGGAATGGCCCCCCATGGCACATGATTGCCCACCCCTGTGCTAGCTCGTTCCCTAATGTTTTAATAGGGTTTTGGGCAAACAGTGAATTACACGTGGAGACTGTCAATGCCACATATTTTTTTTATTGCAAAGACAAAGTTTGATGCCAAAGGCTTAGTCTGGGGCTTTGAGGGGGTGGCACAGTAACTCATTTGGGGGGACACGGCCCATGAATGATCCCCCATGGCACCAACCTGTGTGCCTCATTTACAACAAAACTATTCCTGAATTTAGTAATGTTCTGGGTGCTGAATGGAAAGCTCTGGTGGACTGGAAGCTATGGGCAAGAGGCGTGGTCAGCCCTGCATGATAAAACTACCTTTCTTTTATTGTCAAAAAGTACATCCTCTAAATATGGCACAGAAGGTAAAAAGTCCAAGATATCCTGAAAATATTTCTCACCAAACAGGCTTAAAAAATCACATTTAATAAGCTTGCAGTATAAACAGGGACACATTCCTCAAAATAAAAACAAACACTTAAATAGGTAAAATTTTGGAGCAGCTGTAGAGACTTGAACACTGATGACTCCCACTGTCTCATAATCGTGTGTTGTTGGGAAAATATTTCACAGCTGTTGGCTGACTGACCTATGATTATTTTCTTTACAGCTTTTGAGCTTGAAAAGGTTCAGTTGATGCAAAACCTTTATTAAATTTGGCATGTTTATATTAGGACCACATTTTTTTAATCTAACTGGTTTCATGTTATAACAATCTCATAAAATTTGTATATTTGTGTGGGTGATAATGTCGAGGTTTTCGAGAATTCAGGCTCTAAGAACAAACTGTACTTCCCTGTTTATGGTTGGCCAACCACCACACAATCCCAGGCCGAACAAATCCAACAGCGTCTGCCTAAGGAGCAGACTTTGAAGGAACAGATTGCAAAGCTTTCTGGTTGTTGTAGGATTTTCCCCTTTTGAGCCTATCAAGCTCATTTCCTTTTTAGCCAAATTGTTTATTTATTTATTTGTTTTTCATTCATCTGATGCTTTTGCTTTCTTCTTGTCACCTCAAACACTATATTGTAATGGTGGGTCCATCATTCACAGCTGATTTGCAGTGGCAAAAAAAAACCCCAACCTCATGTCAATCCTTCTTGAAAGTGAAATGGCACCCAGTTTGATTAATCAGGAAACATTTGCTGACCATTTAACACAGATTGTAATATACAAGTCAGACTTTAACTTTGTGGGCAGTGCACAACATCACACAAACCCTGGGAGTCACATACAAAGCTAAGAGGATTAATTGTGCAGAGAAACCAGGGGCCTTAGTTAGTCAAGAGCTGCAACACTGTGTAATCCTACAAACAACACCTTTTATTACATCTCCTCCATAGCCCTTACCAGTGGCTTTGGCAAAAAGTGAAAAATACGACTTCCTGTTTATTTTACTTGTGCTGAAAATGTCAATTCAAATGACTTGGGGTGAAAAAAAAAAACTGAAGCACAAGCCCCCAAAGAGAAGCTTGAATCCATTTTCTCTAATTCAACTTTAAAAGTTTAGGCACTAAAGTTGCTGTAATGACAGACTTTAGCAGTGATTCATGTTGTAGTAATGATTCATTTCACCTTTCCAAACACGCACAAGCCTCACGTGTAGCTGTGATAGCCCCTGAGCATACACAAGTTCTTTCACACTAGAAATAAATGGAAGCATAATCAATAATTTTCCATACACCTTTACAGATATCATTACATGCTGTTTGCTCTCTGTATGAGCACGGTCCTGGTTGTCATTCATGTCTACAGTTCCTGTCTGTAATTTGGAATGTGTCATGCTGAAAGCTAGCTTGGAGCCCACTGACCTGAAACTTGCTAAATGACAGAGAGTTGAGCCGGTGAACATAATGACACAGAGATGTGATAAGCCAACCTTGTTAAGAAGAAAATCTGAATGCTAATCAGCGTCACCGATTCTGTTATTTACCCAGCAGCTATTTGCTGAAAGTCCAACAGCTTCTTAAGTGATTCTCTGTTATACATTTAAAGACTTGAGAGGAGAAAAAAATTTGTGCAGCTCAGCAAGACCAGGTTCATTTAAGGGATAAGGGATAAGGACCTGTACTTATATAATGCTTTTTCTAATCTCAAAGACTGCTCAAAGCGCTTCACTACTAACCCTCTATTCTAAGGACCTATAGGAGACAGACATCTAGGGACAATTTATAATCACCAATTAACCTAACATGCATTTCTTTGGATTGTGGGAGGAAACTGGAGCTCTCGGAGCACACAGCACTGGGAGAACATGCCTTCTTACCCCTACCAGCCTGGGGATTCAAACCTGGATCCTTCTAGCTGTTAGGCAACAGTGCTAACCACTGTTTAGTCAGTACAGACATGTTTGTAACGCTACTGGTTGGCAAAAAACTGGCCAGTCTCCATTGCTCTGTGCTGCTAGAGCGTGACCATTGTGGAAATTATAGACAATTAGACTAATTATTGCATTGAATGTAGCACAAAGACAACATGCAGACAAGCTGTTGCCCCCAGGCCTGCACACATTTTAACAAAGATTTGTGTCAACAGGCAGCAGTGCTGGAAGGGTTTTGCTTCATAGTGAACACCCCATCTAAACCAGAATTACCAAAATATGCAAAACAGGGATCCTAACCTCTTGTAATCTAAATCCCTGTTTCGACTATAGAAACCAGGAACTAATTTTAGAGGTCAGAAACATCATAAGGGTATCTGGCTCTCACCCTGCCATGTCTCCATTATGGGGGTAGGAACCATCAGTCTCCAACAGTTTTGGCCACGATGCAGTGCAGCACAGCAGAATTTGTTTAAAATACACTGAAATCATACAGAAATGATTATGTTGGGGATGAATATAAAGTGGAATGCATGCTTGCCAATGTTGTTGATCAATAGTTGAAGAGAGGACTGGAGCTTGTGCAAGCAACACCAGCAGGGCACTCTGTCCCCAGTTGGCCGACCGTATACATCCACTCTTTGTCTAAAAACGCAGCTTGAGCCACCGGACACCTCTCTGTTGATTTTGTGCTACCCAGATGCATGTGTGACAGCATATGATATACAATTGATCTAGTGATTCCTCTCCACAACCATCGGTAGATCAGAAGCAGAAACTTTAAGCTCTCTCTCCACGGATACGGCGGGCCAGCTGGATGTCTATGGGCATGATGCTGATCCTCTTGACATGGATGGCGCACAGGTTGGCGTCCTCGAACAGATCCACCAGGTAGGCCTCATTGGCCTCCTGCAGAGCCATGACAGTGGAGCTCTGGAAGTGCAGGTCGGTCTTGATGTCTTGAGCGACCTCCCTCACCAGGTCCTGGAAGGGTAGCTTACGGATCAGCAGCTCCGTGGATTTCTGGTAGCAACGGCTCTCCTTCAGAGCCACAGTACTGGACCTGTAATGGTGAGTCTTCTTCACTCCGCCAGTGACTAGAGCACTTTTCAGGGTAGCCTTGGTGGCTAGCTGCTTCCTGGGGGCTTTTCTGTCACCACAGAAGTCGGTAGCCTTTTGCAGCAGTGGCTCAAGTCTGAAATTTCTTTCTTGTTTTTATTTACGATCCGTTTTTTTTTTTTTCTTTGCCACTGTGGAGGAACAAAATATGTTCAGGCATGACACGGTGAGCTGAAGGTTTCAGAGTTTTTATTCCTCCATCATCATGAGACACGCAGTAGCGCTGTGCTGTGTGTGTGCTGTTGTGAGTGCGCTCCTGAGGCATTTAAAGCCAGCTCTTTTATACAGACAAGAGAGAATGCATGGCACATTTACATATTGATATACATATCAGTCAATACATATCAATTGCGTGATTAACTGGCGCCGGAATTCCTCTCCTTACTCCGGGGATGTATAACAATAGTCATTGTTCTGGTTGTCCCCCTAGGGCTCTCTGTTCGTATGCAATTCCTGCTGAGCGTGAATATTATCAGTCTGCATTGTGCTGGGTGCCCACACCACAACTTTTCTGATCTTGTTACCCCATATCCATCATGGATGCCAAGGACACCAATATTGCCACACTGGCGTTGATATTAGCCATATTTCAGCCATATTTCTACTCATATCGCCAGTGACTACTGATCGGGTATATATATATATATATATATATACAGTATATACACAGTGGTTTGAAAAAGTGTTTGCCCCCTTCCTGATTTCTCATTTTTTTGTACGTTTTTCACACTTAAATGTTTCAGATCATCAAACAAATTTAAATATTAGACAAAGATAACACAAGTAAACAAAAAATGCAATTTTTAAATGAAGGTGTTTATTATTAAGGGAAACAAAATCCAAACGTACATGGCCCTGTGTGAAAAAGTGATTGCCCCTCTAAATCTAATAACTGGTTGGACCACCCTTAGCAGCAACAACTGCAATCAAGCATTTGCGATAACTGGCAATGAGTCTTTTACAGCGCTGTGGAGGAATTTTGGCCCATTCATCTTTGCAGAATTGTTGTAATTCAGCCACATTAGAGGGTTTTTGAACATGAACCACCTTTTTAAGGTCATGCCACAACATTGCAATCGGATTCAGGTCAGAACTTTGATTAGGCCAGCCCAAAGTCTTCATTTTGTTTTTCTTAAGCCATTCAGAGGTGGACTTGCTGGTGTGTTTTGGATCATTGTCCTGCTGCAGAATCCAAGTACGCTTCAGCTTGAAGTCATGAACAGATGGCTGGACATTCTCCTTCAGGACTTTTTAGTAGACAGCAGAATTCATGGTTCCATTTACTACAGCAAGTCTTCCAGGTCCTGAAGCAGCAAAACAGCCCCAGACCATCACACTACCACCACCATATTTTGCTGTTGGTATGATGTTCTTTTTCTGAAATGCTGTGTTACTTTTATGGTGGATGAATGTAAGGCCATTTTTGCCCAGTCTTTTTCTTATGGTGGTCATGACCACTGACCTTTGCTGAGGCAAGTGAGGCCTGCAGTTCTTTAGATGTTGTTGTGGGGTCTTTTGTGACCTCTTTGATTAGTTGTTGTTGCGCTCTTGGGGTAATTTTGGTCAGCTGGCCACTCCTGGGAAGGTTCACCACTGTTTCACGTTTTTGCCATTTGTGGATAATGGCTCTAACTGTGGCTCGCTGGAGTCCCAAAGCTTTAGAAATGGCTAGAAAATTGAACTCAGCTTTCCAAAGTTGTGATAAACCACTGTTAATTTATGTTTTAACAGGGGGGCGATCCCTTTTTTTACACAGGGCCATGCAGATTTGGATTTTTTTTACCCTTAATAATAAACACCTTCAGTTAAAAACTGCATTTTGTGTTTACTTGTGTTATCTTTGTCTAATATTTAAATTTGTTTGATGATCTGAAACATTTAAGTGTGACAAACATGCAAAAAATCAGAAATCAGTATGTGATTGGGAATGAGTGGGGGGGATGAGGTTTCCCTTCATTATCAACACACATAAGCTCGTGGGGCACCAGTCCTAAAGAATGGGAACTTTCATTAATAATTCAACTTTGTACCAGCTATGAATCAGTCTCAAACATTCATGAATTCTTCTGCATAAATTGAGAGAACACACACACACACACACACACACACACACACACACACACACACACACACACACACACACACACACACACACAAATCAAGCAGAAACTTCAATGTACCTTTAACAGTTTAATGATCAAACTCAGCTTAGATAAAGTATTGTATTCATGTGAAATGATCAACAAGTATAAAGAACCACATTAAACCGCTGAGGCATTACTGCATAATGTGTATTATTAAGCATTTGTGGAACCAAGGAAAACAATAGTTTAAATTGGCACTATGATAGAAGATGAAAAGGACTATAAAATAGCTGTAACAGAATGGTGAGGAAAATTGGACACAATTTTTTGAAGAAAATGATAAAAGCTGATTTATATGAAAAAGGAAAATTTGTGTTACTGTAAAAAGGAACAGATGTTAATGAAAAGATCAATATTACTTTTCTTCAATTTTATAACTTTGGTAAGAGTTTATGACCTAGATGTCAACATGAAAAATTTTGGCATACTTCAATTGGGATGGACAACGTAATGGAGCCCAGCAGAGAAAAAAATGAATTGTGCTTATGGTTCAGTTGATTTCAGTTGAATTCTACCTGGTCATCAGATGGCATGGAAATTATCTGCCCCCAGATAACGTCTCCCAAAACTCAACTGTCTTGAAACTGCGATCCGGTGAAGATGAGAGGTTTGTCCGGTTCCACTGATCTAGATGCCATCTGGATGGAACAACACGGGATTTCAGAGGAATCACCCGGGTCCCTGGAGTTTGTAGGTTGTTCAAAGTCCGATCAAAGTCACAAAACTTGAAGAAAAGAATAAAAATATTTAAGTCACGGAATCCGACTTCTTCCGATGTTGTGGTAATTGAATGAGAGTAAACTTCTAGTTAAAAGTGAGAAAAATCAAAATAAGTCCTCTTTAACATGGTGATTTAAGGAAAAAATTAGAGAAAGATTAACAAATTATTAAAAGTATGTCTGAGGAGAGAAAGACGGAGTTTCACCCCAGGCGATAAAAAAGATTTTGAGCTCAAATGAAGGGAGAGAAAAACGATCTCTCCCCAGAGAAAAAGTGCAGAACAGAACAGGAATCAGACTGGGACAAAACTTAAAAAAAACTTGGGAGTTCCTGACTTTTAAAGTAAGCGCTTTCCCGAAGGAAAAAATGACTGGCAGTAAAAAGGTCCAATTGTGGCAACCTGGGGAGAGCCTAATTGTATACCATCTTAGACAGGAACAAAGAGTGGGGGTTCCCTAGTAAGATAACAGGGAGGTGTTAAGGATGAGTGGGTTGATTGCGATTGGACGAGAAGATCATCTTTTGTGTGTGAGAAGATTCTAGAAGAATGTCATGGTATTTAAAAGAAGAGCTTCTACTTGAATGTCATTCTTACTATGCTTGAGAATGTGAGAGCGTGTAATAAAGCGTCTGAAACAAATCTGCCTCTTCATTTACACGCTCCACACAATTACATTTTGGAGTGGGAGACAAGAATGGACGCTTATCTAATCAGGAAGAGTTTCTTTGTCTGAAACTGACCAATAGGATGAAGGAGGCATCACATAAACTAGACTAGTTGGTGATTGGCTCATTCAGTCAGATGGTTTATGTGAGCTTCATGGGAAAAAAAATGATTAAACTGGAATTCACATTATATATAAGCTAAACTAAACTTCAGTTATTGATTACTATTTTTCATTATTACTACAGTAAACATGCATTTTTTTATTTTTTTTTTTTATTTTGTGTACTTTATTGATCCCCAGAGGGGAAATTGAGGGCATCCACCTGGATGGATGAAGCAGCCACGGTACGGCGCTATCCCTTAACCATTCACACACACATTCACACCTAGGGCCACTTTAGAGTCTCCAATTAACCTAACCTGCATGTTTTTGGCCTGTGGGAGGAAACCGGAGAAATCCCGGAGTAAACCCACGCAGATACAGGGAGAACATGCAAACTCCACACAGATCACTGTTGGTCAGGGGCTGGGATTAATATTTCCATATTAATATGCATTGAATAAAGTTTCGTGGAACATACTTTCAAACATAAAATACATTCAAATCAATGATTAATAAAACATTTCAAACCAGAATTGTATGTCGGAGTCCACTCCTAATCTTCCAGTGTGTCCTGAGAAGTATCTTCTGAAAAATGAGAGTCTTGAGGAGATGGATAAGTTATTTCATTGTTCACAATTCATAGTTTAACTTCAGAGAGAAATATTCCTGTTATCTATTGGAGGGCAATGTTGGACTTTTGAGTTTCAATGAGAAATCTTAGTAGTCAAGTCTGTTGATCTGGTAAATTTCAAATGGATATTAAAACATAAAACTGCCTTGATGGAATGTACTTCATCAAATTTTATGAGAGGAAGTCCAAACGGTTCCTGGCATGGAGATGGGATTTGAGAGTCAATTTACCAAACAAGTGTAGCTTCAAAGCTGTAGTCTTTAGGTGAAAGGTGTGTGTAGGTGTGTGTGTGTGTGTGGGGGGGGGGGTGTGGGGGTGGGGGTGTGGGAGCTTAGCTCTTCTCTAAGGAAAAGATGTTTATTTCCTTATTTCAAACCAGCTGGTATCGCTACATACACCCCCCCCTGTATCAGTGGTGAGCTTCGGTCATCTTTGGTACATACAGTATACTTGACAGCTGGTTCCAGTGGAAGACCACTGACTCAACTGCTGAGCTAACAGTTCTGATGTCCATAAGCATTAAGCTTGTAAACAGTATCTATTCCTGAGTATAGATCTTTGGGTTTGGTTTACCATACTAAAACAAACTTCTAGAAATGTTCAAAAATAATTTGAATATGGACAAATATAAAAATTGTCTGAAAAGGATATACTGTATATAAGCCATCTTTATTGTCATTCAAATCTATACAGCCAATCATGTACTCACTCATCACTCATAGCAGTCTGTCAGGGGCGACAATGACTGTTTCATTTAGGTCTGATCAGATTCGCCTTTGGCTGCCAGGAACTCCTGACCTTGTTAACCTGGGCGACATCCGAGCCGGTATGTACAGTAGAACAAAATTAAGTTTCTCTTATTTACAATGGTAATCACATGCATATTTAGAATCAGAGGGGTTGCTGCCATGCAAGGCGCCACCACAAATTTCCCTCCTCCGTTCCATTATTGCTGAGCACCAAGATGGACGGCAGGAAGTTCTGCTTTTATATGGTCTTCAGTATGACCCGACCAGGATTTGAACCCCAACCTCCCAGGTGTGGGGCGGATGCTCTACCAACTGAGCCACCAGAGTGGTGGCTCAGTTGCAGTTCCAGTAGTGGCTCATATGGATGCAAAAACTCAAAAATTCTGGGTACAAAAGTGCAAAAACAAAAAAATGTAATTTTTACATGGTTTAGGTTACTTTATTTGTACCCGTAGGTAGATTTGTTTTGCAGTCAGGTGACATCCATATTTACAAACCACAATTACATTCAACATAAACATAAACACAGGCACACATGAAGCTGACTATAAACATGGTAAAAATACTCGAGGCTCCATCAATCAGGACATAAGACAAAGAGATAAGAGAAAAAACAAAGAGATAAGAGAGAAGGGTCATATTAAAAAGTTAAAGACTAGTCAAAGAGGTTAAAAACTCAAAAGTCTAAAACCCAGTAAAAGATTTAGAACCCAAATAAAAAACCTACAAAAATAAGTAAATATAAAATGAAATTAATAAATAGGTAACTAAATTATATGCAATATATTGTTACAACTTGTTCAGCTCTTTGACAGCAACAGGAACAAAGCTGTTTTTGTTGCGCTGGGTTTTACTTTTTGGGACAGCAAACCTCCATCTGGAGGGAAGAAGCTGAAAGTGGCAGTGCAAAGGGTAGGAGTCATCATTTAAAATGGAGGTGGCAATCCTCTGTACCTGTCTGGTGTACAGGGATGTCAGGCTCAGCTGTGACTCACCAATCAAATGACTGGACCATCTAACTACCTGATCCAAGGATTTCCTCTGTTTCAGTTTTATCTGACCAAACCATGACACTAAAGAAAAGGATAAAACAGATTCAATAAAAGCCCAATAAAACATTATCATTATGGTTCGGTCAATTTAGAAGTGTGCAAGTTTCCTTAAACAATACAAATGTTGCTGACCCTTTTTGCACACCCTTTCACAGTTCTCTTCAAAGTTTAAATTACTATCAATAATCATCCCAAGATATTTGTAGGATTGTACACATCCAGTGGTCTGGCCTTTTAGTGCAGTGACTTCGTGCCTGGGAGTTTTCCTCCTAAAGTCAATAATCATACCTTTAGTTTCTGTCGTATTCAGCTGCAGGTAGGAATCCTCACACCAGTGAACAAAATCATCACCTACTGGGCCGTGGCCACTCTCACCATCCTAGAGGAGACTGACAACAACTGAATCATCAGCATACTTTATAATGTGTCTGTTGTCATGTCTGCTCCGACACATGTTTGTATACAGGATGAAGAGTAGTGGTGACAACACACACCCCTGAGGAGAGCCAGAAGAAGAACACCTTTGGTCAGACAATGTACCATTGACCCTTACTCTCTGTGTCCTGTTGGTTAAAAAATCCAGAATCCAACCCACCAGATTATTACTCAAATCAAATTGTTGCAGGAGCCTTTCAACTAAAATATGAGGTTGGATTGTATTAAAGGCGGAAGAAAAGTCCACAAACAAAAGCCTGACATGTGTCCCATTTAAATCCAGATTTTTAAAAAGCATGTTAAACAGAGTGACAGTGGCATCCTCCACTCCTCTGTGAGGCCTATAGGCAAACTGCAGAGGATCCAATGCATGCTCAGTCTGCTTTAGGACCTCAAATCTGACCAGTTTTTCAAAAATTTTCATTAAAATTGAAGTCAAAGCAACTGGTCTAAAGTCGTTTACTGTTTTAGGACAGATGCATTTTGGAACGGGGACAACCACGGCATCTTTCCAGATCTTAGGCACATATTGTGTCTGTAAGGACTTATTGAAAATGTAGTGAAATACAGGACTCAATTCATGTGCACAGGACTTTACCAATCGCCCACATACGTATATTATCAGGGCCCTGACTTTTGTTCACTTTTACAGCACAGAACGCCCTTTTAATATCATGCACCTCAATATTAAAGTGCTGATTGTCTTTGAGTTTCTGTTTCAAATCTTGGGTTTCTGTGCTAAAATCAAAGGAATCAAAACGACCATAAAAACAATTAAGAGCATTAGCCAGCTCTGTGTCTGAATTAAAACCATCTAAAAACACACAATTACTGCGCTCTGTGCTCTGAAGGCCTGCAGTAGTTTTCATACTGGCCCAGGCTGAACCAAGTTTCTTTGTTGCCATCTTGCTTTCCAACTCTGATTTATAATTCTGTTTTGCTCTTAAAATTTCGGCCTTCAGCTCTTTTGTGGCAACCTGCAGCTCAGAAACAACCCCCTGTTTAAAGGCAAGTGCTTTCCTCTGTAAGCAGGATTTAACCCCTTGACGCCTGAATTTATTTCCAATTGTGAACAGATTTTTTTTTTTTTGGATTGATGTGAATTCGCGACAGCAGGCATCAAGGGGTTAACTGATTTTGTAACCCATGGCTTGTTGTTGGGATATATTTTGACACGTTTACGTGGAACGATCATATCTCTGCAGAAAGCCATGTATGAGCATGTGACGTCCACCAAAGAGTCCAAATCATCCCCGCAGGACAGTGTGAATACCTCCCAGTCTGTACAGTTAAAGCATTCCTGGAGGCAGTGCACTGAATCCTCTGTCCACACGTCTATGTCTCTGGTCTTCGCCTTGCCTCTTCTGAGAGCAGTTTTATATGTGGGCAGCAAATGTACACAGTTGTGATCTGAGGATCCTAAAGGAGGAAGGGGAAGTGATTTTATAGGCCCTGTCTATGGAGCCGTGGCACAGGTCCAATGTCTTTTTTCGCCTGGTTGGGCAGGAGACATACTGATAAAAGGTACTTGAGGTAAATGTTTCAGCTAACTAATATTGATGTAACTCAAGGAGGTTCAAATTGAATTGGTTTAGCTGAACTAAGCCATGGTTCCACAGATGTTTGAGTCATTGGGTGTTCGAGGCCTTTGTTCTGGAAAACTGAGCAAACATGGAATGTCATCATTGTTCTTCGAATAGCAACGAACAGTAAATTTGTGACTACGGAAAAAGGGGCAAGCTACAGTGAAATCAGTCTCATTGCTAAGGTGTTAACTGGGAAGCTGATGTTTCTAGCTACATCTGAGAGTAACATACAGTGGCGTAAAAAAGTGTTGGCCCCCTTACTGATTTCACATTTTTTTTTGCACGTTTGTCACACTTAAATGTTTCAGATGATCAAACAAATTTAAAAAAATAGACAAAGATAACACAAGTAAACAAAAAAAATGCAGTTTTTAAATAAAGGTGTTTATTGTTAAGGGGAAAAAAAAATCTAAACCTATATGGCTCTGTGTGAAAAAGTGATTGCCCCCTAAACCTAATAACTGGTTGGGCCACCCTTAGCAGCAACAACTGCAATCAAGCATTTGCTATAACTGGCAGTGAGTCTTTTACAACACTGTGGAGGAATTTTGGCCTGCTCATCTTTGCAGAATTGTTGTAATTCAGCCACATTGGAGGGGTTTCGAGCATGAAAACAGCAGATTGACAGCATCTCAATCAGATTCAGGTCAGGACTTTGATTAGGCCACTCCAAAGTCTTCATAAGCCGTTCAGAGGTGGGCTTGCTGGTGTGTTTTGGATCATCGTCCTGCTGCAGAACCCAGGTGCGCTTCAGCTTGAGGTCATGAACAGATGGCCGGACATTCTCCTTCAGGATTTTCTGGTAGACAGCAGAATTCATGGTTCCATCAAGTCTTCCAGGTTGTGAAGCAGCAAAACAGCCCCAGACCATCACACTACCACCACCATATTTTACTGTTGGTATGATGTTCCTTTTCTGAAATACTGTGTTACTTTTATGCCGGATGTAATGGGACACACACCTTCTGAAAAGTTCAACTTTTGTCTCGACAATCCACAGAGTATTTTCCCAAAAGTCTTGGGGATCATCAAGATGTTTTCTGACAAAACTGAGACGAGCCTTTATGTTCTTTTTGCTCAGCAGTGGTTTTCATCTTGGAACTCTGCTATGCAGGCCATTTTTGCCCAGTCTCTTTCTTATGGTGGAGTCACGAACACTGACCTGAACTGAGGCAAGTGAGGCCTGCAGTTCTTTGGATGTTGTTTTGGGGTCTTTTGTGACCTCTTGGATGAGTTGTCGCTATTCTCTTGGGGTAATTTTGGTCGGCCAGTCACTTCTGGGAAGGTTCACCACTGTTTCATGTTTTTGCCATTTGTGGATAATGGCTCTCAGTGTGGATCGCTGGAGTCCCAGAGCTTTAGAAATGGCTTTATAACCTTTTCCAGACTGATAGATCACAATTACTTTGTTTCTCATTCATTCCTGAATTTCTTTGGATCACAGCATGATGTCTAGCTTTTGAAGATCTTTTGGTCTACTTCACTTTGTCAGGCAGGTCCTATTTAAGTGATTTCTTGATTGAGCACAGGTGTGGCAGTAATCAGGCCTGGGTGTGGCTAGAGAAATTGAACTCAGCTTTCTAAAGATGTGATAAACCACAGTTAATCCGCACTGTGTGTGTTTATATACTTGCATATTTATTCCACCTAGCTGCAATGCTCCGTACTGTGGGTGTTTATATATTTACATATTTATTCCATCTAGCTACAATGCTCCGCACTGTGTTTTTATATATCTACATATTATTCCATCTAGCCACATTGCTCCGCACTGTGTGTGTTTATATACTTGCATATTTATTCCACCTAGCTACAATGCTCTGCACTGTGTGTTCATATATTCATATATTTATTCCATCCAGCTACAATGCTCTGCACTGTGTGTCTGTGTGTGTGTGTGTGTATATATATATTTTATAGTAATATGTACATATGTATATTAGCTGCTCTTGCTTGCTTGTTTTTTTTTTTTTTTTTTTTTTTTTTTTTCTTGCCTTCTGATTGTTGCTCAGAGTGTTGCTATCCCTGTGCTGTTGCAATCCTGGAATTTCCCCGTTGTGGGACTAATAAAGGCTTATCTTATCTTATCTTAATTCATGTTTTAACGGGGGGGGGTGTCACTTTTTCACACAGGGCCATGTTGGTTTGGATTATTTTTACCTTTAATAAACACCTTCATTTAAAAACTTCATTTTGTGTTTACCTGTGTTATCTTTGCGTTATAGTTAAATTTGTTTGATGATCTGAAGCATACAAAAAATGAGAAATCAGGAAGGGGCAAACATTTTTTCACACCACTGTAGACACAAGCTGTGTGTGAGCATAGTCAGCCTTTTTACATGAAGATCAACAAGTTCAAGACCTTGTTGAGTTTGATTGATGCTTCAGAGCAAACGTTCAAAACCAACACAGTATCTTGCAAAGCTTTGGTAACGGTTTGTGGTTCAACTACCTGGCTTTTCAGGGTGACAGTGTTGACCGAGTTAACAGTGGACATGCAAAGGCTAACAAGAGGCCCTAAAGCTGAGGCTGTTACTGAGAATCCACCTAAGGATTGTTGACTTCTTGTCTTTCTTTGCTCTGCCCAGTTCTGACTGGATGACAGTAGGAGTGATTGCTAGGTAGAGGGCTAAACTGAAAAACAGAAGGGCCTGTCGAACAAATAGAAATGAGTGATTTTAATCTCAACCTAATTGTAGGTTTTTTTTTTAATCTTTTAACATCAGAGTGGCAGATGAAAATTATTCTCAGAGGTGGAACAATTTCTTTTAGAGATCGAACTCTAAACCTTAGGTATTTTATCACCTTTAGTGGGGATTTTGATGTTGTTAGCTTAAGCTAATGATTTTGGATGTTTTGTGTGTACTATCTGAGAATAGTAAGTTGATTGAAATTGATTAAAATTTTAGAGTCTTTTGAGATTAGCTTAAGGGATAATTTGGTTTTAATTTACCCTTCTTTTGGAAGTCTTGATGCCGTTAACTGATTGGTTTGGAGAAATGCGACTGAGTGTACCTGAGGCTAATAGTTAACTAACAGTTATTTATCGGACGCAGGCCTGATTTTAATCTTATTTATGGAATTATTGTGACAGTGTTATCCCTGACAAGTCCTATGGGGGTTTTGTAAAGTTTAGTTTGATTGTGATGAGCCCATTTGAAAATGGGGTCCTGGATTTGGTACATAAGTGGCCAAAGTTTGTTGTTGACAATGTATGGTCCGTCCACCTAGGCAAGAATATAGGAGCGATTTTCACTATCTGTAGATTGATCGTTTGCATTTGCGGTACAAATGCATAGTGGAAGACCTTGTTCCCCACTTGAGGGTTGCCCTGGGAGGGTTTTTGGTCGTTGTACGCTTTGTGTTGTTTGGCGGATCAGTTCAAGTGTCTTTGAAATGTGACTTTAGGAGCCTTGTACATTGTTTTGACGATTTTGTGTCCTGCAGCTGGAAGATTATGGGCAATGGCAGTCATCATCGCCCTCTGGTTTCAATGAACTATGAGTGGTGGCAATGATTGTTCGTTGGAAGCATGAATATGAGTGCCGTTGCGCAGCTGCAGAGAAAGCCACTTCGCAGGAAGTGTATTCAATTTCGGTATGGTGGAGAAATTTGACGTGTGGAACACATGAATAGTTGGGTCCGACCAGTGTTTGACTGTTTTATGGACCACGGGGTCACGGGCTTGAGTAGATGTGCGTCTAGCATTCGTAAAAGTCGGGTCCACCGATGCAGAGCCCTCAGGTTGCGGAGGATCCGGGGAGCTGGTTTGGGTCCTGTGACCATGCATGTCTCAGGGGTGGGTGGGATTCAGAAGGTGACACCGTTGGGTCAAAGGTGCAAAGGGGACCATGTGGAGCTTTTTGCATGGCCAGTGATTTCCCAAGTTTGATTGATTCCTTGTCTTGACCTTGTGTTTGAAGGTGACCTTTGACTTCTTGAGGGCAGTGTTCACCTTGGTTTTTGTGGTTGCTTTCAATCGGTTTCACTTGTTCCAGCAGCATTACTTGTGTGAGACTTGGTGTGTCTGAAGTGTCAAGAACAAAGCACCGTGATTCAGTTGTCTTTTGTAAGTCGACTGGGTGAGGGTGTTGAGTTTGAGCCTATAGTTTGAGATTCTTGAAACCAGTCAGAGGGTCAGTGTGATTTAGTAGGTCTTTGCCAAAGAGCAACTGCGTGGAGCCAAGTTTGGACACATAGACCAGATGAGTCAAGGTCATGGGACCAATGGAAACTTTGATTAGTGACACGCCCGACAGTCGTGTTAGTGAGCACGTATGGTTGAACAGGTAATGAACAAGGTTCCAGTTTTAAATCTTTGTGAGCACGGTTAGCAGCTATACATAGTTTGTCAAAAAGCTTGTGTGATGTGAGAGTGATGTCAGTGGCGGTGTCTAAAAGAGCATCCTGAAATATTGCCTCTTCAAAGGTCAGTGGAAGGTAGAATTTTTGTGCCACCCCCCTCTTGTTTAAATCGGACAGAAATTGTGGAACCAGTGGTTTGACACAGATTTGCGAAATGTCTGTTTTTAGAGGCGTGGTCTTTGGCTTGAGACTGGACTACCAGAACAGCACTGGACTGCACTGGGTCCTTTGGTTCTTCTCTATTTGAAGGAGGGGATTTCTTTTTGCCTTTTCTTTGTGATTTAGAGTGTTTATTCTGAGTTGGTATAGCTGTGATAGCTAGGATGTTGGCAGTTTTATCTTCTCTGTTGTTTTGAATCTCTGCTAGGAGGTGTTTTGACAGCTTCTATATCTTCTCAACTGAGAGTAGGAGTTTCTTTCTTCTTCCAAGGTTTCTGATTGGTCTCCGCTTCTGAGCTTCTATGACAAGGTGGAGGAGACCATTTGCTATGGTTATGCGTGTCTTGGGATCAGTATCTGTCATCTTGAGGGTCCATACCGTATTTTCACGATCTATCTGTTGGCCTTGGTCTACGACGATAGTCGGAGTTCCGCAAAGTTGGTCCTGAGCTGGATCCAGAGAACCTAGTTTGGTTTTGACCTTGATGAGGTTGGTTGGAGAAACATCTTGGACTTTCGTGTGATTGCGGTGTAGGAGATGGAGTAGGGGGAGGAGCTCCTTCCAACTCCAGGGTATCAGAAGCAGCACTGATAACTAGCACAGTGGCAGGCCCAGCGTGCTTGTTGCGGCTTTGTTGCTGTTTTTTGAAAGAAGAATGTGCAAACTCTCTCAGCTGGCCTATTGAGCATGACCTCAGGTTAGTTGTAACTCCAAGGTAGTGACTCACAGTGGGATGGAGGTTCTGGATGAAGAGGGACTTAAAATTGTGGTCTTCTTCCATCCCTGGTGTATTTTGAGCTCCAAAATATGTGAGAAGGAGTCGCTGGTAGTAGGCCTGTGGAGGTTCTGAGCAACCTTGTTTCATGTCCAGGGCTGCCAATAGCCCTGACTGTAGGCAGTTGTTGGAGAATTCCTTTTCGATGGCTTCACAGAGTTGCATGTAGTCTGTCCTGATATCTGCTGGCTGTCTGTCTATAAATTTTGACACCCATCTGTTAGATGTTAGTTTAATCAAATAGATGCAATCGCCGACCGTAACATCAGGGTACTTATGCAGGTAGTAGTCAATGTCTTGTAAACAGGCTCTGGTATCAGGTGAACCAGTAGGGCTTGGATTAAATTTCATAAGATTTTGCATGATCTTGTCAAGGTCATGGTCTGAAGGGGCACACACATGTTTTTCACGTGACTGTTTGTGCTCAAAATGGAAATCGGGCGACGGAGCACGGTGGAAGTCCCGGTCTGATGAGATGCATTCTTCTTTCGGCCTAACCAACCCATTCACAGTTCGTGGTCTTGGTTGGGGAGCAGCCTGAGTTTCTGGAGGTCTGGAAGCGAATGTGGTCTTGCTTCCTTTTGCTGTCAGTATTCCTCCACTTCTTCTTTTAAATCTTTTAGACCTTGATGTGCTTCCTGTAGCAGCAGTTGACATTCCTTATAGTCAGACTTCACATTTTCAAGTTGATCTTCAACTCTTCTGAGTTCCTTCTTTGTGTCCTGAAGGGCATCTTCAAGTCCAATGTTCTCTTGGCGAAGTGAGTCATTGTCGCTAGTCAATTGTCACTTCTCTGGCTCTGCCTGGTTCAAATCTCATAATGCATTATCAAGTTGAGCTTGAGTATCATCATTTTCATCTTGAGATGACGGAGACGTCAACTTCTGCATGCAGCCTAGAGTGCACGACGCCAATGTGTGCAGCCTCTTCCGCACCTTGCTACGACCCTCTCCTCCTACGTGGGATCTCATAAGCAACTCAGCCATTAATTACTCTGCTCCACTATCTCCTCTGTATGTCCTCGGACTTATCTGTACACAGGTGGGTTCATCCTCCTGGCAGACCGGGACCTAATCTCCTGGGCAGGAGCCTCATCTCTCCTTTCACCTCCCTGTAAGATACTATAATTATTGCACTGAACTGTTACCCCCCTCCTCATGGATCGTCACCTTATCGTGGTGGGGGGGTTGCGTGCCCCAGTGATCCCAGGAGCTATGTTGTCCGGGGGCAATTTGCCTCTGATAGGGTCTCCCAAGACAAACTGGTCCTGGGTGAAGGGCCAGACTAAGAACGATCCAACAGACTCTCATGATAAATTGTATATCAAGGATTCAGTGTACCCCGCCCGGTATGGGGTTACCGGGGCCCCACCCTGGAGTCAGGCCTGGGGGAGGGGCTCGAAGGCTAGCATCTGGTGGCCGGGTTTCCACCCATGGGACCCGGCCGGGCTCAGCCCGAAGGAGTTACATGGGTCCGCCCTCCAGTGGGTTCACCACCTGCAGGAGGGATCATGGGGGTCCGGTGCTATGTGGATTAGGTGGCGGTCAAAGGCGGAGACCTTGGCGGACTGATCCCAAGCTTTCTAAACTGGCTTTTGGTACGTGGAATGTCACCTCTCTGGTGGGGAAGGAGCCCGAGCTGGTGTACGAGGTTGAGTGATACCGGCTAGATATAGTCGGCCTCACCTCAACACACAGCTCCGGTTCCGGAACCAGTCTCCTGGAGAGGGGCTGGAGCTTGGCCTTTTCTGGAGTTGCCCCGGGCGAGAGGCGACGAGCAGGGGTAGGTATTCTTGTATCGCCCCACCTTGCTACCTCTATATTGGAGTTTTCCCCGGTGGACGAAAGGGTTGCTTCCCTGCGCCTTCGGGTTGGGAAACGGGTCCTGACCATCATTTGTGCCTATTCACCAAATGATGTTTCAGAGTACCCACCCTTTTTGGAGTCTGTGACTGGGGTGCTGGAGGGTGCTCCTCCTGGAGACTCCATTGTCCTACTGGGGGACTTCAATGCGCACGTGGGCAACGACAATGAAACCTGGAGGGGGGTGATTGGGAGGAACGGCCTGCCCGATCTGAACCCGAGTGGTGTTCAGTTATTGGACTTCTGTGCTAACCACAGTCTGTCCATAACGAACACAATGTTCAAACATAAGGGTGTCCATATGTGCACCTGGCACCAGGACACCCTAGGTCGCAGGTCGATGATCGATTTTGTTATCGTATCATCAGACCTGCGACCGTATGTCTTGGACACCCGAGTAAAGAGAGGTGCAGAGCTGTCAACTGATCACCACCTGGTGGTGAGTTGGATCCGATGGCAGGGGAGGAAGCCATTCAGACCTGGTAGACCCAAACGTATAGTGAGGGTGTGCTGGGACCGTCTGGCTGAGGCCCCTGTCCGGGAGGTCTCCAACTCCCACCTCCGGAAGAACTTCAACCACATTCCGAGGGAGTCTGGAGACATGGAGTCTGAATGGGCCATGTTCTCCACCTCTATTGTTGAAGCGGCGGCCCAGAGCTGCGGCCGCAAGGTGGTCGGTGCATCTCGTGGTGGCAACCCCCGAACCAAGTGGTGGACACCAGTGGTGAGGGGGGCCATTAAGCTGAAGAAGGAGTCCTATCAAGCTTGGTTGGCTTGTGGGACTCCCGAAGCAGCTGAGGTGTACCGGCAGGCCAAGCGGAGTGCAGCTCGGGTGGTTGCTGAAGCAAAAACCCGGGTATGGGAGGAGTTCGGTGAGGCCATGGAACAAGACTTTCGGTTGGCTTCAAAGAGATTCTGGCAAACTGTTCGGCGGCTCAGGAGGGGAAAGCAGCTCCCCGTCCACACTGTGTATGGTGCGGATGGGACACTGTTGACTTCAACTGGGGATATCGTCGGGCGGTGGAAGGAATACTTCGAGGATCTCCTCAATCCCACTGATACGCCTTCCACAGAGGAAGCAGGGTTTGGGGACGAGGGGGATGACTCGCCTATCACAGGGGCTGAGGTCGCCAAGGTGGTTAAAAATCTCCTTGGTGGCCGGGCCCCGGGGGTGGACGAGAGTCGCCCTGAGTACCTCAAGGCCCTGGATGTTGTTGGGTTATCATGGTTGACACGCCTCTGCAACATTGCGTGGAGGTCGGGGGCAGTGCCTTTGGCATGGCAAACTGGGGTGGTGGTTCCTCTCTTCAAAAAAGGGGACCGGAGGGTGGGCTCCAAGTTTAGAGGAATCACACTCCTCAGCCTCCCTGGGAAGGTCTATGCCAAGGCACTGGAGAGGAGAGTCCGGCCGTTGGTCGAACCTCGGATTCAGGAGGAGCAATGTGGTTTTCGTCCTGGCCGTGGCACATTGGACCAGCTCTTTACCCTCTCGAGAATTCTTGAGGGTTCGTGGGAGTTTGCCCAACCAGTTTACATGTGTTTTTTTGATTTGGAGAAGGCATTTGACCATGTCCCTCGTGGATTTTTGTGGGGGGTGCTTCGGGAGTATGGGGTATCGGGCTTGTTGTTACGAGCTATTCGGTCTCTGCATGACCATTGTGAGAGTTTGGTTCGTATTGCCAACACTCGGTCGGAGTCATTCCCAGTGAGAGTTGGACTCCGCCAGGGCTGCCCTTTGTCACCGATCCTGTTCATAATTTTTATGGACAGGATTTCTAGGCGCAGCCAGGGAATGGAGGGTGTCATGCTTGGTGACCACAGGATCTCATCTCTGTTGTTTGCAGATGATGTTGTCCTGTTGGCTTCATCCAGCAATGACCTACAGCTCTTGCTGGGATGGTTTGCCGCTGAGTGTGAAGCGGCTGGGATGAGAATCAGCACCTCCAATTCCGAGTCCATGGTCCTCAGCCGGAAAAAGGTGGATTGTCCTCTCCAGGTTGGGGACAGGCTCCTGCCCCAAGTGGAGGAGTAGAAGTATCTTGGGGTCTTGTTCACGAGTGAGGGGAAAATGGAGCGAGAGATCGACAGACGGATTGGAGCAGCATCTGCAGTGATGCGGACATTGTACCGGTCTGTTGTGGTGAAGAGGGAGCTTAGTTCTAAGGCAAAGCTGTCGATTTACCAGTCAATCTACGTTCCTACTCTCACCTATGGTCACGTGCTTTGGGTAATGATCGAAAGAACGAGATCGCGGATACAAGCGGCTGAAATGAGCTTTCTCCGTCGGATTGCTGGACTTACCCTCAGAGATAGGGTGAGGAGCTCAGTCATCCAGGAGAGGCTCAGAGTAGAACCGCTGCTCCTCCACATTGAAAGGAGTCAGTTGAGGTGGTATGGGCATCTGATTAGGATGCCTCCTGGACGCCTCCTACTTGAGGTGTTTCAGGCATGTCCCACTGGGAGGAGACCCCGGGGCAGACCCAGGACTCGGTGGAGAGACTATGTCTCCCAGCTGGTCTGGGAATGCCTTGGTATCCCCTCTGAAGAGCTGGAGCAGGTGGCTGGGGAGAGGGAAGTCTGGGCTTCTCTGCTTGAACTGCTGCCTCCGCGACCCGGACCTCCGGAAAAGCGGTAGAAGATGGATGGATGGATGGAACTGTTACCCCATCTCGCCTCGGCTGAGGCTTTTTCCCTGCACCTCTCACTGTACACATCAGCACAAGTAATTTGCCCATCTTCACTGGACCTTGCAATTGGGAAGGAGACGTGGAGCCACCGGTCATTCCACAGCCTGCTGCTCTTCAATCCATAAGGCCATAATTAATATAATCAACTGTCCAATTGAATGCTGCCGCATTCCATATGCTCCATATGCTCCATATCCTCCATATGCTGTATCAATGTCAGACAGATGGACCGGGAGCTCTGCAACTGAATCGGAGCTTTGGAGTTATCCTGCAGGCTAGCAGTGTAAACAGCCATCATCCAGGTGAAGTTTTGGAGGCAGAGACAATTTTTCCAGGAGTTCTCCGTAGGGCTCCCTGATCACAGTAACCTGCAACGGGAGTTTTGCAGCGGATCGTCTGAGCTGCGGGACACCTTCACCTTCACCTTCACCGTGCGGTGGTAAGCGGCGGAGCTAACAGCGGAGAAGCTGACTGAGACTCCGGCCGGATTGGACCTCAACTACAGCGTCGGAGCTCAGCGGAGGAGCTAACTGAGGCTTCAGCCAGATCCGAGGTCGGCTGGACCAGATACTGGTAGCACCAGAGATTATCCTGCTATTATCAGCTGCAGGATCCATCGGGAGAGCTTTGGCTTTACTGTCAGATACCTGCTACCAGGCTACGACCCAAGCTAACGGTCTCTGTTAGCCACCGGGAGAGCTTCGGATTCACCGCCTGATAGAACAGCGCTAGCTGGAGGCCTCCACTAGCAACCGAGGGAGCATTGGCCTCCTCGGCTTCACCGGCAGATCCAGTTACCCAATTACTAGTCAACAGGTGAGCTCCTCCCTTGATCCTAATCAAACTAGTCATTATGCCTCCAAAAAAGAATGCAGGATGAGATACTGGCTGAATCACACACTCTTGAGCAGCAGGTATTAACCTTTTTCAATTCTAAAAACATTGTTGTGGACAATGAGACTATTTCGGCTTGCCACACGTTACCCCAAAAAAAAACAGTAAAGGAAAACCAGCGATCATCATCCGATTCGTCAGTAGGAAAGCAAAAACTGATGTTCTGCGACAAGTAAAAAAACTGAGAGGAACGGCTGTCTACATAAATGAACATTTAACAAAAAAGAACTCCGAAATAGCTAGACAAGCCAGGGCCCTCAGAAAACAAGGAAAAATACAGTCGACATGGACAAGAAATTGTAAGGTGTGGATAAAACTGCTTGGTACTCCAGAAGACACTAAAGTCATAATCATTAGAGAAATGGAGGAATTGGACAGATTTAAACCTTAGCCCTGATTCAGGAATAATGGTGCAGTAGGATCATGAGTAGGAATTTTGTGTTCTTTTCCTTTTTTTCCTTTTGGTGTACATGGTTGTCATAATTTATGATTAGTACTTTAACCAATCATACCTCCTCATTTGATGATGAAAGTGTGGTGGGGCAAATTGAAGCTGGAAACTTTGTCAATACTGAGCAGCAGCCACAAGACATTTTAGGAAATATTGACGCAGACAATAACTATTTTAATCATATTAATAATAAGTGTGTTTATTATGAAGAACAACAATTAAATGGAATTATGAATTTGGATCAAACATTAACAATAATACATATTAATAGTAGGAGTCTCTATGCAAACTTTGATAGTATTAAGGAGTTTTTAAATCAATTTATTACACCATTTAGGATTATTGCAATAAGTGAAACATGGATTAATGAAGAAAAAGATATAAATTTTGAACTATATGGATATGAGATGTACACACAAAATAGGAAATGTAAAAGTGGTGGTGGGGTAGCACTGTATGTTGATAGAAAATTAAAAAGTAAAAAAGTGGACAGCATGACATCAGCAGTGAATGAAAGTATGGAATGTTTAACAATTGAGATTACGATGGAAAAAAGAAAAAATATAATAGTAAGTTGTGTATATATAGAGCACCGGGATCTGATATGGAAAAATTTAAAAATGGGATGGAAAAGATGTATGCAAAAATAAGACAAAAAGATATCTTTATTTGTGGTGACTTTAATATAGATTTATTGAAAACAAAACAACACAAACCAACTGAAGATTTCTTAGATACAATGTATAGCTTAACCTTATTTCCAAAGATTACAAAACCTACGAGAATAACGACACACTGTGCTACCCTGATAGACAACATTTTTACCAATGTTATTGAATATAATATGGTGAGTGGTATAATAATAAATGATATTAGTGACCACCTGCCTGTATTTGTTTCTTTAGATGTTAATTATGGGGCTAATGAGAGTAAGAATAATAAAAAACTATGTAAAAAGATTATCTATAAAAGAATACAAACAGAAGACAGAATCAGTGATTTAAAAGAAGACTTAATGTTACAGAACTGGGATGTTGTCTATAGAGAGAAAAATGTGGACTTGGCATATGAAAAAAAAAAAAAAAAAATCCAAGATGGCGCCGCGGATGGCAGCCACTGGCTTCTGCTCTCTGATGTTTTTGATAATTTTGTGTGTTTTTTTTTACTTCTGCTCTTCTGTCCGAATCACCTATTCAAGGGAGGAACTACTTTCACTCAGACTACCTCCCAATGCAACTTCTCCGCCAGTTACTGCTGCTGATCTGAAGTTTTTTCAGTCCATCTTAGCTGTGGGAGCAGCGGCTATTGGCGCTGGCCGGAAACGAAGGCGGCGTGGTAAACGTGCCGGTGCGTTAGTCAGGCTGAAGAAACGAGGATTTCGCACGCCGCTCCCATCGATCCATCTGGCAAATATCCGCAGTTTGGCGAACAAAATGGATGAACTGCTGCTCCTGACTCACAAAAACCGGGATTTTAGCAGATCTGGCGCCCTTTGTTTCACGGAGTCCTGGCTGAGTGAACACATCCCGGACAGCGCGGTGCGTCTGGACGGATTTCAACTGTTTCGTGCTGATCGCAGCCGAGAATTTTCTGGAAAGACTAAGGGTGGTGGAATCTGCTTCTACATAAACGAAGGTTGGTGTACTGATGTCACAGTGTTGAAGAAGTTTTGTAGCCCTAACCTAGAGTCACTGTTCATAAACTGTAAACCCTTTTATTCACCGCGAGAGTTCTCCTCATTTATTCTGGTCGGAATTTATATCTCGCCTGCTGCTTGTACAACGGAGGCACTGCAGCTCCTCGCTGACCAGATAGCAGAGGTGGAGGAAAAACATCCAGACTCTCTGCTTATCATTCTGGGTGATTTCAATAGAGCTAATCTCACAAATGAGCTTCCTAAATACAGACAGCATATTAAATGTCCCACCAGGGACACAAATACACTTGACCACTGTTACACAGTTTTAAGAAATGCCTATCATGCCGTCCCCCGTGCAGCTCTGGGTTTTTTTGACCACTGCCTGCTCCATCTTATTCCAACATACAGACAGAAACTAAAAACTTCCAAGCCTGTTGTAAGGACTGTGAAGAAATGGACTGAGGAATCAAAGCTGAAGTTACAAGCCTGCTTTGACTGCACAGATTGGAGTGTTTTTGAAGCTGCAGCCATTAACCTAAATGAACTCACTGACACTGTGACGTCATACACCTGTTTCTGCGAGGACATGTGTGTGCAGACCAAGACCTTCTGCATATACAACAACAATAAACCCTGGTTCATTCCTAAACTGAAGCAGCTACGTCAGACCAAGGAGGAGGCCTACAGGACTGGTGACTGGACTCTGTACAAGCGGGCCAGAAACATGCTGACGAAGGAGACCAGGCTTGCTAAGAGGAGCTACAGTGTGAAGTTACAAAAAAACTTCTCAGCTAACAACTCTGCTTCTGTCTGGAGAGGCCTACGGAATATCACCAACTACAGGAGACCATCCCCCCACCCTGCGGAAAACCTCCAGCTGGCTAATGACCTAAACAGCTTTTACTGCAGGTTTGAAAAGAACCTACAGTTCTCACCTCCCACCCACACAAAAGGATTATCTGCAGCCCCAGGAACTCCATCCCTCCTCCACTCTGACCTCCCACCAGCACTAATGATCTGTGAAGAGGAGGTGCGCCGGGTCTTTCAGAGACAAAAGATCAAGAAGGCTGCAGGACCTGATGGTGTGTCTCCGTCCTGCCTGAGAGTCTGCTCCAACGAGTTGGCCCCCATCTTCACCCGGATCTTTAACAGATCACTGGAGCTGCGTGAAGTGCCTTCCTGCTTCAAACGCTCCATCATCATTCCAGTTCCCAAGAAACCCTCTATTACAGGACTAAACGACTACAGACCTGTTGCCCTGATCTCTGTGGTCATGAAATCCTTGGAGAGATTGGTGCTGAACCACCTGAAGGTCATCACAGGCCCCCTGATGGACCCACTGCAGTTTGCCTACCGGTCAAACAGGTCAGTGGATGATGCAGTGAATATGGGACTACATTACATCCTGCAACACCTCGACTCCCCAGGGACGTACGCCAGGATCCTGTTTGTCGACTTCAGCTCAGCGTTCAACACCATCATCCCAGGCATTCTTCATCAGAAACTCCTCCAGCTCAAGGTGCCCCCCTCCACCTGCCAGTGGATCTCCAGCTTTCTGACTGACAGGTGGCAACAGGTGAAGCTAGGGAGATTTACATCCAGCTCCCGAAAAATTAGTACTGGCGCCCCCCAAGGATGTGTCCTTTCCCCACTGCTCTTCTCCCTCTACTCCAACGACTGCACCTCAGAGGACCCTTCGGTGAAGCTCCTGAAGTTTGCGGACGACACCACAGTCATCGGTTTGATCCGGGATGATGATGAGTCTGCATACAGGCGGGAGGTGGAGCAGCTGATCCTCTGGTGCAGCCAGAACCATCTTGAACTTAACCCAGCCAAAACGGTGGAGATGACTGTGGATTTCAGGCGACACCCCCCTTCATTCCCCCCACTCACCATCCTCAACAGCACAGTGTCCACTGTGGACTCCTTCAAGTTTCTGGGTACCACAATCTCCCGGAACCTGAAGTGGTCCTCCCATATTGACACTGTCCGGAAAAAGGCCCAGCAGAGGTTGTTTTTTCTGCGTCAGCTCAAGAAGTTTGATTTGCCTCAGGAGCTGCTGGTTGTCTTCTACACCGCCATCATCCAATCTGTCCTCTGCTTTTCCATCACTGTCTGGTTTGGATCTGCCACTAAACAGGACAAGACCAGACTGCAGCGGATCATTAAGTCTGCGGAGAGGATCATTGGTACCGACCTACCCTCCATTGAGAACTTATATCGGTCCATAACCAGGAAACGGGCGGGAAACATCTGTGCTGACCCATCACACCCCGGCCACAAACTGTTTGAACTTCTATCTTCTGGTCGTCGTTACAGATCACTGAAGGTCAAAACCACCCGTCACAGGAACAGTTTCTTTCCTCAAGCCATCACTCTGATGAACTCCTAACATTCACCTAGTCCTACCTGTTGCTGTACTCATGACTTTTCATCCATTATTACATTGCACATAACTCTCACACTGCTTTTTACTTCATTCACATTATATCACTGAATCTGAGTCCACATTGAAATACTGTGTGATTGTATATTTTTTCATATATTTCTGCAAAGTGTGGTTAGTCCGAGTAAATAACTGCATATATTCCTGTATATATTTGCATCCTTTTATAGAAATGTGGACAGACTGTAATTTACTGTACATACTCTGGTTGTCATTGAATCCTTATTTAAATCCTTCACCTGAACAACGAGAGCAAGTTTTTAGCCAAAGTCAAATTCCTTGTATGTGTTGTGCATACTTGGCCAATAAAGCTGATTCTTATTCTGATTCTGATTCTGATGATAAATTTATTGATATATTTAAATCATTATATGATAAAAACTGTCTAATTAAAGAAATTAATAAAAAACACATATACAAAAATTGCCCATGGTTAACCAAGGGGCTACAAAATGCTTGTAAAAAGAAAAATTATCTCTATAAAAATTTCATTAAATTAAGAACTAAAGAATCTGAAAAAAGATATAAAACATATAAAAATAAATTAACTGAAATAATACGAACTAGTAAAAAATTATACTATAGGAAAATGTTAAATGAAAATAAAAATTATATAAAAGGAGTCTGGGATATATTAAATAAATTAAAGAAAAATGGAACTAAGAAAATGATATATCCAGAGTATTTTACTGATAATTGTGGTGATATTTATGATAAGAATATGGTTGTAAATAAAATGAATAATTTTTTTGTAAATGTTGGGCCAGAGTTGGCAGCAAAAATTCCAAACCAAGGAAGAGACACCGTGAGTGAGACTCTGATTGGAAGTAACCCTCGGTCAATTTTTCTTACAGTGGTGGATGAACTAGAGGTAAAATCTGTTGTTGAAAAGTGTAAAAATAAATTATCTACTAATTGTGATGGTATTGATATGGCACTAGTAAAAAGAACTGTTGATGGTATATTAAAACCATTCACATATATTTGTAATTTATCATTTCAAACTGGCTCATTTCCGCAGAAAATGAAAATAGCAAAAGTAATACCATTATTCAAGCAAGGAAATAAACACCAATACACAAACTACAGACCAGTATCACTTCTCCCACAATTTTCAAAGATTCTGGAAAAACTTTTCAACAACAGATTAGAAAACTTTTTAAATTAACAAGATGTGCTGAATCAGAACCAATATGGGTTTAGAGCCAAGAGTACAACATCATTGGCGATAATGGAAGCAACAGAGGAAATAATAAATGCATTAGATCAAGGAAAATATGCAATTGGTGTGTTTATAGATTTTACAAAAGCATTTGATGCAATAAATCATTCAATACTTCTTAACAAATTGCAAATGTATGGTCTTAGGGGAATGGCTCTGAAATGGGTTACAAGTTATCTATCTGAGAGACAACAATTTGTGAAGATGGGAGAATATCTGTATGGGAATTGCCTGTGGGGTCCCCCAGGGGTCAGTATTGGGCCCCAAATTATTTAACATATATATAAATGATATATTCCAAGTTTCTAAATTATTAAAAATAATATTATTTGCTGATGATACTAATATATTTTATTCTGGAAATAATTATAATCAACTAATCCATACTCTAAATAATGAATTAAATAAGCTTAAAAAATGGATGGATTGTAATAAATTATCACTACATATAGATAAAACTAAGGTAATGATATTTGGTAATTGTAAAAATAAAGAAGATATACATAGATGATGTAGTTATTGAAAAGTTAAGGAGATCAAGTTTTTGGGTGTAATACTGGATGATAAAATTAGTTGGAAACCACATGTCAGATACATACAAAACAAAGTTGCAAAAAATATTGCAATTATAAATAAAATTAAGCAGGTCCTAGATTATAAATCACTTCATATCTTGTATTGCTCATTAGTACTTCCGTACTTGACTTATTGTATAGAGGTTTGGGGTAACAGTTATAAAAGTAAACTTAATTCATTGTTAATATTACAAAAAAAGGCAGTCCGTGTTATACACAAAGTCGGGTACCTCGAACATACTAATTTATTGTTTTTACATTCAACGTTATTGAAATTATGGGATCTGGTTCATTATTACACAGCACAATTAATGTTTAAAGTCAGTAAAAACCTCTTGCCACACAATATACAAAATCTTTTCAGGGAGAGAGAAGGGAAATATAATTTACGGGGGAATACAAAATTTAAAATGCACTTACTAAGATCTACTCTGAGGAGTTTTTGTGTGTCTGTGTGTGGGGTAAAATTGTGGAATGGGTTGGGGGAGAAACACAGGCAATGTCCATACATCCACATATTTAAATCAACATATAAAGAAATGATTTTTGAGCAGTATGAGAATGAAGGACAGTGATGTTACATTGTGTCTTCAGTGAGGGAAGGTTGTTGTTGTGTTATGGTGATTGTGAAGGTGATGGTGTTGTCTTGTGTTTGTATTGAACATGCCAGAAGTGTATGTTTATTGTTGTTGTAATATTGTTGGATGTTGGTATTGTTGTCAATATGGACTGTCATTGTTGTGTCATTTTTGTTGTATAATTTGACTATGGCTGTATTATGGTGAATGTGGTTGTGGGATAATGATGATTATGAGTGATACTGTAATTTGTTGGGTATGGAAAAGGGGTGGGACTATATAAGCATTGGCTTCTTCCTACTCCTTTTGAACATTTTATTTTTGGCTTGTCTTTTTTTTTTTTTTTTTTTTTGGACTTATTTTGTACCCGTAGGTAGATTTGTTTTGTAGTCTGGTGACAAGCCACCAGCTGCCGGTCGCTGCGTGCGCAAGTGCCCATTAACTCCCTAACCTGCATGTTTTTGGCATGTGGGAGGAAACCGGAGAAATCCCGGAGTAAACCCATGCAAACACGGGGAGAACATGCAAACTCCACACAGATCACTGTTGGCCGGGGGCAGGGATCGAACCCACGATCCCCGCGATCCCCCGGCCGAGGGTAAACTGTGCTGCCGCGGTGCTAACCACTGCGCCACCGTGCAACCCGTTTTTTGTTTTGTTTTGAATTCTCTTCTTTTTTGTAGAATGTTCAAATAAAAATCAATGTCAATGTCAGATTGTTCCAGTTTCTTCCTTAGTGATTTGCTCTCTTCCTGGAGAGAGAGAGGATTGTTGATTCACTAGCTTGTTCTCAGCTACTTTTAATCTTGCGACTAATGCTAGCACGAACTTTCCCAAAATGCTGGGGAGAGCCTTTCCTTTTTGTAGGTTTTTGGTGTAATCATCCAAAAGTTCTTCAGTGAGTTGCTTCAAATCTTTGGGCTGTGTTTTCTTGAACTGTGTTGGGAAGCTAGATATAAAGTCAGAAATCAATTCTTCCAGTGTTGTTTGAAGGTCATCCAGTTCGGTAACTTGGTGGGTTGTTTGTTGACCCGCCATGTTTTTGGCGGGTCAAAAATTGTATAATCAGAGGAGTTATTGTCTAATTTGACCTTGCTGGATTTTCTTTCCCCCTTTGTTATATTATTCAGTTTCTTTTAACCTGTACTATCCGAAATAAAGATTCATTCATTCATTCATTCATGATTAATAAAACATTTCAAACCAGAATTGTATGTCGGAGTCCACTCCTATTCTTCCAGTGTGTCCTGAGAAGTATCTTCTGAAAAATGAGAGTCTTGAGGAGATGGATAAGTCATTCCATTGTTCACATTTCATAGTTAAGCTTCAGAGAGAAATATTCCTGTGTTATCCATTGGAGGGCAATGTTGGACTTTTGAGTTTCAATGAGGAATCTTAGTAGTCAAGTCTGTTGATCTGGTAAATTTCAAACGGCTATTAAAACATAAAACTGCCTTAAGGGAATATACTTCATCGAATTTTATGAGAGGAAGTCCAAACCGTTTCTGCCATGGAGATGGGATTTGAGAGTCCATTTACCAGTGGAATGTAGCTTCAAAGCTGTAGTCTTTAGGTGAAAGGTAAGAAAGGGAGGCTTAGCTCTTCTCCAAGGAAAAGATGAATTTTTCCTTATTTCAAACCAGCCGGTACTGCTACATCTGATTACATTCGTGAACAACAGATGGTGTAATCCTGGGGACATCACAATTAAAGAACAACACTGTAGCAAGGACATTGAGTTGCTAGCTGTTAGCATGTGAACAGCATACTTCCCCGGAGAGTTCTCACATGTCATCGTGATTGCTATTTATGTACCCCCTTCTGCGAGCACTGAGGCAGCGAGTGACATCATCCACTCAGTCACCAGCAGGATGCAGATGCACACCCAAATGCTCTCCAGCTCATTTCTGGTGATTTTAACCATACTTCCCTGTCCTCCATTCTGCCCACTTTCACAGCAGAGTGATGTCAGCGGTGTATGGAGAAGCCTCGAAACCATCTCTGGGCACCAGAATACCTCCTTCCCAGGCCACGGGGGGTAGAGAGTGGGTGAATAACCTGAACCTGTTCTTTAACAGGTCTGACCAACCGCCCTCTTCTCTGCCTGCCCACTAACCACTGCTGCTTCCACCTTCATCTAGTCCCACTGTCCACTGCCCTCCCTCCACCCCCCCCATTGTACATCCCCCGCTGTTTTTCCCCTCACAGACCCAACACCTCCTCCAGCTCGCAGCCCCCCTGCCCCAGCCTGACTCTCACTAAGACCCAGGTGAGAGCTGAGCTGAAGAAGCTCAAGGCGAGGAAGGCTGCAGGTCTGGATGGCATCAGCTCGAGGCTCCTCAGGTCCTGTGGAGACCAGCTGTGTGGGATCGTGGAGCACATCTTCAGTCTCAGCCTGAAGCTGGGGAGGGTACCACAGTTGTGGAAAACATCCTGTGTAGTACCCGTACTGAAGACTCCGCACCTCAAGGACCTGAAGAGCTACAGACCAGTGGCCCTCACATCACACCTAATGAAGACCCTGGAGAGGCTGCTCCTTGCCCACCTCCGCCCCCTGTAGGGACCAGCGATGGATCCACTTCAGTTTGCCTACCAGCATGGCATCAGGGTGGAGGATGCAGTGATCTTCCTCCTACATCATTCCCTATCCCACCTGGAGAAGCCTGGGAACACTGTGAGGATCATGTTCTTCAATTTCTCCAGTGCTTTCAACACCATCCAACCAGTGATCCTAAGATCCTGAGGGACAAGCTGCTGTGTGCAAGGGTGGACCAGCACCTGTCATCGTGGATCCTCGATTACCTCACAGACTGACCACAGTTTGTGAGAACCCAGGACTGTGTGTCTGACACCAACTTTTGCAGTACGGGGGCCCACCAGGGAACAGTTCTGGCTCCCTTCCTGTTCACCCTCTACACTGCTGACTTTTCACACAATACACCACACTGCCATCTACATAAATTCTCTGACAACTCTGCAATTGTCAGCCTCATTTCTAATGGGGATGATGTAGAGTACAGAGGACTTATCAAGGACTTTGTGGACTGGTGCCTGCAGAACTGCCTTCAGATCAATGTGAGGAAAACCAAGGAACTGGTGGTGGACTGCCGCAGGCGAGGACAACCTCCCCACAGCACCAGTAAACATCCAGGGAACAGACATTGAGATGGTGACATCTTATAAGTACCTGGGCATTCACTTGAACAATAAACTGGACTGGTCACACAACACCAATGCGCTCTACAAGAAAAGACAGTGCAGGCTGTACCTCCTGAGGAGACTCAGGTCTTTTGCAGTCCAAGGGGCACTACTGAATATCTTCTATAATTCAGTGGTGGCATCAGCCATCACATTTGGAGTGGTCTGCTGGGGCAGCGGCATCACAGTAGCCGACAGGAAGAAACTGAACAGGCTGATCAAAAAAGCTAGCTCTGTTCTGGGGCGACTCCTCAACCCAGTGGAGGAGATAGGCGAGAGGATAATGGTGGCTAAGCTGTCATCTCTGCTGGAGTCTGAGTCCCACCCCATGTGGGACACACTGAATGCACTGAGGAGCTCATTTAGCGGTAGATTGTGCCATCCTAAATGCACAAGGGAGAGGTTCCGCAGGTCCTTCCTACCTACGGCTGTCAGACTTTATAACCTAACCGGTGCTGCTCGTAGAGGTTGTATTAAATGTACTAAACAAAACAACTTTTCACAATAGAGATCGTCCCCTCCAACACACAACTAAGACAATTACAATTATTTTTGTGGGTGGCAACAACACTGTTGATTCAAATACGAAATTTACTGTCTTTAAATGATGACTCCCACACTTTGCACTGTCACTTTCAGCTTCTTCACTCCAGATGGAGGTTTGTTGTCCCAAAATGTAAAACCCATCATAGCAGTCTGTCGAGGGCGACAATGACTGTTTCATTTAGGTCTGATCAGATTCCTCCACGCAGCTCTGTCCTTCACCCTCCGCTGCCAGGAACTCCTGGCCTTGTTAACCCGGGCGACGTCCAAGCCGGTATGAGTTGCTTTCTGACTGACCAGTTCATGAAACTGCTTGCAAAGTATTTGAGTACTGCTAGCTTTTGCTGGACTAGCGGCACATTCTTGGCAGATAGTGGTATTATCAGTGGCAAGGACAGGCCAAGACAAACTGACTCCGGTATCTGTTGCAGTGACTGACCAAATGATAGGTTTGTTTATCTCTAATTTTTGAGAAAAAAGGTTGCAAATTTAGAGGAAAAAGTTAAATTAATTCACCCTTTATTGTCATTCAACTGTACAACCAATCATGTACAGTAGAACAAGATTGTGCTTTACCTACACTACCGTTCAAAAGTTTGGTGTCACCCAGACAATTATTTTGTGTTTTCCATGAAAAGTCACACTTATTTACCACCATGAGTTGTAAAATGAATAGAAAATATAGTCAAGACATTGACAAGGTTAGAAATAATGATTTGTATTTGAAATAATAATTTTTTCCTTCAAACTTTGCTTTCGTCAAAGAATCCTCCATTTGCAGCAATTACAGCATTGCAGACCTAACATGATTGCACAAGGGTTTTCTAATCATCCATTAGCCTTCTGACACAATGAGCAAACACATTGTACCATTAGAACACTGGAGTGATAGTTGCTGGAAATGGGCCTCTATACACCTATGTAGATATTGCACCAAAAACCAGACATTTTGTCTTATCAATGTTTTATCTGGCTTTTATTGAATCTGTTTTATCCTTTTCTTTAGTGTCATGGTTTGGTCAGATAAAACTGAAACAGAGGAAATCCTTGGATCAGGTAGTTAGATGGTCCAGTCGTTTGCTTGGTGAGTCACAGCTGAGCCTGACATCCCTGTACACCAGACAAGTACAGAGGATGGCTACCTCCCTTTTAAATGATGACTCCCACCCTTTGCACTGCCACTTTCAGCTTCTTCCCTCAAGACGGAGGTTTGCTGTCCCAAAAAGTAGAACCCAGCGCAACAAAAACAGCTTTGTCCCTGCTGCTGTCAAAGAGTTGAACAAGCTGTAAAAATATATTGTACATAATTTAGGTACCTATTTATTAACTTCATTTTATATTTACTTATTTTTGTAGGATGTCATTTGGGTTCAAAATATTTTATTGGGTTTTAGACCTTTGAGTTTTTTAACCTCTGACTAGTTTTTAACTTTTAATATGACCCTTCTGTCTTACCTCTGGTTTCTCCCTCATCTCTTTGTCTTTTTATACCCTGATTGATGGAGCCCTGAGTATTTTTATCATGTTTATAGTCAGCTTCATGTGTGCCTGTGTTTGTGTCTATGTTGAATGTAATTAGTGGCTTGTAAATATGGATGTCACCAGACTGCAAAACAAATCTACCTACGGGTACAAATAAAGTAACCTGAACCTGAACCTGAACATTTGCAGCTAGAATAGTCATTTACCACATTAGCAATGTATAGAGTGTATTTCTGATTAGTTTAAAGTTATCTTCATTGAAAAAAAGTGCTTTTCTTTCAAAAATAAGGAAATTTCTAAGTGACCCCAAACTTTTGAACAGTAGTGTATCTACTGTGTTAATCACACACACCCCAAGTGTAGAATCAGAGGGCCACTGCCATGCAAGGCGCCGCCACAAATTTCCCTCCTCCATTCCATTATTGCTGAGCACCAAGCTGGATGGCAGGAAGTTGCACTTTTATATGGTCTTTGGCATGACCCGGCCGGGATTTGAACCCCTGCCTCCCGGGTGTGGGGCGGATGCTCTACCAACTGAGCCACCACTCCGGTAGAGTGGTGTGTTGCAAATGTTGGAGAAAAAAGTTTAAAAAAAAAAAAAAATTACAAGAAAAAAGTAAAAAAAAAAATACAAGAAAAAAGCTGCAAATTTTTGAACAAAAAGTTGCAAATGCAAAGAAAAAAAAATCAAATTAAGGAAAAAAGTTGCAAATTTAACCTCTTAAAATTTCGGCATTCCACCAGGGGAACGTTTTAAATTTTCTCCTGCCATTCAGTGAAGAAAGAATTTGATTTTCTTTGTGTTTTCTAAATTCAGGTAAACTGGCTGGAATGCTAAGGGTTAAGTTTGCACACCTGCATCTCCTTGTTCTCAGCCTCTGCTTTAACACAGTGTTTTATCAAAGGTCCCACAGCTAAATAAAATAATGACCCATCAAACATCAGTTTGAAACTTGAACTTGACAGATTAATTAAGAATGTTTGTAACAACACAACTGTCAGACGTTGCAAAACTATAATTTAACCCATAATGCACAAGCAAGAAGAGTGGCAACTTTTCATGTTTTAGAGCCTGAAACAGTCATCCATCCATCCATCCATCCATCCATCCATCTTCTACCGCTTTTCCGGAGGTCCAGATTGCGGGGGCAGCAGTTCAAGCAGAGAAGCCCAGAATTCCTTCTCCCCAGCCACCTGCTCCAGCTTTTCAGAGAGGATACCAAGGCGTTCCCAGACCAGCTGGGAGATATAGTCTCTCCAGCGAATCCTGGGTTTGCCCCAGGGTCTCCTCCCAGAGGGACGTGCCTGAAATACCTCAAGTGGGAGGCGTCCAGGAGACATCCTGATCAGATGCCCATATCACCTCAACCGGCTCCTTTCAATGTGGAGGAGCAGCGGTTCTACTCTGAGCCTTTCCCGATGACTGAGCTCCTCACCCTATCTCTGAGGGTGAGTCCAGCAATCCAACGAAGAAAGCTCATTTCAGCCGCTTGTATCCGCGATCATCGTTCTTTTGGTCATTACCCAAAGCTCATGACCATAGGTAAGGGTAGGAACATAGATTGACTGGTAAATTGACAGCTTTGCCTTAGAGCTTAGCTCCCTCTTCACCACAACAGACTGGTACAACGTCCGCATCACTGCAGATGCTGCTCCGATCTGTCTGTCAATCTCTCGCTCCAGTCTCCCATCACTCTTGAATAAGACCCCAAGATACTTAAACTCCTGCACTTGGGGCAGGAGCTTGTCCCCAACCCAGAGAGGACAATCCACCTTTTTCTGGCTGAGGACCATGGACTTGGACTTGGAGATACTGATTCTCATCCCAGCCACTTCACACTCAGCGGCAAACCATCCAGTAAGACCTGTAGGTCATTGCTGGATGAAGCCAGCAGGACAACATTGTCTGCAAACAACAGAGATGAGATCCTGTGGTCACCGAGCATGACACCCTCCAGGGAACCCTCTGTTCCCTGCCTGTGCCTAGAAATCCTGTCCATAAAAATTATGAACAGGATCGGTGACAAAGGGCAGCCCTGGCACAGTCCAACTCTCACTGGGAATGAGCCCGACCAAGTGTTGGCAATACAAACCAAACTCTCACAACGGTCATACAGAGACCGAATAGCTCGTAACAACAAGCCTGATACCCCATACTCCTGAAGCACCCCCCACAAAAAACCACAAGGGACACGGTCGAATGCCTTCTCCAAGTCCACAAAACACATGTAAACTGGTTGGGCAAACTCCCACGAACCCTCGAGGATTCTCAAGAGGGTAAAGAGCTGGTCCGATGTGCCACGGCCATGACAAAAACCACATTGCTCCTCCTGAATCCAAGGTTAGACCAACAGCCGGACTCTCCTCTCCAGTACCTTGGCATAGACCTTCCCAGGGAGGCTGAGGAGTGTGATCCCTCTAAAGTTGGAGCCCACCCTCCGGTCCCCTTTTTTGAAGAGAGAAACCACCACTCCGGTTTGCCATGCCAAAGGCATTGCCCCCAACCTCCACACAATGCTGCACAGGCATGTCAACCATGACAGCCCTACAACATCCAGGGCCTTGAGGTACTCAGGGTGAATCTCGTCCACCCCCGAAGCCCGGCCACCAAAGAGATTTTTAACCACCTTGACAACCTCAGTCCCTGTGATAGGCGAGTCATCTCCCTCGTCCACAAGCCCTGCTTCCTCTGTGGAAGGCGTGTCAGTGGGATTGAGCAGATCTTCGAAGTATTCCTTCCACCGCCCGACGATATCCCCAGTTGAAGTCAGCAGTGCCCCATCCGCACCATACACAGTGTGGACTGGGAGCTGTTTCCCCCTCCTGAGCCGCCGGACAGTTTGCCAGAATCTCTTCAAGGCCGACCGAAAGTCTTGTTCCATGGCCTCACCAAACTCTTCCCATATCCGAGTTTTTGCTTCAACAACCACCCGAGCTGCACTCCGCTTGGCCTGCCAGTACACCTCAGCTGCTTTGGAAGTCCCATAAGCCAACCAAGCTTGATAGGACTCCTTCTTCAACTTAATGCACCCCCCCCCCCCCCCCACCACCACCACTGGTGTCCACCACTTGATTTGGGGATTGCCACCACAAGATGCCCTGACGACCTTGCGGCCGCAGCTCTGGGCCGCCGCTTCAACAATGGAGGTGAAGAACATGGCCCATTCAGACTCCATGTCTCCAGGCTCCCTGGGAATGTGGCTGAATATCTTCCGGAAGGGGGAGTTGAAGACCTCCCGGACAGGGGCCTCAGCCAGACGTTCTCACCACACCCTCACTATACGTTTGAGTCTACCAGGTCTGAATGGCATCCTCCCCTGCCACCAGATCCAACTCACCACCAGGTGGTGATCAACTGACAGTTCTGCACCTCTCTTTACCCGAGTGTCCCAGACATACGGTTGCAGGTCTGATGACACGATAAGAAAATCGATCATCGACCTGCGACCAAGGGTGTCCTGGTGCCAGGTGCATATATGGACACCCTTATACTTGAACATGGTGTTTGGTGGCGGTCAAAGGCGGAGACCTTGGCGGTCTGATCCCAGGCTTCCTAAACTGGCTTGTGGGACATGGAATGAAACAGTCATATTTTTTAGAATTTTTTCCTGGAAAAGGGCACACAGGCTATTAGTCGACTATCAAATTAGTTGTTGATTAAATTTCTGGTGATCGACTAGTCCAGGTGTCGGCAACCTGTTCTACACAAAGAGCCACTGTGAGCAATTTTGTGTAAGAATTATCAACGTGGAGCCATGAAATATCTGAGCCTAAAAAAACTGCAGTAAAAGAGCAGAATTACAACTACAACCTGACAACATCAGCATTAAGTTTTTTCTTATAAATTTGCAGCTTTTTTAAAATTCTAAATTTGTTACCTTTTTCCTCACAGAATTGCTACGTTTTCTGGTAATTTTTTGATTATTTGTAAAAAGTTTGTCCTTTTTTCTTGCAAAATTGTGTGAGTGTTTTTCTCATTAAACTAGAGTTTGTTTTTTTTGTTTGTTTTTTCAAAGTTTATTTTTTTCCATAAATGTGTTTTGCTTTTTTCCTAAATTGGGCATATTTTTCTTTGCCAATTTAATACTTTTACTTTGTTAAGTAAAACTGAAGATGCTTTCCATGTAAATCTGACTTTTTACCAAATAAAGTTACAAGCTTTTTTCATAAATTTTGATGTTTTTGGCATATCTTCTGCTTTTCTCATAAATGGTGTTCACTTATATAGTGCTTTTTGTCATCTCTGGATGATCAAAGCACTTTACAGATCCTGCTATCCACACATTCACACACTGATGGTGGCAGAGCTGCCATGCACCGGTGCTGGCCTGACCCACCAGGAGCAACTGGGGGTTCAGTGTCTTGCTCAAGGACACTTGGACATGCAGACTGCAGACAGAGCAGGAATTGAACCACTGAGCCTCCGATCAGTAGTAGGCCACACTACATCTGTGCCACAGCCGCCCCCTATAAGATTGTCTTATCTGATTGTTACCTTTTTCAGGTAAAAATGTTGTCTTGTTCACATTAATTTGGAACTGTTTTCTAACAAAATTGTAGATTTTTGGGGTAAATTTGTGATGTTTTTCTTACCTTATTCAGTGTTTCCTCTGGCTTAAAGACCTTGGTGCGGTGGCAACATATTGTTCCGGGGAGGGGGGAGGGGGACACATGACACTATTGTAACCGGAATATGTTAATTTTATACTATTTCTTTCTTTTTTTAAATTTTGCACAGTAACTTTGCATATGGAACTTACCATTTGAAGTATTGTACAACCGAGGCTTGAATATTGGAATATTGGGCCAGTTGGGGTCCCACCCAGACGTCCTGTGTTTGGACTTTTTAGTTGTGTCATCCTTCTCTCCTTCCTCTGCTCTCACCTCTCCTGGACCCTCTGCCTGAACACTTTTCTCTCCTTGGCTCCTCTCTTCTGTCTCATCCTTCCCTGTCTGAGCCCTGTCTAATTCAGCTTCTCTCTCTTTCTATGATGATATACAATACAAACAGGTTAGAAAATATCAAATGTCATGTTTTGTCCTGCAGGATGTTTTTTGTCATGGTTTACATAAATGACAAAAATATGTGTATTTTTTTTTTTTTTGGTATTTTTATTCTAGTGTTTCTTTTTTTTCCATTGAGAGAGTAGGGAAGGGGAAAAAAAACATTAATAGTAATTTACTCATGCATAGTTAAATTATATGATCAGAGGTGGGTATAATAGCCAGAAATTCTACTCATGTAAAAGCAGTGCTATGAAATTAATAATTAAAAGCAGACAACTAAAAATTTCTAGCTGAAATTTTTCTTAATTTAAATTTTTCTTAAAATTTATATTTCCTCATAAGAGTGGCGGAAATTTTTCAGGGGTCGTGGGCCACCACCCAGAAATGTTACCAGAGGAAACCCTGCTTATTTGTGTTTTTCCCTTATAAAATTGCAACATTTTCCCTAAATTTTGAGTATTTTTGGCATCAATTTTCAAAACCCAGCGCTACAAAAACAGCTTTGTTCCTTCTGCTGTCAAAGAGTTGAACAAGATGTAGCAATATATTGCACATAATTTAGTTATCTATTTATCAATTTTTATTTTATATTTATTTATTTTTGTAGGTTTTTTTTATTGGGTTTCAAATCTTTTATTGGGTTTTAGACTTTTATTGAGTTTTTAATCTTTTTGACTTAGTTTTTAACTTTTTTAATATGACCCTTCTCTCTTCTCTCTTTGTTTTTTCTCTTATCTCTTTGTCTTATGTCCTGAATGATTGAGCCTTGAGTACTTTTATCGTGTTTATAGTCAGCTTCATGTGTGTCTGTGTTTGTGTTCATGTTGAATGTAATTGTGGTTTGTAAATACTGTATGTGTCTAAAAGGATGTCACCTGACTGCAAAACAAATCTACCTGCGGGTACAAATAAAGTAACCTGAACCTGAACCTGCCCTGCTCTCTGGTCTTTCCTTAAAAAAGAATATCACATCTCCAACTGCTCCAAAATTCAGCAGCACGAGTGTTAACGAGGACAAAGGGGCGGGTGCATATTACACCAGTTTTAGAATCGCTGCATTGGTTCCCCGTGCATTTTAGGATTGATTTTAAGGTTATCTTAGTAGTTTTTCAATGCCTCAGTGGTCTGCCTGTGGTCTGGTCTGCCCTCGCGAACCCTGAGGTCCTCTGGTACTGGCCTTTTAATGGTTCCCAAAGTCAAGACCAAGACCTTTGGTGAAGCTTCCTTTCACTATTATGGTCCTGGTCTGTGGAACAACCTGCCAGAAAGCCTCAGGGCCGCAGAGTCAATAGATGTTTTTAAGAACAGGCTCAAGACCCACCTTTTTAATTTGGCTTTTAATAAACCTGTTTAACTATTGTTGAAGTAGTCATTTATGCTCCATTGTTTTATGTTCTTCTTGGTGCCATTTGTTCTTAGATTTTCTCATCTTCTTATTGATGTGTTTAGTTCAGTTTTTAAGTATGGGTTTTTAGTTCCTGTTTTTATGTGTTCTTTGTTCTTTTTGTACCTTTTTAAATTTTGGCTTTTAACAAACCGTTTAACTGTTATTGAAGTAGTCATTTATGTTCCATTGTTTTTACATTCTTCTTTGTTCCATTTACTTTTAGATTTTCTTATTTTGATGTGTTCTTAGCTCAGTTTCTAAGTATGGGTCTTTAGTTCCCTTTGCTCTGTGTGTTCTTAGTTTTATTTTGTATTTATATGTTTTAGCTCCAGTGTTTCCTCAGTGGGGCCACTCATGCCGGATGCTGCCTGGCACCATCTGCAGGGGTGTTGGTCTCGTGGGTCGCTCTAGCTTGGGTGGGCGAGGGCTTTATACCACTGCCTACAGCTGTGGTGCAGGCCCCAGCCTGTCCTGGTTGGGGAGGCCCTTGTGACGCCTTCTGTGGTTACTGGCTGTGTGGTATCCCAGCATGGGGGTCTCCACAGGATGGTTGCTCCTTCATGCAGTGCCTCGGTGCCAAGCAATGTCTCTTATTTTATATGTGTGTAAGAGAAATAGGGGGTGATGTATGTGCCTGTGTGTTGTATTTATGGGTATGTTATGGGAGGGTTGGAAGGGGTGGGGATGCATCATGTAAAATATGTCACTAAATGTGTCTACTGTTTTTATCTATGTAAAGTACTTTGCGCAGCATCTAATGTTTTAAAAGTGTTATACAAATAAAGTTTGATTGATTGACTGATGGTTGTCCAAGCACTTTGGTCCGCTTCAGTGAAATGCTGTGTGAATGCAAACCAAACCAAACGAAGGTGTGAAAATTCTTGCAATCCCCTGCCGAGTCGAACCGAGACCCCCGGACTATCCTGGTGTGAATGCAGCCTTATATTACTATATTATTTACTATTACTCTGAGTGCCGCTATCCCTTTGCTGTTCTGGGACTAATTAAGGCTTGTCTTATCGTATCTTATCTTAACTTTTAAATTTTTAGGTATTATATGGCATAAAAAATAAACATCACAATATGTATTGTGTATTGCGATATAGAGAAATTATTTCATGATACTATTTTTTTTAGCTGTATTGCCCAGCCCTACCTCTGCATATGCCAAATGATCATTTAGACTTTCTGCAATCACAACAGCATATTATAAATTTTAAAGCATTAAACCTTCAGTATTATCTTTTTCTGGTCAAAGTTGGCACTTTTTTTTTTCTTTTATTTACATAGCACTTTAGTTGATGCCCAGTTTTATGCAGTCAGCATGGAGTCAATCGTAAACCCCATCCAGCAGTTTTCAGGGCCACTCTGAAGTACCCAACTCTGACCAGAGCCTTATTTTGACTTCTACGAGTTCTTGAAAACTCCCCTTTCGGGGAGGTTCCTGTAGTACATACATACACCTGCAAATTAGTTCCAGGTTCCTGTAATGGAAATAGGGTGCAAGGTGTGTGATGCTTTCTGTGCCAATCAGTTATTCTGATGTTAAAGCAACACAAGGATTTTCACTTTAAAATAATGTTTCCAAAATCATTTTGATGTACATCATTTTGGTGGTACATCGATTTTTGCATGTTTGTGGCAAAGAACATAAGATAGATACCACTTTATACAATGTCGATTTGTTTTTAAGGGTAATGTATCCACTGCACTGCGTCTTTAAGCAGCTAAGAAAATGAATGAATTAATGAACTATTTAAACTTTTTTCTTTAAAGTACTACTTTGACTTTTCCCTTTCAAAATACTAGTTCAACATTTTCTCAAAAATTTGACTTTTTTTTTCAAAATGCAAAACTTTTTAAAAAATATTTTTAAGAGGCTCTAATACTCCTTTGTACATTTCTACTACCTTATGCCTAACTTCTTTTTAAACTCTTAATATTTTCTTGCTGCATCTTTGTTGCTGTCAATTGTAGAATATTTTCAGCAACATGAACTCACTATATTTACTCATTTATGTATTTTTTAAGTATAAGAGACAGTTTCATTCATTCTTCTGCACAGACCATTCCAGTCGAGGTGTTTGACTCAGTTTTGACATGATGAACTTTCACATGTCTCATTAACGCAACAAGTAAACACCACTGTCTCAGGTCTATTACAGCTGAGAGGATGCTAATGTCCCTTAATGGGACAAATATGCAAATAATCTCATAATCACACTTCACACACTTTGACGGCTGGTAGATTTTGTAGAATGCCTTCAGAATGTTGGAGGTCTAATTAATTCCATTTTCAAACCTCATTACCATATTTTTGGAAAAAAATTTATTTGCATATTTTTCAGGCACCTAGCCCAAATGTGAGAAGGTGATGATGAAGGTTACAAGAAAGATGCAAATGCATACGCACAAACAATAAAAATATCTATCCATCTGGCCTTGACTCATGTATATTCATGTTTATATTCTATGCTGTCACTTCGATTTTGCATATAATAATTGTTGCCTCAATAAGCGTATTACGGTACATCACCTGTCAGACAAGTGCACACACAGGCAAATATACAAACCTAGTGTCAGGTAATGTTAAAGGCCCCATTCACTCAAACATGATGTGTTTGTGGGTTTTAACCTTCTTAAATGCTTACTTGGATCATATGACTATGGTAAAAACATGAAGATCTTTCTTCACTTAGAAATAATTATATCTACAGTTTTGTCAGAACGGTTTGAAGCTGGTTTTGTACTTCCGGGATCTTTTTTCCTATGTCACTGACAAGTGCTTCGGTCTTCAGTTAACAACCATCACCATGCTATTGGCTGCGATGTAAGCCTCAGCCCAAGGTTTTATCTTCACAGCTAACAGTGCTGCTATGAAGTTAGCTTACCACAGTTCTTATTGCTATTTTCTTTAGATTCCAGTCACCCTAATAAACATCCCTATTGCTTCCTGATTCAATAATTCAAAGTTGATAATATATCTCACACCGTTCTGGCTTATTTTGCTATATTTTCACCATGATGGTAGCTGAACTGTCAGTATTAACTTGTTGGTGTTGGTCTGCCTATCGTTTGCTTAACTGTTTCATCATGGCTGGTTTTGATCATTACTTTCTACCACTTCTATCAATCCCCACAGGAATCTTTATTCATCTACCAACACTTGACCATATAGGCCATTGTTTGACATAATTATAGCTTATTTTTTTTCTTTTACTCTGAGTGGAACCAAAGGTGGCTAGTGGCCTTTAGTAGTTTCCCATTCACTCATTCAGGATTGTTTGTGCTTATTGTACTGCAGGGCCCAGTCATATCCTATCGACCACTGAAACCATCCACTCCTGTCCACCAGTGATGTTATTTCACTTTCTTTTTTCCCCCCCTTGTGCTGTCAAGCAGCTCGGTAAGCGGAACAGAAATTTGAGTCCCTTATTGTGCCAAACAGATTTACTTTGCCAAAAGGAGCTTTATACAGCACATACCGTATATATGTACTGTGTAGAGAGAAATGAGCAGGCGAGGCAGTGAGCTGGATCAGCATGGACTTTATTTCTCTCTATCCTCAAGTCAACAAGAATAATCCCAGGTCGTGGGGCATCTCTCTTTTATATGTTACATGCCTTGCCTAGCGACCTGGGGGCTCACACCACAATACACATTATCACAATGCCTGTCGGCACATTACCATACAGTCCTTCAGCGCCATTAACATACAGTCCTTCAGCACCATTAACATGCAGTCCTTCAGTGTGAGTGGAGAATGTGAAGTCTAGGTCCCCCACAACTGTATATTATTTATAGACTCCTCTTGTAATAACTTTTAATACTTTATTTAAACTATTTTACCCATGATAGACCCGACAGGGAGGGAATGGGATAGGGTGGGGAGTGGAGGGGGAAAGAAAAAAGTGAGTAACAAACAGAAAAAAACAAGCAAACTGATAAAACTGAAACAAACAGAAGACAAACTGTTTTTTTCTTCTGAAAAGTTCTCATCACGAGTGTGGTATCTGCACCTGTAAAAAAAAAAACATATGTGTGTGTGCATGTGTGTGCATGCGCGTGTAACCCAGTGTTAAAAACGTGAATAAAATTATACATATCTATACCACTTTAAAAAAAAAAAAGGGGACACTCATTTCACAATGAGAATAAATATTTTGAGGATAAATATATAGATAAATATAAGTTCAAAAAATATATCCATTACTAGTTAAAAACATTTCTAAGGGGCTCTGATGGGGTTCTTAGTGTTTTTATTTGGTATATCGAGCAACCAATGGCTGTGTCGTTTGTTTGGCAGCATCAGCCAATGGGGTAACGCCAGCCAGTGGGGTCATGCGCTCCCTTGCTTGGTCTTGGTGTAATCTGCAGAACGCTTTCACACCCGGCCGAGACACCGACCGAGAGAACGCGATCCCTTACTGAGATGATGAGCTAACGTGCTAGTAGCAGCCTTTGCCTGGATAAAACTCTTGAGACTGGTAAGCCAAAACCAACATGAGAAACAAGGTATTGCTGTATGGTCAAATTCTAATACCTCTTTTGTTAAATTTTAAGATTTGAGCACAAAGGCTGTGAACTCACGTGAGCGCGGGAATCCTTTGAGGAACGTGTTGCTATGCATGGTGAGTGCCATTCGTTGTGTATGTGAAATGCTAACCGCTAGCTTAAAATGCTAACCTCCGATGCTAATTCCGGCTAGGTTTTTCATGGGAGAAATGTCATTTTTTAAAGCTGTGGTAAATAGCAAAGGTCCAAATTCCCTTGCTATTGATTGTTAATTAGAAATATATGAAACCAGCTGTGGATTATAGCTTAAGTTTTTGTCTGACCTATTTTGTAGGTCAGGTTTCTTTTTTTTAACCTGGATTCAGAAGAACGTGGATCTCCAGATGTGGATGGCGAGCCGAAGCCCAAAACCGATTAACTGGTAGAGGTGATCCAACTGGTCACCTGGGACAGATACAAAAGGACTGAACAGACTGTAAATATATTTGGGGTATTTTATTTTTTTATTATTGTATTCACAAGCGCTCTAGTTTTGTTTAAGTGTACACCACTGTAAATAATACATATACTTGCAAGTTCCCATACTTCTGTGTGTGTCATCTGTTGTTACGCCCTCCAGGCTCCTATGAACCTACAGTCTATCTGACCTGGCCCAATTGCCCCTTCTGTCTAGGTGGTAAGGTTAAAGGTAACTACACTGCCATACCCAGTACTACCAAAAAGGTACAAGACTACACCTACAGTTGGTGGTGGTGTTACACACAGTAGGCAACACATACAAAAAAAAATCTGGCGAGTGCAGCCAGGAGCCTGGAGCGTTGCGACAACAGATGTGGATTCTGTTTTGACCCCTGACCAAACAGTTCATATACTGTCAAAATGGATTTTGTTGAAAAATATGTTGTCAAAGTTCCAAATGCAGTCATTGTCAGTGGTGTTGTTGACAAAGAAAAAGACAAAGACGTTTTTAAGTTCCTAGAGTAACATGGCACTATTCGCAGGGTTCTTAGCACTGATGATAACTCATCTGAATTTGACAAAAGTCACATTGTAGAGTTTGAGTCTGGGTTAGCTGTTGAAACATTAGTACCTGCGTTGCCATATTTCTTTCAATCCACTGACAATCCTGATGTTAAGTACTGCATTCAAGCCTTAACTGATGTGTACACTAAAACTGTAGGGGGCAGTGTTACTGAGGCTTATCTTAGCAACCTGAAGGGCTTAGCTAGTTAAGTGGAAAAGGTTTTGAAGAGGTGTTGCGGGAGGTTATGTCCACAATAGGGAAGTCTATTGAAGCTGCTGAGACAGCTAAAACAGTCTGTCGATGTTGATCCAGCTTTCCCTACTGTAGAACCCACACAAATGGCCCTTTTCCATTAGTATCGCTTTGGCCTTACTCACTTCTACTCGGTTCGCTTTCTAGCTTTTTCCACTGTACCCAGCACGGTTTAACAGGCGCTATTTTCGTGCCTGTTCGAGGCCAGGGTACAACCGTGCTGAAGCGAGCTGAGATGTGACGTCAACAGACTGCGAGCCACTGATTGGTCAGGGCGTAACGTCACAAAAGCGTCCGTCTTCAGTGGAATCTATACGACCACCATTTGCAATATTTCACGGACTAACTCAGTCACCGAGTAAATACGATTTTAATACAGACAGCGTTGTAGGTTTTGCGGAAATCTACACCGTGGTCCAACGAAGAGGTGCGGGGTTTTCTCTGCTTGGTGGCAGATCCACAGTGAGGAGCAACCCACACCGATACAGATGCAGCCCAGCATAGAACCGGACTATGGGCAAGCTGAAGACGAATGTGAGAGAACCATCGATGGTGAGTGATTTGTAATAATGTGCATCTATTCGCTTATTTATCCTGTTGGTGGTAAGCTCACTTTTTTTGAGCCATACAGCACCGTCCTGTGCTGGCTAATGAGTTTTAGCTAGTAGCTAGCTAGCTAGCTAGTAGCCAACTGCTTATTCGCTCTTGTTTTGTCCTAAGTATTTGCTTGTGAGAGCAAAACGATGAAATATGTTAATCCTGGTTAAAGTCCTGGTTTGTGTACGTGCTGCACTTTGGTGCTGCGCATTAAATTGTGTGCAATTTAATGCTAGAATGTGTTTCCACATGCCAGGGGTTAGCCTCCCTCAGTGTTTATATTGTGGATGCAGGTGAAGTTGAGCCCAGGAGCCGAAATCTCAACATATTAAAAGTGCTTTTTCAAACCAGTGATTTACAGTGGTACCTCTACTTACGAATTTAATTCGTTCCGGAAGAATTCTCGTAACGTGAAAAATTCGTAAGTAGAGGCGCGTTTTACATGTAAATGCCGTAATCCGTTCCAAGCCCCCAAAATTCGGGCATAAATTTTTTATAAATCATAAAAACACATCAAAACATGTAACAAATACATGTTACAATTAGATTACTGCACAATAAACATAAAATGAGAGTTTAAAATGAGAGAAAGAATAATAAAAGAGAATAATAAAAGAGAAAGAATAATAAAAATTATGTTCATTTACCCTTTAACTGCTATCGTCGTCGACGTCGTCACCGTTTGCCTTCTTTGGTTCATGTTCTGATCCAAGGACGTTTGCTTTTGTCGGCTTGTAAGTGCTTCGTTTTGTTTTAATACCGTGCTGATCGTTGATGTATTACGGCCATATTCTTTGGCGAGATCAACCAAACGCATAAAGTTTTGGAAAAAAAAAACCACTTCGTGGCCAATGGGATACCAGGAAGATGCTAGGCGATAGCCAATGGCAGAGCAGCCACAGGTATGTTTACGTTCGGTAAACTACGGAAGCTGCGAGGAGCGCGTACTTTTTTGCCTTTCGTATCCTGAAATTTCGTTCGTAACTAGAGGCAATATTTTCCCGTTGAGGCGTCTCGTAACCTGAAAATTCCGTATGTAGAGACGTTCGTAAGTAGAGGTACCACTGTATAAAGTCATTCAGAGATTGTTTTACTATCCACAGGTCAGTAAAAATGCCACCAAAGAAGGAGGAAATGGAAGAGATCAAAAAATCTCTGAACTTCTTGTCAGAAGAAGTGACCAAAATGGTTAGCCAGCAGGCCAAAATATTAGGGCTAATGGAAGAAGTCCGAGAATTAAAATTAACAATTCAGGAAAAAGACAAAAAAAATTACGGACTTGGAGCGACGCGTCGAGGATCTTGAACAATGTTCTCGTATGGATGATCTAATTATAAGTGGATTAGACATCAAATATCAATCATATGCTCATGCTACAGCAGGATTGAGAGGTGAGGAGGCTCCCACAAGTGAATCAGTCTCCCTGGAAAACCAGGTGCTTCAGTTCCTTGATAGTAGAGATATAAAGGTCGAAGCAAATGCAATTTCAGCCTGTTATGCTTTACCCAGAAAGGATAATAAAACAAAGAAATCAATTGTGATGCGCTTTGTGAACAGAAGGGTAAAGAATGACATACTGAGGCAGGCCAGAAAGCTACGGGGAACAGAAGTTTACCTAAATGAACACCTAACAAAAACTAATGCTGAAATAGCACGGCAAGCACGCATGCTGAAAAGACAAAATAAGATACAGGCAACATGGACAAGAAATTGTAGAGTTTGGATCAAACTAAATGGAACACCTGAGGAAGCAAAGAGTATAATGATCAGAGATTTTACTGACTTAAATAAATACAGATGAACACTGATTAAGAAAATTAAGAGACTATAAAAATCCATATCCACACACGGCAAGAATAGTTCTTTTGGCATACCATGTCAATGTACTTTAAAAAAAATAAAACAAACAAAAAAACTTATGACTAATTTGAGTAGACATCAATTATCCCCAGTTGGAGGAAGTCATTTGACACAGAGTGAGGAAATTCAAACTCTGAAAATATGCCGTTATGCTGAACATAAACTACAAGAGATGGAGAATGATATTGATCCTGATAACCACTTTTTCAATAATATTCATAACCATTGTGAATATTACACTGAAAAGCAATTCAAAAGTCAAGTGCAACTAGATGGTAAACTATCAATAATACACTTCAACAGCAGAAGTCTTAACAAAAACTTTCCACAGATTCAGGACTATTTAAAAAAGCTAGACAGAAAATTTACAGCTATTGCAGTCTCTTAAACTTGGCTTAATGAAGAGCAGGCTCCCCTGATGGCAATAGAGGGATATCAGATGTTTCATATTAACAGATCTCAAAAAAAGGGTGGTGGTGTTGTATTGTATATTGATGACCTGTATCATCAATATACAGTGTAAGCTTGTAAATGGAATGTCCTTTGCACTACCAGGGATTTTGGAATGTGTTACTGTTGAGATTGACCAAGATAAAACAAAAAAATCTAATTATAAGTTGTATATACAGAACGCCGGGAACTTGCATTGAGATATTCAGAGATAAATTAGTCGAGCTGTACAATAATATTACTAGTAAGAAAATGGTAGTAATTTGTGGAGATTTCAATATTGATTTACTAAATCCATATCAACAAAATGTAATTACAGAGTTCATGAATTCTATGTACAGCATGAGTCTATATCCCACAATAACACATCCCAGTAGAATCACAGTTCACACTGCTACACTTATTGAGAACTTGTTTGTTAATATTATTGATAAGAAAATAGAAAGTGGATTATTGATAAATGATATAAGTGACCACTTGCCAACCTTTGCACTTATCCATGGCCACACGGGGGCCAATACAGAAATTTTTTTTTAAATCGTTCAGATACAAATCACAAAATTGCAATCAGTTCTTTTAAAGAGGTCTTGCTGAAGCAAGACTGGACAGAAGTCTATGTATCAGATGTAAATGAAGCCTATGACACATTTATAAACATTGTAACCACTCTTTATGAAAAAAACTGTCCATTGGTAAAGAAAAAGCTTAAACATAAATTTGCCGATAAGCCATGGTTAACCAAAGGATTAAAAAAGGCGTGTAAAAAGAAAAATGTATTATATAAAGCTTTCCTAGAGAAAAGGACAAAAGAAGCAGAGCAGCGGTATAAAACATACAAAAATAAGTTAACATATATAATAAGATGTAGTAAAAGAGACTATTACAATAAAGAACTGGAGAAAAACAGAGACAATATTAAAAATACATGGACAATACTTAATAATATTCTTGGAAATAAAAACAGAAATACAAGCTACCCAACCAATTTTTCAAAAAATAATAAAACGACTCAGAGTGTGAATGCAGCTTCACCTGCAGATGAATTTAATAACTTTTTTGTTAACATTGGTCCTAATTTGGCTCGAGAAATACCCATTACGGCGCCTACAGGTGATATAATAAGCAAAAACACTGCTATAAAAGACTCCATTTTCATAAAGAACACAGACGAGAGAGAGGTCATTGAAATTGTTAAATCGTTTAAAAGTAAAACTTCTACGGACTGTGATGGTATTGACATGCTCTTAGTCAAAACTATTATTGAATGCTCAGTGAAACCACTGACATATATCTGTAACCTGTCTCTCCAAACAGGTATATTTCCCAATGCAATGAAAATCGCTAAAGTAATTCCGATATACAAAACGGGTGACAGAGGGGAATTCTCAAACTATAGACCAATTTCACTATTGCCACAATTTTCCAAGATACTTGAAAAAATATTCTATGAGAGAATTGACAACTTCATACTGAAGAATAATTTATTGTGTGAGCAGCAATATGGGTTCAGACACAAGAGGACAACTGCATTTGCTCTAATGGAATTTATAGAAAAAATATGAATGTTGAAAATAAAGAGTATTCAGTTGGGGTATTCCTGGATCTTAAAAAAAGCATTTGATACAGTGGATCATAATTTATTATTAAAGAAACTACAAAATTGTGGTATTAGGGGGGTAGCACTGTCCTGGTTATGTAGTTACTTAAAGAATAGATATCAGTATGCATGTGTTGGTAACAAAAACTCACAGTTACTGAAGGTTACTTGTGGAGTCTCACAGGGTTCAGTTTTGGGGCCATTGTTATTCAATATGTATATAAATGATATATGTAAAGTTTCAGAAAAAATGGATTTAATATTGCTTGCCGATGACACTAATTTATTATGCAGTGGAAGCAATTTGGAACAACTTTTGGATACACTCGGAAAGGAATTAGGAAAGCTTAAACTGTGGTTTGATTCAAACAAATTAACACTCAATTTAAGTAAGACAAAATTTATAGTTTTTAACAACCATCACAACAACTTAGTATCTAAACTCAGTGTAAATGGTGTAGAGATTGAAATGGTATCCGAAACTAAATTTCTTGGAGTAATAATTGATAATAAACTGTGTTGGAAGTCACATATTAATTATATTAAAGGTAAAATATCCAAATCAATTGCAATACTACACAGAGTGAAATATTTGCTGAATCAACCCACACTATATACCTTGTATCATTCATTAATACTCCCATACATGACATATTGTACTGAAGTATGGGGAAATACATATAAAACAAACATATATCCAGTCTTTATGCTTCAGAAGAGAGCTATTAGAATAATAAACAAAGCTGCTTACAGGGAACCAACAAACCCACTTTTTCTTAAATTAAAAGCTCTCAAGTTGAAAGATCTGGTTGACTTTAAAACTGCAGTAATAATGTTTAAAGTGAAGAATCTATCACTGCCCGCAAATATCCAAAAGTTGTTCCAAATAAGGGAGAAACAATATCATTTCAGAGGAACATGTATATTTCAAAAACCTTCAGTGAGAACTACCACCAAGCAACACTGTGTTTCAGTGCAAGGAGTCAGATTATGGAACGATTTTGGACCTGAATTAAAGTCATGTACAACGCTTGGACAATTTAAACAAAAACTAAAGGAAGAAATACTCCAAACATATATACAAGATGACATGTAAAATCACATAAGGATTGTCATATCCAGTCTGCGTTGTGTTGTAGCTTAGTTTTTTGTCTTAGCTATGTTCTGAATTGTAATCGTTCTTGTTTTGTTTTTCTTTTGGACTCTTGGATGGCATATGGGTGGGCAATATAAGCTGCGGCTTCAGCCATCACCCATTTCGGATAACTTATGTTGAACTGTATAATCAGAGGAGTTATTGTCTAATTTGACCTTGTTGGATTTTCTTTCCCCCTTTGTTATATTATTCTGTTTCTTTTAATCTGTACTTTTAATCTATCCAAAATAAAGATTCATTCATTCAATCATTCATTCATATAATTTTCTAAAGCGTTAGAATAGACCCACACACCTATTCTGTGGGTTTTCCATAAAAGGTATTGGAAGAGTGTTGTTGTGCTGTTCCACCATAAATCCCTGGATTGATAATGCACTTGTACATGTACAGAGTGGATCCTGCAGTGCTTGTCAGGGAAACAAAGCATTTTTGTCACATCCCACCACTGACTTTCACAAGTGTATTTCCCTAACACAGGTATACATCTCCAAAAATTAGAATGTCATGAAAAAATTCAGACTTCCGGTCTGGACACCATGGTGATAGCAGCTTAACGCTGAAGCTCCCAGACCCGATCCATGAATATACCTTGAAAATCTGATTTAACAGATTTTTGGAAGAGTGAAAATCAAAAGACAAAGTCATCATGCCTAAAAGAAAACAGAAGAAATCGACATTTACCAGGCCAGCACACACATCGGCTGGAGAATCTGAATTTCCATTCAGAAGACGAGGAGCTGAATGAAGCTAGCAAAAAGGTTAGCTTAAAAATGGTACTTAAAGAATTAAGACGATTTCGCCGAGAGTGTTGGGCCGAATTTCGTGAAATCAAAGATGAAATAAAAAGGACAAACAACAGAGTGGACCAGGCCGAGGACCGAATCTTGGAAGCAGAGGAAATAATAAAAGGGCTGGAAGATACCGTCCTGGATCTACACAAAAGGCAGTCAAGACTGGAGGCTAAGCTAACCGACCAAGAAGGAAGACTAAGAAGAGATAACATAAGAATTCATGGTCTGAAAGAAGGAGTCGAGGATGGTTTCACCACAATGGTGGCATGCGTGAAATCCTTACTGAGAGAGAAGTTGGATATTCCCCAAACCATCGACTTGAAGATAGAAAGGGCGCACCGTACATTAGCCCCTAGGCCGGCGGCGGAAGCGCCTCCACGATCGGTGGTGGTGAAGTTTTCCAACTCCAGAATAAAAGAAGAGGTTGTAAGACTGGCTTGGCAGAAAAAAAGGTTTTATGCACCAAGAGAGAAAAGTTTTTGTGGAACACGATTACACCCTGGAGGTCCTTAAAAAGCATCGGGAATACAATGACGCTAAAAAGGTATTACGAGAGAAAAAACTGCGCTTCCAGACACCATTTCCGGCGAAGCTGCGGGTTTTCTACGGGGATGAGACGTGTCTCTACAACTCGGCGGAAGAAGCAACCACGGATATGGCGAGAAGAGGGCTCCCGGTAACAGTGTATAAACCCGCAGCAGACCCGATCGAAAGAATCAAGGCTCAAACGTGGTCCACACAGAGACCCTCAAAATCCACGGACCAGCAGCGGGAAACCCAGCGCCAGAGCTACAAGGAAAAAACTGGCCGTTTACAGGAGGGAATAACGATATTTTTAGTCAATCTGCACATCCAACCCTCCTCCTACAAGGTAACAAACATTAAAGGAGATGCAGAATCAGCAAGTGGTAAAACATTTCATGGAACAGACATAATATTAGAAACAAATAAGTCTTAAAAAAACAAAAAAAAACTTGTTAAAATAGAAATGTGACAATGAACCACATGATCTCTCCACACTAACAAATACTGTATTAACGTGACTGTTTGCTGTGATGGAGGTGGGAGGGTGCTCACAATTTCATAGGGTATAGGCATAAAAAAAAAATCATTACAAGTTCAGATTGGGATCTGAAATTCACGTTAAAAACATGGGACAACTTACAGGGGTAAGAGAGGGCCCTCAGCACGTAACGGAATCTGAGGAATTTCCCTCAGAGCCAACACACCATCATGGCTCTTCTATGGTCACTAAAAAGACCTCAGCTCAGGAAGATCTTTTGTCAGTTTTTTGTTTTAAAGTTTTATATATTATGTTCTTAATGTTTTTTATGTTCTTAATGTTCTTTCAGTTTCTGAATAGCATAAAAGAGGGCCACCACACTGTTATACTAAATAAGACAACACAATGGAGAAACAGGGTGTAACCAAAATAATCTCATATAATGTAAAAGGGATCCTGAATCCAGTTAAAAGATCCAAGATTCTAGGCAAAATGAAAAAAGACAAAGCAGGAATAATATTTTTACAGGAAACCCACCTAACAGACGTGGAGCACACTAAACTCAATAGACAAGGGTTTAAACTGATCTCTTCATCCTCATATAAGTCAGGGAGGAGGAGGGGAGTAGCGACATTGATCTCAACCAAAATTATATTTGAAAAAAAAAAACAGAACACAAAGATAAAGAAGGGAGATACAGTATGGTACTTGGTCGGCTAGAGGGAGAAGATATCACCCTGCTGAATGTATATGCACCTCCAGGGGCTAACTGGAAATTTTATAAAAATGTATTTGACCTAATGATAACTAAAGCCCAAGGTTTAGTGATATGTGGTGGAGACTTCAATCTAAGACTGAATCCATACTGGGATGCATCAGGTAATTCTCCACATCAAAATAACACTCAAAGTAGGAAAACTCGGATGCTACTAAAAGAAATGGGAATCTGTGACGTGTGGAGGGAATTCAACCCCACTGTAAAAGATTATACGTTTTACTCAGCACCACATTCATCATACTCAAGGATTGACTATTTTTTTATGTATAATAGAGACATTGGAAGAGTAAAAACATGTAAAATAGGACTGATGGATCTCTCTGACCACAGTCCGATCTATATGGACTTAAGTATCCAAAAATACACAAATAATACATTTTCTTGGAGGTTAAATTCAAATGTCCTGAAAGGACCACTGAAAGATGAATTGGAATCAGATATTCTCAGATATTTGGAAGAAAATGATAATGGAGAAGTATCCCCTTTAATACTGTGGGACGCATGCAAAGCTGTAATAAGGGGAAAGATTATTGCAAAACTGGCAATCCAAAAGAAACTGAGACAACAAAAACTAACCACATTAGAGTCAGAACTTAAGAACCTAGAAAAAGAGCACAAAGACAACACTCACTCTAATGACTCGCTCAAAATTAAGGAAATTAAACAAATAAATGAGATCTACACAATAGAAATCCAGAAGAAACTTACATTTCTGGAACAAAAATACTATGAAGCAGGCAGCAAATCGGCAAAATTACTAGCCTATAAATTGAGGAAACAACAAACGGAGAGAGCAATCTACAAAATCAGAGACCCAGTATCAAAGGAAATAAAATTTAGAATTCAAGATATTCTTAAAAGCTTCGAGAACTACTACAAGAACTTGTTCTCCCTCAAAAAACATAAAAACACATCCGAAGCATTCCTAAACACATTAAACCTTCCCCAACTTACTGAGTCACAAAATAAAACACCACTGTACTGTCAGAAATACAACCTAAAGAATTAGAAAAAGCAATTATGAAACTTAAAGCTAACAAATCCCCAGGAGCAGATGGCTATACAGCAGAGTGGTACAAAACCTTTAAACAGCAACTATCTCTTCTCCTCCTGAAAACATTTAACTATGTCCTCCATATAGGGGAAATCCCCCCCTCCTGGAGAGAAGGGGTCATTGCAGTCATACCTAAACCTGAAAAGGATAAACTAGACTGCTCCAACTACAGACCAATCAGTGTGTTAAATCAGGATTATAAGCTTTTTACCACTATCCTTGCCAAAAGGTTAGAAAATATACTGACAGACTTAATTCATTTAGACCAAACAGGTTTTATAAGACAAAGACAGACACAAGACAACATTAGACGCACTTTACACATAATTCATCATATAAAAAAAATATAACTTAAATGCAGCCATATTGGGATTAGATGCTGAAATAGCATTTGATTCTGTTGACTGGTCTTTCCTATATAGAATCTTATCCAGTTTCAATTTTCATAACAACTTCATTAGAACTATCCAGGCATCATATAAAAAACCAACAGCTAAAATAAGGATTAACGGTAAATTATCATCATCGTTTGAGCTGGAAAGAGGATGTCGTCAGGGCTGCCCCTTGTCTCCACTGCCCTTTGCAATCTTCATAGAACCTCTGAGCCAATGGATAAGACAGAATCAAAAAATTCAAGGTATTACACTTGGTCAGAAGGAACATAAAATAGCACTCTTTGCTGATGACATTTTAATATACCTGGGGCAGCCGGACACCTCTTTTCCAGAACTAATCTCAGTTTTTTCAGAGTATGGAGATTTATTGGGGTACAAATTAAACATGCATAAAACCCAAGTTTTAACATTCAACTATGACCCAAATCAATATTTACTAAGCAAACTCAAAACTAACTGGGAGATGGAATCTATGAAATATCTGGGGGTCAATATCCCGAAACAACTCAACAAAATTATGACACTAAACTATGATCCACTGGTGGCAAAAATAAAATCTGATCTAGCAAGATGGAATATGATACCATTCTTGGGTACTGCACAAAGAATTGAAGCAGTCAAAATGAATATACTTCCACGTCTTCTATACCTTTTCCAAACAATACCGGTAGAACCTCCCAAAAAAACATGGCAAGAACTGGACAGAAGGATCTCAAGATTCATATGGCAGGGCAAGAGACCTAGAATCAGATATAGAACCCTACAGCTAAACAAAGACAAAGGTGGGCTCACGCTGCCAAATATCAGGGACTATTTTAAAGCCGCACAAATTAAAACTTTAGTAGAGATATGTAACCCAGTCTACACTGCACAATGGAAGGAGATGGAATGCCAAATAACAAGTGACATCCCCCTACAGGCGATAATAGGGAACAATGCCTTACCTAAACTTTTGAATAACATTAACCCGTGGATAGAGACCCCGCTAAAAATTTGGTTTAAGATAGTCAGAGAGAATCAAACTGAAGAACCCTATCGATTTCTGCAATGGATTGCCTGTGATCAAGACTTTACTCCTAATAAAACAGACACTAGATTTAAAAAGTGGAAAGAGAACGGACTGATAAAATATTACAATTTTTTTAAAGGGCAAATTTTAAGAAGTTTTGAAGATTTGAAAAAACAAGGTCTAATAAATTAAGACCTTTACAGGTTCTTTCAGCTTAGACACCACATAAACAAAATACTTAAAAAGGAGGATTTGGAAAGGACCCAGTCAGGTGTTCTGAAGGTCTTCTTAATGGCATATAAAGGGATCCCAGGGATCAGATACATTTCTAAAATATACCAAGGTCTTCAAGACTTAAAAGGAGACAACACATCTTATATAAAAGAGAGATGGGAAAAAGAGGGGAATTTCACTTTACAACTGGAAATATGTGAAAAACTAAATAAACAACAATGGAAAAGTACCTCATCCCTGCAGTGGAGAGAATTTTGATGGAAAAATTTGGTAAGACTTTTCAGAACACCTGCACAAAACAAATTTACTCGTAAGGGGTTGAATTGTTGGCGCTTGTGTGGTGAAGAGACTGCAAATCATTTTCATGTGTTTTGGTCATGCCCAGTTATCCACCAATATTGGACCAATGTACAGACAATATTGGGGAAAATATTCAAAATAACAGTCCCCTTTTCTTTTGTAACTTTGTATTTGGGTTTACTACCGGATTCACTGGAAAGATGAGGAGAAAAATACTTATTCACTGTTTTAATATTGGCAAGTAAAAAAGCCCTAACTAAAAAATGGATGTTGAAGGACTGTCCTACACCGGAAGATTGGATTAACGTGATCCAAGACATTTACTCAATGGAAAAGTTGACATTCGCACTGAGACAGGACATGGATGGGTTCTTGAACTTTTGGCAACCCTGGAACGCATATGTGTCTTCCATTAGATCTAATCTTTAACAAATACCATTTCAATAATGGCGCCTCTCTTTGTTCCAACACTACTCAGATGCTCTTTTATTTTTATTTATTTATTATTTTTTTTTCTTGTTTTGTTTTGTTTTTTTTTGTTCTCTCTTTAAATTCCCTTTTTCTTTCACTTAAAAAAGGGGTGTTGTAAAAATTATTCTTCCAATGTTGTCAAAAAACAAAAAAAAAGGGAACATGTGATGAAAATGTAAACAATGCAATGCTGTAATGACATGTATACCCTTTACAAAAACTTAAATAAAAAAAAAAATCAATATTTTTTGACACTCATTTCAGAAAGAGAAATCCATATATTATATCGATTCATTACACAGACGGTGATATATTTCAAGCATTTATTTATTTTAATTTGAATGATTATGGCTTATCGCCCCTGAAAACCACAAATTCAATTTGGAAAAAATTAGAATATTACATAAATTAACTTTAACATTTTAGTTTTTAAATATAAATGTTGGCCACTGAGGTGTTGGTTAATATGCGCTGTAGCCATAATCATCAAAATTAAAATAAACACTTGCAATATATCACTGTCCCTGTAATGAATCTATATATGGGTTTCACTTTCTGAAATGAGTGACAAAAATATTGAACTTTTTCATGATATTCTAATTTTTGAGATGTGCCTGTATGTGTGTTGAACTTGCTTTAACTAACCACAATCCATTTCTGTCATTGGTCTAGGCAGGAGGAAAGCAGCCGCCCCACAATGGACCTTGCCACTGTGGAAAGTACTGAAATCCTTTGCTTTTTTAGGTAAAGTGTCAAAACCAAAGTAGCACAATTTCCACTTAAAAGGGACTGAACTGAGATTTATTTGATTGTGTGAATATTAATTACAGAATAATTGAAAATGAATGGCACATCAGCTGTAAAATAAACCGCTTGTTAATGTATTTTTTTTTTTTTTTTTGTCAGATCACTTGTGTGATCCTTTATGAGTTATGTTCATAACTGTATCTTTTGGGGAATGGCAGTTGTTCAGTCATCAATATAATTTAGTTTATATGTGTAGTTTATAGTCTATCATCAATAAACTCATGCAGTAACAGGACACATTACAAATATTTGAGACCCATTGTTGTGCATCCTTTTATATTTTAGCAATTAAAGTACAAAACACTGCCCACACTTGAAGCCAGGGCAAGAAGAGACACTTTTACATTCAAGACAAACTTTTATTGATAAAAACTCCATATTTTGACTGAGCGACTCCATACTCGGTGATGCACACCCTCAGTTAAAGTACTAGATTCCATTCAAGTGAATGTATTAATTCATTCTGATTGCTGAGGCCACAGTAAAAACAGATGATTTTAAATGTAACCCAGCCCTTGTAAAATCGACTTTACATCAGTGCAGCTACATGAAAATTGTGGTTAAATACAACAACAAAGTACTTTATATTCACATTGGAATTGGAATCACTCCTGTTTTGTTTTTCTTTTGAATTCTTGGATGGAATATGGGTGGGCAATATAAGCTGCAGCTTCAGCCATCACCCATTTCAGATAACCTGTGTTGAACTGTATAATCAGAGGACTTATTGTTTAATTCGACCTTGTTAGATTTTTTCCCCTTTGTTATATTATTCTATTTTCTTTTAATCTATCCAAAATAAAGATTCATTCATTCATTCACATTCCACCACTGGCTTTTAGCAACAAGTGTATTTCCCAAATATGTTTTAAACTTCCTTTATTTTAACTACCACCCATTTCTGTCTTTTGTCTAGGCAAGAGGTAAACGATCCACCCCAAACTGGACCTTGCGTCACTATTTACAGAGATGCAGGCCTAAGATCTGCTGATCTGGGACCAGTGTGAGCTGCTCATCCCAGCTGCTGAGTGACCCAGTCTTAAAGTTTGAATTTTGCACATTCTGAATAATCTGGAATTTGCTGCTGATTGAAATAAACAATTTAGTGACTTATGTGTTTGCATCATGATTTCTATTTTTGTCTGTTAACACACTGGTGGGAAAAAGAGTCAATAGTACAAACCATTAATGGGTGACCTTGAAAATAATGGCTCATTTTTAAGAAAAGTAACCAAAACAATTATTTTATTAACTGAAGACTGTATTGTTGGATGTGCCACTGCAGAAGACCCTGCATGCTTTAGTGATAGTACCAGTATATGGAGGAATTGTGGGCCATATTAGCATCTGTCCTTTATCATAATGGCTTTGGGCGGGGGTGTCCAATCATGTGCCATTGAGGGCCAAGACCCTGCAGGCTTTACCTCCAACCAGTGTCTTCAACAGCAGATTCCACTGAACTTCTTCCGCTGACTGCAGATCAGTGAAAACACCTGCTGAAGAGACTGGGTAGAAGAGAGAACCTGCAGCATCTTGGCCCTCCATGACACATGATTGGACACCTGTGGGTTAGGGTTTAATGGGATTTAACATTTTAACACAAACTGCTTTATGGTTCATAATCCTGTTGACAGACTTACACCAAACCAAAAGTGATTTCTCAAACTGCTGGATTGTTCTTAGACAGCTTTTCCAATCTGTCAGTATTAAATTTGTGCCCCATGGTGGTAACCTTCACATATAAAAAAAAGAGACATCTGCAAAAACTTCAGAGGTTTATTGTCAGTGCAATTCCCAGTGCAATACTACATGAATGCATGTGTAGTACATTGTTGATGCAGAGAATATATATTTCTACAGTACATGTATCTAGTAAATCAAGTATTTTCCATGCAACCTTGTGACTGCATTATTTTAATTGCTTTTAATCCTAGATCAAGTTTGTTTTAGCCTAAAATGCATCATAACTGTCAAATATATCTTATTATACCTAACTCAGTACTGTTTACTTTTTGAATATATATTTTGTGGCTAATATAGTTATTAACCTGGCCATCAAGCTGTGTCAGCTGATCATTTTTTGCTATGACACCACCTCACACTCAGTGCTGCTGGAGCAGGTACATCCCATGATGTCTCAACAGCCTCGCCATGATTTTCACGCAGATCAGAGCAGTTTGTTGCACAGGAAATAAACGTTTCTACAGACATTCTTAAGGTCTATAACCACTGATTGTTTGTGAAGCTGGGGTGACATCAGTGACAGGCTGTGCTGAACACCCAGACCGACCGTTTGAAGCGGTAATTTTCCCACAACAGAGCCATCTGAAACACACACAGCATACATATTTTAGTACCTAACAGCGATAACTTGCAGACATTACAGTGTAGTACGACGTACTTATAGCAAACTAGCATTAGCAACCATTAGCTTACCATCATATATGACCTAGTTTGTATCCTCACGTCTTCGGCTCTCCCAGAAGCTGGAGAACTATTCCAGAGTGTTTCGTCTCACTGCCTGTACCCTTGTCTGGCAGTCCTTTTTGGCATTTACGGTGAAAAAAGCCACAGACCGAGGAGTCGCCTTGCACAGCCGCCATGTTATGCTTTGCTTGGGTCGTGTGTTTTACGTCACAGGAGTGTGGCACTGCCTTGCTGTAAAAAAAATCCCGCCCACCCCAGCTTAACACCGTTTTACCCGGCTGTAATGGAGACACAACTGAGGCTGAACCATGTCGTAGCGAATCGAAATGAGGTGAGGCGAGCTGGGCTAGTGGAAAAGCGGCTAAAGTGGAGTCTCTCCTCCACTCCAAGCTGAAGTGCCTCGCACCCCAAAACCACTCAAGCACTCTTCCAAAGCCCTCTTAGACCAAACTTGACACCTAAAATGTTGAGCCCGGCTGATTTTAACCCACCCGAGGTTCAGAAAATCGTAGTCGAGCATGTCATTAAAAATGCAGAGAAGCCGTCAAACGCCCATTCCTCCTTGAGAATCAGAGCTTTCTCTGGCAAAACGCCAAGACCGCATACTGAAGCTGATTATGAGACGTGGCGTTCACATGTTGACTTGATGATGGAAGATACTTCTTTGTCTGACTTGGAAAAGTCTCGCAAGATCTTTGAAAGTCTTCTTGCTCCTGCGTCTGATGTTATTCGCCCTCTTGGGCCTGAAGCCACCTCTGCCGACTATCTTAAGCTTTTGGGCTCAGCTTTTGGGACTCTTGAAGACGGTGAGGAACTGCTTATGCGATTCATGAACACTTTCCAAGATTATGGAGAAAAACCCTCTGCATATCTGCATCGTTTGCAGGTGGCACTCAATCTCATAGTGCGTAGAGGTGGTCTAGAGCCACAGGAAGTGGACAAACAGCTTCTCAAGCAGTTTAACAGAGGCTGTTGAGATGATAATCTGCTAAAGGAGCTACAGCTGGAACTAAAAGATAAACATCCACCTGCGTATGCAGAGTTATTGCTTCACCTTCACACTGCTGAAAACAGACAAGAAGTTAAAAACACCCGCATGAAAAAACACTTGGGCACCACAAAACCAAAAGCAGCCTCCTACGAACAAACAGTCACCGAAACAAGTACAAATAGTGAAGCAGATCTGACAGTCTGAAAGAACTGAAAAAGCAAGTCGCGGATCTACAAAGCCAAGTAGCTACTGTCGTGAAACAAAAGAAACAAGCACCACCGAAGAAAGACCCAACTAAGAAATCTGAAAATAAAAAACCTGACCATGACAAACCTGAAAACTTACCTTTGTCCAGCCGTCCCAGTACTAGGCCCAAACCATGGTATTGCTTCCGCTGTGGCGAAGATGGGCATATTGTAGCCACTTGTGAGTCAGAGCCAAACCCTGCACTTGTAGCTGCAAAACGCAAAGAATTAAGAGTAAAAAGACAGATTTGGGACAGTCAGAACCCCCAATCTTCTTTAAAACTGAAGTCTACCCCTGTTGCGGGACAAACAGAGGCTAGTTCAGCAATGACCTGTCCCACACCAAAAGCTCCATTCAAGGCACGTGCTAAACTAAAGTCACACTCCAAAACAGACCCCTTTAACTTTCCTAATGGTCTAATTGGTACAAAAAGTACAGCACAAGTGAAAGTGAATGGCTGTACTGTGAGCTGTTTGTTAGATGCAGGCTCCCAGGTGACTACTGTCCCTGAGTCCTATTACAGACAGTACTTATCCAACCATGAGATTAAGCCACTTTTTGAGCTGTTAGAAGTGGAGGGAGCTAACGGTCAGAGTGTACCTTACTTAGGCTACATTGAAATGCATGTCACTTTCCCAAAAGACTTTCTCAGTATTGAAGCCGAAGTGCCAACACTTGCCTTAGCAGTTCCTGATGTACGTGCAGCTGCTCAGTCCTTAGTGTTAATAGGGACAAACACATTAGATGTACTTTACGAGCTGTACTCTGATGCATGTTCTGAACTGCAGCCAACCATGTCATTTGGGTATAAGGCAGTGTTAAAAGTCCTTGAGCTACGGCACACACAGTCCAAAGACACTAGCCTTGGTTTAGTGACCATGCACACAAAGAGCCACAGTTAGTTCCTGCAGGCCAAACAGTTGTTCTAGATGGCGCTGTAGCTGTGTCAGCCGGCAACAGTGAAAAATCTGTCTTGTTAGAACAACTGTTAATGCCAGCCTTACCTGGTGGTATCCTAGTAAAACCATGTCTCATAGACTTACCTGAAAGAGCACCTTACCTTGTTCCAGTTATACTCACCAATGAATCGGAACATGATGTGACAATCCCTCAGAAGTGTGTCATTGGAGAAATTTGTGCATATCGAGTCCTATCACAAGAACACTCCGTGAAAGTTACAAAGTCCAAAACTAAACAAAAGTCCACTCTGAAGTTCAACTTTGACTCTTCCCCCATTAGCACTGAATGGAAAGAGCGCCTAACAGAAAAACTCAGTCAAATGTCCCAAGTATTTGCACAAAACGATCTTGACTTTGGCAAAACAGATCAAGTGAAACACACAAATTATCAGATGAAACACCGTTCAAACACAGAGCACGTCCCATACATCCAAATGACCTGGAAGCGGTCCGTAAGCATCTCAAAGAACTCCAACAAGCAGGCGTGATAAGAGAGTCGACTTCCCCATTTTCTTCGCCTATTGTAGTGGTGCGAAAGAAAAATGGTGATGTCCACCTTTGTATTGATTACAGGAAGCTTAACATGCAGACTGTAAAAGATGCTTATGCCCTCCCCAACTTGGAGGAAACGTTTTTCACCTTAACCGGTTCGCAGTGGTTCTCCGTCCTTGATTTAAAGTCAGGGTACTACCAAATTGAGGTAGAGGAGCTGGACAAACCAAAGACAGCGTTCGTATGTCCCATGGGCTTTTGGGAATTCAATAGAATGCCCCAAGGCATTACAAATGCCCCCAGCACGTTCCAGCACCTCATGGAGAAATGTATGGGCGACATGAATCTGCGTGAGGTGATTGTGTTCCTTGATGACATCATTGTATTCTCCAAGATGCCCGAAGAACATGAGGCTCGCTTAATGAAAGTTCTTAATCACCTAAAAGAGTACGGGCTTAAACTTTCCCTTGAGAAATGCAGATTTTTTTCAAACTTCTGTCAGATACCTCGGTCACATTGTGTCCAGTAAAGGAGTTGAGACCGACCCCAAAAAAGTGAAAGCCCTAAGTACCTGGCCTGTGCCCCGTGATCTCAAACAGCTCCGCTCGTTCTTAGGCTTTTCAGGGTACTATCGTTGTCGTCGTCGGCCTCCGTCGGTCTATGATGACCATGGAAGAGAATCCTAAACGTCTACTCTGCTGGAACAGCACCGCCTGTGGCTGAACAGGCCAATGCGCACCGGTGTTCTACCTTCCAGCGTTGGGCGTTGGTAGGATTCAAGCCTGGGCAGGAAAATATGGAGGACAAGATGCTACCCGTGCAGCATGTCCCCCCTCTCCACGTCACTGATGAATCCAAAGGAACAGCAGGGCTGCTATAGTTTGGCACCAGCGCCGTCGCAGGAGCTGCCAGAACGATGTTGAGCACAACAGAGAACTGCCTTAGGGGCTCTGACTCCAGATTTTTCCTCAGGGTTGACTCCCGAGGCCTTTCCCGTGACTGGGTGTGCCGCAAGGCAGCGGAGGTTTGAAATCAGGGTTTACCTTTCCCTAGATGGGCTACCTTCCCAGGTTGACGAGCCACCATCTACCCGAAGCATCTGGTTTTAAGGCACCAGAGATCCGCCCTCACCCCTTCTCCTATTAGTAAAAGCAGTTCCGCCGGGCTTAGAGACTAAACCACAGGGCAGGCTAGGAGTTGGACTTAGTTGTCAGAGGCTTTTCGAGACCCATGCCGTAAGGAGCATTTTATGAGCACTGGGAGCTTAACCCCAGTGCCGCTCCTGGCTATGACAACCTTGGAACCAGGGTACTATAGGCGGTTCATTAAGAACTATTCCAGCATCATTAAGCCCCTCACTGACTTAACAGCAGGCTACTCTCCTTTGCGCAAAAGCACAAAGCCCAAAGCTAAGCCTGCCCAGTACCATGACCCAAAGACACCGTTTGGCGAGTGATGGACTTCTTCCTGTGATCTTGCATTCAAAACCATCATTGAAAAGCTCAGTACTGCGCCTGTCCTGGGTTTTGCTGACCCTCAGTTGCCATACACACTCCATACTGACGCCAACACTACCGGGCTTGGCGCCGCCCTCTATCAAGAGCAGGAGGGCCAGACTAGGGTCATAGCTTATGCAAGGGTTGTCTAGAAGTGAGTCCCGTTACCCTGCCCATAAATTAGAATTTTTAGCTCTAAAGTGGGCAGTAACGGAGAAGTTCGCAGACCACTTGTATGGCAATCATTTTACTGTCGTGACAGATAGTAACCCCCTGATGTATATTTTAACTACTGCTAAGATGGATGCCATGAGTTATAGGTGGCTAGCTGCTCTGTCGATGTTTAACTTTAAGCTCCAATACAGAGCAGGCAAGCTTAACTCAGATGCAGACGGCCTCTCTAGACAGCCACATGGCGAGTTACTTAATGACGCAGTGTCCCAAAAGGAGCTCGACCGCATACAGCAGTTCACTCAGACTCACTTGTCTCTTCCTGAAAGCAGTTTAAGTTCTGAGGTAGTGTCTGCTATATGTGAAAAACACCTTGTCTGTAGCTCTCCAGATAACACTTTCCCTTTGGTTCACTCGCTAGCCCTCTCTGTAGCCGCCATTCCAGATGGCTATGCCGATGAAGATGACTGTGGTGGTCTTCCAGTTGTACCCCACATGACTCCTAAACAGATAAAAAACGAACAAAGAACTGACCCCTGTTTAAGAGAAGTGATTTCACAAATTGAAACTGGGCTAAAAGTTCCACCAACTGTATGAACTGAACTTCCTGACATCAACTTGTTACTCCAAGAGCTCAGTCGACTTGAAATGTGCAATAATATCCTCTACCGCACTCGTCAAGACGGAGAAAATGTTACTTACCAGCTCGTCTTACCTGAACAGCTCCGCGATTCAGTCTTTCAAAGCCTCCACTGTGACATGGGCCATTTAGGCACAGAGCGTACTTTGGATCTCGCTAGAACAAGGTTCTATTGGCCTCGCATGGCGGCAGATATTGAAAAGAAGATCAAGACATGTAATCGCTGCGTAAGACGTAAAACCGCTCCAGAACGAGCTGCTCCGCTTGTCAATATCAAGTCCACCCGACCGCTCGAACTTGTCTGTATGGATTTCCTGTCCATTGAGCCCGATCAAAGTAACACTAAGGATGTGCTCATGTTAACTGATCATTTCACGAAATACACTATAGCCATCCCTACCAGCAATCAGAAAGCTCAGACCGTTGCAAAGGCACTTTGGGACAACTTTATAGTCCACTACGGGATACCCGAACGATTACACAGTGATCAGGGTCCCAATTTTGAGTCCCATATTATAAAAGAACTTTGCAAAATCATGGGCATTCGCAAAATCCGGACGGCACCCTATCACCCCAGAGGTAACCCGGTAGAACGTTTCAATAGAACGTTATTGAGCATGCTGGATACTCTGGAGAAAAAGAACAAATCTCATTGGCACAACTATGTAAAACCACTTGTACATGCGTACAATTGTACAAAAAATGACACTACTGGTTTTGCCCCGTATGAGTTAATGTTCGGTCGTCAGCCGAGATTTCCCATCGATCTTGCATTTGGGCTCCCGTTTTGCAACAAAAGTTTCAAGTCACATTCCCAGTACATTGAAAAACTGAAGACAACTCTACAAGAAAGCTACAAACTAGCAACAGAAAATGCTAACAAGATGGCTGAAAGAAACAAAACAAGATTTGATATGCGAGTGAAACCCTCAAAACTAGAACCAGGCGACAGAGTTTTGGTACGTGCAGTCCGCCGCAGAGGAAAGCACAAACTAGCAGACAGGTGGGAAGCTGAAATTCACATTGTGGTGAACCAAGCAGGTGACTTGCCTGTTTACACTATAAAACCTGAGACAAAAGATGGTCCTGCTCGCACCGTTCACCGCGACCTCTTGCTTCCCTGTGGTTTTCTTGCACCTGTTGAAGAAGAACCTGTCCAACCAAAACGTGTCCGCAAACCTAAGACAAGACAATCACCTGAACAAAGTGAGGAATGTGAGAATTCAGAACCGGAAAATGAAGATGTCTATTGGTACAGAAAAGAATCAATCCAAACGCCCATAAAGCTCACTCAAATTTATGAAATTCCCCATCCAAAGACATTCTTTAAAGAAGACATTCCTGCTGAAACTCCCTTCCCTGGGAATGACAACCAAATAGAAAATGACAATTCACCTGGATGTGACAACTTACCTGGAAATGACAATTCACCTGGATGTGACAACTCACCTGGAAACGACCAGTCACCTGGATGTGACAACTTACCGAATGATGGAAACCTGGAGGAAACTGAAACAAATGTGGAACAATCAAACAATGAGAATGGGACTGAAAGTGAAACCAACTTGACTGTGGGACTACAACTAAACAACTAGACTGTGAGACGCTCCAAGAGGACAACCTCCCAGCCAGAAAGACTACAGTATAGTCAGTTGGGAAATCCTCTCATAACTGTTGCCCAGTCCCTGTTTCAAGGACTAAACTTGACTTTTACCAGAGCCTTAACAGAGTCAGATCCTAAGATTATTCCCATGAACACTGGTTCTCTCATCATTACTATCTAGCTAATCCCATGCAAAGGGACTTGCATGATTCTAAGGGGGGATAGTGTAACCCAGTGTTAAAAACGTGAATAAAATTATACATATCGATACCGCTTTAAAAAAAAAAGGGGACACTCATTTCACAATGGGAATAAATATTTTGAGGATAAATATATAGATAAATATAAGTTCAAAAAAATATATTCATTACTAGTTAAAAACATTTCTAAGGGGCTCTGATGGGGTTCTTAGTGTTTTTATTTGGTATATCGAGCAACCAATGGCTGTGCCGTTTGTTTGGCAGCATCAGCCAATGGGGTAACGCCAGCTAGGGTCACGCGCTCCCTCGCTCGGTCTTGGTGTAATCTGCAGAACGCTTTCAGACCCGGCCGAGACACCGACCAAGAGAACGCGATCCCTTACTGAGATGATGAGCTAACGTGCTAGTAGCAGCCTCTGCCTTGATAAAACTCGTGAGATTGGTAAGCCAAAACCAACATGAGAAACGAGGTATTGCTGTATGGTCAAATTCTAATACCTCTTTTGTTAAATTTTAAGATTTGAGCACAAAGGCTGTGAACTCACGTGAGCACGGCGATCCTTTGAGGCACGTGTTGCTATGCATGGTGAGTGCCATTTGTTGTGTATGTGAAATGCTAACCGCTAGCTTAAAATGCTAACCTCCGATGCTAATTCCGGCTAGGTTTTTCATGGGAGAAATGTCATTTTTTTAAAGCTGTGGTAAATAGCAAAGGTCCCAATTCCCTTGCTATTGATTGTTAATTAGAAATATATGAAATCAGCTGTGGATTATAGCTTAAGTTTTTGTCTGACCTATTTTGTAGATCAGGTTTCTTTTTTTAACCTGGATTCAGAAGAACGTGGATCTCCAGATCTGGATGGCGAGCCGAAGCCCAAACCCGATTAACTGGTAGAGGTGATCCAACTGGTCACCTGGGACAGATACAAAAGGACTGAACAGACTGTAAATATATTTGGGGTATTTTATTTTATTTTTTTATTATTGTATTCACGAGCGCTCTAGTTTTGTTTAAGTGTACACCACTGTAAATAATACATATACTTGCAAGTTCCCATACTTCTGTATGGGTCATCTGTTTTTACGCCCTCCAGGCTCCTACGAACCTAGAGTCTATCTGACCTGGCCCATTTGCCCCTTCTGTCTAGGTGGTAAGGTTAAAGGTAACTACACTGCCATACCCAGTACTACCAAAAGGGTACAAGACTACACCTAAAGTTGGTGTTACACACACAGTAGGTGTTACACACGTGTATGACAGCACGCTCAAAGTGAGTGTGTGTGTGTGAGTGGTTTGCCAGGAAATATACAAAGAGGGTGGCAAGTCATAGCAACCCCCCCCCCCCCCCCCCCAGAAACACTGAGCAAGCAAGACAGTGCCACCAGCCCCCACAGAGCACAAATGCCCCGAAGTCAGCAAGCCCCAGGACAGCCATGTAACCGTACCAGGAGGGATGACCAAGGGAGGCCAGCACGGCCCGCCCCCACCCCCGGACCAGTACGCCCCCCCCAGAGGGACCAGTGCCAGCCCCCAGGCCCTAGAAGAAGAACACCCCCCACCCCTATTCTTAAAGACAAATTTATATTAGTTGGCTCAGGCTGTGTTAGCTACCTGAGCTCGCCAGCTAACATTAGCCAGTGATACTGGCAACCATGTTCCGTGTTACCAACATCGTAAGTGACATAAGAGGGAGGGTGGAGTTAACTGGAGTTCATGAGCATTTAAAGAGATGTGTACTGAAACAAGCTGTTCTGAGGAAGGCTGAAAAGCTGATTCACAATGATGCTGCAATAATTAAGTAATTAAAGACAATTTGACCAAATTATGTCTGAGAATTTTCATTAAAACCTGTGGGACCTGTTGAAATGTAGAAAAAGTGCAGGAAACGGGACCTTTAAAATTTGACATGTAGGATCTGCTCCTCTTAGTTTAAAATTCTCTCATGAGCTCTCTTTCTCTATTTCACTTTGTTGGTAATATCAGTAATTATTCTGGCTACTTCCCAGTAGTCTGCCTGGAACTGAATTTAGCAATCTGTGCATGTGTGTGTGTGTGTGTGTGTGTGTTTCATGCAGTGTAATTGCTTGTTAAGCTGTCTCCAAAGCAGGTGCAGTTTGTCTGAATGACTTCTCTGTTTTCTACGGAGCTAACTGCTGTAACCTGCCAACTTACATGCATGTGTGTGTGGGTGCACGCGCATGTATAATGAGGGTGACGTTAGTCATCATATCTGACAGCTTGCTTCCTGAAAACACACCTAAGAAAACACATGCTGCCATTCACATATGTGCCAACAAGTGCAGGATTTTTTTCTTTGCACAGGCCCAGAAGTGTGTATGTGTACAAGCAAACAGGTATGCAAACACTCTCTCTTGAAAAGACAACACACACGCCTCATGTTGCTGACAGATGAAAACCTGACGGCTCCTAAATGTCAACATTTCAGTCTGCAACCTTTTCTGATTGATAGTCTTCCTTGTGAAACTACACTTTGAAAAGTTTGGAAAGGGTCCTGCTGCTCAGAATGCATATACTGTAAAGAAACCTATTTTTAAATGTCAAAACCACACAACAACAGATTTTACTTCTTTGTTTCAGAGGTTTTAATGGACCAGTGTATTAAAATACCAAAAGTCATACTGGCAGGAAATGTCTTGCTTTGTTTAGACCAGCTTGCTAGTGTGTTGCAGCACTGATTTAAGGTACAAGTAAAGGTGAGACAATAATTACTGTCAACTTATGCTAAACTAAAAAAAATAATTGGTCAATTTGTCATAGAGCATTTCAGTTATCACCTCTGCTAAGGAGGTAATGTAGTTGGTGCAGTTTGTTTGTCGGTTAGCAGGATTATGCAAAAACTGCTGGACATACTTTGCTGAAATTTTCACCAGAGGTGGCCTTTGCCCTAAAGATGAATCCATTAGATTTTGGAGGTGATCCATGAGTGCATACCCTCACCAAGAGCGGCTGGTTCACTTGGGACATCTTTTACGGTGATTTTACAATGATCCACTTCGCTGTTCAAAGAGTTCACAAACAACTGGTCATCCTGCACCACCAAAAAGAGCATCACAAATTGTGAGACTCTACATCTGTGCTTCCATGAGACAAAATGGCCCTACAATAATGAAATGAACACTAATTAAGAGATGTAAGCTGCTCATAGAAAGGTGAGAACGGATTTTGGTGGTTGTCTGAACCTTGTCAGAGCCATGATACAACCAGTTAACATGAGGGATTAGGCACAGCAACACCCTGTACCTGCTCGATACAAATACTGTCTGAACTGTTGACCACTCTGCAGCCCCACGGGAGCAGTTTGATGGTTTTTCCCTTGCTCAGTGACCCTGAACAGGTGGATAATGAGGCAGAGGTGCATTCACATCAAGATTCATCCTGTTGGTCAGACACATTATTCTGTCCACAAGTCTGCATCTTTTTTTTTTACATAATTAAAACAACTTTCCTAACTCTAAAATATTTATCCACGGATAAATCCACAAATGAAGACATTAATTAAAAAATATCTAATACAAACTGCTAGCTTGTAGCCTCTACTGTTTTGACTAATGAGACTCACTGACAGGCTTGATCTGCTTTTCCTTCTGCTGCACTAATTAAACCACAAATTGCTCCAAGGTCTACTTACAGGTAAAATCTGAATTTGACTTAATTGACAAAGTGGTAGGATGTTGGATACAATCAGGGAACACTTTGTTGCTTCTCTCATTGTAAAAAAAGCAGATCTGACATAAAGGAATAGATGGAAAGAAATGCAAAGTTACATGACGTTTTAATCTAAAGAAAGAAAGAAAGAAAGAAACTTACTGTGGCACATAAGTCTAATAAGTAAAAGAGCCGAGGAGAGTCAGAGAAAAAGAAAACGAAAAAAGCAACCTTGGTGCAGGGTTTCCCTGCATTACAGCCCATCTCATTGTAAATTCCCTTCATTTAAAAAAATGGTGAAATTCATTTCTCACACAGATGGGAACAGGCAAGGCTGATTTCATTAAAGTACCCCATCTGTTGAAGTAGGAGTAGGGTGAGGGGGAGAGAGAGAGAGAGAGAACAAACAAGGGTGAACCAAACAAAACACTTTTGCTGTCCTGGAATAATTTGTTTCCTCTTCAATGATATATGTGTTGCATGCGTGTGTGTGTCTGCACAGTGCTGATGGAAGCTGAATTTGAACAGACAGGTTGTCATTGCTAGAATAACCAGCAAGAGACACTAACAGAAACTTAGTTTGCAGCTGCATATGAAAGAAATGGAAGGTATAAAAAGGAAGGGTTTAATCGGGAGTGATTGTAGGTGGAACAGCAAAGAGTTGTCATAATCTGAGCACGGGGGATTCCGCCATGCTCAGTCTCATTATCTTTTTCCATATTTGTTGTATTTTTGAGTTCTTAGCTTCCTGTCATTTTATCCTTGGTTGGTTTTCATATATCGTGTATTTCTCAGTTCTTCTCATTCTTGTTTGTTCATCGCTGTCTTGTTATTCATATATTTGGTATTTGCTTGTATTTATCCTTTAGTCTTTATTTGTCCTTATTTCAGGTCTCACTTTATACTTATTTTTGTGTTCTCTCTCTCTCTCTCTCTCTCTCTAGCAGTTAATCAAATGGCTCTGGGACGTGCACCTGGACTTGACGGTCTTTCTTCTGACTTTTTTAAACATTTTTGGGATATTATTGGATCAGACTTTTATGACGTTCTAATTGCCTGTTACAGAACTGGAACTTTACCTGTCTCATGCCGGTGTGCAGTACTATCTCTGCTGCCTAAGGAAGGGGACTTGGTCTTGCTTAAAAACTGGAGGCCTGTGGCTCTTCTTTGCACGGACTACAAGGTGCTTTCTAAAGCCCTGTCAAATAGACTGAAAAATGTATTGGATTTAATCATAGATAGAGATCAAACATATTGTATTCCTGACCGAACCATTGTGGACAATATTTTTCTCGTACGTGACATTCTTCATCTCAGTAAATGTTATGATTTACAGTTCGGTATTATGTCTTTGGACCAAGAAAAGGCTTTTGATAGGGTTGACCATTCTTATTTGTTTTCCACACTGAAGGGGTTTGGTTTTGGCAATATGTTTTTGAGGTGGGTCAATCTGTTATATACTGGAGCTGAGTGTTTGGTAAAGATGGGGGCAGGGCTGAGTCGGCCAATCCCTGTACGTCGGGGAATAAGGCAGGGTTGTCCAATTTCAGGTCAACTATAGCTTGGCTATTGAGCCTTTGCTGTGCAGCTTGCACACTCAGCTGGGGGGTTTGATTCTGCCGGGGCCCTCCAGTAGTTGTCGTCCAGTTGTCTTGTCTGCTTATGCGGATGATGTCAACATTTTCATCACATCCCACAGGGATGTACAGTGTCTGGTGGACACTTTATCTATTTATGAAAAAGCATCTTCTGCACGGGTAACCTGGGCCAAGAGTGAGGGTTTATTGGTGGGGCAGTGGTCACATCAGGACATTCCTCAGCTACCTGGAGGTCTTCTGTGGGGGAAAGCCGGTCTCAAAGTGTTGGGGGTGTTTTTGGGTTCTGAGGACTTTGAACGCAAGAACTGGGAGGGAATTAAGGAGAAGGTGTGTGCTCGCTTTTCTAAATGGAAATGGTTGCTACCACAGCTGTCATATAGGGGAAGGGTTCTGGTCGCCAATAATCTGGTCGCTTCGGCTCTTTGGCATAGGCTTATTGCTTTGACACCACCCAGGAGCCTGGTTGAGGAGGTTCAGAAGATCATCGTGGATTTCTTTTGGTCTGGTCGACATTGGGTTCGTGCGGCTGTTCTCTACCTGTCTGTTGCCGAGGGAGGACAGAGCCTGGTGGACATACAGTCCAAGATTGCCTGTTTTAGGCTTCAGACTGCGCAACGGCTCCTTTATGGATGTGGCCCCTGCTGGATGGACACTGCAAAACTGCTCCTGAGGAGAGTTGGCCGCTTGGGCTATGATAAGCAGCTTTTCCTCGTGAAGTCCGGGGAGGTGGACCTTACTGGACTTTCTGCTTTTTATACATCTGTCTTGCATGCATGGCAAGTCTTCACCGTAGCCCGCATTCCTGAGGACACATCAGGCATGTGGCTGTTCGAGGAACCACTGTTTTTCAATCAATTCATGGACACTCAAGTGCTGCAATCTGTTAGTCTGCAAACTTGTTTAAGAGAGGCAGGCTGTACCAAGCTTGGTCATCTTATGAAGAGGTCAACCACGTCGATAGAAATGCTGGGGCGGAGTGCCAACATTACATCTGTCAGACTGGTGCATAGGGTGGTGAAGAAAGTGTGTGCTGCCCTGCCACGACCGCTTAGAGCATTTGTGGAAAACCGTACTCTTTCCACTCAATGGGATGAGGACACTGTGTCCAACTTTCCTGCCCTTTCCATAAGTCCAGCTGTGGGAGAGTGGCAGGGGGGAGAGGGTCATCTGCTGTCCTTCAGAAATCCTTGTCTGGGCAAGTTCCAGTTTGTAGGGAAGAAGACGGTGTATCACATCTACCTGAAAGTTCTGAATTTGCGCTCTGTGACGGAGGTGAAAGAGTCGAAGTGGGCGGGGTTTTTGGGGCCGGTATTCTCCCCGAAAGGCAGCTGGCGGTCCATGTACAAGCTCCCTATTGAGAAATGGACGGCGGATCTCCAGTGGAGGATTGTACATGGGGCAATAGCTACGAATAAATACAGAGCACACCTGGATCCTAATGTGGGGGAGGAATGTTTGTTTTGTTCCCAAGTTGAGACCCTGGAGCATTTGTTTGTTCAATGTTTTTGTTTATCTGGCCTTTTTGATCTTCTGAAAGTGTGGTTTCATAATTTGGGTGAATGTTTCTCTTTTGGTTTGTTTATTTACGGTCCAAAGTATAAAGTGGCAAAGAAGTCTGTGCACACTTTGATGAACTTCCTATCTGGTACTGCTAAACTTGCCATCTGGCTGACAAGAAAAAATCTGACTACTAACACTGGCAATGTGGATCCTGTGTTTGTTTTCAAGGCTTTGTTAAAAGTCAGACTCCAGGTGGAGTACTTACTATACAATGGTGGACAATTTGGAGGTATTCACCAATAGATGGACTGTAGGGAATATTTTGTGTTCTGTGGGAGAGGGGGATGAGTTATGTTTGCACTTTTGAAATGTGAGACACTTGGTGGAATGATGGTATTGGTGATCTTACATTTTTGAATTGTACAATAAAGGAATTTTTTAAAAAACTCAAAACTCTCTCTCTCTCTCTCCCTCTCTCTCTCTCTCTCTCTCTCTCTCTCTCTCTCTCTGGGGCTGCAGCTGTCAGTGTCACTTCCAGGTTTTCCTCTGGTAGTGGGTGGTGCCCCTGTCAAGCTGTCAGTCCCATCTCCTCTCCTCTCATGACTCACAGCTGATCTCCATCATGTAATCACGTTCTCCTCCTGCCCTATTTTACCCTGCAGCGCTGATCATTCGGTGCTGCGGTCTTCTCGCTGATCAGACATGGTTCCTAGTCTACATCTTTATTTGCATCTTTTCACTCTGACAGGTATCCCCTGTCTAACTACGGTTTGTGTGGTTGTTAACTGTCCTGACGAGCCTCCCTCGTCTCCTGGCAATTTTCCCTACGCCTTAGCCCTTAGGCTATTTTTGGGCAAGTGACTTTCATTCCGGCCATTCCTGCTATTTTGTGTTTTTGTGGACTGTGGACTTTATGTTTATCAACTTTTGCAAGTGTTGTACTTTTGTTATTTTGTGCACTTTATGTCTGGAGTTATTGTAGACGTAACAGTACTTTGTTTTTTTGTACACAGTGTGTCTGAATTATTATCTGCCATCTACAGAAGTTCTCTGACGACTCTGCGATCGTTGGCCTCATCTCCAATGGAGATGAAGCTGAGTACAAAGGACTTATCCAGGACTTCGTGGACTGGTGCCATCGGAACTGCCTCCAGATCAACGCGAGGAAAACTAAGGAGCTGGTGGTGGAATGCCGCAGGCAAGGACAACCCCTCACAGCACCAGTAAATATACAGGGAACAGACATCGAGATGGTGACATCCTACAAGTACCTGGGTGTTCATCTGAACAATAAACTAGACTGGTCACACAATACTGACGCACTCTACAAGAAGGGACAGCGCAGGCTGTTCCTACTGAGGAGACTCAAGTCTTTTGGTGTACAAGGGGCGCTGCTGAAGACATTCTACGACACGGTGGTGGCATCAGCCATCACTGTTGGAGTGGTCTGCTGGGGCAATGGCGTTACAGCAGCTGATAGGAAGAGACTGAACAAACTGATCAAGAAAGCTAGCTCTGTCCTGGGGCAACACCTTGACCCAGTGGAGGAGATGGGAGAGAGAAGGATGGTGACTAAACTGTCATCTCTGCTGGAGTCCGAGTCCCACCCTATGCAGGATATACTGAACGCACTGAGGAGCTCATTTAGCAGTAGACTACATCATCCTAGGTGCACAACCGAGAGGTTTCGCAGGTCCTTCCTACCTACGGCTGTCAGACTGTATAACCTAAGCAGGGCTGCTCGCAGAGATAGCAAAAAAAATTTGACAACCTAATAGTAGTGAATGCAAAAGACGCAATAGACTTACACAATTGTCCCCTCCGGTATACAACTAGGAAAGTACCGGTCGCTACGGAGGGTGACAATATGTATGGGTACATAATCATACCATGTAGGATAACTAAGTAGACGGTTATGCTGTTCATTCCATCTAGCTACAATGCTCCGCACTGTGTGTGTTTATATATTTATATATTTATTCCATCTAAATGGTTCCAAGGTTGTCATAGCCAGGAGCGGCACTGGGGTTAAGCTCCCAGTGCTCATAAAATGCTCCTTACGGCGTGCGTCTCGAAAAGCCTCTGACAACTAAGTCCAACTCCTAGCCTGCCCGTGTGGTTTAGTCTCTAAGCCCGGCGGAACTGCTTTTACTAATAGGAAAAGGGGCGAGGGCGGATCTCTGGCGCCTTAAAACCAGATGCTTCGGGTAGATGGTGGCTCGTCAACCTGGGAAGGTAGCCCATCTAGGGAAAGGTAAACCCTGATTTCAAACCTCCGGTGCAGCACACCCAGTCACGGGAAAGGCTTCGGGAGTCAACCCTGAGGAAAAATCCGGAGTCGGAGCCCCTAAGGCAGTTCTCTGTTGTTCTCAACATCGTTCTGGCAGCTCCTGCGATGGCGCTGGTGCCAAACTGTTGCAGCCCTGCTGTTCCTTTGGATTCATCAGTGACGTGGAGAGGGGGGACATGCTGTATGGGCAACATCTTGTCCTCCATATCTTCCTGCCCAGGCTTGAATCCTACCAACGCCCAACGCTGGAAGGTAGAACACCGGATCACTGGAGAGGACACTCCAGCTTCGCCTTTGGCGTAGACAAAACACGGGGAATGACAGTTACCGGTTATAAGCCACAACTCAATTGGCGTAGAGGCCGGCGCCAGGGGTTGTTCCCGACGGTGGGAGGGATCATCGGATCTCACTGAACAGCTACCGCCCGCCTCAAGCTGGGCAGCCCCCAGCCAATAAGGTGTTGTCCCGCCACAGCTTGCTTTCCTCATTGGGTGCATGGGGATGAGGAGAAGTCTGAACAGCAGGCTGAGAACCTTCGCACCAGGCAAGACAAAAAAACAAAAGAGACCAACTCTAAAACTGGGAACTTGGAACGTCCACACTGTGATGACAGGACTCGCTGCTAACCTCAAGGACATCAACGGCACCAGGAAGACTGCCATCATCAATAATGAACTGAAGAGACTGGGAGTGGATATCGCCACTCTCCAGGAAACATGGTTGGCTGACGCAGGCACACTGAGAGAGAAGGACTACACGTTCTACTGGCAGGGAAAGGGCAGTGACAAACACAGGGAACACGGAGTGGGCTTCGCAGTGAAGAACACCTTGCTGAAGATGGTGGAACCGGGCAGCAATGGCTCTGCATGACTCCTCACCCTCCGCCTCAATGCCACTCAAGGCCCAGTCACCCTCGTCAGTGTGTATGCCCCAACACAGACAGCCACACCAGAGGCAAAAGACGAGTTCTACGAGAATCTCGCAACAACTGTCAGGATCATCCCCAACTCTGAACAACTCATTCTCCTTGGAGACTTCAATGCCAGAGTGGGTGCTGACCATGACTCCTGGCCCTCCTGTCTTGGACCATTTGGCGTGGGCAGAATGAACGACAATGGACAGCGGCTGCTCGAGTTCTGCACATATCATGATCTGTGCATCACAAACTCGTTCTTCAAGACCAAGCCCCAACACAAGGTTTCCTGGCAACATCCACACTCAAAGCACTGGCACCAGCTGGACTTGATCCTGACCAGGCGCACCTCACTGAAGAACGTGCTAATCACCCATTCGTTCCAGAGTGCAGATTGCGACACAGACCATTCATTGGTGTGTTGCAAGGTCAAGCTGCAGCTGAAGAAATTCCATCATGCTCGACAGCCTGGAAAGGCACGGATTGACACCAGCAAGATGGCCCAACCAGAACTTGTTGAGCAGTTTGCCTCCACCTTTGAGAAGGAACTTGGTGTACCACAAGAAGGAGAATCTGCAAAGCAGAAGTGGGAAGAGCTGTGAAACACCATCCACCGCACAGCCTTGGCTACCTTTGGGAGGAAGACCTCAAAGTCACAGGACTGGTTTGATGCCAAGTTGACCGAGATTACCCCCGTCATTGAAGCCAAGCGCTCAGCACTTGCTGAGTACAAGAAGTACCCAAATGAGAAGAATCTCCAGATTCTCAGGGCTGCAAGAAGCAAAGTTCAGCAGACTGCTTGGCGCTGTGCCAACGAGTACTGGACTCATCTCAGCCAAGACATTCAAACCGCTGCCATAACAGGGAACATCCGTGGTATATACGATGGCATCAAGAAAGCACTTGGTCCGGCTCAGAGCAAGACGGCCCCCCTCAAATCCTCCACTGGGGAGATGATCACAGAAAAGAACAAGCAGATGGAGAGATGGGTGGAACACTACTCCGACCTCTACTCCAGACAGAACACCGTGACACCGTCAGCCCTTGATGCCATCGACTGCCTGCCATCCATGGGTGAACTTGACGCCGAGCCAACCATCAACGAACTCAGCAAGGCCATTGATAGCTTGGCCACTGGCAAGGCACTCGGCAATGACGGCATACCCCCCGACCTGATCAAGCACTGCAAGACCGCCCTACTGCTGCCATTGCATGACGTCCTCTGCCAGTGCTGGAAGGAAGGTGCCGTACCACAGGACATGAGGGATGCCAAGATCATCACCCTCTACAAAAACAAAGGGGAGAGAAGCGACTGCAACAACTACAGGGGCATCTCCCTCCTCAGCGTTGTTGGCAAAGTCTACGCACGAGTTGTTCTCGTTCGTCTACAGAAGCTTGCCTAACGTGTCTACCCCGAGTCTCAGTGTGGCTTCCGTGATGAGCGATCGACGGTAGACATGATATTCTCCATCCGCCAACTCCAGGAGAAATGCAGAGAACAGAACATGCCCCTGTACGTCGCCTTCATCGACCTCACCAAAGCGTTCGATCTGGTCAGCAGAGAGGGCCTTTTCAAGATCCTGCCAAAGATAGGATGCCCACCAAGGTTGCAAAGCCTCATCGAATCGTTTCACACCAACATGCAGGGGATAGTGCAGCACGATGGCAACGTCTCAGAGCCATTCAACATACACAGCAGAGTGAAACAGGGCTGTGTACTTGCGCCAACCCTCTTTGGGATTTTCTTTGCTATGCTCCTGAGGCATGCCTTCAGCACAGCAACAGAGGAAATCTACCTGCACACAAGATCTGACGGCAGGCTTTTCAACCTCGCCCGCCTGAAAGCCAGAACCAAAGTATGCGAGGCTCTAATCAGAGACATGCTGTTCGCAGACGACGCTGCAGTCGCAACCCACACACAGCAGGAGCTTCAGACCCTGATGGACCGCTTCTCCCAGGCATGCAAGGACTTCGGGCTTACCATCAGCCTGAAGAAGACTAACGTCTTGGCGCAAGGCATGGAAGCACCACCAACCATCACCATCGACGACTACGAGCTGGAGGTCATGAATCAGTTCACGTACCTGGGGTCCACAATCGGCAACAACCTCTCCCTTGATACAGAGATCGACAAGAGGATTGTAAAATCAGCCTTCACACTCGCTCGCCTCACCACACGAGTGTGGAAGAATCCCAAACTCTCTGTCAAGACGAAGATGGCAGTGTACAACGCCTGCATCATCAGCACACTGCTCTATGGGAGTGAGACGTGGACAACATACGCCCGGCAGGAAAAGAGACTGAACTCCTTCCACTTGCGCTGCATTCGCCACATCCTGGACATATCCTGGCAGGACAAAGTGCCCAACACATAAGTTCTGTCCCGCGCCGGCCTTCCCTCCATGTTCACTCTACTCAGGCAGCGCAGGCTCCGCTGGCTAGGCCACGTTCACCGTATGGAGGATGGCAGAATCCCCAAAGATGCCCTCTATAGAGAACTGGCGACTGGCAGGAGAGACGTTGGCCGCCCACAGCTGCGCTTTAGAGACGTCTGCAAGAGAGACATGAAGGCCCTGGAGATCAACACAGAGCGCTGGGAGGACCTTGCTACGGACCGCTCCAAATGGAGAGGCACCCTGACCAGACAGCTCAAGGCAGGTGAAGAGAGACTGACTGCTGCAGCAGATGAAAAAAGGACCCACAGGAAGAACCGCCACAGACCCAGCAGCACGGAGACCACCCACAAGTGCGACCTGTGTGACAGGGACTGCCATTCGTGCATCGGCCTGTTCAGCCACATGCGGTGCTGTTCCAGCAGGGTAGACATTTACGATTCTCTTCCATGGTCATCATAGACCGACGGAGGCTGACGAATTCCATCTAGCCACAATGCTCCACACTGTGTGTGTTTATATATTTATATATTTATTCCATCTAGTTACAATGCTCCGCACTGTGTTTATATATTTATATGTACATACACTACCGTTCAAAAGTTTGGGGTCACTTAGAAATTTCCTTATTTTTGAAAGAAAATCACTTTTTTTCAATGAAGATAACTTTAAACTAATCAGAAATACACTCTATACATTGCTAATGTGGTAAATGACTATTATAGCTGCAAATGTCTGTTTTTTTGTGCAATATCTTCATAGGTGTATCGAGGCCCATTTCCAGCAACTATCACTCCAGTGTTCTAATGGTACAATGTGTTTGCTCATTGCGTCAGAAGGCTAATGGCTCATTAGAAAACCCTTGTGCAATCATGTTAGGTCTGCAATGCTGTAATTGCTGCAAATGGAGGATTCTTTGACGAAAGCAAAGTTTGAAGGAAAAAATTATTATTTCAAATACAAATCATTATTTCTAACCTTGTCAATGTCTTGACTACTGTATATTTTCTATTCATTTTACAACTCATGGCGGTAAATAAGTGTGACTTTTCATGGAAAACACAAAATAATTGTCTGGGTGACCCCAAACTTTTGAACGGTAGTGTATGTATACTCGCTGCTCTTGTTTTTTCTTGTCTTCTGATTGTTGCTCTGAGTGTTGCTGTCCCTGTGCTGTTGCAATCCTGGAATTTCCCCATTGTGGGACTAATAAAGGCTTATCTTATCTTATTAAATACGCAAGTCACAGTTCCTGCATGTGGCGTCATTAATCAGCCCTTGACAGGGCAATTCATGACAGAAGACTGCAGCCAGTTAAGACGCCAGCGGTCTGTGAGTTTGCTTTTTGTTTTTCCCTCCCGCGCTTTTTTTTTTTTTTTTTTTTTTGAGTGTCACAATGGACTTCAGATTATTTGGACTGAGTAAGGAGGAGTGTCGGGTGACAGAACTTATTGTGCATTTTGCCTCAAAAGCTCGAGCCACCCACACTCCCGAGGTCATTTTTGGTTTTGTGGACAGCGAGGCCTGGCTGCTCGAGGCATGTCCCAGCCTCTGGAGTTATCCAGGTTTCACCACTCTCCTCACCACGGTGGTCAAGACCTATCGTCAACTCAGTGAGCGGGTGAGGGATTCCCCCTCAGTGCAACCTGGTCCGACGAAGAAGCGTTCCCAGGGCGGGAGGCTCGTCCACCTTGCCAGGCGCTCATGCCCTCGCCCATCCATCAGATGGCTCCCAGGGCTCCCGGAGGTCCCAGAAGGACTTCATGTGGCTCTGAGACAGCAGCTGATACCATCACGCCCCGGGAATTCAGGCAAGTGCTCATTCATTCACTTTCTCTTTCTGCCAAACCCTCTTTCCTAATTCCCGATGGTGAGGCTCAGTCATTGCAATCCACAGGGACCTCACCATCAGCTGCTGTACACTTTTCCTCACCATCTTCTCCTGTCTGCCTAAAACGTCCGCTGGTCCTGGGAGGGAGCCGCCGGATGACGGATGAATCTGTGGATCCTGGAGGCCTTGGTTTGGCTCCACCACTACATCCAGAGAGGGAGAGGAGCGCCCTCTGTGTCCTGATGCTAGTGCCGATGAGTGCACCTCCACTGGTTTCAACGTCGCGGGATCCCAAACCATCAGTGAGGCGATCCCTGGATCCCCGCTCCTCTACCCAAAGTCGTAAAGGGTTCTCCATTCAAGACAAGTGCTCTGTTCTGTCTTCACATCATCAGATCAAGAGATTTCTTGTCCTGCTTGTGGTGGGGAGAGCCAGTCGCAGCTGCCACCTGCCTCTGACCTCTTCTTACCGGGCTCCACTGCTGCCGGTGGTAGTAACCCAGTGTTTCTTTCTTCTCCCCTGTTCAAGTCATCATCTGAGCCCATTGATGGTCGCCCTCCTCCCTCGCCTGGGGTCACCATGGGTCCTCATCCTCCATCCGAGTGTGCCGTGGGTCCTCATCCTCTGTCCGAGGTCGCTGTGGGTCCTCATCTTCTGTCAGAGGGTACTGTGGGTCCTCATCCTTCGACTGAGGGCACCGTGGGTCCTCTTCCTCCGTCCAAGGTTGCTGTGGATCCTCTTCCTCCATTTGAGGTCACCAAGGGTCCTCATTCTCCGCTCGAGGCTGCCACAGGTCCTCACCCTCTGCCCGAGGCCACAGTGGGTGCAGCTATAGCCTGGTCTGGGTCCACTGTGGGTGCTGCTTTGCTCCAGCCCGGAGCCACTGCAGGTGCCGCTTTGCACCTGTTAAGACTGGAACCGCTATGTTCCAGTCCAGGGCCACCGCGGGTGCTGCTATGTCCCAGTCCAGGGCCACCAAGGGTACTGCAGGCCTGTCCAAAATTGCCATGGTCCCTGAGTCTCCATCCAACTCCACTATGGTTCCCTCTCCTCTACCAGAAGTCATAAAGGGTTCTCCATCCAGTTTCCCCGATGGCTGGCCACCCTCCTCGCAGGGCTCCCATCTCTTAGCTCCTCGGGTCTGCAGTATGCACTGGTCCCAACTGCTGCCTCCAGGAGGGGTGTGTTGTGCTCCAAGACCCGGTGGCTGGGGGATGCTGGGAGGCCACCTGGTGAACTCTTCCTGCTGTTTAGATGGCTTTGGAGGCCTGGGAGACCACCCAACAAACTCTGTGGATTGCTTGGGTATCCAAGGGACTCAGGAAGAGCACTCAAACTGAACATTTAGTCTTCCCTACATCATTTGTAATCTATGTCTCTTATTCTGGGTGTGAGTCATGAGGGTTTTTTCTTACTTTTTTCTTTTTTCTCTGGGTTGTTTCGGTCCCTCCATGCCTGGTTCCCCCTCCTCCTGCCCGGGGTAGGTTTTGTTTCCTTGTTGTTTTTTTTTTTTTTTTATTTTATTATTAGGGTGGGTTTTCTATGTGGGTGGGTCTTTTTCCTTTTCTTTTTGATGTTACCCTGGTTGTCTGGTTTCCACCCCTTGAGGGGGGCTCTGTCATGATCTGAGCACGGGGGGTTCCGCTGTGCTCAGTGTCATTTTCTTTTTCCATATTTGCATATTTGTTGTATTTTTGAGTTCTTAGCTTCCTGTCCTTCCTTTTATCCTTGGTTTGTTTTCATATAGCTTGTACACTACCGTTCAAAAGTTTGGGGTCACTTAGAAATGTCCTTATTTTTGAAAGAAAATCACTTTTTTTCAATGAAGATAACTTTAAACTAATCAGAAATACACTCTATACATTGCTAATGTGGTAAATGACTATTATAGCTGCAAATGTCTGTTTTTTTGTGCAATATCTTCATAGGTGTATCGAGGCCCATTTCCAGCAACTATCACTCCAGTGTTCTAATGGTACAATGTGTTTGTTCATTGCGTCAGAAGGCTAATGGATGATTAGAAAACCCTTGTGCAATCATGTTAGGTCTGCAATGCTGTAATTGCTGCAAATGGAGGATTCTTTGACGAAAGCAAAGTTTGAAGGAAAAAATTATTATTTCAAATACAAATCATTATTTCTAACCTTGTCAATGTCTTGACTATATTTTCTATTCATTTTACAACTCATGGCGGTAAATAAGTGTGACTTTTCATGGAAAACACAAAATAATTGTCTGGGTGACCCCAAACTTTTGAACGGTAGTGTATTATTTCTCAGTTCTACTCATTCTCCAGTTTCATTCATTGCTGTCTTGTTATTCATATATTTGGTATTTGCTTGTATTTATCCTTTAGTCTTTATTTGTTCTTATTTCAGGTCTCGCTTTATATTTGCATTTTTGCATTCTCTCTCTCTCTCTCTGGGGCTGCGTCTGTCAGTGGCACTTTCGGGTTTTCCTCTGGTAGTTGGCAGTTCCCGTCAAGCTGTCAATCCCATTTCCTCTCCTGTCATGACTCACAGCTGATCTCTATTGTGTAATCACTTTCTCCTCCTGCCCTGTTTTACCCCGCAGCGCTGATCATTTGGTGCTGAGCTCTTCTCGCTGATCAGACGTGGTTCCTAATCTGCATCTTTCTTCTTCTTGTTTTAGATTTGATTGGCAGTTGACAACCAGCCTAAAGGTGCATTACTGCCACTGACTTGATTATCATCACTCTATATCTTTGTTTAAGGAGTCCTGAACAACTTCTTGCATGTGAAAAAATTATCCATCCTTGGACTGTGTCCGAGGTGTGGCTGAGATAGATCTCCTGAATCAGAGCTACAATTTTTATGTGAGTATCTTTTCACTCTGACAGGTACCCCCTGTCTAACTACGATTTGTGTGGTTGCTGATTGTCCCGATGAGCCTCCCTCGTCTCCTGGCGTTTTTCCCTATGCCTTAGCCCTTAGGCTATTTTTGGGCAAGTGACTTTAATTCTGGCCATTCCTGCTATTTTGTGTTTTTGTGGATTGTGGACTTTATGTTTATCAACTTTTGCAAGTGTTGACAGGGCAGTTCATGACACGAGTGGGAAACGCAAATACTAGTAAGAGAAATTTTGAATAATCTAACAGCTTGACTATTTGAAAACTTTTTGAATACCTTTAAATAACTTGCCCATATTTTTTGAACAAAAAACAGGCTTAATTTTTTACTAGACTCATTCAGTACAACCCCGATGTCAACATTACTCAGATTTTTGCTATCAGAATTATGCAGCAAGTATAGCAGCAGATTTGTTGTGACTGAAATGGCTACAGACAACATTTTTCAATCAAACCCCAAGAGCATATAAAGCAGTATTGAAATTGCCATATTTGTCTTCTGCATTGCCTAGCAACAATGATAAACACTAACTACAGAGCTTTGTTGTTGATAATAAGCAGTCAATGAAGATTTCTTTTTTGCACTGATACGATCATTTAAGTAGCTCCTGTTTCCTCTATTTCATCAGTTAGTGGTGCAAGATCAGGCACAGGCACATTGCACAATATAGCTTACTACTAGCTTCTGAGATTGCAAGTGTGTGCACTAACACTTTCAGTCAGAGTATTTCTGCGCTGATAAAACAGTCTTCAAAGCAGCAAGAAGCGTGAGAGAGAAAGTAAATTGGCCTGGTTTCAAAATTTAACAGATTACTGGCATTCCAGCTGGAATAAAAGTCAAGACATATTGATGCATGCCCCTTTGTAGAAATTCTTCAAACCATAATTTTGAAATTAGCTTCCAGTCATTTCCCATTGATCCTACACTATGAGTCCAGTGGCTAGTTAAGATCCATCCATCCATCCATCTTCTACCGCTTTTCCGGAGGTCCGGGTCGCGGAGGCAGCAGTTCAAGCAGAGAAGCCCAGACTTCCCTCTCCCCAGCCACCTGCTCCAGCTCTTCAGAGGGGATACCAAGGCGTTCCCAGACTAGCTGGGAGACATAGTCTCTCCACCGAGTCCTGGGTCTGCCCCGGGGTCTCCTCCCAGTGGGACGTGCCTGAAACACCTCAAGTGGGAGACGTCCAGGAGGCATCCTAATCAGATGCCCATACCACCTCAACTGACTCCTTTCAATGTGGAGGAGCAGCGGTTCTACTCTGAGCCTCTCCCGGATGACTGAGCTCCTCACCCTATCTCTGAGGGTGAGTCCAGCAATCCTACGGAGAAAGCTCATTTCAGCCGCTTGTATCCGCAATCTCGTTCTTTCGGTCATTACCCAAAGCTCGTGACCATAGGTGAGAGTAGGAACGTAGATTGACTGGTAAATCGACAGCTTTGCCTTAGAACTAAGCTCCCTCTTCACCACAACAGACCGGTACAACGTCCGCATCACTGCAGATGCTGCTCCAATCCGTCTGTCGATCTCTCGGTCCATTTTCCCCTCACTCGTGAACAAGACCCCAAGATACTTAAACTCCTCCACTTGGGGCAGGAGCCTGTCCCCAACCCGGAGAGGACAATCCACCTTTTTCCGGCTGAGGACCATGGACTCGGACTTGGAGGTGCTGATTCTCATCCCAGCCGCTTCACACTCAGCGGCAAACCGTCCCAGCAAGAGCTGTAGGTCATTGCTGGATGAAGCCAACAGGACAACATCATCTGCAAACAACAGAGATGAGATCCTGTGGTCACCAAGCATGACACCCTCCATTCCCTGGCTGCGCCTAGAAATCCTGTCCATAAAAATTATGAACAGGACCGGTGACAAAGGGCAGCCCTGGCGGAGTCCAACTCTCACTGGGAATGACTCCGACCGAGTGTTGGCAATACGAACTAAACTCTCACAACGGTCGTACAGAGACCGAATAGCTCGTAACAACAAGCCCGATACCCCATACTCCCGAAGCACCCCCCACAAAAATCCACGAGGGACGCGGTCAAATGCCTTCTCCAAGTCCACAAAACACATGTAAACTGGTTGGGCAAACTCCCACGAACCCCCAAGAATTCTCGAGAGGGTAAAGAGCTGGTCCGATGTGCCACGGCCAGGACGAAAACCACATTGCTCCTCCTGAATCCGAGGTTCGACCAACGGCCGGACTCTCCTCTCCAGTACCTTGGCATAGACCTTCCCAGGGAGGCTGAGGAGTGTGATCCCTCTAAAGTTGGAGCACACCCTCCGGTCCCCTTTTTTGAAGAGAGGAACCACCACCCCGGTTTGCCATGCCAAAGGCACTGCCCCCGACCTCCACGCAATGTTGCAGAGGCGTGTCAACCATGACAACCCAACAACATCCAGGGCCTTGAGGTACTCGGGGCGAATCTCGTCCACCCCCGGGGCCCGGCCACCAAGGAGATTTTTAACCACCTTGGCGACCTCAGCCCCTGTGATAGGCGAGTCATCCCCCTTGTCCCCAAACCCTGCTTCCTCTGTGGAAGGCGTATCAGTGGGATTGAGGAGATCCTCGAAGTATTCCTTCCACCGCCCGACGATATCCCCAGTTGAAGTCAACAGTGTCCCATCCGCACCATACACAGTGTGGACAGGGAGCTGCTTTCCCCTCCTGAGCCGCCGAACAGTTTGCCAGAATCTCTTTGAAGCCGACTGAAAGTCTTGTTCCATGGCCTCACCGAACTCCTCCCATACCCGGTTAAGATCCCTACAACAAATACTGTTGTTTAATGTTTGTTTTATATGTTTGTTATACAGGAGCATACACCTGTTTTTTCTTGGAATGTATGCACTCCCCCAACCATGCATGTGGGTGTATCATCTGAGGGAAGAGATCATTATCCCTGTTGTGACTACAGAGTCTGGGTCCAAGATGGAAACCAGCTACCTGATCAGAATTATTGTAGTCAAAGCAGATGAGCTGCAAACAAGATTGGAAAACCTGTGGCAAAAAAAATCAGCAAGCTCCAGCAGCAGGTGGAAATACAACTACGATTTCCTTTTGGGAGGTAATGCATTGCAAGTTCAGATGAGGAAATTTGTTTTCAAACCAGGTTAGCCTAGGTTTCGTAACATTAACAAAACATGATTCTTGTTGTCTGCCATGTCCCGGCAAGCGCTCTCCCCCTCCTTCCCGTTTCATCCTGCGCTCCTAATCAAGTCATTTGACACATCTGCTGTTCCTGCTTAGCCAGCGTTGATAAGGAAGTGCTCTTCAGTGATTCAACACTGGCTCATTTGGGTATACTGCCTCAAGCAGAACTATCTAAATAAATGGCTATTTGTGTTGTGGTCAACCTTACCTGACACACTTTTCCCTCCTTCTTCTCCACAGGTTGCTGCCGACAAAGCGGTGTGTCTTCAGGGGCGTTGGTGTGCTTGCCAGCCTGTTGCTCTCCCCCATCGCAGTCATCATCTCCACCCGGTCAGACTCCACTCCTCATTCCCCCACCAGTAGTCCTGACCTGCTGGTTCATCTCCTTCGCTGGGTTCTGAGCAGGGCTCTCTTCTTCTCCCACGTGAGTGGTATTATTTTGGATTTCCATCTCCCCCTTCATTCCCCTTATTAATCAGCCTCGTCTCTCCCTCTGCAGGTTTGCTGCACCTCTGGCGAGTGACTGGTTTTCTCCAAGTTTGCGTCTTTTGAAATTTAATAAAGGGTCAAATGTCTCCTGTGTGCGATTCTGTTGGTGTTGCATCTTGCGCTTAGGTTGATTGTCCAGTCAATATGACAGAATGAGCCAGCCAGGGTCACAGCCTAGCAGGTGCCTCAGAAGCAGAACACACCGCACTCCACCCCCTCGACATTACAGAGAGGCAGGCTATTACGCAGCAGCTGAGTGTAATTTCTGGTCAATTGGGCCACATGTCTGCTCCAGCGGCTCTGCCCCCACCTGCTCCTTCGACTTCTTCCATCGTCCGCCAAACTCTTTCCATTTTCACTCCTGCCCCATACACGGGGGAGGTGGGGAAATGTAAGGATTTTCTTTGTTATATTTGGCTTTATTTTGAGCAAGTGAGAAGGGAATTTACGGATGACATCTCTAAAATCCATCAGTTCACCCTTCTGCTTTGGGGCCAGGCTCTTAGTTGGACACGGTCTGTAATTGATAGCCGAAGGGACGCACCACCAATGTTTGACCAATTTGTGATTGAGTTTTCTTGCACTTCTGACCTAACCAAGTGGTTAGGTGTACAAGGGGCGCTGCTGAAGTCATTCTATGACACAGTGGTGGCATCAGCTATCACTTTTGGAGTGGTCTGCTGGGGCAGTGGCATTACTGCAGCCGATAGGAAGAGACTGAACAAACTGATTAAGAAAGCTAGCTCTGTCCTGGGGCAACGCCTTGATCCGATGGAGGAGATAGGAGAGAGAAGGACGGTGGCTAAACTGTCATCTCTGCTGGAGTCCGAGTTCCACCCTATGCAGGACATACTGGATGCACTGAGGAGCTCATTTAGCAGCAGACTACATCATCCCAGGTGCACAACCGAGAGGTTTCGTAGGTCCTTCCTACCAACGGCTGTCAGACTGTACAACCTAAGCAGGGCTGCTCGCAGAGATAGCAAAAAGACGTAACAAACTAATAGTTTTTTGTTTTTTTTTTGAATGCAAAAGATGCAATAGACTTACACAATGGTCCTCTCCGGCATACAACTAGGAACATACCGGTCGCTATGGAGGGTGAGAATATGTATGGGCACATAATCATACCATGTAGGCTAACTAAATAGACGGTTATGCTGTTTCATCCCACCTAGCAACAATGCTCTGCACTGTGTGTGTTTATATATTTACATATTTATTCCATCTAGCTACAATGCTCTGCACTGGGTATGTTTATATTTATATATCTATATATTTATTCCATCTAGCTACAATGCTCAGCACTGGGTGTGTTTATATTTATATATCTATATATTTATTCCATCTAGCTACAATGCTCCGCACTGTGTTTTTATATATCTACATATTATTCCATCTAGCTACATTGCTCCGCACTGTGTGTGTTTATATACTTGCATATTTATTCCACCTAGCTGCAATGCTCCGTACTGTGGGTGTTTATATATTTACATATTTATTCCATCTAGCTACAATGCTCTGCACTGTGTGTTCATATATTCATATATTTATTCCATCCAGCTACAATGCTCTGCACTGTGTGTCTGTGTGTGTGTGTGTGTGTATATATATTTTATAGTAATATGTACATATGTATATTAGCTGCTCTTGCTTGCTTGTTGTTTTTTTTTTGTTTTTTTTTTTTCCTTGCCTTCTGATTGTTGCTCTGAGTGTTGCTATCCCTGTGCTGTTGCAATCCTGGAATTTCCCCGTTGTGGGACTAATAAAGGCTTATCTTATCTTATCTTAACCGAGAGGGAGGGGAATATCATGAGTCACCTGTTGTCGCTCCGCCAGGGCAGCCAGTCGGTGGCCGACTTCTCGGTGGAATTCCGGGTCGAAGCAGCAGATTATGGGTGGAACGAGGTTGCACTGCGCAGCACGTTCCTCCATGGGTTGAATCCTCAGCTCCATGACAACCTGGCGGTTCATGCCGTTCCTGCCATCTTAGACGGTCTTATTGATCAGGCAGTTGGTTTAGATAACCGCTACTGCGAGCGTGCTAGGGAGCACGGTACCTCCTCTCACCCGTTCGCTTTACGCATGGTCCCAGCGCCTACTGGCGTAGGTGAATCCGAATCCTCCACTGAAGCCATGGAGCTCAGCTCTGCTCACCTTCCACGGGCAGAGGCTGAGTGGCGGCGGTGGATCAGGGCATGTGCCTACTGTGGTTCCTTGAAGCACAAGTGGGACACGTGCCACCTGCGGCCAAAAGACACAGCCCACCAGTAGCCGCGGGGGGTCTGGCGGGCGGTACTCAACCTGATCCCCCCAGTAATTTTTCTATTTCGGCCCTGGTTCAGTTGCTGGGGGTCGAGAGGAGGGTATCTGCCCTTATTGATTCCGGGGCAGAGGGTAATTTTATCTCCTCCCAATTGGTGCGTGAGATGGGGATTCCAACAATTAAATTGCCGGCTCATTGCTCCGTGCATACTCTTTCTGGCCAGACGGTGGTGTCCGTTACTCATTGCGTGGCACAGTTATCCTTTCTTCTGTCCGTTAACCACCGGGAGAGGCTCACTTTTTACGTGTTTCCACGTGCCTCTCACATGGTGGTTCTAGGGTACCTGTGACTCCAGAGGCACAATCTTATTCTCAATTGGGCACAAAATTCCATCACCTCCTGGAGCCCTAACTGTTTGGCAACATGTCTAAGTTTGGCCGAGTGTTCGCCGTCCCTCCCCGTCTCCTCTCCTCAGTCCAAGCCGGCAGACCTCAGCCTTCTGCCCAAGGTTTATCACGACCTTGGGGAGGTCTTTAGCAAGTCACAAGTGCTAGTGCTTCCCCCGCATCGCTCGTATGACTGTGCCATCGACCTCCTCCCGGGTGTGAGGTTGCCGTCCAGCAGGCTTTATAATATTTGTGGACCCGAGAGACAGGTGATGGAGAGGTACAGTACATAAAGGACTCTCTGAATGCTGGCCTCATTCAGCCATCCTTGGCTCCCCTCAGGGCGAGGGTTTTCTTTGTGGGTAAGAAGGACGGATCTCTGCATCCCTGCCTTGACTACCGGGAACTCAATGCCATAACCATCAAAGATAAATACCCTCTGCCCCTGATGAACTCCTCTTTCGAGCACCTGCAGTGCTCGCGTGTATTCTCTAAACTCAATTTATGTAACGCTTATGATCTTGTTAGAATACGCGAAGGGGACGAATGGAAAACAGCGTTTAAAACGCACCTGGGGCAGTTTGAGTACCTAGTTATGCCTTTTGGATTAACTAATGCCCCAGCGGTTTTCCGATGTTTAATTAACGACATTTTCTGCAATATGTTAAATCAGTTTGTTTTTGTCTATCTAGACAATATCCTGATTTTTTTCTTGCATGCCAAAGGACCACCAGACTCATGTTAGAGCCGTGTTACAATGGCTCTTAGAGAACCAACTGTATGTCAAGGCAGAGAAGTGTGAGTTTTCCACCAATTCCACTTCTTTCCTTGGCTTTGTCGTAGCGGAGGGGGAGCTGAGAGCCGACCCGGCCAAGGCGAAGGCTGTGCTTGATTGGCCAACACCCCACAACCGCAAGGAGCTGCAACGCTTCTTGGGATTTGCAAATTTCTATCGCAGGTTCAGTCGGAACTATAGTGGGATAGCACAGCCTTTAACTAAGCTGACCTCTATTAAGGTACCATTTTTATGGACCGAGGCAGCTGAACATGCCTTTGTGAAATTAAAGGGCATGTTCTCTGACAAACCCATCTTGGCTCAGGTCGACCCCCGGCTCCAATTTACCCTGGAGGTGGATGCTTCAGAAACAGGGGTGGGCGCAATCTTGTCCGAGCGCTCCTCCTCGGACTTGAAGCTCTGCATGTGTGCATATTTCTCTCGGCAGCTCACCCTAGCCAAGAGGAATTATGACGTCGGGGATCAAGAGCTGGTGGCTTTTAAATTAGCATTGGAGGAATGGAGACATTGGCTAGAGGAAGCTGTTCACCCTGTAGTCATGTGGACCGACCACAGGAACCTCGAGTATCTGCAGTTGGCTCACTGGGCCCTATTTTTCCAGCGTTTCAATTTCACCATCACTTATAGGCCAGGCTCCTGTAATGTTAACTCTTTGAGTGTGAGAATTTTCATGCCCCTAGTGGCAGAGCGCGGCACTGCTCCTGTCTTCTCACTCTGACATGATCGCCTACCTTGGGGATTTGTACTGATTGTACTGATTTGCCAGTTTCAAAAGGTGGCAGACATCCTTTGGAGGACTCTGTGGATGACAATTGACACTATTTTTTCAACAAGGAAAAGTGCTCCGGGGGAAGCTGTTTGCCCCGCTGGAACGGCTCCAGTGGGCTATCTATGTGACACAAGTATTTGGAAAATGCTGTGTCTCTCTAATCTCTCTATCGAAGATATTGAAGATTTGTTTATCTTCGTAATCTTGGTGATTGGGATAATTCTGATTGGGACGGGAATTGTCTTGGTTTACCGCAAATTGCTGAAGATGGATTCAACCTATCAAAATGCTGGCCAGGAGAGGTGCATCCAACAAATTGAGAAACTGGAGAAGACCCTGATAGCGACTACTGGAGAACTGTCTCGTAAGGTGGATTACATCATGGGTTCGCTCAGGTCTTTCCACGACGAGTTCAAAGCTGCGCAATGAAGGATTAATGTACTGAATCTACAGAAGAAATACAAGTCTTCTCTGTGATCAGTCCTATTTGGCATTATTATTCCCCATGAAAATTCCTCCTGGCTGTCTGCAGACTGTGTTTTTTTTCAAAATCATGAGCACAAGGCCTTGGACAGCCAGCTGCAGCGCCAGATAAGACTGGGCGCCAGACAGACAAAACATCTTCTGCCAAGGGTCCTTGGGTCTCTCTTATTATCATCAACACTGCTCAACACCGCACACACATTGATTCATGAACTGATTAAAGATATACTGTACACTGCTCTCTTGTGTCTCGTGAATTCTGAGTTGTTGCTCTGTGCTATTGAGAGATTTTTTTTCATTGTAATCACAATCTGCTTAAAAATAAGCTGTATTTTGATAACGAAGTTTTTTTTCTCCTCCCCCCTTGTGTCGTTCCCTCCCTTCCCCTCCCTTTCTTATCTATCTCTGTTTGATGAGGCGCCTTTATGGCTGCCGTGTCGTTGTGTCGCGCGCATGCGCACCAATGTCAAGTCAAGTTCCTCGTGTGTTTTTTTACATGCTTGGCAATAAAGTTTATTCTGATTCTGATTCTGATTCTGATGACACGTAATACACCAAAAAAGAAGAACTCCTCATTTCCTTTTCTAGCATTTAGCCCAGAAAGCTAATATGCCCGCGATCGTCACGTCACTTTTTTAGCTTTGTACACCGAAAAAAAGCTGTGGGATACAAGCAAAATTTATGTGGGATAATCATAAGACTTTGTAGATGTGGTACAGACTTTAAATTATCAACAGAATGCAAAATATGGACCATGATGTGTGAAAACGCAGCGACCACGCCAGCCAGCCATTCACCCAGCCAGCCAGCCCCCCTTTGTCAACAGTAAGTGACTTATTTCATTTTTTTTAATGTATTGATTTCTTGTTCATATACTTTGAAGAAAAGATGAGGTACCTCTGTAAAAAAAAACAAAAAAACAAACAAAACAAAAAAACAGTGTCAAAAGACTGAACCATTCTTTGTGTAAATACATCCAAAGCCCAGTTTTGACTGAGTTATGGAATTTAAAGAGGTACCGCAACATTATGCAAATTAGATGCGTAAATTTATTCCTATCTGAAACTTTGGATCATATTTTACACCTTTCTAAGTGACAGTAAGCCATTATCTCTTGCAACTTTCAAGTTATAGCCTTGGACATCTGAACTATTTTATTGACAAAAAATATTTACCACTCTTGACCACTAGGGGTTTTGTCGCAGTTCGGCAACATACACACTCATATGGTAAAGCTTGACGCTCTCTCCAGGCAGTTCAGCCAGGACCCAGCTGACCCCCCCTTCCTGTTTCCAGCCCATTCTCCCACCTTTGTGCGTCCTGGGAACCCTCACATTATCACGGGCGGGCATGTTTGGACGGAGAAAGTGCTGCCCTCCTACAATCCTATCAAACATCAGGGGACCCAGAGATAGCAGACCATCTCATTGAATCGCTAAATACAGCCCGGCGAAAGAAATGGGAGGAGACAGTTGCTGACCGGAGCTTTACCCACTCTAGCAGGAAATGTTGGAGCCTCATCCGTCGCCTAGGAGCTGCACAGAAGCCCCCTAGCCAAAGCCGAGCATCCGTCACACCCAACCAAGTTGCATCCCACCTACTGACTATCGCCAAAGCACCCCAAGACAAAGACACCAGAAGAGCAGTTACAACTGAGCTAAAAAAACACCAAAAAATGCCTGTAGAGGAAACGAACCCTGAACCCTTCGAGGCTGCTGAACTGGAGAAAGTCCTACAGGGCCTGAAATGTGGAAAGGCAGCAGGATACGATAACATCTTCCCAGAATTCATGAAGAATCTTGGCCCCCGAGCCCTAACCTGGTTGACACAATTCTACACAAGGATCACACAAACGAACTCGATCCCAAAGAAATGGCGGACAGCAAAGGTCATTGCCATCCCAAAACCTGGCAAAGACCACAAACTACCAGCAAGCTACCGCCCAATCTCCCTACTCAGCGTTCCTTACAAAATCATGGAGCGCCTAATACTGCAACGCATTTCCCCAGAAATAGAGGATATTCTAAGTGTGGATCAAGCAGGTTTCCGCAAGGACCGCAGTACAGGAGAACAAGTACTGGCCCTAACCACCTTCATTGAAAATGGCTTCGAGAGCAGACTGAAGACAGGGGCTGTGTTTCTCGATCTTACAGCCGCCTATGATACGGTCTGGCACAAAGGCCTCCTCCTGAAACTTATAAAGGCGATCCCTGCTTGGGCAACAGCAATTATAAAAACCCTGCTGACCAACCGAAGGTTCAGAGTCCACCTCAGTCAGAACACAAGTGCATGGAGAATGCAGAAAAACGGACTCCCACAAGGCTCAGTTCTAGCTCCAACTCTGTTCAACCTCTACATAAACGACCTGCCTACTACAAAATCCCGCAAATTCATCTATGCAGACGACATCTGTTTGGCATTCCAAGCACCAGACTTTGAACCACTGGAACGGGTGCTCACGGAAGATCTTGCTAAACTGGACCAGTTCTGCAAAATCTGGCGCCTAAAACCAAGCCCAGCAAAAACCGTCTCCAGCGTATTTCATCTCCACAATGCAAAAGCTGCCAGAGAACTAAACATCCACCTGAGCGGACTCAAGCTTAAGCATGCCCCAAATCCAACTTATCTTGGAGTGACCCTTGATAGGACCTTATCCTTCAAGGAACATCTAAAGGGGACGGCTGCTAAGGTGAAAGTACGAAACAACCTGCTCTGCAAGCTCGCTGGTGCAAAATGGGGGGCGGCAGTCTCCACCCTGCGCACCTCAGCACTGGCCCTTTCATACTCTGTAGCAGAATATTGTGCCCCTGTCTGGTCCAGGTCATCTTACACACACCATGTAGACACCCAGCTCAACTCAACCATGAGAACTATAACTGGAACAATCCGCTCAACACCACTCCCCTGGCTCTCTGTACTGTCAAACATAGCCCCTCCACACATCCGGCGAGCAGCATTAACTCAAAGGATGCTCCAAAAAGTTAAAGATTTTCCTCACTTACCAATCCATGCAGATATCTACACCCCACCCACTGCCCGACTTTCATCCAGACGGCCGATTTGGAAAAACCCTCCCCCAGCTGACTTTACCATCCAGACAGCTTGGCAAGAGGAATGGGAAACCAAGGAGGTCCCAAACAAACAGCTGGTGATAAACCCCAACCAACAGGTCCCGGGCACCAACCTCCCAAGGAGACAGTGGTCTACACTCAATCGCTTCAGGACTGGACATGGCCCCTGCTTGGCCAGCCTTCACAGATGGGGCAGTAGCCCTAGCCCACTGTGCGCATGTGGAGAGGAGCAAACTATGGAACACATCATAGAGGCTTGCCCGCTCCAAAGACTGGAAGGAGGATTACACACCCTCCATACAGCAAACCAGGAGGCAACTGCTTGGCTTAAGGACTTTGCATTCGCTAAATAAATAAATCACGGGCGAGATAGTTCTATTGTATTGTATATTGTATTGTTCTATTGTTTATTCTACTTGATAGATTAGAACACTATGTTGGACTTAATGGAACTTCGTTGCAGTGGTTTAGATCTTATTTATCTGATAGGTTCCAGTTTGTTCATGTAAATAATGAGTTTTCTTTCAACTCAAAGCTTAGTCATGAGTTCCACAGGGATCTGTGCTAGGCCCTACTCTTTTTAGTTACCTCTGCCAGGCCGAAGGCCAGGAGGAGGTTATGTTTTTGCCGGGGTTTGTCTGTGATAGGATATTTTCAAGTTTCATTAATTATTCTATATGATTTTAATGCTATATTATTCTATTTTATATTATAATTGTTTCTGGTGCATATAAAATCCAATGTCTGGGTCACTGTGATATTTTTATTGTCTCAGAGCTTGAAAAGACTGTCTGTTTTCAGAGCAAGATTAGGATGAGCAAGATTGTGAATAATGACGAAAGTTTCTTTGTTTTATCATACCAAGCTGTACTGTATTGTCAGGATGACCAGATCATGTTAGAATGTTCATTGCTGACCACAGATAAAGAAGGAGTCACTTGGAGAGTTGGCTCCTGCCAGTCTAGCTTAGATAAGAGACCGGGGTATAAAAATCAACATCCTTGGACACATGTTAGGGAGTCGGTGCTGTGAAGCTCTGAGGCGAGTGTATGCTGATACTGATTTCCTCCTTTCTGATCAGAAGGAGAATAAATGACTCAGAACTTGGAAAACCGCCTATTGATTATTGTTTCAGCCTCAGTCAATTCATTTTTGTTCTAACATAATTGGCGCCCGACGTGGGACCCATATAGAGTGGTCTACGGCGTTTTCCGACGAGCCTGGACTTTAGACAAGTGCACAGTCAAAGGAGAGGAGAGACCCATACTTCTGGGAAGCACTGAAAAAAAAAAAAAACGCTGAATTTCCCTCTTCAAAGGCCCTGGTGACGTCGGGGAGCGGCGTGGAGCTCTGACGGGTCTACCAGAACTCAGAGGCGGATTCCAGGTGTGAGTGATTTATTCCAGTTTTTGTTATTGTTGTTATGGCCAGAGAGTGATTGCCTAGACCGATTGTACACTAGGTGAAAGACTGAAAGAAAGAGACCTACAGCCTAATTGATAAGTTATGTTACTCACTGTGCGGATATCGCAATAATCCCTTGGGAAGATGGAGCTTTCCTTTCCAAGCGGTGATCGATATTCCTAGATCCGGGGTAATTCTTAGAAATTCGCAGTTTTCCGACTTTCGAAGTAAGTTCCAGTGGAGGTCTAGAAGCCAGTACTGGGTTAAGAAAACGGGAAAGATACGTGTTCTCGTTCCTCTTCGGAAGAGTCACGTGATCCCAGAGAAGTTAATTTTTCGGGGTAAGATTCGTGCCAAATTCTGGCGTGCCTTTTGGGACTGCTTCTGCTTATGTTTCAGTTTTGGACTTGTCAGCATTAGTGGGGAGGCGACGTGAACCCCGAAAAAGGGAAAAAGTTGTTTTCACGGAAGATTCGTGCCTTTATTGGGTCTGTTTATTGCCCATTGGCTCCGCTATGGTGAGCTATTGCAAGATGCCGAGGGAGGTTTAACTCTGGGCTTTAGACACACAGTAGGGGGGCTGATGTGACCGTTGAAATTGTTTGTTTTGTGAGTTTGTTGAAGCGCTAGAATAAAAAAAAAAGAGGAGTTACTGTGTTCTGAGTTTGTTTTGTCTGTGTTACATGAAATCCGCTCCGGTGTGAAACACAGAGAGGCTGAGTTCCCATGGAGGCGGAGTGAATACGGTGTGAAATTGATGTCTGTGGTTTTTTCTCCCTAATATTTGTGGAGCATAAAAGGGTTGGTTCAATTCAATTCAATTCAATTCAATTCAATTCAACTTTATTTATATAGCGCCATTTCACAACAACAGTCATCTCATAGCACTATCAACTGTAGGGGGGACCCCCACAGTTGCAGAAAGACCCCAGCAATCAGGCGATCCCCTGTGAGCAAGCACTTGGCGACGGTGGAGAGGAAAAACTCCCTTTTAACAGGAAGAAACCTCCAGCAGAACCAGGCTCAGGGAGGGGCAGTCATCTGCTGCGACTGGCTGGGGGGTGAGGGGATAGAGAAGAAGAAAAGAACAGACATGTAGAGAGCAAACAGCACGATGGGGACTCAATCTATGGGAGAGAACAAACAAATGTTAATGACCAGCAAAAAAAAAAATATTTCATAGAGAGTGAGGAAAGGAGTGAGGCCCAGTGCATTACTGGAGGTCCCCCGGCTGACTAAACCTATTAGCAGCATAACTAAGGGAGGGTTCAGAAACACATGATCCCTCCCTAATTGTAGGCTATATCAAAAAGGTAGGTTTTAGCCCTATTCTTAAAAACAGAGATCGAGTCTGACTCCCGAATCCAGATTGGCAGCTGATTCCACAGGAGAGGAGCTTGATAACTGAAGGCTCTGCCTCCCATTGTACTTTTGGAGATTCTAGGTATTACAAGTAATCCTGCATTTTGGGAGTGTAGTGCTCTGTTAGGATGATACGGTAGTATCAGATCTTTTAAATAAAAAGGAGCCTGATTGTTTAAAGCTTTGTAAGTAAGAAGAAGGATTTTAAACTTAATTCTAAACTCTATGGGAAGCCAATGAAGGGAGGCCAGAACCGGAGAGATATGATCTCTCTTTCTAGTACCTGTTAAAACTCTTGCTGCAGCATTTTGGATCAGCTGAAGACTTTTTAAAGATGTTTTAGGACAGCCTGATAATAAAGAATTACAATAATCTAATCTCGAGCTAACAAAAGCGTGGATCAGCTTCTCAGCATCACTCTGAGACAAGATGCTCCTAATCTTGGCAATATTACGCAAATGATAGAAGGCAGTCTTAGAAACAAATTTAATATGTGAATTGAAGGACAAATCCTGATCAAAAATAACTCCAAGGTTCCTCACAGAGCTATTAAGAGAAAGAGTAACTGCATCCAAACTGAAAGTTTGATTTGGAAAGGAATTTCTAAGGTTTTTTGGACCAACAAGAATGACTTCAGTCTTATCTGAATTTAATAGCAGGAAATTACAAGTCATCCAAGCTTTAATTTCCTTAAGACAGGCTTCTAACTTGGCTAATTGATTAGTATCATCTGGCTTCATTGAGAGGTATAATTGTGTGTCATCTGCATAACAATGAAAATGCATACAGTGCTTTCTAATAATGTTGCCTAACGGAAGCATATATAAACTAAAAAGAGTAGGGACTAGCACAGATCCCTGTGGAGCTCCATGACTAAGCTTTGAGCTAAAAGAAAACTCATCATTTACATGAACAAACTGGAACCTATCAGATAAATAAGATCTAAACCACTGCAACGAAGTTCCATTAAGTCCAACATAGTGTTCTAATCTATCAAGTAGAATATTATGATCAATAGTATCAAAAGCTGCACTAAGATCTAAAAGGACAAGTACAGAAACTAGTCCATTATCAGATGCAATGAGGAGGTCGTTAGTGACCTTCGCTAAGGCTGTTTCAGTACTATGATGGATTCTAAACCCAGATTGAAACTCTTCAAGTAAACCATTTCCCTGCAGGTGGTCAAATAATTGCGTAGCAACAACTCTTTCTAAGATTTTTGAAATGAAAGGGAGATTAGAGATTGGTCTATAGTTAGCTCAAGCTACTGGATCTAGCGTTGGCTTTTTGAGTAAGGGTTTAATTACAGCCGTTTTAAAAGCCTGCGGTACATGGCCTAAAGTTAATGAAGAATTGATTATATGAAGAATAAAGCTACCAATAAGTGGGAAGACTTCTTTAAATAACCTGGTAGGAATAGGGTCTAAAAGACAAGTTGAAGGTTTGGATGAGGAAACTATTTTGTCTAACTCACAAAGGTCGATTGGAGTAAACTCATCAAGACAGACATCAATAGAAGGAGTTGTAATAGTTACAGTATTTAAGTTAACTGTGGGAAGAATCTGATTGATTTTATCTCTGATGGATGAAATTTTATTATTGAAAAAGTTCATAAAGTCCTGACTAGTAAGCTCTAAGGGGATGCTAGGATTGACAGAGTCCTGACTCTTTGTCAACCTGGCTACAGTACTGAAAAGAAACCTGGGATTATTCTTGTTCTCTTCTATTAATGCAGAGTAATAACTCGTTCTAGCTTTTCTAAGAGATTTTTTATAAATTAAAAGATGATTTCTCCAAGCTAAATAGATTTCATCTAAATTAGTAGAGCGCCATTTTCTTTCTAATTGACGAGTCTTCTGTTTTAAGCTACGAGTTTCTGTGTTGAACCAAGGAGTTAAAAATCTCTGATTAGACTTTTTCTTTTTTAAGGGGGCCACCAAGTCTAGAGCCTGATGCAGAGAAGCTGAAACACTATCCACCATGTTATCAATTACAGAAGGAGCAAGCTGTCTATAGCTTATTTCCGTTGTGTTGACACATGGCATAGAGGAAACAATCTGCATAAATTTGGAAACAGCATCATCTGAGAGGCATCTACTGTGATAATATTTTTCTTTAGGAGCCAAATAGTCAGAAATAGTAAAATCAAAGGTTAACAGACAATGGTCTGACAGTACAGGGTTATGAGGAGACACTACAAGATTTTCTATTTCTATGCCATATGTCAGAACAAGGTCTAATGTATGGTGGAGGTAATGAGTAGAATTTCCTACTTTCTGAGAAAACCCAATCGAGTCTAATATTGAATTAAAAGCCACATTAAGGCAGTCACTATCTACATCCACATGTATATTAAAGTCCCCTACTATAATTATTCTATCAGATTTCAGCACTAAATCAGCTAAGAAATCAGCAAATTCGGATAACAATTCTGAATAGGTTGATGGGGGACGATAAACTATGGCAAATAAAATTGGGTTTAACCTGAAATTGCTAAAGTGCCCAACACTGAGGACCAGGCCCTCAAAGGAATTATAACATGTTTTTTGCTTTACATTAACTAGTAATTTGGAATGGTAAATTGTTGCTACTCCTCCTCCACGACCAGAACTTCTGGGATTTTGACAGTTTAAATAACCAGAGGGAGTTGATTCATTTAAACCAACATAATCCTCTTGCCCTAACCAAGTCTCTGTAAGGGAAATTAAATCAATCTGATGATCAATTAACAGATCACGGACTAACAGAGACAGAGAGTTAGAGACCTAATATTTAATAAACCACATTTAATTTTTAAATTATGAGGAGGAACAGAGGTCAAATCATCCAATTTAGAGGCTTTATGTTTAATTTGAGTTTTACCAATATTTTGCTTTATCACTTTGGGATGCTTATACATTATATTTTTATTTACTTTGGAGGGAGCAGACAACGATTCTCTGATGGGGAAGACAGGGGCTAAGCTGAGGGGTGGCGGATGAAGAGGAGCTGCAGAGAGGCGTGTAAGACTGCGACTCTGCTTCCTGGTCCCAACTCTGAGTAGTCATGGTTTTGGAAATTTGGATAAAAAAGATGCCAGATTGTTAGATAAATGAGAAGCACCATCCAAAGTGGGATGAATGCTGTCTCGTCTCATAAGACCAGGTTTTCCCCAAAAAGAGCTCCAATTGTCAATGTAGCCCACGTCATTTTTAGGACACCACACCGACAGCCAGCGGTTCAAGGATGACGAGCGACTAAACATGTCATCACTGGTCAGATTGGGGAGGGGTCCAGAGAATACTACAGTGGCTGACATCGTTTTTGCAAACTCACACACCGATTCTATATTAAGTTTCGTGACTTCCGACTGCCGGAGACGGATGTCATTAATGCCGGCATGAATAACAATTGTGGAGTATTTACAGTTACTTTTAGCCAGCATTTTCAAATTTGACTCGATGTCGCCTGCTCTGGCCCCAGGAATACATTGGACTATGGCCGCTGGAGTCTCTAGGTTCACGTTTCTGACTACAGAGTCGCCAATGATCAGAGTTTTTTCCTCAGCGGGTGTGTCGCTGAGCGGGGAAAAACGATTAGAAACGTGAACAGGTTGGTGGTGAACCGGAGCTTTGCGACTAGGCTTCCTTCTCACCGTCACCCACCCAGTCTCCTTGCTGCTGAGGAGAGCCGGGGAACCGCTGACAGTGGGACCTAAGCTAGCTAGCTCCGCTGCAGCTAATGGGCATCCGTCGAGATTAACTGGCGCAGACGGTGTTTCAATGCAGCGGAGCCGGGATTCCAAATCAGACAACCTCGCCTCGAGCGCCTCAAAAAGACAACATTTATTACATTTACCGTTATCACTAAAAGAGGCAGAGGTGTAAGATAAGATAAGATAAGATAAGCCTTTATTAGTCCCACAACGGGGAAATTCCAGGATTGCAACAGCACAGGGATAGCAACACTCTGAGCAACAATCAGAAGGCAAGAAAAAAACAAGCAAGCAAGAGTGGCTAATATACATATGTACATATTACTATAAAATAAATATATACACACACACACACACACAGACACACAGTGCAGAGCATTGTAGCTGGATGGAATAAATATATGAGTATATGAACACACAGTGCAGAGCATTGTAGCTAGATGGAATAAATATGTAAATATATAAACACCCACAGTACGGAGCATTGCAGCTAGGTGGAATAAATATGCAAGTATATAAACACACACAGTGCGGAGCAATGTAGCTAGATGGAATAATATGTAGATATATAAAAACACAGTGCGGAGCATTGTAGCTAGATGGAATAAATATGTAAATATATAAACACACACAGTGCAGAGCATTGTTGCTAGATGGGATGAAACAGCATAACCGTCTACTTAGTTATCCTACATGGTATGATTATGTGCCCATACATATTCTCACCCTCCATAGCATGTAGCTAAACATCTGACAGAGAGAGCACACCAGAGGAGGAGAGGAAAGAGAGGTAGTAGCCATAGCTACTGGCTGGAGAGCTGGAGAGCTGGAGAGCAAACCACACAGGCAGACAGCAAAACAGGAAGTGACGATACGTTACCACAAGGAAGTGACGATCAGTGGTTAGTTAATTATCTTTTGGGAAGTGTTTAAAATTATAGGTATTTGAAAATAGTAGCCTTGAGCAGAAACAGTGGACTGGTAGAACGCACAAACAGAACTATTAAAGAAAGACTCAGAAAAACAATGGCAGAAACAAGACAAAATTGGATTTACTGCCTTCCATTAGTTTTGTTTTACATGAGGATAATTCCAACCAAAGGGGGGTTGTCTCCATTTGAAATCATGTATGGCAAACCATACTTGTTGCCACCTTTGAGACCATTCAATCCTGGTGATGAAGAAGTGTGTTTAGCAGATTACATGAGAAGGATGTTGACTAACAGAGATATTATCGCTGCTACTCTCCCTAGGAGGGTTCACGAGGAAACTGCACTGATCTTGGCCAAGCCAGGAGACCTCATCCTCATCAAAGCCATCAAAAAGAAGAATTGGACTGATTCACCCTGGCAAGGACCACATAAAGTTGTTTTGTCAACGCCAACAGCGGTGAAAGTTGAAGGACGGGACTCTTGGGTGCATTTAACACACTGTAAACTTTACCCTGCTCTGAACTCACAGTAAGGGACTTCTGAATAAATATTTTCAACTCCATTCCATTAAAGACTCTCAGCAAGAGACTTTTTCTTGATTGTTTTCCTATACAAGTGTCGACTGACGACGCCCTACGTGGTGCCCAGTACCGGCTTGGGATAGGGAAGCAAGTGGTTGACCATCATGGAGAAACAAGAAGCGCAAGAAAGACGTTTGATCATTAAAGGGTGTAGTTGTTGTTTCCTTTACATCATCATCCTAGGGGTGACATTATTATTTTGGTTTCCTTTAGCTGCACCACAAACCATACATCGTAGTGCTAGGGACCTTGCACATATTCAGCATAATTGGCTAGAGCTACATGAGCATCACGATCATGAATATGCTGCCAATACGTGGTGGAGGTATGCTAATTATACGGCTAGGGCAGCTAATCATTCCAATTGTTATGTTTGCTCCTTAGTGCCAACGTCAGCTGGGCAGACTGCTGTTGTAGCCAAAATGATGGAACCAGCAAAGGCTCTCTGTTTTTTACAGAAGGCTATGAAAAGGGACTACACAAAAAAGATTATTTTGAATCACTCTTGTGAAATCTTTCATCACTCTACCAATCAGAGAACTTATGGTACCCCTTACTCTGTAAGGGCAAGGTTAGTTTCATCAGGAACTTTTTCTTTTTGTCTGAAGGGAAGTGGTAACAACCCTCTGGGCGACCTACCCCTTTCTCGGTGTGAGGAGGTGTACAGTGTACACCGCACCTGTGATGCTAGTACCCTGACCAATCGGGTGGGCAGGTGGTGTCCACGGGTTAACCGTTGTCATTATGGACCTATCACCATGCTGGAGCTCTGCAGTGCTGCTATCTGCAACTTCCATATGTACGGCACACATATGGTGACGGGTGGCTGGTGGCTGTGTGGTCGTAAGGCGTATTCCCATCTGCCTATGAATTGGGCAGGAACCTGTGCCCCCATCTTTGTGACTGACAACACCCTGATTATGTCAGCGGGTCAGACGAGCAGAGGGAAGAGAGACCTGTCACAGGATGCCCTTTTCACACCACATGATTCCATCTGGGGTAGGGACGTGCCGGAGTAGTTCAAGATACTTACTACAGGTCAAAAGGTAGTTCAGTCGCTATTCCCTTGGGTGGGAGTGGCAAAAAATACCTTGTGGATTGAGACTCTTAATTATAGACTACAGTCTTTTGTGAATTTTTCCTTAGCTGCCTGGAAAGGTGAAAGGGAGGAAATGACTGCTATAAGACTTGTAGCAACACAGAATAGAATGGTACTTGATCAGTTGACGGCCGCCCGTGGGGGGGGGTGTGCGCAATTGTAGGTCAGTACTGTTGCACCTTTATACCTGCACATGATGCAGATGGAGGCGTCATTGCTTCAGCCATACGTAATCTGACTGCTTTGCAGACTGCTGGGGCCAAGGATAATGTTGGTGATTCATTACACTGGATAAACTGGTTGTTTTCCTCATGGAGGAGTCTTGTCATAAACTTAGTGATGATTACTGTAGTGATACTTTTGATCTTTTCATGTTTCATTCCTTGTATCCGGGATATGATGTTGAAACTTGTTCAGGTGAATTTGGTGTTATATCACGAGGCCACCACTGGAGATGATGGGGAAACAACACCAGCTTAATGTCTTATGAGTACAGAGTAAAAGTATAATTGACATGCAGAAAACCAAAAGGAGATGTATGTTCATGATGTGAATTTGAAATGTACTGAATTGCAAGAGTAATCAAATATGCCTTGAAGTTCAGAGAAGTTGTTCTCCTTATTTGAGATTTTTTCACTTTATCCTGTTTATGTTCTGTCTTAATTTATGTCGTATTTGAAACCATTATGTTACTAATCACTATTTAGCTAGTATACAGTTTTACTATATTGATTGTTGTTTCATTGTTGATACCTTGTTGCAGTTTCACGTTGAGGTACTAATACACATAGGTTAGGATACTAATACACATAGATCTCTGATACAAACATACACATATGTCTTTTACACATGATAGGTTTTTAGTTATTTTTATTGTTCTTTACATTTACATACAAATTTCAAAAACAGTAAAAAAAAATCTGAACTGCTTTAAATTAATTAGATATTACATACCTTACGAAGCAGCTGCACTGTATATGCATTCTATGGTTTTTTCTCATATATCATACTGTTTGACAGTCTGGGCTCAAGCAGCCCCTTCCACAATAAGACATATAGGTTCATTATATAATCAAACCCTAAAAATCTTGGACAAAAAGCCCATTAGGTGGCATCACTGTAATGTTTTAAAAAAATATAACCTATTGAGTTTTGAGAGCTTCATTGACCTCTGTTTTCTGAAATTAACGTTCAAATGTTTCCATAAATCAGCACCCGAGCCACTTGCTGGTTTCGTCCAAAGACAGGACAGCAGCAGAGCCATCAGGAGTTCTGTTAACAATAACTGTAAAATATTCCACCACAGAACCACATTTGGACAAACAGCTTTCTCTATAAAGGGCAGTCACATCTGGAACACAATGCCAAATGTAATTAAAATAATAACGGACTTTAAAACATTCACTAAAAAGGTTAAAAACTGGCTGAAAAATAAACAAGAATGTACTCATGTATGAATTAATTGTCTGCAAAGTGAGAGTGAATGAAGGGAAGGAATAAATGTGTTTGTTTATAGTGAGTGACGAAGGGAGGGAGGCCTGAAATAGGCAAACGTGAGTTATGTTATATGTGTTAAATGTGAGTCAGGCTGTTATATTTGTGTATTTATAATATTTATAATATTTATGTTAAATGTGAGTCAGGCTGTTATATTTGTGTATTTATAATATTTATAATATTTATAATTGTGTATTTATAATCTTTCTGCATTGATGTATGTGGTTATTGTGTATATATATATTTTTTTTTTCATCTTTTACTTGATTCTTTTTTCTAAAGCCCATCCAGGGACAAGAGTTGCAAATTAGCTAATAGCTATACACTCTATGTGCAACACATCAGATTGATTGTCTTTGATTAATTGTCTATGTTTATTGCACTGTCCCTGTCAAATAAACTAATCTACTACTACTACAAGTATTAACTTTTTATTAAATCACTGCTAATCACTGCTAATTTACTGACACATAGAATGACAAATACATACACTATTTCATCTTAATTTATGGCTAATCACCATCACTGATTCAATTTTTCTCTTTTATGACTTAATTAGATGATTGATTTCTTTTTTGAAATAAAAGGTAATATCCTCACATACTCCCCAGGAAATGAAACATTCCAGCGGCGCTCGGGAGTGGCAGCGAGGCCGATGGCGGACTTTCCTCATTAAAAAGCGAGTTAGGATCTTTTGCAATACAATGCTTTAGCATAAAATGCACCGGAACTTGGCGAGCTGCCCAATGAGGTTTTAGAAGCCATAATGTTTCATCTCTGATGCTTTTTGAGCATCATAGGGGGGAATGATAGGATATTTTCAAGTTTCATTAATTATTCTATATGATTTTAATGCTATATTATTCTATTTTATATTATCATTGTTTCTGGTGCATATAAAATCCAATGTCTGGGTCACTGTGATATTTTTATTGTCTCAGAGCTTGAAAAGACTGTCTGTTTTCAGAGCAAGATTAGGATGAGCAAGATTGTGAATAATGACGAAAGTTTCTTTGTTTTATCATACCAAGCTGTACTGTATTGTCAGGATGACCAGATCATGTTAGAATGTTCATTGCTGACCACAGATAAAGAAGGAGTCACTTGGAGAGTTGGCTCCTGCCAGTCTAGCTTAGATAAGAGACCGGGGTATAAAAATCAACATCCTTGGACACATGTTAGGGAGTCGGTGCTGTGAAGCTCTGAGGCGAGTGTATGCTGATACTGATTTCCTCCTTTCTGATCAGAAGGAGAATAAATGACTCAGAACTTGGAAAACCGCCTATTGATTATTGTTTCAGCCTCAGTCAATTCATTTTTGTTCTAACAGTCTGTCTGTCTGTCTGTTTGTCTGTCTGTTGGTTAGCAAGATAACTCAAAAAGTTTTGGACGGATTTCGATGAAACTTTCAGGCATTGTTAGAAATGGTACAAGGAAGAACTGATTAAATTTTGGGGATGATATGGATCACCGTCTTGATACAGGAATTTTTAAAAGGATTCTTTAACATTGTGACATAGCGTGGAGGTTAGTTTTTTTTTTTCAAAGAAGATCTGCTCGATATTGCCAGTCATCTTCTTCTTCTTGCCTTGAGAGAGAGCAGTCGCATTTTTCTTCCCTCCTCTCGTCTGCATTCCTGACCTATTCCCAGCTTTGCAATGTTGCGTTTTTGTCTGTGTTTAGTCGCTCTTCTTCTGCTGAATCTTAATCTAAACGGAAATTATGGATTTGGAAGCGGCTTAAATGTGCTATTGTCACTATTTTTCAACAAGAATTGGGCCAAGGGGGAGCCCAAGAATTGGAACCTGCGAGGAGACTCATGGACATTGGAATTCATGCGTCTGTGGAAACATTATTGGTTATGATCTCAGGACTTCTATTTTTGGCTGTGAAGTTCCCTGATGCATCAGAAATTGAAGGAAGGTGAGAGAGCTGATCAAAGCGGACCTGGCAAGCTCCTTCATCAAATTTGACCAGCTGGGGAGGGCACGAGTAGCGGCAAACGGTGAACTGAATGACAGTGATTCAGTGGAGGAATACATCTGGAGCCCTGTGCTCTCCATGGAAAAAAGTTTAAGCCTGCACATGGAAATTATGAAAGCACAGAATTGCACGGGTGAGGAAAAATTCTATTCTCTGAGTGCACTGTGCTGATTTGATTTGACCTTGTCTTTGGTGCCCCGTATTTACATTCCTCCTGATGAAGATAAGCGGAAGGAGCGGCTCTGCCTGCTAACCCAAACAACGACACAGTTGTTATTGTTTCAGCAGATGAACGCTCAAGGACAGTGCACCATGTGACAATTTACCATCTGCAAGCAAGAGAGAGAGACTCTAGACTGTTTAGATCACATGACTTTAACATCTATCCACTGCCAGGAGGCGCCCTCTGCTGTTCACTAGCAATTGACACACCTACACTTGCATTCAACATTACACTACTGACACAATTACTGATATATATTCACAATACACTAACTCTCTCAACTACTGCTTTGTCATTGTGTGATCTATTGTCTGCTAATTGTGCATTTGAGAGTTTTTTTCTTGTAATCAAAATTTTGGTCATAAAATGAGCTCTATTTTGATCAACAATGCTTTTTTCTCTCTCCTATTGTGTTTTTCCCTATCCTTCCCCCCCTCCCCCCTCTTCACCCCCCCCATATGACAGGCGCCCTTCATGGCTGCCGCGTCATTGGGATGCGCCTTTCGTGTGCGCCCAATGTCAAGTCAAATTCCTCATATGTTTACTTGTTTACTTGTAAATCTGCTTAGCAATAAATCTGATTCTGATTCATGCGTCATTCAAAGTGCAGCGACACAAGAAATGCAGCGACTCAGGCGTTATTTTTTTTAATTGATTTTTTTTTTCTTCTTACCTCCGCAAGGACGTTAGGTTTTTTTTAAAAAAAAAGATCTGCTCGATATTGCCAGTCATGCCTCGTTCAAAGTGCAGCGACACAAGAAATGCAGCGACTCAGGCGCTATTTTTTTTAATTGATTTTTTTTCTTATTACCTCCGCAAGGACGTTAGGATTTTTTTAAAAAAGAAGATCTGCTCGATATTGCCAGTCATGCCTCGTTCAAAGTGTAAAAGTGTGAAACACAGAAGGCAACAGAGTGCACAGTGCATGACGAAAAAAAAAAGACAGGGAGATAACACAGACGATGTGGACAATCGATGTGGGCTGCACGGTGGCGCAGTGGTTTAGCACTGTGTCAGCACAGTTTTACCCTCGGCCGGGGGATCGCGGGGATCATGAGATCGTGGGTTCGATCCTAGCCCCCGACCAACAGTGAGCTGTGTGGAGTTTGCATGTTCTCCCCGTGTTGCGTGGGTTTACTCCGGGATTTCTCCGGTTTCCTCCCGCACACCAAAAACATGTAGGTTTAGGGCGCTCGCGCACGCAGCGACCAGCGGCCGGTGGCTTGTCACCAGACTGCAAACCAAGTCTACCTACGGGTACAAATAAGTAACAAAAAAAAAAAAAAAAAAAAAAAAATCACCGTGCTATTGCTAGTCATATGTTTTCATGGTCAAGGAATCTCAAAACGTACACACAAACACTGTATGGGGGAACTGTCGCCACCATTACAGAAAATGCCATTATCGTGATTTTTTTTAAAATTGATTTTATTACCTCTGCCAGGAGGTTAGGTTTTTTTTTTTAAAGGTCTCCTCGATGTTGCCAGTCATGCCTCGTTCAAAGTCTAAAAGTGTGAAACACAGAAGGCAACAGAGTGCAGAGTGCATGAGAAAAAAAAAAGGCAGGGAGATAACACAGACGATGCGGACAATCACCGTCCTATTGCTAGTCATATGTTTTCCATCTATCCAGCCATCTTCTACCCCTTAATCCTTTTCGGGTGGCGGGGGGGCTGGAGCCTATCCCAGCATCTTTGGACGAGAGGCAGGGTCCACCCTGGACAAATCGCCAGTCCATCACAGGGCCAACACAAAGAGACAGACAACCATTCACTCTCACATCCATACCTAAGGACAATTTGGAATCCCCAATTGAAGCCAATTAACCTCACTTGCATGTCTTTGGCCTGTGGGAGGAAACCGGAGTACCCGGAGTAAACCCACGCAGACACGGAGAGAACATGCAAACTCCACACAGAAGGGTCACCGATGGTCTGGGGGTGGGATCGAACCCACGATGGTCAAGGAATCTCAAAACGTACACACAAACACTGTATGGGGGGAACTGTCGCCGCCATTACGGAAAATGCCATTTTCGTGAATTATTTTTTTTTATTGATTTTTTTTCTTATTACCTCTGCCAGGAGGTTAGGTTTTTTTTTTTTTTTTTTAAAAGAAGGTCTGCTCGATATTGCCAGTCATTCCTCGTTCAAAGTGTAAAAGTGTGAAACAGACATGGCAACACAGTGCAGACTGCATGAGAAAGAAAAGGCAGGGAGCTAACACAGAGGATGCTAACAATCACCGAGCGGCAGCGACAGAAGAAATGCAGCGACTCAGGCAAGTCCTATCCCCACATGCTATTGAAGCTCGTCGACCTTAGTTTTATTTTTTATTCATTTTATTGATTTTTTTTCTTATTACCTCCGCCAGGAGGTTATGGTTTTTTTTAAAAAGAAGATCTGCTCCATATTGCCAGTCATGCCTCGTTCAAAGTGTAAAAGTGTGAAACAGAGAAGGCAACGCAGTGCAGAGTGCATGAGAAAGAAAAGGCAGAGAGCTAACACAGAGGATGCTAAGAATCACCGTGCTGCAGCGAAAGAAGAAATGCAGCGACTCAGACAAGGGCTATCCCCAGATGCTATTGAAGCTCATCGAGCTTATGACAGAGCCACTAAAATGCAGCATCGACAGGATGAGAGCCCACAGGCTGCTGCTTCTCGCCGTGCTAAAGTCAGAGACAGTATGCAACAGCACAGACAGGATGAGAGCCCACAGGCTGCTGCTTCTCGCCGTGCTAAAGACAGAGACAGTACACGGCAGCACAGACAGGATGAGAGCCCACAGGCTGCTGCTTCTCGCCGTGCTAAAGTCAGAGACAGTATGCAACAGCATAGACAGGATGAGAGCCCACAGGCTGCTGCTTCTCGCCGTGCTAAAGTCAGAGACAGTATGCAACAGCATAGACAGGATGAGAGCCCACAGGCTGCTGCTTCTCGCCGTGCTAAAATCAGAGACAGCATGCAACAGCATAGACAGGATGAGAGCCCACAGGCTGCAGCTTCTCGCCGTGCTAAAGACAGAGACAGTACACGGCAGCATAGACAGGATGAGAGCCCACAGGCTGCTGCTTCTCACCGTGCTAAAGACAGAGACAGTACACGGTAGCATAGACAGGATGAGAGCCCACAGGCTGCTGACACTAGGCGGGAGAAAGAGAAAAGCAGGTCCCAGTTTCACAGAGCACAGAAGACAACAAATATGACTGTAGACGAATGCGCTGCTGTCTTTATGTCTAAAATAGAGGAAGGACCCATTTATGCCTGCTCTTCTTGCCACAGGCTGCATTACCCATCTTCAGTTGTAGAAATGAAAGCTGAGAAATATAAGACAAACGAAGCCATTGATAGAATCATCAAATCAGGTAGTCAGCTTGTAACCCACAACAAATCCTGGGTATGCAATACATGTCACGGATCAATGAAGCGTGGAAAAATACCCACACAGTCATGGGTGAATGATTTGGCCCTTGATGACATACCACCAGCATTAATTGATCTGAGGCCTCTAGAGCTAAGACTGATCAGCCAGAGGATACCATTTATGAAGCTCGTGGGCCTACCAAAAGGAGGACAAAAGGCCATCCACGGAAGTGCAGTGAATGTGCCATGTAAGCTGCAGCCAGTAGTGTCCTTGCTGCCAAGACTTCCAGATACAGCAGAAGTTGTCGCCCTCAAGCTAAAGCGGAAGTTGAGTTACAAAGGACACTACATGCATGAGTACATTCGTCCAAAAAGAGTGATGGAGGCACTCACCTGGCTAAAACAGAACAACCCTCTGTATAAAGATGTGCATATACTGTATGTCTGGACTGGGAAGACAGGTGAGTCCCATCAAAAGTATTTATTATTTTCTATAAATTTATTGTACAAGTATTTGATTAGCCATGGCCACTGCAATTTCCATATATTTTCAGATCGTTTTAATAGCGTCTTTACACATTTTTTAATATGTCACTTGTCTAAAAGGATCATCATATTGTATGAATCCATGTTTATACATGAAATTCCTAATATTTCTTTTTGGATTATATGCATCTGTATATTTGCAATATTCTGAAAGCATCTGAAAATATTTACCCATGGCATCTTAAAATCTTCACACTTTAACAAGTCATGACAGAGCATTTCAATATCCTCCTCACAGATTCAATTCAATTCAATTCAATTCAACTTTATTTATATAGCGCCATTTCACAACAACAGTCATCTCATAGCACTATCAACTGTAGGGGGGACCCCCACAGTTGCAGAAAGACCCCAGCAATCAGGCAATCCCCTGTGAGCAAGCACTTGGCGACGGTGGAGAGGAAAAACTCCCTTTTAACAGGAAGAAACCTCCAGCAGAACCAGGCTCAGGGAGGGGCAGTCATATGCTGCGACTGGCTGGGGGGTGAGGGGAAAGAGAAGAAGAAAAGAACAGACATGTAGAGAGCAAACAGCACGATGGGGACTCAATCTATGGGAGAGAACAAACAAATGTTAATGACCAGCAAAAAAACAATATTTCATAGAGAGTGAGGAAAGGAGTGAGGCCCAGTGCATTACTGGAGGTCCCCCAGCTGACTAAATCTATTAGCAGCATAACTAAGGGAGGGTTCAGAAACACATGATCCCTCCCTAATTGTAGGCTATATCAAAAAGGTAGGTTTTAGCCCTATTCTTAAAAACAGAGATCGAGTCTGACTCCCGAATCCAGATTGGCAGCTGATTCCACAGGAGAGGAGCTTGATAACTGAAGGCTCTGCCTCCCATTGTACTTTTGGAGATTCTAGGTATTACAAGTAATCCTGCATTTTGGGAGCGTAGTGCTCTGTTAGGATGATACGGTAGTATCAGATCTTTTAAATAAAAAGGAGCCTGATTGTTTAGAGCTTTGTAAGTAAGAAGAAGGATTTTAAACTTAATTCTAAACTCTATGGGAAGCTAATGAAGGGAGGCCAGAACCGGAGAGATATGATCTCTCTTTCTAGTACCTGTTAAAACTCTTGCTGCAGCATTTTGGATCAGCTGAAGACTTTTTAAAGATGTTTTAGGACAGCCTGATAATAAAGAATTACAATAATCTAATCTGGAGCTAACAAAAGCGTGGATCAGCTTCTCAGCATCACTCTGAGACAAGATGCTCCTAATCTTGGCAATATTACGCAAATGATAGAAGGCAGACTAAGAAACAAATTTAATATGTGAATTGAAAGACAAATCCTGATCAAAAATAACTCCAAGGTTCCTCACAGAGCTATTAAGAGAAAGAGTAACTGCATCCAAACTGAAAGTTTGATTTGGAAAGGAATTTCTAAGGTTTTTTGGACCAACAAGAATGACTTCAGTCTTATCTGAATTTAATAGCAGGAAATTACAAGTCATCCAAGCTTTGATTTCCTTAAGACAGGCTTCTAACTTGGCTAATTGATTACTATCATCTGGCTTCATTGACAGGTATAATTGTGTGTCATCTGCATAACAATGAAAATGTATACAGTGCTTTCTAATAATGTTGCCTAACGGAAGCATATATAAACTAAAAAGAGTAGGGCCTAGCACAGATCCCTGTGGAACTCCATGACTAAGCTTTGAGCTGAAAGAAAACTCATCATTTACATGAACAAACTGGAACCTATCAGATAAATAAGATCTAAACCACTGCAACGAAGTTCCATTAAGTCCAACATAGTGTTCTAATCTATCAAGTAGAATATTATGATCAATAGTATCAAAAGCTGCACTAAGATCTAAAAGGACAAGTACAGAAACTAGTCCATTATCAGATGCAATGAGGAGGTCGTTAGTGACCTTCGCTAAGGCTGTTTCAGTACTATGATGGATTCTAAACCCAGATTGAAACTCTTCAAGTAAACCATTTCCCTGCAGGTGGTCAAATAATTGCGTAGCAACAACTCTTTCTAAGATTTTTGAAATGAAAGGGAGATTAGAGATTGGTCTATAGTTAGCTCAAGCTCCTGGATCTAGCGTTGGCTTTTTGAGTAAGGGTTTAATTACAGCCGTTTTAAAAGCCTGCGGTACATGGCCTAAAGTTAATGAAGAATTGATTATATGAAGAATAAAGCTACCAATAAGTGGGAAGACTTCTTTAAATAACCTGGTAGGAATAGGGTCTAAAAGACAAGTTGAAGGTTTGGATGAGGAAACTATTTTGTCTAACTCACAAAGGTTGATTGGAGTAAACTCATCAAGACAGACATCAATAGAAGGAGTTGTAGTAGTTACAGTATTTAAGTTAACTGTGGGAAGAATCTGATTGATTTTATCTCTGATGGATGAAATTTTATTATTGAAAAAGATCATAAAGTCCTGACTAGTAAGCTCTAAGGGGATGCTAGGATTGACAGAGTCCTGACTCTTTGTTAACCTGGCTACAGTACTGAAAAGAAACCTGGGATTATTCTTGTTCTCTTCTATTAATGCAGAGTAATAACTCGTTCTAGCTTTTCTAAGAGATTTTTTATAAATTAAAAGATGATTTTTCCAAGCTAAATAGATTTCATCTAAATTAGTAGAGCGCCATTTTCTTTCTAATTGACGAGTCTTTTGTTTTAAGCTACGAGTTTCTGTGTTGAACCAAGGAGTTAAAAATCTCTGATTAGACTTTTTCTTTTTTAAGGGGGCCACCAAGTCTAGAGCCTGATGTAGAGAAGCTGAAACACTATCCACCATGTTATCAATTACAGAAGGAGCAAGCTGTCTATAGCTTATTTCCGTTGTGTTGACACATGGCATAGAGGAAACAATCTGCATAAATTTGGAAACAGCATCATCTGAAAGGCATCTACTGTGATAATATGTTTCTTTAGGAGCCAAATAGTCAGAAATAGTAAAATCAAAGGTTAACAGACAATGGTCTGACAGTACAGGGTTATGAGGAGACACTACAAGATTTTCTATTTCTATGCCATATGTCAGAACAAGGTCCAATGTATGGTGGAGGTAATGAGTAGAATTTCCTACTTTCTGAGAAAACCCAATCGAGTCTAATATTGAATTAAAAGCCACATTAAGGCAGTCACTATCTACATCCACATGTATATTAAAGTCCCCTACTATAATTATTCTATCAGATTTCAGCACTAAATCAGCTAAGAAATCAGCAAATTCGGATAACAATTCTGAATAGGTTGATGGGGGACGATAAACTATGGCAAATAAAATTGGGTTTAACCTGAAATTGCTAAAGTGCCCAACACTGAGGACCAGGCCCTCAAAGGAATTATAACATGTTTTTTGCTTTACATTAACTAGTAATTTGGAATGGTAAATTGTTGCTACTCCTCCTCCACGACCAGAACTTCTGGGATTTTGACAGTTTAAATAACCAGAGGGAGTTGATTCATTTAAACCAACATAATCCTCTTGCCCTAACCAAGTCTCTGTAAGGGAAATTAAATCAATCTGATGATCAATTAACAGATCATGGACTAACAGAGACTTGGGAGTTAGAGACCTAATATTTAATAAACCACATTTAATTTTTAAATTATGAGGGGGAACAGAGGCCAAATCATTCAATTTTGAGGCTTTATGTTTAATTTGAGTTTTACCAATATTTTGCTTTATCACTTTGGGATGCTTATGCATTATATTTTTATTTACTTTGGAGGGAGCAGACAACGATTCTCTGATGGGGAAGACAGGGGCTAAGCTGAGGGGTGGCGGATGAAGAGGAGCTGCAGAGAGGCGTGTAAGACTACGACTCTGCTTCCTGATGACTCCACTGATATAATTTTCCCTATTTATTATAATTTAATGGCAAATCTTGATTTGTGTATACATGTATATGTATGTCTTTTTCAGATTGTTCATTCAGTTATTTGTTTTACATTTTTATAAATATAATATTTACAAACAGGTGGGAAGCTGACGATCCAGAGTTGTGGGAAGCAATTTCCAAAGCCTTTCAGGAAGACATGGAAGTTGATGAGGTGCCAGCACCAGCTCCTTCATCACCTCTGCCCACAGGAAATGACTACCTCATTCTGGCTCATGTAGCAAGAAGGTGCAGCTTGCAGATTAAGGACGTCCCTGGGGATGGAGACTGTTTCTTCCATGCTGTGTCAGTTTCCCTAGGTTCAGTTGGAGTACAGAACATCAGTGGGCCTGATATACGGCAAAAATTAATTGATTATCTGGAGACCACGCCCTTCATGAAGTACTATAGCAACTTCCTGCAAATTGACAACAGCCCACACCAGTCACCTCTATGTAAAACAGTTAGTCAGCAACAGAAAAGACAGTATGACATATACATTGACGGTTTGAGAAATGGCGTCTGGGCAGACAACCTTGCAGTTCAAGGAGTTGCAGATATGCTCAATCTGAACATTGAAGTCTTAAACACAATAACTCCAGAATGGCCACACAATGTTCATCCGCTACAACAGAGAAGTGACTGCACCATAACAATTGGACTTATGGGCCAGGATCACTATGTGGCGCTGGACAATGTGGGCAGTGAAACCAGACAGGAAACTGAAGCCAGAGTGAAAAGGCAAGCGCTGGAGGATGAAGAAGACCAAATTCATTTTGAACAGACAAGTAAACTGCGTGGCATCCCCTACGATACACTGCTGCAGCCAGAACAGGTAGCCGATCAAGACAACACATTTTGTTTGGCACCAGGGGAGCATCAGAAACCCTGCCCATTCCTGACAGACAAGAACTTTGAGGAACTAGCTAATCCGTCAAAATATCTATTTGGCTGAGGAGGTTTGTCTAAGGAGAGACAGAAGAAAATTACGGCAAGAAAATACTTCAACCAGAGGCTGCTGAACGCAGATGGCAGATTTGCCAGTGACATTGATTACCTGCTCTCAGCCCAATATGCAGTAGAAGCTAAACAAGTCAGTGATGACATTCAAATTTCTATGAGGCAGACCAGAGGCCAAACCTTTCAAAACCGCAAGATCAACGCTGGGCTCATGAAAAGATCGGACAACGTTCAGGCCATGCTACGCACTGACACTGCCTTCAAATTCATGAAAAACATCCGGGGCTCCCCAGCATACTGGAATACAGTTTTGCTAGACCTACTGGCCATGGTCCGCCAACTGGGAATTCCCACATGGTTCCTCACTCTATCAGCAGCCGACATGCAGTGGCCAGAAGTGATCAAGAGCATAGCTCATCAACATGGTAAACATCTGACAGCTGATGATGTCAAGTCTATGCCATGGGAAGAAAAGTGCAGGTGGCTTAGGTCCAATCCCGTAACTGCTGCTCGCCAGTTCACACACCTCTTGGACACCTTCTTTAAAGAGTTCATTGGTGGAAAGGCACATCCCATTGGTGAACTGGCTGACTACATGATTCGCATCGAGTTTCAGACCAGAGGTTCGCCACATGCCCACACGATCTTGTGGATCAAGGATGCACCGAAACTGGATGTAAACAGTGACGAGGAAATTGCCTCATTCATTGACCTGCACCAAACATGCGCCATACCGGGAGAAGAAGACAGCAACTTGCGGGACCTTGTCCTTTCTCTCCAGAAACATGTGCACAATGCTATATGCAGAAGAGGAGGATCCTGCAGATTTCGCTTTCCACATTATCCCCCTGTTGAAACTGTCATCGCTCGACAGCCTGATGCAGATGATTTTGAGCTTCTCATCAAGAGCAAAACAGAAACTTTCAAACGAGTATCCCAAGTCATGGAAAACAAAGATCTTCCTGAGGACATTTCCATCGACAATATGCTGAGTAAAGCTGAAGTGCAGCCACAGGTATACCAGGAGCTGGTTAAAATCATGAAATTTGGGAAGCAAGTGGTGCTGAAGCGTCAACCCTCTGAAAGATGGATCAACCAATATAACCCCAAGATCCTGCAAACATGGCGTGCAAACATGGACCTCCAGTTCATCATGGACCCATACTCCTGCATCATGTATATCACCAGCTACATGATGAAAAGTGAGAGGGTCATGAGCGAACTCCTGAAGAAGGTGGCAGAAGAAAGCAGGGGAGAAGACCTGAAATCTAAACTCAGAAAGGTGGGGTCAGCTTTCCTGAACAACAGGGAGGTCAGTGCCCAGGATGCTGCTTACCGCATTCTCTCACTGCCACTGAAGAGGGCCCGCAGAAAGGTGGTGTTTGTAAACACAGCGCCTCAAGACACCCTTGGCCGGGGGATCGCGGGGATCATGAGGTCGTGGGTTCGATCCCAGCCCCCGACCAACAGTGAGCTGTGTGGAGTTTGCATGTTCTCCCCGTGTTGCGTGGGTTTACTCCGGGATTTCTCCGGTTTCCTCCCGCATACCAAAAACATGTAGGTTTAGGGCGCTCGCGCACGCAGCGACCAGCAGCCGGTGGCTTGTCACCAGACTGCAAACCAAGTCTACCTACGGGTACAAATAAGTAACAAAAAAAAAAAAAAAAAAAAAAAAAAAAAAAAGACAAACGAGTGTCTGTGTTGAAACCGCAAAGGGTCCTGCAAGAAATGGACAATGATGATGAGGACATTTTTTGCACGTCACCGCTGGACCGGTATGCTGCCAGGCCTGATCAGCTCAAAAATATGACTCTGGCAGAGTTTTCAGCCACGTATACAACAGGATACACAGACGGTCCAGAAGACTCAGCTGACCACATGCCAGATGTGCTAGAGGGCAGTGATGACAATGATGAAGGTGTATCACACGATGAGGGCCATTCCAACGTACTGCCAGCTACCATCACTTTGCACAATGGCCTGGGATTCATGAAGAAGCGCAAGCGCCAGTGCGTCATAAGGTTCCACAAGGAAAAGAAAGAGGGTGAAGATCGGTGCAGGAACCTCCTTATGCTATACTTTCCCTGGCGAGATGAAGTGGAAGACCTGAAAGGTGACTTTGCCTCCTACACAGAGCATTACGAAAGCGTCAAGGACACTGTCCATGCTAATGAGGCCAAATACAGTGTCAATGCTGAAGAGCTGGACAGAGCATATGACGATTTGCAGAGGATGGGTCCTCCACAAGACGCCTGGGATGATCTAGCTCCCAATGCTGAATTCCAACAAGCACAGCAACAAGATGATGGAATGGTCCATGAAAGACAGGTCCCTGATGAAGACCAACTACAGAATGTTGACCTTGCTCCAGAAGCTTCATCGAGCAACCACTCTGAGCTTCATGAACGTTTTACATCTGAGCTGAGCAAGGTCCTCATGAGCCCTCAGGAGTACAGGGCCATGATGAGGTCTCTAAACACCAAACAACTGGAAGTAGTGATGTTTCACCGAAAGTGGTGTAAAAATGCAATCTTCGCCTTGAAACATGACCGCCCCATGCCACAGTTCAAAGTCTTCTTGAGTGGGCCCGGAGGAGTTGGGAAGAGTCACGTGATCAAACTAGTTCACTATGCAACCATGAAACTTCTCAAACCTCTGTCAGGACACTTTGATCCAGATGAGCTTCCAGTATTGCTCACTGCCTTCACTGGGACAGCAGCATTTGGCATTGAGGGTATGACACTTCATCTCTTGGCTTCAGCTCTGGACCAAAAAACCAAAAACAATACCAACCAGCAGGCAGTGAGAAGCTCAACACACTCCGATCACGTCTCAGCAAGCTGAAACTCCTTATCATAGATGAGGTCTCTATGGTCGGAGCTGACCTCCTCTACCATGTCCACCGCCGACTTCAAGACATCTGCGGGACATCTGACCAGGATTCCCGTTTTGGAGGAGTGAGTGTTTTGGCTGTTGGAGATTTGTACCAGCTGCAACCCGTTGGCCAAAACCATGTCTTTGGCCTGCCTTCAGACAGCTATGCTCGCCTCCATGGATCCCTGTGGGAGGAAAATTTCAAGTTAATGGAGCTGACAGAGAGCATGAGGCAAAAGGATGACCAGCACTTTACACAACTTTTGATAAGGGTCAGAACAGCGACCTGTACACAAGATGACATAAACTTGCTCAAGACCCGAGTTGTTACAAAAACTGACAGCAGCTACCCAGCAAACGCCCTTCATGTCTTCAAAACAAACAAGTAAGTCGATCAGCACAATGCAGAACATCTTAAAAAACTGCCCAACACAGTTTTTGACATTAAAGCTGTCGACCAGAAGAAAGACGTCCAGACAGGACTCATAGATGTAATAATTTCCACCAAACCATCACACACTGGAGGCCTAAGGGAAGTAGTCTCAGTGGCTGTTGGCGCCAGAGTCATGGTCACTGTTAATATTGATGTTTCTGATGGTCTTGCGAATGGAGTCTGTGGCACGGTAGTGGGAATAGAGAGCTCAGGCAGTAGTGTGCCTACAATTTTCGTCAAATTTGACAGCAGACATGTGGGTATGCAGGCTATCGCTAACAGTCAGTACAAACAGTCCTACCCAGAAGCAGTGCCAATCAAGAGGCAAGATGTACACCTTTTTGCTGGAAGGGGAAGGCGATCTCTCGAGGCAAAGCGCTCCCAATTTCCACTCTCACTGGCATGGGGATGCACGATCCATAAAGTACAAGGAAAGATGATGGACCAGATAGTCGTCTCCATGGAAGGAAAGGGTTTGTTCATGCCGGGCCAGGCCTATGTTGCCTTGAGCCGCGTTAAGAAATTGAACGGCCTGTTTCTGTTGGGTTTCGACGCCACTTCCATCCGTGTCAATCCTGCAGTTGTTAGGGAGATGGAGCGGCTGAGACAAGAAGCAGCAACTGCAGCCACATCAAGCAGTCCAACTCCTGCTCATGGACAGGTGAACATCAGATTACTGAATGTAAGATCTTACTTGGAACACAAGCTAGACATACAGTCAGATGCCACTCTTCATGAAGTTGATGTTTTCTGTTTTGTTGAAACGTTCCTGAAACAACAACAGGTCGTCTCAGTCCTCCCAGATTCTAAGGTGTTCAGAGCAGACAGGCCAGTTGCTCTTGGGTGTGGGGGAGGAGTAATGGCTCTTGCCAGGAATCATCTGGCGCCTCAGCAACTTCAATTCAATGTGTCTGGCCTGGAATATGTTGCTGTTGCTGTCAAGACACCCTCAACACTCCTAAATGTGGTCACTGTTTACAGACCTCCATCCATGGCATTAGCAGCATTTACCACGAAGCTGAGGACAGTTTTGACATCATTACCAAAGAATGTGCCATCTGTCATCTTGGGCGACTTTAATATCGACCTAATTGAGTCCCCACACCACCAAATAGTGACGCTGTTGGAACAGTTCGGTTTCAAACAACAAGTTACAGGACCAACTACTGATTTTGGCACTCTGTTGGACCATGTTTATGTACCAAACAATCAGCATAGTGACATCAGAGTTGCAGATTGCTATTTTTCAGACCACGATGCAGTCTGCATCTACTTGTGAAACACTCTGCCTCTTTTTTGTATAGTGAAAATGTCTTGTGAGTAATTCAGCCTTGACTTGTTAGTTTCCTTGAAAAACTGTTCTTGTAACTTCTGATGGTCGGACACCAGTTTAGTTTTAGCCAACTGCATTTTTTGTAAAACTGTTCTTGTAATTTCTGATAGTCAGACACCAGTTTAGTTTTGTCCAACTGGACTTTTTGTAAATATGCCTTCATCTACTCATATACAGTGGGGCAAAAAAGTATTTAGTCAGCCACCAATTGTGCAAGTTCTCCCACTTAAAAAATGAGAGAGGTCTCCAATTTTCATCATGGGTATACCTCAACTGTGAGAGACAAAATGAGAAAAAAAAAAAATCCAGAAAATCACATTGAAGGATTTTTAATGAATTAATTGGTAAATTCCTCAGTAAAATAAGTATTTGTCACCTACAAACAAGCAAGATTTCTGGCTCTCACAGACCTGTAACTTCTTCTTTAAGAGGCTCCTCTGTCCTCCACTCGTTACCTGTATTAATGGCACCTGTTTGAACTCGTTATCAGTATAAAAGACACCTGTCCACAACCTCAAACAGTCAGACTCCAAACTCCACTATGGCCAAGACCAAAGAGCTGTCAAAGGACACCAGAAACAAAATTGTAGACCTGCACCAGGCTGGGAAGACTGAATCTGCAATAGGTAAGCAGCTTGGTGTGAAGAAATCAACTGTGGGAGCAATTATTAGAAAATGGAAGACATACAAGACCACTGATAATCTCCCTCGATCTGGGGCTCCACGCAAGATCTCACCCCGTGGGGTCAAAATTATCATGAGAACGGTGAGCAAAGATCCCAGAACCACACGGGGGGACCTAGTGAATGACCTGCAGAGAGCTGGGACCAAAGTAACAAAGGCTACATCAGAAACACACTACGCCGCCAGGGACTCAAATCCTGCAGTGCCAGACGTGTCCCCCTGCTTAAGCCAGTACATGTCCAGGCCCGTCTGAAGTTTGCTAGAGAGCATTTGGATGATCCAGAAGAGGATTGGGAGAATGCCATATGGTCAGATGAAACCAAAATAGAAGTTTTTGGTAAAAACTCAACTTGTCGTGTTTGGAGGAGAAAGAACACCATACCTACTGTGAAGCATGGGGGTGGAAACATCATGCTTTGGGGCTGTTTTTCTGCAAAGGGACCAGGACGACTGATCCGTGTAAAGGAAAGAATGAATGGGGCCATGTATCGTGAGATTTTGAGTGAAAACCTCCTTCCACCAGCAAGGGCATTGAAGATGAAACGTGGCTGGGTCTTTCAGCATGACAATGATCCCAAACACACCACCCGGGCAACGAAAGAGTGGCTTCGTAAGAAGCATTTCAAGGTCCTGGAGTGGCCTAGCCAGTCTCCAGATCTCAACCCAATAGAAAATCTTTGGAGGGAGTTGAAAGTCTGTGTTGCCCAGCGACAGCTCCAAAACATCATTGCTCTAGAGGAGATCTGCATGGAGGAATGGGCCAAAATACCAGCAACAGAGTGTGAAAACCTTGTGAAAACTTACAGAAAACGTTTGACCTCTGTCATTGCCAACAAAGGGTATATAACAAAGTATTGAGATGAACTTTTGTTATTGACCAAATACTTATTTTACCGAGGAATTTACCAATTAATTCATTAAAAATCCTTCAATGTCATTTTCTGGATTTTTTTTTTCTTATTTTGTCTCTCATAGTTGAGGTATACCTATGATGAAAATTGGAGACCTCTCTCATCTTTTAAGTGGGAGAACTTGCACAATTGGTGGCTGACTAAATACTTTTTTACCCCACTGTATATATTGGTGCCTCTTCGGTGTACAATAATGTGTGTTTTTTACTGACTAAAATATTCTGACTGTAAATAGTACTTTTATCCAACAAGTTCATATTATTATTATTCCTCCTGTTTCTATGTAATTTGTGCTTTACTGTCAACACATTGGAGTTAATATTGTTCTATTCTAGACTATGTAGATGTACATATTTTTAATTTCCTGGAAAGAAACAAAGTTAGAAAAATTATGTGAATGGTAGCTTTTCAATATCCAGAACTTATTATTAGGAATTGACATAACGCACGGCTCAGGAGACACACACGCAGGCTCAGAGTGAATTTAACAGCTTTATTTAACAACAAGGATGTGTGGATGCGTGTCTGTGGTATGTGGATATACTGATGGCGGACGTCAGCGTCAGGCATGGAGGCAGGAAACCGTACAGCCAGACAACCCTGGGGAGAGAGCACAGGGAGAAGGTGATGGGCACCAAACCAGTACAACAGGTAACAAGGGATTTGTTGGCTTACTTGGCAGGGCAGGTGGCAGGCGTGCACAAGGGCGAGTCCAGGAGACAGCAACCTGACGATGCACCTGACAGCAGCAACGAGATGGTGATGCAGAGGCGGAGTCCGCCGCCGGGGAAGATCCACCTGTGCACAGGGGAGAAACTGGAACACAAGAGGAGGTATGCTTATGCGGGTAATCTTGCTGGTAGGCGAGGGGGTTCCACTGAAGCAAGTAGCCGAAGGGAACAGACGGCTTCAGGCCGAGGCCCAGGGCAGAGTGGGTTATATGCCACGCTGCTGACGAGGTGCAGGTGTGCGCTCAGCTGGCACCGCTAATGAGCGGCGAGTTGTAACAGTACTCCCCCCTCTAGCAGCGCCTCCTGGCGATGGTTTATCGGGGTGCTTCCGGTGAAACTTGGTGATGAGAGAGCGATCCAACATGAACGAGGAGCGAACCCACTGCCTCCATTCTGGACCATAGCCCTCCCAGTCCACCAAATACTGTAGCTCGCGGCCCCGGCGTCGGGAGTCCAAGATGGTAGAGACAGTCCAAGCTGGATGGTCATCAATCATCCGAGGCGCGGGCGGCGCAGCAGGAGGAGGGCAGATGGGATCAGACACCACCGGTTTCACCTTGGAGACGTGGAAGGTGGGATGGATGCGGAGGGAGGGGGGAGTAGCAACACGCACAGCCACCGGGTTGATAATCTTGGTGACGGGGTATGGACCCATGAAACGTTTAGCCAACTTCCTCCTCTCACCCTTCAGGTTCACATCTTGCGTGGATACCCAGACCGGTTGGCCTACCTGGTAGGCAGGAGCAGGTCTTCTATGCCGATCCGCCGTGGCCTTATTGCGCTCTGCCGTGCGTAAAAGCGCATTGTGCGCAGCTGTCCAGATGGAGCGGCACCGCCTGAGGTAAGCCTGAACCGTGGGGACTGCCGACTCATTCTCCAGTGAGGGGAACAGAGGGGGGTCGTAACCCAGGGACACCTTGAAGGGGGACATCCCTGTGGCTGAGGAGCGAGCGGTGTTGTGGGCGTATTCCACCCAGGCAAGGTGTTTGCTCCATGACGCAGGCTTCGAGGCGAGAGAGCAGCCTCCAGCTCCTGGTTGGTCCATTCACACTGCCCGTTAGATTGGGGGTGATGGCCGGAGGAGAGGCTTACCTGGGCTCCTAATGCCTTGCAAAAACCCCGCCAGACGTCCGAGGTGAATTGGGGACCCCGGTCGGAGACCACGTCAACTGGTATCCCGTGCAGCCTGACCACGTGTTGGATGAGAAGATCTGCCATCTCCAAGGCAGAGGGGAGCCCCCGTAATGGCACGAAGCGGGCGGCCTTGGAGAAGCGGTCGACGATGGTCAGGACAGTGTCGAAGTTGTTAGAGACGGGGAGACCGGTGACAAAGTCCAATGCGATGTGCGACCAGGGCCTACCAGGAACGGGCAGGGGCTGGAGCAAACCCGCAGGGGGGGGGAGTTGCTGGCTTTACTGGTGGCACAGATGGGGCAGGCCCGGGCGTAGCGGGCAGCGTCCTTGCGCAGTCCCGGCCACCAGAAGGAGCGTTGGAGCAGGTCAGTCATTCGGGAGGTCCCAGGATGGCAGGCTAGCTTGGACGTGTGAAGCCAATGGATGACCTCCCCCCGAATGGAGGATGGAACGAAGAGCCTCCCCTCCGGTCCTCCGCCCGGGACTGGCTCCGATTCCTGCACCTTCCGGACCTTATCCTCGATCTCCCAGGTAACGGCCCCCACGATGCACGACCTGGACAGGATGGTGTGTACAGCGCCCCCCGAGTCTTCAGGGGCGAATTGCCTGGAGAGGGCGTCAGGGAGTCCGTTCTTGGAGCCCGGCCTGAATGTGATGGTGAAACGGAATCTCATAAAAAACAGGGACCAACGGGCCTGGCGGGCATTCAGACGCTTGGCAGTTCTTAAATATTCCAGGTTTTTGTGATCCGTTAGCACCACGAAGGGCAGGACAGCCCCCTCCAGCCAGTGACGCCACTCCTGGAGCGCGAGCTTGATGGCGAGAAGCTCCCTGTCCCCCACGTCGTAGTTGCGTTCCGCCGGGGGACAAGCGCCGGGAGAAGAAGGTGCAAGGCCGTTTGACCCCATCAGCAGGTGACCACTGAGACAATACCGCCCCCACCCCTGTATCCGAGGCGTCGACCTCCACGATGCACTGCAGAGAGGGATCGACCTGGCTGAGGACCCGGGAGGATGAAAACTCTGCCTTCAGCGCCTGGAAGGCCGCCACGGCCTCTTCAGTCCACTGGAACTGGGTTTTAGGGGAGGTGAGATGGGTCAGAGGGCCGACGATGGCTCCAAAGTTGGGCACAAAGCGGCGGTAGAAGTTGGCAAAGCCGATGAATTGTTGCACCTGCTTTCTAGATATGGGAGTCGGCCAATCTACCACTGCTTTAATTTTAGCTGGGTCTGGGAGCACCTGGTCATGGGAGATGACAAACCCGAGAAATGACGTCTTCTTGGCATAGAACTCGCACTTCTCTGCCTTCACATACAACCGATTCTCCAGTAACCTCTGAAGGACCCGTCTCACATGCATCTGGTGCTCATCCCTGGACTTGGAGAAGATGAGAATATCATCCAGGTAAACGAACACAAACAGACCGATGAAGTCCCGGAGAACGTCATTAATCAGGTGCTGAAAGACGGCTGGAGCGTTGGTTAACCCGAACGGCATGACCAGGTATTCAAAGTGGCCGTTCGGGGTACGGAAGGCTGTCTTCCATTCATCTCCCTCCCGGATCCGGACGAGGTAGTACGCGCTGCGGAGATCCAGCTTGGTAAACCAGGTCGCCCCCTGGAGGGAGTGGAAGGCAGTGTCCATCAGGGGCAGGGTGTAACGGTCCTTCTCCGTGATGTCATTGAGGGCACGGAAGTCGATGCATGGATGAAGAGAGCCATCCTTCTTGCCCACGAAGAAGAACCTTGCACCTAATGGAGATGATGATGGGCGAATAATACCTGCACTGAGAGATTCCTTAAGGTAGGTGTTCATAGCCTCCTTCTCTGGCGCTGACAGGCTGTAGAGACGTCCCGAGGGAAGAGGCGCCCCCTGGCGGAGATTTATGGTGCAGTCGTAAGGCCTGTGTGGAGGAAGAGACATCGCCTTGGACTTACTAAAGACTGCGCCCAGGTCGTGAAACTCCACAGGCACCAAGGAGAGGTCCGGGGGCATGGCATCCTTGACCACGGGAGGAGAAGATGGAGAGCAGGCAGCGGATTGGAGGCAGGTGCTCATACAAAAGGTACTCCAGGCTGTCACCCTTCCGGTCTTCCAATCCAGGACGGGGTTATGGAGACGGAGCCACGGATAACCCAGGATCACCGGAGACACAGAGGATGGCAAGATGTAAAAGGCGATTTCCTCCCGGTGATTTCCAGAGACGATGACAGAGACGGGGTTTGTCCGGTGGGTCACTTTCCCCAGAGATGCACGGGAGAGATTGATGAGGGTGAGAGGAGTTTTAAGGGGCTGGCAACGGATGCCCAATCGGGTTGCCAGGCTTTGTGAAATGAAGCTGCCTTCCGCGCCTGAGTCCACCAGTGCATGAGTGAGATGCCCTGTGATGTTGTGGCAAAAACGGATGGGCAGCGACAAATGAGTGAGGGGAGTTGACTGGTTAGCGTCCGCGAGGCCCCCTACAGTGACTCGCGGACCTCCCCGTTTGGCTTCTCCGGGCATCGCTCCACCGTGTGCTGGTTGTCTCCGCAATACATGCAGAGACCCAGCTCACGTCGGCGTTGTCTCTCTGCTAGAGGGAGCTTTGCCCGGCCCATCACCATTGGCTCCGACTCCTCGGAAACCTCCGGTGGCGGTAACGCCAGGGGTCGAGCTTGAGACCAGCGTGACGAGGCCCCCCGCGAGCGAGAAGGCAACTTCCGCTCTGAGGCGCGCTCGCGCAGCCGGTTGTCCAAGCTGATAGTAAGGGAAATTAGCTCCGCCAACGTTTCAGGGATGTCCCGACCAGCCAGTTCATCCCTCAGACCAGAGTTTAAACTGCGGAGGAAGATGCCGCAGAGGGCACGTTCCTCCCAGCCAACCTCCTCCGCTGTAACCCGGAAGTCAATGGCGTAGTCCGCGGCCGATCGGCTCCCCTGCTGAAGGCTGAGGAGGCGATCGGTCAGGACACTCTCCATACGGGAGTGATCAAAGACTTCCAGAAAATGTTTAACGAACTGGCCATAGGTGAGGGTGGCATAGCCGGGCCTCGCCATTACAGCATAAGCCCAGGTGAGTGCACGACCCTCCAGGAGGTTACCTATATAGCCAATTTGACTATGGTCTGAGGGGAAATCCCCGGGGACACGCAGAAACACCGACTCACATTGCATAATGAATCCCCGCACTCCACCGAGCTTACCGCTAAAGCGGGCGGGGGTAGGAATGGGTGTGAGTCGGGCTGGGACACCCGGAGCTGGCTGGACGGCCGCTGAAGCAGCGGGAACTGCACCTCCCTGACGAGCTGGGGGAACCGCTGTCGGGGGTCCAGGCGGTCTAACCGGTCAGTTATTAGGGTTAATTGGTTGAGAATCACTTGTTGCTGATGAGCTATTAAATCCACCCGAGCCTCGAGGGTTGAAAATCGGCGTGCGAGCCCGCTGGTAGGCGAGGGGGTTCCTCTGAAGCAAGTAGCTGAAGGGAACAGACGGCTTCAGGCTGAGGCCCAGGGCAGAGTGGGTTATATGCCACGCTGCTGACGAGGTGCAGGTGTGCGCTCAGCTGGCGCCGCTAATGAGCGGCGAGTTGTAACAGGAATACATTTCATGAATGTGTTCTCCCACTAAAGACTTGCACATGTTGTATCTCTTGTTAAATTAAATAAATTGTATTCATGTAGTTCAAATAACATTTTTTTTGTTTTCTTGACCAATATATGACATGCAGAAACACATGATACAGAGAAAGAACAATAAAAAAAATTAGTGTACAATTAGTGTAGAATATTTATGGTATAAATCACAATACTGGGGGGGACTGTTCCTCTTGGCGGAGGTCTGCGCTCTCCGAGTGCTTTTCTAGTCTGTATATGAATTTAGTCCTGATTTTCGTCCATTATTATTTGTGCTTTTATTTTGACAGCGTCGTAATGTGGCTTCCGCCTGTCAGATCTGTTCACGGCCTGTCACAGCTGTTAGTTATCTTTAATTACTTTTTACCTCCGCCAGGCCGCAGGCCAGGAGGTTATGTTTTTGCCGGGGAATTGTCTGTCTGTCTGTTTGTCTGTCTGTTAGTTAGCAAGATAACTCAAAAAGTTTTGGACGGATTTCGATGAAACTTTCAGGCGTTGTTGGAAATGGTACAAGGAAGAACTGATTAAATTTTGGGGATGATCGGGATCACCGTCTGGATCCAGGAATTTTTTAAAGGATTCTTTAACATTGTGAGATAGGGCCATTTTCAACATGTGTGCAGGCGCAATGGAGGGCGCTGGTCGTCGTGTCTGACGAACACGAACTCCGCGTTCTTCAAAGTTTTAGGCACAGAAGCACGCGGAAAACAGTGGTGGGCCGGGCCCGGCAGCGTGCCTGTGTTTGCGCTACGCTGCAAAAGCTGAGACGGGCAGCTATCCGGCACTGGATTATTTGGCAGAAATTCCCCGGGCAGCCATAGGGGCTGCGCAAAAACAAGCTCTCTGCTGGGGAAGCTTCCAAATCCTCTTTTGGCGCTGAGCGCAACCCCAATAAAACCCACGGCAACCTGTCTACCCAATTTGCATCCGTCAGTGAACCCCTGAGTGCTGCTTTCAGTGATCTATGAAAACGCTCGCATAATCCATTGGCCTGTGGGTTGTACGCGGTTGTGCGATGAATTGCAACGCCCGCAGCCTGGGAGTTTGGAGATGGAGGAGATGGACACAACAGCAACACTTGAGTTTATTACCTCCACCAAGGAGGTAATGCTTTTACTGGCATTTGTCTGTCTGTCTGTCTGTTACCAACATAACTCAAAAAGTTATGAACGGATTTTGACGAAATTTTCAGAAAGGTGTGTAATGGCACAGGGAACAGATGATTAGATTTTGGTGATGATCTGAGAGTGCATACCTCCACCAAGGGCTTTGTTTGTATTTGTGCAGCAGGATTACACAAAAACTACTGTATGGATTTGGATGAAATTTTCACCAGAGGTGGTTCTTGGCCTACAGAGGAACCCATTACATTTTGGGGATGATCTGGGAATGCATACCTCAGCCAAGGCTCTTCTCACAGTGTGTCAGCCACAAAACTCCAAAACTAATGCACAGACTTGGATGCAATTTTCACCACAAGTGGCGATAGGCCTACACACAAGCCCATTACATTTTGGAGGTGATCCATGAGAAACGGAAGGAGCCTTGGCGGAGGTATGCGCTCTATGAGTGCTTTTCTAGTTTATATATGCTTCCGTTAGGCAGCATTATTAGAAAGCACTGTATACATTTTCATTGTTATGCAGATGACACACAATTATACCTGTCAATGAAGCCAGATGATAGTAATCAATTAGTCAAGTTAGAAGCCTGTCTTAAGGAAATCAAAGCTTGGATAAGATAAGATAAGATAAGCCTTTATTAGTCCCACAACGGGGAAATTCCAGGATTGCAACAGCACAGGGATAGCAACACTCAGAGCAACAATCAGAAGGCAAGAAAAAAAAAAAAACAAGCAAGCAAGAGCAGCTAATATACATATGTACATATTACTATAAAATATATATATACACACACACACACAGACACACAGTGCAGAGCATTGTAGCTGGATGGAATAAATATATGAATATATGAACACACAGTGCAGAGCATTGTAGCTAGATGGAATAAATATGTAAATATATAAACACCCACAGTACGGAGCATTGCAGCTAGGTGGAATAAATATGCAAGTATATAAACACACACAGTGCGGAGCAATGTAACTAGATGGAATAATATGTAGATATATAAAAACACAGTGCGGAGCATTGTAGCTAGATGGAATAAATATATAGATATATAAATATAAATATAAACACACCCAGTGCTGAGCATTGTAGCTAGATGGAATAAATATGTAAATATATAAACACACACAGTGCAGAGCATTGTTGCTAGGTGGGATGAAACAGCATAACCGTCTATTTAGTTATCCTACATGGTATGATTATGTGCCCATACATATTCTCACCCTCCATAGCGACCGGTATGTTCCTAGTTGTATGCCGGAGAGGACCATTGTGTAAGTCTATTGCATCTTTTGCATTCAAAAAAAAAACAAAAAACTATTAGTTTGTTACGTCTTTTTGCTATCTCTGCGAGCAGCCCTGCTTAGGTTGTACAGTCTGACAGCCGTTGGTAGGAAGGACCTACGAAACCTTTCGGTTGTGCACCTGGGATGATGTAGTCTGCTGCTAAATGAGCTCCTCAGTGCATCCAGTATGTCCTGCATAGGGTGGAACTCGGACTCCAGCAGAGATGACAGTTTAGCCACCGTCCTTCTCTCTCCTATCTCCTCCATCGGATCAAGGCGCTGCCCCAGGACAGAGCTAGCTTTCTCAATCAGTTTGTTCAGTCTCTTCCTATCAGCTGCAGTAATGCCACTGCCCCAGCAGACCACTCCAAAAGTGATGGCTGATGCCACCACCGTGTCATAGAATGACTTCAGCAGCGCCCCTTGTACACCAAAAGACCTGAGTCTCCTCAGCAGGAACAGCCTGCGCTGTCCCTTCTTGTAGAGTGTGTCAGTATTGTGTGACCAGTCTAGTTTATTGTTCAGATGAATACCCAGGTACTTATAGGATGTCACCATCTCGATGTCTGTTCCCTGTATATTTACTGGTGCTGTGAGGGGCTGCCCATGCCTGCGGCAGTCCACCACCAGCTCCTTAGTTTTCCTCGCGTTGATCTGGAGGCAGTTCCGATGGCACCAGTCCACAAAGTCCTGGATAAGCCCTCTGTACTCAGCTTCATCTCCGTTGGAGATGAGACCAACGATCGCAGAGTCATCAGAGAACTTCTGTAGATGGCAATGTGTTGTGTTGTGTGAGAAGTCCGCAGTATAAAGAGTGAACAGGAAGGGAGCCAGCACCGTTCCCTGGGGGGGCCCCCGTGCTACTGATGATCGTGTCGGAAACACAGTCCCGGGTTCTCACAAACTGAGGCCGGTTCGTGAGGTAGTCCAGGATCCATGATGACAGGTGCTGGTCCACCCCTGCGCGCAGCAGCTTGTCCTTCAGGATCATCGGTTGGATGGTGTTGAAAGCACTGGAGAAATCAAAGAACATGATCCTCACCATATTCCCGGGCTTCTCCAGGTGGGACAGAGAACGGTGAAGGAGGAAGATCACCGCATCCTCCACCCCAATGCCATGCTGGTAGGCGAACTGGAGTGGATCCAGTGGATGACTTGTAATTTCCTGCTATTAAATTCAGATAAGACTGAAGTCATTCTTGTTGGTCCAAAAAACCTTAGAAATACCTTTCCAAATCAAACTTTCAGTTTGGATGTGGTTACTCTTTCTCTTAATAGCTCTGTGAGGAACCTTGGAATTATTTTTGATCAAGATCTGTCCTTCAATTCACATATTAAATTTGTTTCTAAGACCGCCTTCTATCATTTGCGTAATATTGCCAAGATTAGGAGCATCTTGTCTCAGAGTGATGCTGAGAAACTGATCCACGCTTTTGTTAGCTCCAGATTAGATTATTGTAATTCTTTATTATCAGGCTGTCCTAAAACATCTTTAAAAAGTCTTATGCTGATCCAAAATGCTGCAGCAAGAGTTTTAACTGGTACTAGAAAGAGAGAGCATATCTCTCCGGTTCTGGCCTCCCTTCATTGGCTTCCCATAGAGTTTAGAATTAAGTTTAAAATCCTTCTTCTTACTTACAAAGCTCTAAACAATCAGGCTCCTCTTTATTTAAAAGATCTGATACTACCGTATTATCCTAACAGGGCATTACGCTCCCAAAATGCAGGATTACTTGTAATACCTAGAATCTCCAAAAGTACAATGGGAGGCAGAGCCTTCAGTTATCAAGCTTCTCTCCTGTGGAACCAGCTGCCAATCTGGATTCGGGAGTCAGACTCGATCTCTGTTTTTAAGAATAGGGCTAAAACCTACCTTTTTGATATAGCCTACAATTAGGGAGGGATCATGTGTTTCTGAACCCTCCCTTAGTTATGCTGCTAATAGGTTTAGTCAGCTGGGGGACCTCCAATAATGCACTGGGCCTCACTCCTTTCTTCACTCTCAATGAAATATTTTTTTTTGCTGGTCATTAACATCTGTTTGTTCTCTTCCATAGATTGAGTCCCCATCGTGCTGTTTGCTCTCTACACGTCTGTTCTTTTCATCTTCTCTATCCCCTCATCCCCCAGCCAGTCGCAGCAGATGACTGCTCCTCCCTGAGCCTGGTTCTGCTGGAGGTTTCTTCCTGTTAAAAGGGAGTTTTTCCTCTCCACCGTCGCCAAGTGCTTGCTCACAGGGGATCGGCTGATTGCTGGGGTCTTTCTGCAACTGTGGGGGTTCCCCCTACAGTTGATAGTGCTATGAGATGACTGTTGTTGTGAAATGGCGCTATATAAATAAAGTTGAATTGAATTGAATAGTTCTTTGTTTATGTTTGCAATTTTCCTTCTAAAAGGGAAATTGTGTCTGTTGTGACACACGAGGTTTTGATTTGATTTGCTTAAGTTGGATGTTTGCTATGGGAGAAAGAGCAAGCTCCTTTTATGCTGCTGGCTGGTTGTTGTTCAGTGATGTCATTGAGCCCTGGCATTCTGTTGTTTGCACATGCAGTAATACTTCTGAGAATTTTCTGGAGAATATTCTGGATAGCTTTTGTCATTCTGGATATGTTGAGAGCTTTAATAAACCTGCAGGTGAAGACAGCAAGCATATTTGTCCACTCCCCCATGACAAACTTGAACAATTACAGACTTAAGGTACACTGTATCTGTATGGAAAAACACATGATTAATGCATTATTAATTGTGATTAACTGACCATGCCAAAAGATGAATCGCGATAAAAAATTTAAATCACCCAATGCCACTAATATATACTGTATATACAGTATATATACAGTATATATACACACACACACACACACACACACACACAGTGGTGTGAAAAAGTGTTTGACCCCTTGATGATTTTTCATTTTTTTGTATGTTTGTCACACTTACATGTTTCAGATCATCAAACAAATAGGCTCCAGCCCCCCCCCCCCCCGACCCGAAAAGGATTAAGCGGAAGAAGATGAATGAATGAATGATAGATAACAAGTAAACAGAAAATGCAGCTTTTAAATGAAGGTGTTTATTAAGGGTAAAAAAAAATCCAAACCTACATGGCCCTGTGTGAAAAAGTGATTGCCTCCCCGTTAAAACATAAATTAACTGTGGTTTATCACATCTTTGGAAAGCTGAGTTCAATTTCTCTAGCCACACCCAGGCCTAATTGCTGCCACACCTGTTCTCAGTCAAGAAATCACTTAAATAGGACCTGCCTGACAAAGTGAAGTAGACCAAAAGATCTTCAAAAGCTCGACATCATGCTGCGATCCAAAGAAATTTGGGAACAAATGAGAAACAAAGTAATCGAGATCTATCAGTCTGGAAAAGGTTATAAAGCTATTTCTAGAGCTTTGGGACTCCAGCAAGCCACAGTGAGAGCCATTATCCACAAATGGCAAAAACATGGAACAGTTGTGAACCTTCCCAGGTGTGGCCGGCCGACCAAAATTAACCCAAAAGCACAGCGACGACCCATCCAAGAGGTCACAAAAGACCCCACAACAACATCCAAAGAACTGCAGGCCTCACTCTAGACTCCACCATAAGAAAGAGACTGGGAAAAAATGGCCTGCATGTCAGAGTTCTAAGACAAAAACCACTGCTGAGGCAAAAGAACTTAAAGGCTCGTTTCAGTTTTGCCAGAAAACATCTTGAAGATCCCCAAGACTTATTGGGAAAATACTCTGCGGATGGACGAGACAAAAGTTGAACTTTTTGGAAGGTGTGTGTCCCATTACATCTGGCATAAAATTAACACAGCATTTCAGAAAAGGAACATCATACCAGCAGTAAAATATGGTGGTGGTAGTGTGATGGTCTGGGGCTGTTTTGCTGCTTCAGGACCTGGAAGACCTGCTGTGGTAAATGGAACCGTGAATTCTTCTGTCTACCAAAAAAATCCCCAAGGAGAGTTTCCAGCCATCTGTTCATGATCTCAAGCTGAAGTGCACTTGGGTTCTGCAGCAGGAAAATGATCCAAAACACTAAAGCAAGTCCACCTCTGAATGGCTTAAGAAAAGCAAAATGAAGACTTTGGAGTGGCCTTGTAAAAGTCCTGACCTAAATCTGATTGAGATGCTATGGCACGACTTTAAAAAGGCGGTTCATGCTCAGACCCTCCAATGTGGCTGAATTACAACAATTCTTCAAAGATGAGTTTGCCAAAATTCCTCCACAGCGTTGTAAAAGACTAATTGCCAGTTATCGCAAATGCTTGCTTGCAGCTGTTGCTGCTAAGGGTGGCACAACCAGTTATTAGGTTTTGGGGGCAATCACTTTTTCACACAGGGCCATATAGGTTTGAATTTTGTTCCCTTTAATAATAAACACCTTCATTTAAAAACTTTAAATTTGTTTGATGATCTGAAACATTTAAGTGTGACAAACATACAAAAAACCGAGAAATCAGGAAGGGGGCAAGCACTTTTTCACACCACTGTATATGCATGCATATATATATATATATATATATATATATATATATACACACACACACACACACACACACACACACACATACTGCTCAAAAAATAAAGGGAACACTTTGAAAACACATCAGATTTTAATGGGAAAAAATAAGCTGGATATCGAAATTGTGGCAGGCTAGTCCAGCTTACTCAGATTAAAGGAACACTTTATATAAAGTGTTTTATATATATATGTGTTTTATATATAAAACACATATAAAGTGTTATATATATATACACTACCGTTCAAAAGTTTGGGGTCACTTAGAAATTTCCTTATTTTTGAAAGAAAAGCCCTTTTTTTCAATGAAGATAACTTTAAACTAATCAGAAATATACTCTATACATTGCTAATGTGGTAAATGACTATTCTAGCTGCAAATGTCTGGTTTTTGGTGCAATATCTACATAGGTGTATAGAGGCCCATTTCCAGCAACTATCACTCCAGTGTTCTAATGGTACAATGTGTTTGCTCATTGCGTCAGAAGGCTAATGGATGATTAGAAAACCCTTGTGCAATCATGTTAGGTCTGCAATGCTGTAATTGCTGCAAATGGAGGATTCTTTGACGAAAGCAAAGTTTGAAGGAAAAAATTATTATTTCAAATACAAATCATTATTTCTAACCTTGTCAATGTCTTGACTATATTTTCTATTCATTTTACAACTCATGGTGGTAAATAAAAGTGTGACTTTTCATGGAAAACACAAAATTGTCTGAGGTGACCCCAAACTTTTGAACGGTAGTATATATGTATATATGCACACACAGTGCATCCGGAAAGTATTCACAGCGTGTCATTTTTTCCATATTTTGTTATGTTACAACTTTATTCCAAAAGGAATTAAATTCATTTTTTCCTCAAAATTCTACACACAAAACCTTATAATGATAACGTGAAAAAAAAGGTTTTTTGAGATTTTTTGCAAATGTATTAAAAATCAAAAACTAAGAAATCACATGTACATATGTATTCACAGCCTTTGCCATGAACCTCAAAAGTGAGCTCAGGTGCATCCTGTTTCCACTGATCATCCTTGAGATTTTTCTACAGCTTAATTGGAGTCCACCTGTGGTAGATTCAGTTGATTGGACATGATTTGGAAAGGCACACACATGTCTATATAAGGTCCCACAGTTGACAGTTCATGTCAGAGTACAAACCAAGCATGAAGTCAAGGGAATTGTCTGTAGACCTCCGAGACAAGATTGTCTCGCGGCATAAATCTGGGGAAGGGTACAGAAAAATTTCTGCTGCTTTGAAGGTCCCAATGAGCACAGTGGCCTCCATCATCTGTAAATGGGAGAAGTTTGGAACCACCAGGACTTGTCCTAGAGTTGGCCAGCCATCTAAACTGAGCGATCAAGGGAGAAGGGCCTTAGTCAGGGAGGTGACCAACAACCCCATGGTCATGATGTCAGAGCTCCAACGTTCCTCTGTGGAGAGAGGTGAACCTTCCAGAAGGACAACCATCTCTGTAGCAATCCACCAATCAGGCCTTTGTGGTAGAGTGGCCAGATGGAAGCCACTCCTTAGTAAAAGGCACATGGCAGCACTCCTGGAGTTTGTCAAAAAGCACCTGAAGGACTCTCAGGCCATGAGAAACAAAATTCTCTGATCTGATGAGACAAAGATTGAACTCTTTGGTGTGAATGCCAGGTGTCATGTTTGGAAGAAACCAGGCACTGTCATGGCTCCCTCTGGGCCATTATCTGCTACAGCTGCACGCACACCTGCTCCCAATCTCCCATGGGCTTTATAGCCTGCTCTGCCTGAGATCTGGCACAGAGCCGTCTGTCATTCTGCCTACAGAATACGTCTCTCGTCAGCAGCCAATTTCCTGGCCTCTTCATCCTAGACCTGAATCATCTCCTCGCTTCAAGTAAGCTTGTTGTTTACTCACCTTATTAGTCGTCTTCCCCTGTGCACAGGTGGATTCCTCCGGTGGCGGAATCTTCTCCTCTTGGCAGCGGAACAAGCCTCCATCTCTCCTACGGGGCCACCTGCCCAATCCCGGCATGGACCAAGAACGCTGTCTCCCTGGCCGCAGCCCCTAGGCCAACCCGAGTCTCCAACTTCCATCTGCAAAGTAAGCTCCAGTCACTACCAAGCTCTGGTATTGGTGGACTGTGCTAACTCCTGTGCTTTGTGTCATTATAGGGTTGCCAGGCTGAACGGCGTTGTGCTCTCCCCCGGTCACGACATCAGCACTATTCTTCACCTCCTCATACACTGCACATACAACACATACACACACTCAAAGGGAATAAATAAAGGATAATTGTATTCACTTGAGCCTGAGCGTGTGCTCCCTGGGTCTGATAATTATGTCAGGCACTGCTCATAAGCATGCCAATGGTGGTGGCAGCATCATGCTGTGGGGAGGTTTTTCAGCGGCAGGAACTGGAAGACTACTCAGGATGGATGGAAAGATGAATGCGACAATGTACAGAGACATCCTGGATGAAAACCTGCTCCAGAGCACTCTTGACCTCAGACTGGGGTAACAGTTCATCTTTCAGCAGGACAACGACCCTAAGCACACAGCCAAGATACCAAAGGAGTGGCTTCAGGGCAACTCTGTAAATGTCCTTGAGTGGCCCAGCCAGATCCCAGACTTGAGTCCAATTGAACATCTCTGGAGAGATCTGAAAATGGCTTTGCACCGATGCTTCCCATCCAACCTGATGGAGCTTGAGAGGTGCTGCAAAGAGGAATGGGCGAAAATGCCCAATGATAGGTGTGCCAGGCTTGTGGTATCATATTCAAAAAGACTTGAGGCTGTAATTTCTGCCACAGGTGCATCAACAAAGTATTGAGTAAAGGCTGTGAATACTTATGTACATGTGATTTCTTAGTTTGTTTTTTTTTAATAAATTTGCAAAAATCTAAAAAAAAAAAAAAAAACTTTTTTCACGTTGTCATTTTGGGGTATTGTGTGTAGAATTTTGAGGAAAAAAATAATCTCTTTTGGAATAAGGTTGTAACTTAAAATGTGGAAAAAGTGAAGCACTGTGAATACTTTCTGGATGCACTGTATGTGTATGTATGTATATATGGTAGTGTTGGTAGATGAATAAGGACGCTGAGTAAGACGATGAATAAATGGTAAATGGCGTTCACTTATACAGTGGGGCAAAAAAGTATTTAGTCAGCCACCAATTGTGCAGGTTCTCCCACTTAAAAGATGAGAGAGGTCTCCAATTTTCATCATAGGTATACCTCAATTATGAGAGACAAAATGAGAAAAAAAATCCAGAAAATCACATTGTCTGATTTTTAAAGAATTTATTTGCAAATTATGGTGGAAAATAAGTATTTGGTCAATAACAAAAATTCATCTCAGTACTTTGTTATATACCCTTTGTTGGCAATGACAGAGGTCAAACATTTTCTGTAAGTCTTCACAAGGTTTTCACACACTGTTGCTGGTATTTTGGCCCATTTTTTTTTTTTTTTTTTTTTTTTTTTTTTTTTTTTTCTCTCGGCGCCACACGAGTCGGCTGCCTTTTGCAACAGCGGCTCGATTCCGAGTCTTTTTCCCTTCCTCTCTCTTTTGATCCGTCTTTTTTTTTCACCCCACTTATATCACGGACACACAGATCGTCCTAAATGTCTCCTGAGCCGGTGGACGGAGCCACTGTCTATAGCAGGATACGATACAGCAGAGAACAGCTGCTAGCATTCAACCGCCACCCGGTCCCATTGGAAATACTCGACATACCGAGAGAACTGAGGCGAAAACGCCGCGGCTGCCGGGCTGGAGTAAGGCGGAGGACAAAAAATATAAGGTACAGACCCTCCCTTCCATCTGTTGTCATGGGAAATGTACGGTCGATACTGGGAAAGTTAGATGAGCTAGCGGCTATCTCCCGTTATGATAGCACATACCGGGAGTGCTCTCTCCTTTTGTTTACTGAGACGTGGCTAACTGAACTAGCAGCAGATGCTAACATTGAGCTGGAGGGTTTTCACATGATACGAGCTGACCGAACACCAGACAGTGGCAAGGCTAGGGGCGGTGGAGTGATCATGTATGTTAACAACAACTGGTGCAGACCGGGACATATCACTGTTAAACAACGACACTGCAGCAAAGACATTGAGTTGCTAGCTGTTAGCATGAGGCCTACATATCTCCCGAGAGAACACTCACACGTGATCTGCATTGTTGTTTATGCAAATCCGACGGCGAACGCTGGGACAGCACGTGACGTCATCCATTCAGTAACCAGCAGGCTGCAGACAGAACACCCAGATGCTCTTCTCCTCATCTCAGGCGATTTCAACCATGTTTCACTGTCTCCCATTCTACCCACGTTCACCCAGTATGTCACATGCCACACTAGAGACAATAAAACACTGGATTTATTCTACGCAAACACTAAGGAGGCGTACACCTCATCACAACTACCCCCACTCGGGAGATCGGATCACAACTTGGTTCATCTCCGGCCGGTGTACAAACCCCTAGTGCACAGACAACCTCCGGCCATGCACACTGTGGAGTTATGGTCTGAGGAGACAATGGACACCCTAAAGGGCTGTTTTGAAGCCACCGCCTGGAAGCAGCTCTGCGATCCACATGGTGAGGACATCGATGGCCTCATTCACACCTTCACGGGCTACCTCAGCTTCTGTGTGGACAAATCCGTTCCCACCAAGACCATACGGCGTCACTCAAACAACAAACCCTGGATCAACCCTGAGATTAAAACACTTCTGAGAGAGAAGAAGAGGATCTTCAGGTCAGGGAACAGGGAGATGCTGAAGTCCGTACAGAGGGAGCTGAGGAGAAAGATCAGAGAAGGCAAGGACAGCTTCAGGAAGAAGATGGAGGACAAGCTGCAACAGAGCGACATCAGCGGGGTCTGGAGAAACCTCAAAACCATCTCGGGGCTCCAGAATACCTCCCCCCAGGCCACAGGGGGCAGGGAGTGGGCGAACAACCTGAATCTGTTTTTCAATAGATTTGACCAACCGCCCTCCCCCCTGACTGCACAACAACCACTGCTGCCTCTAAAGAAATCAAGTCCTGCTGCCCACTCCCCACTCTACCAACACCCCCCCACTCCCAACACACAGCCCCCCATCCTGACCCTGACCAGGACCCAGGTGAGGACGGAGCTGAGGAAGATCAAGGCGAGGAAGGCGCCGGGACCGGACGGCATCAGCGCAAAGCTCCTCAAGTCCTGTGCAGACCAGCTGTGTGGGATTGTGACGTATATCTTCAACATGAGCCTGAAACTGGGGAGGGTACCACAGCTGTGGAAAACATCTTGTGTGGTACCTGTACCAAAAACTTCCCACCCCAAAGACCTGAACAGCTACAGACCGGTGGCCTTGACGTCCCACTTGATGAAGACCCTGGAGAGACTGCTCCTTGCTCACCTCCGCCCCCTGGTGGAACCAGCGATGGATCCACTCCAGTTCGCCTACCAGCATGGCATTGGGGTGGAGGATGCGGTGATCTTCCTCCTTCACCGTTCTCTGTCCCACCTGGAGAAGCCCGGGAATATGGTGAGGATCATGTTCTTTGACTTCTCCAGTGCTTTCAACACCATCCAACCGATGATCCTGAAGGACAAGCTGCTGCGCGCAGGGGTGGACCAGCACCTGTCATCATGGATCCTGGACTACCTCACGAACCGGCCTCAGTTTGTGAGAACCCGGGACTGTGTGTCCGACACGATCATCAGTAGCACGGGGGCCCCCCCAGGGAACGGTGCTGGCTCCCTTCCTGTTCACTCTTTATACTGCGGACTTCTCACACAACACAACACACTGCCATCTACAGAAGTTCTCTGATGACTCTGCGATCGTTGGCCTCATCTCCAATGGAGATGAAGCTGAGTACAGAGGGCTTATCCAGGACTTCGTGGACTGGTGCCATCGGAACTGCCTCCAGATCAACGCGAGGAAAACTAAGGAGCTGGTGGTGGACTGCCGCAGGCATGGGCAGCCCCTCACAGTACCAGTAAATATACAGGGAACAGACATCGAGATGGTGACATCCTATAAGTACCTGGGTATTCATCTGAACAATAAACTAGACTGGTCACACAATACTGATGCACTCTACAAGAAGGGACAGCGCAGGCTGTTCCTGCTGAGGAGACTCAGGTCTTTTGGTGTACAAGGGGCGCTGCTGAAGTCATTCTATGACACGGTGGTGGCATCAGCCATCACTTTTGGAGTGGTCTGCTGGGGCAGTGGCATTACTGCAGCCGATAGGAAGAGACTGAACAAACTGATTAAGAAAGCTAGCTCTGTCCTGGGGCAGCGCCTTGATCCGATGGAGGAGATAGGAGAGAGAAGGACGGTGGCTAAACTGTCATCTCTGCTGGAGTCCGAGTTCCACCCTATGCAGGACATACTGAATGCACTGAGGAGCTCATTTAGCAGCAGACTACATCATCCCAGGTGCACAACCGAGAGGTTTCGTAGGTCCTTCCTACCAACGGCTGTCAGACTGTACAACCTAAGCAGGGCTGCTCGCAGAGATAGCAAAAAGACGTAACAAACTAATAGTTTTTTGAATGCAGAAGATGCAATAGACTTACACAGTGGTCCTCTCCGGCATACAACTAGGAGCATGCCGGTCGCTATGGAGGGTGAGAGTGTGTATGGGCACATAATCATACCATGCAGGATAGCTGGGTAGACGGTTATGCTGTTTCATTCCATCTAGCGGCAATGCTCTGCACTGTGTGTGTTTATATATTTGCATATTTGTTCCGTCTAGCTGCAATGCTCCGTACTGTGGGTGTTTATATATTTATATATCTACATGTTATTCCATCTAGCTACATTGCTCCGCACTGTGTGTGTTTATATACTTGCATATTTATTCCACCTAGCTGCAATGCTCCGTACTGTGGGTGTTTATATATTTACATATTTATTCCATCTAGCTACAATGCTCTGCACTGTGTGTTCATATATTCATATATTTATTCCATCCAGCTACAATGCTCTGCACTGTGTGTCTGTGTGTGTGTGTATATATATATATATTTTATAGTAATACGTACATATGTTTATTAGCTGCTCTTGCTTGCTTGTTTTTTTTTCTTGCCTTCTGATTGTTGCTCTGAGTGTTGCTATCCCTGTGCTGTTGCAATCCTGGAATTTCCCCGTTGTGGGACTAATAAAGGCTTATCTTATCTTATCTTATTCCTCCATGCAGATCTCCTCTAGAGCAATGATGTTTTGGGGCTGTCGCTGGGCAACACGGACTTTCAACTGCCTCCAAAGATTTTCTATGGGGTTCAGATCTGGAGACTGGCTAGGCCACTCCAGGACCTTGAAATGCTTCTTATGAAGCCACTCCTTCATTGCCTGGGCGGTGTGTTTGGGATCATTGTCATGTTGAAAGACCCAGCCACGTTTCATCTTCAATGCCCTTGCTGATGGAAGGAGGTTTTCACTCAAAATCTCACGATACATGGCCCCATTCATTCTTTCCTTTACACGGATCAGTCGTCCTGGTCCCTTTGCACAAAAACAGCCCCAAAGCATGATGTTTCCACCCCCATGCTTCACAGTAGGCATGGTGTTCTTTCTCCTCCAAACACGACAAGTTGAGTTTTTACCAAAAAATTCTATTTTGGTTTCATCTGACCATATGACATTCTCCCAGTCCTCTTCTGGATCATCCAAATGCTCTCTAGCAAACTTCAGACAGGCCTGGACATATACTGGCTCAGGAGGACATGTCTGGCACTGCAGGATTTGAGTCACCTGGTGGCATAGTGTGTTACTGATGGTAGCCTTTGTTACTTTGGTCCCAGCTCTCTGCAGGTCATTCACTAGGCCCCCCCGTGTGGTTCTGGGATTTTTGCTCACCGTTCTCGTGATCATTTTGACCCCACGGGGTGAGATCTTGCGTGGAGCCCCAGATCGAGGGAGATTATCAGTGGTCTTGTATGTCTTCCATTTTCTAATAATTGCTCCCACAGTTGATTTCTTCACACCAAGCTGCTTCCCTATTGCAGATTCAGTCTTCCCAGCCTGGTGCAGGTCTACAATTTTTTTTCTGGTGTCCTTTGACAGCTCTTTGGTCTTGGTCATAGTGGAGTTTGGAGTCTGACTGTTTGAGGTTGTGGACAGGTGTCTTTTATACTGATAATGAGTTCAAACAGATGCCATTAATACAGGTAACGAGTGGAGGACAGAGGAGCCTCTTAAAGAAGAAGTTACATGTCTGTGAGAGCCAGAAATCTTGCTTGTTTGTCGGTGACCAAATACTTATTTTACCGAGGAATTCACCAATTAATTCATTAAAAATCCTTCAATGTGATTTTCTGGATTTTTTTTTTCTCATTTTGTCTCTCATAGTTGAGGTATACCTATGATGAAAATTGGAGACCTCTCTCATCTTTTAAGTGGGAGAACTTGCACAATCGGTGGCTGACTAAATACTTTTTTGCCCCACTGTATAGTGCTTTTCTTCTCATCTAGGATGACCAAAGTGCTTTACAGATCCTGCAATCCACCCACACATTCACACACTGATGGTGGCAGAGCTGCCATACACACAGGTGCTAACCAGGACACCAGGAGTAACTGGGGGTTCAATGTTTTGCTCAGTGACACTTCGACAAGCGGACAGCAGACATAGCGGGAATCGAACCCATGACCCTCCGATCAGTAGTTGGTCACACTACACCTGCGCCACCGCCGCCCCCCCAATAAAGGGATTGTAATTGTATGTATTGTGATGTGAACCCCCCAGGTCGCTAGGCGAGGATGTAAGGTATAAAAGAGAGATGCCAGCGACCTGGGTTATGCTTCTTGTTGACTGAAGGATAGAGAGAGAATAAAGTCTACTCTGATCCAGCTCACTGCCTCGCCTGCTCATTTCTCTCTCTACAATATTACTGTTTCTGAGGTGTAAAAGATCATGTTCCCACATTTCTGATGCTGAAGTCATAGTTTTTTAGCAAGGAAAAACGTCCTATTTCAATGACAAATCCATGTTCTAAACTAGTACCGGAGGTTGCACACATAATTCATGCAAGGCCCCATGGGGGCTAGGAATAAAGTGGATAGATAGACGAAGTCTCACCACTTTGCCAAGCTAATGCTAATGGTCTGAACTACCGATTGTCACAGCAAAAATATAACAAAATAATCCAGAATTAAGATATATTATCGACTGTGGATTAGTTAACCTGGTGAGAAAACAGATGTCTAGTCATGGTAGACAGAATATATAGAAAATGGTTTCAAGACCCAGCAATCCAACAGCTAAGCTGACGCTAGGTGGCTAACTATCAGCCTCTCCTTGACAAAAAGAGTTCTAAAGTAACAGGCCAACTCTGATTGCATAGCCAAGCTAATGCTAATCATGACTATCACATTAAAATATAACAAAATAAGCTAGAAAAAGATATAATATTGACTGTAGGTGACAACAGGAAGATCTAGTGGGTGACTGGAATTTAAAGAAAGCGGCAATAAAAAAAAACCTGAATTAAATAGTAGCCCTGTCAGTGTGTGGATGTAGCTCACGGAGATACTCCCACCGTCACTGAAATGGGTGGAACTTTTCATATTGATGCCAAGGGCTATTGTCGAACAGCAATATGTAAAACAACAACAACAACAAACAAAAGTATCAACAAGGAGGTTATTTTAAAATTTCTTAGACTTTCAACAGTGTCAGGATTAGACATGGTTTTCTATAAAGTGGACAATGCCACAATAACGGTGTCTAATTCTTTTGGCATTTACTCAAATTAAAGGATGCTATTATTTAACTGTCAAGAAAATTGATCCACATATTGGATAAGGTATAAATTCCTTCAAATTTGTTCTTCTTTATCATAAAATACCAATGCCTAAAAAAAAATAAAAATGAATGATGAGTATTACTAGTACTAGCAGTAATAAAACTAGTATTGTCAAGATTATAGGAGAATGTCATTATTTGAAAAACGGAGGCAATGAAATATAACTGAAATTATCAACATTTTCAGTTTCAGGAAAACCTAGGGATGATTATGAAAAACAGGAGGCCACAAAGCAGTGGCTAAACCTGTGACTCAGCAAAATACCGAGACTGCCTCGCACCACTCTTCCCAGATGTTGGCTAGGATGCACAGTTTGGTTGTTTTTGTTTGTGGATTGAAATAGAATAGAGATGAGAGCACTGAGTAAGTATCTTTAGGTATTTCAGCAACAACATATGCTGTATATACAGTAACTGACAATATGCATGTATATACCATATATACCACTTTCAGAATGTTTATTTTTTTTTCCTAATTTAATCTTTCACAAAGGCACTAAATACTCCTATTTTATCACAAGTTGTGTTTGTAATAGAGCTACCCACATCGTGTCCTTTGATGCCCTGGTCCTGACAATATTGGCAACGCAAACTGTCCTACTTGTTCCAGTGACGGATTGTGGTGTAACAGTCATGTTTGGTTTCAATCACTGCAGTGAGCAGAGAAAGAGTGGGTACTTTCCTTTAGACTCAAAATGTATTTTAAATCTGGATATTAGGAGATTAAATGGTGCCCAGTGCCCAAGGATCATGATCCTTTATGGCGAGCTGGAAATCACTTCAGCTTTAATATTAAGGAGGCAAGTATATCAAAACACCAACGCCAAATGGAGATGATGTTTGGTTCTTTGAGACAACATGAGCTTTAAAGAAACAAACCCTGCATTTGATTTTGTAGGAACAAATATCTGTTCTGTGGCAATATTCAGAAACATGAGATTTAATAGAAGAAAAACTCAGCAGCAGCTGCATTTTATATTTTGTTTTCAGATCCTTTGAGTTCAATTGAAGCCTAATCTCCGCTTATGCATGTAGGGTGGCACGAGGGCATGTGTGTATGTGGGTGATTCATGTTCGAGTGGGAGTGAAGGGGAAGTTTAGATTGCTGCATAATTCATTGTGTTCCTTTTTATTTATTGCATTTGAACAACAATTTCCCTACAGAGGTAATAAAGTTTATCTTCTAAAAAGGCATAAACTGACTGAGATGGCTAATGAGGGGAGGAAAATGAAGAGCTGCCAGCAGAGAGGCGTGATTAACAGCTTCTATTTTTTGGACCTTTGGCCTGGACCAGCCAGCCACGCTGCATCTCTGAACAAGGGAGCCTGGTATCACACTCCCATTCTGAAAGTTCAACAAAACACTCAGAGTTACATTTATTCCAGAGCCAAAGGGTAAAATGGCATCACCCCGATTGTTTTTTCCTAACCCAGAGGAAAAGACTTGTTGTCCCATTTAATGTTTGTTTTCACTGACTGCACTTTAGCTAAACTCTATTTTGTAGGAGGAAAGCAATGCCGTGTTTACTGTAGCTGCCACAAAACAACCAAAGAGCAGAGGGGTGTTGTCTTTGCATGACCAAACACTTTGCTCATGCCATTTTTGACTGCCCATATTTTGGATGAGTAGATTAGATGAGACCGAGCAGATGAATTCATGTTTTGAATGCATTCCCATTTATTACACTTTGTACTTTGTTCAAGTAATGCATTTATTTATGTGGCTTTTCATAATTAAGGGAGATCACCTCACAAAGAAGGCAGGAGTCCCAAGCTGTAGAATAAAATATCCCAAATTTAAGCAAGAAAGCATTTATCTATTTATTGGTTTATTTAGCAGGGACAGTGCACATTAATGAACAGTTTTGTAAATGTGCCAGAATTAGCCAAAAGGCTATTTTTCATCTGTAGTTCCTGGACAACACAAATGCAGCAATATATTTTCTATATTGCCACTTATTGTTTACTTTCAGCATTAAAATTACTTGATTAGGTTTTAAATAAGATCATAATTCAGCTGAGAATATTATTTGTCCTCAAGCTGATGCATGGCTCCAGAGGAGTCTACAAGACTCATGTGGTGTATGCAAAAGTACATCCAATGCAGCTACATTAGCTTCAAAACATTGTGCTGACTGTCATAAAAAATGTTCCTCTGGGTTAAATGTGCTTACCAGTGACTTGAAATCTTCTATTCAGCCAACTTCTCTCTGCAGTTATATAGCAATATACCCTAAAAGTGATTTTCCTGGTAGACAGAAGTAAACCACTGTCTCTGCAAGTGTTGCTGCTAAAACTAGAACTTTAAATGAACAGAACTGATCCTGAACCCACACTAATCCTGTGACCTTAACATCTGACCTCAGAATGAATGCATGTCAAGAACTTTACATGTACTACTCCTGCACCAAGTTTGGTGTTGATTTTTGTAGTTTTAGAATCTGGAAACACATACAAGACAAAAATAAATGAATAAAAGCAAGAAACCATTGTTCTGACTCCACTTGGTAGGGATAATAAAGACATTTAAGGCTGTTTCATGCTGCTGCAAAAAGAAAATTTGGTTCACACCAATCCTGTGCAAATTTTCCAACATGTAAAGTTCCATTTTTGTCTTGCTTCTCCGGCTTCAGGCAATATTTTCAATTGGCAGTGAAACAGTTTGAAGACCTCTTGTGCATGCTAACCTGAAGCCCATTTGCATTTCATTAATGAGGCCATTGCCATCATCCCTGCCACTGAGGAGATATTCCGTCAGTGGTGGTCCGTCAGGGCCAGAAAGGGCTTCTCTGCTAGCCTAAACACTATCAAAATCATTGACCTTCATTTACACCCTTCATTCTCATATTTGTTCCATGAGAGTGTATTAAATTACTGTACTCCCAAATAGTATATTCCTTTCATTTCATAGCTTTTCTCTTGGTTCAACTGCTTCTGGTGGTGTGTGTATACAGTGGATATAAAAAAGTCTACACACTCCTGCTTAAATGCCAGGTTTCGGTAATGTAAAAAAATGAGACCAAGAGTAATTATTTTAAAAAAAATGTCACCATTAATGTGACCTATAACCTGTACATACCTAATTGAAAAACAAACTGAAATCTTTTAAGGAGATAAATAAAAAATAAAAAACTAATAATAACCTGGTTGCATAAATGTGCACACCCTTAAACTAATACTTTGTTGCAGCACCTTTGGCTGCAACAAAGCGCTCAGTTTTTTGGGGTAGGAGTCTACCAGCATGGCACATTATGATGTGGGAATATTTGCCCACTCTGCTTTGCAAAAATGCTCCAAATCTGTCAGATTGCGAGGGCATCTCCTGTGCACAGCCCTCTTCAGATCACCCTACAGATGTTCAATCGGATTCAGGCCTGGACTCTGGCTGGACCATTCAAAAACCTTAGTCTTCTTCTGGTGAAGCCATTCTTTTGTTGATTTGGATGTATGCTTTGGGTCATTGTCACACTGAAAGATGAAGTTCTTCTTCATCTTCAGCTTTCTAGCAGAACCCTAAACATTTTGTGTCAACACTGACTGGAATTTGGAACTGTTCATAATTCCTAATTCCCTCCACCTTGACTAAGGCCCCAGTTCCAGCTGAAGAAAAACAGCCCCAAAGCATGATGGTACCACCACCATGCTTCACTGTACATATGGTGTTCTTTTGGTGATAAGCAGTGTTGTGTTTGCACCAAATATACCTTTTGGAATTATGGCCAGAAAGTTCAGCCTTGGTTTCATTGGACCATAACACATGCATTTTCCAAGATTTCAAATGTGTTTTTGCAAAATGTAGCCGGGCTTGGATGTTTTTCTTCGTAAGATAAAGCTTCCGTCTTGTCATCCTACCCCATAGCCCAGACGTATGAAGAAGATGGGAGATTGTTGTCACATGTACTAAACAGCCAGTACTTGCCAAAAAAATCCTGCAACTCCTTCAGTGTTGCTGTTGGCCTCTTGGCAACCTCCCTGACCAGTTTTCTTCTCGTCTTTTCATCAATTTTGGAGGGATGTCCAGTTCTTGGTAATGTCACTGTTATTATATTTTCTCCACTTGATGATGACTGTCTTCACTGTCTTCCATGATACAGCGTGGAAAATAAGTTTTGAACAAGTCGACATTTTTCTCATTAAACATACACTACTGTTCAAAAGTTTGGGGTCACCCAGACAATTATTTTGTGTTTTCCATGAAAAGTCACACTTATTTACCACCATGAGTTGTAAAATGAATAGAAAATATAGTCAAGACATTGACAAGGTTAGAAATAATCATTTGTATTTGAAATAATAATTTTTTTCCAGATACTCAACCTGCTCAAAGGAAGGTCAATTTTATAGCTTCTCTAACCAGCTAAACTGTTTTCAGCTGTGCTAACATGATTGCACAAGGGTTTTCTAATCATCCATTAGCCTTCTGACACAATGAGCAAACACATTGTACCATTAGAACACTGGAGTGATGGTTGCTGGAAATGGGCCTCTATACGCCTATGTAGATATTGCACCAAAAACCAGACATTTGCAGCTAGAATAGCCATTTACCACATTAGCAATGTATATTAGATATTAGAGTGTATTTCTGATTAGTTTAAAGTTATCTTCATTCAAAAAAACAATGCTTTTCTTTCAAAAATAAGGAAATTTCTAAGTGACCCCAAACTTTTGAACGGTAGTGTATTTCTGATAGAGCCATTGACCTGAGATTTTCACCAGATATCAGTAACAACCCAAGTAATCCAGACATACAAAGAAATCAAGGTAACTGTGTTCACAAAACAAGTTATATTTAATAAAGTAGAATGACACAGGAAATAAGTATTGGACACATGAAGAAAAAGAGGTGCAAAAAGGCATAGAAACCAAGAAACCAGCTGAAATCCATAAGAATTTAGGAAGCCATCCCATCCCCCATCAGTGCAAATTAATTTCAGCTAGTTAAGTCCTGACTGATAGCCTTTTAAAAGGTCTGTGGATATCAGATTGTCACACCACAAAGAAGTCATGATGGGTAGAAACAAAGAGCTCTCTCTAGACCTTTGCAACCATAATGGCAAAATATAATGATGGCATTGGTTACAGGCCCATTTCTAAACTGCTGAATGTTCCAGTGAGCACTGTTGGAGCCATCATTCGGAAGTGGAAAGAACATCATTTTACCATAAACTAGTCATGACCAGGACCCCCTTGCAAGATTTCTGACAGAGGAGTCAAAAGAATTATCCAAGAGCCAAAGACCACTCGTAGAGAGCTCCAGAAGGACTGGGAGTTAGCTGGTACTGCTGTTTCAAAGAAAACAATAAGTAATGCACTCAAACAACATCGGTTCCATGCCTGCTCACTTCGCAAGACTCCATTGCTGAAGAAAAAGCATGTTGAAGCTCATTTAAAGTTTGCTGCACAACATTTGGGCAAGCCAATAAAATATTGGGAGAATATAGTCTGGTCAGATGAGACCAAAATTGAACTTTTTGGATGCCACAACACACAGCATGTTTGGAAGAGAAATGGCACTTCACCTTCCACCATGGTGTGGGGGTGTTTCTCAGCACATGGTACAGACAGACTTCATATAATTGATTGAAAAATGAATGGACAGATGTACAGAGACATCCTTGATAAGAACTTGCTTCTATCTGCCAAGATGCTGAAGATGAAACAAGGGTGCAAGCAAGACAATGATCCCGAACACACAGCCAAGGAAACTCTCAACTGGCTCCAGAGAAGGAAAATAAAACTGCTAGAATGGCCCAGTCAGTCACCTGACCTGAATCTAATTGAAAATCTATGGATTGAACTGAAGATCAGAGTTCATAGAAGACACCCATGGAACCTTCACGATTTGAAGACAGTTTGTATGGAAGAATTGGTTAAATCACTGCTGAGTAATGCCTGTGCCTAGTTTCTCCATACAGGAGGTGTCTGAAAGCTGTTATTACCAACAAAGGCCTTTCTACTAAATATTAAATGAATTTCCCCAAGTGTGTTCAATACTTATTTCCTGTGCCATTCCACTTTATTAAATATAACTTGTTTTGCAAACACAGTTGCCTTGATTTCTTTGTATGTATAGATTACTTGGGTTGTTACTGATATCTGGTGAAATCTCAGGTTAGTGGTTCCATCAGAAATATGTTTAATGAGAAAAATGCTGATGTGTTCAGTATTTATTTTCCCCGCTGTATATTTTATGCCTTGGAAATTCTTTTGTACCCTTCTTCTGACTAATACCTTTGAACAATGAGATCCCTCTGATGACTTTAGAAGCTCTCTGTGGACCATGGCTTATGTGCTGTAAGATGTGACTACAAAAATGTCAGTAAAAGCCTAATAGAGCAGCTGAACTTTATTTGGGGTTAATCGGAGGCACTTTAAATGGTGGCAGGTGTGTGCTGACTCCCATTTAACAGGAGTTTGAATGTGATTGGTTAATTTTGAACACAGCCACATCCGCAGTTATAACAGGGTGTGCATATTTTTACAACCAGGTTATTGTAAGTTTTTTATTTTTTATTTTTCCCCTCAAAAGATTTCAGTTTGTTTTTCAAATGGGTTGTACAGGTTATAGGTCACATTAATGTGGAAAAAGTTTTGAAATGATATTTTTCTCATTTTTTACATCACAAAAACCTGGCATTTAAACAGGGGTGTGTAGACTTTTTATATCCACTGTATGTTGGAGTTTTTGTTCAATCATATTTCAGCCATCATGTGTTGCCTGGGTCAAAGAAATCTGCCTTGACAACTAAAGAATCCAATAGTGCAGGTATCTGTACCTTGAAATGAATTATAATGAGATTGTTTCTTTAGCCAAACATATTTCAAATTCTCCACAAGGGGCCATCTAGCTGTCATATGATACAGCATTTTAATGACCTTTGATTGGATGGCCATCTTATCTGTTAAAAGAAAAAAAAAAGAATTGCATAGGCATTATACATCACAGATATACAGTGGATATAAAAAGTCTACACACCCCAGTTCAAATGCCAGGTTTTTGTGATGTTAAAAAATGAGACCACGATAAATCATTTCAAAACTTTCCCCCCCATTAATGTGACATATAACCTGTACAATCCAATTGAAAAACAAACAGAATTTTTTTAAGGGGAAAAATGAAAAATAAAAAACTTACAACAACCTGTTTGCATAAATAGAATATGCACACCCTTAAGCTAATACTTTGTTGCAGCACCTTTGGCTTTTATTACAGTTGTTATGATTCCCCGTGCGCTATTACACAGCGCATAGAGGAAGAAATGTAAAACCCAATTGCAGGAGTAGAACGTGCACTTTATTGACATAAACCACAAAATAACCAGTCCAGCTTACAGCCATGAAAACAAACAGAGTTGAAATGATGCGATACAGGCCACCAGACAAACAGGGATGGTGCCTGGACGCACAGCAGCCCAGGGAGAGGGAATACCTAGTGCCACAGCGTAACTGTCAGCACAGAGGGAAAGGCAGACATGACTTACAGGCTGCAGCTATCCAAGGCGGTCCGTGCTGTCTGGAGGATGAGAGTGAGGCAGGGTCAGCCGCTAACATCAAGGAAATCCACAGATGGATACACTAGTGGAAAAGGGGCTTAAGTAAGTAAAGTTTATTTATATAGCACCTCTCACAGAAAGAATCACAAAGTGCTTCACAGTAAAATAAAACACATTCACAAATACAACGATTAAAACATATGGCAATCAAAAAACCCATAACCAAACTAAAAAGCCTGTTTGAACAGCAGGGTCTTCAGCTGCTTTTTAAGAGTCAGAGTTTACTGAGCGCAAAGACAGTGGTAGAGCATTCCACAATTTTGGTGCCACTGCCTGAAAGGCTTGATCTCCTCGAGTTTTAAAATGGGTTCGAGGGATAGCCAGTAAATGTTGATCTGAGGACCTCAGAAACCATGAGGGGTTATACACTTTAAGCAGCTCAGTGATGTAATTGGGGGCCTGATCATGAATAGCTCTAAAAACAAGGACTAAAATTATAAAGTGAATCCTAAAATCAACTGGTAGTCAGTGAAGTGCTGCTAAAACTCATGTAATGTGTGCCCTTTTCTTAGTGTGGGTTAAAAGTCTGGCAGCCAAATTTTGGACAGCCTGGAGGTGTTGAAGATGCTTTGGGCTCAGGCAAGTAAAAAGACTATTACAATAGTCTAAGAGAGAAGAAATAAAAGCATGAATAATCATCTCAAGTTCCGCCTTCAACACCAAGGTTCCCAACTTAGAAATATTCTTCAGATGGAAGAAACAGTTTCTAATTGATTGATTAGTGTGATGCTCAAGAGACATAGCCGAGTCAAAACTAACACCAAGATTCTGAAGACTTGCCTGGACAGAGGAGCCTAGGATACCCATATGGCACTTAATAAGTGGGATCCTTTTTTCAGGAGCAATAAGTAATGTCTCTGTGTTGTCTGAGATAAGCTGTAAAAAGTTTGCACTTAACCACTGTTTGATGCAAGACAAGCAGCTAGTTAAAGATGACAGCATGTGAAACCCAGACTCTTCAAAAGAGCAATACAACTGAATATCATCAGAATAACGATAAGAAATATCTGTGAACTGGTTAATTATCTGTCCCAGTGGTAGAATGTAAGGTAAAAATAGAATGACTCTTAGAACTGAGCCCAGTAGTACCCCACATGAATACTGTGCTGCTTCAGAGAAAATCTGATTCACAAACATGTTAAAGCTTCTGTCAGTGAGGTACGATGAGAACCATTTTAAAACAGAACAAGACAACCCTAGCGCTTTGAGTCTGTTGATCATTATATAGTGATCAACAGTATCAAAGGCAGAAGAAAGATCCGATAAAACCATAACTGTGTATTTCAACTCATCTATATATAGAGCACAATTTCACAACAACAGCCATCTCATAGCTGGCTGACCCAGTGGAGGAGATGGGAGAGAGAAGGATGATGGCTAAACTGTCATCTCTGCTGGAGTCCGAGTTCCACCCTATGCAGGACATACTGAATGCACTGAGGAGCTCATTTAGCAGCAGACTACATCATCCTAGGTGCACAACGAAGAGGTTTTGCAGGTCCTTCCTACCTACGGCTGTCAGACTGTACAACCTAAGCAGGGCTGCTCGCAGAGATAGCAAAAAGACGTGACAACCTAATAGTATTGAATGCAAAAGACGCAATAGACTTACACAATGGTCCTCTCCGGTATACAACTAGGAAAATACCGGTCGCTATGGAGGGTGAGAATATGTATGGGTACATAATCATACCATGTTGGATAACTAAGTAGACGGTCGTGCTGTTTCATTCCATCTAGCTACAATGCTCCGCACTGTGTGTGTTTATATATTTATACATTTATTCCATCTAGCAACAATGCTCCACGCTGTGTGTGTTTATATATTTACAAATTTATTTCATCTAGCTACAATGCTCCGCACTGTGTAGGTTTATATATATATTTATATATTCATTCCATCTAGCAACAATGCTCCACACTGTGTGTGTTTATATATTTACATATTTTTTCCATCTAGCTACAATGCTCCGCACTGAGTGTTTATATATTCATATATTTATTCCATCTAGCTACAATGCCCCGCGCTGTGTGTGTTTATATATCTACATATTTATTCCATCTAGCTACAATGCTCTGCACTGTATGTTTATACATTCACATATTCATTCCATCTAGCTACAATACTCCGCGCTGTGTGTTTATATACTCATATATTTATTACATCCAGCTGCAATGCTCCGCACTGCAGCTGGATGCACTGTGTTTATATATTTATGTACCTATCCCATCTAGCTACAATGCTCCGCACTGTGTGTCTGTATATATATATATATATATATATATATATATATACATATTTATATGTACATATGTATACTCGCTGCTCTTGTTTTTTCTCTTGCCTTCTGATTGTTGCTCTGAGTGTTGCTATCCCTGTGCTGTTGCAATCCTGGAATTTCCCCATTGTGGGACTAATAAAGGCTTATCTTATCTTATCTTATCATAGCACTTTCAACTGTAGGGGAAAACCCCACAATTCCAGAAAGGCCCCAGCAATCAGGTAACCCCTTGTGAGCAAGCGCTTGGTGACGATGGAGAGGAAAATCTCCCCTATAGCAGGAAGAAACCTCCAGCAGAACCAGGCTCAGGGAGGGGCAGTCATCTGCTGCAACTGGCTGGGGGGGGTGAGGGGATAGAGAAGAAGAAGAAAAGAACAGACATGTTGAGAGCAAACAGCATGACCGGGACTCAATCTACGGAAGAGAACAAACAGATGCTAATGACCAGCAAAAATATTTCGTTGAGCGTGAAGAAAGGAGTGAAGCCCAGTTTATTGTTGGAGGTCCCCTGCCTGTCTAAACCCATTAGCAGCATAACTAAAGGGGAGAGTTCAGGGTCACCTGATCCCATCCCAACTATAGGCTATGTCAAAAAGGAAGGTTTTAACCCTATTCTTAAAAACAGAGATCGAGTCTGACTCCCGAATCCAGATTGGCAGTTGGTTCCAAAGGAGAGGAGATTGATGACTGAAAGCTCTGCCTTCCATTATATTTTTGGAGAGTCTAGGTATTACAAGTAATCCTGCATTTTGGGATCGTAGTGCTCTGTTAAGATGATAAGGTACTATCAGATCTTTTAAATAAAAAGGAGCCTGATTATTTAGAGCTTTGTAAGTTAGAAGAAGGATTTTAAACTTAATTCTAAATTCTATGGGAAGCCAATGAAGGGAGGCCAGAACCGAAGAGATGTCATGTCTCTTTCTAGTACTTTTTAAAACTCTTGCTGCAGCATTTTGGAAAACCTGAAAACTTTAAAGATTTTTTTTAGGACAGCTTGATAATAAAGAGTTACAATAATCTAATCTGGAGCTAACAAAAGTATCAATTATTTTCTCAGCATCACCCTGAGACAAGATGCTGGTAATCTTGGCAATATTACACAAATGGTAGAAGGCAGTCTTAGAAACAAGTTTAATATGTGAATTAAAGAACAGCTCTGGATCAAAAATAACTCCAAGGTTCCTCACAGAACTATTAAGAGAAAGTGTAACCACATCCAAATGAAGATTTGATTTGGAAAGGTATTTAAGGTTTTTTGGACCAACTAGAATGACTTCAGTCTTATCTGAATTTAATAGCAAGAAATTACAAGTCATCCAAGCTTTGATTTCCTTAAGACAAGCCTCTAATTTGGCCAATTGATTGCTGTCATCTGGCTTCATTGACAAGAATAATTGTGTGTCATCTGCATAACAATGAAAATGTATGCAGTTCATTCTAATAATATTGCCTAACGGAATCATATATACAGTGATGTGCAAAAATGTTTGCCCCCTTCTGGATTTTGCATTTTTTTGTATGTTTGTCACACTTAAATGTTTCAGATCATCAAGCAAATTTAAATACATTAGACAAAGATAACAGAAGTAAACACAAAATGCAGTTTTTAAATGAAGGTGTTTATTACGAAGGGAAACAAAAGCCAAACCTACATGGCCCTGTGTGAAAAAGTGATTGCCCCCGGCAGCACGGTGGTGCAGTGGTTAGCACTGTTGCCTTACAGCTAGAAGGTTCCTGGTTCGAATCCCCGGGCTGGCAGGGGTTGGAACCTTTCTGTATGGAGTTTGCATGTTCTCCCTGTGCTGTGTGGGTTTACTCCGGGGGCTCCGGTTTCCTCCCACAATCCAAAGACATGTATGTTAGGTTAATTGGTTGTTCTAAATTGTCCTTAGATATCTGTTTCCTATAGGCCCTTAGAATAGAGGGTTAGCATTAGTGAAAGCGCTTTGAGTGGTCTTTGTGACTAGAAAAGCGCTATATAAGTGCAGGTTAGTTAGTTAGTTAGTTAGTAAAGCTAATAACTGGGTGGGCCACCCTTAGCAGAAACAACTGCAATCAAGCATTTGCGATAACTGGCAATGAGTCTTTTGCAATGCTGTGGAGGAATTTTGCCTACTCATCTTTGCAGAATTGTTGTTTTTTCAGCCACACTGAAGGATTTTTGAGCATGAACCTTCTTTTTAAGGTCATGCCACAGCATCTCAATCGGATTCAGGTCAGGACTTTGACAAGGGCACTCCAAAGTCTTCCTTTTGTTTTTGTTTTTTTAAGCCATTCAGAGGCGGACTTGCTGGTGTGTTTTGGATCAGTGTTGTACTGACTTTCAGTACAACACTGAGTCATGCCACCTGCAGAAATTCTCTGACGACTCAGCTGTTGTTGGGTGTATAAGAGGGGGGAGAAGGGGGAGTACAGGGCACTGGTAGACAGATTTGTGGAGTGGACAGAACAGAATCACCTGAGGCTGAATGTCAGCAAGACCTGAGAGATGGTGATTGACTTCAGGAAGAAGAGGACGCCTTCTCAGCCTTGCAGATTAGGGGGAGGATGTGGGGGTTGTTGAGGACTACAAATATCTGGGTGTCAGGATCAGCAACGGGTTGGACTGGAGATCCAACACAGATGCTGCACACAAGAAGGGGATGAGCAGGCTCTACTTCCTGAGGAAGCTGAGATCCTTCAACATGTGCAGCGGGATGCTAGAGCTTTTCTACCAGACCGCTGTCGCCAATACCATCTTCTTTGCTGCTGTCTGTTTGGGTAGCAGTATCAGGGCCAGCGACACCAACAGGCTTGACAAGATTATCAAGAGAACTGGCTCTTTAATTGGTCTCAGACTTGAGACCTTTGAGACGTTGGTGCGATCCATCATGGACAATCCTGATCACCTCCCACCACCACCACCACACACTGGACAGACAGCGGAGCACTTTTTCCAGTAGACTACTACAGCTTTGGTGTCGAACGGCCGGGTACAGGAAATCTTTCCTGCCGCATGCCATTTCACTGTACAATAACTCACTATGATGTTGTATTCTGGTCATAACTATTCTGCTATACTGCATCTTACAGTTTCACTGGCACCTCATATTTCACTCTGCCCCTGATAGTCCTGCATTGTGCAACGGGTATGATTCATGTGTTTATACGGGTCCATCATATATTAAGCTATGATGTACAGACATGGACAAAATTGTTGGTACCCCTCTGTTAATGAAAGAAAAACCAACAATGGTCACAGAAATAACTTGAATCTGACAAAAGTGGTAATAAATAAAAATTCTATGAAAATTAACCAATGAAAATCAGACATTGCTTTTGAATTGTGGTTCAACAGAATTATTTTAAAAAACAAACTCATGAAACAGGCCTGGACAAAAATGATGGTACCCCTAGAAAAGATTGAAAATAATGTGACCATAGGGACATGTTCAACCAAGATGTGTCCTCTAATTAACATCACAGGTGTCTACAAACTTGTACTCAGTCAGTCGGCCTATTTAAAGGGTGACAAGTAGTCACTGTGCTGTTTGGTGACATGGTGTGTTCCACACTAAACATGGACCAGAGGAAGCAAAGGAGAGAGTTGTCTCAGGAGATTTGAAAGAAAATTATAGACAAGCATGTTAAAGGTAAAGGCTATAAGACCATCTCCAAGCAGCTTGATGTTCCTGTGACTACAGTTGCACATAATAATTCAGAAATTTAAGATCCACGGGATTGTAGCCAACCTCCCTGGACATGGCCGCAGGAGGACACTTGATGGAAAATGGAAGAGACGGATAATACGAATGATAAAAAAAAAAGAGCCGAGAACAACCTCTAAACACATTCATGGTGAACTCCCAGATCAAGGTACATCAGTGTCAGATCGCACCATCCGTTGTTGTTTGAGCCAAAGTGGACTTCATGGGAGACAACCAAGGAAGACACCACTGTTGAAAACAAATCATAAAAAAGCCAGACACTGGAATTTGCCAAACTGCATGCTGACAAGCCACAAAGTTTCTGGCAGAATGTCCTATGGACAGACAAGACAAAACTGGAACTTTTTGGCAACATCAGCTCTATGTTCACAGACGCAAAAATGAAGCATACCAAGAAAAGAGCACTGTCCCTACTGTGAAACATGGAGGAGGTTCTGTTATGTTGTGGGGCTGCTTTGCTGCATCTGGCACAGGGTGTCTTGAATCTGTGCAGGGTACAATGAAATCTCAAGACTATCAAGGTATTCTAGAGAGAAATGTGCTGCCCAGTGTCAGACAGCTTGGTCTCAGTCGCAGGTCATGGGTCTTGCAACAGGATAATGACCCAAAACACACAGCTAAAAACACCCAAGAATGGCTAAGAGCGAAACACTGGACTATTCTAAAGTGGCCTTCTATGAGCCCTGATCTAAATCCTATTGAACATCTGTGGAAGGAGCTGAAACATGCCATCTGGAGAAGGCACCCTTCAGACCTGAGACAACTGGAGCAGTTTGCTCATGAGGAGTGGGCCAAAATACCTGCTGAGAGCTGCAGAAGCCTCACTGACAGTTACAGAAATTGTCTGATTACAGTGATTGCCTCAAAAGATTGTGCAATAAAATATTAAGTTAAGGGTACCATCATTTTTGTCCAGGCTTGTTTCATGAGTTTGTTTTTTAAAATAATTCTTTTTTTTTTTTTTAATTTAAGTTTTTGTAAAGGGTATACAGGTCGTTACAGCAATGCAGTGTTTACATTTTCATCACATGTTCCCTTATTTTCTGATATCTGACAACATTGGAAGATTAATTCTTACAACACCCCTTTTTTTTTTTTTTAAAGTGAAAGAAAAAGTGAAATTAAAGAGAAAAAAAAACAAGAAACAAATAACAAAAAAAAACAAACAAACCAGTAATAAACAAACAAAAAGAAAAAGTAAGTAAATAAAGATAAAAGAGCATCTGAGTAGCGTTGGAACAAAGAGCGGAACCATTATTGAAATGGTATTTGTCAAAGATTAGATCTAATGGAAGACACATATGCGGTCCAGGGTTGCCAAAAGTTCATGAACACATCCATGTCCTGTCTCAGTGCGAATGTCAACTTTTCCATCGAGTAAATGTCTTGGATCACGTTAGTCCAATCTTCAGGTGTAGGACAGTCCTTCAACATCCATTTTTTAGTTAGAGCTCTTTTGCTTGCCAATATTAAAACATTGAATAAGTATTTTTCTCCTCGTCTTTCCAGTGAGTCCGGTAGTAAACCCAAATACAAAGTTACAAAAGAAAAGGGAACTGTAATTTTGAATATTTTCCCCAATATTGTCTGTACCTTGGTCCAATATTGGTGGATAACTGGGCATGACCAAAACACATGAAAATGATTTGCAGTCTTTTCACCACACAAGCGCCAACAGTTCAATCCCTTATGAGTAAATTTGTTTTGTGCAGGTGTTCTGAAAAATCTTGCCAAGTTTTTCCATCCAAATTCTCTCCACTGCAGGGATGAGGTACTTTTCCATTGCTGTTTATTTAGCTTTTCCCATATTTCCAGTTGTAAAGTGAAATTCCCCTCTTTTTCCCATCTCTCTTTTATATAAGATGTGTTGTCTCCTTTTAAGTCTTGAAGACCTTGGTATATTTTAGAAATGTATCTGATCCCTGGGATCCCTTTATATGCCATTAAGAAGACCTTCAGAACACCTGACTGGGCCCTTTCCAAAACCTCCTTTTTAAGTATATTGTTTATGTGGTGTCTAAGCTGGAAGAACCTGTAAAGGTCTTGATTTATTAGGCCTTGTTTTTTCAAATCTTCAAAACTTCTTAAGATTTGCCCTTTAAAAAAATCGTAATATTTTATCAGCCCTTTCTCCTTCCACTTTTTAAATCTGGTGTCTGTTTTATTAGGAGTAAAGTCCTGATCATAGGCGATCCATTGCAGAAGTCGATAGGGCTCTTTAGTTTGATTCTCTCTGACTATCTTAAACCAAATTTTTAGCGGGGTCTCTATCCACGGGTTAGTGTTATTCAAAAGCTTAGGTAAGGCATTGTTCCCTATTATCGCCTGTAGGGGGATGTCACTTGTTATTTGGCATTCAATCTCCTTCCATTGTGCAGTGTAGACTGGGTTACATATCTCTACTAAAGTTTTAATTTGTGCGGCTTTAAAGTAGTCCCTGATATTTGGCAGCGCGAGCCCACCTTTGTCTTTGTTTAGCTGTAGGGTTCTATATCTGATTCTAGGTCTCTTGCCCTGCCATATGAATCTTGAGATCCTTCTGTCCAGCTCCTGCCATGTTTTTTTGGGAGGTTCTACCGGTATTGTTTGGAAAAGGTATAGAAGACGTGGAAGTATATTCATTTTGACTGCTTCAATTCTTTGTGCAGTACCCAAGAATGGTATCATATTCCATCTTGCTAGGTCAGATTTTATTTTTGTCACCAGTGGATCATAGTTTAGTGATATAATTTTGTTGAGTTGTTTCGGGATATTGACCCCCAGATATTTCATAGATTCCGACTCCCAGTTAGTTTTGAGTTTGCTTAGTGAATAATGATTTGGGTCATAGTTGAATGTTAAAACTTGGGTTTTATGCATATTTAATTTGTACCCCGATAAATCTCCATACTCTGAAAAAACTGAGGTTAGTTCTGGTAAAGAAGTGTCCGGCTGCCCTAGGTATATTAAAATGTCATCAGCAAAGAGTGCTATTTTATGTTTCTTCTGACCAAGTGTAATACCTTGAATTTTTTGGTTTTGTCTTATCCATTGGCTCAGAGGTTCTATGAAGATTGCAAAGAGCAGTGGAGACAGGGGGCAGCCCTGACGACATCCTCTTTCCAGTTCAAAAGATGATGATAAATTACCGTTAATCCTTATTTTAGCTGCTGGTTTTTTATATAATGCCTGTATAGTTCTAATGAAGTTGTTATGAAAATTGAAACTGGATAAGATTCTATATAGAAAAGACCAGTCAACCGAATCGAATGCTTTTTCAGCATCTAATCCCAATATGACTGCATTTAAGTTATATTTTTTTATATGATGAATTATGTGTAAAGTGCGTCGAATGTTGTCTTGTGTCTGTCTTTGTCTTATAAAACCTGTTTGGTCTAAATGAATTAGGTCTGTCAGTATATTTTCTAACCTTTTGGCAAGGATAATGGTAAAAAGCTTATAGTCTTGATTTAGTACACCGATTGGTCTGTAGTTGGAGCACTCTAGTTTATCCTTTTCAGGTTTAGGTATAACTGCAATGACCCCTTCTCTCCAGGAGGGGGGGATTTCCCCTGTGTGGAGGACATAATTAAATGTTTTCAGGAGGAGAGGAGATAGTTGCTGTTTAAAGGTTTTGTACCACTCTGCTGTATAGCCATCAGCTCCTGGGGATTTGTTAGCTTTAAGTTTCATAATTGTTTTTTCCAATTCTTTAGGATGTATTTCTGACAGTAGTGTTTTATTTTGTGACTCCGTAAGTTGGGGAAGGTTTAATGTTTTTAGGAATGCCTCGGATGCGTTTTTATGTTTTTTGTGGGAGTATAAGTTCTTATAGTAATTCTCGAAGTTTTTAAGAATATCCTGAATTCTGAATTTTATTTCCTTTGATACTGGGTCTCTGATTTTGTAGATTGCTCTTTCTGTTTGATGTTTCCTCAATTTATAGGCTAGCAATTTTGCCGATTTACTGCCTGCTTCATAGTATTTTTGTTTCAGAAATGTAAGTTTCTTCTGGATTTCTATTGTGTAGATCTCATTTATTTGGTTTTTAATTCCCTTAATCTTGAGCGAGTCAGTAGAATGAGTGTTGCCTTTGTGTTCTTTTTCTAGGTTCCTAAGTTCTGACTCTAATGTGGATAGTTTTTCTTGTCTTAGTTTCTTTTGGGTTGCCAGTTTTGCAATAATCTTTCCTCTTATTACAGCTTTACATGCATCCCACAGTATTAAAGGGGATACTTCTCCATTATCGTTATCTTCCAAATATCTGAGAATATCTGATTCCAATTCATCTTTCAATGGTCCTTTCAGGACATTTGAATTTAACCTCCAAGAAAATGTATTATTTGTGTATTTTTGGATATTTAAGTCCATGTAGATCGGACTGTGGTCGGAGAGATCCATCAGTCCTATTTTACATGTTTTTACTCTTCCAATGTCTCTATTAAACATAAAAAAATAGTCAATCCTTGAGTAAGATGAATGTGGAGTTGAGTAAAATGTATAGTCTTTTACACTGGGGTTGAGTTCCCTCCACACGTCACAGATTCCCAATTCTTTTAGTAGCATCCGAGTCTTCCTGTTTTGGGTGTTATTTTGATGTGGGGAATTACCAGAAGCATCCCAGTATGGATTCAGTCTAAGATTGAAGTCCCCACCACATATCACTAAACCTTGAGCTTTAGTTATCATTAGGTCGAATACATTTTTATAAAATTTCCAGTTAGCCCCTGGGGGAGCATACACATTCAGCAGGGTGATATCTTCTCCCTCTAGCCGCCCAGTTACCAAACTGTATCTCCCTTCTTTATCTTTGTGTTCTGATTTTTTTCCAAATGTAATTTTGGTTGATATCAATGTCGCTACTCCCCTCCTCCTCCCTGATTTATATGAAGATGAAGAGATCATTTTAAACCCTTGTCTACTGAGTTTATTGTGTTCCACGTCTGTTAGGTGGGTTTCTTGTAAAAGTATTATTCCTGCTTTGTCTTTTTTCATTTTGCCTAGAATCTTGGATCTTTTAACTGGATTCAGGATTCCTTTTACATTATATGAAATTATTTTGGTTACACCCTGTTTCTCCATTGTGTTGTTTTGTTTAGTATAACTGTGTGGTGGCCCTCTTTTGTGCTACTCAGAAACTGAAAGAACATTAAAAACAAGAAAAACATTAAGAACATAGTGTAAAAAACTTTAAAACAAAAAGCTATCATAAGAACTTCCTGAGCTGAGGTCTTTTTAAAGACCCTGTAAGAGCCTTGATGGAGTGAAGGCTCTGAGGGAAATTCCTCAAACTCTGTTACGTGTTGAGGGCCCTCTCTTACCACTGAAAGTAGTCCCATGCTTTTAACGTGAGTTTCAGAACCCAATCCAAACTTGTAATGATTTTTTTTTTTCCTTTTATGCCTAAACCCTGTGAAATTGTGTGCACCCTCCCACCCCCATCACATCAAACATTCACGCAAAAACAGTATTTGTTAGTATGAGGAGAACGTGGATTATTGTCACATTTCTATTTTAACAAGTTTTTTTTTTTTTTAATTACAAAGACTTATTTGTTTCAAATAATATGATTGTTCCATGAAATGTTTTACCACATGCTGAATATGCATCTCCTTTAATGTTTGTTACCTTGTATGAGGGGGGTTGGATGTGCGGATTGATTCAAGAGAAAAAAAAAAAAAAAAAGGTCGCTATTCCAACCTGAAAACGGATAGTTTATCCGCGACGCTCTGGTGCTGGGTTTCCCGCTGCTGGTCCGTGGATTTTGAAGATCTTTGTGTTGTCCATGTTTGCGCTTTGATCTTCTCACTCGGGTCTGCTGGGGGTTTAAATACCGTTACCGGGAGGCCTCTTTTTGCCATGTCAGCTGTTGCTTCTTCCGCCGAATTATAGAGACACGTTTCATCGCCGTAGAAGACCCTTAACTTCGCAGGAAATGGTGTCTGAAAGCGCAATTTCTTCTCTCTTAACACCTTTTTCGCGTCATTGTATTCCCTGCGCTTTTTAAGGACCTCCGGGGCGTAATCGTGTTCCACGTAGACTTTTCTCTCCTGGTGCATAAATCCTTTTTTCTGCCAGGCCAGTCTTACAACCTCTTGTTTTATTTTGAAATTGGAAAATCTTACCAACACCGAACGTGGGGGCGCTTCCGCCGCCGGCCTAGCAGCTAATGAACGATGTGCCTTTTCTATCTTCAAGTCGGTGGTTTGTGGAATATCCAATTTCTCTCTTAGTAAGGATTCCACGCATTCTGCCATTGAGTTAAAACCATTTTCGGTTCCTTCTATCAGACCATGAATTCTTATGTTGTCTCTTCTTTGTTTTCCTTCTTGGTCGGTTAGCTTAGCCTCTATAGCTGCTTGTCTTTTGCGTAGGTCTAGCACAGAATCTTCGAGCACTTTTATTCGATCCTCTGTTTCCAAGATTCGGTTCTCGGCCTGGTCCACTCTGCTGTTTGTCCTTTTCAATTCTTCTCTGAATTCCCGAAATTCGGCCGTAACATCTCGGCGAAATCGTCGTAGCTCCTCAAATAGTGATTTCAGGCTAACCCTTTTGTTAGCTATCACCAGTTCCTCGTCTTCTGAACGGAGATCTTCCAGTTCGGATTCTCCGGCCGATACGTGTCCTGGCCTGGAGAATTTCAGTTTCTTCTGTTTTCCTTTAGACATGATGATTTTGTCTTTTGATTTTCACTCCTCCAAAAATCCATTAAGTTTGATTTTCAAGGTGTTATCCTGGGTTGGGTCTGAGAACTTCAGTGTTAAGCTGCAGTCGCCATGGCGTCCAGACCGGAAGTCCTAAAATAATTCTTTTGAACCACAATTCAAAAGCATTGTCTGATTTTCAATGGTTAATTTTCATAGAATTTTTATTTATTACCACTTCTGGCAGATTCAAGTTATTTCTGTGACCATTGTGGGTTTTTCTTTCATTAACAGAGGGGTACCAACAATTTTGTACATGTCTGTATATAGGTTTTTATAGTAGTGTTAGTTTTACTTTCCATGGGTAATCCCTTTGTTTGCCATGTGTGTGTTTCTGTCATTTGGTTGTCTACTATCATACTATCATGCTGCTGTTACACTGCAATTTCCCAGTTTGGGATCAATAAAGTACATCTATGATCTGAAGCATGTAAGTGTGACAAACATACAAAAAGAAAAAGAAAAAAAAAATCAGGAAGGGGGCAAATACTTTTTCACACCACTAAGTAGTCACAGTCTGTGCTCAATACTTTGTTAGTACATCTTTTGCCACAGGAGCCCCTTCTGGGTGGAGAAGAGGACCCAATTGCAAGGTGAGTTTGGTAACCCATTATTTATTACTAGACTGAACAGAACTGGAAACAGAAAATAAAGCAGCATTTGAGCTAAAACAAAGGCAAAAGCACAACAGACTTACTGACTGGCAGGATAATACAGGACTAGGCATGAACAGGCGAGACAGAAGCATATAATCATGCTAACGAGACAAGGACACCACAACTGATAGAGAATGACACACACACACACACACACACACACATAGACAGGGAAATAATTGGAATAATTGGCAGACAATGAGGAACAGGTGGGTACAATTAGGGGTACTCAGAGACAGCAGGGAGTGCCTGTAAGTACAGAACACATGAGGGACTGAGACAAAAGGTAAACAGGAACACATGAGACATGGCCATGGGACCACGACAAGGATAACATACAGAACAAAGAACAACACAAGGAATAAATAATACAAACAACCCAGGATAAAAGTAATAAACACAATTACTATAAGTAAATGACTAAGAAGAAAACACAGAGAAATAAACTAAGGGTGAGGACATGACTGAACTCATGTCCTGAGAATCACAAAAAGATCAAATATGAACATAAAGTGAGGACATGAGCACAGCCTTGTCCAAACCTTTCCAGTACCCCCCTCTCAAGGGTCAGATACAAGATGGCTCAAAGGGCAACATCAACAACCATCTACAAAAAAACAAAAAAAACAAAACACCCTCCCAGGGTGGGTGGTGGGGGTACAAGGCCAGCTAGGCCGAAACAAGTCCTTTTTCCCCTTCCCACAGTGTCCACAACAAAATGTAGCCTGGAGAACCAAACAAAGCCCCAGGCCCCATACCAATAAACAAAGCAGGTCGAGTGGTCTTCCATCGACCTACAGCCATCAGACCAGGGAACAAGATGGATCCAGGGATCTACCCAAATCCATGGGTCCCTATGCTGGAGTACATGATGGGTCTGATGGCCTACCAAAGTCCATAGATCAACAAATGGATGAACACCACGCATCGGGTGGCCCACCAAGTTCCAAGGACCACTAGATGGGTGCACACGGCACGTCGGGTGGTCTACCAAAGTCCAAGGACCACCAGGCGGAAGAACACGGCACCGTGGGGGCAATGACCTCAGGAACTTTTAACACAGGAGCTTTACCCACAGAAAATAATGACAACATACTGTAGATACTTTAAACTCTGGAGATAATGATAACACAGACTTTAAATTCAGAAGGAGACATGAGAGCCTTTTGCCCCGGAGACCACAAAGGAGCTCTTTGCTCCAGGGGCAACAACAGAGTTTTAACCCTGTAAGGATTCAAGTTGATTAAATGATCTGCCTCTCCTGCGGCTGGTGTCACAGATCCACACCTGTCACATGATTGGTCAAAAAGTATGGAAAAAAAATAAACCCAGATGTACCAAGCATTTCACATCACTAGATGGCAGCTCAGTCCTCCAGCTTACTGCTCTTCACTGGAGGACTGAGTTCAACTCACCAGAACCACGTTGAATATGATATCACTTCCGGGGTGCAGAAGAAGAGATGTATAAACAATTGCACAACATATAATTCAACAGGGAGGAAGCATTGCTCCAAATTTTGCCAACTATGATTCTAAAAGGGATTATCAGGTTCAGGTTCAGGTTACTTTATTTGTACCTGTAGGTAGATTTGTTTTGCAGTCTGGTGACATCCATATTTACAAGCCACAAATTACATTCAACATAGACACAAACACAGGTACATATGAAGCTGACTATAAACATGATAAGAATACTCAAGGCTCCATCAATCAGGGTATAAAAGACAAAGAGATGGGAGAAAAACCAGATGTAAGAGAGAAGGGTCATATTAAAAGTTAAAAACTAGTCATAGAGGTTAAAAACTCAAAGGTCTAAAACCCAATAAAATATTTAGAACCCAAGTGGCATCCTACAAAAATAAGTAAATATAAAATGGAGTTAATAAATAGGTACCTAAATTATGTGCAATATATTGTTACAGCTTGTTCAACTCTTTGACAGCAGCAGGGACAAAGCTGTTTTTGTGGAACTGGGTTCTACTTTTTGGGACAGCAAACCTCCGTCTTGAGGGAAGAAGCTGAAAGTGGCAGTGCAAAGGGTGGGAGTCATCATTTAAAATGGAGGTAGCCATCCTCTGTACTTCTCTGGTGTACAGGGATGTCAGGCTCAGCTGTGGCTCACCAAGCAAACGACTGGACCATCTAACTACCTGATCCAAGGATTTCCTCTGTTTCAGTTTTATTTGACCAAACCATGACACTAAAGAAAAGGATAAAACAGATTCAATAAAAGCCCGATAAAACATTGTCATTATGGTTCGGTCAACTTGGAAGCGTGCAAGTTTTCTCAAGCAATGCAAATGTTGCTGACCCTTTTTGCACACCCTTTCACAGTTCTCTTCAAAGTTTAAATTACTATCAATAATCGTCCCAAGATATTTGTAGGATTGTACACATTCGGTGGTCTAGCCTTTTAGTACGGTGACTTTTTCCTCCTAAAGCCAATAATCATGTCTTTAGTTTTTGTCGTATTCAGCTGCAGGTAGGAATCCTCACACCAGTGAACAAAATCATCAACTACTGGGCCGTGGCCACTCTCACCATCCTGGAGGAGACTGACAATAACTGAGCCATCAGCATACTTTATAATGTGTCTGTTGTCATGTCTGCTCTGACACATGTTTATGTACAGGATGAAGAGTAGTGGTGACAACACACACCCCTGAGGAGAGCCCGTAGAAGAGCACTTTAGGTCAGACAATGTACCATTGACCCTTACTCTCTGCGTCCTGTTGGTTAAGAAATCCAGAATCCAACCCACCAGATTATTGCTCAAATCAAATTGCTGCAGGAGCCTTTCAACTAAGATATGAGGTTGGATTGTATTAAAGGCGGAGGAAAAGTCCACAAATAAAAGTCTGGCGTGTGTCCCATTAATATCCAGATGTTTAAAAAGCATGTTAAACAGAGTGACAGTGGCATCCTCCACTCCTCTGTGAGGCCTACAGGCAAACTGCAGAGGATCCAATGCATGCTCAGTCTGCTTTAGGACCTCATATCTGACCAGTTTTTCAAAAATTTTCATTAAAATTGAAGTCAAAGCAACTGGTCTAAAGTCGTTTACCGTTTTAGGACAGCTGGATTTTGGAATGGGAACAACCACGGCTTCTTTCCAGATCTTAGGCACATGTTGTGTCTGTAAGGACTTATTGAAAATGTAATGAAATATAGGACTCAGTTCATGTGCACAGGACTTTACCAAGCGCCCACATATTATCAGGGCCCGGACTTTTGTTCACTTTTACAGCGCAGAACTCCCTTTTAACATCCTGCACCTCAATATTAAAGTGCTGATTGTCTTTGAGTTTCTGTTTCAAATCTTGGGTTTCTGTGCTAAAATCAAAGGAGTCAAAATGACCATAAAAACAATTAAGAGCATTAGCCAGCTCTGTGTCTGAATTAAAACCATCTAAAAACACATGATTACTGCGCTCTGTGCTCTGAAGGCCTGCACTAGTTTTCATACTGGCCCAGGCTGAACCAAGTTTCTTTGTTGCCATCTTGCTTTCCAACTCTGATTTATAATTCTGTTTTGCTCTTAAAATTTCGGCCTTCAGCTCTTTTGTGGCAACCTGTAGCTCAGAAACAGACCCCTGTTTAAAGGCAAGTGCTTTCCTCTAAGCAGGATTTTACTGATTTTGTAACCCATGGTTTGTTGTTGGGATATATTTTGACACGTTTACGTGGAACAATCTTATTTTTACAGAAAGCCATGTATGAGCATGCAACGTCCACCAAAGAGTCCAAATCATCCCCGCAGGCCAGTGTGAACATCTCCCAGTCTGTACAGTCAAAGCATTCCTGGAGGCTGTGCACTGACTCTTCTGTCCACACATCAATGTCTCTCGTCTCCACCTTGCCTCTTCTGAGAGCAGTTTTATATGTGGGCAGCAAATGTACACAGTTGTGATCTGAGGATCCTACAGGAGGAAGGGGGAGTGATTTATAGGCCCTCTCTATGGATCCATAGCACAGGTCCAATGTCTTTTTTCGCCTGGTTGGGCAGGAGACATACTGATAAAAGTTTTTAAGTGTCGTCTTTAAAGAAACATGGTTAAAATCCCCAAGAATGAAGTTTGGCGCCTCTGGAGAAATTGATTGCAGCTGCTGGATCACATCAAAGATAGTGCTGCAGGCGGAGTCAGCGTCTGCCCTTGGATGAATATACACAGTTGTGATGAAAAGCTGGGGGAACTCGCGAGGCAAATAAAAGGGGCGTAGTGACACAGACAGCAGCTCCACATTGGGTGTACAGATGCGCTCTCTGACCGTGACAGATGTGCAGTACTGCTTATTAATGTATAAACATACGCCGCCCCCCTGACGTTTCCCCATTACCTCTTCCCGCCAATCCGAATGCAGCGGGGCTCCAAAGCCGTCAAACCACAAGTCTGTGTCTCGGTCATGCGCAGTAAGCCAAGATTTGGTGAACGCCATGACACAGCAGTTCTTAAAGTCCTTCTGGTAGCGTACATTCCCTTGAATTTCATCCACCTTGTTTCTCAGAGACTGTACGTTCCCAAAAATCATCGAAGGAAGAGGAATGTTACCAAACTGACGTCTTCTCAGGCGAAATTTCACACCTCCACGCCTTCTGTGCTTCCTTCTGCCGTCTCTCCCGTCTCTCTTTTCACCGCTATGTCCGTCTCGCAAAATAAAGTCCGGCAGTTGCGGCTTAGGCTCAATCACAGCAGCTGCATCAACCGTGTTTAAATGCAGCAACATGTCCCTGGAATAATGTATCCTGCCCGCCATGATGCCGAACGTGTTTACCTCATAGACAAAGAGCCGGAGGAAAAGTAGCAGCAGTGCAAGAAAGGGAAGGAAGTCCATGTTGTTGGAACCAGGGAGCTCTTCGCCATACAGTCCACAAACACTCCAGGGCAGAAACAACACAGAGGATTTCATAAAAACGTATAAAAGTACATAAAAACAGACACACAGACGACGAACTTTTTCACCAGCTGCCGGTCGCTGCGTGTGCATGTGCCCATTTTGTTTTGGATTATTTAGTTTCGGAAGGGAAATATTTACCTTACGGACAGCACAAGATGGACCGGAGCGGAACACTTTTTGTCTGCCATTGACGAAGCTGCATGTGATGGAGATGACAATCCTGCCGGTTCTGCGGCATAATCTAACCAAAATTGAGGTGGAATAAATCAGAAGATAAATGTGAGAGTGTCTGGATGCGGGAGAGAAAGCGAAAATGACCAACAGAAGACAAAATAAGGACCGGGGATGAGCACACGGACGCATGGCAACACATGATGAACGGTAGGTCTAATGTTTTTATTTGTTTACATTCTACTGATTTTCTGGTTCATATATTTTGAAGATAACAAAAAACAGAAACAAAGACAGACAAAACCATCCTTTGTGTAAATATGTCCAAAGTCCACTTTGACTGAAAGTTATGTAATTCAATATGGCTGCTGTTACATAATGCAAATTAGATTTGTAAATTTACTGTCATCATAAACTTTGGATCATATTGGCTCTGAGAGAGATCCGTCGCTACCAGAAATCCACGGAGCTGCTCATCCATAAGCTGCCCTTCCAGCGCCTGGTGAGGGAGATCGCTCAGGACTTCAAGACCAACCTGTGCTTCCAGAGCTCCGCCGTCATGGCTCTGCAGGAGGCCAGCGAGGCCTACCTGGTGGGTCTCTTCGAGGACACCAACCTGTGCGCCATCCACGCCAAGAGGGTCACCATCATGCCCGAAGACATCGAGCTGGCCCGCCGCATCCGCGGAGAGAGAGCTTAGACTTTCTGCTGCACATCCCCCAACCACAATGCTCCGCACTGTGTGTCTATATATATATATATATATTTTATTTTTTTTTTCAATTTTTTTTTCCAGTTATTTATTTACACCTGTCGAAAAATGGGACACATTATGGTATGATGATGTTTATCTGTCCAGCTAACTCCTCCTCCAGTCGTCAAGCTAGGACTTTTTCATTTCACACAGTTTGTACATGTATTGAAATTATGCGTATTGTAACAATTTTCTGATACTCTCTCTAAATTTGTTCCACTTTGAATTGTAGATTGTTTGCTTTGCTTAAATCCTTGCATTTACTTGGTTTTTAGTTATATTACAGATCTAGCGTATATTGCATCTTCAAATTGTTACTGATTTTTCCGTTGTCGTTGGGCTAGCTATGCACTATCGATATTGGCTATAAACGAGCATATAATGTGCAGTGCACAATGCTCTTGTTTTTTTTTTTTTTATTTAAGTTTTTGTAAAGGGTATACAGGTCGTTACAGCAATGCAGTGTTTACATTTTCATCACATGTTCCCTTATTTTCTGATATCTGACAACATTGGAAGATTAATTCTTACAACACCCCTTTTTTTTTTTTTTTTTAAAGTGAAAGAAAAAGTGAAATTAAAGAGAAAAAAAAAACAAAAAACAAATAAAAAAAAACAAACAAACCAGTAAAAAACAAACAAAAAGAAAAAGTAAGTAAATAAAGATAAAAGAGCATCTGAGTAGCGTTGGAACAAAGAGCGGAACCATTATTGAAATGGTATTTGTCAAAGATTAGATCTAATGGCCCGAGCCCAACAAGCCCGCCCGGGCTTGTTGGGCCCGACTGCTTGACGACTGATTGGTATCGGGCTTGTTGTTACGAGCTATTCGGTCTCTGTACGACCGTTGTGAGAGTTTAGTTCGCATTGCCAACACTCGGTCGGAGTCATTCCCAGTGAGAGTTGGACTCCGCCAGGGCTGCCCTTTGTCACCGGTCCTGTTCATAATTTTTATGGACAGGATTTCTAGGCGCAGCCAGGGAATGGAGGGTGTCATGCTTGGTGACCACAGGATCTCATCTCTGTTGTTTGCAGATGATGTTGTCCTGTTGGCTTCATCCAGCAATGACCTACAGCTCTTGCTGGGACGGTTTGCCGCTGAGTGTGAAGCGGCTGGGATGAGAATCAGCACCTCCAAGTCCGAGTCCATGGTCCTCAGCCGGAAAAAGGTGGATTGTCCTCTCCGGGTTGGGGACAGGCTCCTGCCCCAAGTGGAGGAGTTTAAGTATCTTGGGGTCTTGTTCACGAGTGAGGGGAAAATGGAGCGAGAGATCGACAGACGGATTGGAGCAGCATCTGCAGTGATGCGGACGTTGTACCGGTCTGTTGTGGTGAAGAGGGAGCTTAGTTCTAAGGCAAAGCTGTCGATTTACCAGTCAATCTACGTTCCTACTCTCACCTATGGTCACGAGCTTTGGGTAATGACCGAAAGAACGAGATCGCGGATACAAGCGGCTGAAATGAGCTTTCTCCGTAGGATTGCTGGACTCACCCTCAGAGATAGGGTGAGGAGCTCAGTCATCCGGGAGAGGCTCAGAGTAGAACCGCTGCTCCTCCACATTGAAAGGAGTCAGTTGAGGTGGTATGGGCATCTGATTAGGATGCCTCCTGGACGCCTCCCACTTGAGGTGTTTCAGGCACGTCCCACTGGGAGGAGACCCCGGGGCAGACCCAGGACTCGGTGGAGAGACTATGTCTCCCAGCTAGTCTGGGAACGCCTTGGTATCCCCTCTGAAGAGCTGGAGCAGGTGGCTGGGGAGAGGGAAGTCTGGGCTTCTCTGCTTGAACTGCTGCCTCCGCGACCCGGACCTCCGGAAAAGCGGTAGAAGATGGATGGATGGATGGATGGATGGATAGATCTAATGGAAGACACATATGCGGTCCAGGGTTGCCAAAAGTTCATGAACCCATCCATGTCCTGTCTCAGTGCGAATGTCAACTTTTCCATCGAGTAAATGTCTTGGATCACGTTAGTCCAATCTTCAGGTGTAGGACAGTCCTTCAACATCCATTTTTTAGTTAGAGCTTTTTTGCTTGCCAATATTAAAACATTGAATAAGTATTTTTCTCCTCGTCTTTCCAGTGAGTCCGGTAGTAAACCCAAATACAAAGTTACAAAAGAAAAGGGAACTGTAATTTTGAATATTTTCCCCAATATTGTCTGTACCTTGGTCCAATATTGGTGGATAACTGGGCATGACCAAAACACATGAAAATGATTTGCAGTCTTTTCACCACACAAGCGCAAACAGTTCAATCCCTTATGGGTAAATTTGTTTTGTGCAGGTGTTCTGAAAAATCTTGCCAAGTTTTTCCATCCAAATTCTCTCCACTGCAGGGATGAGGTACTTTTCCATTGCTGTTTATTTAGCTTTTCCCATATTTCCAGTTGTAAAGTGAAATTCCCCTCTTTTTCCCATCTCTCTTTTATATAAGATGTGTTGTCTCCTTTTAAGTCTTGAAGACCTTGGTATATTTTAGAAATGTATCTGATCCCTGGGATCCCTTTATATGCCATTAAGAAGACCTTCAGAACACCTGACTGGGCCCTTTCCAAGACCTCCTTTTTAAGTATATTGTTTATGTGGTGTCTAAGCTGGAAGAACCTGTAAAGGTCTTGATTTATTAGGCCTTGTTTTTTCAAATCTTCAAAACTTCTTAAGATTTGCCCTTTAAAAAAATCGTAATATTTTATCAGCCCTTTCTCCTTCCACTTTTTAAATCTGGTGTCTGTTTTATTAGGAGTAAAGTCCTGATCATAGGCGATCCATTGCAGAAGTCGATAGGGCTCTTTAGTTTGATTCTCTCTGACTATCTTAAACCAAATTTTTAGCTGGGTCTCTATCCACGGGTTAGTGTTATTCAAAAGCTTAGGTAAGGCATTGTTCCCTATTATCGCCTGTAGGGGGATGTCACTTGTTATTTGGCATTCAATCTCCTTCCATTGTGCAGTGTAGACTGGGTTACATATCTCTACTAAAGTTTTAATTTGTGCGGCTTTAAAGTAGTCCCTGATATTTGGCAGCGCGAGCCCACCTTTGTCTTTGTTTAGCTGTAGGGTTCTATATCTGATTCTAGGTCTCTTGCCCTGCCATATGAATCTTGAGATCCTTCTGTCCAGCTCCTGCCATGTTTTTTTGGGAGGTTCTACCGGTATTGTTTGGAAAAGGTATAGAAGACGTGGAAGTATATTCATTTTGACTGCTTCAATTCTTTGTGCAGTACCCAAGAATGGTATCATATTCCATCTTGCTAGGTCAGATTTTATTTTTGTCACCAGTGGATCATAGTTTAGTGATATAATTTTGTTGAGTTGTTTCGGGATATTGACCCCCAGATATTTCATAGATTCCGACTCCCAGTTAGTTTTGAGTTTGCTTAGTGAATAATGATTTGGGTCATAGTTGAATGTTAAAACTTGGGTTTTATGCATATTTAATTTGTACCCCGATAAATCTCCATACTCTGAAAAAACTGAGGTTAGTTCTGGTAAAGAAGTGTCCGGCTGCCCTAGGTATATTAAAATGTCATCAGCAAAGAGTGCTATTTTATGTTCCTTCTGACCAAGTGTAATACCTTGAATTTTTTGGTTTTGTCTTATCCATTGGCTCAGAGGTTCTATGAAGATTGCAAAGAGCAGTGGAGACAGGGGGCAGCCCTGACGACATCCTCTTTCCAGTTCAAAAGATGATGATAAATTACCGTTAATCCTTATTTTAGCTGTTGGTTTTTTATATAATGCCTGTATAGTTCTAATGAAGTTGTTATGAAAATTGAAACTGGATAAGATTCTATATAGAAAAGACCAGTCAACCGAATCGAATGCTTTTTCAGCATCTAATCCCAATATGACTGCATTTAAGTTATATTTTTTTATATGATGAATTATGTGTAAAGTGCGTCGAATGTTGTCTTGTGTCTGTCTTTGTCTTATAAAACCTGTTTGGTCTAAATGAATTAGGTCTGTCAGTATATTTTCTAACCTTTTGGCAAGGATAATGGTAAAAAGCTTATAGTCCTGATTTAGTACACTGATTGGTCTGTAGTTGGAGCACTCTAGTTTATCCTTTTCAGGTTTAGGTATAACTGCAATGACCCCTTCTCTCCAGGAGGGGGGGATTTCCCCTGTGTGGAGGACATAATTAAATGTTTTCAGGAGGAGAGGAGATAGTTGCTGTTTAAAGGTTTTGTACCACTCTGCTGTATAGCCATCAGCTCCTGGGGATTTGTTAGCTTTAAGTTTCATAATTGTTTTTTCCAATTCTTTAGGATGTATTTCTGACAGTAGTGTTTTATTTTGTGACTCCGTAAGTTGGGGAAGGTTTAATGTTTTTAGGAATGCCTCGGATGCGTTTTTATGTTTTTTGTGGGAGTATAAGTTCTTATAGTAATTCTCGAAGTTTTTAAGAATATCCTGAATTCTGAATTTTATTTCCTTTGATACTGGGTCTCTGATTTTGTAGATTGCTCTTTCTGTTTGATGTTTCCTCAATTTATAGGCTAGCAATTTTGCCGATTTACTGCCTGCTTCATAGTATTTTTGTTTCAGAAATGTAAGTTTCTTCTGGATTTCTATTGTGTAGATCTCATTTATTTGGTTTTTAATTCCCTTAATCTTGAGCGAGTCAGTAGAATGAGTGTTGCCTTTGTGTTCTTTTTCTAGGTTCCTAAGTTCTGACTCTAATGTGGATAGTTTTTCTTGTCTTAGTTTCTTTTGGGTGGCCAGTTTTGCAATAATCTTTCCTCTTATTACAGCTTTACATGCATCCCACAGTATTAAAGGGGATACTTCTCCATTATCGTTATCTTCCAAATATCTGAGAATATCTGATTCCAATTCATCTTTCAATGGTCCTTTCAGGACATTTGAATTTAACCTCCAAGAAAATGTATTATTTGTGTATTTTTGGATATTTAAGTCCATGTAGATCGGACTGTGGTCGGAGAGATCCATCAGTCCTATTTTACATGTTTTTACTCTTCCAATGTCTCTATTAAACATAAAAAAATAGTCAATCCTTGAGTAAGATGAATGTGGAGTTGAGTAAAATGTATAGTCTTTTACACTGGGGTTGAGTTCCCTCCACACGTCACAGATTCCCAATTCTTTTAGTAGCATCCGAGTCTTCCTGTTTTGGGTGTTATTTTGATGTGGGGAATTACCAGAAGCATCCCAGTATGGATTCAGTCTAAGATTGAAGTCCCCACCACATATCACTAAACCTTGAGCTTTAGTTATCATTAGGTCGAATACATTTTTATAAAATTTCCAGTTAGCCCCTGGGGGAGCATACACATTCAGCAGGGTGATATCTTCTCCCTCTAGCCGCCCAGTTACCAAACTGTATCTCCCTTCTTTATCTTTGTGTTCTGATTTTTTTCCAAATGTAATTTTGGTTGATATCAATGTCGCTACTCCCCTCCTCCTCCCTGATTTATATGAAGATGAAGAGATCATTTTAAACCCTTGTCTACTGAGTTTATTGTGTTCCACGTCTGTTAGGTGGGTTTCTTGTAAAAGTATTATTCCTGCTTTGTCTTTTTTCATTTTGCCTAGAATCTTGGATCTTTTAACTGGATTCAGGATTCCTTTTACATTATATGAAATTATTTTGGTTACACCCTGTTTCTCCATTGTGTTGTTTTGTTTAGTATAACTGTGTGGTGGCCCTCTTTTGTGCTACTCAGAAACTGAAAGAACATTAAAAACAAGAAAAACATTAAGAACATAGTGTAAAAAACTTTAAAACAAAAAGCTGTCATAAGAACTTCCTGAGCTGAGGTCTTTTTAAAGACCCTGTAAGAGCCTTGATGGAGTGAAGGCTCTGAGGGAAATTCCTCAAACTCTGTTACGTGTTGAGGGCCCTCTCTTACCACTGAAAGTAGTCCCATGCTTTTAACGTGAGTTTCAGAACCCAATCCAAACTTGTAATGATTTTTTTTTTCCTTTTATGCCTAAACCCTGTGAAATTGTGTGCACCCTCCCACCCCCATCACATCAAACATTCACGCAAAAACAGTATTTGTTAGTATGAGGAGAACATGTGGATTATTGTCACATTTCTATTTTAACAAGTTTTTTTTTTTTTTAATTACAAAGACTTATTTGTTTCAAATAATATGATTGTTCCATGAAATGTTTTACCACATGCTGAATATGCATCTCCTTTAATGTTTGTTACCTTGTATGAGGGGGGTTGGATGTGCGGATTGATTCAAGAGAAAAGAAAAAAAAAAAAAAAAAAAAAAAAAAAAAAGGTCGCTATTCCAACCTGAAAACGGATAGTTTATCCGCGACGCTCTGGTGCTGGGTTTCCCGCTGCTGGTCCGTGGATTTTGAAGGTCTTTGTGTTGTCCATGTTTGCGCTTTGATCTTCTCACTCGGGTCTGCTGCGGGTTTAAATACCGTTACCGGGAGCCCTCTTTTCGCCATGTCAGCTGTTGCTTCTTCCGCCGAATTATAGAGACACGTTTCATCGCCGTAGAAGACCCTTAACTTCACAGGAAATGGTGTCTGAAAGCGCAATTTCTTCTCTCTTAACACCTTTTTCGCGTCATTGTATTCCCTGCGCTTTTTAAGGACCTCCGGGGCGTAATCGTGTTCCACGTAGACTTTTCTCTCCTGGTGCATAAATCCTTTTTTCTGCCAGGCCAGTCTTACAACCTCTTGTTTTATTTTGAAATTGGAAAATCTTACCAACACCGAACGTGGGGGCGCTTCCGCCGCCGGCCTAGCGGCTAATGAACGATGTGCCTTTTCTATCTTCAAGTCGGTGGTTTGTGGAATATCCAATTTCTCTCTTAGTAAGGATTCCACGCATTCTGCCATTGAGTTAAAACCATTTTCGGTTCCTTCTATCAGACCATGAATTCTTATGTTGTCTCTTCTTTGTTTTCCTTCTTGGTCGGTTAGCTTAGCCTCTATAGCTGCTTGTCTTTTGCGTAGGTCTAGCACAGAATCTTCGAGCACTTTTATTCGATCCTCTGTTTCCAAGATTCGGTTCTCGGCCTGGTCCACTCTGCTGTTTGTCCTTTTCAATTCTTCTCGGAATTCCCGAAATTCAGCCGTAACATCTCGGCGAAATCGTCGTAGCTCCTCAAATAGTGATTTCAGGCTAACCCTTTTGTTAGCTATCACCAGTTCCTCGTCTTCTGAACGGAGATCTTCCAGTTCAGATTCTCCGGCCGATACGTGTCCTGGCCTGGAGAATTTCAGTTTCTTCTGTTTTCCTTTAGACATGATGATTTTGTCTTTTGATTTTCACTCCTCCAAAAATCCGTTAAGTTTGATTTTCAAGGTGTTATCCTGGATTGGGTCTGAGAGCTTCAGTGTTAAGCTGCAGTCGCCATGGCGTCCAGACCGGAAGTCCCTTTTTTTTTTTTTAATAGTAATATGTACATATGTATACTAGCTGCTCTTGTTTTTTCTTGCCTTCTGATTGTTGCTCTGAGTGTTGCTATCCCTGTGCTGTTGCAATCCTGCAATTTCCCCATTGTGGGACTAATAAAGGCTTATCTTATCTTATCTTATTCTACATCTTTCTCATTTACAGTACGCCATTGTCTCTTACCACTTTCAAGTTACAGCCTTTGAAATTTGTGATATCTAAACAGAATATTTTCTTGAAAAAAAAAAAATTTCGCCACCAGAGAGTGCATGCAGATGGTGCTTATCTACGACCAAAATCCTCTCAGGGTTAAACATCATAAGAGCTTAAGGCTCTGGCAGTAACATACAGCATCTCACAAAAGTGAGTACACCCCTCACATTTTAGTAAATATTTTATTATATCTTTTCATGGGACAACACTGAAGATATGACATTTTGATACAATGTAGTCAATTTGTTGTTCCCTCAAAATAGCTCAACATACAGCCATTAATGTCTAAACCACTGGCAACAAAAGTGAGTACACCCCTAAGTGAAAATGTCCAAATTGTGCCTAAAGTGCCAATATTTTGTGTGGCCACCATTATTTTCCAGCACTGCCTTAAAACTTGGGCATGAAGTTCACTAGAGCTTCACGGGTTTCTGCTGAAGTCCTCTTCCACTCCTTCATGACAACATCACAGAGCTGGTGGATGTTAGAGACCTCGCGCTCCTCCACCTTCCGTTTGAGGATGCCCCACAGATGCTCAATAGGTAAATAAAGTAGGTAATAATAAAAGTAAATTTTGCATTTCATTTGGAAATCAAAGTCCCAGAGTCTGGAGAAAGAGTAGAGAGGCACAGAATCTAAGTTGCTTGAGGTTTAGTGTGAAGTTTCCACAGTCAGTGCTGATTTGAGGAACCATGTCATCTGCTGGTGTTGGTCCACAGGACATGAGCACAGTAATGTCCAAACCCTTACACCTTTGGCAGCAATTGCAGCCTCACGTCTTTTTGAACATGATGTGACAAGGTTGGCACACCCATTTTTGGGCAGTTTCCCCCATTCCTCTTTGCAGCACCTCTCAAGCTCCATCAGGTTGGATGGGAAGCATTGGTGCACAGCCATTTTCAGATCTCTCCAGAGATGTCCAGTTGGATTCAAGTCTGGGGTTTGGCCGGGCCACTCAAGGACATTCACAGAGTTGTCCTGAAGCCACTCCTTTGATATCTTGGCTGTGTGCTTAGGGTCGTTGTCCTGCTGAAAGATGAACCGTCACCCCAGTCTGAGGTCTGCTCTGGAGCAGGTTTTCATTCACTTCACTTTCATAGTTTATTCACACACTCTCTATCAACAGCATGAATGAATTACAATATGAATTATCAACAACATCATTCAGGATGTCTCTGTACAGTGCTGCATTCATCTTTCCCTCTATCCTGACTAGTGTCCCATTTCCTGACACTGAAAAACATCTCCAAAGCATGATGCTGCCTCCACCATGCTTCACTGTAGGGATGGTATTGTTGTGGTGATGAACAGTGCCTGGTTTCCTCAAAACATGACACCTGGCATTCACACCAGAGTTCAGTCTCTGTCTGTGGTGCAGGTGTAGTGTCGCCTACTACTGATCGGAAGGTCAGAGGTTCGATTCCTACTCTGTCTGCAGTCTGCATGTCGAAGTGTCCTTGAGCAAGACACTGAACCCCCATTTGCTCCTGGTGGGTCAGGCCAGCACCGGTGCATGACAGCTCTGCCACCATCGGTGTGTGAATGGGTGGAAAGCAGGATCTGTAAAACGCATTGGTTATCTAGAGATGAGAAAAAGCACTATATACACATGAATGCCATTTACCATGATCAGACCAGAGAATTTTATTTCTCATGGTCCAAGAGTCCTTCAGGTGCCTTTTGGCAAACTCCAGGCAGGGTGCCATGTGCCTTTTACTCAGGAGTGGCTTCTGTTTGGCCTCTCTACCATACAAGCCTGATGGCTTTGGTGGATTGCTGCAGAGATGGTTGTCCTTCTGGAAGGTTCTCCTCTCTTCACAGAGGAACACTGGAGCTCTGATAGAGTGACCATTGGGTTCTTGGTTCACCTCCCTGACTAAGACCCTTTTCTGCCGGCCAGCTCTAGGAAGAGTCTTTGTGGTTCCAAATTTCTTCCATTTATGGATGATGTAGGCCACTGTGCTCATTGGGACCTTTAAAGCAGCAGAAATTTTTCTGCACCCTTCCTCATATTTCTGCCTTGAGACAATCCTGTCTCGGAGGTCTACAGACAATTCCTTTGACTTCATGCTTGGTTTGTGCTCTGACACGCACTGTCAACTGTCGGACCTTATATAGAGAGGTGTGTGTCTTTCCAAATCATGTACAATCAACTGAATTTACCACAGGTGGACTCCAGCTAAGCTGTAGAAAAATCTCAAGGAAGGTCAGTGGAAACAGGATAAACCTGAGTTCAATTTGAGCTTCATGGCAAAGGCTGTGAATACTTATGTACATGTGATTTTAGTTTTTTATTTTTAATAAATTTGCAAAAATCTAAAAAAACAAAACAAAACAAAAAAACAAGTTCACATTGTCATCATGGGGTACTGCATGTAGAATTTTGAGGAAAAAAAGTGAATTTAATCCATTTTGGAATAAGGTTGTAACAAAATGTGGAAAAAGTGAAACACTGAATACTTTCCGGATGCACTGTAAGTGCTGGTTCAAACACTGCATGTTTAAAGGAGCTGGAAACCACACCACCTGAAAGTGAAATGCTTATCAGTTCAACAGCTGAAGGACCAATTGACTCAAAAACAGCTTTAAAAAAAAAACAAAAAAAACCCAGCTTAGTAGGGAGAACATCAGCAGCGGAAGAGGAGGGTTTCATTTTCTGCAGCAGAGCAGTGATGTCCTGAAGGGTCACAAGACTAAAAGTGGACCAAGTACAGGCTGAGGACATAACACTGGCACAGTCAAAAGAAGATGATGACAAAATGTTTTCTCTGATATCTCTGATCTTGTCAACAAAGAAATTAAGAAAAGTGTTACTGTTTGCTTTACAGAACACAGGAATTAGAGGGGCTGCAGGTGAGACAAGAGTGTTAATTATGTCAAATAAGACTCTCGGATTTTTATTATTTGTGAAGATTATGTGTGGAAAAATACTGATTCCTGGCATCCCTCAGCATATCATTTAAAGAGGTTCTGAGCTCCCTTAGATGGAGTCTGTGAACCTCCAATTGGGTGGATTTCCATAGGCGTTCTACCTTACGACAATTTCTCCTTAAGGACCGAATGGAGTCATTTATCCAAGGGTGAGACTTTTTAGGAGAGGCAAGGGTAGATTTCACTGGTGCCACTTTGTCTAAAATAGCCATACAGTGGCTGTTTAATGTCTGAGTGAAAGCATCAAGATTTTTAATTCCCATCAGTAAGTGTGGCTCAAACAAAGCAGAGAAGTCATTAGCAACATCTTTGTTAATAATCTGCCTTTTTGCAGCCATTTTCAGAGGGGGAGGATTCACAGGGAAATTAACATTAAAAAGCACACTGTGGCGGTTCGGTTAACCCCCACAACAGACTAAGGACAGACAACTCGCTACTCCTGGTTTTTTCCGCTACACTACTGAGACGTAATGTGCCATTCATGCCTTGTGATGTTAATGTTGCCTCTCATGCATTGTGTTCATGCGTCCTGTCCTTACTGTGACCTAGAGACTCAGATCAATATGTAGATGTGCCTGTTAACCTCTTTGTTCTGTACCTGGAGCAGAGTCTAGCAAATCTGCCTATTGTGATGTATGTCTCACAAATGCAAATATCTCATGCCTGTTCTGCAGTCCCTTTGATCAGACCAACTGCTGTGACGCTGCCTTGATGTATTGTTTGAGTTGGGTATAAATACTGCACAGGTTCTGTAACACTTCCTCTCAATCTCTCAACCTCTGCTGCAGGACACAGACTTTGTGTCCGCCTCTCCTCCTCTCCTTCTCTGAGAGCCGTGGGCTCGCTCTCGGCACGCATGCACGGCGCCGGGAGCGGAGCTTTTGACGGCGGTATGATAATAAAACTCTACTTAAAACCTCCAACGACGCTGCATTATTTCATGCCGCTGCACTGGTGACCCCGATGAACACGCACACGCTTTGTGCGAAGCAACCTTCTGAGCTGGACAGCTGCACTGGTGACCCGTTCTTCAGGATGAGATCTGCACGTCTGAGATCTGCTCATCCACGCTGGACCAGCCACGCTCGCAACTCCTCCACACGAGAGCTCAGGCACCTTGTCCCTTCTCCACGACGGCGTCCTCCATGGCCGGCGGAGAACACAACGCGTGGACCTGAACGCACCACGCCCGAGCCTGAGGAACAAAGATTGTCTATTCCCGCTCACCGCTCCAACGCATCTGCACGAGCCTGAGGGACAAAAGATCGTCTATTCCCTCCCACCGCTCCAACGCACCATGGCCAATCATGCAGCCACAGCTCAACCTGGATTTTTATCGGCGCCGTCTGCGCCGATCTCCACCAAGTTTCTGCACCCTGACTCGCCACTCCAGCGGCCCACCCACGCACGGAACTCCCGCGTACGCACCGGGGAGTTACGAGGACGGCGCATCAAGCACGGGACAAGTAACGGCTCCAGAGACCGCCATCATCCCCCGCCGCTGCTCACAGAACCTTCAGGGCTGCTCGTTCACCTGAAGCAAGCACGCAGCTCGCCACTGGATTTTTTAATGGTCTCAGCCACGGCACAAAGGGATTTCAGCCGTCAGCTGTTCCCGGGGGCTTTGGGGTTGCTCCTGCACCTAAAGCCAACACGCCAGTCCCTCTGCTTTTGTTTATTTTTTTCTTACAGCCGCTCCTGCTTTTCTTCATGGCCACGAGAGGAGTCAGAGACTAATTTTTCTTCTTGTGATCTCCGCACGCGCAACGGGACAGCCCCTCGACGTCGCGGAGCAGCAAGCAATTTTTGCGTGGCTCAGGACGATTTTACAGCCCCTGCCGGCACTTACTACCCCTCCCCTCCCTCCCCGTCCGCCTGCAGCGAGCTTCTCCCACAGCTCGCTCACACAGATGGATTATCGAGGTCTCGGCCCCCTGCCGCGCCCTCTGGGGGGGAGCGTGTGGCGGTTCGGTTAACCCCCACAACAGACTAAGGACAGACAACTCGCTACTCCTGGTTTTTTCCGCTACACTACTGAGACGTAATGTGCCATTCATGCCTTGTGATGTTAATGTTGCCTCTCATGCATTGTGTTCATGCGTCCTGTCCTTACTGTGACCTAGAGACTCAGATCAATATGTAGATGTGCCTGTTAACCTCTTTGTTCTGCACCTGGAGCAGAGTCTAGCAAATCTGCCTATTGTGATGTATGTCTCACAAACGCAAATATCTCATGCCTGTTCTGCAGTCCCTTTGATCAGACCAACTGCTGTGACACTGCCTTGATGTATTGTTTGAGTTGGGTATAAATACTGCACAGGTTCTGTAACACTTCCTCTCACTCTCAATCTCTCAACCTCTGCTGCAGGACACAGACTTTGTGTCCGCCTCTCCTCCTCTCCTTCTCTGAGAGCTGTGGGCTCGCTCTCGGCGCGCATGCACGGCGCCGGGAGCGGAGCTTGTGACGGCGGGATGATAATAAAACTCTACTTAAAACCTCCAACGACGCTGCATTATTTCATGCCGCTGCAACACAACTGTAATCACTGATAAGGAAAATCATCCACACACACATTTTCAGTATTCAAGCCCAGTGATAAGACAATGTCCAAAGTATGACCCAACATGTGTAGGGCCCGCGACATACTGGATGAGGTTTTTAAAAAAAAAAAAAAAAAAAAAGGAACGATGGATAAAAAGTCAACAGCTGTGTTACGTGTAACATCAATATGAATGTTAAAATCACCAATAACTAAAATCCTCTCCGGTTTAAAAAGAGAAGATAAAAAGTCTGTAAAATCTGCAAGACACCTGCAGAGCCAGGAAAACCATCCATCCATTTTCTTCAGAGGTCCGGGTCGTGGAGGCAGCAGCTCAAGCAGAGAAGCCCAACTTCCCTCTTCCCGTCCACCTTCTCCAGCTCTTCAGAGAGGATACCAAGACATTCCCCGGCCAGCTGGGAGATGTTGCCTCTACATTGTGTCCTGGGTCTGCCCCAGGGTCTCCTCCCAGTGGGACATACCCAAAACACCTCAAGTGGGAGGCGTCCAGGAAGCATCCTGATCAGATGTCCAAACCACCTCAACTGGCTCCTTTCAATATGGAGGAGCAGCGGTTCTACTCTCAGCCTCTCCCGGATGACTGAGCGCCTCACCCCATCTCTGAGGGTGAGTCCAGCAATCCTATGGAGAAAGCTTATAGGATTGCTATCGTCCTCCTGGACGATAAATTAAAACACAATAAAAGGCATTAAAAGTCTGGACTTATTATCTGAGACTCAAAGGAGGAGAAGGGCTCAGAGTTTACCAATCTGCACAGGTGTCCATCCCGATATACGACAACAAGTCCTCCACCATGGCGCAGTCCGGGGAGTCCCGATAACAGAGCAGCCAGGGGGACTGAGCTCCTTCAGGTGGAAAAACTCATTTTCTGTCTACCATGTTTCCACCAAGAACAAAAAAATCCATGTCCTCCCTCAAAAAAAGTTGATGAAGAATGAAGGATGTGTTAGAAGTGGAGCGAGCGTTGAGTAATGCCATCCGGTTGGGCAACGACAGCTAATCGGGGTGGAACTGACCGCAGACACCTGTTGCGGTCACGTGATTTCCAGCTATGCCGTGCAGTCAGTCTCTGGTCAGGCAGGACAGACCAAGACCCTGACGGCAGAACCATGATCCCATCCACAAGCGTCCTGGGCAGAAGGGATTGTGAGATGGGAGAGCAACCCAGCATCTGCAGAAGAGCGTCTGGAGTCATGTTCTGGAGGGAAACAGCAGACACCAGGGTGCATTCATGGAAACCAAACCAGAAACCCTCGATCCAGAGGACTAGTCTCTTCTTAGCCTGACAGCCAGCTCTGCAACTCCGTCTCCTGGGTTTCTTCCCAGGCTTGCCAGAATGGCAGGTCATGAAGAGAAGCCGGTACGCCGGTGCAGAGGTGGACTTACCATTTGGCAGAGGTAGGTGACTTCCTTAGTGGCCTTGGTCTGCTAAGGGCCCCAGTCTAAGAGGAGCCCCATATACAGTATATTTTTTAAAATGTTTATCATATTTAACATGATGTCCAACAAAATAAACAAACACCAGTATTTACATAAATGGCAAATCAAATCATAAATGTAATGTCCTCCCCCCTTCTCTTCAGACTGTTGGACTCTTCCACGGTGTTTCTGAGACATGTGTATATGCGTATCGTTGGTTGCATTGTAAACAAACTGCACAGGATGTAGAATAACAGCAAAATGGAAGCAAAGTTATCCAAGCGGTGCAGAGAAATGGAGAAAAGGGGAAGAGCACAGAAAATTATCAAAACAACCTTTTTCACTTCAACCTGGGAGGAGACTAACCCTCCTGAAGAGCAGATAGATGGCAACGCTGCTTGTACGAGGACGCATGATATGCTAATGATAAGCACCTGTTATGAGGAGGCAGTGGTGATGCAGGCTGATGACAGTAGAGGTAAACAACAAAGTGTTTTTACTAGTTTTTCCTAATTGCAAGATTTGCACAGGCCAAGGTTTACATTGTTAAATTTAAATATGATCAATTGTGCTCCCCAGGCAGGCACAAGATATCAGCAGCCTAAGCAAGCAGATGACATTACATGAGATTAAATATAGTTTTGAGAGTTTTCTTTGCACTAAAAGTTGTGGGAAGAATTCCAAATTTTAAAGCACATGGCTTTTTCCATAGTTTACTGCAATGATATTCTATATACCACCACAAGAAAAGCACAGGATTGTCAAAAAACATTCCTGTTAAACAGTGATTTGTAAATTACTCAGAACCTTCTGCTATACAGAAAAAGAAAAAAACAAAACAAAAAACTTGTGCAACAGCAATTACAGACTTTAACACAATTAAATGAGAATGAAGTAGCTACTCAAATTTGTCATAAAAATGATCAACACTATTGGCTACTCTTGCTGAGAACTTTAATAAAAAGGATGAAAAAAAGAATTATCCATTACAACAGCTAAATTGCATTGAATGCATGTTAGAGAGTATAGATTTGGAAACTATTGGCTGCAGCTTCATTTGAAAACTCCCTAACCGCAGCGGTCCCCAACCACTCTGTATCAAGTGCAGAGAAATAATTTATTCTGTTGCTCTGTATTGTCTATCAAAGTCTGCATTTTTCTGAAAAAAAAAAAAAAAATTACCGAATGTTCTCTTTCCATGCCTGACCCCTACCTGTCTATCTGCTGCATATCTTGACACACACTTGTCACATCAGATACTCATCTTTCCTTTACCGGGAGGAGGGGCTGTCCTTGGGGGGTTTGCTGGAGCACATGTTGGCCCGTGTCCAGACCAGAGATTCACAGCTTTAAAGCTCACTGATGAGATGTAGTAATGATTTTACCTCTAAAGATGTATAAAATGTTACAATCTGGCTGTAGTGTTAGAGTTGCTCGTTTGTATGTGGTTTTATGGTGTCTCTCCTCACACGCACCTCTGCAACAGTACTTTTCAGGCAGGCGGACTTTTCTTCAACACAAACCCAGCACTTCATACATGTGGTCAAGACAGAGACGTGGGGAGATTTCCACCTGCGGGTCGGGGGAGACACGACAGGATGGTGTAGGAAAACATGCAGGTAAATGTTTTGTTTTTTTTTCTTTTTAAAAATTGCACACTGTTTTTTGCTGATGCATTCTGTTAATACTCACTGTAAACACAGAAGTGAGCGCGGTGCAGCGACACATTTGATTGGTTAGACTGAGTGTTTGAGTGCTATTCAGGGACAAATTTGATTGGTGAAATTGGCGGAAGTTGACGAGGACTGGCCAAAATTGCATGAAAGTTGTGGTGATTGGACAAAGTTGCAAGGTCGCTCAAAAGATGCGGCGATGGCCTGATTTCTTGTGAATTAGCGCGATCACGATATCATGAAATCCTGGAGGGACTGGTAAGTGTGAACAGATTTTCAAGAGTCTACATTCAATTTGTTAAAATTCTTTGTTTTTCCTACAGATGTAATTCTTGATGCCTGAACGACATCATTTGAAGACTTCTGAGGACAATAAGTTTCAGGTAGGATTTCAATAAGGCCTGAAAAAAAAAAAAGTGTAGCACAAAGAAAAAGTAGGGCCCCATATCTGCCTTTGTCTTGGGCCCCAAATGGACCAAGTCCACCCCTGCTCAGGTGAGGAGGGAGAACACAAACGGGGACGGGAAAGTTTGTCTGTAACCCTCCCAAGAGTCAAATGATTGTTCCATAGACAGTTTAACCTGGCACAATGACTGCCGATCATAACTCAGTGCAGCGAAGACAGATTCATATAGTGATAGGGTTGATATAACAACAAAAATGACAAACAGTGAGAGACAATAGATGAAGTGAAGCAGTAGCCAGGCCAAACACAGGCGCCATCTTACTTCCTTCAGTGTGTACAGCATGTCAGGGTCCAAAATCAAGTGACGCTGAAGCATCACCAGAAACCAGAACTTTACCCTAAAGCTAAACTTTAGTCCAAACTCAAAGTTAAGTGTAAAAAAAAAAAAAAAAAAAAAAAAAAGATGAGCCTGTGCTAGCAGAAAAAAAAAAAAAAAAACAGTTACAGAAACCTTGGAGATGGAGATGCACTCAGACTCCCATTTTGACTGGGAGGGACACGACCTGAAGCAAAGGATCTCTATGGTCCAATATTTGTTTCTGTATGCACAAGTCCACTAGGGTCAAGTTCTGCACAGACATTTTTTTCTACCTGCCTGAATGTTCTGCAGTGTTATGTTAATAATATGCTGAATCTGTTTTCACAAATTCCCTTTAAACTCTCAGATGACAGTCTGTGCTTTGTGTGAAACAACCTTCAGAATTCTTCTTGATAATGTCAATGCTCATTATGCTTTAGGTATTATTTTAATTCATTTTTGTTAATAAATGAACCTTAAATTCCACTGCTTTGACATTTCTATGAATTGAATATTTTCTTTAATTTTACAACGAACATATCCAAAGGTTTAAAACGTTTACTATTAAGAGACTTCAGAATGAAAAAGCAAGTGGTTTATACATTTGTTAAAATATGGTCGGTTTTATCGTGAAGCTGAATAAGTTCTTTCATCTGAAAAAAGGCTTTATGTCTTGGTGTCAGCGATCCACAGCAGACCCTGATCTCTTTTTCCTGTTCTGATATAAAAGACTATACAAAGTGCTCAGGCCTACCAAGTTTGACTTTGCATTTTCCTGGCATAATTTCTTTTTGCTACTTTCTTTAGGGGTCACCACATTTCCAGGCATAATTTATTTATCAAATATAAAGATACTCTCCTTAAAACCCGGGGTTTGGTAGTTGCTACTGCTGGAGGTCCAGACGACGTTTCCGTAGGAACTGTGGAGGTCGTCTGGTATGGAGGCGGAGACACAGGCGGAGGTTTGGAGGAGGTTTCAACCCGGCCGTGGACCATGGATGATGAGTTCGTAATAGAGAGGAGAAGGTCTGTAAGTTCTGGATGGCTCCACAGGCTGGGGCACACTTCCAGAACCTGTGCGGCTCCAACCCAGCACTCCTGTACTGCCTCAGGAGTGCGGGAAATATGAGCCTCCGATAAGATGTTATTTATCACCCTCAGAGCAAAACACTCCTCCTCACTGAGCCACCATCGTTCATCATCTGAAAGCACTGCCATGCCAGTGGGATGATGGGTTTTAAACAAAAAGTACGGGAGGGAAGGGGAAAAAAAGGCAAAACTCAGGCTGCTGGTGCCCACAATGGTAGCCTCCTTCTGTCATGCATCACCCCTTGGAGCAGAGAGAGAAAGGCACCAATCGCCGGCCATGAGTTTGCACATGTGTTAAGTAAACATAAAGACATACACACACTAATGCAAAATGACATACAACTACGGCGAGCGTGATCGCCAGCTAACCTGGGGAAAAAAACACGAGGGAACAGGCAGCAAAAAATAGCTCAACTAAGGCGAGAGTAATCGCCAACCATACCTGCAGGTAACCAGAAGTTCATGCGGTGCACGACCACAAACACTACATGATAGACTACAGCATGACAGAGTGACTTGCTAGTAGGCAGCTATACCAGACAATGGTGCAGCCTCCTTTAAATAGGCAGCAGAACAATCAACACAATACAACACAGACGTGAGCACCTGAGCAGGGGAAGGTGACCTAACTAGACAATCACCCACAGCTGAGAACAAGGGAGCAGACTGTGGGTGAAAGGTGAGTGACTGAGCAATGAGGAAGGAGGCTCTGAAAGAACAACCAAAATAAGCTGACAGAAAAAATGACAACGGACAGAAAAATACTCAAAATAACATAAAAAGTCTGAGCACAGCTGAGAAACATGACATTTACAGAAAATGCATATAGTGATATTTACCGTTTTTGTCAAATAAGATTACTTATATCGTGATATGAAATTATGGTCATATCGCACAGCCCTAATGTGCAATAAAGAGTAACAATTAAAAAATGTAACTTAATGTGCACAATAAAAACAATCTGTTTAAACATTGGCAAGTGAATCTATATTGGAGAAGTACATTTGTACCAACAGCACCAGCATATTGATCCTTGTTTTCCTGATGGAATGACATCAGCACAGTGAACACACTTTTTTTGCCTTCTGTAAGGAACACCCCCCCCCCACCACCACCACCACCACCACCAGCAGCAGCAACCAGCCGCAAAGTCTTTGTGATAATGCACACTGGGCATTTATCTTTACAGTGAATTATGGTACACTGCGGTCTCATTGACTCTGTGCACAAATGTGTGTGTGGGGGTCTCTGACTGTGTGTGCACCCACAAGTGTGTAGTAATGTCCCCCACACACACACTTGATGTGTATGCGTGTGTGTTGAATTGAATTATGGCATTGCGCTATCTCATTGACTTCAACTGAGTCCCATTCATCACAACTTAACCATGGAAATAGACTTTATGGGCAAAATGCTGTTTTTGCAGTGGGTGTGGGTGTGTGAGAGAGAAATGGGGAGAGAGAAAGAGAGAGAGAGAGAGAGAGAGAGAGAGAGAGAGAGAGAGAGAGAGAGAGAGAGAGAGAGAGAGAGAGAGAGAGAGATTGTTTGTGACTGGAAACACTTCCATCCATCCATCTTCTTCCACTTAATCCTTTTTGGGTTGCGGAGGGGGGGGCTGGAGCATATCCCAGCATCTTTGGGCGAGAGGCAGGGTACACCCTGGACAGATCGCCAGTACATCGCCGGGCCAGCACAGAGAGACAGACAACCATTCACTCTCACAGTCATACCTAAGGACAATTTAAAATCCCCAGTTTGATACCAGTTAATCTAACTTGCATGTTTTTGGCATGTGGCAGGAAACCAGAGAAATCCCGTAGTAAACCCACGCAGACACGAAGGTTTAAGACTGAACTAACACTGAACTAAATGAACTAACACTGCATTAAATGAACTAACACTGCATTAGCATGTGTCAAAAAGAAAGACAGAAGGGATCAGTATGTGCATTGTTAGTTTCTGTGACAAGGAAAAAAATGTAATTGCTGCTGTGATTTATTTCTGATGAATAAATTAGTTGCTTGGAGAAATATTTTTTTTAGTGCAGCAGTGCAATTATCGATCCAAAACCTGACCATGAGTGTGCCCCCCCCCCACCCACACACACCATATCAAAAAGTTGGCCAGAAAAGGATGTTTACAGAAACCTGAATTGCATTCCCCTTCCATGACTTGCGACCTTATTGTGGTGGAGGGGTTTTTGTGTCCTAATGATCCCTGGATGATGCCAAAGCCACTTTACTTGTGGTAGAGTCTCCCAAGTCAAATTGGTCTTGGGTGAAAGGCGGACAAAGAGCAGTCCAGTTGATCACCATGAAGAAGATATAACAAGGATCCAGTTTATGTCATGGTCTGAGCGCCGATCTCGTCTGCACTCGGGTCATGCAGTATTTTCTTCCCATTCTTTAGTATTCCTTGTGGGCTCTCTGAGCTCTTATTTTGACAGCGTCTCTGCTGGGCTTCCAGCTGTCAGAGCCGAGCTCAGCAGTGACAGCTGGCATTGATTTGATTCAGCTGTTGACGCCTCATCAGCTGATTAATTATCTTGCCCTATTTAAGGGAGCAGCTTCTGTCACTCGGGGCTGTGACCTCGCATTTTCCAGACTGGTTTCCCTACGTCCGAAGCCAGTTCCTTTCAGCGTCCTATTCGCATGTAAGTGTTGTATCCTTGTCTCCCGTCAGTCTCCCTAGTTCTCAGTATATCACAGTGTGTCTTAGTCCTAGTCCTTATTTGTGTTTTGCCCCACGAGGCTCATTATTTTGTAGTGTATGTCAACCTTTAATAAATGTGCAAACTCTACGGCTGTCTATAGCGTCTCATTAGCGGACCACGAGGACAGCTCCATAACAGTTTATCCCACCAATTTTGAGGTTACCGGAGCTTAAGGGCAAGCTCCTGGCGACCAGGTTTCTGTCCATAGGACCCGGCTGGGCTCAGCCCAAGCAAGCCACGTGGGTCCGACCTCCAGTGGCCTCAGCACAAGCAGGAGGGATCATGGTGCTATGTGAACTGAGCGACAGTCTGGGCTACTCTGCTTGGACTGCTGTCCCCACGATCTGGACCTGGATAAGCCGTAAAAGATGGATGAATGAGTTGCATGCATGCAGTACAGGTGTGCATGTGAAAATTCACATTCATGCAGCATATGCAGTCCATTCACAGTGACCTTTTACTATAATAACACAGTTACAACTTCCAAATGAATGCGTGTGGAAAGGTCAGCACAAAGTGAGGCTTAGACATTAGATGGACAGTTTGATTCAGGCTCCCTCCATCAGGCTTACAACTTATTTTTACACTTTTCTAGACCTGAAAGTTGTGCCCTGCAAGAGAGTAACACCTGCAATAATTTGTGCATCCTCTCATATACATAAGAGATGACAGACATATAGGAAAGAGTAAAGCAGAAAAAAATGGCAACCGATTTTCAGAGGACACATGAGCTGATTGATGCTGCTTTTCCATGTTTGCCTTCCTTTTAGTGTTGTGGAAAGTCAGCAATATGGGGTTTGAAAAGCCAAAATTGTGAGTTTTATTATCATTTTCTCTACATGTGTACACACTCTGGTGCAGTTTACCTCCATGGTGACAGCTCAATAACAGCAGTTGTCTCTTTGGTTTACGTTCAGCAGTTCAATCACACCTGCATTGTTTCTATAATGCTTAGTCTCTGCTACTGCTTTTAAAACACAGATCCATCTCTTGCTCATAGAATCATCAAGCAAGCCCTCCACTACTCTCAGAACCTTTTTTGTGGTATTTTATCTTATAAACACTCCCACCTCTCCTACCTAGCTATACAGTTCCCTCTGAGGAGTTTTTATTTGTCCTGCTGAAGCTTAAGTGTCGGTCAATGCCCTTACATCTCCGTTCAGTCTTTTCCTCCCAGTGTTTATCATGTCAGTTAGGACTTTTTATCCTTCTTCCAGTCATTCAATCGTTTTTTAAAACAGGCCTTAAAATTATAGTGATTTCTCACAGGACAGAGAAGTGGTGCAGTAAGTGTAGAGAAAAAAAGGGTGAACATCTTTTCTTGTTTTAAAGTCACTGGCAGCAAAAGTGGTACAGTATGTTGGCCTCAAATTGCTCATAACATTAACTTGATATAAATTGCATTCATAAGTGAGGATCCTCATATGTGTGATTGTTGTTGGCTCATTAATGATTGTTGTGTGTCAGTCCTCCCATTGTGTTCCCCTAGAGTTCAAAGTAAGTTCTTGCCCCTGTAGTTTAGTTCTCATTTTCAGCCCCTATGCTGCAGTTTATTTGTTCTTTGTGTTTTGTTTAATAAACCATCATTGCACCAAAGTCTTTCCGGCACTATTGGGTCCATTCCACCACCTACACCTACTTTCCAAGCAGCAGCTCACAACAGAATGAAACCAACCATCACAGGACCAGCAGGTATGGACTTCTGGGGGTTAGGGCTAGATGCTGATGAAGTATGGGCGGCAGAAACTATTGAGGACCTCATCTCGCTTGCCCGCTCCCCTCATACACTTGAGGCCACCCTGAGCTTCCTGAACGTTTCAGCCAAGGTGATTGACACTACTCCCAGCCTGTGGAGCTACCCGGAGCTGGTTGGACTCTTAATTTCAGTGTTTAACCTGTAAAGCATGTACCAGCATACAGTGAGAGACTTACCTTCTGTGTCACAGAACTGCGCCGATGATAAAGCGTCCCCAGGCTCCAGCGTGTCTCTCCGCACACTCTGTCTCACCAGCTCCGAAGCCCTCAACAGCCCCACAGCCACTCCACGGGCTGGAGAGGAAATCATCATCTGTGCCGTGGTGTGTGCCGACGATTAAGTGTCTTGTGGTCTCGGCATCACAGGAGCCTGTGCTGTCAGTAAGATGCTCTCTGGCTTTGTCATGCATTTCTCCTCGCCCAGCACCAGCCTTCTGCTCTCCAGCTACTGCGGCAGCCTCTCCAGCCCCACAATCACTCCACTAGCAGGAGGAGAGCTCATCAGTGCCGCAGACTGCACCAATGACAAAGTGTCCCCGGGCTCCGGGGCCTCTGTCAAGCACACCTCTTTCACCCACCTCAACGTCACCCTCCGCCTGCATTGCTGGCTCACACAGTTGTTGTGCTGGTGCCCCTGCCCACAGCTTCACTTTTAACGGCCTCATCCTCTGTCCTGCCAGCCTCTCCAGAGGCCGTCACATCAGCTCATCCGGTGTCTTCCAAGGTCATCACACCACCTGCAGCTTCACCAGAGGCCGGCAACCCAGCAGCAGTGAACCAGGAGTTATGGCAAGTGTTTTTCCCTTTATTTTCAATATCCATTTTTGAAAAGTCTTGCCTTGCTCCTTGTAGGGGGTCCCAAGTGCAGTTGCCAGCTGTCCCTGGGTCCGTTCCACCGGTCTCTGCCACTGGCAACTGTGGTGACCCATCCTGTGTTTCTTCCTCCCCATCCAAAGTGGCTGCGGTAGGGATGGAGAAGGACACTTCAGTTTCATCCATCCCCGAGGTGCACACAACAGCTCCCGCTGTCTTGGAGGTGCACACCACAACTCCAGCAGTCTCCGAGGTGCACACCACAACTCCAACAGTCTCCAAGGTGCACACCACAGCTCCGCCACCATCGCCTGAGACGCATGTTCCACCAGTCATCCCAGGGGTCATGGGACCTCCTCCTGTCATCCCAGAGGTCATGGGACCTCCTTCCATCATTCCAGAGGTCATGGGACCTCTACCTGTTGTCCCGGAGGTTGAGCAGTCTGTTCCACCCATCCCCCAAGAGGTGGAGCGGTCCGCTCCACCTTCGCTGCCTGGAGTTGTCGCTTCTCGGTTGCTGTTAGCCCCTGCACCAAAGGCCCCTCAGGTACTGTCTCTAGAGCAACAAACTTCTATGTTGTTAACTCTAGATCAGAGACGAGCAACTTTGGTGGTAGTGAGGGCCACAAAATTTTTTCCTCACTTCCCAAGGGCCAGATTTAACTGTAAACCTACCGATGGGGGGAGGGGTATTATTTCCTGCAAAGTTAAAAGTTTCACAATTAAAACTGAAAATGCAAATGAAAATAAAAGCTACTTAGTGTTTTATCATATTAGAATTAAAATTAATGATAAAATTATATGAACTGGCAATCTGTCCAGCATGTACCCTGAGGTTCCTACTCACACATGTGGTGATTTAAAACAAAACAAACCACAATACTGGATGTGCAATGTTTGTTAATGTTATCAATCTGTTCATGGGGGGTTTGTGCACTGAAGTATTTGACAGTTCTTTTTTTTATTAAACTAAATGCCCTTTGTGATGTGCCAAGGTCAGTTATGACCAGGATGTGCGGTATGACTAGGATGTGTAGGATATTTTACTTCAAAAGGGAAACAAATGTTAATGCTACTAACAATGCACATTAAGTTTTTATGCACTTTGAAATATGCCTGAGTAAGATGTGACCAAATGGTTATTTAGAGAATTTTATTTTTTTCATTATATTTATTTAATTGTTGTTCAAGAGGAAAAATACTTCTACTACAGTGGGGAAAAAAGTATTTAGTCAGCCACCAATTGTGCAGGTTCTCCCACTTAAAAGATAAGAGAGGTCTCCAATTTTCATCATAGGTATACCTCAACTATCAGAGACAAAATGAGAAAAAAAAATCACATTGAAGGCTTTTTAATGAATTAATTGGTAAATTCCTCGGTAAAATAAGTATTTGGTCAATAACAAAAGTTCATCTCAATACTTTGTTATATACCCTTTGTTGGCAATGACAGAGGTCAAATGTTTTCTGTAAGTCTTCACAAGGTTTTCACACACTGTTGCTGGTATTTTGGCCCATTCCTCCATGCAGATCTCCTCTAGAACAATGATGTTTTGGGGCTGTCGCTGGGCAACACGGACTTTCAACTCCCTCCAAAGATTTTCTATGGGGTTGAGATCTGGAGACTGGCTAGGCCACTCCAGGACCTTGAAATGCTTCTTACGAAGCCACTTCTTCGTTGCCCGGGTGGTGTGTTTGGGATCACTGTCATGCTGAAAGACCCAGCCACATTTCATCTTCAATGCCCTTGCTGATGGAAGGAGGTTTTCACTCAAAATCTCACAATACATGGCCCCATTCATTCTTTCCTTTACACGGATCAGTTGTCCTGGTCCCCTTGCAGAAAAACAGACCCAAGCATGATGTTTCCACCCCCATGCTTCACAGTAGGTATGGTGTTCTTTCTCCTCCAAACACGACAAGTTGAGTTTTTACCAAAAAGTTCTATTTTGGTTTCATCTGACCATATGACATTCTCCCAATCCTCTTCTGGATCATCCAAATGCTCTCTAGCAAACTTCAGACGGGCCTGGACATGTACTGGCTTAAGCAGGGGGACACATCTGGCACTGCAGGATTTGAGTCCCTGGTGGCATAGTGTGTTACTGATGTAGCCTTTGTTACTTTGGTCCCAGCTCTCTGCAGGTCATTCACTAGGTCCCCCCTTGTGGTTCTGGGATTTTTGCTCACCGTTCTCGTGATCATTTTGACCTCACGGGGTGAGATCTTGCGTGGAGCCCCAGATCGAGGGAGATTATCAGTGGTCTTGTATGTCTTCCATTTTCTAATAATTGCTTCCACAGTTGATTTCTTCACACCAAGCTGCTTACCTATTGCAGATTCAGTCTTCCCAGCCTGGTGCAGGTCTACAATTTTGTTTCTGGTGTCCTTTGACAGCTCTTTGGTCTTGGCCATAGTGGAGTTTGGAGTCTGACTGTTTGAGGTTGTGGACAGGTGTCTTTTATACTGATAATGAGTTCAAACAGGTGCCATTAATACAGGTAAGGAGTGGAGGACAGAGGAGCCTCTTAAAGAAGAAGTTACAGGTCTGTGAGAGCCAGAAATCTTGCTTGTTTGTAGGTGACCAAATATTTATTTTACCGAGGAATTTACCAATTAATTCATTAAAAATCCTTCAATGTGATTTTCTGGATTTTTTTTTCTCATTTTGTCTCTCATAGTTGAAGTATACCTATGATGAAAATTGGAGACCTCTCTCATCTTTTAAGTGGGAGAACTTGCACAATTGGTGGCTGACTAAATACTTTTTTGCCCCACTGTACTTCAAGTTTAGATTAGATTTTAGATTAGATTCAACTTTATTGTCATTACACATGTATGAATACAAGGTAACGAAACACAGTTTAGCATCCAATCAGAAGTGCAAAGGACAGCAGTGCAGTATATACGGTAATTAACAGTATGTGCAATTTAAGCAAATATATGCAAATATATGCAGCAGTGCAGAAAGTTAAAAGTACTGTTATGTGCAAATAATGTGCAATAAGTTAGATGTAGTTATGTAGTTATGCAGTTATGTACAGGTGAGGATGGTAAAAGATGATTGTAAGAGAGTCAGCGGGGAACTAAGTTCAATAACGTGACAGCTGTTGGAAAGAAACTGTTCCTAAACCTGCTGGTTCTAGTCCGAAGGCTTCTGAAAGTTCTGCTCAACCCCAGCAATGTTGTTGTGTTTTTATGCACTTTTGATGTGCCTTTGTCATGTGCCAAACACACATTTAAAACCAAACCAATGAATAAAAAGTGCATATTTTTATCATATTGATTTGTGTGGGTTTGAAATTTGTCATATTCAACAGATTGCTGAACATGTGCAGCCCTGTTACTTGTCTTGATTTCAAATTGTGGCCCAAATGATTTTGTAATCGACTAGTCCTGCAGTAGAAGATGAATGGATGGATGGATAAAATTATATCATGACCTAATTTTTTAAGACTCTTTCCATCAAAATGATGAGCAAAGAGAAATTCCGATGATAATTAACAAAAGAAGTCAAGAAGAAAAGTCAATATGATGAGGCTTTGCATGCTCGTGGATTTGTTGTGCATGTGGATGGGCAGAGAAATAGCTGTGTGGGATTGGTATTGTCTGGCTCCCCAAAATGGGGAATTAAAAAAAAGTTTAAAAGCCATTGGTATAAAAAAAAATCAGCAGATTACAATGACCAGTCTCTGAACCTTTATTGTTGACATGGGCTTCACCTGCTAAACAAGAATAAATGCTACAGCTCCTCAGCTGTACAATTTATTCTTGTTTAAAAACAGCCTACTTTGTACATTTAGTGCTGTTTACTGCTTCGGTTTCCTCCCACATGCCAAAAACATGCAAGTTAGGTTAATTGGCATCAAACTGGGGATTCTAAATTGTCCTTAGGTATGACTGTGAGTGTGAATGGTTGTCTGTCTCTTTGTGTTGGCCCTGCGATGGAATGGTGATCTGTCCAGGGTGTACCCTGTCTCTCGCCCAAAGATGCTTGGATAGGCTCCAGCCCCCCCGACCCGAAAAGGATTAAGCGAAAGAAGATGGATGGATGGATGGATACTGCCTATCAATGCAGTCTTAGCATGCAAAACATACTTGACAACACTCCAGTGCACACTGTTGCTCCTGCTAGTGGCTCCCTCTCTCACTCTCACTTGCAGAGAGCAGCACTTAGGTTTTGATTAGAGCTCCCTCTGCTGGCGAACACTATAATTGCATTTAAGAATGTGGTTCCAAATGTGATATAAATAAATAATTGATTTTTGGAAATGGACTCGCGGGCCACAGTGGATGAGAGGGCACTTTTATGTATGTGGCCCGCTGGCCACCAGTTGCCCATCCCTGCTCTATCGAAAAAAACTTCTATGTTATTTTCTGTGCAAGAAGCTCCACTGTTACCATCTACTGAGCTCAAAGCTTCTTTGTGGTTTTCTTCAGCACAAAAGACCCCTCAGTTGTTGTCTTCTGAACTAAAAAAATCTCACTTATTATGTCGAGGGCCTGTCTGTTTTTGCCCTGTTGGATTATGATTTCATGTTCAGTTTTGCCTGCTTGTGGAATGATTATTTTGGCCCTCGAGCTGGCCAGGGTTTGGTCAGCTCTTAAATAAATCCATTTGAACTTTAAAACCTCGCATTTGGGTCCAGCTCTCCACACACCACACTGTGACACATTACTGTTCTCATTGGGCAACATAACAGATTGTGTTTTAGAGACAGTTATCCTGTAAAGTAAAATGATGCTACCCCAAACTTGGGAATAGTAATTGGGAGGTTTTTCAATCAGCAAATCATTCTCTGTAAAATGGACACGATGGTAGTGCAACTAATAACACAGAAATACTTATTTGAAATTTGATTCCATTAATAATATATGAAAAAGCAGTAATATTACAGAAAAATGGAGGTGAGGCCAAGTTCAGTGTAAAATTATTTGAGGTGATAAATGTTAGAAAGGTGTTACCTTTTCGTCAAAACAACATCAAAATTTAATCTTGCTTCATTGTAAGTCCAATTACTTTTATTTATTTTTTGTTTAAGTTGAGCTATCTAAAAATTATCCTCCTTAACCTGTGTCACCAGGAGGAACATCTTCTTTGCTGCTCTCTGTTGGGGTAGTAATATCAGAGCCAGCGACACCAACAGACTTGACAAGATTATCAAGAAGGCTGGCTCTGTGACTGGTCTCAGGCTGGAGACTTTTGAGACTGTGGTGGCGAGGAGGACACTGAACAAACTGTTATCCATCATGGACAACCCTGATCACCTCCTCCACCACACACTGGAAAGACAGCGGAGCACTTTCTCCAGTAGACTGCCACAGCTTCACTGCCAAACGGTCAGGTACAGGAAATCTTTCCTGCCACATGCCATTTCACTGTACAAGAACTCACTCTAATATTGAATCTTAGTCATTACAATGCTGCCATACTGCACCTTGCAGTCTGATTGGTACCTCGCATTTCACCCTGTGCCCCATAGTCCTGCATTAACCTGTGTACGAGCCATGTATCTATATGGGTCATCATCTATTAATCTGCGATGTATATAAAGTTATCTAGGCAGTTTTGCTGTCCCTGGGTGACTCCTTTTTCTGTTATGCTGTGTGTGTGTTTCTGTCGTTTTGTTCATCTACTGTGTCATGCTGCTGTTACACTGTAATTTCCCAGTTTGGGATCAATAAAGTACATCTATCTATCTATCTATCTATCTATCTATCTATCTATCTATCTATCTATCTATCTATCTATCTATCTATCTATCTATCTATCTATCTATCTGTCTATCTATCTATCTATCTATCTATCTAGCTATCTATCTATCTATCATTTAGAGAGACCGGTGTATTTAAAATCATTTCATTGTGGGCCACAAACGACAGCTCAGCTTTGACACAGATTTTACAAATACTTCCAGCCCACTCCAGGCTGCAACAGAATGGCCCATTTAGTTTAATGCTTTGCTAAAACGTTCATAAAATATCCTTTGAAATTAATTGAACTCCAAATGACTCCCCAAAGGAATGTGGTAATAGTTTTGTTAATGTTTTCCTTTTTTTTTCCTTTTGAAATTCACTTGACTCAAAAGCTGACATTTGATGCCCGGGATTAATGTTTGATTTGTCCCAATGAGCTGTCTCTCAAAAAATGGTGCAAAAACACTCCTCTGATGATATACTCCAAAAACCTGCATAGCCAATGAACTGAGCTGACCGCTGTTTATAATTATGGATTTACAGCTCTGTGTGTGTGTGGGAGTATCTTTGTGTGTGTGTGTGTGTGTGTGTGTGTGTGTGTGTGTGTGTGTGCATAATACCACTCTGATTTTTTTCTGGCTTTTCCTTTTGACTTCACCTGACCTCAATTTACCTGCTGCTTGCCTCAAAATGCGGCACCACCTAACACACAGACACAGAGCTCTCCATATGAATAATACATTATTATATAGGAGCTGTCCTAAGCTACAGAACCAACGACAGAGTGAAAGAAGGGGTCTAAAAGTTCCTGTGTATCTTTGTGTGCATGTGTGTTGTAGTTTATTAGATAGCTTGACTCTGTGCACAAAGTCACACATACTGTACAGTGGCGCATTTGTGTCTGACCCACTCTCTCCATGTCTCCCCACATGGTTCTCCCATTTGTTCCCTGCAGGCTGTCAGCTTGCATATGCCAGCTGATGACACTCTGATCTGTGTGTGTATGTGTGTGTGTGTTTTGGTCTGTGAGTGCTATAACCTCTATGCCAACTTAAACTGGGTTCTCTGTTTAGGGTGGTGATGGCCCGATTTGTCTTCCACTTGTCAACTTCAGCCTCCTGAGAGAGAATCAGAATCAGAATCAGAATAAACTTTATTGCCAAGCATGTAAAAAACACACGAGGAACTTGACTTGACATTGGTGCGCATGCGCGCGACACAACGACACGGCAGCCATAATAGGCGCCTCATCAAACAGAGATAGATAAGAAAGGGAGGGGAAGGGAGGGAACGACACAAGGGGGGAGGAGAAAAAAAAACTTCGTTATCAAAATACAGCTTATTTTTAAGCAGATTATGATTACAATGAAAAAAAAATCTCTCAATAGCACAGAGCAACAACTCAGAATTTCACAAGACACAAGAGAGCAGTGTACAGTATATCTTTAATCAGTTCATGAATCAATGTGTGTGCGGTGTTGAGCAGTGTTGATGATAATAAGAGAGACCCAAGGACCCTTGGCAGAAGATGTTTTGTCTGTCTGGCGCCCAGTCTTATCTGGCGCTGCAGCTGGCTGTCCAAGGCCTTGTGCTCATGATTTTGAAAAAACACAGTCTGCAGACAGCCAGGAGGAATTTTCATGGGGAATAATAATGCCAAATAGGACTGATCACAGAGGAGACTTGTATTTCTTCTGTAGATTCAGTACATTAATCCTTCATTGCGCAGCTTTGAATTCGTCGTGGAAAGACCTGAGCGAACCCATGATGTAATCCACCTTACGAGACAGTTCTCCAGTAGTCGCTATCAGGGTCTTCTCCAGTTTCTCAATTTGTTGGATGCACCTCGCCTGGCCAGCATTTTGATAGGTTGAATCCATCTTCAGCAATTTACGGTAAACCAAGACAATTCCCGTCCCAATCAGAATTATCCCAATCACCAAGATTACGAAGATAAACAAATCTTCAATATCTTCGATAGAGAGATTAGAGAGACACAGCATTTTCCAATTACCTGTGTCACATAGCCCACTGGAGCCGTTCCAGCGGGGCAGACAGCTTCCCCCGGAGCACTTTTCCTTGTTGAAAAAATAGTGTCAATTGTGTTCAAAGCCCAGCTTATTAACTCCATAATTTCTTTTCGGCGGTCGCAGTTAGACGCAGACAGACAACAGCAAGCTGGGATCCAGTAGTAGGAGGGGAGGAAAAAGTCAGCAGGAGAGAAGAAAAAAGCGTCTGCTCTCTTGGGAGGGCGGAAGTGAGACTGTCAGAGAGAGGGAGATAGAAGGAGAGCTTGAGCCAATAAAAATATTTTGACTGTTGATTCTTTATGGCCTGTACCCATAAATATGAGAAGCTTTTTGTGCAAAGATTTTGATGATGCTTTTTTTTAAAAAAATAGAACCACAAAATGACGGTGAAGATGCATGTTTACCAATTAAATAAGACATTTGATAATCAGTTCTGGATAGCATTTACTCTGTGTTATTTGTGGATGCAGTGATATTTGTCATGATGGCCGCTAGGCCGTCATCAGCATCATCAACATCAGCTGCGCTCACTTCAGCAGGTGGCAATCAGCGGGCCATAAAAGCCCAACGCGCGGACGCCTCAGCACGGAGTCGTCTGTCACTCTCACTGAGCAACGTGCCAAGATCTCGATCTCTCGTGAAGGAATCTATGCTTCGCCAAACCAGGCCACGTAAGCCATCTCTTCACAATTCCTCTGCTAGCCTTTTCCCCTGTGCACAGGTGGACCTCCCTGGCGGCGGACCACCCTCCTCTGCTGACGAGGCACCGTCTCCCGCTCCGCGGAGCTCCGCCTCACATCCACAGCACCGGACACCACGAGCACGACGTTGCACGGACACCAGGAGTCAGCCAGTCTCTCATTGTGGCACCTGCAAGTAAGCCCCTGCAGCATAACCGCTGAGCATTGCTACTGTGCAACAGTAACCCTGTGCTTGTGTTTTCCAGGATTGCCAGGTTACCACAAGATGGGCTCAGCTCCAGTGGCCAGACGAGCATTCACACATTCACCCACAATTCACTCATTAACTCACAATAAAGATAATTGTCTGTATCTCTCGTGTCAGCGTCTATCTCTTGGGTCATAAATCATGTCAGTACGACTCCGTCATGATGACCCATCAGACAGCGCGCTGTCGCGCCGCTTTAACACACTCAGCGCACGAGTAGACGTGATTTCCCACCAGCAGACAGTAATCTTAAACCAACTAACTCAGATTAACAGCCGGCTGGATCGCTTGGAAGGTCACCAGGCAATCTCCCCGGCTAGCGGGGCGCCCTCTGCACCCGCAGCTGCGGCTACTAGCCAAACCAGCCCATCTTCCACACATCGCCTAACTCCTGTACCAACCCCCGCACGCTTTACTGGTAAACTGGGGGAGGCCCGGGGGTTTTTGCTACAGTGTGAGTCAGTTTTTCTCTGCGTCCCGGGGGACTTTGCCACTGACATGAATAAGATTGGGTACATCATCAACCTGCTGGGAGGCAGGGCTCTTGATTGGGCTTATACCATCATGGCCAAACCAAATTATTCATTGTTAAGTTACCAGCAGTTCGTGGCAGAGTTCATGGAAGTGTTCGATCATGTTGACCGGGGCGCGGTGTTAACTGAACGGCTGCTTGGACTTCGGCAGGGCAGTAGATCTGCCGCCGATTATTCCGTGGACTTCCGGGTATTAGCCGGTCAGGTTGGGTGGGGAGAGCCAGCACTTTGTGGAATTTTCCTCCGCAGCCTTAACTCCGAGTTAAAAGACGAGCTAGCGGCAAAGGAGAAACCAGATAGACTTGGGGAATTAATCTCCCTCACCATCAGCCTAGATAGCAGACTGAGGGAGCGAGCTGCAGAACGGCGAACAGCTATCCGTGCGAATAAGCCTTGCCCTCGCTCCGCTAGGTCCCCCCTCCTTGCTCCGCCTGCATCTGAAGAACTTCCGGAGCAGGAGTATATGGTTGTGGGGCAATCGGGTCTTACAGCGGCTGAGAGACAGCGCCGCAGGGAGCAGGGGTTATGCTTCTACTGTGGGAATGGGGCACATGGAGTAGTGGATTGCCCGTTAAAAGGGGAGGTCCGCGGATCACGGTAGGGGGATTTGCGGACAAAAATCAGACAAAGCCCCTCACTAGTTGCCACATTCCCATTAGGCTCATTCATAAACACAAGGAACACACCACATTTGCCTTAGTTGACTCTGGGGCTGAGCAAAACTTTATCTCCAGAGACCTGGCAACCCTGATGGGCCTCAGCTGTCAACCTTTACGCCCCCCCATCCATCTGGTCACCCTGTCAAAAGCATCTCTGACGTCAGTTTCCCACCAGACGGCACCTGTGTTAACGATAGTTTCTGGTAATCACAGGGAGGAAATACGGTTCCTGGTCTTGCCCTTCTCCTCTTCACCCGTCATCCTGGGGTACCCTTGGCTCCGGCTGCATAACCCCACGTTCGACTGGCAAGTTGGGAGAATAACGGCTTGGAGCTCATTCTGTCTGAGCGCCTGTCTTCGGTCCGCTGCATGCGCTCCCTCAGTGCCGATGATGCCTCCCTCAACACCCCCTCCGGACCTGTCGAAGGTGCCTGACGTCTACCATGATTTGGGCCAGGTGTTTAGTAAGTCACGGGCGTTGTCCCTCCCCCCCCATCGCCCGTACGACTGTGCGATCAACCTCAAGGCTGGGGCCCCTCTCCCGGCGAGCCGCCTGTACAGCCTGTCAGCTCCGGAACGCGAGGCCATGGATACGTACATCAAGAAGTCCCTGGCCTCCGGCATCATCCGTCCATCCTCCTCGGCTGTTGGGGCAGGGTTCTTCTTCGTTGGGAAGAAGGACGGGTCGCTGCGCCCCTGCATCGATTTCCGGGGCCTCAACGACATTACTATTAAGGACAAATACACTCTTCCCTTGATGAACACTGCCTTCAATTTCCTCCAGGGGGCGTCTTGGTTTACTAAACTAGATCTACGGAACGCCTATCACCTGGTGCGCATTCGGGAAGGTGATGAGTGGAAGACTGCTTTCCGGACCCCAAGCGGCCACTTTGAATATCTGGTGATGCCGTTTGGGTTAACCAACGCTCCGGCAGTGTTCCAGCGCTTAATAAATGACGTTCTCCGGGACTTTCTGAATTCCTTCGTCTTTGTTTATCTTGATGATATCCTCATCTTCTCGCGCACACTGGAGGAGCATCAGGTGCATGTACGATGGGTCCTACAGTGCCTCCTGGAGAATCAGTTGTTCGTCAAGGCGGAGAAGTGTGAGTTTCACACGGATCGCACCTCCTTTCTGGGGTTTATAATCGCCCGTAACCAGGTGCTTCCCGACCCGGACAAGGTCAAGGCGGTGGTGGACTGGCCTACGCCCACATCCAGGAAACAGCTGCAGGGTTTTTTGGGGTTCGCCAATTTTTACCGGCACTTCGTGCCAAATTTTGGGAACATCGCCAGACCCCTGACTGCACTCACATCCCCGAAGGTCCCTTTCCATTGGAGTGAGGAGGCTGCCGCGGCATTTGACAGGTTGAAGGGAGAGTTTGCTTCGGCCCGAGTATTGACCCAGGTGGACCCGGAGCTCCAATGCTTGGTGGAGGTGGACGCATCGGATTCGGGGGTGGGGGCGGTACTCTCTCAGTGCTCCCCGACGGACGGGAAGATCCGCCCCTGCGCTTACTTCTCTCATCATTTGACACCTGCTGAGAGGAATTACAGCATCGGCGACAGGGAGCTATTGGCTGTGAAACTTGCGCTGGAGGAGTGGAGACACTGGCTGGGGGGGGGCTGCCCAGCCGTTTGTCGTCTGGACTGATCACCGCAATCTTGAATACCTTAGGACTGCCAAGCAGTTGAATGCACGTCAGACCCGCTGGTCACTTTTCTTCGGACGTTTTAATTTTACGATCACCTACCGGCCAGGAAGTAAGAATGGTAAGCCTGACGCCCTTTCCAGGAAGTTTGACGCACCCTCCGCTGACGACCGGGAGGAGTCTATTCTGCCACCTGCGTGTGTGGTAGGTGCGTTGACCTGGGGCATCTGCGATAAGGTTAGAAGAGCATAGGCGGTGGAGCCTGATCAGGGCGGGGGGCCCCCAGGTCGCTTGTTCGTTCCTCCTCCTGTTAGGAGCCAAGTAATAGAGTGGGGTCACGCGTCCAAGCTGGCGTGCCATCCGGGTGTGAGTCGGACCATTGACCTCCTCCAGAGAACCTTTTGGTGGCCGGGGCTGCGGAGGGACGTTAACAACTATGTCCTGGCCTGCGCTCAGTGCGCCATGGGGAAGACATCATCATCGGCCCCGACGGGTCTGCTACACCCTTTGCCCGTCCCCTCCCGACCCTGGTCCCATGTAGCCATGGACTTTGTGACCGGTTTGCCCCCCCTCCGGCCACTTCCCGACTGTTTTAACCATCGTGGACCGCTTTTCTAAAGCTGCCCATTTTGTGCCCCTCCGGGGGTTGCCTTCAGCGCGGGAGACGGCGGACGTCCTCGTTCTCCATGTGGTTCGTCCTCACGGAATCCCCGCTGATATTGTTTCGGATCGACGGCTGCAGTTCGTCTCGCAGGTTTGGAAGGCGTTCTGTACGGTGCTTGGGGCCACGGCCAGTCTCTCCTCTGGATACCATCCTCAGAGTAACGGCTAGTGCGAGCGAGCCAATCAGGAGCTGGAGGCTGCGCTGCGCTGTGTCATCTCCTCCTGCTCTTCTTCGTGGAGCATGTACCTCCCGTGGATCGAGTACGCTCATAACACCACGGTGTCCTCATCCACAGGGATGTCCCCCTTCAAGGCATCGTTGGGGTACAATCCGCCCTTGTTCCCGGAGGAGGAGGGGGAGGTAGCGGTCCCATCTGTTCATGCTCACGCCAGACACTGTCGGCAAGTTTGGACCATTGCCCACAGAGCCCTTCTGAGGACCACGGAATGGAACATTGAGGTGGCCAACCGCCATAGGAGGCCTGCCCCGGATTACAAGGTGGGTGACAAGGTATGGTTGTCCATGAAGAACATCAGTGTGCCTGCTGAGAAGCGTAAGCTAACCAAGCGCTTCATCGGTCCCTTTGTTATCTCCCGCATTGTCAACCCTGTATCTGTGCGTCTTGCTCTCCCCTCTCACATGCGCATCTGCCCCACTTTCCACATCTCCCAGGTCAAGCCCTACATCGCCGACCCGCTGTGCCCACCCCCTGCGGCTCCTGTTCCCCCGAGGATGATCGACGGCCATCCGGCCTGGGGGGTAACGGCAATCCTGGGCGTCCGCAGGAGGGGTCGGGGCCTTCAGTATTTGGTGGACTGGGAGGGGTTTGGCCCTTAGCATCTCTCCTGGATACGTCCTGCGTTGATCCTCAATAAGCAGTTGATCCGCGATTTCCATCCGGCGCATCCAGGTAGGATTGGGCAGGTGCCTGGAGGCACCTCTAGAGGGGGGAGTACTGTCATGATGGCCGCTAGGCCGTCATCAGCATCATCAACATCAGCTGCGCTCACTTCAGCAGGTGGCAATCAGCGGGCCATAAAAGCCCAACGCGCGGACGCCTCAGCACGGAGTCGTCACTCTCACTGAGCAACGTGCCAAGATCTCGATCTCTCGTGAAGGAATCTACACTTCGCCAAACCAGGCCACGTAAGCCATCTCTTCACAATTCCTCTGCTAGCTTTTTCCCCTGTGCACAGGTGGACCTCCCTGGTGGCGGACCACCCTCCTCTGCTGACGAGGCACCGTCTCCCGCTCTGCGGAGCTCCGCCTCACATCCACAGCACCGGACACCACGAGCACGACGTCGCACGGACACCAGGAGTCAGCCAGTCTCTCATTGTGGCACCTGCAAGTAAGCCCCTGCAGCATAACCGCCGAGCATTGCTACTGTGCAACAGTAACCCTGTGCTTGTGTTTTCCAGGGTTGCCAGGTTACCACGAGACGGGCTCAGCTCCAGTGGCCAGACGAGCATTCACACATTCACTCACAATTCACTCATTAACTCACAATAAAGATAATTGTCTGTATCTCTTGTGTCAGCGTCTGTCTCTTGGGTCGTAAATCATGTCAATATTGCTATTATTATTGAACTGATGAAAATTGAGGAGCAGCGAGGAGTGGGGACAGACATATCGTAATGTTGTAGTCAGACCACGATAACTGAGGCCAAAGTGTACCGAGACTAAGACAAGACCAAGACTTTAAGGGGGTGTCCAATCATGTGCCATGGAGGGCCAAGACCCTGCAAGCTTTACTTCCAACCAATGTATTCAACAGCAGATTTCACTGAACTTCTTCTCACTGATTGCTGATCAGTGAAAATACCAACTGAAGAGACTGGGTAGAAGATAAATCTTGCAGGTTCTTGGTCCTCCATGGCACATAATTGGACACTCCTGCTTTAAGGGTTTAGGACCAAATCAAGACTAAGACCGAGTTGAGACCAAGATCATATGTACCACATACTATGTACAGTTGCAACCAAAATTATTTGTCTTTTTCAAATTCCATCAGAGATCTTCAATGAGGTTCAAGTCAAGCAACTGTGATGGCCACTCTAGTATCTTCCAGGACTTATGAAACCAAACCTTTGTGGACTTTGAGGTATGCTTGGGATTATTGCCCTGTTGAAGTGGTTAGTTTTTCAAGATACAGACTCACATGCAAGAATAGTGCATCGATCAAAGAAAAGGACTAGCTTTAATTTAAATGAGGAAGAGGAGATGAACAGTTGTGTTGGAAATTTCTTCCAGCACGATAACTTTTCTGTTGATTTCCTGATAAACAGCCTTAAACTTGGCATATCCCGTGTTGTGAAAAAGTGTTTGTCCCCTTCCTGATTTCTCATTTTTTTGAATGTTTGTCACACTTAAAACATACATGGTCAGGTCAGGCATTGGTTTGCTTGCTACCGGATAACCATGAAAACTTGTACTACCTGTCTCATGGGTCGGGCCATCGGCTACTCAACCGGCAACCCCGCCCTTCCGAGGGCGTGAAGGGTGAAACTGGGCATCCTGGCAGAACTAAAAACAATATCTGTCACAGGTCTGTGGATGGACCACTCCCAGTTACACGGGGTGAGACTGGACATCCTGGCAGATAAGCACATCTGTCACAAGGTCTGTGGTTGACTTTTGCCAGTCGGTGCACTGTAACATGCACTACACAAAGAGCAGAGATAAACAAACCTATCATCTGGTCAGTCACTACAACAGATACTGGAGTCAGTTTGTCTTGGCCTGTCCTTGCTACTGATAATACCTCTATCTGCCAAGAATGTGCTGCTAGTCCAGCAAAAGCTAGCGGTACTCAAATACTTTGCAAGCAGTTTCATGAAATGGTCAGTCAGAAAGCAACTCATACCGGCTCGGACGTTGCCCGGGTTTGCAGGTTCGGGAGTTCCTGGTGGCGGAGGGTGGGGGATGGAGCTGCTTGCAGGAATCTGATTGGACCATAAGTGAGACAGCCATTGTCGCCTGCAACAGACTGCTATGATGATGATGATGATGATGATGATGGAAGGTCCAATGACACCCAAGCTTCAGCTTACTAACAGATGGCATGGCATTTTCTCCCAGGATTTCCTGATATTTGATTGTATCATCTCACCAACACACGCTGCAGATTTCCAGTGCCAGAAGAAGCAAAGCAGCCCCACAGCATCACTGAGCCACCACCATGCTTCACTTTAGGCATGGTATTCTTTTCAGCATGTGCTTCATTCTTTCTCCTCCAGACATACCACTGATCCATAGGCCCAAAAAGTTCCGGTTTTGTTTCATTGCTCTACAGAACAGAATCCCCAAACCTCTGTGGCTTATTTATATAGTTTTGAACAAATTGGAGCTGACTTTTCAGACCTTTTTTATACATTAATTGTCCCACATTAATCAAAAAGTTAACTATTTTCCTCACCCTAGTATATACACTACTCACAAGAAGTTAGGGATATTTGGCTTTCGGGTGAAAATTCAGGATGCACCTAAAATGCACTGTAATCTTTACAGGTGAACTTAATTTGACCTTCTCTAACCTTTGGAATGCATATGTCCAACTGTTCAATGTTTCAGTACTTTTTGCATAACTTGCTGTTCTGTAACAAGGTGCTTAAGGGCAAAATTCACAACAGGTGTTTGATCCATGTATCGACCTATAAACTTTCTGGTTCAGTTAGAATTGGGATTTAAACAGTCCTCTTCATCATGCTGTTTATTTACATTTTGACATCATGAGACCAAGATGACACCTAACACTTGATCAACAGTACCTCGCCATTCCAAGGCTTCAAACAGGATGTTCTCAGAGGAGAGTGGCCACTGGGCTTAAAGTGTCACAGAGTGTCATCAGCAGGTTGCAGCAGAGATACAGAGAGACTGGATGAGTCACAGAAAGCATAGAAGTGGACATCCTTTGGCCACATCCCATGCTGATGACCATTTCATTGTGAACAATGCCCTACGGAACCGATGATGAATGCCACTTAACTCCAGGCACATTTAAGGGAGGTGAGAGGCACCCAAGTGTCACGTCAGACCATTCGAAACCATTGCCATCAGCGTGGTCTGCGTGCTAGATGACCTGTAAGGGTACCTGACCACACCACCAGACACAGGCATCGTTGTCTTGAATGGGCCAAGAAGCATTTATGCTGGACAAGGGACCAGATTCACACTGAGCAGAAATGATGGCCATCAACGATGTTGGAGACGTTAAGGAGAGCGCTATGCATCAGCCACTGTTGTCACCAGACGAGCCTTTGGTGGTGGTGGTGTTACAGTCTGGGCAGGTGTGCCTAGTCAATACAGAACTGCCCTACACCTTGTGAATGGTACAGTGACAAGCCGATACTACCTGAATAACATCATTAATCTAGTCACTGTGCCCCTGCATGAACAACACAGGCCTAATTTCATCTTCATGGACAATAATGCGCCAGCTCATTGAGGTCACATCATTAGGGAATGGCTGCTGAAGGCTGGGGTCCCTCAAATGGAGTGGCCTGCACTTTCTCCAGACCTGAATCCCATAGAAAACTTATGGGATCAGCTGAATCGCCATATAGAGGCCGTAACCCAGCACCCCACAACTTCAATGATCTGAGGGCCATCCTTCAAGAAGAGTAGAATGCCATGCCTCAGCAGGTAATATAAGTCAACTTGTGAATGAGATGTCGTCAAGCTGTAATTGATGCTCAAGGGCACATGACAAGTTATTGAGACATTGACATTTTGTGTTGTGGTATACCCACCACTGTTGTTGGCTTTTGCTTCAATAAATTGTTTGAGATGAGGAAATCACCATTGTATACTTCTACTTAAATTCCCTACTTTCATGATATAATATCATTGTACTGTGAACTTTTTATATTTTCCATAAATTTCACCCGAAAACCAAATATCCCTAACTTTTGTGAGTAGTGTATGTAAGTATATTCCTTTTATGAGTAAATAAAAGGTGCTGAAATCCAAAATAATCATCTTTAATTGACTCAGACATCCTCATCTTCTCAGACGCTCATCCCCTAATTGTGTAAAGGGGGCAGGTTTAGGACTGTTAGCAATGACATAAAATTCCACCTGCAAATGACTGTATTGTTATATTTAAGGGGAACATTTCAGACTAATAATGTGGACAAATATGCATGTCCTGGTCTTGAATGGTGTTGATTTAAATTCCTGAGTCCATTTTGTCCAAGATAAGAGAAGACAGAGTAAAAAATGACCCAAATTGCGAGACGAGCTTGAAAATGCGGTCTCAACACTGGTCTCAAAACCAAGACCAATCTCGAGTACTACAACACTACAGGCCAGCTGCCCCTTGTCTGTGTTGACACCAGACAAAGTAACCCGCAGTACTGCTAGAATCCTGATAAAACTGTGGAAACATGAACACATCGCACCCATCCTTCTTACACTTCACTGGCTTCCTGTTTCATTCAGAATTCAATATAAAATCTGTTGACTGTGCATCCCCCACAATACTGCTAGGAACTTCTCTCCCCTCACACCTCAACAGGAAACCTCTGCTCTGTCAATACCAACCTCCTCGTTTCCCACAGGACAAAGTTCCCCACCATGGGAGATCAAGCATTTTGAACAGCAACCTCCTACAGTATCTCTTGATAACCCGAGAGCCCCACAATCTAGTGAGATTTTTAAAATTTTTATAACCCTCTGAGGTTTCCTGAGGAAGTTGTACTGACAGAGGATGGTGATGAGGAAGTAGATGATTCCTCCACAGGCTGAGGCCAGCTTGGCTTTGGAGTAGATCACCGACACCAAGAAACAGAACATGATGGTTGTCACGGCATAGATGGTGAGAAAGAGCCAGATGATGAAGGGGTTGCTGTGCAGCAAAGGCCTTAACACCCCCCGCACACCCCAGATGGTCCTTCCTAATTTTCGTTTTACTTTTAGTTGTTATTACGTTTTCTGTTTTTCTGTATACATTTTATGGTTATTGATGATTTTTTTATACTGTAGCACTGAGACTGCCTGTAATGAAAAGTGCATTATAGATTTAATGTATTACTATTATTTACAGTCATGTGAAAAAAATTGGACACCCCTTTAAATATTCAGTTCTTAATTAAGAAATGTTCACATATCTATGTCTAACCTTGTTTTTGTTTTTATTTGCATTTTTTTATTTTAGCCATTTTAAGTGGGAATGAATGTGGGGGTGTCCTAAAAAAAGATGGGGGTATCCTAATTTATTCCTCACTATTTGTTTAGAATTACATTTTACAGAAAATTTGAAAAAAAAAGTCTTTAATTCATTTTTAATTGTTTAGTTGTATTACATGAATCTCTCAGTAGTTTTAACATTGATATTAAATATCCATATGTCCAAATATGTTTAAAAGGGCAGCGCGGTGAATAAGTGGTTAGCACTGTGGCAGCACAGCAACTCACCCTTCGCCGGGGGATCCTGGGTTCGATCTCAGCCCCCGACCAACAGCGATCTGTGTGGAGTTTGCATGTTCTCCCCGTGTCTGCGTGGGTTTACTCCAGGGATTGCATGCCAAAACCATGCAAGTTAGATTAATTGGCATCAAACTGGGGATTCTAAATTGTCCTTAGGTATGAGTGAATGGTTGTCTGTCTGTCTGTGTTGGCCCTGCGATGGACTGGCAATCTGTCCAGGGTGTACCCTGCCTCTCGCCCAAAGATGCTGGGATAGGCTGCAGCCCCCACCCCGCACGATGTGAAAAGGATTAAGCAGAAGAAGATGAATGAATGAATAAATGAATATTTAAAAAAACAAACAAACAAACACACAGGCTTATACAGGGTGTCCTAATTTTTTCACATAACTATTTATTTATTTGTTGATGTCCAATGATCATTAAAGTAACTTTTTGTTTTAAAATTAAATATGAGACTTTGTTAAAGCAGCATTATATAAGTTTTGGAACACTGAAAAGACTACAACTGGCAAGTTTTACACGTTGAGTCCCAATAGCCAATCACAGGGTGTTTTGTTGGTTAATGGCTAAAGTCTAGCCCTATGATTGCCAAATGGGACTTGGGCTGTAAAACGTGCCAGTTGTAGCCATTTCACTGTTCCTACCAGGAAAAGGAGAACTACATAGTGCTGTTGCAGGCCTACTCAGGCTATAGTAGAAGTAACATTTACTGGGAAAATGTTCATGTACCATAAACATGATTTACAAAACATCAGTTTGAGATGAACTACTTCTTTCAGCTGCTTCCTTTACAGGTCACCACAGTGTATCAGCTGCCTTCATCTCACCCTATCCCTTGCATCTTCCTCTGTAACACCAACCCTCTCCATGTTCTCCTTCATTACATCGATGAATCTTCTCTGTGGTTTTTCTCTTTTAATCCTGCCTGGCAGCTCCATCTTCAACATCCTTTGTCCAATATATCCACTATCCATCCACTGCACATGTCCAAACCATTTTTTTTTATTACTTATTTTGTACCCGTAGGTAGATTTGTTTTGCAGTCTGGTGACAAACCACCAGCTGCCGGTCGCTGCGTGCGCAAGTGCCCCTTAACTCCCTAACCTGCATGTTTTTGGCATGTGGGAGGAAACCGGAGAAATCCCGGAGTAAACCCACGCAAACACGAGGAGAACATGCAAACTCCACACAGATCACTGTTGGCCGGGGGCAGGGATCGAACCCACGATCCCCGCGATCCCCCAGCCGAGGGTAAAACTGTGCTGCCACAGTGCTAACCACTGCGCCACCGTGCAGCCCACATCTTATGCCTCTCTTACTTTGTCTCCAAACCATTCAACCTGAGCTGCCTCTCTGATATATTAATTTGGGGCTAGACCCTCTGCAGTGTGCATATCAGCCCCATTTAGGAGTTGAAGACACTGTCATCTACCTGCTGCAACAAATCCATCTGCACCCAGATGGCAGAGGAGACACTGTGAAAATCACATTCTTTGATTTCTCCAGTGCCTTTAACATCATCCAGCCACTGCTGCTGGGTGAGAAGCTGCAGGTGATGGCGGTCGATAGCTCTGTGATCTCCTGGATTACTGACTACCTGACAAGCAGACCACAGTTTGTCGGCTGGGCAGTGTCTTTTCTGATGTGATGGTTTGTGATACGGGAGCTCCACAGGGGACTGTGCTTTCTCCTTTTCTCTTCACCTCATACACCACTGACTTGCAGTACAACACCGAGTCATGCCACCTGCAGAAATTCTCTGATGACTCAGCTGTTGTTGGGTGTATAAGAGGGGGAGAGGAGGGGGAGGAGGGGGAATACAGGGCACTGGTAGACAAATTTGAGGAGTGGACCGAGAAGAATCACCTGAGGCCTCAGGTGACGAGAGCGGTGAGACCAGAGAGATGGTGATTGGCTTCAGGAAGAAGAGGACGCCTTCACAGCCATTCCAGATCAGGGGAGAGGATGTGGAGGTAGTTGTGGACTACAAATACCTGGGTGTCATGATCAGCGACTGTAGGGTTAGTTTATGTGTAGTTTATTGTTGCTACAAGTATTAATGTAAATATGCATGTGAGTAGGAATGAAGATTCCGTTTCATTAACCACAGACATTAGCTGATGGAGCATCAGTCCAAAAGAATGGACAATTTTATTAATAACTCTGTATTTGTACCAATAACAAATCAGTCTAAAAAAACGTATGAGTTCTTGTCTGCTTTTAATCAAGAAGATGGACATGAAATCAAACAATAACTCCCATATGTCTTTTTAATAGTTTAATAAGAAATTTCAGAATAAATGAACACATTCAAATGACTTTAAGACAGTGAATTCAACATGTATCATGAAAACATTAGACTGGTAATGGATTACTGAGCATAAAGTGTATTATCAAATATTTGTGGAACCAAGAAAAACATAGCTTAAATTGGCAATGTAATGGAAAATGAGAAACCATAAAATGGCATTGGTTAACCCTTTGAGTGTGTGAATTTGTTTGCCCCTAGTGGCAGAGCACGGCACTGCACCTGTTGTCTCACTCTCATATAATCGCCTGCATTGGGGATTTGTACTGATTTGTACTGATTTGCCATTTTCAAAAGGTGGCAGACATCCATCGGAGGACTCAGTGGATGACATGTAACACACCAAAGAAGAACTCATTTCCTTTTCCTTTTTTTAGCATTTTAGTCCAGAAAGCTAATATGTCCGCGATCGGTCACTGTCACTTTTATCGACTTTGTATGCAGAAAATAGCCACGGGATACAAGCAAAATTTATGTGGGATAATCATTAAACTTTGTAGATGTGGTAGAGACTTTAACATGACCGACAGAACGCAAAATAACAACCATGATTGCCGGATCAGAGTAGACTTTATTCTCTCTCTACCCATCAGTCAACAAGAAGCATAACCCAGGTCGCTGGCATCTCTCTTTTATACCTTACATCCTCGCCTAGCGACCTGGGGGGTTCACATCACAAAACATACAATTACAATCCCCTTTGTCACCCAGCCTGTTGGCACATTATTATGCAGTCCGGTGGAGAATGCATATTATCATTCAGTCCGGTGGAGAAGGCACATTCTCATGCGGTCCTATGGAGAGAACCACAGTCTGCCCTGCATATTCGTTAAACAGCCTTTTAGCATCTCCTCCTGTGCCATTCAGTCTGAGTGGAGAATGTAATGTCTAGGTCCCCCCCCCCGAAAACTCAGAATGGGCCTTAACCTTCATATCCTGTGGGCTTCAGCCGACATCCGTAGCAGCTGTACAGGGGGGTTGCCGGCTCCGAGGTACTGCTGTGCCGGTGAGGCACTCCTGGAGGAGCGTCTGTCTGTGGGGGAACATAGAGGAGTTGGGGGTGAAACACATCTTCACCATGCCATTATGACTGTGCTGACGAGTCATTTACCTGGGGAGTTCTCAGTGGGGGTTGTCCACACCGAGGAGCTCGGGCCAACACCACCTGCTCGTCTGCTAATACAAAGGCAGGCTTAAGCCTGTCTATGCAGATTGTTTCTCTGCATTCCCCCGAGTCTAACACAAAATGTTTATCCCCAGGTTCCAACACTCTGAACGGGCCATCATAGGGCGGGCGTAATGCGGTCCGGTGGGCAAACACCTGACAAACACAAACGACACATCCTTCAAGGTCCTTGGCCTGAAAGCGCGGGGAAAACAGTAGTGCGCCTGGCCGGGTACCGTCCCTGCCTCTGCGCTACGTAGTGAAGGCCGGGATGGATCGGTGTTCGGCACGGGGTTGTCTGGCAAAAATTCTCCTGGGAGCCTCAGCAGCTGTGAGAAAACAAGCTCTGCTGGGGAGGCAGCCAAATCCTCCTTCAGTGCTGAACGCAACCCTAATAGAACCCACAGCAACTGGTCCACCCAATTTGCATCCATAAGCGAAGCCCTGTGCGCTGCTTTAAGTGACCTATGGAAACGCTTGCATAACCCATTGGCCTGGGGGTTGTGCACGGTCGTGCGATGAATGGTGACTCCCAGGCTCCGGGCCATCGACCAGGGCCAAATGAACTGCGGGCCCTGGTCGGATGTGATATCCAAAGGGGCGCCGACGCATGCCACCCATGTCGCCAAAAAAGTGCGTGCAACTTCTGCGGATGCAGTGGAAGCTAGCGGCACCACTTCAGGCCAGCGCGTGGTGCGGTCCACCACTGTCAGGAGGTGTGTAAACCCCTGCAATGGTGGGAGAGGGCCCACAAGGTCCACATGAATGTGGTCGAACCTCTTAGCCGGGACAATGGCTCAAGGGGGGCCTTTGTGTGCCTGTGCACCTTGGCTCGTTGGCACACTATGCAGGCTGCAGCCCACTCTTTCACCTGTTTGCGCAGGCTTGGCCAGACGAACTTTGCTCCCACCATTTTGACTGACGTGCGCACTCCTGGGTGTGCCAGGGAGTAAACTGACTCAAAAACATGGAGATGCCAAGTCCGTGGGACCACCGGGTGCGGGCGGCCTGTGGAGACATCACAGATCAGGGGGGGCCCGCCGTGTTGTAGAACTCTGCTGTCCAGCCTTAAACCTGTTGGTCCAGAATGGAGCGCGCAAACGTCCACATCGTTGATCTGCTTGGCAGCCATGGCTGTGTAATCTATCCCTATGTAGACTGGGGCCACCAATGCACATGAGAGGCAGACTGCCACCATGTTGAGTTTACCGGTCACATGCTGAATGTCGGTCGTAAACTCCGAGATTGCGGCCAGCTGTCTCTGCTGCTGGGCCGACCATGGTTCTGAAACCTTGGCCATAGCGTATGTTAGTTGCTTGTGGTCCACAAACGCAGTGAAGCTGCGCCCTTCCAGCCAGAACTGGAAGTGGCATATGGCCAGGTGGAGAGCCAGTAACTCCCTGTCGAACGTGCTGTATTTACACTCATTGTCATGCAAAGACCTGCTAAAAAAGGCGAGCGGCTGCCAAGAACCGGTGACGTGCTGCTCCACGATGGCCCCTATGGCCACGTCCAATGCGTTGGTAGTGAGTGTTATTCGAGCCGCCAGGTCCGGGTGTGCCAGTAGTGCGGCGTTCGCTAGGGCTGTTTTGGCCTCAGAAAACACCTGCTCTCGCTCAGGAGTCCAGTTGACTCTGTCTGCCGGTTTCTGTTTCTTAAGCATGGCGTACAACAGCTGCATGAGCTGGGCTGTGCGGGGGAGGAAACGGTTGTAAAAGGTAAACATCCCCAAAAACTCCTGCAGTGCCCTGACCGTCTGAGACCAGGGAAAATCTGCCACTGTGCACACTTTGTCCGGTAAGGGTATCGCGCCCTCCAGTGAGATGTGGTGGCCCAAAAAGTCGATTACCATAACCCAGAACTGGCACTTCTCCGGGTTGATTATTAACCCGTGCTCTTCCAACCTCTGGAAAACCGTCCTGAGGCGAGCTACGTGTTCATCCTGGGACGCGCTGGCCACCAGGACGTCGTCCAGGTAGACAAAACACAAACGGCAGATCGCACAGCACCGCATCCATCATGTGTTGGAATGTCTGCGCCACACCTTTTAACCCAAACAGCATGCGTAAGAACTCAAAAAGACCAAATGGGGTTACTACTGCCGTTTTGGGTATGTCTTCTACATGCACCGGGACCTGGTGGTACCCACAGACCAGGTCCACCTTGGAAAAAATGCACGCCCCAGTGAGGTGGACAGAAAAATCCTGAATAGGGGGGATTGGGTAGCAATTGTGCGCTGTGGAGTTGTTTAATCTGCGGAAATCTCCGCATAGTCGCCACGATCCCTCGGCTTTAGGTACCATATGTAGCGGGGATGCCCATGGGATGTTTGAGCACCTGATGATGCCCAACCTTTCCAAGTTGGCAAACTCCTCGCGTGCACTGGCCAGCTTAGCTGCATCCAGGCGCCGAGGTCATGCGAAAACGGGTGGTCCCGTGGTGGTAATGAAGTGCTCCACCCCATGTTTAGTGACGGCCACTGAAAACGTCGGAACAGTGAGTGCTGGAAACTGGGTGAGTAGTGTGTGGAACTTACCCCCTGGAGCTGTGACGTTGGCTAGTGTTGTGGACCCTGCTCCTCTAGCTGTACAGGGCAGAGAATCAAAAGACATAGTGTTAATCAGGTGTCTGTTAGCCACATCGACTAATAGTCCGTGTGCACACAAAAAATTTGCACCCAAAATGTGGGAGTTACATGCCGCTATGATGAAGGTCCATTGGTATGTACGACCGTGCAAGGCTATAGTCAGTGTCCTCTCACCAAAAGTCTTAATGTCTGAGATGTTTGCGGCCGCCAGCTCAGGGCCGCTACTTCCCACCAGCCAGTCTGCATAGGATGGCAGGATTAGGCTCTTTTTGGAGCTGGAGTCCACGAGGAACCATCTCCCCGAGCGTGAGTCCGTCACATAGAGCAGCTTGGTTGTGTCACCGGCAGTCACAGCTGCTACCGACTGCCGGTCCTGGCGTTTCCCAAGCGCTTGAACTGACACGGTGGCACGCATCGGCATGTGTCTTCTCCAAAGCAGTGGTGGTAGAAGCAGAGCGTGTCCCTCCTGTGCTTCTTGGCCTCTGCTGCAGCCACCGTCGCTGGCTCCTCGCCCTTGCTGGCCATCTCGCTGGGTTTCAACGCAGCTGCATTTGCACCAAAGGTTCTGGTCACCAGGATAATCCGATCTGCCTCTTGTGCCTGTCAGGGATCTGGAAACTCAAAAAAGTGATTGTATATTAGTTCATTACCTCAATAAAGATCCGAGACATGAGAATATTATTTTAAGAGTTTTACTTGCACAAGGAGTATGAACCTCTGGTTACAGGAAGTAGGTACTGGAGGTAATCCTCACAGTTCAGACATTTTATACACAGCAGTTGCACGGTCAAACAGATAAAACATGCTGACACTGAAGAAAGGGGAACAGTTTCATTTTATCAGAGTGCTTCCTGTGCTCTAGGGAGTAACAGTTCCATGTTATCAGAGTGTGTCCTGTGCTCTAAGGAATCACAGTCTCTAAGGCAGGTGTAGGCATGTGTTTTTTTTAAGATAAATCTACCATGAAAGGAGAACTGGAATTTCAACATAATTAAAAATATAAAAAACAATTTAGTCTTCATGCATCATGTACAGAACCTCTAGCACACAGACAGTTTTAGTATTTTTCAGCAAATAGTTACATATACACTTCATTGAATTATATAAAATGATAATATGTATGCACATATGTACAATTTTCTGACAATTCCCTCCTGTTTATCATTTTATCAATTTTAATCACATGCAATCATCAGTACAATGTATCTTCTCACAGTTTTCTACATTGACATCATTGAGCATCACTTCCAAATCTAAACAGTGGTTTTGTCATCACAATCACCATTACTTTGTTGTGTTAAGGCAGTATATTGTACAGAAACTTCTCTTTGGAGCATAACAGATTGTAACATGAAAGTGTGGTGAGCAAGAGCTCTACTTATCATGGACCTTATACAGGGAATGACACACATGAATAGTACACAGAATAGAATCAATACGACTATTACTGGGGTTAACCATTTCAAAAGAATCTGCCACCAAGTTCCACTTTGAAACCAGACCCAGGGACCCCAACCTTTATCTTCATCCAAAGTATGTTGTAAGTGTCAGATGTCATTCAAATGGCTAATAACGTGAGAAAGGTTCTGATATTGATCAGATATTGATTGATATACATGCAGCACTCCTGGCCAATAATATGACATACTCCTCCTTGTGCAGCTAATGTTAAATCTAGGGCCATTCTATTCTGTAATGTCATCATTCTTGAGAAATTTGTTCTTCATTTAAATTTGTGAATCCTTGCTCCGTTAATACAGTTAGATTTTCCATTGTCCATGCTAATGTATTTATGGGATGTATAGCTAGAGCACTGCGATACATTGGAAAAAGAGTACCCATAACACCTTTAAAATCACCAATTCTCTGTTTCCCAGATAGTTTACCTACTAACTGTTGCATGTCTATTTTTGTGCTTCTTTTTGCTCTGGTGTGTATTTCAGTTTGTTCAGGATGATAATAATGGGAGTATGATGTTTTCATTTTGTGTGTAAGATTTGACCTTATGCTGATGTGTGGGAACAATATAGCCATGTAACACCTGCCACACCACCCTGGAGGAAGCAATGAGTAAACATTAGGCCCACAAACCCAAACATGGTTTTCCAAACATCCATACCCATCATCATTTGGCCAAAGAACAGTAGGATTATTGTTACAGTTAAAAGTACAATTTTTGCTCTTTAAGGTAAAATTTCCAGCAGCAATATAGGGAAAATGAAATGCATTTCTACAAACAGAGTCATGATATCGCACTCCACAGGTCACTTCTTTTGTATCATTGCATCTTTGTGAAAAACCCAGATTGAAATTGTTTTTACTACAGTTTTTGTGAAAGCAGATTGGTGAAGTAAACATTGTAGGATTTACTTTCATTAAAGGCTTCTTAACTGCATGCAAAGAAGTTCCAATCCCAGTAGTATTAAATATTCTAATCTTGGACCCAGTGTAATCAGTAACAGTGACATTCAATCTATTAAGATACCTTTCTGACAAATTTAGTAATAGATCTAGCGAGGTTTACAATATTTAATTTCTGCAATGGACAGTGGAAAGGGATGGTGGTGCCATTGTGCAGTTTAATTATTTGATTAGGCTGAATGTATCCCTGACTAGCAAATTCAATGATACAATCTGACATAGAATGAGGAATTGGGTCAGCATGTAATGTTGGATGAGTAGAAGATACAGGCAAATGTGAACATACATAACATTCATCTGTGACATTTGAATCTCTAACCAAGTAATGTGCATACTGATACCACTGATTGGAATGATAGAGTGATGGTAGGCCGTTGTCATCATCGCTTCTTCTGCTCCTGCCGATGTTAGGTATTGGGGTCCATACCAAGCCTGTAGGAGAAAGGATCACCAGACACACGGATAACAAGGTCTTCATAATCACGCTTTCACCTGAGAGGGTACCCCAAAGGGCCCCTATCTTCACCAGGGTTGAGACGGCCTTGTTCTTAAAAGGACACGCCCCCTTTGTAACTGGACTTACTCAGGAAAGCTGATCAGTTTGTTTACAGGTACCCTCAGTTTCTTTATATGTGAAAGGTGAATCCAAGATGGTCGTTCAGCAATACGTGTTAACAGCACCGGGTATGGTCCAAGCTACCTTACTGAATTCCAATGTTGACGGCGGTGGTTTTTTATGAAGACATAGTCTCCAGGTTGCAACAGGTTATCCGCTTCCTTCTGTGGAGCAGAGAGAGCTCTGACAGAATCAGTGTATTCTTTGGTATTTTAAGCATTCTCTGAGATGTTCACTAAGATTTGTGTATTTGTTAGGTGTGGTTATTGGTGAGAGGTCAGGCAATAAATAAGGACGGTGAAAAGCACATTCAAAAGGTGACAATCCTGTCTTTGTGTCTGGTATAGAATTAATCATTAGTTTGATTGTACCATTTTTCTTTTTACAAAGCCTGTACTTTGTGGGTGGTAGGTACTATGAAATTTGATCTTACTTCTTACAACTTGGGTTAAATCTTGAACTGTTTGTGCTGTAAGATGAGTTCCATTTTCTGCATAAATCAGTTCTGGAACCCCAACAGCAGGAAAAACATGATTCACTAGAGTTTTACACACAAATGCAGCATTTGCTGAGGATGTGGGATGAATTTCTGTCCACTTTGTGAAGGTGTCAATCAACACCAAGCAATATTGTAGCTTTCCATTGCTCCTTGAGCATTATTTTATAAACAAATGATGCACTTTTGGCATGTTTTTGTTACTTCTTTCAAAAACTAGGACAGTTTTCCAACATCCTCATCATTCATTGATTTCCCTCCTGTTGGCACATGATTGGCCATGTGCCACCAGGACAGCTCATTTATATAATATGGGTGGCAGAGCAAATTTTCGTCAGGCAAGCCAAATGTATATCTAATTATTTACACATGAAACAGGAGGAAGGTCCATATTATTTTGACAGTCTTTTAAAACATCAACATCAACATTATTAATAAAACAGATGGTTCCTAAAAGATTAATAGCAGTACAGTGAGCAACGATATCAGCCAAGCGATTACTGCAGCTAAACAAGTCAGTGCCATTAGTGTGGGCAGGGCAGTGAATAACTGCCACATAACGTGATAGCATCAAAACATTACGTAGCTGCAATAATTGCTATCGATATTTTACTGGTTTTCCTGGGGAGGTGACAAACCCCCGCAGGTTCAAGGTAGCGGTATGCAGGTGGCATGTGTTATAAGCATATTTACTGTCTGTACAGATAGTTACATTCAGGTTAGTAGCTCATGTAAGTGCTGTAATCAAAGCCAATAGTTCAGCTGTTGGAGGTGATGCAGGTTGTGGAATTTTTCAACAATCAGGACCCCAGACAATGTTGTCATAGCATAAGCAGTGGATGTTGACCCATCAGGCTTTTTTAAAGATGAGCCATCAGTAAATAGTCACAAGGAATTTGGTACAAGCTTAATGTGTGGCTGTGATAACAAGGTTATAGTGTACGACAACAGTCTAGCTGGTGACAATATGGAATGGTTGTCCTGCTGCAAAACCCCCTTCACGGCATGGGGAATGTGTAGGATAATAGAGGGCATGATCTTATTATTCATATTATCCCATGAATAATAAGAAAGTGGTCTGTATTGCCCAACATGTATTTGAGTTATAACTGCAGCCATATGTTTATCCTGGGCACTACAGAAAATGAAATGAAATGCGCTTATGTAAATAAAGTTGAATTGAATTCATCATCAATCATTTATTGATCATTTTTATGCATTATCTATTTTTCTGAGGATTGCTAATTATTTGCTAATTAATTTCTTTGATACCTCCTGTTTTGGTACATGGAGACGCACATGCAGCAAAGTTACAGGGTATTTGCTTGATTCTTTTACTGAAAGGAAGTGTGCTACCATTTTTAATTTTAGATAAAATTTGCGGGTAGCCCAGTTCCTTCAAAAATAAGATTTCAATAATCATAGCTTCTTTTGTGACATCTCTTGAACTAGTTTACAAATTCCATTTAAGAAAAACAAAACAATTATCTGTGCATTTTCGATATGCTTCAGCATTGATAAATAAGATCAGTTTGTCCACTTGAACACAGATGGGTTGAATTTGAATAAATGAATAAAGATTGCATCACACTCTTCCAGTCAAAGGAAACGCGGATGTTTTGCCTAATTAGAATTTGATTTAAATTTTTACCAGGAATGCCTCATTTTATATATTCCTTGGTAAATTATGGGGTGAATGTAGTTTACCCTGACCCAGCTTGGCCGCTGCCGAATCAGGAAAAACACATTCCTCATTACTGTCACATTTCTGAAATATGATGTTACCACACCATTATGTGGTGAGTAATATCAGTATAAAATCATATAAACATTACATTTGTAAAGGCAAAGTCATTTGAATCAGTACACCTTATGTTATCTACAATGTCATACAAAGTCATACTTGGCTTCAAAAAATGCTTATCAATTTAAGGATCCTTTCTCTAGGACCTTTGTTTGATAATCCATAGCCTCTGGCAAGTCATATGCACAGACACATTAATTATTAATCTCTTTTGAACCTCTGAGCTTTAAATCATGTGATATAGGGTAAACATAAAGCCTTCAGTGATTAGGCATTATTAAATGGCATCATAATATGATCATAGTATGGCCTGTAGTCACATTGTCACACGTCAGTCCTTTTTCCTATAAAATGCACTGTCATGTTTCAGTCAAAGAAAAAAAGGTCAGTAATGCGTCAAAATTGCTTTTAAAAATATGTAAACAGTTTATCACGTACGCAACATTAATCAAGACCTCACAAAGTTAGATTGAAAAGATAAAAACCCCAAATCTTGTAAAAATACCCATATTTAGACCACTTTTTTCTCACAGATCAACCACACACACTCATCCCTTTTCTCCATGCTGGGGCAGATTACAGAAACTACAGGAAGACAAAACAACCCAAACTGCCGCTGCCTTTATCTAAGACTCACACACACAAAAATAAAATAACTGTGTTCCTCATTGTCCATTTTAGCATTATCCAGTTCTGTTGCCACTTAACCTGACCGTCTTTAGATCTTATAGTCTAATATCAATATCTTATAACAGAATAAAGTTATTGTTATGATTTTATTTACTTCCTCCTTTTCCCAACCTCTTGGGGTTCTTTTAATAATTTGCTGCATGGACCCTCCTTAGGATCGCGGCATTGATAAGCTGGGGGAGGATTATCTTTTTCATTTAACAATGGTTCAATACTCAGTTGGTTTTGATATTTATCTTTTTTGTTTTTATTTTTATTTTAATTGTAAATTTTATCGTCGACACCAAGACTGCACATTCATCCACATCCAGTGTGGGTTTAAAGGAATAATCTTTTCCCCATTTGTGAAAATACCTTTCAGGATCCTTTATCCGGTCTTTTTCTTTTAACCGGTCATTGTAATTTTTTACCGTTTGACGCGCTGTCTGTTCTTTTTTCTGCTGTTTGGTTTTTTGTTTATTTTCTTTCTTCCCCACACAGTTACCCATTTTTCCTTTTTTTTTTTTTTTTTTTTTTAACCCTTGATAATTCCACAGGAATTAAAATGTTGTACCAGGAAAAGTGAGGACGCTGCCTCACTACCATTACGTTATAAAACGACCCGGTATTCTTTTTTTTTTTTTTGTCATAGACCGGGTGTCACAACCCAAATAAACCTTTTTATCTTATTACCAGGAAAAGCGTGGATGCCGCCACGCTACCATTACATCCCAGACGACCCGGTAATTAATTTTTCCTCTTTTTTTGTCCCAGACCGGGGATTTCAACCCAAACAAAACTTTTTCCTCATTGCAACTACTCGTGGTCCCGGACCACTTCCGCACGCTTCACTGTTTATGGTCCTCGACTGGGTTGTACAACCAAACTGTTAAAACTCACTTAGTATTATACTCTTCTCTCATTTATGAGCAACACTCACTTGTTTATTTTAAAAGACTCTTGTGGCTCTTTAATGCATTAGTCACTCATGGTTGGATTATGAGGGTCTTGTAATGCATTGAGGATAAATCCTTTTTCTTTTTAATCACGTTACTCACTCGGGGGTGTTTTAGGAGGGTCTTGCAACATATTTAAGAATATATCCTGTTTTACATTACTCACTCAAGGCTGGATTAGGAGGGTCTTCTAAATGCATCTGAGAGTATAACTTTTATTAAACTCACTTACGGTCCCAGACCGGGATATAAGAAACTAACTATATCCTTTTCACTTTTAATAATAAAAAGACGTCACTTACTTTCTTTCTTTTTATCGAGGATGGGCTTCACTAGACGATGCCTAGAGTCCTGCGCAGTCCAGATTTCCTCAATGGGGAGTCCAAAACTGACTGTATGCAGTCAGACCATGCATGGGTTTCAACCCGGAGAGCGCGTTGCCTCTAGTCGCCTTCTAGATACTGCCCATCCGGGTCACGGCACCAAGTATGTCAGGGATCTGGAAACTCAAAAAAGTGATCATATATTAGTTCGTTACCTCAATAAAGATCCTAGACACGAGAATATTCTTTTAAGAGTTTTACTTCCACAAGGAGCACGAACCTCTGGTTACAGGAAGTAGGTACTGGAGGTAATCCTCACAGTTCAGACATTTTATACACAGCAGTTGCATGGTCAAACAGATAAAACATGCTGACACTGAAGAAAGGGGAACAGTTTCATTTTATCAGAGTGCTTCCTGTGCTCTAGGGAGTAACAGTTCCATGTTATCAGAGTGCGTCCTGTGCTCTAAGGAATCACAGTCTCTAAGGCAGGTGCAGGCATGTGTTTTTTTTAAGATAAATCTACCATGAAAGGAGAACTGGAATTTCAACATAATTAAAAATATAAAAAACAATTTAGTCTTTATGCATCATGTACAGAACCTCTAGCACACAGACAGTTTTAGTATTTTTCAGCAAATAGTTACATATACACTTCATTGAATTATATAAAATGATAATATGTATGCACATATGTACAATTTCTTGACATGCCAGTACCTGGTAGTTCCGCGTGGCCAGCAGTGGCGAATTGGTGAGGACTGCTCTGTCCACTGTCGGAAGGTTCCAGAGGAAGAGGTGGGCAAAGAGGAATTGCCCGTCATCCGTGCCCATCAACGCCAACATCTTCTCCATTAATTTGACCACCAACCCGTCTCCAAACTCGGAGCACGTCAGGAACCTTTCTGCTTTCTCGCAGTCCGAGAGCGTATAGCGCTGGGTCAGCGCAGTCTTGACAGCATCATATTTGTCATGGGCTGGGGGCCGTTGGAGCAGGCTCGCCACCTGCTGTGTTGTGCATGCGTCCAGCGCTGCAACCATGTAGTAGTACTTGGTGTCATTCGCCGTCACTCCATGAAGCACGGACTGGGCCTTGGTGTGGAGGAACCAAGACTTCGGGTCATGTAGCCAAAAGTCTTGGAGCTTGACCGAAATGGCGCACGCGGTGCTGGCGCCTCCAGTCCAGGTCATCTCTGGGATGTTTGCCTCGAGTTCCATTATACGTCAAAGGTCACCAGTGTAGAGAAAGAAATGAGCAGGTGAGGCAGTGAGCAGGATCAGAGTACACTTTATTGTCTCTCTATCCATCAGTCAACAAGAAGCATAACCCAGGTCGCTAGCATCTATCTTTTATGCCTTACATCCTTGCCTAGTGACCTGGGGGGTTCACATCACAAAACATACAATTACAATCCCCTTTGTCACCCAGCCTGTTGGCGCATTATTATGTAGTCTGGTGGAGAATGCAAATTATCATTCAGTCCAGTGGAGAAGGCGCATTCTCATGTGGTCCTATGGAGAAAACCACAGTCTGCCCTGCAAATCCATTTAACAGCCTTTTAAGCATCTCCTCCTGTGACATTCAGTCTGAGTGGAGAATGTAATGTCTCGGTCCCCCACAACATTTGAATAAATATTGGCATTTATTCAAATCCTTAAGTTGAAGTGGATTTCCTGTGGGAGAAATCAAACAATGCAGGCACTTAAAACACACACAGTATAGCTAAAAAAAAGCAACTGTTGCTTAAAATGTGTAAATATATGTGCATTTAACTTTAAAGATTATAATGTGTGGTTACAATAAGTGATTAAATACAAAGTGTATGTTTTATAGACTTCTGATATTCATTTACAGTGTGGCCGATTTGATCCACCAATGAGAATTACCTGTTTGAGCCAACAAGTTTTCTTTTCACTGCTTTTGACAGAAAAACTTTACATTGGCTTTAAGTTTGGGTTATTATGAACAATATAGATTGCTTTGAAGTTAATTTGGAAGCTTGATTCGGTTAGAAGTCAGCTTAACAAATTAAAAGTTTTAGATGTAATTCTATGAAAGAATGGAGTTATTATAGTTGACCACCAGATGGAGGTAGTTCCTTCTGCACTCAAGGAGGAGGAGACAACAGTGACTGGAGGTGGTCCAGCTGCGGTCTGCTCCAAAATGGTGGCCCACATGAAGGTTTGACCCAAAATAGTGGTCCCAAAATGGCAGTTGCACTGTCTGGTTTGGCCAGCAAGTGAAGCTCAAAAAACAAAGGAACAAAAAAAAAAAAACAAAAAAAACAAACAACAACAATAGTTTATCATACAACAAAGCACTTTTGGTCACCCGCGAATGCTTGACGAGGCCCAGTCAACAAAAAAACCACACCTTTGCTTTGTTCCACGCTTCAACTGGCTTGCTTCTTCCAGCAACTTTTTAAAAGACTGGAGCATGGACTCACTTTATTCCGGTTTGTCATGAGCCAAACTCCATTGACAATTATAGCAATTCTGCAGATTTTTCATACAAGAATAACCTTACAATTTTAACTTCGCGTATGATTTGGCGCTGTTGCCTCAAACAATTTCCTCAAAGTAACCAATATTACTGCTGTTCAATATGAATTAGCAAGATTCACAGCTTACAGATGAGGTTTAAAATTGTTAATTCAGTTTTTCAAAGCAGGAAATTCACCACTAGGCTGAATTAACAAGAGACGGGTTGGATTTGTTGCAATTCCATCTCTTTAGGCCTTTATTTAATTTAATATAGCATATGGTAATGCTTTATTCAACTTTAGCATACTTTGAAAAAAACAAAGGCTCTCTGGCCTGTAATCTTGGGAGTGGGTGACCCCCTCCTTTGCTCTTCACACACACACTGCTGGGTCCTAGAATATAAGGGATCACACAGACATGCCTGGCTGAGTGGCCAGTCAATTAGGTACAGTGCCTATACTATTAAACAGAGTAGAAATGAAGTTTTACCATGTAAAAAGATCAGATTTGACTACACACTCACAGCTTGTGACCTCATAATTTCATGTCCATTTTCAAGATTATACACAGCTTTACACCGGCATCACCATAAAATATGTAGGGTTAGTTTATGTGTAGTTCATTGCTGGTACAAGTATAAATGTAAATATGCATGAGAGTAGGAATGAAGATTTCTTTTCATTACCAACACACATAAGCTTGTGAGGAACCAGTCCAAAAGAATCAGCAATTTTATGAATAATTCTGTATTTGTACCAATAACGAATCAGTCTAAAAAAAAACAAAAAAACAAAAAAACAAAACAAAAAAAAAAACCCTGTGAGTTCTTGTCTGCTTTTTTTTTTTTTTTTGTTACTTATTTGTACCCGTAGATAGACTTGGTTTGCAGTCTGGTGACAAGCCACCGGCTGCTGGTCGCTGTGTGCGCGAGCGCCCTAAACCTACATGTTTTTGGTGTGCGGGAGGAAACCGGAGAAATCCCGGAGTAAACCCGCGCAACACGGGGAGAACATGCAAACTCCACACAGCTCACTGTTGGTCGGGGGCTGGGATCGAACCCACGATCTCATGATCCCCGTGATCCCCCGGCCGAGGGTAAAACTGTGCTGCCACAGTGCTAAACCACTGCGCCACCGTGCAGCCAAGGGTAGGGCTTTGAATCAAGAAGATGGACATGAAATCAAACAATAACTCCCATATGTCTTTTCAATGGTTTAATAAGAAATTTCAGAATAGATGAACACATTCAAATGACTTTAAGACAGTTAATTCAACATGTATCATGGACATATTAGACTGGTAATGGATTACTGAGCATAAAGTGTATTATCAAACATTTGTGGAACCGAGAAAAAACATAGCTTAAATTGGCAATGTAATGGAAAATGAGAAAGCATAAAATGGCACTGGTAAAGAGAAATGGATGCAATTTTATGAAGAAAATGATGATTCAATTCAATTCAATTCAACTTTATTTATATAGCACCATTTCACAACAACAGTCTTCTCATAAGGGCCTTTTCCACTAGCACGCTTTAGCGCGACACGGGACGGCTCAGCACGCTTTGTACGCTTTTCCACAAGCCCCAACACGGTTTAACAGCCGCGATTCTCAGCCCTGCTCCAGGGCAGGGTACAGCAGTGCTGAGCTGTGCCGTGTTGTGACGTTAACAGACAGGTCGCTGCTGATTGGTCAGGTAGTAACCGGCGCTGATTGGTCAGGTTGGAACCGCCCCTCTCCTCCTCCTCATCTACCAAATCTTCACGACCTTTTCAATAAAGTTTTTGAAAAAAAAAAAAGAATCTTCACGACCGTCTTTACTCAGCATGCAACCACTGTTGGCGGTTCCTTTTCAGTGTATTGCTGTGCTATTTTCATTTATTCTCTATCAAAAATGGCTTCGTGTAATAAGGGTGTTCCATGGACCAATAAGGAGCTGCAGTGTCTGCTCACTGCATTGTCAGACGAACGTATTCAGCACGAGTTAGACGGAGCCGCCCGGAATGAAAAAATATACCGGGAGGTCTCGACATCGGAGTCCTTTAACGGTGAGTTTTAATTTTTTTTTATTGTGCGTTTTTTCGCAAATATATTCGGTAAGACGCTCAGTTTATTTATGCAATAAAAAAGCTGTTCATTTGTGGATGGATCGCTGCTTTATTGCAGCACACTGCGGACTAAAGCTTTTATTTTAATTATTCATGTGAACAATATGCTGAAATAAGCTTATGTATTCTTGTTAAAAACTATTGTCTTTTCTGTATATATTGCACTTTCGTGCTGTATTTTATTGTGTGCATTTTCCTTGTAGAATCATCTCACGCGTCCGCCGCGACAGCCTGTCCGGATTATTCAACCGAGCCTTCCTTACCCACAGCTGGCAGAGACGGCTTCATTCATCTGAGTCTTCGTGACCCAGTTTGGGAAGCTGGTGTAGACACTCAGTGGTCGGCGTGTATAAAATGTCGATTAACCTTCATGTTGTGTTGCAAATTTTTTTTTTCTTTTAATATTTTGTATATAATAAAATGGAATTGTTTTGGAAAGTGTGGTTTGTCTGTTATAACACTGAATTATAAAACAGTATAATTACATAGAAATTCCATTGCCTAGTCTGATCAAAATTATGCTGATCTTCCTGTCACGGGTCAACCATTGTAAAGGTAATGTTATTTTTAACTAGACCAAAAAACAAATCTTTTTGTAAGCTTTCTGTTCTTTTTATTGAAATATCATAAAAAATTAGCACCAAGTCAAAGTAGGTACAAGTATATGTAAATTGAATGTTCTATCGGCATTCCAAATTCAGAGATTTACAATACTTTAGAAGGAGTGTAGCATCATCTAAAACGGAAAATAATAATACTGTTGTTCCAAACGTTGACCTGAAGGTGAAAAACATGAATTTTTTTAATTCAGTACATCCAAAATGCCCTAGGATGTAAAAAATAATACAATTTGGTGTAGTCCAGTGTGCCACCGTCTCATTATTTAATACGAATAAAAACAAGTTCCAGCTCATTATTTCTAGGTCATTTGGCAGTTAATTCAAAACAAAAGTGACTTGTGTTGTTGCAGCTTAATTATGAGATAAAATTAATTGTGAGATAAAACCACAGAGTGAGCAAGGCAATAATCCTTGGATCCTTTTTTGTCTCGTGTAAATAAGGACTCAGTCGGGTGAGTAACGTCACGGGAGTGTGGCCCCACCTCGCTGAGAATCTGCTGCCGCCCCGCTTCTAAAACCTCCTAACACAAACCATCACAGCACAAGCACAACAGCGTGCTAATGGAGACAGAAGCATTCCGAGCCGTACTGAAGTGAATCGAGCCGTACCGAGGTGTGCTGGGCTAGTGGAAAACAGGCTATAGCACTTTCAACTGTAGGGGAAACCCCCACAGTTGCAGAAAGACCCCAGCAATCAGGCGATCTCCTGTGAGCAAGCGCTTGGCAACGGTGGAGAGGAAAAAATCCCTTTTAACAGGAAGAAACCTCCAGCAGAACCAGGCTCAGGGAGGGGCATCATCTGCTATGACTGGCTGGGGGATGAGGGGATAGAGAAGATGAAAAGAACAGACATGTAGAGAGCAAACAGCACGATGGGGACTCAATCTATGGGAGAGAACAAACAGATGTTAATAACAAAAATATATATATATATATATATATATATATATATATATATATATATATACACTCACCGGCCACTTTATTAGGTACACCTGTCCAACTGCTCGTTAACACTTAATTTCTAATCAGCCAATCACATGGCGGCAACTCAGTGCATTTAGGCATGTAGACATGGTCAAGACAATCTCCTGCAGTTCAAACCGAGCATCAGTATGGGGAAGAAAGGTGATTTGAGTGACTTTGAACGTGGCATGGTTGTTGGTGCCAGAAGGGCTGGTCTGAGTATTTCAGAAACTGCTGATCTACTGGGATTTTCACGCACAACCATCTCTAGGGTTTACAGAGAATGGTCCGAAAAAGAAAAAATATCCAGTGAGCGACAGTTCTGTGGGCGGAAATGCCTTGTTGATGCCAGAGGTCAGAGGAGAATGGCCAGACTGGTTCGAGCTGATAGAAAGGCAACAGTGACTCAAATAACCACCCGTTACAACCAAGGTAGGCAGAAGAGCATCTCTGAACGCACAGTACGTCGAACTTTGAGGCAGATGGGCTACAGCAGCAGAAGACCACGCCGGGTGCCACTCCTTTCAGCTAAGAACAGGAAACTGAGGCTACAATTTGCACAAGCTCATCGAAATTGGACAATAGAAGATTGGAAAAACGTTGCCTGGTCTGATGAGTCTCGATTTCTGCTGCGACATTCAGATGGTAGGGTCAGAATTTGGCGTCAACAACATGAAAGCATGGATCCATCCTGCCTTGTATCAATGGTTCAGGCTGGTGGTGGTGGTGTAATGGTGTGGGGAATATTTTCTTGGCACTCTTTGGGCCCCTTGGTACCAATTGAGCATCGTTGCAACGCTACAGCCTACCTGAGTATTGTTGCTGACCATGTCCATCCCTTTATGACCACAATGTACCCAACTTCTGATGGCTACTTTCAGCAGGATAATGCGCCATGTCATAAAGCTGGAATCATCTCAGACTGGTTTCTTGAACATGACAATGAGTTCACTGTACTCAAATGGCCTCCACAGTCACCAGATCTCAATCCAATAGAGCATCTTTGGGATGTGGTGGAACGGGAGATTCGCATCATGGATGTGCAGCCGACAAATCTGCGCCAACTGTGTGATGCCATCATGTCAATATGGACCAAACTCTCTGAGGAATGCTTCCAGCACCTTGTTGAATCTATGCCACGAAGAATTGAGGCAGTTCTGAAGGCAAAGGGGGGTCCAACCTGTTACTAGCATGGTGTACCTAATAAAGTGGCCGGTGAGTGTATATATATATATATATATATATATATATATATATATATATATATATATATATTTCTTTGAGAGTGAAGAAAGGAGTGAAACCAAATGCGTTGTTGGAGGTCCCCCGGCTGTCTAAACCTATTAGCAGCATAACTAAGGGAGGGTTCAGAGACACATGATCCCTCCCTAATTGTAGGCTATATCAAAAAAGAAGGTTTTAACCTTATTCTTAAAAATAGAGATCAAGCCTGACTCCCGAATCCAGATTGGCAGCTGGTTCCACAGGAGAGGAGCTTGATAACTGAAGGCTCTGCCTCCCATTGTACTTTTGGAGATTCTAGGTATTACAAGTAATCCTGCATTTTGGGAGTGTAGTGCTCTGTTAGGATAATAGGGTAGTACCAGATCATTTAAATAAAAAGAGGCCTGATTGTTTAGAACTTTGTAAGTAAGAAGAAGGATTTTAAACTTAATTCTAAACTCTATGGGAAGCCAATGAAGGGACGCCAGAACTGGAGAGATATGATCTGTCTTTCTAGTACCTGTTAAAACTCTTGCTGCAGCATTTTGGATCAACTGAATACTTTTTAAAGATGTTTTAGGACAACCTGATAATAAAGAGTTACAACATTCTAATCTACAGCTAACAAAAGCGTGGATCAGTTTCTCAGCATCACTCTGAGACAAGATGCTCCTAATCTTGGCAATATTACACAAATGATAGAAGGCAGTCTTTGAAATGAAGTTAATATGTGAATTGAAAGACAGATCTTGATCAAACATAACTCCAAGGTTCCTCATAGAGCTATTAAGAGAAAGAGTAACCACATCCAAGCAAAAAGTTTGATTTGGAAAGGTATTTCTAAGGTTTTTTGGACCAACTAGAATGATTTCAGTCTTATCTGAATTTAATAGCAGGAATTTACAAGTCATCCAAGCTTTGATTTCCTTAAGACAGGCTTCTAACTTGGCTAATTGATTAGTATCATCTGGCTTCATTGAGAGGTATAATTGTGTGCCATCTGCATAACAATGAAAATGTATACAGTGCTTTCTAATAATGTTGCCTAACAGAAGCATATATAAACTAAAAAGAGTAGGGCCTGGCACAGATCCCTGTGGAACTCCATGACTGAGCTTTGAGTTGAAAGAAAACTCATTATTGACATGAACAAACTGGAACCTATCAGAAAAATAAGATCTAAACCACCGCAACGAAGTTCCATTAAGTCCAACATAGAGTTCTAATCTATCAAGTAGAATATTATGATCGATAGTATCAAAAGCTGTACTAAGGTCTAAAAGGACAAGTACAGAAACAAGTCCATTATCAGATGCGATGAGGAGGTCATTAGTGACCTTCACTAAGGCTGTTTCAGTACTATGATGGATTCTAAACCCAGATTGAAACTCTTCAAGTAAACCATTTCCCTCCAAGTGATCAAATAATTGCATAGCAACAACTCTTTCTAAGATTTTTGAAATGAAAGGGAGATTAGAGGTTGGTCTATAGTTAGCTAAAACTCCTGGATCCAGCGTTGGCTTTTTAAGTAGGGGTTTAATTTCAGCAGTTTTAAAAGCCTCAGGTACATGGCCTAAAGTTAATGAAGAATTGATTATTTGAAGAATAAAGCTACCAATAAATGGGAAGACTTCTTTAAATATCCTGGTAGGAATAGGGTCTAAAAGACAAGTTGAAGGCTTGGATGAGGAAATTATTTTATCTTAATCTAAAAGGTCAATTGGAGTAAACTCATCCAAACAGATATCAATTGAAGGAATTGTAGTAGTTACTGTATTTAAGTTAACGGTGGGAAGAATCTGATTAATTTTATCTCTGATAGATGAAATTTTATTATTGAAAAAGTTTATAAAGTCCTGACTAGTAAGTTCTAAGGGAATGCTAGGATTGACAGAGTCCTGACTCTTTGTCAGTCTGGCTACAGTGCTGAAAAGAAACCTGGGATTATTCTTGTTCTCTTCTATTAATGCAGAATAATAATTCGTTCTAGCTTTTCTAAGAGATTTTTTATAAATTAAAAGATGATTTCTCCAAGCTAAATAGATTTAATCTAAATTAGTGGAGTACCATTTTCTTTCTAATTGATGAATCTTCTGTTTTAAGCTTTGAGTTTCTGTGTTGAACCAAGGAGTTAGAAATCTCTGATTAGACTTTTTCTTTTTTATTGGGGCCACTATGTCTAGAGTCTGATGCTGAGAAGCTGTAACACTATCTACCATGCTATCAATTACTGAAGGAGCAAGCTGTCTATAGCTTATTTCCGTTGTGTTGACACATGGCATAGAGGAAACAATCTACATAAATTTGGTAACAACATCATCTGAGAGGCATCTGCTGTAGTAATTTTTTTCTTTAGGATCCAAATAGTCAGAAATAGCAAAATCAAAGGTTAACAGACAATGGTCTGACAGTACAGGGTTATGAGGAGACACTACCAGATTTTCTATTTCTATGCCATATGTCAGAACAAGGTCCAATGTATGGTGGGTAGAATTTCCTACTTTCTGAGAAAACCCCATCGTGTCTAATATTGAATTAAATGCCATATTAAGGCAATCACTATCTACATGTACATGTATATTAAAGTCCCCTACTACAATTATTCCATCTGATTTCAGCACTAAATCAGTTAAGAATTTGGCAAATTCGAATAAAAACTCTGAGTAGGTCGATGGAGCACGATAAACTATGGCAAATAAAATTGGGTTTAGCCTAAAATTGCTAAAATGCCCAATACTGAGGACCAGGCCCTCAAAGGAATGATAACAATTTGTTTGCTTTACATTAACTAGTAATTTGGAATGGTAAATTATTGCTACTCCTCCTCCACGACCAGAACTTCTGGGATTTTGACAGTTTAAATAACCAGAGGGAGTTGGTTCATTTAAACCCACATAATCATCTTGCCCTAACCAAGTCTCTGTAAGGGATATTAAATCAATCTGATGATCAATTAACAGATCATGGACTAGCAGAGACTTGGGAGTTAATGACCTAATATTTAACAAACCGCATTTAATTTTTAAATTATGAGGAGGAACAGATGCCAAATCATTCAATTTAGAGGCTTCATGTTTAATTTGAGTTTTACCAACTTTTTTTTTTATCACTTTGGGATGCTTATACATGATATTTTTATTTACTTTGGAGGGAGCAGACAATGATTCTCTGATGGGGAAGACAGGGGCTAAGTTGAGGGGTGGCGGATGAAGAGGAGCTGCAGAGAGGCGTGTAAGACTGCGACTCTGCTTCCTGGTCCCAACTCTGAGTTGTCAAGGTTTTGGAAATTTGGATAAAAATGATGCCAGATTGTTAGATAAATGAGACGTACCATCCAAAGTGGGATGGACACCGTCTCATCTAATAAGACCAGGTTTTCCCGAAAAAGAGCTCCAATTGTCTATGTTGCCCACGTCATTTGCAGGACACCACACAGACAACCAGCGGTTGAAGGATGACAAGCGGCTAAACATGTCATCACTGGCCAGATTGGGGAGGGGCCCAGAGAATACTACAGAGGCAGACATTGTTTTTGCAAAGTCACACACCGATTCCACATTAAGTTTTGTGACTTCTGACTGCTGGAGTCGGACGTCATTAATGCCGGCGTGGATAACAGTTGTGGAGTATTTACAGTTACTTTTAGCCAGCATTTCCAAATTTGACTCGATGTCACCTGCTCTGGCCCCAGGAATGCATTTGACTATGGCCGCTGGAGTCTCTAGGTTCACGTTTTTGACTACAGAGCCGCCAATGATCAGAGTTTTTTCCTCAGTGGGTGTGTTGCGAAGCGGGGAAAAATGATTAGAAAAATGAACAGGTTAGTGGTGAACCAGGGCTTTGCAGCTAGGCTTCCTCCTCACCGTCACCCACCCAGTCTCCTTGCTGCTGAGGAGGACCAGAGGACTGCTAGCAGGCCGCCCTATGCTAGGAAGCTCTGTTGCAGCTAAGGGACATCCGTCAAGATTAACTGGTGCAGATGGTGTTTCAATGCAGCAGAGCCGGGATTCCAAATCAGACAACCTCACCTCGAGCACCTCAAAAAGACAACATTTATTACATTTACTGTTATCACTAAAAGAGGCAGAGGTGTAGCTAAACATCTGACAGAGAGTGCACACCAGAGGAGAAGGGGAAGGAGAGCTAGTAGCCATAGCTAGTGGCTAACCCACAGCTAACAAAAACACTGATGAAAGGTGAACAGAAGGATAATGAGGGTGATTAGATGACACTGAGTGTGTACACAGGTGCAGGAGGCTTGATAAACAGAAGTGAGAGCTAACGGTAGAAGGAAAAAAGTGATTAAAATACAATTAAAGGCAAAATCCTCAGGAGATTAAGGAGAGCTAACCACAGAGCAATCCACACAGACAGCCAGCAACACAGGAAGTGATGATACGTTACCACAGGAAGCCGAGTACAGGATTCAGAATGATTAAACTATTTTATAAAAAGGAAAATTTTGTGTTACTCTGAAAAGGATCAGAGATTAATGAAAAGATAAATGCATTTGAAGTTCTGAAAGGAGTTTGAAGATGTTGGGTTTATAGAACTTATACCGGGAATATTCTGAAGAATTAAGTTTAATTTAGACAACAGACCTTCAGCACAGCAGAGTCAGATTGTGTCTCCTGGTGGTAGCAAGCAGTCCAGAATCAAACTTGAGCTGGATGGATGTGTGTGGATTCTGTTGAGCTAAACTGGCAGGCAGGTTCTGCCCCAGCACGGGTCGGGCCTACTCCTGGGATCACAAATGTAGGAGCTGGATGCTTATTACCCTTACCGATGTCTGTTTATGCACAGAAAAAAGAATTTGACCAGGTTGTCAAATTCCCGATAATATTTGTTTATAGTTCAAAGTCCGATCAGAAAATCAAACTTGATGAATAAAAAAACAAACAAACCACAAATCAGTTTCCTCTGATGTGTTGTGGTCAGAACAAAGTTGATTTAAGCTTGGAAAAAATCAAACAAAATCTTCCTAGCATGATAATTTACGAAAAAAGAGTAAAATAGGAAAAGCTGAATTTTAAAGAAAAAGCAAAAGTTTACACAAAGCATAGGCTCCGGGCCTGCTTAGAAAAAAAGGAAGAGCAGAAAACTGCTTCTTCAAGAGACAACTCAACTCGTAACCGGAGACAAAAGAAAGTTTTGCCCAACTACATTCAAAGATCAGGATTGGATCTGCCCATTAGTGTAAACTTTTGACCAATTGCACTGAGTTTCTTTGTTCAGCAGAGATCATAAAACTGACTAAAAAAAGAGATGTGTGGAGACTTGGAAGCTGATTGGTCAGTTCACAGTTTTTACAATGTACCCAGGGAGAGATTTGATATGAAAAGTGAAATCATCCTAGAACATCTTTGCTGCCTATTAACTCTTTAGTTGTCTGGTTAAAGGGTGGTCAAGGCCCGTAGTGGTCAAGACTGGTAAAAAAAATTTTGTCAGTAAAATAGTTCAGATTTCCAAGGCTATAACTTGAAAGTTGCAAGCAAAAATGGCTTACTGTCAATTAGAAAGATGTAGAATATGATCCAAAGTTTCAGATAAGAATAAATTTATGCATCTAATTTGCATAATGTCATGGCAGCTACATAAATTACATAACTCAGTCAAAAATGGACTTTGGACACATTTACACAAAGAATGGTTCATTATTTTGACACTGTTTTGTCTACGGGGGTATGTTTTTATCTAATCTTCAAAGTACATGAACCAGAAAATCAGTAAAATATATAAAAAAACATATATCCGTCTCTTACCTGTTGCGCTGGGCTTGCTTGCTCATGTGACCGGTCCGTTTTCGTCCGTCGTGGTCGTTGTTTTGAGTTTGCTCAGTCATTTACACTCTCTACCACATCTACAAACTCTTATGACTATCCCACATGAATTTTGTTTGTACTGCATGACAATTTTTCCTGTTTGATGCATTTTTCCTGTGAGAATCCATGACGATGTGGGTGTCACCATCTTGGTGTTGTGAGCTCAGTTTTTTGCCCATCTTGGTCATTGTTTTGCGTTTGCTCCGTCATTTACACCCTCTACCACATCTACAAACTTTTATGATTATCCCACATGAATTTCATTTGTATTACGGGGCTATTTTTCCTGTCTGATGCAGTTTCAGTCAGAATCGCCGCCGCCATGACCAATCATGGCGGCGGCCACATTGGTGTTGTGAGCTCAAAGCCGAAAAAGGAATAATAATAATGAGGATTTCTTCTTCTTTGATGTATTCCATGTCAGCCATGATTCCTCCAATGCATGTCTGCCACCTTCTGAACTGTCAGATCAATACAGATCAGTACAAATTCTCAGTATTGCCGGGGGACGTCAATAAGTTGACAGGTGCAGTTGCTGCACTGTGCCACTGGGGGTGCACAACCCGTTCATTTAATGTGGATAGTGAAAGAGTTAAAGTATAAACTCTTTAACACTTTAGTGACTAAGATATTATACTTAATAAAGGAACGAACAATGTGTCTACATTGTAAATGTGATAATTTCTTTATAGTAGGCATGCAAAATTAATCCTCCCTGAAAATAAAGAAACACATATCAAATCATATCAATAAAAGCATTTCAGACCATAATTGTCCATCACATGGTCCCGCCATATCTTCAATAGCAGAAGTGTCTGTGGAGAAGGATAAGTTATTTCATTGTTCACAATTAATAGTTTAACTGCAGAGAGAAATATCCAATCCTCAAAAGAAATATTCCAGTGTTATCCACTGGAGGGCAATGTTGGACTTTTGATTTTGAGTTTCAATGAGGAATCTTAGTGGTTGAGTCTGTGGAACATCACACCACACCATAAACCTGTCATTTTTGGCATTCCTTTGGCAACTGGATTTGAGGGGGAATGACTCCAGGTCTTGAGCAGGGATTAACTAATCCAATTTATGGCCAATGGCATAGGGTTTCACAGCTCTGATCTTGGGTGAAGAGAAAGGGTTTATGACCAGACTTTTGGGTGCAACAATTTCTCCTCAGCAAAGAATAATTTTATAATTTGGAGTCTGGCTGTTCATGCTACAGCAACGGACTGGACTGGAAATCCAACACCGATGCTGCATACAAGAAGGGGATGAGCGGACTCTACTTCCAGAGGAAGCTGAGATCCATGAGCAAAAGGATGCTGGAGCTTTTCTACCAGGCCGTTGTCACTAGCACCATCTTCTTTGCTGCTGTCTGTTGGGGTAGCAGTATCAGAGCCAGCGACACCAACAGACTTGGAGATTATCAAGAGGTCTGGCTTGGTGATTGGTCTCAGGCCGGAGACTTTTGAGACTGTGGTAGAGTGGAGGACACTAAATAAACTGTGAGCCATCATGGACAATCCTGATCACCCCCTCCACCACACACTGGACAGACAGTGAAGCACTTTCTCCAGCAGACTGCTACAACTTAGCTGCCGAACAGTTAGGCACAGGAAAACTTTCCTGTCACATGCCATTTCACTGTACAATAACTCACTCTAATGTTGTATTCTGGTCATACCTATGCTACCATACTGCACCTTACAGTCTAATTGGCACCTCACATTTCACCCTCCACCTGATAGTCCTGCATTGTACAGCGGGTATGATTCATGTACTTAAAGGGGTCACCATCTATTCATCTATGATGTATATAAGTTTTAACAGTTTTACTTTCTATAGGTAATCCCTTTGTCTATTATGCTGTGTGTGTTTCTGTCGTTTTGGTCATCTACTGTCATGCTGCTGTCACACTTTTCATGTCATTTTCCAGTTTTGGATCAATAAAGTACATCTATCTCACCATCTATTCTAATCCTGTCCATCCTAGTCACTCCCAGTGAGAATCTTAGCATCTTCACCTCTGTCACCTCCAACTCTACCTCCTGTCTCTTTGTCAGTGCCACCGTCTCCAAGTCATGCATCATAGCAGGTCTCACGACTGTCTTGTATATCTCCCCTTTCACTCTAGCTGATGTCCTTCTGACACAAATCACCCCTGACACTCGTCTCCACCTACTCCACCCTACCTGCACTCTATTCTTAACCTCTCTTGTATGCTGACCATTGCTTTGGATGGTTGACCCCAAGTATTTAAACTCATCTACCTTCACGGCCACTACTCCTTGCATCTTCAACATTATATCTGCCTCCTTCTCATTCACATACATGTATTCTGTCTTGCTTCTACTGAGTTTCATTCCTCTTCTCTCTGGTGTGTACCTCAACCTCTCCAGGTTCTCTTTCACCTGCTCCCTATTCTCACTACAGATCACAGTGTCGTCTGCAAACATCATGGTCCATGGAGACCCCTGCCTGACCTCATCTGTCAGCCTGTCCATCACCATGGCAAAAAAAAAAGGGGCTCAGACCTGATCCCTGATGTAATCCCACTCCACCTTGAATCCATCTGTCACCATCTGTCACTACAGTACACCACACCACCATTTCGCTATCCTTGTACATGTCCTGCACCGCTCTTACATACTTCTCTGAACATTTTCCATAGTGTTGAGCTGATGTTCATGGTTTAAAAAAAAAGCAAAAATAAACCCTTTAATTGTCAGCTGACTCAGAGACACAGCAGAAGATTCTGGCAGATTTTCACCAGTGTCAAGGTGCATAAATTGGAAACATTTCAATAGGTCAAACCTCCAGCAACACTTGCAGGGACCATTTTTCAACATCACTAGTTTTATCACTAGTTTAATTTTTGATTAAAGCTCTAAACTGCCTCAGACATGTAATTTCAGTAACATTATTTTAAGTTATAACACCTTTAGAGCAAACTTAAATTTTAATTGTTTTTTTAGCTCCAAGAATAAGTTTTGTACTTTAAACCAGTAATTCTCAGAGTACCCAGAATGTGAAATATTCTGTAGCAATATACTGTAAAGGATTAATGTTTACCAGTAAATGAGCTACGCAGCACCCTTGTGTTGCCAAAAAAAAACCTACGAAGAAAAGTAGGGCAACTATTACTCAAAGTGTAATGGTTCAAACTGTCTAGTAAAGAAATAGCAGAGAGTGTCCATACATCACTCTGGTACCAAACTGCCTCTGCTGCCAAGTTCTGTCACCATCTGCTTCTGGTCTGAGACGTCAGGGGAGTTTAATCTTTGTCTCAGAAGCCTCCTGCTGTTTAGTATCTGTGTTTGTGTGTGTGTGTGTGTGTTTGATAGAGAGCAAAACTAATTGTGTTTCCATTGTTTAGGCATCAAGAACGCATGGTGGGCAACTTGTTTCCATACTGTTAATTTCCCCCTCTCACTGTGCACCTCAGCATGTTTTTGTGTGATTGGTGTCTACATCTCTGTGTGTGTGTGTGTGTTCGTTTGTGTGTGTGTGCATGCGCGCCTGTGTCCTGGCAAGTCGAGAGGTCCCTTGCACACTGACACCCGATTTGACAGGCCTGCTGACACGCTAGCATTTAGCCTTCCGTGCATGTGTGTGAGAGTGTGTGGTATGAGTGACAAGGTGTGACACACTAGCATTTGTCTCGTAAATGCCAGAACAGAGAAGTGACACTAAAGGGCAGAGAGAGATGGCAGGAGAAACGAGAGCAGAGAAAAGTGGCTGCAAGAGAGAACAAATATGGGGGTATGAGAAAGACCCGGAGAAAAATGGGTTTGCAATGTTCTTGTGTTTAATTGGAAGTTCACTGGTGTAGCTCATATTTTTAAAATCTAGAGAAGCCCACACACTGCTAATCTCCCTTTAAACTGTGACAGGCTCACATCTGCCAAGGTGTTTGTCTGGCTGTGGCATCTTTCATTTTGGATGTCACAAATCCTTTTTTTCCACTTCACAGTTCAGACACACTGAATCAAATCTCCATTTTAACAAGTCTGCTGTTCAGACCTACAGTACAAGTCTCATTCTGCATGACTGAGAAATTCAGTCAGCTGTGTTAGGAGATCATCTCAGCATATTTTTTGATACACATATTCATCGGGTTTTATTAAATCGTGAAGCTAACCAAGGCCCAATCTTTTGGCATCAAAGAAGCTGTCCAAGGCATTTATCTATGGCAAGTTCCACTGATTTGGTGACTAAATATAAATATTCTTTTTATCGCTTTGCTGGGCTTGATATAAACAGCCATTCAGTGAATCATAAACAATGCTATCAGCTCGTGTCAGGCACTACAGTTGCTCCATTTATGATTTAGTCCATGCAGTGTGTCATAAGATAACCTTCATATATACATGCCCTGATTCTGTCCCTCTCTTATTATGACAACCTCTTCAAAATGTTCTTTGATGTTGGCCAAAAGAAGCACAGAGCGGTCATCCATGCATGATCATTTGGTTGGGAGCATTACAAGACACAATACATGTAAAAGCAAGCACTACTGGTTACATCAAATAATATTCATCTATTTTTGGAGGACATTGGGCCCTGGCTTAGAAGAAATTTCAGAAAAATTTAAATGAATTAAACTAGACTAACAAAGACAAAGGTTTAAATGATACTCGCAGGTGTATAAAAACTAGAAGATCCTCCACAAGGCCAAATAATTAATTCATCCTTTCAAATCTGTATATACTGTCCAGCATTGACAGGGCATTCACAGATGTGCAAGTTATCCATGCTGTGGGCACTAACACGCCAACATACCATTACAAATGCTGGCTTTTGAACTTTGCACTGATAACAGTCTGGACATTCCTTTTCTTCTTTAGCTCAGAGGAGATGATGTCCATGATTTAAAAAAAAACAACAAAAAAAACCAATTTGAAATGTGGACTCTTCGGACCACAGCACACTTTTTCATTTTGTGCCAGTCCATTTCAGATGAGTTTGGACCCAAAGCAACCAGTGGCATTTCTGGGTGTTGTTGATACATGGCTTTCACTTTACATGGTAGAGTTTTAACTTTCATTTGTATGAGCAGTGTTAACTTACAATAGTTTTCCAAAGTGTTGCTAAGCCCACGTGGTAATATACTTGAAAGAATGGTGTTGGTTTTTAATGCAGTGCCACCTGAGAGATCGAAGATTACAAGCATTCAGTGTTGGTTTTTGGCTTTGTCGCTTATGTGCAGAAATTTCTCCAGATTCTCTGAAACTTTTGATGATATGATGGACTGTAGATGATGAAATCCCTAAATTCCTAGCAATTGTATGTTGAGAAAAGTTCTTAAGTTCTTAAACTGTTGGACTGTTTTCCACGCAGTTGTTCAAAAAGTGGTGAAGCTCATCTTGCCTATGCTCAGGAACATCTGAGCCTTTCAGGGATGCTCCTTTTATACCCAATCATGACATTCACCTGCTTCCAATTAACTTGTTCACCTGTGGAATGTTCCAAAAAAGGTGCTTTTTGAGCATTTGTCAACTTTCTCAGTCTTTTCTTGCCTTGGAAAGGTGATGTAGCACAGTGGTAATCCTAGCTTTTTTGGAACGTGTTACAAGCATCAAATTCAAAATGAGTGAATGTTTGCAAAAAAACAAAGTTTGTCAGTTTGAACATTAAATATCTTGTCTTTGTAGTGTAGTCAACTGACTATAGATTGAAAAGGATTTGTAAATCATTGTATTCTGTTTTTTGTTTACGTTTTACACAATGTTCCAACTTCACTGGAATTGAGGTTTGTGCTTTGAGATTTGGAGATGAGCAAAGGTGGAGTGCTTTTGCAGGGCAGAGTTCCTAATAACCCCTTTACACATTTACACAGGGGTGGAGATCATTGAGAGACCATTGAGAATCTGGCCCATTTTTGATCTCTCAATGATCTTCAATGATTTCCACAATTGCCACAGTTTCCTCAAAGTTTTAACTCAGTTCAGAATGTGCAAGGATCTCCCAAACAATCCCAAAGATCAAAAAGCCCAGTCTCTCAACAATCTCCAGGCGGTCTAAAGGAGCCCTTACTACATGGGTTTTCAGGAAGTCCAGATCCAGGTAGAGGGTTCCACACAGATGGAGCACAGACAAGAACTGATCCTTGGGTGAGGAGGTGGGTAGGAAATTTGCAATGGTGAGTATGAGTTTTAAGGTGCGTTCACACCAAATGCGAAGAGGGAAATTTTTCGCGCGGCACGATTACATTATAACTCAATGTAAACACACAAATAGACATGAATAGTGAGATGCAGACAGGCGAAGTTATCTTTAAAACTTCTGCAGCAGTGTTCAACCTGCTGTGGAAATTCCCAAAATAATGTCATGCTTAGGTTTACATTATCAGACCAGGAAGTCACCTGAAAATGTTGTCTCAAGCCTCCAAAACTTCACAAATGATGGGTGTTTACGTTGCTAGCTTTCTAGGACATCCGTGGCCGGAAACCGTGGGTAAATAACTACAAAATCCCGATTCAGCTGAAGAGTTCCTGGTCCTCCTGTCTCCCGGTGAGTGAGTTTCATTTTCAGACTAGTTTACTCTGCAGTGGTGATACTTTTACTCTGGTGACAGCAGCATCTCAAAGCTAGCAGCTAGCTAACGAACGTGCGGATGCGAACGTGTGACTGCGCAAATTCGCTGGTATTCGTGTTTTCCATTCACTTTATATGGATTTGCTCCGCCTGTTCGTATTTGGTCTGAACACACTATTACTTGGGTCCATTTTCCTTCTAGAGGATATGAGGAAGACCAGGTAGAGAATCCAGACTAAACAGGAAGAAGAACATTGTTGGGTGATCATGCCAGAGCCAAGGAGGGGTGGTCAGCAGGTTGGCAGGCATACAGGGTTTCCTAGGAGCAAGGGAGCAGAGGAAAAGGTGAGCAAGAGACAAAACTTTCTTAGTTCAGTAGCAGCCATGAAGACAGGGTGACCATGTAACAATCCAACATGGAGCAGCTCCTCCAGACTGAACTTTAAATACCCCAGGACCAAAAAACCCCCCCAAACAAATAACTAAAGCACGGGGAGCAGTACATAAAATGACTACTGTATGGAAGTCAGATGTGCCCAGTGATATAAAAAGAAATTTCTTCAATACCATAGTCACCTCTGTTATATGGATGTAGCATGTGGACCCTTACATCAAAACTGCAACCTATAAGTAAGCTGATTAGAGAGAGGAGAATGAGGTTTGTAGGACATTATTGGAGGGTAAAAGATGAAAACTTTAGTAATGTCATTCCGTGGGCGCCAAATCATGGTAGTGCAAAGAGTCTGAAGACTATCAAAGACAAATATACAATAGCTATGTGAAAACCTTGGACGACTGCAGCAAGACCTGTCAGCAATGATGAGCGACAGAGATGGCTAGAGGAAGAGGGTCCTGGAAGTCTGTGCAACTTAGCCCAACATGATGATGATAGTCAGTGGATTACAACATTGGTTTGTTATTTTCACTGCTGCCAGTTTGTTGCTGTACATTTTTTACCAGATTGTCAGCATTTACCACATTTTGTCTCTGTAGAAGTGTTAGCATTAGCAAACATAGTGTTTATCAAACTTTGCTTTATATTTAAATGTTTTATCTAATAGACCTCTTGCACAGTGTAGAGTGATGTATTTCCACTTTCTGGTCCATCCAGAGCTCCACTTCATTATATTTGCCCATTACCTGGTGCTTCCTCATAAATAAATCAATTTTATCACTTTCACTTATCATTGAACATATTGGAAATAGTGTACAGGCAGATTGCTTTTTCTTTATAAAGTGTGTGTTTCACAGTTTGATCATTTTTGAAACCATACTGTGTCATTTCATTGTTCGTCCAGTTAGCTTAGCATAGTGTCACTATCATGTTGTTCATATTGTGTTATGGTTCAGGTTCAGGTTCAGGTTACTTTATTTGTACCCGTAGGTAGATTTGTTTTGCAGTCTGGTGACATCCATATTTACAGGCCACAAATTACATTCAACATAGACACAAACACAGGCACATATGAAGCTGACTATAAACATGATAAGAATACTCAAGGCTCCATCAATCAGGGTATGAAAAGACAAAGAGATGGGAGAAAAACCAGAGGTAAGAGAGAAGGGTTATATTAAAGTTAAAAGCTAGTCAAAGAGGTTAAAAACTCAAAGGTCTAAAACCCAATAAAATATTTAGAACCCAAGTGACCTCCTACAAAAATAAGTAAATATAAAATGGAGTTAATAAATAGGTACCTAAATTATGTGCAATATATTGTTACAGCTTGTTCAACTCTTTGACAGCAGCAGGGACAAAGCTGTTTTTGTAGCGCTGGGTTCTACTTTTTGGAACAGCAAACCTCCGTCTTGAGGGAAGAAGCTGAAAGTGGCAGTGCAAAGGGTGGGAGTCATCTCCCCTTATGTCTCTCCCCTTCCAAATACCACTGCTTGGGATGTAATGAATCTGTGGAACTCACCGAAACATATGAAGAGTTTGTCTGCAAAAACTGATAAACTGTAGAGACTGGGTTAATCATCTCAGGATGGATGCAGAGGGTAAACAGAGAAGGACACTAGCTATGAAGATTATGGTGAGGTAGCAGGAAGAAGGAGTTGGGGGGGAGAAGGGATGAATGTATTGTGATGTGAGATGTCATGCAGATGTGAGATGGGCGGTTGGTATAAAAGGAGAACCCATGGTGTATGGAGTGATGCTTTTCTGTGTATGACTGATGTGAGAGTGAATAAAATCGTCTGCTGCATAAATCAGTCTCGTTATTTACACTCTCCACACTGGTGACCCCTTGACGAATTATGGAACACGAGGCAAGAACCCCGGAGTCGGCCCGGACGGGAAGCCCCAGCAACGCGGCAAGCATCCCAGAGACGGCCCGGACGGGAACCCGCAGCAACGCGTGCGCTGCTTCGGTCAAACTACCGGACTTTTGGCTGCACGACCCGCGGTCTTGGCTCCACCACACTGAGGCTCAGTTCGCCCTCCGGGGAATAACGGCAGACGACACCAAATATTACTATGTGGTCGCAGTGCTGGACGCTCGCACGTCTCAGCAAGTAGCAAGCCTGCTCCAACAGCCTCCAGCCCACGACAAATACGGGGCTCTCAAGGCCGCGCTGACCCGGCGCTACACGCTCTCGGACTGTGAGAAAGCAGAGAGGCTCCTGAGGCACTCCGAGTTAGGAGATGGTTCGGTGGTCGAACTGATGGAGAAGATGTTGGCGTTAATGGGCACGGGCGACGGGCATTTTCTGTTTGCCCACCTTTTCCTCTGGAACCTCCCAACAGAGGCAAGAGCGGTTCTTCCCAATTCGCCGTTGCTGGCCACATGTGACTACCGGGCGCTAGCCCAGGAGACCGATCGGATCATCGTCACCACCAGAGCCCTCACAGTGAACGCGGCAGCGTCGGAACCCAGCGAGACGACCAGCGGAGGTGAGGAGCCACCGACGGTAGCGGCAGCGGAGGACAGGAGGCGCCAGAGAGACACGCTCTGCTTCTACCACCGCCGCTTTGGAAAGAACGCACGCAGATGTGTGCCACCGTGCCAATTCAAGTGCTCCAGAAACTCCAAGGCCGGCAGTCGGTAGCAGCTGCGACCGCAGGTGAAGAGAACAAGCTGCCCTACATGACGGACTCACGCTCGGGGAGACGGTTCCTCGTAGACACCGGAGCCCAGAAGATCATCATCCTGCTGTCCTACACTGACCGGCTAGCAGGACCTAGCAGCCCCGGGCTGGTAGCAGTAAACGGCTCGGGCATTAAGACTTTTGGTGAGAGAACACTGACTTTATCCCTACATGGCCATATGTACGAGTGGACTTTTGTCATAGCGGCACTGAGTTTCCCAATCCTGGGAGCTGATTTTCTGTGTGCACACGGGTTACTAGTCGATGTTGCTAACAGGCGCCTGGTTAATGCACTGTCTTTTGATTCTCTCCCCTGTACAGCTCGAGGGGCCGGGCCAATAACGCAAGCCAACGTCACAGCTCCAGGCGGTAAGTTCCACACACTGCTCACTCAGTTCCCAGCATTCACGGTCCCAACGTTTTCGGCGGCCATCGCTAAACACGGGGTGGAACACTTTATCACCACCACTGGGCTGCCCGTTTTCGTACGACCTCGGTGCTTGGACACAGCTAAACTGGCCATAGCGTGCGAGGAGTTTGCCAACCTGGAAAGGTTGGGTATCATCAGGTGATCGAACAGCCCATGGGCATCCCCACTACACATGGTCCCTAAGGCCGAGGGATCGTGGCGACCGTGCGGAGATTTCCGCAGATTGAATAACGCCACAGCGCACGACCGCTACCCGATTCCCCATATTCAGGATTTTTCCATTCACCTCGCTGGCGCACGCATTTTTTCTAAAATAGACCTGGTCCGCGGTTACCACCAGGTCCCAGTGCGCATGGAGGACATACCCAAAACAGCGGTAATAACTCTGTTTGGCTTGTTTGAGTTTTTACGCATGCCCTTCGGATTAAAAGGAGCGGCACAGACATTCCAAAGCATGATGGATGTGGTGTTGCGCGATCTCCTGTTTGTGTTCGTCTACCTGGATGATATCCTGGTGGCCAGTGTGTCCGAGGACGAACACGTAACCCACCTCATGATGGTTTTCCGGAGGTTGGAGGAGCACGGGTTAATAATCAACCCGGCGAAATACCAGTTCGGCGTGACAGGGATTGATTTTTTGGGGCACCGCGTCTCACCGGAGGGAGCAATACCCTTGCCCGACAAAATGCGCGCCGTGGCGAATTTTCCCTGACCTCAGACGGTCAGGGCGCTGCAAGAATTTTTGGAGAGGGTTAACTTTTATAACCGGTTCCTCCCCCGCACAGCTCAACTGAACTGGACTCCGGAGCGAGAGCAGGAGTTCTCTGAGGTTAAAACAGCCCTGGCAAACGCCGCACTGTTGGCGCACCCGGACCCGGCGGCCTGGATAGCGCTCACTACCGATGCCTCGGACGTGGCCATAGGGGCTGTCATAGAGCAACGTGTCGCCGGTTCTTGGCAGCCGCTTGCTTTTTTCAGCAGGGCTTTGCGCGACAGTGAGCGTAAATCCAGCGTGTTCAACAGAGAGTTGCTGGCTCTCCACCTGGCCATACACCACTTCCAGTTCTGGCTGGAAGGGTGCAGCTTCACCGCGTTCATGGACCACAAGCCGCTAACGTTCGCGATGGCCAAGGTTTCGGAGCCATGGTCGGGCCAGCAGCAGAGACAGCTGGCCGTGATCTCGGAGTTTACGACCGATATTCAGCATGTGTTGGGTGAACTGAATGTGGTAGCGGACTGCCTCTCGCGTGCAGTAGTGGCCCCGGTCTGTGTGGGGTTAGATTATACAGCCATGGCCGCAGAGCAGATTGGCGATACGGACGTGTACGTGCTCCAGTCTGGCCCAACAGGGTTAAGGCTGGAGAGCAGAGCACTGCAAGACGGCAAGCCCCCCCAATCTGTGACGTCTCCACGGGACACCCGCGCCCGGTGGTCCCAGTCGCTTGGCGCCGCCGCGTGTTTGAGTCAGTTCACGCTCTGGCACACCCAGGGGTCCGCACATCAGTCAAAATGGTGGGAGCGAAGTTTGTGTGGCCAGGCCTGCGCAAACAAGTGAAAGAGTGGGCTGCAGCCTGCGTAGCGTGCCAACGACCCAAAGTACACAGACACACGAAGGCTCCTTTGGAGCCGTTTTGTATACCGGCTAAGAGATTCGACCATGTTCACGTGGACCTTGTGGGCCCCCTCCCGCCATCGCAGGGGTGCATGCACCTTCTGACAGTGGTGGACCGCACCACACGCTGGCCAGAAGCAGTCCCGCTGGCAGCAACCACGTCCGCGGACGTGGCACGTGTTTTTTGACAACATGGGTGGCATGTTTTGGAATCCCGTCGGACATCACGTCCGATAGGGGCCCTCAGTTTGTTTCCGACCTCTGGTCCGCGATGGCCCGTAGCCTGGGTGTTGCAATTCATTGCACAACTGCGTACAACCCACAGGCCAATGGGTTATGTGAGCGTTTTCATAGGTCACTGAAAGCAGTGCTCAGGGCTTTGCTGACGGATGCAAATTGGGTAGACTGGTTGCCGTGGGTTTTATTGGGGTTGCGTTCCACACCAAAAGAGGATTTGGAGGCTTCCCCGGCAGATCTTGTTTTTTTTCAGCCACCGCGTCTCCCCAGGGAATTTTTGCCAGATAATCCCGCGCCGGACAACTGCACGTCTCAGCGTTTGCAGCATAGTGCAGACACAGGCACGCTGCCTGGCCCGGCCCACGACTGTTTTCCACGCGCTTTTGTGCCGAAAACTTTGAAGAACGCGGCGTTCGTGTTTGTCAGGCAAGATGCCCACCGCCCTCCATTGCGTCCACCCTACGATGGCCCGTTCAGAGTGCTGGAAAAAGGGGACAAACATTTTTTGTTAGACTTGGGGGGTTGTCGGGAGAAAATATGCATAGACAGACTTAAACCCGCCTTTGTGGTGGCGGACAAGCAAGTGCAGTTGGCTCGGGCCCCTCGGCGTGGAAGACCCCCACTGAGAACTCCCCAGGTAAACGATTCATCAGAGTAGCCACACGGGCAAGTCGAAGGTTTCACCCCCCTCGCCATGGCACACCCGCAGACAGACACACCCCCAGGAGCCCCCCGCCGGCACAGCAGCGCCGCGGAGGCGGTAAACCCCCGTTACAGCAGATATGGGAGGAGACTGAAGCCAACAGGGCGTGAGGACTGAAACTCGGTCTGAGATTCGGGGGGGGGGGGGGGGGTGAGACTGGGTTAATCATATCAGACTGGATGCAGAGGGTAAACAGAGAAGGACATTAGCTATGGAGATTATGGTGGGGTAGCAGGAAGAAGGAGTTGGGGGGAGAAGGGATGAATGTATTATGATGTGAGATGTCATGCAGATGTGAGATGGGCGGTTGATATAAAAGGAGAACCCATGGTGTATTGAGTGATGCTTTTCTGTGTATGGCTGATGTGAGAGTGAATAAAATTGTCTGCTGCATAAATCAGTCTCGTTATTTACACTCTCCACAAAATGCCACATCCATGAAAATTTCACTCTTTGCATCAAACAACTGTTAACATTACCTACTTATAGAAGTTCAAATCGTTTCATCTCAAAAGCCGATATGTCCTATGTTATAGACACTACACATTCATTCTCAAACTATAGACCAATTTCACTATTACCACAATTTTCCAAGATACTTGAAAAAATATTCTATGAGAGAATTGACAACTTCATACTGAAGAATGATTTATTATGTGAGCAGCAATATGGGTTCAGACACAAGAGGACAACTGCATATGCCCTAATGGAATTTACAGAAAAAATATCAACAGCCATTGAAAATAAAGAGTATTCAGTTGGAGTATTCCTAGATCTTAAAAAAGCATTTGATACAGTAGATCATAATTTATTATTAAAGAAACTACAAAATTCTGGTATTAGAGGTGTAGCACTGTCCTGGTTAAGTAGTTACTTAAAGAATAGATATCAGTATGTATGTGTTAGCAACAAAAACTCAGAGTTGCTGAAGGTCACCTGTGGAGTCCCACAGGGTTCAGTTTTGGGACCATTATTATTCAATATGTATATAAACGATATATGTAAAGTCTCAGAAAAAATGGACTTAATATTGTTTGCCGATGACACTAATCTGCTATGCAGTGGAAACAATTTGGAACAACTTCTGGATACACTCGGGAAGGAATTAGGAAAGCTTAAACTGTGGTTTGATTCAAACAAATTAACGCTCAATTTAAGTAAGACAAAATTTATAGTCTTTAACAACCATCACAACAATCCAGTACCCAAACTCAGTGTAAATGGTGTAGAGATTGAAAGGGTATCTGAAACCAAATTCCTTGGAGTAATAATTGATAACAAACTGTGTTGGAAGTCACATATTAATTATATTAAAGGTAAAGTCTCCAAATCAATTGCAATATTACACAGAGTGAAATATTTGCTGAATCAACCCACACTATACACCTTGTACCATTCATTAATACTCCCATACATGACATATTGTAATGAAGTATGGGGAAATACATATAAAACAAACATATATCCACTCTTTATGCTTCAAAAGAGAGCTATTAGAATAATAAACAAAGCAGCTTACAGGGAACCAACAAACCCACTTTTTCTTAAACAAAAAACTCTCAAGTTGAAAGATCTGGTTGACTTTAAAACCGCAATAATAATGTTCAAAGTGAAGAATTTATCACTGCCTGCAAATATCCAAAAGTTGTTCCAAACAAGGGAGAAACGATATCACTTCAGAGGAACATGTATATTTCAAAAGCCTACAGTGAGAACAACCACCAAGCAACACTGTATTTCAGTGCAAGGAGTCAGATTATGGAACGATTATGGACCTGAATTAAAATCATGTACAACGCTTGGACAATTTAAACAAAAACTAAAGGAAGAAATACTCCAAACATATTTACAAGACGACATGTAAACTCACATAAGGATTGACATATCCAGCCTGTGTTGTGTTGTAGCTTAGTTTTTTTTTTGTTTTGTTTTTTTCTCTCTGTGACATTCTGTCTTAGATTTGTCTTGAATAGTAACTGCTTAGCTTAGCTTAGTTTTCTTTTTTTTTTTTCTTCTTCTCTCAGTCACACTTTGTCTTAGCTTTGTTCTAAATTGTAATCACTCTTGTCTTGTTTACTCTTTTTTCTTTGAATTCTTGGATGGAATATGGGTGGGCAATATAAGCTGCGGCTTCAGCCATCACCCATTTCGGATAACTCACGTGGAATTGTTTAGTAGAAGGAGTCTTTGTCTAATTTGACCTTGTTGTTATATTATACAGTTTCTTTAACCTGTACTGTATTATCCGAAATAAATAAATAAAATTCAAATTCAATTCAAATTCAAATGTGTTTTTTTTTTCTTTTCAAAAGCCGATAAATGCCGGGAGCGTTTTTTTTTTTTTTTTTTTTTACAAAAGCAGAGGGCAAATCAGTGATTGGTATTTGGGTCACGTGACTCATCCTGGCTGCCTACCCAGTCTGCTTGCTCTGACTAATTTCCCTGGCTGTGTGTGGAATCTTCACTCACTCACTCCCTCTCGTGAATTTAAATATCGTGGACTATACAGTAAACTCAATATAACAATAAAATTAGCCGCTTTTGGACACTACTGGGCTTGTTTTCGCAGCATGGTTAATGACGTCATCACGTAAGACAGTAAAATGTAACAGACTAAAAAAACGGTGGTAAAAAAATGAATGCCTGCATGTAATTTGCAGTAAATATGTATTAAATCAAATCGTTTTTGCTGAATTATTAAATATAAATACCTTAAGGTAGTTTATGTTGTGATGTGAAGCTCTTCTCTCACTGCTCCGTTGGCTGTGCATTCACTACGTAGTATATAGTATACTATATGGGGAAGGAGTTTTTTTTTTTTTTCCAGTCTTATTCCGTTTCTTTTTAAACTGTGCACACCAATGAAGAGAGAGAGAAACGCCATTTCAATTCTCCTGTATGTCCTGTACGTATAGTAGTATTGACAATAAAATCTTTGAATCTTGAAGGTTCAGGTTCAGGTTCAGGTTACTTTATTTGTACCCGTAGGTAGATTTGTTTTGCAGTCTGGTGACATCCATATTTACAAGCCACTAATTACATTCAACATAGACACAAACACAGGCACACATCTTACAAAATAGGTAAATATAAAATATGTACAATATAATTTTTAGAGCTTGTTCAAGTCTTTGACAGCAGCAGGGACAAAGCTGTTTTTGTAGCGCTGGGTTTTGCTTTTTGGGACAGCAAACCTCCGTCTGGAGGGAAGAAGCTGAAAGTTGCAGTGCAAAGGGTGGGAGTCATCATTTAAAATCGAGTCGGCCATCCTCTGTACTTGTCTGGTGTACAGGGATGTCAGGCTCAGCTGTGACTCACCAAGCAAACGACTGGACCATCTAACTACCTGATCCAAGGATTTCCTCTGTTTCAGTTTTATCTGACCAAACCATGACATTAAAGAAAAGGATAAAACAGATTCAATAAAAGCCCGATAAAACATAGTCATTATGGATCGGTCAATTTGGAAGCGTGCAAGTTTCCTCAAACAATGCAAATTTTGCTGACCCTTTTTGCACACCCTTTCACAGTTCACTTCAAAGTTTAATTTACTATCAATAATCGTCCCAAGATATTTGTACGATTGTACACATTCGGTGGTCTGGCCTTTTAGTATGGTGACTTTGTGCCTGGGAGTTTTCCTCCTAAAGTCAATAATCATATCTTTCGTTTTTGTTGTATTCAGCTGCAGGTAGGAATCCTCACACCAGTGAACAAAGTCATCAACTACTGAGTCATGGCCACTCTCACCATCCTGGAGGAGACTGACAATGACTGAGTCATCAGCATACTTTATAATGTGTCTGTTGTCATGTCTGCTCCGACACATGTTTGTGTACAGGATGAAGAGTAGTGGTGACAACACACACCCCTGAGGAGAGCCAGTAGAAGAGCACTTTAGGTCAGACAATGTGCCATTGACCCTTACTCTCTGCGTCCTGTTGGTTAAGAAATCCAGAATCCAACCCACCAGATTATTGCTCAAATCAAATTGTTGCAGGAGCCTTTCAACTAAAATATGAGGTTGGATTGTATTAAAGGCAGAAGAAAAGTCCACAAATAAAAGCCTGGCATGTGTCCCATTAAAATCCAGATGTTTAAAAAGCATGTTAAACAGAGTGACAGTGGCATCCTCCACTCCTCTGTGAGGCCTATAGGCAAACTGCAGAGGATCCAATGCATGTTCAGTCTGCCTTAGGACCTCACGTCTGACCAGTTTTTCAAAAATTTTCATTAAAATTGAAGTCAAAGCAACTGGTCTAAAGTCATTTACCGTTTTAGGACAGCTGGATTTTGGAACGGGAACAACCACGGCATTTTTCCAGATCTTAGGCACATGTTGTGTCTGTAAGGACTTATTGAAAATGTAATGAAATATAGGACTCAGTTCATGTGCACAGGACTTTACCAGGCGCCCACATATATTATCAGGGCCCTGACTTTTGTTCACTTTTACAGCACAGAACTCCCTTTTAACATCCTGCATCTCAATATTAAAGTGCTGATTGTCTTTGAGTTTCTGTTTCAAATCTTGGGTTTCTGTGCTAAAATCAAAGGAGTCAAAACGACCATAAAAACAATTAAGAGCATTAGCCAGCTCTGTGTCTGAATTAAAACCATCTAAAACCACACGATTACTGCGCTCTGTGCTCTGAAGGCCTGCAATAGTTTTCATACTGGCCCAGGCTGAACCAAGTTTATTTGCTGCCATCTTGCTTTCCAACTCTGATTTATAATTCTGTTTTGCTCTTAAAATTTCGGCCTTCAGCTCCTTAGTGGCAACCTGTAGCTCAGAAACAGACCCCTGTTTAAAGGCAAGTGCTTTCCTCTGTAAGCAGGATTTAACTGATTTTGTAACCCATGGTTTGTTGTTGGGGTATATTTTGACACGTTTACGTGGAACAATCTTATTTTGACAGTAAGCCATGTATGAGCATGTGAGCTCAGCCAGAGAGTCCAAATCATCCCCGCAGGCCATTGTGAACATCTTCCAGTCTGTACAGTCAAAGCATTCCTGGAGGCTGTGCTCTGAATCTTCTGTCCACACATCAATGTCTCTCATCTCCACCTTGCCTCTTCTGAGAGCAGTTTTATATGTGGGCAGCAAATGAACACAGTTGTGATCTGAGGATCCTAAAGGAGGAAGGGGGAGTGATTTATAGGCCCTCTCTATGGATCCATAGCACAGGTCCAATGTCTTTTTTCGCCTGGTTGGGCAGGAGACATACTGATGAAAGTTTTTAAGTGTCTTCTTTAAAGAAACATGGTTAAAATCCCCAAGAATGAAGTTTGGCGCCTCTGGAGAAATTGACTGCAGCCGCTGCACCACATCAGAGATGGTGCTGGAGGCGGAGTCAGCGTCTGCCCTCGATGAATGTACACAACTGTGATAAAAAGTTGGGGAAACTCACGAGGCAAATAAAAGGGGCGTAGTGACACAGACAGCAGCTCTACATCGGGTGTACAGATGCGCTCTCTGACCGTGACAGATGTGCAGTACTGCTTATTAATGTATAAACATACTCCGCCCCCCTGACATTTCCCCGTTACCTCTTCCTGCCGATCCGAGTGCAGCGGGGCTCCAAAGCCGTCAATCCACAGGTCTGCATCTCGATCATGCGCAGTAAGCCAAGATTCAGTGAAAGCCATGACGCAGCAGTTCTTAAAATCCTTCTGGTAACGTACATTGCCTTGAATTTCATCCACCTTGTTTATCACAGACTGTGCATTCCCAAAAATTATCGAAGGAAGAGGAATGTTACCAAACTGACGTCTCCTAAGGCGCAATTTCACACCTCCACGTCTTCCACACTTCCTTCTGCCGCCTCTCTTTTCACCGCTGTGTCCGTCTCTCAAAATAAAGTCCGGCAGTTGCAGTTTGGGCTCAATCAGAGACGCTGCATCAGCTGTGTTTAAGCGTAGCAACACGTCCCTGGAATATTGTATTCTGCCCGCTATTCTGCTCGCCATGGAGCCGAACGCGTTTACCTCAGAGACAAAGAGCCACAGCACAGATAGCAGCAGTGCGAGAGAGGAGAGGAAATCCATGTTGTAGATACCAGGGAGCTCTTCGCCATATATTCCACAAATGCTCCAAGGCAGAAACGACACAGAGGATTTTCTAAAAACGTAAAAAAGTACAAAAAACACACACACGCACACACGCACTATATCACCAGCTGCCGGTCGTTGCGTGCGCATGCGCCCAATCTGCCCAATTGAATCTTGAATTATAGCTTTATTATTGCTATATTATACCATTTTACTGAAAGGATATGCCTAAATCAGTGTGTCAATCATACTACATTGATGCTTATAGACATTCAAGTATGTTCCAGGCAAAATAAGATAAGATAAGCCTTTATTAGTCCCACAATGGGGAAATTCCAGGATTGCAACAGCACAGGGATAACAACACTCAGAGCAATAATTTAGAAGATAAGAAAATAAGAGCAGTGAATATACATATGTACACATAAATATATAAATATATATACACATTGTGGAGCATTGTAGCTAGATGGAATAAACAGCATAACCGTCTATTTAGTTACCCTTCATGGTATGAATATGTACCCATACATATTGTCACTCTCCGTAGCGACTGATATTGTCCTAGTTGTATACTGGAGGGGATCATTTGTGTAAGTCTGTTGCGTCTTTTGCATTCAACACTATTAAGTCGTCACGTTTTTGTTTTTGTTTTTTTGCTATCTCTGCGAGCAGCCCTGCTTAGGTTATACAGTCTGACAGCCGTAGGTAGGAAGGACCTGCAAAACCTCTCGGTCACGCATCTAGGATGATGTAGTCTACTGCTAAATGAGCTCCTCAGTGCGTCCAGTATGTCCTGCATAGGGTGGGAGTCGGACTCCAGCAGAGATGACAGTTTAGCCACCATCCTTCTCTCTCCTGTCTCCTCCACTGGGTCAAAGCGTTGCCCCAGGATAGAGCTAGCTTTCTTGATTAGTTTGTTCAGTCTCTTCCTATCGGCTGCTGTAATGCCGTTGCCCCAGCAGACCACTCCAAAAGTAATGGCTGATGCCACTACCGTGTCGTAGAATGTCTTCAAGAGCACCCCTTGTACACCAAAAGACCTGAGCCTCCTCAGTAGGAACAGCCTGCGCTGTCCCTTCTTGTAGAGTGCATCGGTATTGTGTGACCAGTCTAGTTTATTGTTCAGATGAACACCCAGGTACTTGTAGGATGTCACCATATCAATGTCTGTTCCCTGGATGTTTACTGTTGCTGTGAGGGGTTGTCCTTGCCTGCAGCAGTCCACCACCAGCTCCTTAGTTTTCCTCGCGTTGATCTGGAGGCAGTTCCGATGGCACCAGTCCACGAAGTCCTGGATAAGTCTTCTGTACTCAGCTTCGTCTCCGTTGGAGATGAGGCCGACGATCGCAGAGTCGTCAGAGAACTTCTGTAGATAGCAGTGTGTTGTGTTGTATGAGAAGTCCACAGTATAAAGGGTGAACAGGAAGGGAGCCAAAACCGTTCCCTGGGGGGCCCCCGTGCTGCCGATGATCGTGTCGGACACACAATCCCAGGTTCTCTCAAACTGTGGCCGGTTAATGAGGTAGTCCAGGATCCATGATGACAGGTGCTGGTCCACCCCTGCGCACAGCAGCTTGTCTTTCAGGATCATCGGTTGGATGGTGTTGAAAGCACTGGAGAAGTCAAAGAACATGATCCTCACCGCATTCCCGGGCTTCTCCAGGTGGGACAGAGAATGGTGAAGGAGGAAGATCACTGCATCCTCCACCCCAATGCCTGGAGTGGATCCATCGCTGGTCCCACCAGGGGGTGGAGGTGAGCAAGGAGCAGTATCTCCAGGGTCTTCATCATGTGAGACGTCAGGGCCACTGGCCTGTAGCTGTTCAGGTCTTTGGGGTGGGAAGTCTTTGGTACAGGTACCACACAAGATGTTTTCCACAACTGTGGTACCCTCCCCATCTTCAGGCTCAGCTTGAAGATGTGGTCCACAATCCCACACAGCTGGTCTGCGCAGGACTTGAGGAGCTTTGCGCTGATGCCGTCCGGTCCCGAGACCTTCCTTGCCTTGATCTTCCTCAGCTCCGGCCTCACCTGGGTCTTAGTGAGGGTCAGGTTGAGGGGCTGTGTGCTGGAAGTGGGGGGGGTGTTGATGGAGTGGGGTGTGGACAGCAGGTCTCGATGACTTTAGAGGCAGCAGTGGTTGGTGTGCAGTCGGGGGAGAGGGCTGTTGGTCAAACCTATTAAAAAACAGGTTCAGATTGTTCGCCCACTCCCTGCCCCCTGTGGCCTGGGAGGAGGTATTCTGGAGCCCAGAGATGGTTTTAAGGTTTCTCCAGACCTCGCTGACGTTGCTCTGTTGCAGCTTGTCCTCCATCTTCTTCCTGAAGCTGTCCTTGCCTTCTCTGATCTTCCTCCTCAGCTCCCTCTGTACGGACTTCAGCATCTCCCTGTTCCCCGACCTGAAGATCCTCTTCTTCTCTCTCAGAAATGATTTTATCTCAGGGTTGATCCAGGGTTTGTTGTTCGAGCAACACCGTATGGTCTTGGTGGGTACGGTGTTGTCCACACAGAAGTTGATGTAGTCCGTGATGGCGTGAGTGAGGCCATCGATGTTCTCACCATGTGGATCGCAGAGCTGTTCCCAGTCAGTGGTTTCAAAACAGTCCTTTAGAGCATCCATTGCCTCCTCAGACCATATCTTCACCGTGCGCATGGCCGGAGGCTGTCTGTGTACTAGGGGTTTGTACACCAGCAGGAGATGAACCAAATTGTGATCCGATCTCCCGAGTGGGGGGAGTGGTGATGAGGTGTAAGCCTCCTTAGTGTTAGCATAGAATAAGTCCAGTGTTTTATTGTCTCTAGTGTGGCATGTGACATGCTGGGTGAACGTGGGCAGAATGGGGGACAGTAAAATATGGTTGAAATCACCTGAGATGAGGAGAAGAGCATCTGGGTGTTCTGTCAGCAGCCTTCCAGTTACTGAGTGAATGACGTCACGCGCTGTCCCAGCATTTGTCGTCGGATTTGCATAAATAACAATGCAGCTCACGTGTGAGTATTCCCTTGGGAGATAGGTAGGCCGTATGCTAACAGCTAGCAACTCAATGTCTTTGCTGCAGTGATGTTGTTTAACCGTGATATGTCCCGGTCTGCACCAGCTGTTATTGACATACATTATCACTCCTCCGCCCCTTGCCTTCCCACTGTCCGGTGTCTGGTCTGCCCGTATTGCGTGGAAACCCTCCAGCTCGATGTTAGCATCTGTTGCTAGTTCTGTTAGCCACGTCTCAGTAAACAACATCAAGCTTATCTCTCTGAAGACGCTCTCGTAGCGGGACATGGCCGCTAGCTCATCTGTCTTATTGAGTAGCGATCGAACGTTCCCCATAATAACGGATGGAAGGACGGGTCTATACCTTATATTTCTCGCCCGCCGTCTTGCTCCAGCACGGCATCCATGTCGTTTCTGTCTTATTTCACCCAGTATGTCGAAGTCTTGCGCTAGCATCTTGGTCCGGTTAAGTGCTAACAGCTGGTCTCTGCTGTAACGTATCCTGCTAAAAACAGTGGCTCCATTTGCCGGCTCAGGAGACATTTGGGCGATCCGTGTGTCCGTCCGATGTATAAGGTGTCGCCGGATCAGAAAGATTAGCAAGAGAAGCCAGATAGTAAATAGAAATAGGAAGAAATTGATCTGCTGTTGCAAAAAGGCAGCCTATTCGTGTGGTGCCGGAAGTAGCATGGTTTTCAGGACTTGTTTGTTTCTGCAAAAGAATGGCTTGTGGACTTATCTGTTTTTGCAAAAAAAAAAAGTACTAATAAATTGCCAAAAGGTAACAATGAGTTGATGTTTGATTGTTTTGCTTCATGTCTGAGATACTCATATTTCAAGTGACCATGTCTTAGAAGCTGATTTGGAAATACTAACACCTATAAACCTACAGATGAAAAAGTGTTTTTTCTCATTTTGAACACAACTGGACTTATCTGTTTTTGCAAAAAGAACTCTTCAGATGTCTGACTCCCAGTTGTTGCTTGACTTGTTTTAATATTAGTTTGTGTCAGCAGCTTATCTTGGTTATTGCTGTTACTGTTAGTTATAAGCCTAGTTAGCTTCCAAATGCAAGTGCGTTATTTATTTTCCCAATATACTTTGACTCACTCCTAATAACAGATTTGCCAATTTTTCAGCAAAGCTTGGAGTGAGATTTAAAAGGAATTGTGCAAGGGGGAGAATGTGGGGAAGGGGTGGAGTGAGATTGCATGCACAGCATTCACATAGACAGGATTTTTTTCAATGCACACACTTCTTTACCTCTGAATAAGTTTTAGAACATATTCAGTCTTCTTTATGCTGCCTTGAGAGCTCTCAATGTGTAAAAATCTGAAGAAAATCCAACACAGTATTGGCAGTATTTTCCTCATTTTGGAGTGATAAATAGGGTTTGTGGTGTAAGACAGAGGACAGAAAAAGAGTGAGACTCACTCTAAAAGAGTGAAAGTTGTCAGTACTGATATATGTGATCTTATAATATCCATCCATCCCTCTTCTTCCGCTTAATCCTTTTCGGGTCTTGGGGAGGGGGGCTATCCCATCATCTTTGGGCGAGAGGCAGGGTACACCCTGAACAGATCGCCAGTCCATTGCGGAGCCAACACAGACAGACAGACAACCATTCACTCTCACAGTCATACCTAAGGACAATTTAGAATTCCCAGTTGATGCCAATTAACCTAACTTGCATGTTTTTGGCATGTGGGAAGAAACCGGAGAAATCCCGGAGTTAAACCCACACAGACACGGGGAGAACATGGAAACTCCACACAGATCACTGTTGGTCAGGGACTGGGATCGGACCCAGGATCCCCCAGCCGAGGGTGAGTTCTTCTTTTTTAGATTTGATTGGCGGTTGGCAACCAGCTTACAGGTGCATTACCGCCACTGATTTGATTATCATTACTCTATATTTTTGTATAAGGAGTTCTGTTGCTGTGCTGCCGCAATGCTAACCACTCCGCCACCATGGTCCAATCTTATAATATTACATTTTTAATTTGTCAATTTTCATCAGATTACCTGGGGATTCAGATTGCACGGATAGCAGCCTAAGCAGCAATGGCTACTTCCCAAACCAAGAGGCCTATTGTCTCCAAAAATGTTTTTCTTAAAATGCAGTTCAGGGCTAATATTTCAAGACCCATGTACTCCTGCATGTACAGTTCATCCGGAAAGTATTCACAGCGCTTCACTTTTTCCACATTTTATAATACAGCCTTATTCCAAAATGGATTTTTTTTTTTCCTCAAAATTCAACACACAATGCCTTGTAATGACAATGTGAAAAAAGTCTTTTGGAGATTTTTGCAAATTTATTAAAAATAAAAAAACTAAGAAATCACATGCACATAAGTATTCACAGCCTTTGCCATGAAGCTCAAAATTGAGCTCAGGGGCATCCTGTTTCTACTGATCATCCTTGATGTTTCTGCAGCTTAATTGGAGTCCACCTGTGGTAAATTCAATTGATTGGACATGATTTGGAAAGACACAGACCTGTCTATATAAGGTCCCACAGTTGACAGTGCATGTTAGATCACAAGCCAGGCATGAAGTCAAAGGAATTGTCTGTAGACCTCCGCGACAGGATTGTCTCGAGGCACAAATCTGGGGAAGGGTACAAAAAAATTTCTGCTGCTTTGAAGGTCCCAATGAGAACAGTGGCCTCCATCATCCGTCAATGGAAGAAGTTAGGAACCGCCAGGACTCTTCATAATGTTGACCAGCTGTTTAAACTGAGTGATTCGGGGACAGGGGCTTTAGTCACAGAGATGACCAAGAACCCGATGGTCACTCCGTCAGAGCTCCAGCATTCTTCTGTGGAGAGAGAAGAACCTTCCAGAAGGACAATCATCTCTGCAGCAATCCACCAATCAAGCCTGTATGGTAGAGTGGCCAGATGGAAGCCACTCCTGAGTAAAAGGCACATGGCAGCCCACCTGGAGTTTGCCAGAAAGCACCTGAAGGACCCTGACCATGAGAAACAAAATTCTCTGGTCTGATGAGACAAAGATTGAACTCTTTGGCATGAATGCCAGGCATCATGTTTAGAGGAAACTGTTGTGTATGAGGAATGGGGAGCAGAGTCTCGTTTATAGGAACCATCAACACCAACCAACCATGCCTTTATTATGAGAACAGGACTATTTATATACAAGGGCCGTGCCCTTAGAAGGAAGAGAGAGACAATGAAGTGAAGTACGACAGAGGCTCCTCTGAACTGACAGAAACTCGGCCACACCTCGGACGCAGTCCAAGGAAGGATGATTTTTTTCACACATGGGGGGTTGTTCAGGACTCCTTATACAAAGATATAGAGTGATGATAATCTAGTCAGTGGCGGTAATGCACCTGTAAGCTGGTTGCCAACCAACAATCAAATCTAAAAGAAGAAGAAGAAGAAGAAGAGCCATGCCCGCCTTACGTCACACCAGGGATGGGTACGGCAGCACACACACACACACACACACACACACACACACACACACACACACACACACACACACACACACCACACTCACTACACCACAATTCCCCTCCCCCTTACAAAAATGCTAACCACATACACAATTGAGACCCTCCCCAATTTAGGACCCGAATCATGCACGAAGGAATAAGGAATCATGAACTGTAATAAAATAGCCTAACCCACTCATCCAAAAGAATAACAAAAATGGACCATGTCTCTAAAACGCAAAGTAATCCCATAACAAACATCCTCTTATGCACATCAGCAGAATATATACATATATTTACAAATGAGACTTTATGTTATTCCACAGTCCTTGGACAACCATGGACAAAACTGGCTCGGAGGCCCAGGGCAACCCCACAGCATACGCGCCCTTGGCCGCTGTCTGCCCCCAGGATCGAAGCCACCCTCCCCGGTGAAAATATCTCCTCTCGCCGTCAACTGCTTCTCTCCTCTGGCCCCCCGGTGCTGCTGTCCGGCACATGGTCCCTGCGTGCCTATTGGCCCACTCCCGACCACCTTCAACACCGTCATCATGGCTCCAAACACTCTGGGTCCCTGTGGCCGCACTCCGGGGAAAACTGAAGCCTGTTCGTCGGTGTCGTTTCCTGACCCAGGCACCTCACCGCTGCTCCCATCGCCCTTGTTCCAAGCACTCCGCTGCGCTGTCACCATGCCCGGTCATAGCTGTTCTCTCCCGAGGCTCTCGGTTTCATTCTGGTCGGTGTCACTCTCTGACCCGGGCATTATGTCGCTGCTCCCATCACTCTCATTCCAGGCACTCCGCTACACTGTCACCATGCCCGGTCGTAGCTGCTCTCTCTCGGGGCTCTCAGTGTCACTCTTGTCGGCATCACTCTCTGACCCGGGCGTTTCGTCACTGCTCTCTGCACCCTCGTTCCAGGCGCTCCGCTGCATCGTCTCCATGCCCGACTGTCGCTGCTCTTCCCCTGGGCTCTCAACCTCCATGGTCCCGCTCTCCCGCAGCCTAGCCTCCAGCTGCGGGGATAACTCCTGCAGCTCTTCCTCTCCGCTGTCGCTGCACACCAAGTCATCCGACTCATCAGCACTGTGGTCCTCCACCTTTCTGTGCTTTGCAGCTGGCCCACTGTCTTCAGTGACCGGGTACTCCCCCGGTCCCACCTTGATGCCCAGCTGGTAGCTTGGAGCCCTCTTTTGGCACGCAGTTAGCTTAGCGGCTAACCTGCCCATCGGCACTGAATGGGCCATTAGCTTCTCCAAGCTAACTAAGTTAGCCGGTCCTGGGACCAATAATCCCGCCACCCACAGCTTTGTGGTCCTCATCTGCCCGGCGAAGAATTTGGCCAGCCGCTCGACAGCATCCTCGTACCTATCCATCTCTCCCAACGAAGCGAGAATTCTTCAGCCCTCCACACCAAGATAGTGGGTCAGAAGCACTCGCTGACGTCTCCTGTTGAGTCCGCTCAAACCCAGTGGACTCAACAGCTCCTCAAATGCGGCCTGCCACGTCGGCCACAGGATTACTGGCTCTCCCGTGAACTCCAGAAACGGAATTGGGGCTCGAGGTAGCCCATACGTCGCCATAGGTTTATCCTCATTGCCAAATGTTGTGTATGAGGAATGAGGAGCAGAGTCTCATTTATAAGAACAATCAACACCAACCAACCACAGCTTTATTGATCGTCACTTCCTTGTGGTAACGTATCGTCACTTCCTGTTTTGCTGTCTGTCTGTGTGGTTTGCTCTCCTCACTCTCCTGAGCTTTTGGGTTAGCCACTAGCGATGGCTACTAGCTCTCCTTCCTCTCCTCCTCTGGTGTGCTCTCTGTCAGATGTTTAGCTACACCTCTGCCTCTTTTAGTGATAACGGTAAATGTAATAAATGTTGTCTTTTTGAGGCGCTCGAGGCGAGGTTGTCTGATTTGGAATCCCGGCTCCGCTGCATTGAAACACCGTCTGCGCCAGTTACTCTTGACGGACGCCCCTTAGCTGCAGCGGAGCTAGCTAGCATAGCTAACCCCCTTAGCGGTTCTCCGGCTCTCCTCAGCAGCGAGGAGACTGGGTGGGTGACGGTGAGAAGGAAGCCTAGTCGCAAAGCCCCGGTACACCTCCAACCTGTTCACATTTCTAATCGTTTTTCCCCGCTCAGCGACACACCCGCTGAGGAAAAGACTCTGATCATTGGCGACTCTGTAGTCAGAAACGTGAACCTAGAGACTCCAGCGGCCATAGTCAAATGCATTCCTGGGGCCAGAGCAGGCGACATCGAGTCAAATTTGAAAATGCTGGCTAAAAGTAACTGTAAATACTCCACAATTGTTATTCACGCTGGCATTAATGACATCCGTCTCCGGCAGTCGGAAGTCACGAAACTTAATGTAGAATCGGTGTGTAACTTTGCAAAAACAATGTCAGACTCTGTAGTATTCTCTGGGCCCCTCCCCAATCTGACCAGTGATGACATGTTTAGCCGCTCGTCATCCTTGAACCGCTGGCTGTCTGTGTGGTGTCCTGCAAATGACGTGGGCTACATTGACAATTGGAGCTCATTTTGGGGGAAACCTGGTCTTATGAGAAGAGACAGCATTCATCCCACTTTGGATGGTGCTTCTCATTTATCTAACAATCTGGCATCTTTTTTATCCAAATTTCCAAAACCTTGACTACTCAGAGTTGGGACCAGGAAGCAGAGTCACAGTCTTACACACCTCTCTGCAGCTCCTCTTCATCCACCACCCCTCAACTTAGCCCCTGTCTTCCCCATCAGAGAATCATTGTCTGCTCCCTCCAAAGTAAATAAAAATATAATATATAAGCATCCCAAAGTGATTAAGCAAAATATTGGTAAAACTCAAATTAAACATAAAGCCTCTAAATTGAATGATTTGGCCTCTGTTCCTCCTCATAATTTAAAAATTAAATGTGGTTTATTAAATATTAGGTCTCTAACTCCCAAGTCTCTGTTAGTCCATGATCGGTTAATTGATCATCAGACTGATTTAATATCCCTTACAGAGACTTGGTTAGGGCAAGAGGATTATGTTGGTTTAAATGAATCAACTCCCTCTGGTTATTTAAACTGTCAAAATCCCAGAAGTTCTGGTTGTGGAGGAGGAGTAGCAACAATTTACCATTCCAAATTATTAGTTAATGTAAAGCAAAAAACATGTTATAATTCCTTTGAGGGCCTGGTCCTCAGTATTGGGCACTTTAGCAATTTTAGGTTAAACCCAATTTTATTTGCCATAGTTTATCGTCCCCCATCAACCTACTCAGAATTTTTATCCAAATTTGCTGATTTCTTAGCTGATTTAGTGCTGAAATCTGATAGAATAATTATAGTAGGGGACTTTAATATACATGTGGATGTAGATACTGACTGCCTTAATGTGGCATTTAATTCAATATTAGACTCGATTGGGTTTTCTCAGAAAGTAGGAAATTCTACTCATTACCTCCACCATACATTGGACCTTGTTCTGACATATGGCATAGAAATAGAAAGTCTTGTAGTGTCTCCTCATAACCCTGTACTGTCAGACCATTGTCTGTTAACCTTTGATTTTACTATTTCTGACTATTTGGCTCCTAAAGAAAAATATTATTACAGTAGATGCCTCTCAGATGATGCTGTTACCAAATTTATGCAGATTGTTTCCTCTATGCCATGTGTCAACACAACGGAAATAAGCTATAGACAGCTTGCTCCTTCTGTAATTGATAACATGGTGGATAGTGTTATAGCTTCTCTGCATCAGACTCTAGACTTGGTGGCCCCCTTAAAAAAGAAAAAGTCTAATCAGAGATTTCTAACTCCTTGGTTCAACACAGAAACTCGTAGCTTAAAACAGAAGACTCGTCAATTAGAAAGAATTTAGATGAAATCTATTTAGCTTGGAGAAATCATCTTTTAATTTATAAAAAATCTCTTAGAAAAGCTAGAACGAGTTATTATTCTGCATTAATAGAAGAGAACAAGAATAATCCCAGGTTTCTTTTCAGCACTGTAGCCAGGTTGACACAGAGTCAGGACTCTGTCAATCCTAGCATTCCCTTAGAGCTTACTAGTCAGGACTTTATGAACTTTTTCAATAATAAAATTTCATCCATCAGAGATAAAATCAATCAGATTCTTCCCACAGTTAACTTAAATACTGTAACTACTACAACTCCTTCAACTGATGTCTGTCTTGATGAGTTTACTCCAATCGACCTTTGTGAGTTAGACAAAATAGTTTCCTCATCCAAACCTTCAACTTGTCTTTTAGACCCTATTCCTACCAGGTTATTTAAGAAGTCTTCCCACTTATTGGTAGCTTTATTCTTCATATAATCAATTCTTCATTAACTTTAGGCCATGTACCGCAGGCTTTTAAAACTGCTGTAATTAAACCCTTACTCAAAAAGCCAACGCTAGATCCAGGAGCTTTAGCTAACTATAGACCAATCTCTAATCTCCCTTTCATTTCAAAAATCTTAGAAAGAGTTGTTGCTACGCAATTATTTGACCACCTGCAGGGAAATGGTTTACTTGAAGAGTTTCAATCTGGGTTTAGAATCCATCATAGTACTGAAACAGCCTTAGCGAAGGTCACTAATGACCTCCTCATTGCATCTGATAATGGACTGGTTTCTGTACTTGTCCTTTTAGACCTTAGTGCAGCTTTTGATACTATCGATCATAATATTCTACTTGATAGATTAGAACACTATGTTGGACTTAATGGAACTTCGTTGCAGTGGTTTAGATCTTATTTATCTGATAGGTTCCAGCTTATTCATGTAAATAATGAGTTTTCTTTCAACTCAAAGCTTAGTCATGGAGTTCCACAGGGATCTGGGCTAGGCCCTACTCTTTTTAGTTTATATATGCTTCCGTTAGGCAACATTATTAGAAAGCACTGTATACATTTTCATTGTTATGCAGGTGACACACAATTATACCTGTCAATGAAGCCAGATGATAGTAATCAATTAGCCAAGTTAGAAGCCTGTCTTAAGGAAATCACAGCTTGGATGACTTGTAATTTCCTGCTATTAAATTCAGATAAGACTGAAGTCATTCTTGTTGGTCCAAAAAACCTTAGAAATACCTTTCCAAATCAAACTTTCAGTTTGGATGCGGTTACTCTTTCTCTTAATAGCTCTGTGAGGAACCTTGGAATTATTTTTGATCAAGATCTGTCCTTCAATTCACATATTAAATTTGTTTCTAAGACTGCCTTCTATCATTTGTGTAATATTGCCAAGATTAGGAGCATCTTGTCTCAGAGTGATGCTGAGAAACTGATCCACGCTTTTGTTAGCTCGAGATTAGATTATTGTAATTCTTTATTATCAGGCTGTCCTAAAACATCTTTAAAAAGTCTTCAGCTGATTCAAAATGCTGCAGCAAGAGTTTTTAACAGGTACTAGAAAGAGAGATCATATCTCTCCGGTTCTGGCCTCCCTTCATTGGCTTCCCATAGAGTTTAGAATTAAGTTTAAGATCCTTCTTCTTACTTACAAAGCTCTAAACAATCAGGCTCCTTTTTATTTAAAAGATCTGATACTACCGTATAACAGAACACTACGCTCCCAAAATGCAGGATTACTTGTAATACCTAGAATCTCCAAAAGTACAATGGGAGGCAGAGCCTTCAGTTATCAAGCTCCTCTCCTGTGGAACCAGCTGCCAATCTGGATTCGGGAGTCAGACTCGATCTCTGTTTTTAAGAATAGAGCTAAAACCTACCTTTTTGATATAGCCTACAATTAGGGAGGGATCATGTGTTTCTGAACCCTCCCTTAGTTATGCTGCTAATAGGTTTAGTCAGCTGGAGGACCTCTAATAATGCATTGGGTCTCACTCCTTTCTTCACTCTCAATGAAATATTTTTTTTTTTTTGCTGGTAATTAACATCTGTTTGTTCTCTCCCATAGATTGAGTCCCCATTGTGCTGTTTGCTCTCTACATGTCTGTTCTTTTCATCTTCTCTATCCCCTCACCCCCCAGCCAGTCGCAGCAGATGACTGCCCCTCCCTGAGCCTGGTTCTGCTGGAGGTTTCTTCCTGTTAAAAGGGAGTTTTTCCTCTCCACCGTCGCCAAGTGCTTGCTCACAGGGGATCGCCTGATTGCTGGGGTCTTTCTGCAACTGTGGGGGTTCCCCCTACAGTTGATAGTGCTATGAGATGAATGTTGTTGTGAAATGGCGCTATATAAATAAATTTGAATTGAAAATTGAATTGAATTGAATTATCATAAGAACAGAACTATTTATATACAAGGGCCGTGCCCACCTGACGTTGCACCAGGGGCGTGTATGGCAGCACACACACACAACACAATCACTACACCACAGAAACCAGGCACCGCTCATCACCAGGCCAATACCATCCCCACCGTAAAGCATGGTAGTAGCAGCAACATCATGTTATGGGGATGTTTTTCAGCAGCAGGAAGTCAGGATAGAGGGAAAGATGAATTCAGCAATGTACAGAGACATCCTGGATGAAAACCTGCTCCAGAGTGCTCTTGACCCCAGACTGGGGTGATGGTTCATCTTTCAGCAGGACAACGACCCTAAGCACACAGTCAAGATATCAAAGGTGTGGCTTCAGGACAACTCTGTGAATGTCCTTGAGTGGCCCAGCCAGAGCCCAGAATTGAATCCAATTGGATATGTCTGGAGAGATCTGAAAATGCCTGTTCACCGACGCTTCCCATCCAACCCGATGAAGCTTGAAAGGTGCTGCAAAGAGTAATGGGCGAAACTGCCCAAAGATAGTTGTGGAAAGCTTGTGGCATCATATTCAAAAAGACTTGAGGCTGTAACTGCTGCCAAAGGTGCATCAACAAAGTACTGCGCAAAGGCTCTGAATCCTTATGTATGTACATATGATTTCTTAGTTCTTCCATCCATCCATCTATCCATCTTCTACCACTTTTATGGAGGTCTGGGTCGCGGAGGCAGCAGTTCAAGCAGAGAAGCCCAGACTTCCCTCTCCCCAGCCAACTGCTCCAGCTCTTCAGAGGGGACACCAATGCGTTCCCAGTCAATTCAATTCAATTCAACTTTATTTATATAGCGCCATTTCACAACAACAGTCATCTCATAGCACTATCAACTGTAGGGGGAACCCCCACAGATGCAGAAAGACCCCAGCAATCAGGCGATCCCCTGTGAGCAAGCACTTGGCGACGGTGGAGAGGAAAAACTCCCTTTTTTACAGGAAGAAACCTCCAGCAGAACCAGGCTCAGGGAGGGGCAGTCATCTGCTGCGACTGGCTGGGGGGGTGAGGGGATAGAGAAGAAGAAAAGAACAGACATGTAGAGAGCAAACAGCACGATGGAGACTCAATCTATGGGAGAGAACAAACAAATGTTAATGACCAGCAAAAAAAATATTTCATTGAGAGTGAGAAAAGGAGTAAGGCCCAGTGCATTACTGGAGGTCCCCCGGCTGACTAAACCTATTAGCAGCATAACTGAGGGAGGGTTCAGAAACACATGATCCCTCCCTAATTGTAGGCTATATCAAAAAGGTAGGTTTTAGCCCTATTCTTAAAAACAGAGATCGAGTCTGACTCCCGAATCCAGATTGGCAGCTGATTCCACAGGAGAGGAGCTTGATAAGCTTGATAACTTGATAACAGTCCAACTGGGAGACGTAGTCTCTCCAGTGAGTCATGTGTAACCCAGTGTTAAAAACGTGGATGGAATTATGAATGTCTATACCGCTTTAAGAAGAAGGAGGGACATTCATTTCACAATGGGAGTAGATAGTTTAACGTGAATTAAATTATAAATATCCTGACATCCTGCCTGGTTCCTGTCCCCAAGAAGTCATCTCCATCGGATCTGAATGACTATCGACCAGTTGCCCTCACATCTCATGTGATGAAGGTCCTGGAGAAACTGGTCTTAGCCCACCTGAGGCCGCAGGTGGAGACGTGGCTGGACCCTCTGCAGTTTGCATATGAGCCCCATTTAGGAGTTGAAGATGCTGTCATCTACTTGCTGCAACGAGCCCATCTGCACCTGGATGGTGGAGGAGATACTGTGAGAATCACTTTTTTTGATTTCTCCAGTGACTTTAACACCATCCAGCCACTGCTGCTGGGCGAGAAGCTGCGGGGATGGGGGTTGACAGCTCTGTGATCTCCTGGATTACCGACTACCTGACAGGCAGACCACAGTTTGTCAGGCTGGGCAGTGTCTTGTCTGGAGTGGTGGCTAGTGATACGGGAGCGCCACAGGGGACTGTGCTCTCTCCTTTTCTTTTTACCTTATACACCACGGACTTTCAGTATAACACTGAGTCATGTCACCTGCAAAAATTCTCTGATGACTCAGCTGTTGTGGGGTGTATAAGAGGAGGAGAGGAGGGGGAGTACAGGGCACTGGTAGACAGATTTGTGGAGTGGATGGAACAGAATCACCTGAGGTTGAATGTCAGCAAGACCAGGGAGATGGTGATTGACTTCAGGAAGAGGAAGGCTCCTTCTCAGCCACTGCAGATTAGGGGGGAGGATGTGGGAGTGGTTGAAGACTACAGATATCTGGGTGTCAGGATCAGCAGCGGGTTGGACTGGAGATCCAACACTGATGCTGCACACAAGAAGGGGATGAGCAGACTCTATTTCCTGAGAAAACTGAGATCCTTCAACGTGTGCAGCAGGATGCTGGAGCTTTTCTACCAGACTGTTGTCGCCAGCGCCATCTTCTTTGCTGCGGTCTGTTGGGGTAGCAGTATCAGGGCCAGAGATACCAACAGACTTGACAAGATTATCAAGAGGGCTGGCTCTGAAATTGGTCTCAGACCGGAGACCTTTGAGACAGTGGTGGAGAGGAGAACACTAAATAAACTGCGATCCATCATGAACAATCCTGATCACCCCCTCCACCACACACTAGATAGGCAGCGAAACACTTTCTCCAGTAGACTACTACAGCTTCGTTGTCGAACGGCCAGGTACAGGAAATCTTTCCTGCCACATGCAATTTCACTGTACAATAACTCACTATGATGTTGTATTCTGGTCATAGCTATACTGCCACACTGCACCTTACAGACTAACTGGTATCTCACATTTCACTCTGCTCCTGATAGTCCTTCTTTGTGCAATGGGATGATTCATGTGTTTATACGGGTCATCATCATATATTAAGCTATGATGTATATAGGTTCTATAGTCGTGTTAGTTTCTTTTTTACTTTCCATGGGTAATCCCTTTGTCTGTCGTGTGTGTTTCTGTTGTTTGGCTGTCAACTGTCATGCTGCTGTTACACTGTAATTTCCCCATTTGGGATCAATAAAGTACATCTATCTATCTATCTATCTATCTATCTATCTATCTATCTATCTATCTATCTATCTATCTATCTATCTATCTATCTATCTATCTATATTGATGCTGCTTTTAAAAAGAAAAGAGCCCATTTCACAATGGGAATGGAGGATTTGAGTATGAATACTTAGATAGATGTGTATTCGTAGATGGTAAGGAACATTTTCTAGAATCTTCTGGTGAAGTTCCTGGTATGTGTGTTGGTATTTTGAGCAACCAATGGCTGCGCCATTGCTGGGTCACGCCAGCCAATGGGGTCACGCACTCTCTCCCTCGGTCTGTGCGTAAACCACAGAACGCTGTCAGACACAGCAGAAGGCACCGACCGAGAGAGACGATCACTCACAGAGACAGTGAGCTAGCGTGCTGATAACAGTCTTTGCCTTGGAGAAAATTCGAGATTGATTGGGATACAAAGGCTGTCGACGCCGTTGAGCCCAGGAACCCCTGACGCACGAGCCACTTAGCATGGTCAGGCTTTTTTTTTTTTTTTGTGCTGGATTCAGAAGACTGTGAATCTTCAGATCTGGATGGCGAGCCGAAGCCTGAACCCTAGAGACTGGTAAAAGTGACCCAACTGGTCACCTGGACTGATACTAAGGACTGTGAATTTTGTAAATATAAGTTGGAATTTATGGATTGTGTTTTCTTTTATCGCGCTGTGTATTTATTTATGTGTACATATTTGTAAATAATATACATAGCTGCAAGTTCCATACACCGTGTGTCAGTGTCATCTGTTGTTGCACCTCCCAGGCTCCTACGAACCCAGAGTCGGTCTGACCTGGCCCAATTATCCCTCTGCCCAGGTAGAAAAGTTAAGGTAACTACATTGCCATAACACAATACTACCAAAAAGGGTACTACACCTAAAGTGAGTAGGGTGAGTGGGTGTTAGTCAGGGTTACACACAAAAATCTGGCGAGCGCAGGTGTTAGTGGTTACTACCATGTTACCCAATTACCTATTGAGTATACTGTTTTAAAAAAATTTGGCGAGCCAGCCAGTAGCCTGGAGTGTGGCACAACAGATGAGGATTCTGTTTTGACCCCTGACTAAATAGTTTAAATACTATCAAAATGGATTTTGTGGAAAAACATAGTGTTAAAATTCCTAATGCAGTCATTGTCAGTGGTGTTGTTGACAAAGAAAAAGACAAAAAGACATTTTTGAGTTTCTAGAGCAACACGGCACTATCCGTAGGGTGCTCAGTATTAATGATAATTCATCTGACTTTGACAAAAGTCATATTGCAGAGTTCCGAGTCTGGATTAACCATTGAAGCATTAGCACCTACGTTGCCATGCTCCTTTCCATCCACTGACAATCCTGAGGTTAAGTACTGCATTCAAGCTCTAACCGATGTCTACACTAAAACTGTAGGGGGCAGTGTTACTGAGGCTTATCTTAGCAACCTGAGGGGTTTAGCTAAGCTAAGTGGAAAAGGTTTTGAAGAGGTGTTGGGGGAGGTTATGTCCACAATAGGGAAGTCTATTGAAGCTGCTGAGACAGCTGAAACGGTCTCTTGTTGACGTTGATCCTGCTTTCTCTACTGTAGAACCCACACAAAGTGGAGTCTCTCCTCCACCCCAAGTTGAAGTGCCTCGCACCCCTAAAACCACTCAAGCACTCTTCCAAAGCCCTCTTAGACCAAACTTAACACCTCAAATGTTGAGTCCAGCTGATTTTAACCCACCCGAGGTTCAGAAAATCATAGTCGTGCATGTCATTAAAAATGCAGAGAAGCCGTCAAACGCCCATTCCTCTTGGAGAATCAGATCTTTCTCTGGCAAAACGCCAAGACCGTATACTGAAGCTGATTATGAAACGTGGTGTTCACATGTTGACCTGATGATGGAAGATACTTCTTTGTCTGACTTGGAAAAATCTCGCAAGATCCTTGAAAGTCTTCTTGCTCCTGCGTCTGATGTTATTCGCTCTCTTGGGTCTGAAGCCACCTCTGCCGACTATCTCAAGCTTTTGGACTCAGCTCTCTGGACTGTTGAAGATGGTGAGGAACTGCTTGTGCGATTCATGAACACTTTCCAAGATTATGGAGAAAAACCCTCTGCATAGCTGCATCGTTTGCAGGTGGCGCTCAATCTCACAGTGCGTAGAGGTGGTCTGGAGCCACAGGAAGTGGACAAACAGCTTCTCAAGCAGTTTAACAGAGGCTGCTGGGATGATAATCTGCTAAAAGAGCTACAGCTGGAACTAAAAGATAAACATCCACCTGAGTATGCAGAGTTATTGCTTCACCTTCGCACTGTTGAAAACAGACAAGTTAAAAACACACGCATGAAAAAACACTTGGGCGCCACAAAACCAAAAGCAGCCTCCTACGAACAAACAGTCACCAAAACAAGTACAAATAGTGAAGTAGAGTCTGACAGTCTGAAAGAACTGAAAAAGCAAGTCGCTGATCAAAAAAGCCAATTAGCTGCTGTCGTGAAACAAAAGAAACAAGTACCACCGAAGAAAGACCCAACTAAGAAGTCTGGAAATAAAAAACCTGACCATGCCAAACCTGAAAACTTACCTTTGTCCAGCCGTCCCAGTACTAGGCCCAGACCATGGTATTGCTTCCGCTGTGGCAAAGATGGGCATATTGTAGCCACTTGTGAGTCAGAGCCAAACCCTGCACTTGTAGCTGCAAAACGCAAAGAACTAAGAGTAAAAAGACAGATTTGGGACAGTCAGAACCCCCAATCTTCTTTTAAACTGAAGTCTACCCCTGTTGTGGGACAAACAGAGGCTAGTTCAGAGATGACCCGTCCCAAACCAAAAGCTCCATTCAAGACACGTGCTAAACTGAAGTCACACTACAAAACAGACCCCTTTAACTTTCCTAATGGTCTAATTGGTACAAAAAGTACAGCACAAGTGAAAGTGAATGGCTGTACTGTGCGCTGTTTGTTAGATACAGGCTCCCAGGTGACTACTGTCCCTGAGTCCTATTACAGACAGTACTTATCCAACCATGAGATTAAGCCACTTTTTGAGCTGTTAGAAGTGGAGGGAGCTAACGGTCAGAGTGTACCTTACTTAGGCTACATTGAAATGCGTGTCACTTTCCCAAAAGACTTTCTCGGTATTGAAGCCGAAGTGCCAACACTTGCCTTAGTGGTTCCTGAAGTACGTGCAGCTGAGTACATTTCCATCTGGTTGGAAAAAAGCTGTCGTCATACCAGTTTATAAATCAGGCAGAAAAGACGATATATGCAATTACCGCCCAATCTCTATTTTACCAGTCCTGTCTAAGGTTCTTGAAAAAGTTGTAGCTACACAGCTGATAGACTATCTACAAGACAGTCAACTTCTTCATCCACATCAATTTGGTTTTAGACCAGGATACTCAACAGAAACAGCAAATTGTTGCCTTATTGAAAATGTCAAACAGTCCTTGGACAGGGGTAATGTGGTAGGGGCTGTTTTTCTAGATCTCAAAAAGGCTTTTGATACTGTAAGCCACAGTTTGCTTTTATCCAAAATGGTATCTTTTAACTTCTCTCCAGATACATTAGAATGGTTTGCATCTTATCTCCAGAATAGAGAACAGTGTGTAAAAGTTCACCAGGATAAATCCTTATTTTTAAACAAATGTATGGGTATCCCACAAGGGTCCATTCTTGGTCCTTTACTTTTCAGCATTTTTATTAATGATTTGCCGCTACACTGCTCAGCTGCAACATGTCAACTTTATGCAGATGATGCAGTTATTTACACAGCTGCCAAGACTCCAGTACAGGCTGCAGATGTACTGTCTACAAGTATGGTTGATGTCCAAGAGTGGCTCTTCCAGAACCATCTATTGCTGAACCTTCAGAAAACAGTTTCAATGTGCTTTTCAATCAAAAAATGTAACCTGCAACATTTTAAGGTTAATATACATGATCAAGACATCAGTTTAGTTACAGAACTCTAATACCTTGGCATTGTACTAGATCCTCAATTCAAATTTAATCTTCATATAAAGAAAAATTTCTAAAACAGTAAAAAAAAAAAATCTACTGCTTTAAATTAATTAGATATTACATACCATACCAAGCAGCTGTACTGTATATGCATTCTATGGGTTTTTTTCTCATATATCATACTGTTTGACAGTCTGGGCTCAAGCAGCTCCTTCCACAACAAAACATGTAGGTTCATTATATAATCAAACTCTAAAAATCTTGGATAAAAAGCCCATTAGGTGGCATCACTGTTATATTTAAAAAAAAATACAATCTATTGAGTTTTGAGAGTTTCACTGACCTTTGTTTTCTGAAATTAATTTTCAAATATTTCCATAAATCAGCGCCAGAGCCACTTGCTGGTTTCATCCAAAGACAGGACAGCAGCAGAGCCACCAGGAGTTCTGTTAACAATAACTGTAAAATATTCCACCGCAGAACCACATTTGGACAAACAGCTTTCTCTATAAAGGGCAGTCATATCTGGAACACAATGCCAAATGAAATTAAAGTAATAACGGACTTTAAAACATTTACTACAAAGGTTAAAAACTGGCTGAAAAATAAACAAGAATGTACCCATGTATGAAATGATTGTCTGCAGGGTGAGAGTGAATGAAGGGAAGGAATGAATGTGTTTGTTTATAGTGAGTGACAAAGGGAGAGAGACCTGAAATAGGCAAATGTGAACCAGGTTTTTATATTGTGTATTTATAATCTTGTTTGCATTGATGTATGTGGTTATTGTTTATTCTGTTTTCATTTTTTCTTTTCCTTATCCTTCTTTCTTTTTACCAGTTTCTTCTTTCTAAAGCCCATCCAGGGACAAGAGTTGCAAATTAGCTAATAGCTATACACTCTTTGTGCAACACATTAGATTAATTGTCATTTGATTAATTGTCTATGTTTATTGCACTGTCCCTGTCAAATAAACAAAAAAAATAAAAATAAAAAAAAAAATCAGTCCTTAGTGTTAATAGGGACAAACACATTACAGTGGGGGGAAAAAGTATTTAGTCAGCCACCAATTGTGCAAGTTCTCCCGCTTAAAAGATGAGAGAGGTCTCCAATTTTCATCATAGGTATATCTCAATTATGAGAGACCAAATGAGAAAAAAAAAAATCCAGAAAATCACATTGAAGGATTTTTAATGAATTAATTGGTAAATTCCTCAGTAAAATAAGTATTTGGTCAATAACAAAAGTTCATCTCAATACTTTGTTATATACCCTTTGTTGGCAATGACAGAGGTCAAACGTTTTCTATAAGTCTTCACAAGGTCTTCACACACTGTTGCTGGTATTTTGGCCCATTCCTCCATGCAGATCTCCTCTAGAGCAGTGATGTTTTGGGGCTGTCGCTGGGCAACACGGACTTTCAATTCCCTCCAAAGATTTTCTATGGGGTTGAGATCTGGAGACTGGCTAGGCCACTCCAGGACCTTGAAAAGCTTCTTACGAAGCCACTTCTTCATTGCCCGGGCAGTGTGTTTGGGATCATTGTCATGCTGAAAAACCCAGCCATGTTTCATCTTCAATCCCCTTGCTGATGGAAGGAGGTTTTCATGTACATGGGGCCATGTATCTCACGATACATGGCCCCATTCATTCTTTCCTTTACACGGATCAGTCGTCCTGGTCCCTTTGCAGAAAAACAGCCCCAAAGTATGATGTTTCCACCCCCATGCTTCACAGTAGGTATGGTGTTCTTTCTCTTCCAAACACGACAAGTTGAGTTTTTACCAAAAAGTTCTATTTTGGTTTCATCTGACCATATGACATTCTTCCAATCCTCTTCTGGATCATCCAAATGCTCTCTAGCAAACTTCAGACGGGCCTGGACATGTACTGGCTTAAGCAGGGGGACACGTCTGGCACTGCAGGATTTGAGTCCCTGGCGGCGTAGTGTGTTACTGATGTAGCTTTTGTTACTTTGGTCCCAGCTCTCTGCAGGTCATTCATTAGGTCCCCCCATGTGGTTCTGGGATTTTTGCTCACCGTTCTCGTGATCATTTTGACCACACGGGGTGAGATCTTGCGTGGAGCCCCAGATCGAGGGAGGATTATCAGTGGTCTTGTATGTCTTCCATTTTCTAATAATTGCTCCCACAGTTGATTTCTTCACACCAAGCTGCTTACCTATTGCAGATTCAGTCTTCCCAGCCTGGTGCAGGTCTACAATTTTGTTTCTGGTGTGATTTGACAGCTCTTTGGTCTTGGCCATAGTGGAGTTTGGAGTCTGACTGTTTGAGGTTGTGGACAGGTGTCTTTTATACTGATAAAGAGTTCAAACAGGTGCCATTAATACAGGTAATGAGTGAAGGACAGAGGAGCCTCTTAAAGAAGAAGTTACAGGTCTGTGAGAGCCAGAAATCTTGCTTGTTTGTAGGTGACCAAATACTTATTTTACCAAGGAATTTACCAATTAATTCATTAAAAATCCTTCAATGTGATTTTCTGGATTATTTTTTTTCATTTTGTTTCTCATGGTTGAGGTATACCTATGATGAAAATTGGAGACCTCTCTCATCTTTTAAGTGGGAGAACTTGCACAATTGGTTGCTGACTAAATACTTTTTTGCCCCACTGTAGATGTACTTTACGAGCTGTATTCTGATGCATGTTCTGAACTGCAGCCAACCATGTCACTTGGTTATAAGGTAGTGTTAAAGTCCTTGAGCTACGGCACAGACAATCCAAAGACACTAGCCTTGGTTTAGTGACCATGCGCAACAAAGAGCCACAGTTAGTTCCTGAAGGCCAAACAGTTGTTCTAGATGGCGCTGTAGCTGTCAGCCGGCAACAGTGAAAAATCTGCCTTGTTAGAACACCCGTTAATGTCAGCCTTACCTGGTGGTATCCTAGTAAAACCATATCTCATAGACTTACCTGAAAGAGCACCTTACCTTGTTCCAGTTATACTCACCAATGAATCGGAACATGACGTGACAATCCCTCAGAAGTGTGTCATTGGAGAAATTTGTGCATATCAACGAGTCCTATAGCAAGAACACTTCGTGAAAGTTACAAAGTCCAAAACTGAACCAAAGTCCACTCTGAAGTTCAACTTTGACTCTTCCCCCATTAGCGCTGAATGGAAAGAGCGCCTCACAGAAAAACTCAGTCAAATGCCCCAAGTATTTGTACCAAACGATCTTGGCTTTGGCAAAACGGATCAAGTGAAACACACAATCAAATTATCAGACGAAACGCCGTTCAAACACAGAGCACGTCCCATACATCCAAATGACCTGGAAGCGGTCCGTAAGCATCTCAAAGAACTCCAACAAGCAGGCGTGATAAGAGAGTCCACTTCCCCATTTTCTTCGCCCATTGTAGTGGTGCGAAAGAAAAATGGCGATGTCCACCTTTGTATTGATTACAGGAAGCTTAACATGCAGACTGTAAAAGATGCTTACGCCCTCCCCAACTTGGAGGAAACGTTTTCCACCTTGACCGGTCTGCAGTGGTTCTCCGTCCTCGATTTAAAGTCGGGGTACTACCAAATTGAGGTAGAGGAGCTGGACAAACCAAAGACGGCATTCGTATGTCCCATGGGTTTTTGGGAATTCAATAGAATGCCCCAAGGCATTACAAACGCCCCCAGCACGTTCCAGCGCCTCATGGAGAAATGCATGGGCGATATGAATCTGCATGAGGTGATTGTGTTCCTCGATGATATCATTGTATTCTCCAAGACGCCAGAAGAACATGAGGCTCGCTTAATGAAACTTCTTAATCGCCTAAAAGAGTAAGGGCTTAAACTCTCCTCTGAGAAATGCAGATTTTTTCAAACTTCTGTCAGATACCTCGGTCACATTGTGTCCAGTAAAGGAGTTGAGACCGACCCTGAAAAAGTGAAAGCCCTAAGTACCTGGCCTGTGCCCCGTGATCTCAAACAACTCCGCTCGTTCTTATGCTTTTCAGGGTACTATAGGCGGTTCATTAAGAACTATTCCGGCATCGTTAAGCCCCTCACTGATTTAACAGCAGGCTACCCTCCTTTGTGAAAAAGCCCAAAGTCCAAAGCTAAGCCTTCCCAGTACCACGACCCAAAGACACCGTTTGGCGAGCAATGGACTTCTTCCTGTGATCTTGCATTCAAAACCATCATTGAAAAGCTCAGTACTGCGCCTGTCCTGGGTTTTGCTGACCCTCAGTTGCCACATACACTCCATACTGACGCCAGCACTACAGGGCTTGGCGCTGCCCTCTATCAAGAGCAGGAGGGCCAGACTAGGATCATAGCTTATGCAAGCCGGGGGTTGTTAAGAAGTGAGTCCCATTACCCTGCCCATAAATTGGAATTTTTGGCTCTAAAGTGGGCAGTAACAGAGAAGTTCGCAGACTATTTATATGGCAATCATTTTACTGTCGTGACAGACAGTAACTCCCTGACGTACATCTTAACTACTGCTAAGATGGATGCCATGAGTTGTAGGTGGCTAGCTGCTCTGTTGACTTTTAACTTTAAGCTCCAATACAGAGCAGGCAAGCTTAACTCAGATGCAGATGGCCTCTCTAGATGGCCACATGGGGAGTTACTTAATGACACAGTGTCCCAAAAGGAGCTTGACCGCATACAGCAGTTCACTCAGACTCACTTGTCTCTTCCTGAAAGCAGTTTAAGTTCCGAGGTAGTGTCTGCTATATGTGAAAAACACCTTGTCTGTAGCTCTCCAGACAACACCTTCCCTTTGGTTCACTCGTTAGCCATCTCTGTAGCCGCCATTCCAGATGACTATGCCGATGAAGATAGCTGTGGTGGTCTTCCAGTTGTACCCCACATGACTCCTGAACAGATCAAAAACGAACAAAGAACTGACCCCTGTTTAAGAGAAGTGATTGCACAAATTGAAACTGGGCTAAAAGTTCCACCAACTGTACGAACTGAACTTCCTGACATCAAGTTGTTACTCCGAGAGCTCAGCCGACTTGAAATGTGCAATAACATCCTCTACCGCACTCGCCAAGATGGAGGAAATGTTACTTACCAGCTCGTCTTACCTGAATAGCTCCGCGATTCAGTCTTTCAAAGCCTCCACTGTGACGTGGGCCATTTAGGCACAGAAAGTACTTTGGATCTCGCCAGAACAAGGTTCTATTGGCCTCGCATGGTGGCAGATATTGAAAAGAAGATCAAGACATGTAATCACTGCGTAAGACATAAAACCGCTCCAGAACGAGCTGCTCCGTTTGTCAACATCAAGTCCACCCAACCGCTCGAACTTGTCTGTATGGATTTCCTGTCCATTGAGCCCGATCAAAGTAACACGAAGGATGTGCTTGTGCTAACTGATCATTTCACGAAATACGCTATAGCCATCCCTACCAGCAATCAGAAAGCTCAGACCGTTGCAAAGGCACTTTGGGACAACTTTATAGTCCACTACGGGATACCCGAACAGTTACATAGTGATCAGGGTCCCGATTTTGAGTCCCATATTATAAAAGAACTTTGCAAAATCATGGGCATTCGCAAAATCCGGACGACACCCTATCATCCCAGAGGTAACCCGGTAGAACGTTTCAATAGAACATTATTGAGCATGCTGGGTACGCTGGAGGAAAAGAACAAAACTCATTGGCACAACTATGTGAAACCAATTGTACATGTGTACAATTGTACAAAAAATGACACTACTGGTTTTGCCCCGTGAGTTAATGTCCGGTCATCAGCCGAGATTGCCAAATGATCTTGCATTTGGGCTCCCGTTTCACAACAAAAGTTTCAAGTCACATTCCAAATACATTGAAAAACTGAAGACAACTCTACAAGAAAGCTACAAACTAGCAACAGAAAATGCTAACAAGATGGCTGAAAAAAACAAAACAAGATTTGATATGCGAGTGAAACCCTCAAAACTAGAACCAGGCAACAGAGTTTTGGTATGTGCAGTCCACCTCAGAGGAAAGCACAAACTAGCAGACAGGTGGGAAGCTGAAATCCACATTGTGGTGAGCCAAGCAGGTGACTTGCCTGTTTACACTATAAGACCTGAGACAAAAGATGGTCCTGTTCACACCGTTCACCGCGACCTCTTGCTTCCCTGTGGTTTTCTTGCCCCTGTTGAAGAAGAACCTGTCCAACCAAAACATGTCCGCAAACCTAAGACAAGACAATTACCTGAACAAAGTGAGGAATGTGAGAATTCAGAACAGGAAAATGAAGATGTCTATTGGTACAGAGAAGAACCAATCCAAATGCCCATAAAGCTCACTCGCGTTTATGAAATTCCCCATCCAAAGACATTCTTTAAAGGAGACATTCCTGTTGAAACTCACTTACCTGAGAATGACAACCAAATAGAAAATGTCACTTCACCTGGATGTGACAACTTGCCGAACGATGGAAACCTGGAGGAAACTGAAACAAATGTGGAACCATCGAACAATGAGAATGGAACTGAAAGTGAAACCAACTCACCTGATAAAAGTACCTGTGATGAACCTGTGGAAGAAAAAGAACCTGAAAAAGAAGTCCCACAGACTGTGAGACGTTCCAAGAGGACAACCTCCCAGCCAGAAAGACTACAGTATAGTCAGTTGGGAAACCCTCTCATAACTGTTGCCCAGTCCCTGTTTCAAGGACTAAACCTGGCTTTTACTAGAGCTTTAACAGAGACAGATCCTAAGATTATTCCCATGAACACTAGTTCTCCTGTCGTTACTATTTAGCTAATCCCATGCAAAGGGACTTGCATGATTCTAAGGGGGATAGTGTAACCCAGTGTTAAAAACGTGGATGGAATTATGAATGTCTATACCGCTTTAAGAAGAAGGGGGGACATTCATTTCACAATGGGAATAGATAGTTTAACGTGAATTAAATTATAAATATTGATGCTGCTTTTAAAAAGAAAAGCGCCCATTTCACAATGGGAATGGATGATTTGAGTATGAATATTTAGATAGATGTGTATTCGTAGATGGTTAGGAACATTTTCTAGAATCTTCTGGTGAAGTTAAGATAAGATAAGATAAGCCTTTATTAGTCACACAATGGGGAAATTCCAGGATTGCAACAGCACAGGGATAGCAACACTCAGAGCAACAATCAGAAGGCAAGAAAAAAAGCAAGAGCAGCTAATATACAGTACATATGTACATATTACTATAAATATATATATATATATATATATATATACACAGACACACAGTGCAGAGCATTGTCGCTAGATGGAATAAATATGTAGATATATAAACACCCACAGTACGGAGCATTGCAGCTAGGTGGAATAAATATGTAAATATATAAACACACACAGTGCGGAGCATTGCAGCTAGATGGAATAATATGTAGACATATAGCTAGATGGAATAATATGTAGATATATAAACACACAGTGCGGAGCACTGTTGCTAGACGGAATAAATATATAGATATATAAATATAAACACACCCAGTGCGGAACATTGTAGCTAGATGGAATAAATATGTAAATATATAAATACACACAGTGCAGAGCATTGTTGCTAGATGGGATGAAACAGCACAACCGTCTACTTAGTTATCCTACATGGTATGATTATGTGCCCATACATATTCTCACCCTCCATAGCGACCGGTATTTTCCTAGTTGTATGCCGGAGGGGACCATTGTGTAAGTCTATTGCATCTTTTGCATTCAAAACTGTTAGGTTGTTACGTCTTTTTGCTATCTCTGCGAGCAGCCCTGCTTAGGTTGTACAGTCTGACAGCCGTTGGTAGGAAGGACCTGCAAAACCTCTCGGTTGTGCACCTGGGATGATGTAGTCTGCTGCTAAATGAGCTCCTCAGTGCATTCAGTATGTCCTGCATAGGGTGGAACTCGGACTCCAGCAGAGATGACAGTTTAGCCACCGTCCTTCTCTCTCCTATCTCCTCCACCGGGTCAAGGCGCTGCCCCAGGACAGAGCTAGCTTTCTTGATCAGTTTGTTCAGTCTCTTCCTATCGGCTGCGGTAATGCCACTGCCCCAGCAGACCACTCCAAAAGTGATGGCTGATGCCACCACCGTGTCATAGAATGTCTTCAGCAGCGCCCCTTGTACACCAAAAGACCTGAGTCTCCTCAGTAGGAACAGCCTGCGCTGTCCCTTCTTGTAGAGTGCGTCAGTATTGTGTGACCAGTCTAGTTTATTGTTCAGATGAACACCCAGGTACTTGTAGGATGTCACCATCTCGATGTCTGTTCCCTGTATATTTACTGGTGCTGTGAGGGGTTGTCCATGCCTGCGGCAGTCCACCACCAGCTCCTTAGTTTTCTTCGCGTTGATCTGGAGGCAGTTCTGATGGCACCAGTCCACAAAGTCCTGGATAAGCCCTTTGTACTCAGCTTCATCTCCATTGGAGATGAGGCCAATGATCGCAGAGTCATCAGAGAACTTCTGTAGATGGCAGTGTGTTGTGTTGTGTGAGAAGTCCGTAGTATAAAGAGTGAACAGGAAGGGAGCCAACACCGTTCCCTGGGGGGCCCCCGTGCTACCAATGATCGTGTCGGACACACAGTCCCGGGTTCTCACAAACTGAGGCCGGTTCGTGAGGTAGTCCAGGATCCATGATGACAGGTGCTGGTCCACCCCTGCGCGCAGCAGCTTGTCCTTCAGGATCATCGGTTGGATGGTGTTGAAAGCACTGGAGAAGTCAAAGAACATGATCCTCACTACATTCCCGGGCTTCTCCAGGTGGGACAGAGAACGGTGAAGGAGGAAGATCACCGCATCCTCCACCCCAATGCCATGCTGGTAGGCGAACTGGAGTGGATCCATCGCTGGTCCCACCAGGGGGCGGAGGTGAGCAAGGAGCAGTCTCTCCAGGGTCTTCATCAAGTGGGACGTCAAGGCCACCGGTCTGTAGCTGTTCAGGTCTTTGGGGTGGGAAGTTTTTGGTACAGGTACCACACAAGATGTTTTCCACAGCTGTGGTACCCTCCCCAGCTTCAGGCTCAGGTTGAAGATGTACGTCACAATCCCACACAGCTGGTCTGCACAGGACTTGAGGAGCTTTGCGCTGATGCCGTCAGGTCCCGACGCCTGTATGTTCCTGGTATGTGTGTTGGTATTTTGAGCAACCAATGGCTGCGCCGTTGCTGGGTCACGCCAGCCAATGGGGTCACGCACTCTCTCCCTCTGTCTGTGCGTAATCCACAGAACGCTGTCAGACACAGTGGAAGGCACCGACCGAGAGAGACGATCACTCACAGGGACGGTGAGCTAGTGTGTTGATAACAGTCTTTGCCTTGGAGAAAATTCGAGATTGATTGGGATACAAAGGCTGTCGACGCCGTTGAGCGCGGGAACCCCTGACGCACGAGCCACTTAGCATGGTCAGGTTTTTTTTTTTTTTTGTGCTGGATTCAGAAGACTGAATCTCCAGATCTGGATGGCGAGCCGAAGCCTGAACCCTAGAGACTGGTAAAAGTGACCCAACTGGTCACCTGGACTGATACTAAGGACTGTGAATTTTGTAAATATAAGTTGGAATTTATGGATTGTGTTTTCTTTTATTGCACTGTGTATTTATTTATAAGATAAGATAAGCCTTTATTAGTCCCACAATGGGGAAATTCCAGAATGTGTACATATTTGTAAGTAATATACATAGTTGCAATTTCCATTCACCGTGTGTCAGTGTCATCTGTTGTTGCACCTCCCAGGCTCCTACGAACCCAGAGTCGGTCTGACCTGGCCCAATTATCCCTCTGCCCAGGTAGAAAAGTTAAGGTAACTACATTGCCATAACACAATACTACCAAAAAGGGTACTACACCTAAAGTGAGTAGGGTGAGTGGGTGTTAGTAAGGGTTACCCACAAAAATCTGGCGAGCACAGGTGTTAGTGGTTACTACCCTGTTACCCAATTACCTATTGAGTATACTGTTTTACCTGGGTCTGCCCCGGGGTCTCCTCCTAGTGTGAGATGCGCAAAACACCTCAAGTGAGAGGCGTTCAGGAGGCATCCTAATGAGATGCCCAAACCACCTCAGCTGGCTCCTTTCAATGCGGAGGAGCAGCAGTTCTACTTTGAGCCTCTCCCGGAAAACGAAGCTCCTCACCCTATCTCTGAGGGTGAGTCCAGCAATCCTACGAAGAAAGGTCATTTAAGCCACTTGTATCCACGATCTCATTCTTTCGGTCATTACCCAAAGCTTGCTACCATAGGTGAGGGTGGGAAAGTAGATTGACCGGTAAATCGACAACTTTGGCTTAGAACTTAGCTCCCTCCCTCTTCACTAAAATGGACTGGTACAGCGTCTGCATCACTGCAGATGCTGCTCCGATCCGTCTGTCAAACTCTTGTTCCATTCTCCCCTCACTCATGAATAAGACCCTGAGATACTTAAACTCCTCCACTTGGGGCAGGAGCTTGTCCTCAACCCGGACAGGACAATCCACCTTTTTCCGGCTGAGGACCATGGACTCGGACTTGGAGGTGCTGATTCTCATCCCAGCTGCTTCACACTCAGCGGCAAACTGTCCCAGTAAGACCTGTAGGTCATTGCTGGATGAAGCCAACAGGACAACATCATCTGCAAACAACAGAGATGAAATCCTGTGGTCACCAAACATGACACACGCCATTCCCTGGCTGCACCTAGAAATCCTGTCCATAAAAATTATGAACAGGATCAGTGACAAAGGGCAGCCCTGGCAGACTCTAACTCTCACTGGGAATGAGTCTGACTGAGCGTTGGCAATACAAACCAAACTCTCACAATGATCGTATAGAGACTGGGTAGCTCATAACAACAAGCCTGATACCTCATAACTCCCAAAGCACCCCCCCCACCCACACACACACACAAAACCACAAGGGATGTGGTCGAATGCCTTCTCCAAGTCCACAAAATACATGTAAACTCGTTGGGCAAACTCCCACGAACCCTCGAGGATTCTCGAGAGGGTAAAGAGGTGGTCTGATGTGCCACACCCAGGATGGAAACCACATTGCTAATCCTGAATCTGAGGTTCAACCAACGGCCGGACTCTCCTCTCCAGTACCTTGGCATAGACCTTCCCAGGGAGGCTGAGGAGTGTGATCCCTCTAAAGCTGAAGCACACCCTCCAGTCCCCTTTCTTGAAGAGAGGAACCACCACCCCGGTTTGCCATGCCAAAGGCACTGTCCCCGACCTCAATGCAATGTTGCAGAGGCGTGTCAACCATGAAAGCCCTACAACATCACCTGGATCAATGGAGTCCTGGACAGTGGTGGAGCTCAAGCTCAGGCAAGTGCTCTCCTTTGTTTTCCTTGTGTCTATTTTGGAGAGATCTTGTCTGACTCTTAGTGGGGAGAGCCGGGTGCAGCTGTTAGCTGCACCTGAGCTCACCTCACCTCTGCTGCTGCCGGTGACCCTGACCCTGTTTCTCTACCTGTCCTGTTTGAGCTTTCCCCCAGGGTCATCGAGGACATTCCAGCTTTGTCAGATGTCTCCATGGGTCCAGGCTTGCCACCCAAGGTTATCATGGGCTCAGCTCCCCCTGCTGAGGTTGTTGAGGGTGCTCCATCCCTGCCCGGGACCTCCGAGGGTGCTGCTCCCCCTCCGGATGATGTCGTCATGGGGGCTCCGTCCCAGCCCGGCACCTCCATGGATGCATCTCCTCCTTTGTCCAGGTCTTGGTGAGTGCTGTGTCCCAGTCAGGGATCATCGTGGGTGCTGCGCCCCAGCCTAAAACCAACTTGGGTGCTGCAGTGTAGGCCCGCAATGGGCATTACGCTCCATCCCAGGGGCCACCATGGGTGCAACTTTGGCCCAGTCTGTGTCCACTGAGGATGCAGCTTTGGCCCAGCCCATGTCCACCGAGGGTGCGGCTTTGGCCTAGTCTGGGCCCACCAAGGGTGCATCTTTGGCCTAGTCTGGTCCCACCGAGGGTGCAGCCTTGGCCCAGTCTGGGTCCTCCGTGGGTGCAGCTGTGTCCCCGTCCAGGACCTCCATGGGTGCAGCTCTGTTCCAGCCCGGAGCCACCGTGGGTGCTGCAATGTCCCAGTCCGGGACCACTGGGGGTGCTACAGACCAGTCCGAGGGCGTCATGGTCCCCTCTCCTCTGCCTAACACCGTTGTGCTTCCTCCTCCTGTGCCAGATGCTGTCGTGGTTCCCCCTCCTGTGCCACACGCCGTCGTGGTTCCCTATCCTCCACCTGAGGTTGTCGTGGTTCCCCCTCCTCTGCCCGAGACTGTCATGGTTCCCCTTCCTCACCCTGACATCGTTGTGATTTCCCTGACTCCTCCATCCTGCCCGCCATTGATTCTTCCTGTTGGGCAGCCACCCTCTGGACCACCCTTGCTGTTCAGGTGGCTGAAAAACTCTGGTCGACCACCTGATGGACTGAGCCGTTGGGTTGGGTGGCTCATATTCTCCAGCAGGCCACCTGACTTGTACCACCTCGCCGTCCGCCAGGCCTGGGACTTTGGCCGCCCACCTGAACTTTCTAGCTCTTTGGTCCAGGGGGCCTAAGTCATTGATTTTGACTGGTGTGGGTCCTGAGTGGGGTTGTTTCTTTCCATCCTAACCTGTCCCCCCACCCACCCTGGGTGGGTTATTGCTGTGCTCCTGTTGGGAGGGCGGGCTCCTTCTTTTTTCTTTTTTTTTTTGATGTTACCCTGGGGTGTCTGGACTCCACCCCTTGAGAGGGGGGCTCTGTCACGAGCTGAGCACTGGAGGTTCCGCCATGCTCAGTCTCATTGCTTTTTTTCTCTGTATTTATATATTTGTTGTATTTTGTGCCTTGGGTTTCTGTATTTTTGTATTTGTTCTTATTTTCTTGTTTATGTTATGGTTTTGTTGCTCTAATTTGGTATTAGATTGTATTGATTTCTCTGTCTGCATTTATTGATATTTTATTCTTTGTAATTCAGACTGTTGTGTTCTTTCTTTGGGTTGACAGCTTGTGCTCCATGTGGGCATCACCCTGTCAGCTGTCAGCTCTCTTCGTTCTCCTCTCATTACTTTGGAGCTGATCTTAATCATCAAACATTGCTACCTTTTTGCCCGCTCATGTGACCCCACACCTGTCATCACTTGAGTTATTTGTTCTGACCCTATTTCAGGACTGCATTTTCATTTCATTTTTGCGGCAGTCTTAATGATACTTTCTCCTTGCCACCAGAACCCCATCCCCATTCTGGTGAGTCAATCTGCTATGTTATCTGTAAGTTTACCTTGTTACCCATTTGGAATGTTGCATTCATGCACTTTGGAACTTTATGTTTTGTTAATAAATGCCACAAACTGCAGTCGGTGTCTGGGTCTGTCTTTCTCTGCCCTGAGGGGCAAATCATGACAACTATATTCCACGATAATTGCACTCCAACATTTCACTGGATATGTAACTCCGCTTTGAAGGTGTTCTAGAAACTGTTAATTACTCCCAGTAATTTACTGTTGAGTCTACAGACTTGAGAACTGGAATACTGTGTTGGATACCTTAATTTCCCCAGTGAAGTGCTGTTTGAAAAGCAGCTACAGTCTCAGCCATCCCTGATCCAGAAGTCCTGTCCTTATAAACATCCAGCGATATACAGTGGTGTGAAAAAGTGTTTGCCTCCTTCCCGATTTCTCATTTTTTTGGATGTTTGTCACACTTAAATGTTTCAGATCATCAAACAAATTTAAATATTAGACAAAGATAACACCAGTAACCACAAAATGCAGTTTTTAAATGAAGGTGTTTATTATTAAGGGTAAAAAAATCCAAACCTATATGGCCCTGTGTGTAAAAGTGATTGCCACCCCCTGTTAAAACATAAATTAACTGTGGTTTATCACATCTTCGGAAAGCTGAGTTCAATTTCATGAGCCACACCCAATCCTGATTACTGCCACACCTGCTCTCAATCAAGAAATCACTTAAATAGGACCTGCCTGACAAAGTGAAGTAGACCAAAAGATCATCCAAAGCTGGATATCATGCTGCAATCCAAAGAAATTCAGGAACAAATGAGAAAGTAATTGAGGTCTATCAGTCTGGAAAAGGTTATAAAGCCATTTCTAAAGCTTTGGGACTCCAGCAAACCACAGTGAGAACTATTATCTACAAATGGTGAAAACATGGAACTGGGGTTAACCTTCCCAAGAGCGCAGCAACGACTCAGTTAAGGTCAGTGTTCATGACTCCACCATAAGAAGAAGACTGGGCAAAAATGGCCTGCATGACAGAGTTCCAAGACAAAAATCACTTCTGAGCAAAAAGAACATAAAGGCTCATCTCCCTTTTGCCAGGAAACATCTTGATGATCCCCAAGACTTTTGGGAAAATACTCTGTGGACTGAGACAAAAGTTGAATTTTTTGGAAAGTGTGTGTCCCATTACATCCGGCGTAAAAGTAACACAGCATTTCGGAAAAGGAACATCATACCAGCAGTAAAATATGGTGGTGGTAGTGTGATGGTCTGGGGCTGTTTTGCTGCTTCAGGACCTGGAAGACTTGCTGTGGTAAATGGACCCATGAATTCTGCTGTCTACCAAAAATTCCTGAAGGACAATTTTCAGCCATCTGTTTGTGACCTCAAGTTGAAGTGCACTTGGGTTCTGCATGAGGACGATGATCCAAAACACACCAGCAAGCCCACCTCTGAATGGTTTAAGAAAAACAAAATGAAGACTTTGGAGTGGCCTAGTCAAAGTCCTGACCTGAATCCGATTGAGATGCTATGGCATGACCTTAAAAAGGCGGTTCATGCTTGAAAATCCTCTAATGTGGCTGAATTACAACAATTCTGCAAAGATGAGTGGGCCAAAATTCTTCCACAGTGCTGTAAAAGACTCATTGCCAGTTATTGTAAACACTTGATTGCAGTTGTGATGCTAAGGGTGGCCCAACCAGTTATTAGGTTTAGGGGGCAATCACTTTTTCAAACAGGGCCATGTACGTTTGGATTTTTTTTCCCTTTAATAATAAATACCTTCTTTTAAAAACTGCATTTTGTGTTTACTCGTGTTATCCTTGTCTAATATTTAAATTTGTTTGATTATCTGAAACATTTAAGTGTGACAAACATACAAAACAATGAGAAATCAGGAAGGGGGCAAACACTTTTTCACACCACTGTATTTTACATCTGTTTAAACAAAACAGACAGACTAGAGTTGAATTTATTGACTTGATTAGAAAACCACAATACCTTTGTGGTGATGGACTCTTTGTTTCATCTGAAAATGCCAAGAAAAAATGAACGAAGTGTGCTGAAGCCAAATTGCTAGCATACTGACGAGCTACCGGCATTGATCTAGGCCCTTCTGTGGTACAGTCTCAACAGGTGAACGGTTTGTATTTAGTTGCTTAGCAATAGTTAGTGGCTACATCTAGAAGGGACTATTTTTTCTCAGCTGTGCAAAATAACTGGTTAAACAAACCAAATCATATTTTTTCCAGTATTGCTGCCATTTAATAAATTGTACTTGTGGAACTGTTGTATAAAAGCAATATTACACTCATGGTCATACGGTGTCAATGAATATACTAACTACGGGTGTGACACGTCTAATGCCCAATGCACCCGCATTTACTACATTCATTGATACCTTACTCCCTCTCATGTAATATTGCTTGCATCTACATTGTTTAAAATGGTATCGTATGCCCTTTTTTCTACAAACAAAACCTTTTATTATCATTCAGATTTGTGCCAGAATTGTTTCACCTTTCCTCCTCCTTCAAACGCTAGGTTCTATGATTACTCCCACCCACATCCCACAAAGCTAATTGTGGCTAGCACTACATTATCACAGAATAAATCCTGTGATAAAAAGACTTACTGGTTGGAGGACATGCCCAGTTGTATGCATGGTGGCCCAGGATAATGACTGAAACTGCATCATCCTTAAAAGCAGTTTAATGGTAAAAACTCATCCTAATGTGGGTCAAGTTTTCAAAGCAGCTGGCTAAAAATGCTAACTGGCCTGGAGGCTAATTTCAGTTAGGCCAGAGGAGTCCTGATTGGTTTAGCACTACGGCCGTGCCAGCGCCGTGTATAGTTACGTCGCCAAAAACGCTCTAGACTCACCTTTTCTCAAGGGGCAGGGCTTAAGTGAAACTTTAAAGCAAAAAAAAAAAAAAAAGAGAGATGAAACATTACAATGATTTTGTTCTTGATATGTCTTGCAAGCCATAAAAAAAAAAACATGTTACAGACATGTTAACAAGAAAAAAGCCTTAATTTTTGGCGAAGTTGTTCTAAATTTCTGGATTGCTTATGTGAGGAGTTCCAAAACCTTCTAACATATGGTGGTATGAAAGTTGTTGGTTTTTTTTGTTTGTTTGTTTTAGGTAAACACAGCTCTAAATATGACTTTGAAGACTGAACGATCTCTCCGAGCTCTGGCTCTCTTTGATAAACAAACAGGAGCTTTTTGAACCTTGTCTGTTTTTGCTTTGTCAATAACCAACCTCATGTTGAACTGACTTGGCCAGTGGCAGAGTGTGAAATCACCTCTCAGATCTAATCCTTGGAGCCTAGATGAATAAATGTGGCCATTTTACCTGGCACAGACTCATTTAGGCTTATTATTTCTCCTGTTGTGTGGGGATCCAAATTGAGTGAATGTAGTCCTCATTAAATTACAATAGCACTTGAGTCATGTAGAGACTCAGCAGAAGCATCCCGTGACCCAGAGAGTTCCTGATTATCTGCGAGTAAAACTGTTTCTGCCAGGAAAAAAACAAATCTGACTCTAAAGTCAGAAGCCTGGCCTAAAGTCAGAACTTACTGAATTCTGGTTGTTAATGAACATTTTTTTTCTTAGTATCTTCAAATTATATTGTGTGTTTTGCTTAATGGTGATTTATGTATTGGCGTCCAATAGTAATTTTAAATCACGTATTTACATTTTGAGAATATTATAGTCTCTTTATCTAACACTGTGCCAATCCTTAATTCTAAAACGAAAATTGCGTATTTCACTGGAAAAGCTATACTTTGCATGACTGTGTTCAATGAATAAAATTTAATGGGTCATTATAGTGATTAGACATCCTTTCATTAAAGTTAGTTAATTCCCTTTACACCATGTTGGTGTATGGGGCGGCGCCTATCTCCATTTCTCTGACCCTAGGCCACACAGCTACTGTAAGTAATGAAAGCTACAGTGGGGGGTCAGTCCTCTGGTAGCTCTGTGCGTAACTTTACTTTCCCCGTTCCATTATGCGGAGCACCACGCTAGAAGGCAGAAAGTACCATTTTTATATGGTCTTTGGTGTGACCCGGCCGGGATTTGAACCCCTGCCTCCCGGGTGTGGGGCGGATGCTCTACCAACTGAGCCACCACTCCGGTCTCCTTTCATTAAAGGTGCTGTATAAAACCTTTGGAAAAATCTGGTTTTATTATCACATTTTGGCCATTAAATAAACTGCAACCTTATTCACTCCATTCATTTCAAATAAGAACACAGAGTATAGCAACTTCTTTACTTTGCTTTTGTGCACAGTACTAATATTTGTCAGCTATATATTCACTCACTCACTCTTGGCCCCTGGACAAATACAAACATTCAGCATACTGTATCGCTTGTATGCATTGTGTGTCAGTGTTAGCTTTAAAACACATTTATCATTCTTGTTCTGTGTCTCCATAAGACAATGACGTGTACCATCACACAAGGGCTTTGGCCCAGACAATAGGATGAATGTACAGCACAGCACAAAAGGAAGGGAGACAAGTTTTCCTCTGATACTTTGAATCCGTCTCAGCTGATTAAATTCTTCACACTACTGCATATTATTTATATATTGTAGCAGTCCAAATATGAGCAAATTCCCACTAATTCCCAATGAAGTCAGTGACTGACTGCAACTTAAGTGTGGAACAGCATTGGATAATGTTACTTTTAAAAGTGATCTGTTAGGCCACTGGATTACTGTCACTGAAAGTAATCAAATCAAATCAAATCAACGTTTATTGTCATATTGCTGTACATACAGCTGTAGTGCAGGCAAGATGAAATTGTGTTTCTCTCGGCATCCATATAAGTAAAAGGAACATAATTTAAGACACACTCACACACACCCTCACCCCCCACCCCAACACAGCCATTCACACATCCCTGAGACATACTTGAAAACTAACCAGAATTATAATATACAAATAATATACATAGTCCACAGGTACAGTAGTATGTATGAGAGATTCCGGATCAACTGTTCAGCATTCTAACAGCTTGAGGAAGGAAGCTGTTGATCAGTCTGGTGGTTCTGCCTCTGATGCTCCGGAATCATTTGCCAAATGGCAGAAGTTCAAAATGTTTATGCAGAGGGTGAGAGTGGTCCTTGACAATGTTCAGTGCCCTGCTCCTGCAACGGTTCTGAAAAAGTTCTTGGACAGAGGGGAGGGAAACTCCAATTACCCTCTCAGCTCCCTTAACTATCCTCTGCAGGGCATTTTTGTCTGACATACTGCAGCTGAAGTACCATGTTGCAATGCAGTACGTCAGAACACTCTCCACTACACCTCTGTAGAAGGTCCTGAGGATGCAGATGGGGAGAGAGGCCTGTTTGAGTTTCCTCAACAAGTGCAGTCTCTGCTGGGCCCGCTTCCTGATCCCCAAGGAATTCTTGCTCCAGGTCAGGTACTGTGAGATCTGCACTCCGAGGAACTTGATGTTCTCCACTCTCTCCACTAAACGGCCGCCGATGCTGAGAGGGACATGTTCAGGCTGTGACCACCGGAAGTCGATAATCATCTCCTTCATTTTGTCCACATTGAGCACCAGATTGTTCTACCTGCACCAGCCCTCCAGGCCTCTAACTTCTTCCCTGTACATTGATTCCTCATCCTTCTGAATAAGTCCCACCACTGTGGTGTTGTCTGCAAACTTAATAATCTGGTTCCCCTCGTGTCTGGCTACACAGTCATGTGTTAGAAGTGTAAACAACAGTGAGTGGACTGAGTACGCAGCCTTGAGGGGATCCGGTGCTCAGGGTGATAGAGTTGGAGATGTTATTTCCAACCCGGACAGACTGAGGTTTCTCAGTCAGGAAATCCAGGATCCAGAGACATGTGGCGGTGTTCAGACCGAGAAGGAGTGGTGACTATAGCATCCTCCGTGGAGCGGTTTGAACAATATGCAAACTGGAGCGGGTCATGTGATGCAGGGAGGCAGGCTGTGATGTGTGGTTTGACAAGCCGTTCAAAACACTTCATCACAATTGGTGTCAGTGCAACAGGACAATAGTCATTCAGACAGGACGCAACTGGTTTCTTTGCCACCGGTACTATGATAGAGGACTTGAAGCATCTGGGAATGATGGCCTGACTCAGGGAGATGTTATAAATGTCAGTCAGGACATCCGCCAACTCGCTTGCGCAGTCTCAGAGCACACGTCCCGAGATGTTGTCCGGACCTGCAGCTTTACGTGGGTTGACCCTGATTAGGGTCCTCTGTGTGTCCGCTGCTTTGATGGTGATAGCTGGCCCAACCGATGGTGGAGATGGGCCAGCCTTCCCTCTGATTGTCGGGTTTGATGCTTCAAAATGTGCAAAGAAGTTGTTGAGCCTGTCTGGAAGCGAAGTGTCGTCATCATCGACCCCCTGCCTAGACTTATAATCCGTCAGCACCTGAACTCCCTGCCACATCCGTTTGGTGTTCCTTGTGTCACAGAGGTGTTCCTGGATTTTCTCCGCATAGGCGTGCTTTGCCGTCTTAATTCCCTTTGAGAGCGCAGACCTGGCTGAGCGGAGGGCGATCCTGTCCTTCGCTCTGAAGGCTGCATCTCTGGCTGTGAGCAGTGAGCGCACCTCTGCAGTCATCCAGGGCTTATAGTTGCCCCGTGCAGTGATAGTCTTCACTATAGTGACATCCTCTGTGCTCTTCGCGATGTAGCTAGTGACTGTTTCAGCATACTCCTCCACATCTGTCCTGTCTTCCTGGGAGGCTGCTATTTTGAAGACCTCCCAGTCTGTGTGCAGAAAACAGTCTTTAAGTGCTGAGGTTGCACCCTCTGACCAAATCCTGATTTGTTTCACTGCTGGCCTGCCACGCTTCAGTAAAGGTTTATAGGCAGGCACCAGCATCACGGATAGGTGGTCAGAATGGCTGAGGTGGGGGCGAGGTGTTGCCTTATAAGAATCTGGAAAGTTTGTGTACACCAAGTCCAACTTATTCTCTCCTCTGGTCTTAAAGTCTACACATTGTTTAAACTTGGGGAGCACAGTCTTTAGACTGGTGTGATTAAAATCTCCCGCAACCACTACAAAACTGTCCGTGTGTGAAGTTTGAAATTCACTAATAGCATCGTGCAGCTCTCCAAGTGCCTCGTTAACATTAGCTTTAGCATTAGCACCGGGAGCTATGTAAACAGCAGCTACAAACACATTGGTGAATTCCCTCGGCAAATAAAATGGCCAACAATTTACAATAAGGAACTCCGCCAACGGAGAGCAGTGTTTAGATACTAACGTGGTGTTAACGCACCAATTCTTGTTAATATAGATGCATAGCCCCCCCTCCCCCCCCAGCTCTTACCGAAATTAGCAGCCTCTCTGTCCGCCTGGAATGATGTCATCCCTTCCAGCTGAATGGCTGCGTCAGGGATGTTGTCGTGGAGCCATGTCTCCATGAACACAAACACACAGCAGTCTCTCCAGGTTTCTCTCAGCAGACGCAGCTCATCCAGCTTGTTGTCGAGGGAGCGGACATTGGAGAGAAGGAGCGATGGTACTGCTGGTCTGGAGGGGTTAGCCTTTAGCCTAGCATGAATCCCGGCCCTTTTTTCTCGCTTTTGCTTGCGTTCGCTTCACTTACGCCTCCTCCTTTCCCAGGTAGCTGCCAGCAGAATCTCCGACAGTATTCCATGCTGGCGTAGAATGTCCAAGTCACAACCAAGCGCCACAATTCTTGCAGCGTGCAGTACCTTGATGTTTAATAAGGTCTCACGGTTGTAAGTTTTACAGAATGTACGTCTGGGATGATCAAAACTCTCACACTCACAGAAGCCTTGAGGGGCCGCAGTGACCGAGCGTGCCACCATGATGGAAATAATGTTATATAATTGTGTTATCAGCCATAAAAACTAACAGGTTAGGATACTTTTCTGTGATAACGAATTAACACTTATTTGTTATTAGCTCAAACTGCCATGACAGCATGTATTATGCTGAATGTGTGCCTCTGAATGTGTCATATTAACCTTGTTGCATCAAGAGTTGATGTTAGCAGCATACTGGTATAGCTTCCCATCCATTCTGTAACCATCATCGACAAGCAAATTTATCTCCCTTCAAGTGGGACTTTAGCTGAACTCTTCTGCTATTAGCATTAAAGCTAACTGAAGTTCTGGAGCTGTCATCTGTTCTTCTGTGGTAGCAGGCCTTTCTTCAGATCATATGTAGAATTCCTTATCAACTAACAGGGTATTTTTACACCTGAAAGCCTGATCAAGGTTAATGTTTTTGTTACAATTTAAACATAGGATCTTTCACAGTTTCAGAGTTTCACTCTGCTAATTATCCAAGGGCACCAAACAGTTTTACGTGACTTGCCTTTGTCTTCTTGTCATCATGACACCTTGTTGTCATAGCAACATTTGCATTCTTGGCACAGACCAGTAGTTAGCAAATATGCTACTCACGCTCCAAGGTGTTTTCTTGCAGCTCTGGACACATCAGTGACCCCAGGTTAAGCTGAAACAGGAAAAAACTCCATCACACAGGTGACCTAGTTTAGTGAGACTAGAATATTATCCAGGTCTTCTTTAAAAAGGACATTTGTTCTCATCAACCATGATGATTTTTCAGGTTCCATTGCTTGTCCATTTTTTTTTCATTAACTCTGTCACATCCTCTCTGCATTTTTATCGTTTTTTTCAAGGGACTATTTAATGGATGTACAGTATTTCCTCTCTCCAAGTGCTGCCACAGCTCATTTTCCCTCTTATCTGTTGCATTAATTTCCTGTTTGGTCCGAAAGTCTGAACCTTTCTGAAAATTGCTTTCACACATTAAACAAACTGAACCAAGCTTCAGTTTGAGCTGGACTTGGAATGAGCCAATACCACTTTTTCAAGTCTGATACCAATACTGTGACTTTGAGTATCTGCCAATACCAATCCAAATCCGATACCATCTCTCTTATTTAAAACAATAAAAGTACAGAACATACTTTGGTAATGACTGGTTGCATTTTGCACACATAGAAAAACATAAATCTAAAAGTCAAAGAATATATTACAAATTTGATTCAGTTCTTCACCGGAGTGGTGGCCTAGTTGATAGAGTCGTTGTGGCGTAGTTGATAGAGATATCCGCCCCATGACTGGAAGGTTGGGGGTTCAAGTCCTGGCTGGGTCATACCAAAGACCATATAAAAATGGTACTTCCCACCTTCTAGCTTGGTGCTAACCATAATAGAATGGGAGAAGTTGTTTGTGGTGGTGCTTTGCATGGCAGTGACCCCTCTGATTCTAGATGTGATTAACATTGTAGATAGGAGAAAAGTAATTTTGTTCTACTGTACATGATTGGCTTTATGGACTGAATGACAATAAAGTTGGCTTCTTCAGCAATGTTGCTGCTTTTTTGATTTTAAACTTTGCAACATTGGCAACATTTCACTGGTCAGGACCATGTAAACATGCATTTTGAAGTTTTAAGGGCAAGTTTACACAAAACTGTAAAGCTGAGTGTTTAAGTAAACATTCAGATGAAACTCAAAGTGCCACTTTATGCATGAGATAAAAAATGCTGTAGATCTGAAAATAAAGGAACTAACCCTTTAAGTTGTGTTTTTGTCATCTATTATTATTATCCATCCATCCATCTTCTTCTGCTTAATCCTTTTCGGGTTGCAGGGGGGCTGGAGCCTATCCTAGCATCTTTGGGCGAGAGGCAGGGTACATTATTATTATTATTATTATTATTATTATTATTATTATTATTATTATTATTATTATTATTATTATTATCATAAGTGTTCTCCTAGGCCTCAGTTTATTTAGCAGTGTTTCTGATATTATTCTCTGTCCATTGTTAGTTTTTAGGTTTGCTCTTATTTTGAAGTCATTCCTGTTCCATTTCCTGTAGCCTTCTTGTTGTAGTCCTGTTTCCAGTTCATGGTTATAATTTGCTATTTTTGTTTCTGTTACCTAATTCTCATCAGCTGTAACTCTCCTTCAAAAGGTAAGCCCATGTCATGCCTTTATTTCTGTCATTTTCCATGCTCCTGTCTGGTTTGTACTTTCAGTTTTGTTCTTTTGTTTACGTTTCAGTTTTAGCATCTTCCAACCTCTGAGCTGGGAAAGCAGTAGCTGCTGATGCGCGACACACTTTCTTCTGCTCAGTTCTTGACAGAATTCAGCCTCCTCCTTTACTACTTTTGCAAGTGTTTTATCAAATTGGCAGTATTAAAATTGTAAACGCTCATACCACACAGCAAACATACCAAGGGGAGTCCCTCAGACAGGCTCCAGTGACATATGACACTCGTTGCTTCTGTTTATGGAAGTTGAGCGCATGATGGCTGAGAACGTGATCGCTCCTTCATTTTACTATTATTAATGTATCAGATTGGTAAATTACTTTTATTCCTTACCTAAACATGACAACCTAATAGTATTGAATGCAAAAGACGCAACAGACTTACACAAATGGTCCCCTCCAGTATACAACTAGGACAATATCAGTCGCTACGGAGGGTGACAATATGTATGGGTACATATTCATACTATATAGGATAACTAAGTATGCGGTTATGCTGTTTATTCCATCTTGCTACAATGCTCCACACTTTGTATATCAGTCGGCCTCCGTCGGTCTATGATGACCATGGAAGAGAATCCTAAACGTCTACTCTGCTGGAACAGCACCGCCTGTGGCTGAACAGGCCAATGCGCGAATGGCAGTCCCTGTCACACAGGTCGCACTTGTGGGTGGTCTCTGTGCTGCTGGAGCTGTGGCGGTTCTTCCTGCGGGTCCTTTTTTCATCTGCTGCAGCAGTCAGTCTCTCTTCACCCGCCTTGAGCTGTCTGGTCAGGGTGCCTCTCCATTTGGAGCGGTCCGTTGCAAGGTCCTCCCAGTGCTCTGTGTTGATCTCCAGGGCCTTGATGTCTCTCTTGCAGACGTCTCTAAAGCGCAGCTGTGGGCGGCCAACGTCTCTCCTGCCAGTCGCCAGTTCTCCGTAGAGGACGTCTTTGGGGATTCTGCCATCCTCCATTCGGTGAACGTGGCCTAGCCAGCGGAGCATGCGCTGCCTGAGTAGAGTGAACATGGAGGGAAGGCCGGCGCGGGACAGAACTTATGTGTTGGGCACTTTGTCCTGCCAGGATATGTCCAGGATACGGCGAATGCAGTGCAAGTGGAAGGAGTTCAGTCTCTTTTCCTGCCGGGCGTATGTTGTCCACGTCTCACTCCCATAGAGCAGTGTGCTGATGACGCAGGCGTTGTACACTACCATCTTCGTCTTGACAGAGAGTTTGGGATTCTCCCACACTCATGTGGTGAGGCGAGCGAGTGTGGAGGCTGATTTTCTAATCCTCTTGTCGATCTCTGTATCAAGGGAGAGGTTGCTGCTGATCGTGGACCCCAGGTACGTGAACTGATTTACGACCTTTTTCCAAGTCTCGCCACGGTATTGACTGCGAGTGACGGAGGAAGAGGAACGTTGGTCCTGGTAGGAGTTTGGCTGGGCGCGGCACGCCAGGTGACAGCACGCCAGGTGACAGCACGCCAGGTGACAGGACGCCGGGTGACAGGACGCCGGGTGACAGGACGCCAGGTGACAAGATTGCTAAACGCTAGCTAACTGCACGCCATGGCTGGATTTATTGGACACATTAACCCATTCGACGAGTCGGTGGAGCAGTGGACAACCTACGTTGAGAGGTTTGAGCATTTTGTAACGGCAAATGGTATTGCAGAGGAGAAAAAGCTTGCTGTTTTCTTAAGTGTAATTGGTGCGTCAACATATGGACTTTTACGTAGCCTCGTAGCTCCAGATAAGCCGGGGGCTAAGACATATGCTCAGCTCACCGAAGTTTTGAAAGACCACTTTTCCCCAAAGCCAATTGTGATTGCTGAAAGATTTCGCTTTCATAAACGGAACCAACAAGAGGGAGAAACTGTGACGCAATATATAGCAGTCATTAAAAAGCTTTCTGAACACTGCGAGTTTGGTATGCACCTGCAGGATGCATTGAGGGATAGGCTCGTTTGTGGACTAAATATAGAAGCTATCCAGAAAAAATTGCTGACGGAGGAGAAGCTTACTTTTTCCAAAGCAATGGAACTAGCCGTGTCAATGGAGACAGTAGCTCGCGAGACACATCAGCTGAGCAACACGCTGAAAGTGCATGCACTGTCACCACATGACAAACAATACACGAAATGTTTGCGCTGTGGAAAAATGAACCACAAAGAGAGCGATTGTTTGTATGTGGTTCGGGGAAGTTCACCCACACTTTTTGGTCGGGAGTGGCTGCGGAGGATTCGAATTGACTGGCGAGAAATAAAGACGGTCCGGGAGGAGACGCTAGAGGGCGTGCTACAAAGACATGCAGAGGTCTTTAAAAAAGAATTAGGGACTCTGAAAGGCATGGAAGTAGCCATAGCGCTGAAGCCGGATCATGTGCCACGGTTTTGTCAAGCGAGAGTTGTTCCCTATGCCCTTAGGCCAAAAGTGGAGGCTGAAATTGACCGATTGTGTGAGCAGGGCATTATATCCCCTGTCAAATTCAGTGAATGGGCAACACCCATTGTGCCCATTGTGAAAAAGAACGGAGATGTTAGGATATGTGGGGATTTTAAAGTCACAGTTAATTCTGCCCTGTGTGTGGAGAAATACCCAATTCCACGCATTGAAGATCTATTCGCATCACTGTCGGGGGGCAGCATTTCAGTAAACTGGACTTATCTCATGCCTATTTGCAAATGGTGATAGAGGGAAATTCCAGAAAATATCTCACAATAACCACATCCAAGGGTCTGTTTTGTTATAACAGGCTGGCATTTGGAATTACCTCAGCACCAGCGATATTCCAGCGTGCCATGGACCAAGTCCTCCAGGGTCTGCCGAACGTTCACTGTTACCTGGACGATATATTGGTCAGTGGACAGGATCGTGTGCAGCATCTGAAAAATCTGGATGCAGTCCTAGGGCGCTTGGAAGAATTCGGTTTGCGTGTACGGAAGGAAAAATATGAATTTTTCAAGGATTCACTGGAATATCTGGGTCACGTTATTGATGCCCAGGGTCTACACAAGGCACCAGAGAAAGTAAGATAAGATAAGATAAGATAAGCCTTTATTAGTCCCACAATGGGGAAATTCCAGGATTGCAACAGCATAGGGATAGCAACACTCAGAGCAACAATCAGAAGGCAAGAAAAAACAACATCTAGTAAACATATGTCCATATTACTATAAATGTATATATATATAGACACACAGTGCAGAGCATTATGGCTGGTGAATGTGCAGCAGAAAGTCTAAGCTCTCTCTCCGCGGATGCAGCGGGCCAGCTGGAAGTCTTTGGGCATGATGGTGACCCCCTTAGCGAAGAAGAGACCACCAGGTGGGCCTCGCTGGTCTCCTGCAGAGCCATGACGGCGAAGCTCAGGAAACGCAGGACGGTCTTGAAGTCCTGAGCGATCTCCCTCACCAGGCGCTGGACGGGCAGCTTACGGATGAGCAGCTCCGTGGATTTCTGGCAGCGACAGATCTCTCTCAGAGCCACGGGCCTGTGACGGCGACGCCTCTTCACTCTGCCGGTGGCCGGAGCGCCTCTCCGAGCAGCCCTGGTGGCTAGCTGTCTCCTGGGGGGGGGGGGGGCGGCTTCTTCCTCCAGTAGATTTTACGGGCGGTCTGCTTGGTTCTTGCCATCGCTCTTTATTATTCTGTCTTATATTTCTTTCACGCCGCCTAAACTCCAGCCCGGTACCCGCGTCATTTTCGCTACAGCTCCCGGTATGTCGAGTTTCCCATTAGCACCGGGCGGCGGCCAAGTGCTAGCTAGCACTAGCTCCTCCCCGCTGTAACGTCTCCCGCTGCAAACCGTGGCTCCGTCCGCCGACCCGGGAGACCCCCGGGGTGATCCGTGCGCCCGTGATATATATACAGAGTGAAAGGTGTAGAAAGAAGAAGGAGGATAAAAAAAAAAAAAAAAAAAGTCAGGGCAATTGTGGAGGCTCCTGCACCTACAGACGTGAGTCAGTTACGTTCTTTCTTGGGGCTAATTAATTATTACAGCAGATTTATCCCCAACTTGTCATCTATCCTAAGCCCACTGAATACTCTGTTGTGTAAAGGAAAACAATGGCAATGGACATCTGAATGTGCTGCATCTTTCAAAGAGGCAAAAGAGCAGTTACTCTCTCAAAGCGTGTTAACCCATTATGATCCACAACTTCCCATTCGGTTGGCGTGTGACGCATCACCTTATGGTGTAGGTAGTGTCATCTCACACATCCTCCCGAATGGACAAGAGAGGCCCATAGCTTTTGCATCAAGGACTCTGAATAAGGCAGAACGCAATTATGCCCATATTGAGCGTGAAGCTCTTGGCATTATATTTGGAGTTCGTAAATTCCATCATTATCTGTATGGTAGGCAGTTTACACTCCTTACCGATCATCGCCCATTGACCACTATTCTAAGTCCGTGCAAAGCCACACCATCTATGGCTGCTGCTAGAATGTAGCGGTGGGCTCTCCTGTTAGCTGCCCATAATTACACCATACAGTACCGAGAGGCAGCTCGTCATGGAAATGCGGATGGGCTTTCACGCCTTCCATTACCAACATCATCAAGAGAGAGAATCAGTACTGTGGACAGTTTTCATATTAAACACCTAGAAGCCTTACCTGTGAACTGTCGAGAAATCTGCCGAGAGAGCAGGGGTGATCCTGTCCTTGCTCAAGTCCTGGAGATGGTCTCCACAGGTCGCTTTCCGAGGGTCCAGGATGTGGCCAGCACATTGGCGCCATTCATCAGCCGGAGGGATGAGTTGACACTCCAGCAAGGTTGTCTTATGTGGGGTGTGCGCGTCGTCATTCCCTCAAAATTGAGATCACAACTGCTGTCGGAACTGCATACTGGACACCCAGGTGTTGTCAAAATGAAAGCTGTCGCCCGCAGTTACATGTGGTGGCCTGGAATTGTCGCTCAAATTGAACAGGTCTCAAAAACATGCCAGTCCTGTCAATTTACACAGAAAGCACCAGGACCAGCACCACTCCACCCATGGACCTGGCCTGGATCCCCATGGCAGAGAATTCACGTTGACTTTGCTGGGCCGTTCCAGGGCCAAATGTTTATGGTGGTTGTAGATGCCCATTCAAAATGGCCTGAGGTACACCTTATGAGTTCCACTACAACAGCTAATATTATCCAGGTGCTCCGAGGGTTATTTAGTCGCTATGGGCTCCCTGAGGTGTTAGTGAGCGATAATGGTCCTCAGTTTACCTCACACGAGTTTGACACTTTTATGAAAGGCAATGGAGTAAAGCACATTCACTCTGCACCATTTCATCCATCAACAAATGGTCTTGCAGAACGTTTTGTACAGACATTTAAGCAGTCACTGAAGTGTTCCACTGGAACCACTTCCATACAACACCGACTGGACGCCTTTCTGCTCACGTACCGTAACACTCCACACTCTACAACAAAGGAGTCCCCGTCTATGCTTTTCATGCATCGCAAGCTGCGATCTCGATTGGACCTGTTGAAGCCTAGTGTGACATCAGAGGTAGAGAAAGCACAAGAGGCACAGTGTGCGTATCGAGGAATGCATGCAAAAGCCAGAACGTTTAAGGTGGGAGACCCAGTTCTTGTTCGGGATTACGGGAGAGGAGAGAAGAAGTGGATACCAGGGGTTGTTTCAGCTGAGACTGGCCCTGTATCCTACACCGTCGACATCAGCGCATCGCAGCACTGGAGGCGACATGCGGACCAGATGCTGGCCAGGGTTGTTGAATTGGATACCTCTACAGACGACCAGATGCTGGCTAGGGTTGTTGAATTGGATACCTCTACAGACGACGGCGGAGTTGCATCGTCGTGCATTTCAGCAGACCTGCCTGTGCTGGAAAAGACTGTTCCAGAACCAGCTACTCCGGTTCCTGTGAGTGACCCCTCACCACTACCCCAGGTAACTTCAGAGGGAAACACCACATCACCTCCAGAGACTGGTAAGAGATATCCTTCTCGTATTACTAAACCACCAGAGCGTTATGTTCCAAAAACTTTGTTTAAGATACTTTTAAGAGACATATATTGGACATTTTTGAATAAGAGACCTTTTTTATGTGTTAGATGAGAGAGTCACGTCTCATCAAAAGGGCAGAATAAACCCTTGGCTGACTCAGGGGTTTGGGATCGTCTACTCCCAGCCTCAAGGCTAGTGTGTGTTTTTAAAATAATAAAAGTTGTTTGCTTTGTGTATCTTGGGGGTGGGTACAACATTTAGTGGGGAGGAGATGTGATGTATGGGAGTTGTATGAGTTGTATGAGTTGCATTTGCATATGCCACCCCATTGGTGGGCGCTGTACCCTGTGGCATCGCCAATAGTATAAGAGTGTGCTCATTGAACTGAACTCAGATGTGTTTGTGCATGTGTATGTGCCTGTGTGTACGTGTGCGTATGCCTGAGTAAACGAGCAAGCTAATGACCTGCAGCCATGTGTGTCTTTGTGTTTGTTCCTCCGAGTTGTAATCTAAAGTAGAAACCCACGGACATAACATGGTTGGGCCATCTTGCTGGTGTCAATCCGTGCCTTTCCAGGCTGTCTAGCACGATGGAATTTCTTCAGCTGCAGCTTGACCTTGCAACACACCAATGAATGGTCTGTGTCGCAATCTGCACTCTGGAACGAATGGGTGATTAGCACATTCTTCAGTGAGGTGTGCCTGGTCAGGATCAAGTCCAGCTGGTGCCAGTGCTTTGAGCGCGGATGTTGCCAGGAAACCTTGTGTTGGGGCTTGGTCTTGAAGAACGAGTTTGTGATGCACAGATCGTGATAAGTGCAGAACTCGAGCAGCCGCTGTCCGTTGTTGTTCATTCTGCCCACGCCAAATGGTCCAAGACAGGAGGGCCAGGAGTCGTGGTCAGCACCCACTCTGGCATTGAAGTCTCCAAGGAGAATGAGTTGTTCAGAGTTGGGGATGATCCTGACAGTTGTTGCGAGATTCTCGTAGAACTCGTCTTTTGCCTCTGGTGTGGCTGTCTGTGTTGGGGCATACACACTGATGAGGGTGACTGGGCCTTGAGTGGCATTGAGGCGGAGGGTGAGGAGTCGTGCAGAGCCATTGCTGCTCGGTTCCACCATCTTCAGCAAGGTGTTCTTCACTGCGAAGACCACTCCATGTTCCCTGTGTTCGTCACTGCTCTTTCCCTGCCAGTAGAATGTGTAGTCCTTCTCTCTCAGTGTGCCTGCGTCAGCCAACCGTGTTTCCTGGAGAGTGGCGATATCCACTTCCAGTCTCTTCAGCTCATTATTGATGATGGCAGTCTTCCTGGTGTCGTTGATGTCCTTGAAGTTAGCAGCGAGTCCAGTCATCATAGTGTGGATGTTCCAAGTTCCAAGTGTACGTATGTATATCCACTGCTCTTATTTATATTTTTCGTATGTTCTTAATTATTGCTCTGTGTGTTGCTATCCCTGTGCTGTTGCAATCCTGGAATTTCCCCATTGTGGGACTAATAAAGGCTTATCTTATCTTATCTTATCTTATCTTATCTTACCAATACTGAGTCAGCCATTTTGCCTGGATCGCACCTGATACCAATACGGCAGATTGGATCGGCTCATCCTTAATCTGGACTGAGGTGGTCTCTTTTTTGCTGGACCAAATTTCAGCTCTTTGGTTTGGACTGTGGTTTGGGGGAGGTTTCACACCTAACCCTCCCAGCACAAATTTGTTGAAAAAATGGAAAAAAAAAATGTTGAAAAGACAGCTTTGCACACTATCTAAAAAACGGTTAGATTTGGTTTAAAAGTAAAAGATGAAAAGCTGTCTTTTTTCAGGTCGTCGAAAAGGCATCTTCCTGTAGATGTCTCTGGATGGTCTAAGGATGCGTCTCAATTCACCCCTGAGCCCTACCCCTCCATTTTGCACATTCGTGAATGTGTATATTGTAGGGAACCCACGTTAGGATATTCATCTCAGACTGGAAGCAGAGGGAAGGGGAATATTGCCTCTGCCGGCAGAGCGTGGGGGATTTAACGGAGAAGGACAGTAAGGAGTGAATGTGTGAACGTATTGTAATGCAAGTTTTCAGGCAGCAGGGGGAAGGAATGGAGTGGTATACAAGGACAGACCCTGGTGTATTGAGAAAGTCTTTTTCTGTGTATGAATGAAGTGAGAGTGAGAAATAAAGTTCATCTGTCGTGTAAGTCTGGTTCCTTTATTTGCACTCTCCACACTGGTGACCCTTGACGAATTATGGAACACGAGGCGAGAACCCCGGAGTCGGCCCGGACGGGAAGCCCCAGCAACGCGGCAAGCATCCCAGAGACGGCCCGGACGGAAAGCCCCAGCAATGCGTGCGCTGTTTCGGTCAAACTACCGGACTTTTGACTGCACGACCCGCGGCCTTGGTTCCTCCACACCCAGGCTCAGTTCGCCCTCCGGGGAATAATGGCAGATGACACCAGATATTACTATGTGATCGCAGCGCTGGACGCTCACACGACTCAGCAAGTAGCAAGCCTGCTCCAACAGCCTCCAGTCCATGACCCGGCGCTACACACTCTCATACTATAAGAGAGCAGAGAGGCTCCTGAGGTGCTCCGAGTTACGAGATTGGTCGGCGGTCGAACTGATGGAGAAGATGTTTGCGTTGATGGGCACGGACGACGGGCATTTTCTGTTTGTCCACCTTTTTCTCTGGAACCTCCTAACAGAGGCGAGAGCGGTCCTGGTCAACTCGCCGTTGCTGGCCGCACGTGACTATCGTGCGCTAGCCCAGGATGCAGATTGGATCATCCTCACCACCAGAGCCCTCACAGTGAACGCGGCGGCGTAGGAACCCAGCTAAACGACCAGCGGAGGCAAGGAGCTGGCGATGGTAGCGGCAGCGGGGACCAGGAAGTGCCAGAGAGACATGCTGTGCTCCTACTACTGCCGTTTTGGAGAGAACGCACGCAGATGTGTGCCACGTGCCAATTCGAGCGTTCGGGAAACGCCAAGGCCGGCAGTCAGTAGCAGCTGCGACTGCCGGTGACGAAAACAAGCTGCTCTACGTGACAGACTCGCGCTCGGGGAGACGGTTCCTCGTAGACACGACTCCCAAAAGAACCTCATCCTACCGTCCTATGCTGACCGGCTAGCGGGAGCTAGCGACCCCGAGCTGATAGCCGCAAACGGCTCGGACATTAGGACTTTTGGTGAGAGGACACTGACTGTATCCCTACACGGCCATATGTATGAGTGGATTTTCATCATAGCGGCATGCAGTTTCTTGGGAGCTGATTTTCTGTGTGCACACAGGTTGCTAGTCGATGTGGCTAACAGATGCCTGGTTAATGCAATGTCTTTTGATTCTCTCCCTTGTACAGCTCGAGGGGCCGGGCCAACAACACTAGCCAATGTCACAGCTCCAGGAGGTAAGTTCCACACACTGCTCACTCAGTTCCCAGCACTCACGGTCCCGACGTTTTCAGCGGCCATCACTAAACATGGGGTGGAGCACTTTATCACCACCACTGGGCCGCCCATTTTTGCACGACCTCGGTGCCTGGACGCAGCTAAACTGGCCATAGCGCGCGAGGAGTTTGCCAACTTGGAAAGGTTGGGCATCATCAGGCGCTCAAACAGCCCATGGCCATTCCCGCTACACATGGTCCCTAAAGCCGAGGGATTGTGGCAACCGTGCAGATATTTCCGCAGACTGAATAATGCCACAGCGCACGACCGCTACCCGATTCCCCATATTCAGGATTTTTCCATTCACCTTGCCGGGGCACGCATTTTTACTAAAATAGACCTGGTCCGCGGTTACCACCAGGTCTCGGTGCGCGCGGAGGACATACCCAAAACAGTGGTAATAACTCCGTTTAGCTTGTTTGAGTTTTTACGCATGCCCTTCGGATTAAAAAAACGTGGCACAGACATTCCAACGCATGATGGATGCAGTGTTGCACGATCTGCCGTTTATGTTTGTCTACCTGGATGATATCCTGGTGGCCAGCACGTCCGAGGATGAACACGTAACCCACCTCAGGACGGTTTTCCAGAGGTTGGAAGAGCACGGGTTAATAATCAACCTGGCGAAATGCCAGTTCGGCGTGACGGGGATTGACTTTTTGGGGCACCGCATCTCACCGGAGGGAGTGATACCCTTGCCCGACAAGGTGTGCGCCGTGGCAAAGTTTCCTCGGCCTCAGACGGTCAGGGCACTGCAAGAGTTTTGGAGATGGTTAACTTTTATAACCTGTTCCTCCCCCGTGCAGCTCAGCTCATGCAGTCATTGTACACCGTGCTCAAGAAACGAAAGCCGACGGACAGAGTCGAATGGACTCCGGAGCAGGAGCAGGCATTCTCTGAGGTTAAAACAGCCCTAGCAAACGCCGCACTGTTGGCGCACCTGGACCCGGCGGCCCGGATAGCGCTCAATACCGACGCCTCGGACGTGGACATAGGGGCTGTTGTGGAGCAACGTGTCGCCGGTTCTTGGCAGCTGCTCGCTTTTTTCAGCAGGGCTTTGCGTGACAGTGAGCGTAAATCCAGCGTGTTTGACAGAGAGTTGCTGGCTCTCCACCTGGCCATACACCACTTCCAGTTCTGGCTGGAAGGGCGCAGCTTCACTGCGTTTGTGGACCACAAGCCGCTAACGTACGCGATGGCCAAGGTTTCGAAACCATGGTCGGGCCGGCAGCAGAGACAGTTGGCCGCGATCTCGGAGTTTACGACCGATATTCAGCATGTGGCAGGTAAACTGAATGTGGTGGCGGACTGCCTTTTGCATGTAGTAGTGGCCCCAGTCTGCGTAGGGATAGATTATACAGCCATGGCCGCAGAGCAGATTGGCGATGCGGACGTGTGCACGCTCCAGTCTGGACCAACAGGGTTAAGGCTGGAGAGCAGAGTACTGCAAGACGGCAGCTCCCCCCCCGCCCCCCCAATCTGTGGCGTCTCCATGGGACGCCCGCGCCCGGTGGTTCCAGTTGCTTGGCACCGCCGAGTGTTTGAGTCAGTTCACGCTCTGGCACACCCAGGAGTGTGGGTGTCAGTCAAAATGGTGGGGGCGAAGTTGTTATGGCCAGGCCTGCGTAAACAAGTGAAAGAGTGGGCTGCAGCCTGCGTAGCGTGCCAACGAGCCAAAGTACACAGACACATGAAGGCCCCTTTGGAGCCGTTTCGTATACCGGCTAAGAGGTTCGACCATGTTCACGAGGACCTCGTGGGCCCCCTCCCGCCATCGCAGGGGTTCACACACCTTCTGACAGTGGTGGACCGCACCACACGCTGGCCAGAAGCAGTCCCGCTAGCGGTAACCACGTCTGCGGATGTGGCACGCGCCTTTTTGACAACATGGGTGACACGTTTTGGCATTCCGTCGAACATCACGTCCGATAGGGGCCCTCAGTTTGTTTCCGACCTCTGGTCCGTGATGGCCTGTAGCTTGGGTGTAGCAATTCATCGCACAACCGCGTACAACCCACAGGCCAATGGGTTATGCGAGCGTTTCCATAGGTCTCTGAAAGCAGTGCTCAGGGCTTCGCTTAAAGGATGCAAATTGGGTAGACCGGTTGCCGTGGGTTCTGTTAGGGTTGCGTTCCGCACCAAAAGAGGATTTGGAGGCTTCCCTGGCGGAGCTTGTTTTTTCTCAGCCACTGTGGCTCCCCGGGAAATTTTTACCAGATAATCCCGCGCCGGACAACTGTCTGTCTCAGCATTCGCAGCATAGCGCAGATACAGGCCCAGCCCACCACTGTTTTCTACGCGCTTTTATGCCAAAAACTTTAAAGAACATGGTGTTCGTGTTTGTCAGGCACGATGCCCACCACCCCCCATTGCGCCCACCCTACGATGGCCCATTCAGAGTGCTGGAACCAGGGGACAAACATTTTTTGTTAGTCTTGGGAGTTCGTCGGGAGAAAATATGTATAGACAGACTTAAGCCCGCCTTTGTGGTGGCGGACGAGCAAGTGATGTTGGCTCGGGCCCCTCAGCATGGAAGACCCCCACTGAGAACTCCCCAGGTAGAAGATTCATCAGAGCAGATATAAACTGACTGAGAAGAAGAAGAAGAAGAAGAAGAAGAAGAAGAAGAAGAAGAAGAAGAAGAAGAAGAAGAAGAAGAAGAAGAAGAATTCCTTATCATCAAACACTGTGACTTCTACTCCCTGGAGATCCTTGTGGCGCCTGTGTGTTAATGTGTGTTCGTGAGCTTATGTGAATAATGCAAGACAATGAAGTCTTTTTTTTATATCTGTACCATTGTGTGTGTGTTTTCTTGTATGTGATGTGGTTTTGTTCAACAGAAAAACAAGCCTTTAAGTTTTACAGAGAAAATCCTAAAATCCCCAAACGGACTGATAATTACAAACAGGACAAGACTTATGTGCATTGTTTGAGTGCATGTGTGTATTTGTGTTGCAGTGCTGAACATGTTTTATGAGTTTCGAAGGAAAAATAATTACAAATTCCTGCCACAGCTCAAAGAGAGGGAAACAGGCAAAGACAGAGATACAGATAGTCTAAGATTTATATTGTGAGATCAGAAGAAACCAAGAAAAAAGCTGTGAGGCAAAACAATGATAAATACTCAATAGGACAGAAACAGTTTTTTTTTTTTAAATAATACAAAGAGAAACAAAACTCTTATTAACAGATTAATTTTAAATGGCACTTGTGTACCTAAACTTACTGCCTAAAGCAATAAAGAAAAAACTGTGGTTAATATAAAGGAAAAATGCATGTCAGAATGTGTTGTTTCTTGCTTTTCTTTGATGTAATCATGTAATAGTTTAAACAATTCTGCCAGAAAAACTTTTTTGCAGTGAAAATGAAGACAGTGCAATTAAGACAGTGAGAGCTGTAATAAAGAGGGAGCAACACAAAGAGAAAAACAGTATTACAGCGAAAGAGAGATTGAGAAAGTCGGAGACAGGGAGGGTTGTATAAGAGACATTTTGATGAACAAGCAGATTTTGGGGCCACTAGCACTACAACTAAGCCAGAAAATTAGAGAGTTCTTAACAGCTTCACACTTTGAGTAATAACCTGAATTCAGTAGAATAGAATAGAATAGAATAGAAATGATCTAAATTGCTACTGTCAGACTGTACACAAGGATAAAGGTGAACTAATTTACTGACACCGACTGTGCTTCAGCATGCTTCCTAATTAGCCCTGAGCACAGCTGAGACTGAAGGAAAGGTCATTTGTTGAGAATCTAAATGGATTAAATTGACTTGATGATGACAGATGAAGGCTTTGACCTGCTCTTGGTACAAATGCTAACATCTGGCAATAACCAGATCAATATGATTTGTTTTCTGGAAAGTAATAACTGACCAATTTTCTTGGCAGCCAATAGTTATTTCACTCTGGCCCAAATATATGCCGTACAAAATTACTGCACCACAGCATCATGCAGCCCAAATTATATTTAAAAAATGTGTGTGAAGGTTTGCAAACATCAGACTCAGCTCTGAAACAAACTTGTAGTATACTGTATATATACCAATCAGGCATAACATTATTGACCACCTGTCTAATATTGTGTTGGGCCTCCTTTTGCTGCCAAAACAGTCCTGACCCACCAAGGTATTGACTCCACTAGACCCTTGAAGGTGTGCTGTGGTATCTGGCACCAAGGCGTTAGCAGCAGATCCTTTAAGCTCTGAAAGTTGTGAGATGGGGTCTCTATGGAGAGCATTTGTTTGTCCCGCCATTAAGGTAAGTCAACACTTCAAACTTCTTGTTGTGCTCTTCCAGATTACCCAGCTCTCAGTCCAACTGAGCATCTGTGGGATGTGCTGGACAAACAAGTCCGATCCATGGAGTCCATGCTTCAATGGGTCAGGGCTGCTTTGGCAGCAAAAGGGAGACCAACACAATATTATGCAGGTGGTCATAATGCTATGCCCGATCGGTGTACATATATATATACAGTGGGGCAAAAAAGTATTTAGTCAGCCACCAATTGTGCAAGTTCTCCCACTTAAAAGATGAGAGAGGTCTCCAATTTTCATCATAGGTATACCTCAACTATGAGAGACAAAATGAGAAAAAAAAATCGAGAAAATCACATAGAAGGATTTTTAATGAATTAATTGGTAAATTCCTCAGTAAAATAAGTATTTGGTCACCTACAAACAAGCAAGATTTCTGGCTCTCACAGACCCCTAACTTCTTCTTTAAGAGGCTCCTCTGTCCTCCACTCGTTACCTGTATTAATGGCGCCTGTTTGAACTCGTTATCAGTATAAAAGACACCTGTCCACAACCTCAAACAGTCAGACTCCCACCTCCACTATGGCCATGACCAAAGAGCTGTCAAAGGACACCAGAAACAAAATTGTAGACCCTGCACCAGGCTGGGAAGACTGAATCTGCAATAGGTAAGCAGCTTGATGTGAAGAAATCAACTGTGGGAGCAATTATTAGAAAATGGAAGACATACAAGACCACTGATAATCTCCCTCGATCTGGGGCTCCACGCAAGATCTCACCCCATGGGGTCAAAATGATCACAAGAACGATGAGCAAAAATCCCAGAACCACACGGGGGGACCTAGTGAATGACCTGCAGAGATCTGGGACCAAAGTAACAAAGGCTACATCAGTAACACACTACGCCGCCAGGGACTCAAATCCTGCAGTGCCAGACGTGTCCCCCTGCTTAAGCCAGTACATGTCCAGGCCCGTCTGAAGTTCGCTAGAGAGCATTTGGATGATCCAGAAGAGGATTGGGAGAATGTCATATGGTCAAATGAAACCCAAATAGAACTTTTTGGTAAAAACTCAACTTGTCGTGTTTGGAGGAGAAAGAACACCATACCTACTGTGAAGCATTGGGGTGAAAACATCATGCTTTGGGGCTGTTTTTCTGCAAAGGGACCAGGACGACTGATCCGTGTAAAGAAAAGAATGAATGGGGCCATGTATCATGATATTTTGAGTGAAAACCTCCTTCCATCAGCAAGGGCATTGAAGATGAAACGTGGTTGGATCTTTCAGCATGACAATGATCCCAAACACACTGCCCGGGCAACGAAGGAGTGGCTTCGTAAGAAGCATTTCAAGGTCCTGGAGTGGCCTAGCCAGTCTCCAGATCTCAACCCCATAGAAAATTTTTGGAGGGAGTTGAAAGTCTGTGTTGCCCAGCGACAGCCCCAAAACATCACTGCTCTAGAGGAGATCTGCATGGAGGAATGGGCCAAAATACCAGCAACAGTGTGTGAAAACCTTATGAAGACTTACAGAAAACGTTTGACCTCTGTCATTGCCAACAAACGATATATAACAAAATATTGAGATAAACTTTTGTTATTGAACAAATACTTGTTTTACCGAGGAATTTACCAATTAATTCATTAAAAATCATTCAATGTGGTTTTCTGGATTTTTTTTTTCTCACTTTGTCTCTCATAGTTGAGGTATACCTATGATGAAAATTGGGGACCTCTCTTGTCTTTTAAGTGGGAGAACTTGCGCAATTGGTGGCTGACTAAATACTTTTTTTCCCCACTATATATGTATATATATATATATATATACTGTATATACTGTATATATATATACTACCGTTCAAAAGTTTGGGGTGACCCAGACAATTATTTTGTGTTTTCCATGAAAAGTCACACTTATTTACCACCATGAGTTGTAAAATGAATGGAAAATATAGTCAAGACATTGACAATGCTAGAAATAATGATTTGTATATGAAATAATAATTTTTTCCTTCAAACTTTGCTTTCGTCAAAGAATCCTCCATTTGCAGCAATTACAGCATTGCAGACCTAACATGATTGCACAAGGGTTTTCTAATCATCCATTAGCCTTCTGACGCAATGAGCAAACACACTGTACCATTAGAACACTGGAGTGATAGTTGCTGGAAATGGGCCTCTATACACCTATGTAGATATTGCACCAAAATCCAGACATTTGCAGCTAGAATAGTCATTTACCACATTAGCAATGTATAGAGTGTATTTCTGATTAGTTTAAAGTTATCTTCATTGAAAAAAGTGCTTTTCTTTCAAAAATAAGGAAATTTCTAAGTGACCCCAAACTTTTGAACAGTAGTGTGTATATATATATATATATATATATATATATATATATATATATAGTGTGTGTGTGTATATATATATATATATATATATATATATATATATATATATATATATATATATATATATATATATATATATATATATATATAATATATATATATATATATAAGATAAGATAAGATAAGATAAGCCTTTATTAGTCCCACAATGGGGAAATTCCAGGATTGCAACAGCACAGGGATAGCAACACTCAGAGCAACAATCAGAAGGCAAGAAAAAACAAGAACAGCTAGTATACATATGTACATATTACTATAAATATATATATATATATATATATATATATATATATATATATATATATATATATAGACACAGTGCAGAGCATTGTGGTTGGTGGATGTGCAGCAGAAAGTCTAAGCTCTCTCTCCGCGGATGTGGCGGGCCAGCTGGATGTCTTTGGGCATGATGGTGACCCTCTTGGCATGGATGGTGCACAGGTTGGTGTCCTCGAAGAGACCCACCAGGTAGGCCTCGCTGGCCTCCTGCAGAGCCATGACGGCGGAGCTCTGGAAGCGCAGGTCGGTCTTGAAGTCCTGAGCAATCTCCCTCACCAGGCGCTGGAAGGGCAGCTTACGGATGAGCAGCTCCGTGGATTTCTGGTAGCGACGGATCTCTCTCAGATCCACGGTACCGGGCCTGTAACGGTGAGGCTTCTTCACTCCGCCGGTGGCCGGAGCGCTTTTCAGAGCAGCCTTGGTGGCCAGCTGCTTCCTGGGGGGCTTTTCCTCCAGTAGATTTACGGGCGGTCTGCTTGGTTCTTGCCATCGCTCTTTATTATTCTGTTGTGGGAATGTGAGAATGACGAGACAGAGTTCTCTCTCGAGTCAGCTTTATTCACATCTCCAACATCACGAAGCAGAAAAAGAAAGCCATGCAGGGAACTCTCGTCCTTAAATAACAGGACTCTCACAGTTCACAAGTCACATGTCTCACCAACCACATTGCATTATAATGACAGTAACAATGCATCTTCTCTCCATGATATCACCCCCACTGTCTACAATGCATCCCCTCTTTAATCCTTTAATTATACCCCACAGTCTCAAGCTTTGCATACCAAAGCTAACACTCTTGCAGCTTCCTGTAATCACCAAGGGAGCTCTGCCATTGTTCTGGTCTAAAATGTGAGTCCAAAAACAGGTCACGTATGTGTGTCCACCACACAAAGCCCCCCCAGCATTTTATAACAAACAAGGGAATAACAACATGCATGCCGTGATAGTATCACTACACATCAGTCCACATGCTGTCTGGGCTTCTGTCTCCTGCCGTATCTGCTGTAGCTGGGGTTCAACGTCTCCGCAGCGCTGTCACGCTGGGGGTTTGCCGTCTGGGGGTGGAAACCTTTTGTCAGCACCTGTGGGAGTTCTGGGGAAACATTACTCTGCAAAGTCCCCCGCGGGGGTCTGCCTCGCCGCGGGGCCCTCGCCAACAGCACTTGCTCATCTGCCACCACAAAAGCGGGTTTGAGTCTGTTTATGCCAACTTTCTCTTTCCTACCCCCCAAATCTAGCAAAAACTGCTTGTCCCCTGTTTCTAACACTCTGAAGGCTTCGTCATAAGGCGGTCGCAGCGGGGTTCAATGCGCATCATGTCTGACAAAAACAAACTCTGCGTTCTTCAAGGTTTTAGGCACAAAAACGCACGGAAAACTGTGGTGCGCGGGGCCGGGCAGCGTGTTCGATTCTATGTTACTCCGCAACAGCTGAGACGGGGAGGCGTCTGGCGCAGGGTTATCTGGGAGAAACTCCCCAGGGAGCCGGAGTGGCTGCACAAACACGAGCTCCACTGGGGAGGCTTCTAAGTCCTCTTTAGGCGCAGAACGCAACCCCAATAACACCCACGGTAACTTGTCTACCCAATTTGCACCCATCAGTGACGCCCTGAGAGCTGCTTTCAATGACCTATGAAAACGTTCGCATAACCTGTTAGCCTGCAGATTGTACGCGGTTGTGCGGTGAATTGTGACACCCAGGCTGCGGGCCATTGTCGACCAAAGCTCGGACACAAATTGAGGGCCTCTGTCGGAAGTAACGTCTGATGGAACGCCGAAGCGCGCCACCCAAGCTGTTAAAAACGCGCGCGCAACCTCCTCGGCCATGGTTGATGCCAGCGGGACCACTTCAGGCCAGCGCGTGGTGCGGTCCACCATTGTGAGAAGGTGTGTGCACCCTTGTGACAGCGGGAGGGGGCCCACGAGGTCCACATGAACGTGATCGAACCTCTTGGCCGGAATGTGAAACGGCTCCAAAGGAGCCCTCGTGTACCTGTGTACTTTGGCTCGTTGATACGCCGTGCAGGCTGCTGCCCACTCTTTAACTTGTTTGCGGAGGCTCAGCCACACAAATTTTTCTCCTACCATTTTGACCGACGCGCGCACTCCCGGGTGCGCCAAAGAATGAATCGAGTCAAAAACGCGGCGGCGCCACGCAGCTGGTACTACTGGACGCGGCCGTCCCATGGAGACATCGCAGATTAGGGGGGGCATACCATCTTGCAGCACCCTGTTCTCCAGCCTTAACCCTGTTGGTCCAGACTGGAGCGCGTGCACATCCGTGTCACCAACCTGCTCCGCGGCCATGGCTGCGTAATCTATTCCTACGCTGACTGGGGCTGCTACGGCGCGCGAGAGGCAATCTGCCACTACATTGAGTTTGCCCGCCACATGCTGGATACCAGTGGTAAACTCTGATATCGTGGCCAGCTGTCTCTGCTGCCGGCCTGACCACGGTTCGGAAACCTTGGCCATCGCGAATGTTAGCGGTTTGTGGTCAATGAACGCGGTGAAAGAGCGTCCTTCTAGCCAGAACTGAAAGTGGCGAATGGCCAAATGGAGAGCGAGCAGCTCCCTGTCGAGCGTGCTGTATTTACGTTCGCTATCACGCAAGGTCCTGCTGAAAAAGGCGAGGGGCTGCCAAACCCCGGCTACATGTTGCTCCACGATCGCCCCTATGGCCACCTCTGAAGCGTCAGTGGTGAGCACTATGTGGGCCGTTGGGTCTGGGTGTGCCAACAATGCAGCCTTTGCCAAGGCTGCTTTCACCTCCGAGAACGCTTGGTCCCGCTCCGGGGACCACTCGACCTTATCCGCGGGTTTCTTTTTTTTGAGCGCAGCATACAGCGGCTGCATGAGTTGCACCGCGCGGGGGAGAAAACGGTTATAAAAATTCACCATTCCCAAAAACTCCTGCAACGCCCTGACCGTCTGCGGCCGGGGAAAATCTGCCACCGCGCGCACTTTGTCAGGAAGCGGAACTGCTCCTTCGGTGGAGACGCGGTGTCCCAAAAAATCGATCTGCGCCACCCCGAACTGACACTTCGGTGGGTTGATTATTAACCCGTGATCTCCCAACCTTTGGAAAACTGTGGCCAGGTGTTTTTCGTGTTCATCTTCGGATGTGCTGGCTACTAAAATATCGTCCAAGTAGATGAACACGAAAGGGAGATCACGAAGCACCGCGTCCATCATGCGTTGGAACGTCTGAGCAGCCCCTTTAAGTCCGAATGGCATGCGTAAAAACTCGAATAGGCCAAACGGAATTATTACCGCTGTTTTGGGTATGTCCTCAGCGCGCACTGGGACTTGGTGGTAACCACGGACCAAGTCTATTTTAGAAAAAATGCGCGCCCCTGCCAAATGAACGGAAAAATCTTGGATATGCGGGATTGGGTAGCGGTCGTGCACTGTAGCGTTGTTTAACCTGCGGAAATCCCTGCAAGGTCGCCATGATCCGTCGGCTTTCGGGACCATGTGCAGCGGGGAAGCCCACGGACTGTTTGAACGTCTGATAATGCCCAACCTCTCCAGGTTGGCAAACTCCTCGCACGCTGTGGCCAGCTTAACTGCGTCCAAGCACCGAGCTTTTGCAAAAACGGGCGGTCCGGTAGTGGTAATAAAATGTTCCACGCCGTGCTTAGCGACTGTTGCCAAAAATGTGGGGACCGTGAGTGCTGGGAACTGAGTGAGCAGTGTGTGGAACTTACCGCTTGCAGCTGTGACGTTGGCTTGTGCTGTTGGCGGGGCCACTCGCGCTGTGCAGGGGATAGAATCAAAAGAAAGTGCATTAACCAGGCGCCTGTTAGCGAGATCAACCAACAAACCATGTGAGCACAGAAAATCAGCCCCCAACGTATTGAAATTTACTGCTGCTACAACAAAAGTCCACTCAAATGTACGGCCGTGTAGAGACAGAAGCAGAGTCTTCTCACCAAAGGTCTTAATCTCCGAGCCGTTCGCTGCTGTCACCCGGGGACCTCCGGAACCAGCTAGTCTGTCCGCGTAGGAAGGTGTGATGAAACTCAACTGGAAGCCTGTGTTGATAAGGAACTGCCTCCTCGAGCGTGCATCCGACAAGTAGAGCAGCTTGTTCTCCTCCCCAAGGGCCGCGGCTGCTACCGACCCCCGTTCTTGGCGTTTCCCGAATGCCCGAACTGGCACGGTGGTACACATTTGCGTGCCCTCTCTGCGAAGCGGCGATGGTAGAAACAAAGGATGTCCGATACACGTTCCCTGGCCCCTGCCGCCGCCGTCGTCGTTGAGTCTGGTACCGCTGCCTCTGGCCTCCTGTCGCCTCCGGTTGCCGCGCTGAGTTCTGCTGCAGCGGCCGCAGCTGCGCGCTGCTTGGTGGCGTTGACAATCCGCTGCACTTCTTGGCCCAGCGCGCAGTATTCCCGTTGGGCCAACAGTGGCGAACTGGCCAGGGTCGCTCTCGCTGCTGACGGTATAGTCCTGAGGAAGAGGTGGGTGAAAATGAAGTGATCGTTGTCAGAGTCTTTCAACCTCAACAACTTCTCCATCAGGTTCGCGGGCATGTCATTTTCCGACTCCGTCAGCGCCAGGAGCCTCTCTGCTCACTCCTCCGCCGAGGGGGTGAATTGCTGGATGAGTGCAGCCTTCAACGTGCTGTATTTGTCGCTGTCCGGTGGCTGGTCGATCAGGCTCTCCACATGCTGGGCCGTGTTGTTGTCCAGCTTTGCGACTACGTGGTAGAATTTTGTGGCGTCTACCGATATCCCCCGGAGGTTGAACTGCGCCTCAACCGCGTTGAACCAGGAGCGTGGATTGTTCTGCCAGAAGTCCGGTAGCTGGACTGTAGCAGCATTCGCTTGGCTGGGGGCTCCTGACGAGGCTGGCCCGGGGGAATTCTCCTCTTGCATGATACGTCTTAGGGTCACCAGTGTGGGAATGTGAGAATGACGAGACAGAGTTCTCTCTCGAGTCAGCTTTATTCACATCTCCAACATCATGAAGCAGAAAAAGAAAGCCACGCAGGGAACTCTCGTCCTTAAATAACAGGACTCTTACAGTTCACAAGTCACATGTCTCACCAACCACATTGCATTATAATGACAGTAACAATGCATCTTCTCTCCATGATATCACCCCCACTGTCTACAATGCATCCCCTCTTTAATCCTTTAATTATACCCCACAGTCTCAAGCTTTGCATACCAAAGCTAACACTCTTGCAGCTTCCTGTAATCACCAAGGGAGCTCTGCCATTGTTCTGGTCTAAAATGTGAGTCCAAAAACAGGTCATGTATGTGTGTCCACCACACTCTTATATTTCTTGCACGCCGCCTAAACTCCAGCCCGGCACCCGCGTCGTTTTCGCTTCAGTTCTCCTCCATATATCTCCTCCATATATATATATATATATATACACTACCGTTCAAAAGTTTGGGGTCACTTAGAAATTTCCTTATTTTTGAAAGAAAAGCACTTTTTTTCAATGAAGATAACTTTGAACTAATCAGAAATACACTCTATACATTGCTAATGTGGTAAATGACTATTCTAGCTGCAAATGTCTGGTTTTTGGTGCAATATCTACATAGGTGTATAGAGGCCCATTTCCAGCAACTATCACTCCAGTGTTCTAATGGTACAATGTGTTTGCTCATTGCGTCAGAAGGCTAATGGATGATTAGAAAACCCTTGTGCAATCATGTTAGCACAGCTGAAAACAGTTTAGCTGGTTAGAGAAGCTATAAAACTGACCTTCCTTTGAGCAGGTTGAGTATCTGGAAAAAATTATTATTTCAAATACAAATCATTATTTCTAACCTTGTCAATGTCTTGACTATATTTTCTATTCATTTTACAACTCATGGTGGTAAATAATTGTGACTTTTCATGGAAAACACAAAATAATTGTCTGGGTGACCCCAAACTTTTGAACGGTAGTGTATATATATACAGTGGGGTAATAAAGTATTTAGTCAGCCACCAATTGTGCAAGTTCTCCCACTTAAAAGATGAGAGAGGACTCCAGTTTTCATCATAGGTATACCCCAACTATGAGAGACAAAATAAGAAAAAAAAAATCCAGAAAATCACATTGAAGGATTTTTAATGAATTAATTGGTAAATACCTCGGTAAAATAAGTATTTGGTCAATAACAAAAGTTCATCTCAATACTTTGTTATATACCCTTTGTTGGCAATGACTGAGGTCAAACATTTTCTGTAAGTTTTCACAAGGTTTTCACACACTGTTGCTGGTATTTTTGCCCATTCCTCCATGCAGATCTCCTCTAGAGCAGTGATGTTTTGGGGCTGTCGCTGGGCAACACAGACTTTCAACTCCCTCCAAAGATTTTCTATGGGGTTGAGATCTGGAGACTGGCTAGGCCACTCCTGGACCTTGAAATGCTTCTTACGACGCCACTCCTTCATTGCCCGGGCAGTGGGCCCTCACTTCCGCCTCCCAAAGAGAGCAGACGCTTTTTCTCCAGCTCCGGCTCTTTATCTCTCTCCTCCCCTAACTGACTGGATCCCAGCTTGCTATCGTCTGTCTGCGTGTCTCTACTGCTGATTATCGAACGAAATTATGGATTTAATAAGCTGGGCTTTGAACGCAATTGACACGATTTTTTCAACGAGGAAAAGTGCCCCGGGGGAGGCAGTTTGCCCCGCAGGAACAGCGGCCGCGGGCTATTTGAAGGACACAAGTAATTGGAAACTCTTGTGCCTGTGTGATCTCTCTATCGAAGATGTTGAAGATTTATACCTCTTTGTAGCAATGGTCATCGGAATTTTACTGATTGGATCTGGGATTGCTCTGGTGTACCGTAGATTGATGAAGATGGACGGAGCCTATCAAAATGCTGACCCGGCGAGGCTTAACCATCAAATTGACCAATTGGGCAGGACTCTGACAGCGGCTAATGGAGAACTGTCTAGGAAAATGGATTACATCATGATCACGCTGAGAGCCGTCCATGATGATTTCAACATCCAGCAATGAAGGATTTAAGTACTGAATCTGTAAGAGAATATAAAGTTTTTTTCTCTGAAGTCAGTACTATTCGACTCATTCGACCTGCCCTTACAATCAAAGTCCTCCAGATTATCTGCAGTTTTTGTTTTCAAAACATGTGAGCAGCATTGACTCTCATGGACAGCCAGCTGTCTGGCAAACTTTACCATCTGCTGTGCAAGGACACAAGCCTTTGCCAGATGGTAGACATAACATCTCCTGCTGAAGAGACTTTGTTGTTCTTAACTGATATAAACACCCTCACTCAACACCACACTCACACTGACTGAATAAACTGATGAGAAGATTATTCATTCACTGCTCTCTTTGTGTCCTTGTATAGATTCTATTGTCTGCTACTTGTGCATTGAGAGCTTTTTTTCTTGTAATCATAATATTGATCATTTATGACCGGTATTCTGACAAACAATGCTTTTTTTTCTCTCTCCTATTGTGTTTATCCCTTTCCTCCCTCATGCTTCCTGTTCCCAGTCTGCTGACAGGCGCGTCACTGACGCTGCCGCGTCACCGAAAATGTCAACTATGTCGTTTTTAGTGTCAAGTCAAATCCCTCGTATGTTTATCAGTTGTTTACTGTGAATGTACTTGGCAATAAATCTGAGTTCTGAGTGTGTTTGGGATCATTGTCATGCTGAAAGACCCAGCCACGTTTCATCTTCAATGCCCTTGCTGGTGGAAGGAGGTTTTCACTCAAAATCTCACGATACGTGGCCCCATTCATCCTTTCCTTTACACAGATCAGTCGTCCTGGTCGCTTTGCAGAAAAACAGCCCCAAAGTATGATGTTTCCACCCCCATGCTTCACAGTAGGTATGGTGTTCTTTCTCCTCCAAACACGACAAGTTGAGTTTTTACCAAAAACTTCTATTTTGGTTTCATCTGACCATATGACATTCTCCCAATCCTCTTCTGGATCATCCAAATGCTCTCTAGCAAACTTCAGACGGGCCTGGACATGTACTGGCTTAAGCAGGGGGACACGTCTGGCACTGCAGGATTTGAGTCCCTGGTGGCGTAGTGTGTTACTGATGTAGCCTTTGTTACTTTGGTCCCAGCTCTCTGTAGGTCATTCATTAGGTCCCCCCATGTGGTTTTGGGATTTTTGCTCACCGTTCTCGTGATAATTTTGACCCCACGGGGTGAGATCTTGCGTGGAGCCCCAGATCGAGGGAGATTATCAGTGGTCTTGTATGTCTTCCATTTTCTAATAATTGATCCCACAGTTGATTTCTTCACACCAAGCTGCTTACCTATTTCAGATTCAGTCTTCCCAGCCTGGTGCAGGTCTACAATTTTGTTTCTGGTGTCCTTTGACAGCTCTTTGGTCTTGGCCATAGTGGAGTTTGGAGTCTGACTGTTTGAGGTTGTGGACAGGTGTCTTTTATACTGATAACGAGTTCAAACAGGTGCCATTAATACAGTTAACGAGTGGAGGACAGAGGAGCCTCTTAAAGAAGAAGTTACAGGTCTGTGAGAGCCAGAAATCTTGCTTGTTTGTAGGTGACCAAATACTTATTTTCCACCATAATTTGCAAATAAATTCTTTAAAAATCAGACAATGTGATTTTCTGGATTTTTTTCCCCATTTTGTCTCTCATAGTTGAGGTATACCAATGATGAAAATTGGAGACCTCTCTCATCTTTTAAGTGGTAGAACTTGCACAGTTGGTGGCTGACTAAATACTTTTTTGCCCCACTGTACATATATATATATATATATATATATATATATATATATATATATATATATATATATATATATATATATATAAGACAGAATGTGTGTTTTGGGATCATTTGTGGGTCCGTTTTCTGCCCTGTTTTGGACATCGGTGGGGTGACGCCTCCGAGGAAAGATTCCTGCCTCTATACCTCAACAAATTGGTCTGAGATGAGGGGGCTGATGTCCAGCAGGAGGGGAGCTGACTCTGCTATGATAACCCATCTTTGAAAATAATTTGTGTATGCCTGATAAGAATGGGAATTTCTAAATTAATAAATTAGTAAATTAAATGGGTATTTTACTGAATCAATTGATACCTTGGTAAGATGAATGAGGTACTTTGTTGAATTTAAACCAAAGTTGATGAATTTAATGACCTTTTAACAGACTGGTAAACACAGGAAAAAACGAAGCTGTTATACTATATTATGGTAAATGAAATCTAGAAAATTACTGGTTTAAACATTCATGTCTGAGGAAAATGCAGACCAAGGGACCATCAAGCAGCTAATTAAGTGTCTGTTTTTCTTTGAGGTAAACTCTTACTGGTTGCATGAACACTGACTGAAATCCTGAGCTTAATCTGGAATCTTTAATCCATCCCGTCATAGACCCAACTAATATGATTAGACTAATATGATATGACCTATAAACTTGCATTGTTATGTCTACCATCAAAACATAACATTGTTTCCACAATAAGACATTTCAAATGAATTGGGTTTAGATTGTATACAGGTAAGTGGTAAGTATTTTCAGATATGGTTGTTTTTGTTTTCTTTTCTCCATAGGTAAAAGCAGTAAACAAAATAAAACTAAGATGCTTCTTCTATTGGTGAGTTTGTGGAGAAAGGACACAGACAAGGCAACGAGCTGCACAACACAAGAACTTTATTCTTTCTCCAACATAAATTACAGCAAAAAAGCTCCCGGGTCTCTGTGCATTCCTTTTTTATATCTTTGATACCATGCATCGAGACCCGGAACGTCCGATCATCATGCATTGTGTTTAGAGCAAAGCCTGTGTTGCACATTAACATGACATAACGCCGGCGCCACTCTCACACCCTTCTTCTTCCAGCGGCTCCAGCATTTACTCCTCTCCCCGGAAGGCACATAGTCCTTACTGTCCCATCTGATACCCCCCGGTGACACCTCCTCTTTCAGTCCATTGTTCCCTGGGTGGAGAAGTTCCACACTATGCCCCCACAAGTTAAATTTTAATTTCTACAAGATTAAAGTGATAGCAAACAGAAAATTAAAGAAATATGACTTGACAATGTTAAATGCTCTTGTCTTAATCCTAATGATCTGTTATCTATTATGCACTCTGAGTTACAGTTTTTGTCTGGAAAAGAGCTATACAAATATTGCCTTGATTGATTGATTAACCGATATGATCTGATTATACATTTGCAAATCTGGTCAAGTTTGGAGTAAAGCCTTATTATTGGCTGAATGAGCGTGTGTGTGTCAATAAGAGTGACCCTAACACACTACACTCTTTGAAGGACCAGGAGACTCATTGGGGAAACTGAATAACTAACCAACGTGCAGATCAGTTGTTATATATTGCATTGATGCACCATTTATTTCAAACTAAGAGAATAAAAGCAGTTCTGTCTGCAACTGCTTTAATCAATTTGGAATATTATGATTGTAAGAAAGATAAAAACAAAACACCATGGGATTTTGCAAGTGAGACTTAGATTTTTTTTTTCTTCCTCTCAGGCGAAGTGTGGAAGGAGACTGAGGCAGATAAGGAGGGGCCCAGATTGCCATTGTGGGGACATTGTGAAGATGCTGACAGCTTCATTTCAACGACCAATAATTCGAGTGTGACTATACAACGGAAAGAGGATCATCTGCCTGAAACCACGCCACAAAGGTCCTGTTGATGGCCTTCACAGCTGTCAAGGTTGCAGAAAGATCCACAGTGGGGAATCAACCATTGCAAAAAGGTCCCGAATCCAGAACTCATCAGCAGTGCCCACTAACCACTAGTGAACTCTTTTCCTGGTCACCTGGTGAGGTGATTGAAGCAGTGGGACAAAGAATTGTTAAAAACACGGTTTTCAACGTTGTAACTTGTAACCACTTTTCTTTTATGATGCCTTTTGTGCATCGGGGGGGTGGATCATGGAAAAATTCTATGTTATACTGAGTTATATGAATTTTTATGAATATGAATTTTTCTTTATAAAGCTTCATGTGAAAAACTCGGAAATCCTGTTACCATATTTGGAGTTGCTGAGTAGTGGAAAAACAGATTAAATGATGCTGATGTGACTGTGAATGTTCAGTTCTATCACTGACTGTTCAGCTTATCAGTAGTGTTTTCTGCATGGACCCAGCAGATACAATCTTAGTCATGAATGAAATAATCAAGAGGCTCAGCAAACTTTATTAATTGAGTCATGAATGAACTATCAAGAAGTGACCCCACCCCGATGGCCCCTCAGATATATATAGCCAGACTCACTCTGTTGGTTAAGCCAATGCACTGCAGCAGTCTGTGAGAGCTGTACTCTGTATTGTCTTCCGCTGATCAGTGCATATTAAATTTGCTGAAACTTTGATACTGTCAGGGTGCGGTCCTCGCGGACCGCAAATGAAACGCTATAGGCCACCGATGAGTTTGCATGATTTATTAACAAAAGACAAATGACAAAATAATGAGCCTCGTGGGACAAAAACACAACTATGACTGTGGCTAAGACTAAGACTATGGACAGAGGGAAGCAGACTCAGAAGGAATACACTTACTGTGAGATGAACGAGATATGAATCTTAGATGGAGGTTTGACGAGGGGATGTTTGACGAGGTCGCAGCCCCGGAGTAACCTAAGCTGCTCCCATAAGTAGGGCTAAGGATTAAACAGCTGATGAGGCAGTCATCAACTCAATGCAATTCAGCTGTCAGAGGAGCTCAGCTCTGACAGCCGGAAGCCCCTCTAAGATGCTGTCACAATAAAAGCTCGGAGAGCCACAAGGAACTAACACCAAATGGGAGGAAAATACTGCATGACCCGAACGCGGATGAAATCAGTGCTCAGACCATGACAGTACTCCCCCCCGAACAGCGCACTCTGGGTGCCGCAACACATCCAAGCCCCCCCCCCCCACACCCAAAAGGCCCACCCAGTGTGGGAGGATGGGGGAAAAAGGCCAGGAGGGCGAGAACCAGGAAAAAAAAAACCCATCAAGACAAGGAACTGGAACAAAAAGTGATAAGGGCGAATATAGAAAATAGAACATGGAGCAACTACAGAGCATGGGAAAAAAAAAAAAAAAACCCCACAAAAATACTCCATAATGCACAGGTGGAAAAACAGACAGGACAATAAATGCAAATAACAGGAATACTAAGCCTACAGGCCACAAACAGAAATACCAAGTCTATAAACCAAGATACACAGGGCCCAGAAGAAATAAAATGGCAACCACATGTCATCCCTCAACAGAGGAAGGGAGAAAAAAAACACGCTAAATAGCGGCAAATACATACAGTCCAATATAGTACAAATAACAAAGCACCAGAGCGACCCTAATATTTCAGAGGAGAGGAGAGAAAAAAACAGGGATGACGGCAGGCAGAGCACAATGAGACAACAATTAGTTCTGGTGGTCTACCTGCATCCAGATTGCTGGCAGGGGGAAAAGGAGGAGTTCGGGTGGTCTACCCCAGTCCCAGGCCCAGAGAAACAGTACCTCTGGTGGCCGGACCAGGTCGCCAAACAGAAAGTTCAGTTTGTCGGGTGGCCGACCCAGAATGCCGAACAGTTTCCCAGGCGGCCGACCCGTGTCATCAGGCCACCAGGACCACAGGGGAGAACTCGGAGGCGGCCTCCCTATCGCGAGGAGCAGCGAGGGAGAACCGAGCCGATTACGGAGAATCCCCGCGATACCCGATGGAGGGAAAAAGGAAATGGGGAAAGGAAGAGGGACCAGTCCAGTGTCGATTGGCAGGGGATCTGCAGCTCCTGCTCCGAACTCCATACGGACTGGCGCTGCGCTTTCATTGGAGCCCAAGCAGGACCGTGCTGCACCCACGACAGACCCTGACTGGGCCGGAACAATACCCACGACAGGCCCCAACTGGGCCGGCGCAGCACCAGGGATGACCTCCAGACACGAACCCAGAACCTCCAAGGCGACGATCAGAACAGACTCGTCACCGGTGACCCTGGGAGAACGCTCAGAAGAGAGAAGAAAACCAGGATCAGAATCATCGGCAGCAGCAGAGCCCAGCGAGACAAGCTCGGACGCCGCAGACAGCAGCTCCCGGCTCATCTCCCCGAGAGACAGGCAAAAATGCTCCAGGATAGAGGAGAGAAAGACAAAATAGAGCACTTGCCTGATCTCGGGCTCCACCGCAGCCCAGGACTCTGTCGATCCAGGTTCAGTGTGCAGAAGGTCCAGTTCTGGTTCCCACTTGACTGCGGCGGGCTCCTCAGCTGGCATGACGGTGTCCACAGTCTGGGGATTCCCTGACTCTGACGTCCAAACCGAAGGCCCGCACGGCATGGTGGCAGGGGATTCGTGGCCTGCCGGGTCGGACTGTCCCTCCCTGGAGACCCGAGGACGCTTGTTTGTCGGTGCAGGCTCCAATTTGCAGTCCGCCCTCCTCCTCTGCCCGTGTCATGGCTGCGGGGCTGGAACCAGGCTCTCCAGGCCCGCAGGCTCCCTCCTCGTCAGATGGCGTAGTCCTGGCGCCGCAGAACACTCAGGGGAAGGAGACACAAAGGTAGCAGGTTCATAATTAATTACTGCAGCAGGTGGAGGAGCTTGGGGGACTGTGAACCCGAACTCCACCCCCAGGGATCAAACAAGACAATTCACCCAGTGAAAGAAAAGAATGAAGAGACACTTGCCTGATACGCTGAGGGCTGATGGAACCTGCTGCAGTGGACTTGGTTCTTCCCTTCCCCCACTGGATGGAGACGGAGGACCCCCCGGGAAGACAAAGAGGAGCCACTCGCTCCGGATCAGGAACGGGGGCAGCCGGAGACGGACTCGTGGAGCTCACAGCAGCTGGGGGGAGCATCGAGGAGGAGGGAGGAACAGCCGAGGAGGGCTGGGGACGTGGAGCTGACGGAACAGCAGGGACAGATGACCCGGAGGTGGAGGTTGCTGTGTTTTCCTCCTGTTGCGACGCAGGAGCAACAGCTGGCTGGGAGGCAGAGTTCCTTCGGCAACCTGGAACTGAATCCAGACGGGGTTCTCGCTGAGGCTTTCAACGAGCATTGTGACAACGTTTTCTGGCAGAGGACGAGGCAAAGGTGAGGTCTGGGAAATGCCGCTCCTGCGCAGAAACAGAGGCGAGCAGTTCAACGTATTTGGGGTAATCATAAAGTTCCGGATTCCTCTCCACCAGCCTGACTGCCACCGTCACATGCTTCATGATCTGAGTTGGATGGGAGGCGGCGCGAGCTGCAGCCACTCGGTCCTGGATGGAAAAAGCTGTCCGCTATAAATCCTCCGAGGGAATCCCGACTGACGTCTCTCTCCGTTGGGGATGACCCCTGGGTGGTGCAAACTCCTGGACTGGATGAGGAACAGGAATGGGATCCCGAAGCGAGGAGCGAGGATGTCTCCTCTTCGGCTTCCTGCCGGAGTTTCCCTCCAGCCCACGGAGCTTCTCCTGGTGAGCAGAGATGTCCGCCATCCTCGCCGTGATTTCAGGGTGGCCAGCGTAGCGAGGATGGCGGTTAATGGTCGCCTCAGCGAGGTCCAGGTACCAACATGAGGCACTGGGGACGGTGTAATGGCGAGTGCTGGAGATGATCCCGTCGATCTCGATAAGGGCCATCACCAGCTCATAGCCCAGGCTCATGGCATAGCCCTTGAGCGGTGCCATCTCCCAGCACACTGGTACGAGGAAGACAGGGAAAAACTAACAAGCCCAACACAACTCATGGTGACTGGCGTCTCGTTCTGGTTGCGACCTACTGTCAGTCCTCGCGGACTGCAAATGAGACACTATAGGCCGCCGATGAGATTGCATAATTTATTAGAGTAGTTTGATGCTATATACTGAGACGTGGCTAACAGAACTAGCAACAGATGCTAACATCGAACTGGAGGGTTTCCACGCAATACAGGCAGACACAACACCAGACAGTGGGAAGACAAGGGGCGGAGGAGTGATAATGTATGTCAATACATGTATTGACATGTATGTATACATGTATTAATGTATGTCAATACCAGCTATCGCTACCCAGTATTTTTCCTTGCTAATGTACGGTCTCTGGCGAGCAAAATGAGTGAAACTACGGCTTCGGATCACCCACCAATAAGAGACTTATGAACTGCAATATCATGATTTTTACGGAACATGGCTTCACAGTGGAATACCCGACAATGCTATCGAGCTAGCCGGCCTACCACACGCTCCGGGCAGACAGAGCAGCAGTTGACTCCGGTAAGACAAGGGGGGGGGGGGAGGGTGCATTTATATTAACAAGCCTTGGTGCACGAACTCTGTCACTGTTGAGAGACACTGCTCAGCTAACCTGGAGTTTCTCATGTTAAATGTAGACCTTTCTATCTGCACGCGAGTTCACTTGTACCATCATAACAGCCGCTTACATTTCACCGGATGCTAATGCTAAGCTTGCTATGAAAGAACTGCATGCAGCTATTAGCAAACAACAAACTGCACACCCAGAGGCAGCATTTATTGTGGCGGGTTGATTTTAACCACTCTAACCTCAAGACAGTGCTTCCTAAATTCTACCAGCATGTTCCCTGTCACACAAGAGGGGACAAAACATTGGACCATGTTTACACCAATATTGTGGAGCCCTACACAGCAACTCCCCTCCCCCCACCTATGTCAGTCTGATCATTTAATCCTTGTTCCTTACCCCCCAAGTATGTACCACTCATCAACCGGGTGAAGCCATCAGTGAGGACCATCAAAGTGTGGCCCAGAGGGGGTTGACTCTGTACTCCAGGAGAAGTTTAGGAACAAGACTGGAGTATGTTCACCCTCTCAGGCTACCTGTGGTCCCACATAACCACTCAACTCTTACACCCACTCAGTTCTGGACCATATCAACACCCCTATTGACAGTGTCACCACGGAAAGACAGCTACCACTTACCCAAATCAGAAGCCGTGGATGAACAGAGAAGTGCGGCTTCTGCTAAAAGCACGTAACAATGCCTTTAGATCTGGTGATGCACAGGCCTACAGTTCATCAGGGCAGATCTGAAGACGGGCCATCAGAAGGCCAAGCACAGCTACAAGCTGAGGTGGAGGAACATTTGGGGACTCTGACCCCCGACGTATGTGGCCGGGCATTCAGCTATCTCTGATTATAAGCCCAGCAACTCCCTACTATAGCCATGACTGTGCCCTTTCCAATGAGCTAAATAACTTCTATGCTCATTTGGACAAGGACAACAACGAAAAGACCATCAATTTCCCACCCTCTGATGACCTCCACCACCTCACACTCACCCACACCGACGTCCTTAATGCACTGAGTCATGTCAACGTACATAAGGCTGCTGGCCCTGATGGCATTCCTGGGCGTGTGCTGAGGGCATGCGCTGAGCAGCTGGCAAGGGTCTTCACAGACATCTTCAATCTGTCCTGGCCCGGCCGTGGTACCAGCGTGCTTCAAGCCCACTTCCATAGTACCAGTGCCGAAACATTCAACACCATCGTGCCTAAATGACTATCGCCCTGTGGCACTGACACCCATAGTCATGAAGTGCTTTGAGCGACTGGTCTTGGCACAGCTCAAAAAAGGCCTGCCCCCTACACTGGACCCCTCATCAGTTCGCCTACCGGAGCAACAGGAGTACAGAGGATGCGGTTTCTACAGCGCTGCACTATGTACTTCACACCTGGATGACAAGAACACCTACGCAAGACTGCTGTTTATTGACTTCAGCTCAGCATTCAACACAGTTATCCCCTCCAAGTTGCTCACTAACTTGGGGACCTGGGAATCAGTACCTCCACCTGCAACTGGATCATGGATTTTCTGACCAACAGACCCCCAGCATGTCTAGGTCAGGCCCCAACCGTTCTTCGTCATCACACTCAACACTGGTGTACCACAGGGCTGTGTGCTCAGCCATTCCTCTACTCCCTCTACACCCATGACTGCAGGCCTATGTATGGATCCAATTCCATCATAAAGTTCGCAGATGACACCACGGTGATTGGACTCATCAGGACAACGACGCGTCAGATTATAGGCAGAGGTTGAGCACTTGGCTACTTGGTGCGCTGACAATAACCTGCTCCTTAACACCAGCAAAACCAAGGAGCTCATAGTGGACTACAGGAAGGAGAGGGAAGAGACACATGACCCCATCCATATCAATGGCATAGCTGTTGAACGTGTCCCCAGCTTCAAATTCCTGGGGACCCACATCTCGGAGGACCTGTCCTGGTCTGTTAACACCACCAGCCTGATCAAGAAGGCCCATCAGCACCTCTTCTTCTTGAGGACATGAAGAAGAACCATCTGTCAACTGACATCCTGGGCAATTTCTACCGCTGCGTGATAGAGAGCACCCTGACCAACTGTATCACAGTCTGGTATGGGAGAGCTGCTCTGTAGCTGACCGCAAGGCGCCTGCAGCGGGTGGTTGAAAACCGCCCAACGCATCACAGGGACTCATTCCAGCCTATAGAAGACGTCTACAGAAAAGACGTCTGCGCCGGGCACGCAGCATTCTTAGGGACTCCAACCATCCTGCTCATGGACTGTTCCAGCTTCTCCCCTCCAGAAGACGTTTCAGAAGCCTTTGGACTAGAACCAGCAGGTTTAGGAACAATTTCTTTCCAACAGCTGTCACGTTATTGAACTTAGTTCCCCGCTGACTCTCTTACCATCATCTTTTACCATCCTCACCTGTACATAACTGCATAACTACATAACTACATCTAACTTATTGCACACTATTTGCACATAACAGTACTCTTAACTTTCTGCACTGCTGCATATATTTGCATATATTTGCTTAAATTGCACATACTGTTAATTACCGTATATACTGCACTGCTGTCCTTTGCACTTCTGATTGGATGCTAAACTGTGTTTCGTTACCTTGTATTCATACATGTGTAATGACAATAAAGTTGAATCTAATCTAATCTAATCTAATCAGTAACAACTGGTGCAGACCGGGACATATCACGGTTAAGGAACAGCACTGTAGCAAAGACATTGAGTTGCTAGCTGTTAGCATGCGGCCCACCTATCTCCCGAGGCAATACTCACACATGATCTGCATTGTTATTTATGCAAATTTGACGGCGAACGCTGGGACAGCGCGTGACGTCATCCACTCAGTAACTGGCAGGCTGCAGACAGAACACCCAGATGCTCTTCTTCTCATCTCAGGTGGTTTCAACCATATTTCACTGTCCCCATCCTGCCCACGTTCACCCAGTATGTCACATGCCACACTAGAGACAATAAAACACTGGACTTATTCTATGCAAATACTAAGGACGTGTACACCTCATCACCACTCCCCCCACTCGGGAGATCGGCTCACAACTTGGTTCATCTTCTGCCGGTGTACAAACCCTTAGTACACAGACAACCTCCGGTCATGCACACGGTGAAGTTATGGTCTGAGGAGGCAATGGACGTGCTAAAGGACTGTTTTGAAATCACTGCCTGGGAGCAGCTCTGTGATCCACATGGTGAGGACATCGATGGCCTCACTCACACTATCACAGACTACATGGGCTTCTTTGTGGACAACACCGTACCCACCAAGACCATACGGTGTTGCTCGAACAACAAACCCTGGATCAACCCTGAGATAAAAACACTTCTGAGAGAGAAGAAGAGGATCTTCAGGTAGGGGAGCAGGGAGATGCTGAAGTCCGTTCAGAGGGAGCTGAGGAGGAAGATCAGAGAAGGCAAGGACAGCTTCATGAAGAAGATGGAGGACAAGCTGCAACGGAGCAACATCGGCGGGGTCTGGAGAAACCGTAAAACCATCTCTGGGCTCCAGAATACCTCCCCCCCAGGCCACAGGGGACAGGGAGTGGGCCAACAATCTGAACCTGTTTTTTAATAGGTTTGACCAGTCGCCCTCCCCCCTGACTGCACAACAACCACTGCTGCCTCTAAAGTCATCGAGACCTGCTGTCCACACCCCACTCCACCAACACCCCCCCCACTCCCAGCACACAGCCCCCCAACCTGACCCTCATTAAGACCCAGGTGAGGACGGAGCTGAGGAAGATCAAGGCAAGGAAGGCCGCGGGACCGGACGGCATCAGCACGAAGCTCCTCAAGTCCTGTGCAGACCAGCTGTGTGGGATTGTGGAGCATATCTTCAACCTGAGCCTGAAGCTGGGGAGGGTACCACAGTTGGGGAAAACATCTTGTGTGGTCCCTGTATCAAAGACTTCCCACCCCAAAGATCTGAACAGCTACAGACCAGTGGCCCTGATGTCTCACATGATGAAGACCCTGGAGAGACTACTCCTTGCTCACCTCTGCCCCCTGGTGGGACCAGTGATGGATCCACTCCAGTTCACCTACCAGCATGGCATTGGGGTGGAGGATGCAGTGATCTTCCTCCTTCACCGTTCTCTGTCCCACCTGGAGAAGCCCGGGAATGTGGTGAGGATCATGTTCTTTGACTTCTCCAGTGCTTTCAACACCATTCAACCGATGATCCTGAAGGGCAAGCTGCCGTGCGCAGAGGTGGACCAGCACCTGTCATCATGGATCCTGGACTACCTCACAAACCGGCCACAGTTTGTGAGAACCCGAGACTGTGTGTCTGACACGATCATCGGTAGCACGGGGCCCCCCAGGGAACGGTTTTGGCTCCCTTCCTGTTCACCCTTTATACTGCAGACTTCTCACACAACACAACACACTGCCATCTACAGAAGTTCTCTGACGACTCTGCGATCGTCGGCCTCATCTCCAACGGAGATGAAACTGAGTACAGAGGACTTATCCAGGATTTCGTGGAATGGTGCCATCAGAACTAACTCCAGATCAACGCAAGGAAAACTAAGGAGCTGGTGGTGGACTGCCGCAGGCAAGGACAACCCCTCACAGCACCAGTAAACATACAGGGAACAGACATTGAGATGGTGACATCCTACAAGTACCTTGGTGTTCATCTGAACAATAAACTAGACTGGGCACACAATACTGACGCACTCTACAAGAAGGGACAGCGCAGGCTGTTCCTACTGAGGAGGCTCAGGTCTTTTGGTGTGCAAGGGGTGCTGCTGAAGACATTCTACGACACGGTGGTGGCATCAGCCATCACTTTTGGAGTGGTCTGCTGGGGCAACGGCATTACAGCAGCCGATAGGAAGAGACTAAACAAACTGATCAAGAAAGCTAGCTCTGTCCTGGGGCAATGCCTTGACCCAGTGGAGGAGATAGGAGAGAGAAGGATGGTGGCTAAACTGTCATCTCTGCTGGAGTCCGAGTCCCACCCTATGCAGGACATATTGAATGCACTGAGGAGCTCATTTAGCAGTAGACTACATCATCCTAGGTGCGCAACTGAGAGGTTTCGCAGGTCCTTCCTGCCTACGGCTGTCAGACTGTATAACCTAAGCAGGGCTGCTCGCAGAGATAGCAAAAAAACGTAACGACCTAGTAGTATTGAATGCAAAAGACACAATAGACTTACACAAATGGTCCCCTCCAGTATACAACTAGGACAATATCGGTCGTTACGGAGGGTGACAATATGTATGGGTACATATTCATACTATGTAGGATAACTAAGTAGACGGTTATGCTGTTTATTACATCTTGCTACAATGCTCCGCACTTTGTATATATATTTATATATTTATGTGTACGTATGTATATCCACTGCTCTTATTTATATTTTTCGTATCTTCTTAATTATTGCTCTGAGTGTTGCTATCCCTGTGCTGTCGCAATCCTGGAATTTCCCCATTGTGGGACTAATAAAGGCTTATCTTATCTTATTAACGAAAGACAAATGACAAAATAATGAGCCTCGTGGGGCAAAAACACAACTATGACTGTGGCTAAGACTAAGACTATGGACAGAGGGAAACAGACTCAGAAGGAATACACTTACTGTGAGATGAACGAGATATGAATCTTAGATGGAGGTTTGACAAGAGGATATTTGACGAGGTCGCAGCCCGGAGTAACCTAAGCTGCTCCCTTAAGTAGGGCTAAGGATTAAACAACTGATGAGGCAGTCGTCAGATCAATGCAATTCAGCTGTCAGAGGAGCTCAGCTCTGACAGCCGGAAGCCCCTCTGAGATGCTGTCACAATAAAAGGTCAGAGAGCCACAAGGAACTAACACCAAATGGGAGGAAAATACTGCATGACCCGAGCGCGGACGAAATCGGCGCTCAGACCATGACAGATTCTGCCTAATTTTTGATAAGGAATTTTTCCAACAGATGATCAGAGGGGGGCACTGTGTGTGGCCCCTCCTGACATTGACCACAATCTCCTTGGTTTTTCCCACGTTCAGGAAGAGGTTATTGTCTGTACACCACTGGACCAGTTTGCTCACCTCATTTCTCTAGTTGGCCTGCTCGTTGTTGGTGATGAGGCTCACCACCATTGTGTCGTCCGCAAACTTGATGATGTGGTTGGTGTTGTAGGCTGGTACACAGTCATGGGTCAGCAGGGTGAAGAGCACGCACTCTTGTGGGGCCCCTGTGCTCAGTGTGATGGTCTGGGAGATATTGCTGCTGACCCGCATGTTCTGTGGCCTCCCTGTGAGAAAGTCCAGCACCCAGTTACAGAGAGAGGTTTTGAGTCCTAAGTGTCTGAGTTTTTGTATCAGGTGCTGGGGGATGATTGTGTTGAATTCTAAACTGAAGTCGAAGAACAGCATTCGCACGTAGGAGTTTTTTGAGTCCAGGTGGGTGAGGGCTGGATGGAGAGCAGCAGCGACGGCATCCTCTGTGGATCTGTTTGACCTGTATGCAAAGTGGAATGGGTCATGGGAGGGTAGCAGGGTTGACTTGATGTTCTGCATGACTAGCCGCTTGAAGCACTTCTTTATAATGGGGATCAGTGCTACGGGCCGGTAATCGTTGTAGCTGGATGGGACGGGCTTCTTTGGGACTGGTATTATGGTGGCAGTTTTGAAGCATGTGGGGACAACAGCTTGAGACAGGGAGATGTTGAAGATGTCAGCCAGGACATTCTTCAGCTCCTCTGCACAGTCCTTCAGGACGCAACCCGGTATGTTGTCTGGGCCAGCTGTCTTACGTGGGTTGATTCTGCGGAAGGTCCTCTTCACGCTAGCCGGATCCACACTCATGGCCTGCTTGTGCGGAGGAGGAGTGGTCTTCTGTGCTGATGTGCTGTTTTTTGCTTCAAATCGGCCAAAGAAGTCATTTAGGTTGTTGAGCAGTGTGATGTCACTCGCACAGGTATGCCATGTCACAGAGAAAAATGCATCTTTGGTGTTGCTGAAGTGTCCGGATATTTTCTTGCTGTGCTGTCGTTTTACCTCCTTGGTACCACGGGACAGGTTGGCCCTAGCTGTTGTTAGTCCTGCAGTGTCGCCAGCCCTGAAGGCTGTGTCCCGAGCCCTCAGGAATCTGTGGACCTCTGCTGTCATCCATGGCTTCTGGTTAGCATGAACAGTGATGGTCTTGCAGTGAGTGACATCATCAATGCATTTGGCTATGTATGCCACAACAACCTCAGTGTAGTCCTCTAGGTTTGTGTGTCCATTGTGAGTGGCTGCATGCTTTAAAGTGTCCCAGTCTGTGGTGCTGAAGCAGTCTTTCAGAGCATCAGAGGCCCCCTCTGGCCACACATGTGCCTATTTCTTTGTTAGTCTGATGGCTTTCACTCTGGGTTTGTACGCCGGCCTTAACAGGATGGTGATGTGATCAGAGAGACCCGGGGGGGTGAGGGGGGCTGTATGCACTCTTATGAGTTGTGTACAAGAGATCCAGCAGATTGTCTCCTCTTGTTGCAAAGTTTAAATGTTGATATAGGTTTGGTAGGGCGGCCTTTAAATCTCCGTAGTTGAAGTCTCCCACTGTGATGAGAAATCCATCTGGATGACCTGTTTGTGTCTCACTTATAGCCTGATAGAGTTCTTTCAGTGCTTCCCTCCTCTCTCCTATGCCGGTGGGCGGGACATACATGGCGGCAAGTAGAACAGATGAAATTTCTCTAGGAGTGTAAAAGGGTCTGCACTTGATGATCATAAACTCCACTAAGGGATAACAGTGTCTGTGAACAACAACAGAATCACGGCACCAGGCAGCACTGATGTACACACACACACCTCCACCCCGGGTTTTCCCTCCTACCATTAGCACTCTGTCGCTACAGTGGCATGTTAGCCCAGCTAGCTGAATGGCAGAGTCTGGTATTTTGTCATTTAACCATGTTTCATAAAGATAAAAACACAGCTGACATGTTTCGGGACCCAGGAGACAGACACTGACACGGGCAGCTAGTGACAATAATCTTTATTAGAGAGTGAGGGTGTGTAGTGCAAGTGTGAGTGCGTGGATTGAGTTCTGGTCACTGGAGCTGAGCGCCCTGGATGGAGACCCGGCAACCCTGGAACATACAAGCAGAAACCATTACTTTTGTCCCACGCAAGTGACAAGCTACAAGTAGCGAGGCTTACTTGGTTGTAGCACAGGCTTCGTCCTGCTGGGATCCAGCGGCCGTGCAACGTGGAGGTGAAGGTGTCCGTGAACGTGCTGGGGCTTCCACCCGTGGCTGTGACAAGGACAGTTCTTCTCGAGACTCCAGCTGTGACACCACAGGCCGGGACGGTGACAATCCAGACGATGACGAGGTGAGTGATTCCACAGAACGTAGTGACGATGAAATAGCTGATGCTGATGACAGTAACTCCACTGATAACGGTGGCCAATACTCCTGCAACTGATACAATAACAGTTCTGGGATTTGAGGAGCAAGACGTACCGGTAGACGTGGTGGTAGCGAACCGCTACATGTGCGAGTTGGCGTTACCCCGTCAGCTGGGGCCGCAGGTCCGCCGCCAAGGGGGTCCACCTGTGCACAGGGGTTAAGATTAGGAGTTGAGTAACAGATGGTTCTCTTACGTGTCTGACTCTGAAGAGAAGTCCTTGAAGAGGTAAGAGAGGTTCTAGACGAAGCCAGAGAAGTTCCTGACGAGACGAGAGAGAATCCTGACGAGGCCAGAGAGCGGAGTTCAGGTTCTTTCTCCGACGAGGAGGACAGACGACTCCGTGCCGGGCTGTCAGCAACGCTGGCTTTTAACAGCTGTTGATTACCACCTGTTGGTCTGTGCGCAGCTGGAGTTAATGATGCCAATGACGGCCCAGAGGCCGCCATGACAGTACTCCCCCCTCTAGCAGTGCCTCCAGGCACCTGCCCAATCCTACCTGGATTCGCCCGATGGAAATCGCGAATCAGCTGTTTGTCCAAGATCAACACTGGGCGAATCCAAGACCGATCCTCCGGTCCAAAGCCCTCCCAGTCCACCAGATACTGAAGGCCACGACCCCGCCTACGAACATCCAAGATGGCAGTCACCCCCCAGGCCGGATGGCCATCGATCATCCTCGGGGGTGGGGGTGCCGCGGGAGCAGGGCACAGGGGGTCAGAGACGTACGGCTTGACCTGGGAGACATGAAAGGTGGGGCAGATACGCATCGAAGAGGGGAGAGACAAGCGCACAGACACGGGGTTAACAATACGATTAATGGTGTAGGGGCCAATGAAGCGCTTAGTGAGCTTACGTTTCTCGGCTGGTACACCAATATTCCGGGTTGACAACCAGACCTTCTGACCCACCTTATAGTCCGGGGCGGGTCTCCTATGCCGGTTGGCCACCTGGATATTACACTTAGTGGTCTTCAGCAAAGCTTGACGAGCGAGGAGCCAAACTCGCCGGCAGCGCTTGATATGTGCCTGGACTGAAGGAACCGCTACCTCCTTTTCCTCCTCCGGGAACAGCGGAGGATCAAACCCACATGTTGCTTTAAACGGAGAGACGCCCGTGGCCGTGGAGATCGTGGCGTTGTGAGCGTACTCAATCCAGGGCAGGAACTTGCTCCAGGAGGATGAGCAGAGGAGATGACACAGCGAAGGGTGGCCTCCAGCTCCTGATTAGCCCGCTCGCACTGGCCATTACTTTGGGGGTGATAACCTGAGGAGAGGCTGGCTGTGGCTCCTAGTGCCGCGCAGAAGGCCTTCCAAACTTGAGATACAAACTGGGGTCCTCGATCAGACACAATATCAGCAGGGATGCCATGAAGATGGACCACATGTTGCACCAGGAGGTCCGCAGTCTCCTGGGCCGAAGGCAGACCCCGAAGTGGCACAAAATGGGCCGCCTTCGAGAACCGGTCCACGATGGTTAACACCGTGGTGTAGTCATCTGAAATGGGTAACCCAGTAACAAAGTCCATCGCTACGTGAGACCAGGGGCGTGAAGGAACCGGCAACGGATGTAGTAGGCCCGCCGGGGGGGATGATGTCGTCTTCCCGGTAGCGCACTGAGCGCAGGCCCGGATGTAGCCTACAACGTCCTTCCGTAACCCTGGCCACCAGAAGGTCCTTTGGAGAAGATCCACGGTCCGACCCACTCCAGGATGACAAGCCAACTTGGAAGCGTGACCCCACTTTTCCAACAAGATGGCGCCCACAGCGGTCGCCATGGTGTATCGCTGCCCTTTAATTTTTATAATTTGTCTGTTTTTGTTCACTGATTGTGCATCTGCCGGTTCATACACCCGTGAAGAACTACTAAATATCAGGACTCTCACCCCCACGGACCTTCTTCCAGTTTTTTTGGCTCCAGCCGCTGAGCTGATCCATTGTTTGGCCAAAAGAGCAAGACGGCGGAAAAGAGGAAAAAGAGGGGGTGTTCTCGCTCGACTACGGAAAAGAGGCTCGCGAACAGCCTTGCCTGGCATATTTCTATCCAATGCCAATTCTCTCCTGAACAAGGTAGAAGAATTAAGACTGCTGATGCGTTTCAAAGACCTCGCTTCCTCGTCTGTCATCTGCTTCTCTGAGACCTGGCTTAATGAGAACATTCCAGATAGCGCGATCAGCCTCGAGGGCTTCCAGCTGATTCGTGCTGACCGCGTCACAGAGCTGTCCGGTAAGTCTATCGGAGGAGGAGTGTGCTTCTATATTAACAACAGCTGGTGCTCTGATGTAACGGTGATTTCCAAACACTGTTCTCCCGCCCTGGAATTTCTTTTCATTAACTGCAAGCCATTCTATTCCCCGCGCGAGTTTGCCTCATTCATTCTCGTCGCTGTGTACGCCCCTCCTGACGCGGACACGCGCGAAGCTCAGCGCGTGCTCGCAGATCACATCCAACTTACGGAGCGGAACTTTCCAGACTCCCTGGTTATCGTGGTGGGCGATTTTAACCAGAGCAATCTGAGTCACGAGCTCCCCCGCTACAAACAGTGTATTAAATGTCCAACCAGAGGAAATAACACGCTAGATCACTGTTATACTTCAGTAAAGGACGCATATCGCGCTGTTCCCCACGCTGCGCTGGGTCTATCTGATCACGTGATGGTTCACCTCATCCCCACATACAAACAAAGACTGAAAATCACTAAACCTGTTGTGACCACCACAAAGAAATTGACCAGTGAAGCTGGAGAGAAACTGAACACATGCATGGAAATAACTGACTGGGGCATGTTTAAAAGAGCCACACATGATCTTAATGAGTACACATACACTCTGAACTCATATATCAACTTCTGTGAGGAGAGCATTCTCCCATCGCGCACCAGGGTGAGATATTCTAATGACAAGCCTTGGTTCACAGCTAAGCTCAGACGGATCAGGAAGGAGAAGGAAGCAGCGTTGAAAAGTGGAGACAGGGACTGCTACAGGGAGGTCAAATATCGGTTTAACAGAGAGCTGAGGAGAGCTAAATCTGTGTACTCTGAGAGACTCCAGCAGCAGTTCACTGCTAATGACTCGGCTTCTGTGTGGAGAGGACTGAGGCAAATCACCAACTATCGGCCTCAGGCTTCTAAGGGTCAAGATGACAAAGCCCTTTGTCAAAGACTGTCCCAACACTATGCCCGTTTTGACACCTCGTCAGCTGTGTCCAACTCACCCACTCCACCCAGCTCCACTGCCTCCTCAGCCCCTAATTCATCAAAAGCGGTCCCCCCCCTCCTCCTCCTCCTCCTCCCCCCCTCCCCTTGTCATCAGTGAGCAGGACGTGCACAGACAGTTCTCCAGACTGAACCCGCGCAAGGCCCCCGGGCCGGACGGTGTGTCTCCCTCCACCCTGAGACACTGTGCGAAAGAGCTGGCTCCTGTCTTCACAGACATTTTTAACACCTCCCTTAAGCAATGTCACGTGCCGACCTGCCTCAAATCCTCCACCATCATCCCTGTCCCCAAGAAGCCACAGATTACTGGACTTAACGACTACAGACCTGTAGCGCTCACCTCTGTAGTCATGAAGTCCTTTGAGCGCCTGGTCCTGTCTCACCTCAAGTCCATCACCACACCCCTCCTAGACCCGCTGCAGTTTGCCTACCGTGCTAACAGGTCTGTGGACGACACAGTCAACCTGGCCCTCCACTCCATCCTGCAGCACCTGGACTCCCCGGGAACCTACGCCAGGATTCTGTTTGTGGACTTCAGCTCCGCATTCAACACCATCCGCCCCGATCTGCTCCAGGACAAGCTGTCCCTGCTCAACGTGCCTGACTCCCTCTGCAGGTGGATCACCGACTTCCTGACGGACCGGAGACAGCATGTGCGCCTGGGGAAGTCTGTCTCAGACTCTGTTAGCATCAGCATTGGATCACCCCAGGGCTGTGTACTTTCCCCCCTACTCTTCTCCCTTTATACCAACTCCTGCACCTCCTCCCACCAGTCTGTTAAGCTGATTAAGTTTGCGGACGACACCACCCTCATCGGGCTCATCTCCAACGGCGACGAGTCTGCCTACAGGGAAGAGGTGGCCCAGCTGGTGTCCTGGTGCAGCCACAACAACCTGCGGCTGAATGCTCTGAAGACAGCAGAGATGATTGTGGACTTCAGGAAAGTCACATCCCCCCTGCCCCCCCTCACCATCACAGGCTCTCCCATCACCTTTGCAGATTCCTTCCGCTTCTTGGGCACCACCATCACCCGCGACCTCAAATGGGAGCCAACCATCAGCTCCCTCATCAAAAAGGCCCAGCAGAGGATGTTCTTTCTGCGGCAGCTGAGGAAGCTCAAGCTACCCACCAAGATGTTAGTGCAATTCTACACGGCCATCATCGAGTCCATCCTCACCTCCTCCATAACTGTGTGGTACGCAGGAGCCACTGCCAGGGACAGACTAAGGCTGCAGCGCGTCGTGCGCACTGCTGAGAAGGTGATAGGCTGCAAACTCCCATCTCTCCAGGACCTGTACATCTCCAGGACTCGGAGGCGTGCTGGCCGGATCATAGCCGATCCTTCACATCCTGGTCACGTGCTGTTTGCCCCCCTCCCCTCAGGTAGAAGGCTTCGGTCCATTCGGACTAAAACCTCCCGGCACATGAACAGCTTCTTCCCCTCTGCCATCAGACTGCTGAACACTAAGTGACTTTTGACTCTCGTGCACTATGTACGGCAGCTCAACCAGACTCATGTCAATCACCACTGTTTTTCTGTTGCATTATTGACTGCACTATGTGGTACTTCACATTATCTGCTACATGCTAATTTTTTAAACTGCCTTGACTAGTACTACTCATTATTACTAGTATTATTATTATTATTACTTATTATTACTTATTTTTCTACACTTATTGCACGTTTCTAGTCCTTTAGTTTTTTATTTTATCCCTTTTTCTCATTATGTTTTTAATGTTGCAGCATGGCACCGAGACAAATTCCTAGTTTGTGTATCACATGAACAATGGCAATAAATCTGATTCTGATTCTGATTCTGATTCTGGACTCAATCACCTTGCCTCGGACAGCGCGTGGAACAAACAAGCGGCCCGGGCCCCCCCCCCCCGGGATCCGGTTCGGTCTTCTGAGCCCGGCGAACCGTCTTGCAGATTCCCCAGGACAGGGCGCCCACGACGCAGGAAGGCGGCAGGATAGGGGTCTCCTGGTCCTCAGAGGATGGTGTGTCAAACTGCTGTGAGAGGGCATCTGGCTTACCGTTCTTGCTTCCCGGCCGGTACGTGATGGTAAAGTTGAACCGGCCGAAGAAGAGGGACCAGCGGGCCTGGCGTGCATTCAGGCGCTTAGCCGTCCTGAGGTACTCCAGGTTACGGTGATCAGTCCAAACCACAAACGGCTGAGCAGCCCCCCTCCAGCCAATGTCTCCATTCCTCCAAGGGCGAGTTTCACTGCCAGTAACTCTCCTGTCTCCGATGCTGTAGTTTCCTCTCTGCAGGGGTGAGACGGTGAGAGAAAAAAGCACAAGGCGAATCTTCCATCCTCAGGAGATCGTTGGGAAAGTACTGCTCCAACTCCCGCATCAGACGCGTCCACCTCCACCAAGCACTGCAGCTTCGGGTCCACCTGGGTAAGGACTCGGGCCGAGGCAAACTCCCTCTTGAGCTTCTCAAACGCTCCGGCTGCTTCCTTACTCCAGCAAAATGGGGTCTTAGGGGAGGTGAGAGCAGTCAAAGGACGGGCAATATTACCAAAGTTGGGCACAAACCTCCTATAAAAATTAGCAAATCCCAGGAAACCTTGAAGCTGCTTTCTGGAGGTGGGTGCAGGCCAATCCACAACTGCCTTGACCTTGGCAGGGTCAGGGAGCACCTGGTTCCGAGCAATTATAAATCCAAGGAAGGAGGTTTGATCAGTGTGGAACTCACATTTCTCAGCCTTGACGAACAGCTGGTTCTCCAGGAGGCGCTGTAATACCCTGCGGACATGCACCCGATGTTCCTCTAGTGTGCGGGAGAAGATGAGGATGTCATCAAGATAAACAAAAACAAACGAGTTCAGAAAATCCCGTAGTACATCATTTATCAAACGCTGGAAGACGGCTGGAGCGTTAGTTAACCCAAACGGCATTACCAGGTACTCAAAATGACCGCTGGGGGTCCGAAAAGCCGTCTTCCACTCATCTCCTTCTCTAATGCGCACTAGATGGTAGGCATTCCTAAGGTCCAGTTTAGTAAACCAGGATGACCCTGGAGGGAGTCGAAAGCAGTGTTCATCAAGGGCAGAGTATATTTGTCTTTGACTGTTATTTCATTCAGTCCCCGGAAGTCAATGCAGGGGCGTAGTGAACCGTCTTTCTTTCCAACAAAAAAAAATCCGGCACCCACTGCCGAAGACGACGGGCGGATGATACCAGAGGCCAAGGACTCCTTGATGTATGTGTCCATGGCCTCGCGCTCCGGGGCTGATAGACTGTAAAGGCAGCTAGCAGGAAGAGGGGCCCCAGCCTTCAGATTGATAGCGCAGTCATACGGACGATGGTGGGGTAAGGACAACGCCCGAGACTTGCTAAACACTTGCCCCAAATCGTGATAAACCTCTGGCACTTTAGACAAATCCGGTGGGGATGAATCAGGCAGAGGCACCTTAACGGATGGGGCGCACGCCGCTGATTGGAGGCAGGCGCTAAGGCAGAATGTACTCCATGCCGTTATTCTCCCAGCTTGCCAGTCAATGGTGGGGTTATGTAGGCGCAGCCAGGGATACCCCAGAATAACGGGCGAAGAAGAAACGGGCAGCACTAGGAACTGAATTTCCTCCCTGTGATTTCCTGAGACAATTATTGACACAGGGGCTGTCTGAAGGTCAATGGTGGTCAAAGAAGCCTTAGACAGGGTAATAAGTTTGACAGGGGGTTCTAAAGTCTGACAGCTAAGGCCCATTCGGGTTGCCAGGTCTCTAGAAATGAAATTCTGCTCAGCTCCAGAATCTACTAACGCTAGTGTGGAGTGTTCTGTATGTGTATGAATAAGTCTGAGGGGTAAACAACAACAAGTAAGGGGTTCTTCTGAGTTCTTGCCCGTGAATCCCCCTACTGCGATCCACGGGGCCTGTCCCTTTTAACTTATTTGGGCTTCGAACACCCATGTGACTCCTTCCCACAATAGAAACATAGGCCTTGATCCCTACGGCGTTGTTTTCTCAGCCTGCTGATATCGTTAGAATGACCAATGATATGGCTTCCTGATCCGGGGGATTCCTCTGACGTCGAGGTAAGAGCGAGCAGAGGGGGAGTTAGGGGACGCGAGGGCGGGGTTTAAGCCGAACGGGGAAGTAGTTCGCCGTTCAGCCGCCCCGCTCCCTTAATCTGCTATCGAGACTAACTGCTAGGGCATAATAAATCACGCAAATTGTCTGGTTGTCTCGGCCGCTAACTCTTCCTTTAGCTCGTCGTTGAGACTACGTAGGAAAATGGCCACATAGTGATGGGTCCCCCCACCCAATCTCTGCGGCCAGGACCCGGAAGTCAATAGCGTAATCAGCAGCTGATCTCTTTCCCTGCTGTAAGCTCAAAAATCGTTTCTGTCAACACCTCACCCCTATCAGTATATCGAATACAGACAAAAACTCTGACACAAATTCCTGGTAAGAAAGCAGGGGATAGCTTGGTTTAGCCATGATCGACTACGCCCAGTCTAAGGCTCTACCTGCCAGCAAATTTATGACATAGCCTATCCGGCTAGAGTCGTGAGAAAAAATCCCCCGGCACACGCAGAAAAACTTGACTCACATTGTAATATTGAATCCTCGGGCTTCCCCGAGTTTTCTCGCTGAACCGGGCGAGGTGTAGGAATAGGGGTGAGGCGAGAGGACGAGGAGGTGTTAGCTTGTCCTGACGCTAAGCTTGCAGGGGCTGAGATATTTGCGGTCGGGGAAAACGTCTGGTGTCCTTCCAAATGATCCAGCCGACCATTAATTAAGGTTAGTTGATTCAAGATTACTGTCTGCTGGTGAGCTAATAAATCTACCCGGGCGCTAGAGTGTTTGTTTAGGCGCGACAGTGAGCTGTCCGCTGGGTCAACGTGACGGAGTCGTACTGACATGTTTCGGGACCCAGGAGACAGACACTGACACGGGCAGCTAGTGACAATAATCTTTATAACAGAGTGAGGGTGTGTAGTGCAAGTGTGAGTGCGTGGATTGAGTTCTGGTCACTGGAGCTGAGCGCCCTGGATGGAGACCCGGCAACCCTGGAACATACAAGCAGAAACCATTACTTTTGTCCCACGCAAGTGACAAGCTACAAGTAGCGAGGCTTACTTGGTTGTAGCACAGGCTTCGTCCTGCTGGGATCCAGCGCCGTGCAAACGTGGAGGTGAAGGTGTCCGTGAACGTGCTGGGGCTTCCACCCGTGGCTGTGACAAGGACAGTTCTTCTCGAGACTCCGGCTGTGACACCACAGGCCGGGACGGTGACAATCCAGACGATGACGAGGTGAGTGATTCCACAGAACGTAGTGACGATGAAATAGCTGATGCTGATGACAGTAACTCCACTGATAACGGTGGTCAATACTCCTGCAACTGATACAATAACAGTTCTGGGATTTGAGGAGCAAGACGTACCGGTAGAACGTGGTGGTAGCGAACCGCTACATGTGCGAGTTGGCGTTCCACCCGTCAGCTGGGGCCGCAGGTCCGCCGCCAAGGGGGTCCCACCTGTGCACAGGGGTTAAGATTAGGAGTTTGAGTAACAGATGGTTCTCTTACGTGTCTGACTCTGAAGAGAAGTCCTTGAAGAGGTAAGAGAGGTTCTAGACGAAGCCAGAGAAGTCCTGACGAGACGAGAGAGAATCCTGACGAGGCCAGAGAGCGGAGTTCAGGTTCTTTCTCCGACGAGGAGGACAGACGACTCCGTGCCGGGCTGTCAGCAACGCTGGCTTTTAACAGCTGTTGATTACCACCTGTTGGTCTGTGCGCAGCTGGAGTTAATGATGCCAATGACGGCCCAGAGGCCGCCATGACAACAGCAGTTCTGTGCATCACGTTGTGTAGATCTCAGGAACTGAATTCAGGGTGTGTCAAACTGTTAATAATTCTAAATTAATATGGGACTCAGCACATAAACCAAAAGGCATTCTTTGTGCACACTTAAATATACGAAATTATTCTAACAAAAAGTGATCAGGTTCATCACCTTCTCATTGATTCAAATATTGAGTTTCTTTGCTTATCTGAGACATGGCTCTGTGAATCTTCGCCCTCAGCAATACTATCTGTACCTGGTTATAAAATGTTTAGAAAAGACAGACAGGGTTCTAAGGGAGGAGGTGTTATGATTTATGCCAAGGATACTTTCAATTGTAATGAGATACATGTTACAGATGAGAATGGATTGGAATTTCTTGGACTGTTTCTTTGTCACAGCAAATGTCTTTTATTCTTGTAGTTATTATAGGCCTCCTTCATTAAATGTAGATTTTTTATGAAAAGCTGGAAATTTTATTGAAACAATTTAATTTGCAAAAGAGGTAATAATAATAGGTGACCTAAATGTTAATTGGGAAGTCAACAAAGTTAGGAAAAATTTGAAAAAGGTTATGGATGACATGGATATGACTCAGGTAATTAATGGCCCTACGAGAATCACAAACTCTACTAGCACTCAGATTGATCTAGCTTTTACTAATAGGCCAGAAAGGATCTTGAAGTCATACAATATGCTCACAGGATTGTCTGATCACAATCTTATAATGGTCACAAGAAAATTAAATAAAAAGCTCTTCAAATCCTTGGCCGCCAGTGAATTCTATAGAATACCAAAACAGGAACAACAAAATTTTTGAGATTCAATTCAAGAAGTAAATTGGGATGAATTACTCGTTGGCAAAAATTTAGATCAGAATTGCTCTAATTTTGCCAACAAAATACAACAAATTATTATACAATTTACACAGATAATTAAATTAAAAACTAGAAAGAATAGCCTTCCTTGGTTAAACAAATTTATTCTGAAATTGATGAAAGAACAAGATCACTTTTTGAAGTTGTCAGTTAAATCAGGACACAACAGGCACCAATTTATTTCACTGAGAAATAGGGTAGTGAAAGAAATAAGAAAATCTAAAGCTGACTTTTTCATTACTGTTTTGAATAGTGTGGAGGGGAAATTCTAAAATAACTGGAATTATATTAAAAAATTATAGGGTGATTCCCAAAAAAACAAACAAAAACTAATGCAAATTCAATTAAATGGAAACATCTGACGGAACCTCAAGTGATGGCTGATTCTTTTAACAACTACTTCATTGAATCTGTGTCAGAAATTTCTGGTAAGTTTATAGTAAAACAAAGGAAGGAATACCTGTATTGTCTGCAACGTGGTCTTTTACCATTACAAATATTACTGAGACCAAAGTTATCGATTTAATTCAATCACTCAAACCATCTAAAGGCAAAGGATATTTTTGGAATGGACACGAACATGCTCAAAGATTTAGGTTCAGTTCTTGCCACTGCTATTGCTTCAATCATTAATCTTTCAATTTCATCTGGCCATTTTCCAAAGGCCTGGAAATCTGCTATTGTTACCCCTGTCTTTAATCTGGGTGACCCAACTTTTCTGCATAACTACCAACCAATAAGTATTCTTCCGGCCATTTCCAAAATTGCAGAAAATGGGTGGCAGAGCAGATTGTCCATTATTTAAACAGCAGTTCCCCCCTCTCTCCACGTCATGCAGTTTGGTTTCAGATCCAAGCATTCCACTGAAATGGCTACTTGCCTCTCATTAGAAAATAAAATCTTCCCTTGATAAGGGTGGAGTTGTAGGGGGCGGTGTTTTTGGACCTTAGGAAAGCATTGATACAGTAAATCACTCTGTTCTTCTTACCAAGCCATTTAAATTAACTTTCTCACAACACTGTGAGCTGGATTGAATCATATCTGCATGATCGAACACAGTCTGTATTAGTTAACAACTGCAGATCTGATTCTCTTAGGCTAACTTCTGGAGTCCCTCAGGGATCAATATTAGGCCCCCTTTTATTTAGTCTTTATATTAATGATTTGCCCACTGTTTGTCCTGAAGCTGAATGCTTAACGTATGCAGATGACACGGTTTTCTTTGTTCATGGTCACTCCAAAGACACTGTTGCTGCTAAACTCAGTAAAACAGTGTCCTGTGTCACAACTTGGTTGCAGGAGTGCTGTCTACAGTTAAATGTTTCTAAAACTGTCGGCATGTATTTCACTAAAATAAATAGTGTCACCTATTACTATCACCGTCATCCCTGTCATCTGTTGCTATCCCTGTGCTGTTGCAATCCTGGAATTTCCCCATTGTGGGACTAATAAAGGCTTATCTTATCTTATCTTATCTTATCTTACCTGATCCTGACATATATGTTAATGGAGGAAAAATACAAATTGTTAGCCAATATAAATATCTTGGGTTTATAATAGATTCACAGCTTTCCTTTAAAGCCCATGTTGCTAAATTGAGTAAAAAAAAAATCAAGTTAAATCTTGCAAATTTTCGTGCAATTCGAAATGAAATGTCAACTGAAGCCGCAAAAATATACTTGCAATCAATGATTCTCAGTCACTTCAATTATTGCCTAACTAGCTGGTCCCAGGCGCGTCTGAGTGCAAAAAAACCACTGGAAGCTTTGTACAAACAAGCAGTCAAAGCTATGGATAAAAAACCTAGGTATTATCATCATTGTGCAATTTTAAAAAAAATACAGTCTTTTAAACTGGGATAGTCTTTATACATTTGCAGATTTAAATTTGATTTATAAAGTACTGCATGATTTGGCTCCAGATCCTCTGGCAGAGTTCATCAGCCAAAGAAACAGTTCTGAGCATGTCACTCGAGTCTCTGCGCAGGAGCACTTTCAGTAAGTCAGCCTGGTCAGTGAGGGGCGCCAGTGAGTGGAACTCAGTACCTGAGGAGGTTAAACTGCTTACAACATACAAGGCCTTCACAAAAAAATTGAAAATGTGGCTTATAAACACCTATAGTTGCCAACACTAAAAGATAGGTCTGTTGTGATGTTTGATGTTGTCATTAAATGTACGGTGCCTTCTTAATGTTTAATTATGTTTTTTTTTTTTTTGTAGATGCATTTTATTGCTTTTTTACATCTTGGCCAGGGGACTACAGATGAAAACTAGCCTTTTGGCTAATTCTGGCTTTTTTTTAACCATGTGTAAACATGTGTTTTATGAAATTGCATTGTCCCTTTTCAAATAAACTAAACTAAACTGGATGTGGTCTATTTTGTTGTCAAGTGAGCGTATGTTGGCCGGGATGAGAGAAGGGATCAGGAGTCTGTGAGGGCTAGTGGTTAGCTTTGTTTGGATACCTCCACATTTACCGTCTCCGGCGTCTCCATCTGGGATGGGGCATGGCAGTAGAGACCGAGGATGTGGAGGGCTGGTGAAGAATACCCTTGCCATGGAGGTCCTCTCTAATGCTCTGATCCAAGACATAATCTTGGGACATATTCCTTATCTCCAGAAGGCTGTGGCGACTGTAGCTTGTGCGCAGCATCGTATATGTACATTAAACAATTTAACACTAGGTAGCACAAAAACACAAAGAAAAGAGAAAAAAAAACTTCACTATCATGTGTCTATTTATGTTCTGTAATTCTGGTTCCTGCCCTATGTGTATATTTATTATGATTATTATTATGCTCTCAGTTTTATCTTAGCGCTTTCTGGTTCTACCCTTTAGTGTTATTATGTTTCATGTGCATCCCCTGTCTATGATTGTCTGTACAGCCCCACCCATCCTGTTCTCCTCACCTGTAGCCACTTCCCTGCTGCCCATGATTGTTCCCACCTGTCCTGTCTTCTGTGATTACTCCCTTGTCAATATACAGTGGGGAAAATAAGTATTGAACACACCAACATTTTTCTCATTAAACATATTTCTGATGGAGCCACTGACCTGAGATTTTCACCAGATATTTGTAGCAACCCAAGTAATCCATACTTACAAAGAAATCAAAGCAACGTACTGAACACGCTTGGTGAAATTTATTTTAATATTTAGTGGAAAAGCCTTTGTTGGTGGTAACAGCTTCCAGACACCTCCTGTATGGAGAAACTAGGCGCACGCATTGCACAGGAGTGATTTTAGCCTCTTCTTCCACACAAACTGTCTTCAAGTCTTGAAGGTTCAGTGGGTGTCTTCTATGAACTCCGATCTTCAGTTCATTCCATAGATTTTCAGTTGGATTCAGGTCAAGTAACTGACTGGGTAATTCTAGCAGATTTATTTGCCTTCTCTGGAGCCAGTTGAGTTTCCTTGGCTGTGTATTTGAGATTATTGTCTTGCTGAAATGTCCACCCTCGTTTCATCTTCAGCATCTTGGCAAACAGCAACAGATTCTTACCAAGGATGTCTCTGTACATTTGTCCATTCATATTTCCTTCAATTATATGAAGTCTGCCTGTGTCATGTGCTGAAAAACACCCCCACACCATGATGGGATGTGCAGTGCCATTTCTGATACGGATGCCACAAACATGTTGTGGCATCCAAAAAGTTCAATTGTGGCTCATCTGACCAGACTACGTAGATTATGCGTATAATTAGTAGGATTTGGATTTTGAAATGAGTGTTGAGATTTCTTCATTTACTCATTGTGTTTCTATTGCTGTTGTGGCAATGTATGTATATACAGTACATGTATATGTGCATGAAGGTATATAGGTATGTTAATTAGTTAAGGTTGGAATAGGACAAGATAAGCTTTGCTTCATTCCTGTTCTTTTTTGGACAACATTGAAAGTTTTTTTTTTTTGTTTGTTTTTTTTTCTTAAATGGTGTAGTTGCTGAATACGTGTTTTTTTTTTTGTTTTTTTTTTCAGTAACCGCTGTTTTATAACACTTCAACTCCGCGTGCAGTAAAAAAAAAAAAAAAAAAAAAGTGCTGTGTTGCGCTGTAAAAAAGTTGCACTGGTGCGGCATAGTTATTACAACACCTTTTCCCCCGGCTTCACTGATGTTAAAGGCAAGTTAAATTTGTGTTTATTTCAAAAACAAAGCCTTATCTCAGAATTCTGGCAAATTAAAAATCTAGAAATATGGCAATACAATGATAGAAGCCTTTAGTTGCACTTAATTTTGACCGGGTGAGCTGAAAAGCTGGTAACAGACAGATACACGCACACACACAGACGCATTAACTGATTACAATATGCCTCTCCGTTTCACCAAGGCATAATAAATCCTGGAGAATGATTACACATGGAGCAGAAAATTAAGAACAGTAAATTTTGCAATGAGATTTTTTTTTTCTTTTGGTCACATATTTGGGAGATTATATTTTTTTTTTCTTTTTTTAATTCCCCCTTCTCTCGGTTTTTGGCATTCCAGCACCATGGACAGCGAGACTTCTTCACATTTCTCTTGCGTCCATGCATGTCTGAAGTGAGTTTCGATTTTAAAACATCTGCTTCCACCAGCATTTCTACTGCTGGTACTATCGTTACAGAGAAATTAGCACCGGGTGCTAATTTGTAATTTGTAATTTATAATTATATACTGCTCACTGCACAATGTTCATTTGCACACTGTACACAGGTTTATGTCATCTCAGGTTCACATCATCTCTGATATCAATATACCACTACCACTATAGTCATCCAGTGAATTTTCAATTTCATTCCTCGTTTGACTGCATCAACTGCTTTAGCTGTCCAAATTGCCTAATGTGTGTTATTAGTACTCATTAGTATTTAGTATCAAGGTGTGCTTAGGAGTCCTAATTGCCTAACTGTGTATTGGCCCTGTGATGGACTGGCGATCTGTCCAGGGTGTACCCTGCCTCTCGCCCAAAGATGCTGGGATAGGCTCCAGTCCCCCCGCAACCCGAAAAGGATTAAGCGGAAGAAGATGGATGGATGGATGTATTGGTGTGTGTGTTATTAGCATCCATTAGTATTAGGATTGAGTTATTGTGTTACTGTGTTACTGCCTTATTAGGATCATTGTGTACCTATTACCTTGGCATTTGTTCAGAGAGCAAAGCAAGAATTTTATTGCTCAGGAAATGTATAACTGTGCAAATGATAATAAAGCTTTTGAATACTGAATCTTGAATTTCAGTCAACATTTGCCAATAGAGCTTAACAGGCCGACTTAGGCAAGCTCTGCATAACTCAGGAACTTTTACAAACTGAGCACAACTTTCATCAATGTGTATTTCCAAACGTCAACAAATTTTCAGCATGCTGGAAATTTTCAAAGAACACAACTTTCGCCAGCATTTGCCAAAAAATACCAACATTAACTTTAACCAACTTTTGCCAGCAGACCCAGACATTTGCCAAAATGGTAGTAAACAGTGGTCCAAACGTTGTAGTGTGATCTCCACCCTTAAAGTGACACTCCGTTTTTTCTGTTTTCAACACGTCTGTAACATGTTTCTTGTGATTTACAAGACATATCAAGAGCAAAATCATTCCAAACTCCCAAGTATGTGTTTTCTGGTGTGAATGTCTGCTTAAGCTCCACCGCCCAAAAAAGGCAGATTTGGACAGAGTCTTTCTACCTACACCAGCATTCCTGCTTAGACTGATTGGTTAATGTTATAACCAATCAGGCTAAGCACTGAGACCCCTACTTGACTCTCTCAGGGGAAGAGGAAAGTGCCGAGGAGCAAACATGAGCTCAGCTTTTTACAAGTTGGAAAAGATGGCAGATTATATGAGGGGGATGGGGGGCTGAAAAGTTCATAGTTGTCACGCCGCGCCATTCATCAGCGGCGCCACCTGCTCACGCACCTGCTACTCGTCAGCGGCGAAGGATAAAAGCCGCCTCGCCCTGAGCGTCGGCCTGAAGCCGTAGACTTCATTTCCTTTGTATGGACTTCTACCACATTCTCTTCAGCATCCTCATCTCCGGTAAGAAGTTCACTTACCTCATCTCTCCAGTCTGCTCCCCTGTGCACAGGTGGATTCCTCGGCGGCGGACAATCCCGTCCCTCGTCTCTCCTCGCTGCTGCACCGAGCCCTGCAGGTGGCTGTCTCCCGGGCTTCCATCCTTGAAGCGCCAGTCATCTGCCCAAACAAGTAAGCTTCTCTCCCTCGCCTATTCTCCTCCCGTGTTGGTGTGTGCTCATCACCCTGTGTCTGATTTCTCCCATAGGGTTGCCGGCTGAACGGTCTCCTGCCTCTGGGTCCGAAGCAGACGCCACCACCAACACATTAACATTCCGCAGACACGCACCCAAACATCCCTGTTGTTAATAAACAGTTTGAACTACTCTGAGCCTGTGTGTGTGCGTCTCCTGAGCCGAACGTTATGTCAGTACGGCTTCAGCAGAGCGGCTCGGCGGACGGCGGGCTCGCACACCGGTTTACCATCCTCGAGGCTCGGGTGGATCAGATTGTTTATCAGCAACAGGTGGTTCTTCATCAATTATTAGAACTGACTAACCGATTGAACCGCTTGGACCCCCAACAGCCGTTCCTCCCGACTCACCAGGGTGGCGCGGCTCCTGCTGTTCCAGCGGCCGTCCAGCCGGCTCCAGTGGCACCGGTTCGGCTCACGCCGATTCCGACCCCCGCCCGCTTTAGCGGTAAGCTCCGCGGAGCGCGGGGGTTTATTATGCAGTGTGAGTCCGTGTTCCACCGTGTGCCCGGAGATTTTCCCTCGGATCACAGCCGAATTGGTTACATAGGGAATCTTCTGGAGGGGCGTGCGTTAACCTGGACCTACGCCGTAATGGCGAGGCCCAGTTATGCCACCCTCACCTATGACCAATTCGTGAGGCGCTTTCTGGAGGTCTTTGACCACTCACAAACCGAAACGGTCCAGGTCGATCGGCTTCTCGCTCTCCAGCAGGGAAGCCGGTCGGCAGCGGACCACTCGGTCGACTTCCGGGTAGCGGCGGAGGAATTGGGCTGGGAGGAACGCTCCCTCTGTGGCCTGTTCCTCCGCAGCCTCAATAGTGATCTGAGGGATGAACTGGCTGGTCGGGATATCCCTGGGACGCTAGCGGAGCTGACATCCTTAGCGATAAGTTTGGATAACAGGCTGCGCGAGCGCTCCTCGGGGCGGAGGTCTTCTTCTTCTCGCCCTCGTGGAGCCTCGCCGCACCTGTTCCAAGCTCGCCCCCTGGCGGCGCCGCCAGCATCGCGCCCCGAGGAGTCGGAGCCGATGGTGACGGGCTGGACTAAACTTTCCCCTGTGGAGAAACAACGCCGCCGTGAGTTGGGCCTCTGCATGTATTGCGGAGGCGACCAACACACCGTGGAGCGTTGTCCACGGAAAGCCAGTCGGTGGGGTCCGCGAGTCACTGTTGGAAGCCTCGCGGATGTCAATCGGTTAGGATCACCTTCTCAATTGAAGCTGCCCATCCGTTTCTGCCATAACCCTACTGGGCACCTCACCCACGCACTGGTGGATTCGGGCGCAGAAGGCAGCTTCATTTCACAAAGCCTGGCAACCCGATTGGGCATCCGCTGCCAGGCACTCAACACTCCCATCTCCCTAATCCACCTCTCCCGTGCCACCCTCGGGAGAGTGACACATCAAACTGTTCCCCTACCGGTCATCATCTCGGGAAACCACCGGGAGGAAATGACCTTTTACGTCCTTCCCAACTCTGTGTCGCCCGTCATCCTGGGGTATCCCTGGCTCCGCCTTCACAATCCGGTCCTGGATTGGAAATCAGCTGGGATCTCGGCATGGAGTACGTTCTGTATGGGCACCTGCCTTCAGTCCGCTGCCTGCTCTCCGTCCGCTCCTCCCCCTGCTACGGACGCTGCACCCCCGGACCTGTCTCTGGTGCCCCCAGAATTTCACGACCTGGGTATAGTGTTCAGCAAAGCGAAAGCTATGTCTCTTCCCCCTCATCGGCCCTATGACTGCGCCATCAACCTCCGCCAGGGGGCTCCCTTACCTTCTGGTCGCCTTTACAGCCTGTCTGCGCCGGAGAAGGAGACGATGAACGCCTACCTGAAGGAATCATTAAGTGCTGGGATTATCCGCCCATCATCGTCACCCGTGGGGGCAGGGTTCTTCTTCGTGGGGAAAAAGGATGGGTCCCTCCGCCCTTGTATCGACTACCGGGCCCTCAACAATATCACGGAGAGGGACCGTTACACCCTGCCTCTCATGGACACTGCCTTCCACTCCCTCCAGGGGGCGACCTGGTTCACCAAGCTGGACCTACGCAGCGCTTACCACCTCGTCCGGATCCGGGAGGGAGATGAGTGGAAAACGGCCTTCCGTACCCCGAACGGCCACTTTGAATATCTGGTGATGCCGTTCGGGTTGACCAACGCTCCTGCAGTCTTCCAGCGCCTCATTAATGACGTCCTCCGGGACTTCATTGGCCTTTTCGTGTTCGTCTACCTGGACGATATTCTCATCTTCTCCAAGTCCAGGGATGAGCACCAGGTCCACGTGAGGCGGGTCCTCCAAAGGCTGCTGGAGAATCGTCTGTACGTTAAGGCGGAAAAGTGTGAATTTTACGCCAGGAGTACATCCTTCCTGGGGTTCATCATCGCCCACGATAAGGTGCTCCCCGACCCAGAGAAGGTAAAGGCGGTGGTGGAATGGCCCACACCTGCATCTCGGAAACAGGTGCAGCAATTTGTTGGCTTCGCCAATTTCTACCGCCCGCTTTGTCCCCAACTTCAGTGCCATCGTGGGACCACTGACCCGCCTCACGTCCCCGAAGGTCCCGTTCCGGTGGACCGAAGAGGTCGCTGCCGCCTTTGAGGCGCTGAAGGCGGAATTCTCCTCCTCCCGGGTCCTTCGCCAGGTCGACCCCGCGCTGCAGTGCATTGTAGAGGTAGACGCCTCGGACACGGGAGTGGGAGCAGTGCTGTCCCAGCGGTCACCGGACGATGGCGCCAAGCGACCGTGCGCCTTCTTCTCCCGGCGCTTGTCCCCGGCGGAGAGAAACTACGATGTGGGGGACAGAGAGCTCTTGGCCATCAAGCTCGCCCTGCAGGAGTGGCGCCACTGGTTGGAGGGGGCAAGCCTGCCGTTTGTGGTCCTCACGGACCACAAGAACCTGGAATACTTACGGTCTGCCAAGCGCCTGAACGCCCGCCAGGCGCGCTGGTCCCTGTTCTTCGCCAGGTTCCAATTTTCCATCACCTTCAGGCCTGGCTCTAAGAACGTCCTGCCTGACGCCCTCTCCAGGCAGTTCGCCCCCGTGGAGTCGGAGGAGGCGCCCCACTCCATCCTGCCCAGGTCGTGCGTCGTGGGAGCCATCTCGTGGGACATTGAGAGCAAGATCCGGAAGGCACAGGAGGTGGAACCTGACCCTGGCGGCGGACCGGAGGGGAGGCTGTTCGTGCCATCCGCGGTCCGAGGAGAGGTCATCCACTGGCTCCACACCTCCAAGCTCACCTGTCACCCTGGCACCTCCCGGATGATAGATCTCCTCCAACGGTCCTTTTGGTGGCCAGGCCTGCGGAGGGATGCAGCCCGCTACGCCCGGGCTTGCCCAATCTGTGCCACCTGCAAGTCGGGAAATGCCCCTCCAGCGGGTCTGCTCCAGCCCCTGCCCGTCCCTGGCAGGCCCTGGTCGCACATCGCTCTGGATTTCGTCACCGGACTCCCCATCTCCAACTCCTATGACACCATCCTGACCATCGTGGACCGCTTCTCCAAGGCCGTGCACTTCGTCCCCCTGCGAGGCCTCCCTACTGCCCTGGAGACGGCGGACCTCCTCGTCCAACACGTGGTCAGGCTGCATGGGATTCCGGTGGACGTGGTCTCGGACCGGGGCCCCCAGTTTTCATCTGAGGTTTGGAGGTCTTTCTGCAACGCCATCGGAGCCAAGGTGAGCCTCTCCTCTGGCCATCACCCCCAATCCAACGGGCAGTGTGAGAGGACCAACCAGGAGCTGGAGGCTGCGCTCCGCTGTGTGTCCAGATCCAAACCCGCGTCCTGGAGCAACCATCTTGCCTGGGTTGAATATGCCCACAACACCGCTCGCTCTTCTGCTACAGGGATGTCCCCCTTCAAAGCGTCCCTGGGTTACGACCCCCCGCTGTTTCCGGAGCAGGAGAGTGAGGTAACTGTCCCGTCAGTTAGGGCCCATCTCAGGCAGTTCCGCTCCACCTGGGCTGCCGCGCGCCATGCGCTATTGCGCACAGCGGAGCGCAACAGGACTGTGGCGGACCGGCGTAGGAGACCTGCCCCGGCGTACAGAGTTGGGCAGCTTGTTTACATTTCCACCCAGGACGTCACTCTAAAAGGCGAGAGGAGAAAGCTGGCACAGCGCTTCATGGGTCCCTACCCCATCACCCGGATCATCAACCCGGTGGCTGTGCGCGTGGCTATTCCCCCCTCCCTCCGCATTCATCCTACTTTCCACGTGTCGAAGGTGAAACTGGCGGTTACTGACCCCCTTTGCCCTCCTCCTGCAGCGCGACCCGCGCCCCGGATGATTGGTGGCCATCCGGCCTGGTCCGCCTCCTCCATCCTGGACTCCCGGCGCCGGGGTCGTGGGTTGCAATACTTGGTGGACTGGGAGGGCTATGGGCCCGAGCATCGACAGTGGGTGCCCCCGTCGTTTGTGTTGGACCCATCGCTCATCGCGGACTTCCACCGAGCGCACCCGGATAAGCCATCGCCAGGAGGCGCTGCTAGAGGGGGGAGTACTGTCACGCCGCGCCATTCATCAGCGGCGCCACCTGCTCACGCACCTGCTACTCGTCAGCGGCGAAGGATAAAAGCCGCCTCGCCCTGAGCGTCGGCCTGAAGCCGTAGACTTCATTTCCTTTGTATGGACTTCTACCACATTCTCTTCAGCATCCTCATCTCCGGTAAGAAGTTCACTTACCTCATCTCTCCAGTCTGCTCCCCTGTGCACAGGTGGATTCCTCGGCGGCGGACAATCCCGTCCCTCGTCTCTCCTCGCTGCTGCACCGAGCCCTGCAGGTGGCTGTCTCCCGGGCTTCCATCCTTGAAGCGCCAGTCATCTGCCCAAACAAGTAAGCTTCTCTCCCTCGCCTATTCTCCTCCCGTGTTGGTGTGTGCTCATCACCCTGTGTCTGATTTCTCCCATAGGGTTGCCGGCTGAATGGTCTCCTGCCTCTGGGTCCGAAGCAGACGCCACCACCAACACATTAACATTCCGCAGACACGCACCCAAACATCCCTGTTGTTAATAAACAGTTTGAACTACTCTGAGCCTGTGTGTGTGCGTCTCCTGAGCCGAACGTTATGTCAATAGTGGTCAAATTTGACCAAATGTGGTTTATTTTTCAACTGCAGGGATCCAAGCACTGCAACACCGATGGAAGAAGTGTGTGGACCGAAGGGGGGACTATGGTGAAAAATAAACCCCATTTGGTCAAATTTGACCACTATGAACTTTTCAGCCTATGAATTTTTAAGCCCCACGTGCATGTTCAGTTTTTGGCTGTGTGAGCAAGAAATGTTCTTTTAAATTACTACATGTCTTACCCACAGACATGGAACTATGAAGCAATGATTAATAATGATTGATTTTATTTGGAAAAACCTCAACGTCCCTGCTAAAATACAGAAGAGGACATGAGTTTGCAGCGTGCAAGCCGGGGGAGACGCCCCTGGTGTGCATAGTGCATTGGCCAGGCGAGTATCATCATAGGTGAACCTGCAGAAGGATCATTCTCGGTGGAGCGGAAAGGCAGTTGCTGCCCAGCTAGAGGGCTCCCCTCACCTCTCTGGGAGCATCCGCTGGTGTGCCCTGCCGGCTGCATCGTCTCTCCCCGGACCAAGCCGGGGAGAATGCTCCGAAGTAGCTGAGCGCTCCTCGGCTCCTTTCTCTTCCCCCAAAGGAGTGGTCTCTGGTTACCCCCTAACCACCCTCGCTGAGGGCCAGTGAGCAGTTCACCTCAGAGCAGCTCGAAGCGAGGCAAGCTCAGAAGGAAGGAGGCTGGGGAGCGCCTCAGAGGTGAGCCGGCTGGCGAATGGACCAGACCAAAGCGAACTGCTCACCGGCCCCCAGCGAGATGATCCACGGTGAGTGGGTAACCAGAGACTGGCGGCGAGCCTTCCAGCCTCCATGCCGGGCCAGGCAGCAACTCTTCCATGGGTTCACCTATGATGGTACTTCCTCAAGTTAGATCACCTTTCCGGAGCGTAGTACAATGTCGTTGTCTTCTTCCAGCTAATGGTGGGTGGAAGTATGGGTGGAGCTAATTAGAATATTCATAGATCTGTACATACTTAAGTAGGTCAAAGATATAAAAAATTTCCAGGCCATTCTAAGGCAATGGGAGTTTTTTGTGTATAAAAAGCCACAATTTACTATCCTGGGCAAAACACATTGGTTTTTGAGGTGGTTTAAGAGCTGCCGGAGTGGATCTTTAAATCCAATTGAAAAGGGCTGAAGTGCTCCCACCTGAGCACTGTGGGAGATTAGTTTCTTAATACAGGGAGGACCTTGAAGCTGTCATCACAACCAAAGGCTTCTCCACTGAATGTTAAATATATATTTGAGTTACTGTGCTCAATACTTTTTTCCTGTTTTATGTCACACATACATAACTGCATTTATGAACTTAAATGTTATGATTTATTTATGTGTGCGTGGATTTCTTGAGTTAATACCAAAGTCTGGTAAAAATTTCATGTGAACAGCCATATTTGAAATATACTGTGAACAGTGGTGTGAAAAAGTGTTTGCCTCCTTCCTGATTTCTCATTTTTTTGTATGTTTGTCACACTTAAATGTTTCAGATCATCAAACAAATTTAAATATTAGATGACAGCACATGGAAACACAAAATGCAGTTTTTAAATGAAGGTGTTTATTATGAAGAGAAAAAAAATCCAAACGTACATGACTATGTGTGAAAAAGTGATTCCCCCCCTACATAAACCTAATAACTGGTTGGGCCACCCTTAGCAGCAACAACTGCAATCAACCATTTGTGATAACTAGCAATGAGTCTTTTACAGTGCTGTGGAGGAATTTTGACCCACTCATCTTTGCAGAATTGTTGTAATTCAGTCACATTGAAGGGTTTTCGAGCATGAAAATTAAGGTCATGCCACAGTATCTCAATCGGATTCAGGTCAGGATTTTGACTAGGCCACTCCAAAGTCTTCATTTTGTTTTTCTTTAGCCATTCAGAGGTGGACTTGCTGGTGTGTTTTGGATCATTGTCTTGCTGCAGAACCCAAATGCGCTTCAGCTTGAGGTCACGAACAGATAGCAAGACATTCTCCTTCAGGATTTTTTGGTAGACAGCAGAATTCATGGTTGCCTTTACCACAGCAAGTCTTCCAGGTCCTGAAGCAGAAAAACAGTCCCAGACCATCACAGTACCAGCACCATATTTTACTGTTGGTATGATGTTTCTTTTCTGAAATGCTGTTACTTTTACGCCGGATGTAATGGGACCACACCTTCCAAAAAGTTCAACTTTTGTCTTGTTAGTCAACAGAGTATTTTCCCAAAAGTCTTGGGGATCATCAAGATGTTTTTTGGCAAAACTGAGACAAGCCTTTAAGTTATTTTTGCTCAGCAGTGGTTTTCGTCTTGGAACTGTTCCATGCAGGCCATTTTTGCCCAGTCTCTTTCTTATGGTGGAGTCATGAACACTGACCTTAACTGAGGCAAGTGAGGCCAGCACTTCTTTGGATGTTGTTGTGGGTCATTGCTGCACTCTTGGGGTAATTTTGGTTGGCCTGCCACTCCTGGGAAGGTTCACCACTGTTCTCTGTTTTCGCCATTTGTGGATAATAGTTCTCACTGTGGTTTGCTGGACCAAAGCTTTAAAAATGGCTTTATAACCTTTTTACAGATTGATAAATCTCAGTTACTTCATTTCTCATTTGTTCCTGAACTTCTTTGGATTGCAGCATGATGTCTAGCTTTTGAGGATCTTTTGGTCTACTTCACTTTGTCAGGCAGGTCCTATTTGGCTTTCGGGTGAAATTTATGGAAAATGTAAAAAGTTCACGCCATCGTGATATTATATCATGAAAGTAGGGCATTTTAAAGAAGCATGCAATTATGATTTTCACATCTCAAACAATTTATTGAAACAAAAGCCAACAACAGGGGTGGGTATACTACAACAAAAAATGTCAATGTCTCAATAACTCTGTAATTTCCCAGTTCTGTAATTTCTCAGTTTGGGATCAATAAAGTACATCTATCTATCTATCTAACTTGTCATGTGCCCTTGAGCATCAACTACAGCTTGACAATGGCATCTCATGCTGTTCACAAGTCAACTTATTGTCTGCTGAGGCATGGCATTCCACTCTTCTTGAAGGGCACCCCTCAGGTCATTGACGTTGTGGGGTGCAGGGTTACGAGCCTCTACACGGCGACTCAGCTGATCACATAGGTTTTCTATGGGATTCAGGCCTGGAGAAGGTGCAGGCCACTCCATTTGAGGTACCCCAGCCTCCAGCAGCCATTCCCTAATGATATGACTTCAATGAGCTGGAGCATTGTCGTTCATGAAGATGAAATTAGGCATGTGTTGTTCATGCAGGAGCACAATGACTGGATTAATGATGTTATTCAGGTAGTATTGGCTTGTCACTGTACCATTCACAAGGTGTAGGGCAGTTCTGTATTGACTAGACACACCTGCCCAGACTGTAACATGGTGACAAGAGTGGCTGATGCATAGCACTCTCCTTGATGTTTCCAACATTGTTGGCAGCCATTATTTCTACTCAACATTAATCAACTTTCATTAGAGAACAGCACTGAGGCCCACTGGTCCCTTGTCCACCATAAAAGCTCATTGGCCCTTGCAAGACAATGACACCCATGCCTGATGGTGTGGTCAGGTACCCATGCAGGTTGTCTAGCACACAGACCACACTGATGTAAATGTTTTGAATAGTCTGACATGATACTGGGATGCCTCTCACCTCCCTTAAATGTACCTGGAGTTGAGTGGCATTCATCATCCGGTTCTGCAGGGCACTGGTCACAATGGAGAGGTCATCAGTGTGGGATGTGGCCAAAGGACGTCCACTTCTATGTCTTTCTGTGACTCTTCCAGTCTCTCTGTATCTCTGTTGCAACCTGCTGATGACACTCTGTGACACTCTAAGCTCAGTAGCCACTTCCCTCTGAGAACATCCTATTTGAAGCCTCACAATAGCGAGGTACTGTTGATCAATTGTTAGGTGTCATCTTGGTCTCATGATTTCAAAATGTGAACAGCATGATGAAGAGGACTGTTAAAATACCAATTCTTATTGAACCAGAAAATTTATTGGTTGATTCATGGATCAAACACCTGTTGTGAATTTTGCCAAGAAGCACCTTGTTAGAGAACAGCAAGTCATGCAAAAAGTACTGAAACACTGAACAGTTGGATACGTGCATTCAAAAGGTTAGAGAAGGTCAACTGAAGTTCACCTGTAAAGGTTTTAGTGCATTTTAGGTGCATCCTGAAATTCCACCCCAGAGGTGAATATCCATAACTTTTTGTGAGTAGTATAGTATATATATATATATATATATACAGTATATACATATATATATATATATATATATATATATATATATATATATATATATTTATATATATATATGATATACTGGAAAAAATGCTGAGACTTGTCATACAGTATTTTCTCCAATGCACTGTTTGCACCGTTTTTAATAGTATGTAGAACAGACAGTATATAAATGAACAGACAAATGAATAAGTAAATAAATAAATAGCCACACACGAGTATGTGTGCCATGAACCAAGCCAGCGTTTTCCTTTAGGCTCAGTTCTGGCCGTTCTCTGTGGCTCAGGTATCGAGTTATTTATGTATTGTGTCATCTTTTGAGTTCTTGTTGTTTTTATGTTGTAGTGATATTTAATAAAATATAGTGTAATAAGGTACAGGGATTATTTATTTTATTTAATAGTGGGTGTGCGAGGGGACAGAGATAAACAGTCACCCCAACACTCACTAAATAGAATAGAAAAGCGCTTGTAAAAAGGGGGCAAATTGTTACTTAATTAATTTCAATTAAATAATTTCTGTACCTTCAATTACTTAATGAATTCAGTCTCAAAATTTAGTGAGTTCTTTTACTGCCATGACCCAGGAAAGCATATTTGCAAAGGAAAACGCTTCAACTTCTCTCGTTTACAAGTTTATTAACCTCTTGCACTCCGGTGTACCGCGGACGGGCACGTCTCTGCATCCCAGAGCGCACGAGGGCGCACGAGATCACCCTCGTGCACTCTAGGACGCACGAGGGCACTGCGTCCAAGCGCGCACTGAAAAAAAAAGCTGCATTTCCGTTCTTCCACTACAGACACAGCTGCGAACAGATCAGATATGATTGACCTCTCATTCGACTAATAAGAGCCTTGAATTGGGTTTCTGAAACCTTGAAGAACCAATGACTGAAAACCTAGCAAGAAGGACCCGCCTACCAACGCTGTGAATGCAGCGAGCCAATTGAAGCACAGAAGTTCGCAAGCTGTTTTGTGTAAGGCTGGGTGAAGACAGACTGCTGCAGCAGATGAAAAAAAGGACCCGCAGGAAGAACCTGCCACAGACCAAGCAGCACAGAGACCACCCACAAGTGCGACCTGCACTTATTCCAGCAGAATAGACGTTTAGGATTCTCTTCCATGATCATCATAGACCGACGGAGGCCGACGACAAAGGTCGCAATTCATTCACCAAAACCGCAATCATGGAAGCGCAAAACCGCAATAATGGAATTGTGTTTTGACCGGGTCGCGAGACCAGAACCACGAGCGGACCAGCGTCGTGTTCGTCTGACAATGAGGAAGAGAAGTTCGCCAGGACACTGCTGCTGTGAAGAGGTAAGTGTTATAAGCTAAATTATTCTTTATCCCTGAAAATTGTAATCAAAAATGACTTTTGACCGATCGGTAAATTACAACTGTGCGACGCACGAAGTCTGAAGTCTGTGCGCCACGGTACACGGTTCGTGCGCCGCGTCCAGACCATGAACACCCCCCCCCCCCCGCTACTCTTCTGTAGCGAGGGGGGGAAGCCGCGGTGACTGCGCCGTGGTTGCCACATCGCCACATGAGTCTATTCCGTCATGTAGCGATGGCCGATGTCCATCCTCTGTAGCGAGGGAGGGGGGGACAACCCCCCACACACACACACACATACAACCCTGAGTGTCACCTTTCATTAGAGCCCAAGATGAAGCTTCTATATTGAATCATTCAAAAGTTACAGACGTTTTTCCAAACTGTGCCATTTGGCACAATTTGGCACAGTTCAAAAACGCCTGGGAACTACCTGAGGAAAAAGCTGTGTAATATATTCATTTTTTGTGGTATTGTTACAAAATTTTGACCTCAGCTGGATAACACTTGGTTCTACATTTCTGTTGCATTTTCCAGCCCGGATCTGAAGCTGTGTGTTATTTGCAAGCATTTGTATCCAAAAAAACACCCAGGCCAAATTTATTTTCTTCAAGTTCACTATGTTTAGATGACTGTAACTCAGTGGCCGGAGCACTTAGAGAGATTATGACTGTTTTGCCAAAAAATTCAAAGTGTTTTCTTTTAAATGAGACCAACCCCATGAAGATGCTGCAAAGGGTTGAAGAACAGCTTTTGATTTACTTTGGGCACATTATTTTTTGGTGTTTTTAGGGAAATTGACCGGAGTGCAAGGGGTTAAATGAAACTCATTCAGGTTACATGAAATGGCATTCAAATGACGGATAAACAGATTCAAATGATAAAAAGGTGTTAGATATCACATCAACTGTTAATGGATTCCTGAGCATAAAATCTATAGTTAAAGCTTTGTGGAACCAATAGGAAACCAGATTTTATGTTTCAACTGTAATGCAATGGAAGGCTGAGGTATCTAACAAAATCAGAACACAACTTTATGGAGAAAAATTACATAAGCTGATTATCTGGAAAAGGAACTTCTGAATTAATGTACAAAAATGAAAGGAGTTTACTTAAAAATTAATAAGAATTTTCCTTCAGTTTATAGCTTTGTCCTACGGTTGAGGGACTAATTGTACCATGAAATATTGGTTATGTTCAATTATAATTGCTATTTAGGACATCTCGCTTAAACCCAGCAGATAGGAAAATAGGAGTCTCACTTACAGTGGGGCAAAAAAGTATTTAGTCAGCCACCAATTGTGCAAGTTCTCCCACTTAAAAGATGAGAGAGGTCTCCAATTTTCATCATAGGTATACCTCAACTATGAGAGACAAAATGAGAAAAAAAAATCCAGAAAATCACATTGAAGGATTTTTAATGAATTAATTGGTAAATTCCTCGGTAAAATAAGTATTTGGTCAATAACAAAAGTTCATCTCAATACTTTGTTATATACTCTTTGTTGGCAACGACAGAGGTCAAACGTTTTCTGTAAGTCTTCACAAGGTTTTCACACACTGTTGCTGGTATTTTGGCCCATTCCTCCATGCAGATCTCCTCTAGAGCAGTGATGTTTTGGGGCTGTCGCTGGGCAACACGGACTTTCAACTCCCTCCAAAGATTTTCTATGGGGTTGAGATCTGGAGACTGGCTAGGCCATTCCAGGACCTTGAAATGCTTCTTACGAAGCCACTCCTTCATTGCCCGGGCGGTGTGTTTGGGATCATTGTCATGCTTAAAGACCCAGCCACGTTTCATCTTCAATGCCCTTGCTGATGGAAGGAGGTTTTCACTCAAAATCTCACGATACATGGCCCCATTCATTCTTTCCTTTACACGGATCAGTCGTCCTGGTCCCTTTGCAGAAAAACAGCCCCAAAGCATGATGTTTCCACCCCCGTGCTTCACAGTAGGTATGGTGTTCTTTCTCCTCCAAACACGACAAGTTGAGTTTTTACAATAAAGTTCTATTTTGGTTTCATCTGGCCATATGACATTCTCCCAATCCTCTTCTGGATCATCCAAATGCTCTCTAGCAAACTTCAGACGGGCCTTGACATGTACTGGTTTAAGCAGGGGGACACGTCTGGCACTGTAGGATTTGAGTCCCTGGCAGCGTAGTGTGTTACTGATGGTAGCCTTTGTTACTTTAGTCCCAGCTCTCTGTAGGTCATTCACTAGGTCCCCCCGTGTGGTTCTGGGATTTTTGCTCACCGTTCTCGTGATCATTTTCACCCCACGGGGTGAGATCTTGCGTGGAGCCCCAGATCGAGGGAGATTATCAGTGGTCTTGTATGTCTTCCATTTTCTAATAATTGCTCCCACAGTTGTTTTCTTCGCACCAAGCTGCTTACCTATTGCAGATTCAGTCTTCCCAGCCTGGTGCAGGTTTACAATTTTGTTTCTGGTGTCCTTTGACAGCTCTTTGGTCTTGGCCATAGTGGAGTTTGGAGTCTGACTGTTTGAGGTTGTGGACAGGTGTCTTTTATACTGATAAAGAGTTCAAACAGGTGCCATTAATACAGTTAACGAGTGGAGGACAGAGGAGCCTCTTAAAGAAGAAGTTACAGGTCTGTGAGAGCCAGAAATCTTGCTTGTTTGTAGGTGACCAAATACTTATTTTACCGAGGAATTTACCAATTAATTCATTAAAAATCCTTCAATGTGATTTTCTGGATTTTTTTTTCCTCACTTTGTCTCTCATAGTTGAGGTATACCTATGATGAAAATTGGAGACCTCTCTCATCTTTTAAGTGGGAGAACTTGCACAATTGGTGGCTGACTAAATACTTTTTTTCCCCACTGTATGAACAGCTGTAGGTCCAGGTATTCAGCGGTGGCCGGCGCCAGCCGGTGGTATTGTTTGGGAAGGCTCAGCGGCTCTTCCAGACAGCGTTCGGAACACAGAACTCAACCGGGGGGGGGGGGGGCTTGCGAGGGTGTAGCCGGTGGAGTTAGCAGCTAAGCTCCGGGCCAGGCGTGACGTCCTTTGGCAACCAGTCCGAAATTTAGTATGTCCCCAGCCCGCAGGGCAACCCCAAAGGCTGAAGGAAAAATGTTTTAGTCCGTTTCACCCACGAGCTCCTGGTTTCTTTACGTGTTCACATGTGGGTGAGGCAGGAAAAAAAGTCCAAAAATCTCTATCAGTTCACTTTAAAACAGGGAAATTAAGAGTCTACTTTAACAGCAGGGAAAGTCAAAAAGTCCAAGAAAAACATTTAACTAGGATAAGAACGGCTTCTGAGGTGAAGAAAAAAGATTTGAGAGTTTAACCCTCTTTAAAGGCGAGCTCATAGAAAAAAAAAAAAAAAAAAGATGGTTTCTCCTCAGTTACCAGGAAACAGGAGAAAGCTAGCGCAGGACTTGACAAGGTTCAGACACACACAAAAGACTTCTTAAAACTCACAACAACTTAGACAAAGACAACTCAAAGCAATGAAAAACAACAGAAAAACTCTTAAGACTCAAAGACTGCCTAGGGTGGCTCCCTCTCTGTTTTTAAATGGTCGCGCTTCTGATATAAACGTGTGACTGGCAGTAAGATGGACCAATTATCTTCCATAAAGAGGAGTTTGAATGGGCTTTTGTCCAATGAGGGAACATTTCTTTGTCTGTGAACAGCCAATCAAATGCAAGGGCGTTATCCAGCAGAGAAGCAGCCTGGGGGATTGGTCAGAAATAGCTGACTCACAAGTTTCAGAAAACTTTCATTCAGTTCCTATGAAATTCATTATATACTCAATATAAAATCTAACAAAATTAAGTGACTCAGGGCTAATATTCAGTGACCATGCATTTATACTATTACTAATAATTTTAACATTCATTTGAATAACATTCATGAAAAAAAATATTCCTAAGACATGTACTCACATTTAAATCAAGGATTAATGAATTATTGCAAACCATTATTGGCGATTATCTTCACAGTGTCCTTAGAACCCTAAGAAATGAGAGCTGGAAGAGTTTAATGTTCAATCAGAATTAACAGTTCCATATTGCACAATGAAACATATTCCGTAGATGTCCCTTAGGAGGTACTGTTGAGCTGTAGATAATTTTTAAGTCTTGGAATGTGAGCGGGAAGGGCAGCCTAGAGGGTTCTGCTATATGTTCAAAACAAGAAGGCAAACATGTGTCTGTCAGCTTAAGGAGTTTATGACTTTAAAGACTATCATTTCCTGGTACGAAGGCTTGTTATCTGCTTAGGGAGGAAGCTTGAGAATTTTTTGACGTACTTTTTAAATCCTTTAAAAGCAAGTCCTTACCAGGTTTATCTACAAATGGGAAATTGTTTATACTGGGGTCCTGAATGATGAAGACACACAGCAATTCTTGACCAGAGTTGAGTGAGAGTTTCTTTAAGATGAAGAAGAGTGATTTCCTGAATTAGCCTGAGGAGAAGCTGATGCTACAATGTCTTTGTCCTTTTCTTTTCCGTGCCTGTAGCCACCATTCTGGCCGGCGGCTGTTAGGCAGCCTCTTTGACGTACATTCATGTGGGCGTTGTCTAACACTCGCCGTTCTGACCACGCCCCCTCTCTCTTGACAGCCAGCTGATTCTACTCCGGTGATTTCATCCCCGCACCTTGCCCAGGTGTACTCGATTTGTGGAGCCAGCAATGCTTGTACTTAAGCGGCATTTGCCAGTCAAGCATTGCTGGTCCCTTGGAATTGTCCCCTGATGTACATAGTCATGTGTGTACTGTGTGCGAAGAAGTGTTCACCACTTCCACTTTAGCCGTGGTTCTCCTGTGTACTCTTAGCGATGTCGGCTCTGGGGCACTTCTGTGGTTAGATCACTTCTCCTCATGCGTTCGCTGGGTGATGCCGGCCCAGGAACACCAACTGTAAGTTTCTTCGTATTTTTGTATGTCCTCACCTTTTTGGGAACTGTTTGTCATTACTTTAATGAATGAAAAGGTTTATTGTCAATACTACCATACGTGCAATACATACAGGAGAATTGAAATTTGACTTGACATTGGGCGCGCTTCTGTAAGCGCATCCCATAGCCGCGGCAGCCCGAAGACGCCAGTCGAACAGGAGGGTAAAGAGGGCAAGGGTCAAGGTCAGGGAAAACACAATAGGCAGAGAGAAAAAAAACATAGTTATCAGAATAACGCTCGTATAAGCTCACATAAGCTCATATAGCTCATATAAGCTCAAATGAGCCAGATTATGATCACACAGAAAAAAAACCCTCAATGCATAATTAGCAGACAATAGATCACACATTACAAAGGCAGAGAGAGGCAGTGAATGTATATGTACATCAGTGTAAATGAATCAGTCGTGTATGTTCAATGCAGTGTGTAGTGTAAGTGTGTCATTGCTAGTGAACAGCAGAGGGCACCCTCTGGCAACGGATAGATATTATTCAATAAATGTTAATAAATGTCTTGTGGTATAACCCTGCACTTAAGTCCCTCTTTCCACCCCTCTCCGTGCACTGCATAAAAGCGCATGGGGAGGTCCATGACAGAACGAACCAGCCTGCATAGGCTTTAGCGGGTTGCACCCACACATCTGTCTTTCTTTTTGAACTATTCTTTTTCCCACTCAACCTGTTTCCCGGGCGCCATGGCTAAGTTGTTGGAGAGGGAGCTGCGCTTGCTGTGCTTCCTGGAGGAGATTCTTTCGTGGACACTGTAGCCCTGTTCCTCCGAGACAGCTCGTCGGGCTCGGGACACGGTGGTGAAGGTGGTTAATAGGGATAGCCTCTGGAACCATCCAGAGGCAATGAAGATTCTCCGAGACTTCTTCGCTGTGCCATGCAAGGGGTTGGATGAGGATCTCCCAGCATTTGAGCCCCCTGCGGCCACTCTGCCTTTTTCCTTGAACAATACAGAGCTTCTCCACAATTATGACTCGCTGCCCAGCACGGTGCTTAGAATCCCGGATTATCTGGTGCTCGAACCATCAGCAAAGAAGAAAAGGAACACTCATCGGAAGAAGCCTCCAGCCACTCCAACAACAGCCCTGCCTCCTCATCCCGAGCCGTGGTCCACTCCATCTCCGGAGGAGCAAGAGAAATGAAGACAGGTTCTCCTGGCAGAGACTGACCTTCTCCTGGAGGCAAAACCATGGCTTCTCCCGGAGTTGGCTAGGAGGTTGGAGGAATATTCCCCGAGAAGGTCCGAGCTTCAGCCTGACGACGAGCATGCCCCGACCATGGAGATGACCGCTGACGTCATCACTTCCCAGGAATTCAGGCAAGTGGTTGTCCAGTCACTGTTAATGTCACCTGAAACTGCTTGCCTGATTCCTGATGAATTGTCAGCTGCCGATCTTGTTTGTCCTCCTGTTTCTCCTGTTCCTCCTATGTCATTGTTCCTCCCAGGAGAATTCCTGATGCAGGAGAAGCCTTCACCGGAGGAGCCAGAGCTCAAGCCACCTGCTTCCTCTCATCGCCGCTAACCCCGGAGGGCTCGCCAGAAGCACCCAGTTGCTTCCACGTTAGCGAGCCTCTTGTCACGCGGGGAGGAGAGTCCTGCTGCATGGCCATCACACCAGCATGCAGCCATACCGATGGCCACCTCCTTGATGATTTTTACCTCTGCCAGTGCGGGGGCTGCAGTCCCCCCCCCCCCGAATCCGTCCACCTCAGTGCCTGCTTTGGCGGTTTCTCCTCCGCATATCGAGGAACCCAGAATCGCTGGGGACACAGAGGGAGACAAAACTGCCTCAGACGCCGCTGGAGTCATCCTGAACTATGAGAACAGGCAAGTTCCTTTTCAGTCTACCCCTATTTCTGATAAGCAATTTTGCCTGTTTCCTGGCCAAGAGACTCAGGATTTACAGTTCCCTGAATTCTCACCACCAGCGGCATGTGACGACGCTCCACCTGCTCTCTCCATGTCTTCCATGTGTGCTTCGGTGAGGACGCCGGTTCCTGAACCTAGTCGCCAGGCGGAGGAGGAGCCCGAGGTCCTCGAGGATCCTGACCCGGGTTCGGCGGAGAAGCAGTCCCAAGCCGCTATGCTGGATGAGTCACCAGCATGGGGGACATTGCCTGGGGGCCTGGAGTTTGCTATCACCATCATGCCTGCTGCGGAGGCCGCTGCAGCAGAGTCATCTGCCCAGCTAGACCTTCATGAAGCTGGATCAAAGACATCATTATCGGGATCGACGGAGTCCTGGACAGCAGTGGAGCTCGAGTCCAGGCAAGTGCTCTCATCTATTTCTCTCTCCTGTAAATTGGAGCAATCTTGTCTGGCTGTTGGTGAGGAGAGTCAGGTGCAGTCCTCAGCTGCATTGGATCTCGCCTCGCCAGGCTCCGCCACTGCCGGCGACCCTAACCACTCTTTTCCTGTCATCCCTGAGCTCCTTCCTAGGGTCGCTGGAGAGGGTCCATGGCTACCTGGGGTGTCCGCAGATGACGACATGAGTCCAGCCGCCCCGATGGAGGTCGACATGGGTACAGCACCTTCCGGACCTTCACAACCTGTGCATCCTAGCTCGCCGGAGTCCTGGACAGCGGTGGAGCCCGAGTTCAGGCAAGTGTGCTCCATAATGTCTCCTGTGCCTTTGTTGAAGTCACACTGCCCGACTCATGGTGAGGAGGGCCAGGGGCAACTCGCTGCAGCTCCCAGGCTCACCTCACACCTCACTGGGCTCTGCCGCTGCCGGAGACCCTGACTCGGTTTCTTTCTCTCTCCCTCTGGTTTCGGAGCTCCTTGCCAGGGTTGTCAGAGAGCAGCCAATACCACCTGAGGCCGCCAAGGATCCAGGTTCAGCGCTGGAGGCTGTGGAGAGTCCTACCTCCATCATTGGGGAGGTCACCATGGGAGCAAAGAGGTCCCCGATGGGGACCACCGCAGGTGCAACGGTGCTCCAGCCAGAGCCCACCGTGGGTGCTGCGGAGCTCCAATCAGGAGCCACCACAGATGCTGCAGAGCTCCAGCTGGGAGCCACCACGGGTGCTTCAGAGTTCCGGCCGGGAGCCACCATGGGTGCTACAGAGCTCCAGCCGGGAGCCACCATGGGTGCTACAGAGCTCCAGCCGGAGTCCACCAAGGGTGCAGCATTGGCCTGGTCGGGGTCCACCACAGGTGTTGTAGAGCTCTAGCCGGAGTCCACCACGGGTGCTGCAGAGCTCCAATTGGGAGCCACCGCGGGTACAGCATTGGCCTGGTCAGGGTCCACTGGGGGTGCAGTGTTTGCCTGGTCGGAGTCCACCGCGGGTGCAGCATTGGCCCGGTCAGGGTCTGCTGTGGGTGCTACTTTGTTCCAAGCCAGGACCACCGAGGGTGCTGCGGGTCAGCCTAAGGATGCCGTGGTCCCCTTCTCCTCCCTGTCCAATGACCGAGCTTCCTGGTGGGCAGGCCACATCCCGCTCCACCTCTTTGGTCCTGGTGGCTCTACAACATTGGCCGACCGCCAGCGGGACTGAGTCTCTGGGCCAGATGGCCCGTGTTTTCCGGCTGGCCACCGGACTCGATTCGCTGGACTTCTTGCTGGGCCTGGGACTCTGAGCGGCCTCCCAAGCCTCCATGCCTTTGGACTTGGGGGGGGGGGGTTAATTGTGGGCCCTGGGTGGGGTGTACTGTGTTCCCTCCTTGCCTGTTCCACCTACCTCCCATCCGGGTTCGTCGTTGTTGTTCCTGCTGGGAGGCAGGGGTTTTCCTTTCCTTGTGATGTTACTGTGGGTGTCTAGAATCCACCTCTGGGGAGGGGGGGAGGCCTCTGTAATGAACTGAGCCAGTGTTTTACTTAAGGCTCGGTTCTGGCCGTTCTCTGTGGCTCAGGTATCGGGTTATTTATGTATTGTGTCATCTTTTGAGTTCTTGTTGTTTTTATGTCTTTGTCCTTTTCTTTCCCATGCCTGTAGCCACCATTCTGGCCGGCGGCTGTTAGGCAGCCTCTTTGACCTACATTCATGTGGGCATTGTCTAACACTCGCCAGTCTGACCATGCCCCCTCTCTCTTGACAGCCAGCTGATTCTACTCCGGTGATTGTCATCCTCGTGCCTTGCCCAGGTGTACTCATTTTGTGGAGCCAGCAATGCTTATACTTAAGCGGCGTTTGCCAGTCAAGCATTGCTGGTCCCTTGAATTGTCCATTAATGTACATAGTCGTGTGTGTACTGTGTGCCATGAAGTGTTCGCCACTTCCACTTTAGCCATGGTTGTCCTGCGTCCTTTAAGCGATGTTGGCTATGGGATGCTATTGTGGTTAGATCGCTTCTTCTCATGCGTTCGCTGGGCGATGCCGGCCCAGGAACGCCAATTGTAAGTTTCTTTGTATTTTTGTACATCCTCACCTTTTTGGGAACTAGTTGTCATTACTTTAATAAATGTGTTATGGTGTAACCCTGCACGTAAGTCCCTCTTTCCACCCCTGCCCATGCACTGCGTAAAAGCACATGGGGAGGTCCATGACAATGTGAAAGTGCAATCTTCAGTTAATGTATTTTCAGCTTAAGTCTACAAAGTTTACACATCGTTTCTGTCTTTTCTCTTCCCTCTTGGCTGTATTTTTCGCCCCATTCCCAAACATTCTGCCTCAAAGCAATTTTGCCTGATTTGCACAAAAACAAGCAGCTCTGTCCATGTAAACAAACCCCCCAAAAGTAACTTCCCAAAAGAAAATGTACTGACAACAGTAATTACACTGACACTGACAACAGTGTTTATGTATTTATATATTTATTCCATCTAGCTACAATGCTCCGCACTGTGTGTCTATATATTTATATATTTATATGTACATATGTATACTCGCTGCTCTTCTTTTTTCTTGTCTTCTGATTGTTGCTCTGAGTGTTGCTATCCCTGTGCTGTTGCAATCCTGGAATTTCCCATTGTGGGACTAATAAAGGCTTATCTTATCTTAATTAGCAATATTTAAAAAAAAAAAAACAATAAACATGTATATGAGTACATATTGAATGCAAACTGTTAAAAGTAATACATTTCCCCACCAGCCCCCTTTAAAAGAAAACAAAATAAAAATATTCCGTCACTTTACAAATAAAACAATTTTTCTTGCTCATAAACCAAATATAAAACTACCACACAAACAGAAAAGCTCCAACCAACAACACATAAACATAAATAAACACATTCAAGCTCAGAGTCAAGGCAAGTAAGCAGAACTGGCAAAGTGTGGTCTTAACATTACCACAGTTTTGAGTATGTCACAGGCAAATAAAACCACGAGGAGTTGTGGATAGAAGTAGGGATGGATACAGTTTCTTTGGTATTGCATACAGTGACCTAATAGTGAGTGCTGTAGTAACATTTCATCTTAAATTTAAATAACTGACCATAATGGTTGCTCCAGCCACGATGATGATTTTGGTGCCACCCCCTTGATGTACTGTACGTGGTGGAAGCAACACCATAGGTCTCCCTTCTTTTGGGGGAATGAAAACAGCCCCCCTAACTCAAATCACAATATAACATGTAATGTGAATTGACTCTACTGCAAGAAATGAATGAAGTGTAGGATATGCTGCATAACACAGTCAGGTTTCATTACTTTCTGCCACTGGAGGCAGCAGCTACACACCAGCAGGCCTCCTCCTCCCTCTCTCAACCTCACAGGCACACATGTGCACACTCATGGATGCACACACAACCATCCATCAAGTGTGTGAAAGATCCTTAAGGCCTTAACATTACTCTTGTTTGGTGTGATAGAGTGCTGGACCACTCCGTCTCATTCACTTGTTCCCTCACTGTTTTTCTCTTTTATTCTCTTGCTCGTCACCTCTCTGTCTCTTAATCTTACTTTCTCATGTACTTGTACCCTAAATCTCATTGGGCCTGCTCTCTACTTACCCCATACTTCTCCATCCATCTCTTCTCTTTCACTGCCTTGTCGCCCCCCTTCTCTGACTTTTCATCCTCACACTCAAGTTTCACACATACAGTCACCCTGAAGTTACAGCATCAATCATTGGTAACTTGAAATCGTAGAGTTGTCTTAATATCGCTGCCTGAATGGTTGCGCCGCTCATCTACACATCACTGATAATATGGTCGTCATTTGGTGTTCCTGAAGTGGGCGAATTGGGGAGACAGACAGGCAGGAGGGTGGGAGGGGCCCACTTTGTGTGTGATTAGTTTCCTTAAATAGAATAGAACAGAAGAGAACAGGCTTTCATGAATGAATGAATGAAATCTTTATTTTCAGATAGATTAGATTAGATTAGATTAGATTAGATTAGATTAGATTAGATTAGATTAGATTAGATTAAAAATTAAAAAGAAAGGAACAGAACAATATACAAGGAAAAAAATCCAACAAAGTCAAATTGAAACAATAACTCCTCGGATTATACAGTTCAACATAAATTATCTCAAAGTGTGATGGCTGAAGCTATAGCTTATAATGCCCACCCATACTGTATTCCAAGAAGTCAAAAAAGTAAAAATAATTGCAAAACAGCTTTATTGTCATTGTACAGCTGTCAAGTACAACAAAATGAATGAATGAATGAAAAAATATGTGTGTGTGTGTGTGTGTGTGTGTGTGTGTGTGTGTGTGTGTGTGTGTGTGTGTGTGTGTGTGTGTGTGTGTGTGTGCATACATATATATAAACAGAGTTACAAAACACACATTTGAATAAAATACCACAAATTAAGTAGGATGATAAGAAGTATAAAAATTACACACATTAGGTAGTGGCTTTGAGGATGGATCAATGTACATGAAAGTGCAGAGTGCAAAAACAGGTGGGTTTTTTTTTTATAATTAAAAGGTCCTCAATTCTGTGCATGTGAGTGTTGTGGGGGGTGGGGGTGGACCTCTGGCTGTTTGTAGAGTGGATGGTCAGGGGAAGAAGCATTTTGTCAGTCTGGAGGTGTGGGACCTGATTGCTCTGAACTACCATCCAGAGGGAAGCAGGTCAAACAGGTGGTGGGCGGGAGGTGAGGGATCTCCTGTGATGACCTTGGTCTTCCTGAGACTGGAGGATCTGGAGATGTCCTCCAAAGAAGGCAGAGGATGATATTTTTTGGGTGGTGTTAATAACCCTCTGCACAGCCTTCCTGTTCTCAGCCGGGGAGCCGGCGTACCACATGCCCAGACAGTAGGTGAGCGCGCTTGACACTGAGCAGGAGTAGAAAGCCACCAGCAGCTTCTGGTCCAGGTTGTGCTTCCTCGGGACATAGAGGAAGTGTAGCCACTGCTGGGCTTTATTACCAGGGCCTTGGTGTTGACAGTCCAGGAGAGGTCAGAGGTGATGTGGGTGCCCAGGAACCTGAAGGAGGGGACAATTTCCACACAGTCACCATTTATGAGGAGGGGAAAGTCCATAATGAGTTCTGTAGTTTTGTGGGCATTCTGTTTCAGGTTCTTTGCTGAGCACCACAGCAGGAGATTCTCTTCCTCCACCCTGTGTGCCTTCTCGTCATCATCAGTGATGTGCCCAACCAAGGTGGTGCCATCCGTGTACTTCACGACGACGGTGGTTGGGTGGATTGGAATACAGTCAAAGATGTACAGGGTGTACAGTAGAGGGCTTAGCACACAGCTCTGGGGGGAGCCAGTGCTGAATGACAGTGTGGAGGAGTCCGACTGTTGACAGTTGGGGAGAAAGTTTTTTATTCAGGAGCAGGTGGGTGGGGAGGATCTGGAGGTGGTGCAGTTTGTTGACGAGGATATCTGGGATAATGGTGGTGAATGCTGCACTGTAGTCCACTACGAGCATCCTCACATAGCTCTTTGTGTTCTACAGGTGGCTCAGCGCTCTGTGGAGTGTGATGGTGATGGTGTCCTCCGTGGACCGGTTCACCCTGTAGGCGAACTGGTGAGGGTACTGGAACTATGGGCGAACTGGAAATATTTCTAAGCTATAATTACAAACAAAAGGATGAGCTATTTAGGTGTGGTTATTATTAAGGTATTAACAGGAATACATCCAGCATCAACTAAAATATTATCAAAATGGAGTTGTTGATATGAAATGAACGTATGCATTAATAGTGAAATGGTTATTGGAGCCATCAGAGGCGCTGCTCATCAGTTTCAATTTTAATTTTTTCTGCACCTTTTAAAGCAGATGAAAACATTTTTTAAAGGAGTCATTGACTACACTTGTTCTACATGTTAAAAGCTCACACAGGTATTAATGACATTTCTGTGACACATTTTGGTCAAATTTTCTTTACTTATTTAATTATTGCAGCATCATTGTGAATTGTCTTTTGCAACCTCTCAGAATGGCTGGTTTCAGTGCATGTCTCTTTAAATCCCTATACCTGCATTTAACTCCACCCTCCCTCATACGTCACTATTGCTAGTCTTAGTTGCCTAGCTCTTAGTTTGAATAAAGCCTGAGCAATGTAAATTTGCCTTAAAGAATGAATGAAATAAGGCATCACTGGTGAATAGAGGAGTGTGGTTTCCATTGTTGATAGGATATGACCAGTCCCTGGAGTCCAATAAGTACAGAAACATTTGTGAATGAATGGCTAAACTGCTAGCTTCAGCTTAGGTGCCTTGGATATCAGTTAGAGAGAATAACACTTTAACTAAGCTAAAATAACATCTAAGAATGAAGCATATGATCATATGTTTTTAGGATTCCCATGAGGGTGAATAGAATTTACTAGTTAAGCTAATGCCAGTTGGTAACGGCATTGACAGTTAAGCTAATGCCGGTTGGTAACGGCATCTCCCCACTAAGGTTAAGCCCAACTAAGCCCAACTAAGCTACTGCTAGCAGTTCAATGTAGCGTCATGGTGAAAATATAACAAAATAAGGCAGAATGATACAAGGTATATTATTACCTGTAGATTACTGAACCAGGTAGAAACATGGATGTCTGTTTAGGTGACTGAAATCAAAAGAAAATAACAATATACAGTATACCACATTTGGTAAGCAAGCCCCCTAGTACCACTGTTAGCTCAGACTAACGCTTTTGGCTCCCCACCCATCAACATGACAGCTATGCTGGCCAATAATAGAGCAGCGTCATGTCCATGAAGAGTTAAAATGGCATCTTGGAGAGAAAATGCTATCAAGGCTGTGTGTTTTTTAAGCGGAGTGTTTTGATATTTTTTTTGATAATCACATAACCAATAGATGCATTTCAGCAGGCTAAAACCTGCAAAAGCACAATTTTTCAATGACCCTTTTAAACAGGCAGTGATGAAAAGTTTGTATGCAATGTATATGATTTAGATTGCTGAATTCCCTTCTATGGTGCATTTTTGTACTGTATACTTTATTAATCCCAGACAGAAATTCAAGGGCATCCACCTGGATGGATGAGGCAGCCATGGTGCAGCGCCAGTCCCTTCACCATTCACACAGACATTCACACCTAGGGCCACTTTAGAGTCTCCAATTAACCTAACTTGCATGTTTTTGGAATGTGGGAGGAAACCGGAGCACCCGGGGTAAACCCACGCAAGCATGGGGAGAACATGCAAATTCCACACATTATTTATTTATTTATTTAGCGAATGCAAAGTCCTTAAGCCAAGCAGTTGCCTCCTGGTTTGCTGTATGGAGGGTGTGTAGTCCTCCTTCCAGTCTTTGGAGCGGGCAAGCCTCTATGATGTGTTCCATAGTTTGCTCCTCTCCACATGCACACAGTGGGCTAGGGATACTGCCCCATCTGTGAAGGCTGGCCAAGCAGGGGCCATGTCCAGTCCTGAAGCGATTGAGTGTAGACCACTGTCTCCTTGGGAGGTTGGTGCCCGGGACCTGTTGGTTGGGGTTTATCACCAGCTGTTTGTTTGGGACCTCCTTGGTCTCCCATTCCTCTTGCCAAGCTGTCTGGATGGTAAAGTCAGCTGGGGGAGGGTTTTTCCAAATCGGCCGTCTGGATGAAAGTCGGGCAGTGGGTGGGGTGTAGATATCTGCATGGATTGGTAAGTGAGGAAAATCTTTAACTTTTTGGAGCATCCTTTGAGTTAATGCTGCTCGCCGGATGTGTGGAGGGGCTATGTTTGACAGTACAGAGAGCCAGGGGAGTGGTGTTGAGCGGATTGTTCCAGTTATAGTTCTCATGGTTGAGTTGAGCTGGGTGTCTACATGGTGTGTGTAAGATGACCTGGACCAGACAGGGGCACAATATTCTGCTACAGAGTATGAAAGGGCCAGTGCTGAGGTGCGCAGGGTGGAGACTGACGCCCCCCATTTTGCACCAGCGAGCTTGCAGAGCAGGTTGTTTCGTACTTTCACCTTAGCAGCCGTCCCCTTTAGATGTTCCTTGAAGGATAAGGTCCTATCAAGGGTCACTCCAAGATAAGTTGGATTTGGGGCATGCTTAAGCTTGAGTCCGCTCAGGTGGATGTTTAGTTCTCTGGCAGCTTTTGCATTGTGGAGATGAAATACACTGGAGACGGTTTTTGCTGGGCTTGGTTTTAGGTGCCAGATTTTGCAGAACTGGTCCAGTTTAGCAAGATCTTCCGTGAGCACCCGTTCCAGTGGTTCAAAGTCTGGTGCTTGGAATGCCAAACAGATGTCGTCTGCATAGATGAATTTGCGGGATTTTGTAGTAGGCAGGTCGTTTATGTAGAGGTTGAACAGAGTTGGAGCTAGAACTGAGCCTTGTGGGAGTCCGTTTTTCTGCATTCTCCATGCACTTGTGTTCTGACTGAGGTGGACTCTGAACCTTCGGTTGGTCAGCAGGGTTTTTATAATTGCTGTTGCCCAAGCAGGGATCGCCTTTATAAGTTTCAGGAGGAGGCCTTTGTGCCAGACCGTATCATAGGCGGCTGTAAGATCGAGAAACACAGCCCCTGTCTTCAGTCTGCTCTCGAAGCCATTTTCAATGAAGGTGGTTAGGGCCAGTACTTGTTCTCCTGTACTGCGGTCCTTGCGGAAACCTGCTTGATCCACACTTAGAATATCCTCTATTTCTGGGGAAATGCGTTGCAGTATTAGGCGCTCCATGATTTTGTAAGGAACGCTGAGTAGGGAGATTGGGCGGTAGCTTGCTGGTAGTTTGTGGTCTTTGCCAGGTTTTGGGATGGCAATGACCTTTGCTGCCTACCATTTCTTTGGGATCGAGTTCGTTTGTGTGATCCTTGTGTAGAATTGTGTCAACCAGGTTAGGGCTCGGGGGCCAAGATTTTTCATGAATTCTGGGAAGATGTTATCGTATCCTGCTGCCTTTCCACATTTCAGGCCCTGTAGGACTTTCTCCAGTTCAGCAGCCTCGAAGGGTTCAGGGTTCGTTTCCTCTACAGGCATTTTTTGGTGTTTTTTTAGCTCAGTTGTAACTGCTCTTCTGGTGTCTTTGTCTTGGGGTGCTTTGGCGATAGTCAATAGGTGGGATGCAACTTGGTTGGGTGTGACGGATGCTCGGCTTTGGCTAGGGGGCTTCTGTGCAGCTCCTAGGCGACGGATGAGGCTCCAACATTTCCTGCTAGAGTGGGTAAAGCTCCGGTCAGCAACTGTCTCCTCCCATTTCTTTCGCCGGGCTGTATTTAGCGATTCAATGAGATGGTCTGCTATCTCTGGGTCCCCTGATGTTTGATAGGATTGTAGGAGGGCAGCACTTTCTCCGTCCAAACATGGGACATAGAGGGGTCGGTAGCCTCGTGGGATTGCAGTATGGGCAGCCTTGAAGATTGCGCTGCAGAAGTGGTTGTATGCTTCATCTACAGTGATGGTGTGGAGTGGGATGGTAACAACGCTCCGGTCCAGAGTTTCACTGAATTTCTTCCAGTTGGCTTTGCGGAAGTTCCAGCGCATCTTCCTTGGGCTGTATATGACTGGAAGTTGTAGGCCAATGTGTACAAGCAGGGGCCAGTGTTGGCTGTGTGGAAAATCATCAAGAATGAGGATCTGTGTAGGATATGGCTCCCCATTCAAAGAGCTGACCCAACACAGGTCAGGAGAATAGTCCTTCTTCCACCTAGCAGAGTGGAAGGTTCCTCTTTGTTTGGGGTTGTATATCAAAGCGAGGTCATTTCTGGATGCCCAGTCTGAAAGTGCCTCCCCATCACTGTCCACTGCTGGGTACCCCCAGTCAGGGTGATGGCTGTTAAAGTCCCCCACATAGATGGCAGGGTGGGGTAGGGTGGGTAAGACCTGCAGATCCCAGTTGGCATTAGGGGGCTTGTACACATTGACAATATGGAAGCCACCAATGATTATGGTGTCTGAGAAATGTGTTGTTATCAGGTGATTTGCTTCAACTATGTCAGAACGCACATAGGTGGCACGTCCATGTTTAGCATGTAGAACATAGCACAGGAGGTCAAAGCCTTTGATGGTGAAGCGGCCAGCTTCCTCTGTGCCAATATGAGTCTCTTGGAGGCAGATTACATCAATCGAATGTTGGAAGGCGAGGACTTCGATAAGGCTTCGCTTGGCTGCAGATAGGCCTTCAACGTTTAGTTGTAATATGCGAAGGGCAGATCCTACCACAAAGTGCTCTTGGGGCTGTTTGCTTTCGGCTTTAGGACTGTGACTAGGATTCTTCTTTGACTTGGCACAGAGGCGTCGTCTCTTCGAATTTAGTCTGCTGGTAGGATCATTAGCTTCCCCAGGCGAGCCCGGGTACTGGCGGAGGGCGCGACGAGAACGCTGATCCATTGCCCCCCAATTCCACAGAAAGAGGCCCTGTTAGCTGGTGGATTTGAACCCACAACCTTCTTACTGTGAGACAACAGTGCTAACCACTATACCACCATGCTGCTTTTAAAAGGAAAAGCAATTCTTATCAAGCAGAAAAGGGCACCTGGTGAATTTTATTAAAGGCGGACTACGTAGAAACTGCAGGTGATTACTGGCAGCACCAGATGGCAGTAATGAACCTTCATCCACTAGGCCAGTGTTTTTCAACCTTTTTCGAGCCAAGGCACATTTCTTTCATTGAAAAAATCCCGCAGCACACCACCAGCTGAAAATGTGAAAAAAGCTTATATTAACAATATTAATATAAGTGTTTTTTTAACATTGAAGAATGACATTATATTATAATGTCTTGAATAGGAATCAAATAAACACAAAGAAAAAAGTATTTTATAATCTTTCATATTTATACTCACTCAGTGTGAAACAAGGGCCTGTTTGGATGAACAAAGAGCTGATATCATGGCAGGAATCGATGAAAGACACACACGAAGCTCTTCCTCCACAGCTCTCAGTCTTTCTCTGTTTTTAGTTTTTACAGCAGTCAGGCTTGAAAAGCTCACCTCACACAGATATGTTGTGGAAAATGGGAGCAATATCAAAATAGCTTTGTTGGGGAACTCCTTGGCAGCTGCCAACCAAAAACTGTCCAATGGTAGATCAGCAAAGCTTAGCTTGAGACCACAATCTTGTCTCAGTTCAGTTAGTTCCTCCTGCTCCTGTAAAGTCATGTCCTTTCCAACAGCTGATGCTGAACTGAATGGGTCCCTAACCCAGTCAAGGCACTCCGTGGAGGCTGAAGAGAAATAAAATGACATTTTCTCCTCAAGAGTTTTCAAATGTTTAACTATTATCTCACACAGTGCAGCAGTATTAACATCTTGCCATTTATTGGTGAGTGGGAACATTTCAAGATTGCCACTTTCCACATGTTGCTGCCAGAGTTGCACCTTTGAATGGAATCCATTTATTTTATCTGTACTTGTAAGCAGGTTTTCATTTCGGCCTTGCATTCGTGTGTTCAGTTCATTCAGATGATGAAAAATATCTGCCAGGTATGCCAGTCTTGCACACCACTCATCACTTGCAAGTAGCTTTGCGTAATCGGACCCCTCATTTGTCAGAAACACTTTAAGTTCCTCTCGCAGCTCATACACACGGGCCAACACCTTGCCGCGCGACAACCATCGGACCTCCGTATGAAACAGCAAGGCTTTATGCTCCGCTCCCATTTCCTCACACAAAGCCACAAATATGCGACTTTTCACAGGTCGTGACTTCACAAAGTTTACCATGCGCACAACATCATCCAACACAGGAATAAGGTCTGCTGGTAAAGTCTTGGCTACAAGGGCTTCGCGGTGTAAAAAACAGTGCGTAATGATCACATCTGGGTTTTTTTCCTTCACTCACTCTGCTTATCCATCACTTTCACCGTCGTCCTGCTATCCACAATACCACCGTCAACGCCACCTGTCGCTGCATCCATGCATCACTAATTCGCTTGTCTCCAAGCACAAGGCAATTAGCTACCTGCTGCTGCTGCCACCTACTGGTATGGAAGAGTACTACATGATTACTCTGCCAGGCGCGAGACCGCACAGGCACACAAATTGGATAATTTCCCACGGCACACCTGACAATATCTCAGTGGTTGAAAAACACTGCACTAGGCCGAAGCAAATTTGAAAAAGTTTTTTTTTTTTTCCTAACGACCTCTTCAAGTTTGTCTGCTCCAAGTGAACTGGTAATTGACTGGTAGCATTATAAGTTCTGTCCTGCTCTAGAAATTTACATAATTAAGTTACAACACAGCAATTTGGACTCTGAGCTGAAAATTCGCTTATACTCACCCTGCTGGTGTAACGTGGTGTCACTTTATCAGCAGAGCAAACATCATAAATTAATTCATAGCTCTACAATATCATAAATTATCATATTTTGCATGACACCAAAAAAGATGTTTCTTTACACTCTAATTATATTTTTTAGGTATTTCTGGAATATTTGAAATACAGCATATTCTACTTTTAAGGTATAAATGTCAATTCCAGATTTTAAAATAATTATTAAAAAATTCAATTCAATTGAAAAAATATTTTTCATATTCAAATTATTCCATTTGTAGTTGCAAATCAAGTTGTTTAACACTGTAAAAATAAATCTGTGCAAAAAATTAAGATTTATGTGTTTAAAAGTATAAAGTTGTTTGAAAGAAGCAATTTAAGGTATATTTAGATCTGATTAATTTCAAGTTATCACAAGTTAACTCTGGAAATTATGTGATTAATCATGATTAATCATGGTTTTGTATTAGATATTGAAATGTTTACCAAGAGGGAGTGTGAAAGTCAGACGTGGCAGCTTCATGTTAAACATTTAGTTTAACTGTAACTGCCAGATATACTTACAAAAAAAACAATTACTTTTTAACCTAAAAAACATAAAAAAAGAGACATGGACCAAACAAATGTTGCATTAATACATTAATAGTTGGTTGCTGTTTTTGTTTTTCTTCTTTTTAATTTAGTTTTTGATGTTCACAAAGGAAACACTTTTTGACAAAATTATTATATTTGAAAAATAAAAACAAACTTGAAAATAGCTAATAGTATAATCACATCTGACAACAGCCACATGAAACAACACTGAACATTAAAGGAACAAAAGTGTCAAGAATCAAAAGTAAGTTGAAGAGGAAAATCAAACAATGAGACAGATGAGAATCTCAGGTGGAAAGACAAGAAAAACTAAGTTTTCTGTAAGGTCAAGATGGATGAGCGGCAGTGCAACCTGGAATGGATTTTTACACTAGTTGTCTATTGACAAGCCAACCAGAGAAAGGAAATGGGTATGGGTGTAGTGAAGATTGATTACTATGGTAACACCCGGGAGTAATCTGGTAGGTAAGTAATGGAGAGGTGAAGTGCCATTCTCACCCAATGTCAGGAAATACCGTATTTTATACGTGAGTGCACTGTTCAAATCATCTGAAGGTTTCCTCCTATGTGGCTGGAAATTGTATTTTCCAAAGTTATTTCAGGAAAAAACAAAATGCTATTATTTCTTTTTGTCATTGTGGACTTTCCTTTTAACATTTACTTTACCTCTGAAAATGTTTTTGTAATTAAAAAATATTTGGAGAGAAATCTTCAGTTTTACTGGAGCATTTAATGACATGATTCTCTTAACAGTTTCTATGTTCCTTTTACTTATTATGCAAGATTATCTGCAAAAAAAATATCACAATAAAGTGTTTGATTTTTAATGTATAAAGCATAGAAAAGTGACCTTGAAATAGCTGAATGAGTTTTTTGATCCTATATCTGCAGGGCTCTTCTTGTTTTGGAGTTGCTGGATCCAGAAAGTAGTTACATGTTGGACAGCAGGTACTGTAAATACAGTTAACTTTCTGTTCCAATAAGATACCAAACTGGACCTGGAGGAATAGTACTGAAGGTCATCATTGTTTCATTGTTAAGTTTCTTCCTTCTGTCCATGTCTGAGCTTTATAAGTAGACCAAGTTATGTAATTTGACTGTAACTTCTTTATTATAAAGACACCAAATCCTGGAAGATTCGGTAGCATGGTACTTAGAAGTTTATTTTCTAAGAGTGAACTTTGCTTTGTCCTTTTAACAGTGAAGTACAATTAGGAATGAGTAGCCAGAAAATGTACTCATGTAAAAGCAGGGTTGGTTTATGGTTAATTATACTAAATAACTATAAGAAAGAGAAATTACTAAAAATTACTTCACTTTGTGACAGTGAAAATGAATTTAGACATGAGTAACACTGACCAACTTTTGAGTTTTCTCCTAAATTTGTCACTTTTTTCTCCTAAATTTGTAACTTTTTGTAGTGAATCCAGGTGAGCGTGCACAATCTTGCCCTGTTTTGCTCTTTGGTTTTGCATAACCTCTCTCATCAGGAGGCAAGGAGGCTGAGTGGCTGCAGCTGGCTGATTCCCCACACCTGCAGGTAATCCAGGGTCCCGGGCTATTTAAAATTCAGTTTGGAGCTGCTCCGCAAGGGATCGTCACATGGTAACCCTGTCTTCATGGCTGCTATGGGCTTGCTCATAGATAACCCTGTCTGCCTGTCAACATTTCTCCTTGGCTTTGGCATGGTCATTCAACAACGTACCTCTTCCCTGTTTGCTCTGGATTCCCAAAACGGACTTCCTCATCTACTCTGGAAGGAAACTGGACCCAAGTAAGACTCATACTCTCTATTACAAATGTCCTAACCACCCCTCACCCCAGGATCAGTTCTTCTCTGTGCTTCATCTGTGTGGAAACCTCTATCTGGATCTGGATGCTCTGAAAACCCACCTAGTAAGGAACTCTGCCCTCTAAAACAACTCTACCACAAATTCTTGCCTCTGTACCAATCTGGCCCATGACCGAAGTGTTAAACCCTCACTTGCTGTTCCTGTTCAAATCTCCAAGCAAGAACTCTATCCTGTTTATCAATGACTCTAATCTAAGTGAATATCAGTCGCCTCTCCTTCTCCTTCCTCCCAACAGAATTAAGAACCCTGCGATGTGAGTCCAACCTTATTGCTTACATGTCTAATAAAAATATTCATTTGCCTTCAATGTGCTTCTGTGTGTTGTGTTCTGCAATTGGGATTTCACTTGTTTGAAATGTGACACTTTTCTTCTCCTAATTCTTTTTTCATCACAAGTTTGTACCTAAAAAAATTGCCATCTTTTAGATAGATTTTCAAAATTTTACACATAAATATGCAATTTTTACTTATGAATTTGCAAGTTTTTAAAAATTAGATCTGCAACTTTACTCGGTGTTAGTTTGAGGAAATTAACTGCATGTACCCACATTATATAGCTGATATGACTGGACACATACAGTATATGGTATGTATGTGCCTGTGTGTCGCACACATATTAATCCCTTTTGCACTATTGCACAATGTTGTTGCTGTCGTCGTCGTTATTGTCTATTATTGTTGTTGTTGTGCAGTGCATATGTGCTCCTGAGCCGCCCTTAGCTTGCTGCTCCTGGGCACTGAGTTATGTAGGCAATTCCTTGCAGGGCGGGTCCGAGACTGCTCCCTTGGGGCAGTACACCCGGGACGCGGTAACTGCGATGAACAGGCTTCCTGTCGGTCACAGGCTAAGTTTCCTGCTAGGGCCCGACTTTCCAGCAGTATATCTGGTAGGGGAGAAGCTGGAGGCCCCTGGAGGTGCGTTGTGCTGGGCCCACCGGCGCGTGGATAAGTCCCGACAGCCACCAACTCCGCCCCACTGCCTTGTGGGTAAGCCTCTTTAGGCAAGGCTAAGGGAGTTTCCAGCAGTATATCTGGTAGGGGAGAAGATGGAGGCCCCTGGAGGTGCATTGTGCTGGGCCCACCGGCGCGTGGATAAGTCCTGACAGCCACCAACTCCGCCCCACTGCCTTGTGGGTAAGCCTCTTCAGGCAAGGCTAAGGGAGTAAACCCTGACAGAAAATCATGCTTCGGGAAGGACAGTCTAGGGAGCCTTGGACGGCATTTGCCCTAGGACCTTGGCCTATAACCAGGAACGTGGCACGCCACCACGCTGAGGCAGTCCCTAACCAATGTCCGGGCTCTGGCATGGCGTTGCAGCTCGTCGGTGTTGCCACTCGTCTTGGATTTCTCCTTGCCACTGGGCTTCAGCGCCGGCGGGTCAAGATGGTGGTGTTGGTGGATTGCGCAGCCCCCTCGTCACCTTGATCCCTTCACCGTGTAGGATCCCTCTCTCCATTTCCTACTCTCTCAGAAGAAGCTGTTCAAGGACCACCTCCATGCCGTCCTGAAGAAGTGCAATGTCTGACCTTCTGATCTGGAGACCGTTGCCGCCTCCAGGACACTTTGGCACATAACCTGCCACCAGGCTGTCAACATTTTTGAAAGTGACCGTACCCGCGCCCGTGAGGAGCGCCACCAGCGCAGGCGGGAGCATCAGGAGTGTCAACCTACCCCACCTGGTGACAGCATCCCTTGCCCCACTTGTGGACGGAGGTGTGCCTCCGAATTCGGCCTTCGCTCCCATCTGTGAAGTCATAGGCGGGGCAACACCACTTTATAGTTTTTATCTTTACCCTAGGAGAGATGGATGTCATCATCGACCACTGATGGACTTCCATAAGCATATGTACATGTGCGTATGCGTATGTGCACTGCACTTTGTATAATGGATACCTGAGTGTTTGTTTTTAGATTGTCCTACACACACCGTATACAGACAAAATAATGGTATTTTACTTTCACATTTTAATACATGCATTATTATTATTATTATTATTATTATTATTATTATTATTATTACTGATTACAAATTTTCATTTAGTGTTGTTTTAATGTATATTTTTGTGATCTGCCAAGGGACTGCAAATGTAATTTAACAAGTTTGCTAAGTCTGGCATATTTACATCTACAGTGGTCTGAAAAAGTGTTTGCCCCCTTCCTGATATCTCATTTTTTTGTATGTTTGTCACACTTAAATGTTTCAGATCATCAAACAAATTTAAATATTAGACAAAGATAACACAAGTAAACACAAAATGCAGTTTTTAAATGAAGGTATTTATTATTAAAGGAAAAAAAAAATCCAAACCTACATGGCCCTGTGTGGAAAAAAGTGATTGCCCCCTAAACCAAATAACTGGTTGGGCCACCCTTAACAGCAACAACTGCAATCAAGTCTTTGCGATAACTGCCCATGAGTCTTTTACAGCACTGTGGAGGAATTTTGGCCCACTCATCTTTGCGGAATTGTTGTAATTCAGCCGCATTGGAGAGTTTTCAAGCGTGAACCGCCTATTTAAGGTCATGCCACAGCATCTCAATCGGATTTAGGTCAGGACTTTTACTAGGCCACTCCAAAGTCTTCATTTTGTTTTTCTTAAGCCTTTCACAGGTGGACTTGCTGGTGTGTTTTGCATCATTGTCCTGTTGCAGAACCCAAGTGCACTTCAGCTTGAGGTCATGAACAGATGGCCGGACATTCTCTTTCAGGATTTTTTGGTAGACAGCAGAATTCATGGTTCCATTTACCACAGCAAGTCTTCCAGGTCCTGAAGCAGCAAAACAGCCCCAGACTATCACACTACCACCACCATATGTAACTGTTGGTATGATGTTCCTTTTCTGAAATGGTGTGTTACTTTTACACCGGATGTAATAGGAAACACACTTTCCAAAAAGTTCAACTTTTGTCTCGTCAGTCCACAGAGTATTTTCCCAAAAGTCTTGGGGATCATATCGATTTTTTCTGGCAAAACTGAGATGAGCCTTTATGTTCTTTTTTGCTCAGCAGTGGTTTTCATCTTCAGATTCACTTCAGGTTCACTTGAATCTGGTTGTTTCCCTCATATTTTAAACATGCAGTTGTGCAGCCACTTTTAAAAAACCTAACCTTGATCCATCTGTTTTTAAAAACTTCAGGCCAATTTCTAAGCTTCCATTTATTTCTAAGCTTTTAGAAAAAGGTGTTGCCAAGCAGCTCACTGACTTTCTGATTGAACATAATATTTTCAATAAATTTCAGTCAGGTTTTCGTCAGAAACGCTCGACAGAGACCGCTCTTCTCAGGGTGTTGAATGATATTTTAATGTCATCAGACTCTGGCAAATGCTCTGTTTTAGTGTTATTAGATCTTACTGCAGCATTTGATACTATTGATCATTGTATTTTGTTACAAAGGCTTAGAGATTGGGTAGGGATTTCTGAAAATGTTCTGGATTGGTTTTCCTCCTACCTTTCTGGTAGGAGGTTTTCCATGGCTGTTGGCTCTTATTCATCTGACTCTGCTTCTTTAACCTGTGGGGTGCATCATGGTTCTATTCTGGGTCCACTTTTATTTGCCCTGTATATGCTGCCACTTGTTTCTATCGTCAACAAATTAAAAGGTGTGTCTTATCACTGCTATGCCGATGATTTACAATTGTTTTTTTTTCTTTTAAACCTGACCATGTTGATAATTTAAAAATTATTCATGATTGTCTGTCCGCAATTAAGGACTGGGTGTCTAGTAACTTTTTGCAACTTAATGCTGACAAAACTGAAGTCCTTATTGTAGCACCTGATAATCTAATTCCTAAGATGGTTAATAGCATTGGTTCATTAAGCTCTAATGTACGGTCTAATCTAAAAAATCTTGGTGTCATTTTGATCTATGAGTTTTGATCAGCATGTCAAATCTCTGACCCAGAGTTGTTTTTTCCACCTTAGGAATATCTCCAAAATTAGGTCATTGGTTTCCGACAGTCAGTTAGAAATTATTATTCATGCCTTTGTTTCTTCACGTTTGGACTACTGTAATGCTCTTTTCACGTCTTACTAAATCCTCTTTACACCGCCTACAGTTAATCCAGAACACTGCTGCTAGATTACTAACTAGTTCCAGTGGATTCTGTCATATCACTCACATTCTGGCCTCCTTGCATTGGCTTCCTGTAAATTATAGAGTTGATTTTAAAGTTCTTGTTCTTACTTACATAGCCATTCATGATGAGGCGCCTTCTTATATCGGTGACTTGCTCCATCTACACCATCCCAGCAGGTCTCTCAGGTCTTCTAATCAGAATTTACTAGTAGTCCTTAGCACTAGGCTCAGAACCAAAGGCGATAGAGCCTTTGTTGCTGTTGCCCCCAGACTTTGGAACTCTTTACCTTTTGAACTTAGATCTGCACCTTCCATTGATGTTTTTAAGAAGCAACTAAAAACCCACCTTTTTTACCTGGCTTTTTAATTAATTATGTGTTGATTGTATTTTTATGTGCTTTTGCTGTCTACTTTGTTCTTTTACTGCTTTATGTGCCTGCATTTTTATTTGCTTTGTTATTTACCATGTTAAGCACTTTGTGACTCTGTCTGTGAAAAGTGCTCTATAAATGAACTTATGATTATTATTATTGTTGTTATTTTCTTGGAACTCTGCTGTCATGAGCTTGAGCACAGGAGGTTTCTGCCTTGCTCAGTCTCATGGCTTTTTCTCTGCATTTATATATTTGTTGTATTTTGTGCTTTTTTGTTTTTTGTTATTCTTGTACTGTTTTTTCATTTTGTTGTTGATGTCTTAGTTATTTGTTTTGTCTTAGTTGTTATGCTTTTATTTTGTATTAATTGGTATTTATTTTTCAGTCTGTACTTGTAGATATTTTATTCTTTAAATTCCTTATTGTTGTGGTTGACAGCTGTCAGTGGCATTTCCTGGTTGGTGGTCTGAGTGGGCGTAGCCCCTGTCAGCTGTCAGCCGGTCGCTCCTCTCTCATTACCCCAAGCTGGTCTAATTATGAATCATTGCTTCCTTCTGCCCTCTCATGTGACCCACACCTGTCATTGCTTATGTAAATTGTTTTTGATCCCATTTAAGGGCAGTTATTTTTATTTCCTGTTGCCGCTGTCTTGTACAAGTTTCTCTTCATCTCCACCAGAGCCCTGCCATCGCTCTGGTGCACTTTATCAGTAATTTGCTCACTTGTTTGTATTTTGTGTTAGAGCACTGTTTGGACTTATGTTTCACGGTTTGCAATAAACCTCACAAACTCACAGTTCAGTGCATGGGTCTCATCTCTCTGCCCCTGAAGGGCAATTCCTGACAGAAGACAGCGGCCAGTAAGAGACCCAGCTGCTGTGAGTTTGTGGATTTTTGGCCTTTTTTTTTTGTTTTCACTCACCTGTTTTTCTGGAGCAGTCGACATATCATCAGCCCATACGAACTCTACAGGTGGATGCAGCTACCCAATGCGCCTGGGGTGGGAAAGCTGCAAAACCTTTATGGAGATGGACGGGCTCATCTCCACAGCGTGCATCGGTCCAACCCCGAATGACGCATTGTGGTGTCTGGGGCTCACAGAGGCAGCTGCTTGCCCGTGCCCTCAGCTAAAGGAGCATGCTGAGGGGGTGGAGAGGATTTCTCTGGTGGCGGCTCTGCAACGTGAAAACAGCAAGATGGTGAGGAATTCCCCGAGGAAACCTGGGCCCGTGCCGAAGGGGAGGCTTTCCCGGGCCTCTGTAGTATTGGCTTCTCACCAGTGTCCGGTACCCATTCCTGCTCCCGCTCCACCTGCTCCAGAATGCCGCCATTTAGGGAAATCCCACCGGAAGAATGCCTCCACCTCTCAGGCAGCAGTTTTTCCTTTGCCGAGGCAGAAGACTCCCGCAGCAGTGCCCTCTTCATATACTTCCTCTCTGGCTGTCCCGCCAGCTTCTTTTCTCTCCACAGCTGCTGTTTCCTGCTTCCCCTCAGCGACTTCTCCCGCTGCTGAGAGGTTAGCCGTTTCCTTCCTGGCTCCGCCTGTCACTGTATCTGCAGGGGCGCCTCCTTCATGTTCTACTGAGGTGCCCGCAACTGCTGAGGCCACAGAGAGGGCAGATTCTACACCTGCTGCAGCAGAAAACATCATGCCCGGGAACACAGCCAAGTGTCCTTTCATTCTCCCACACTTTATGATGATATGCCTTGCCTAATTCCCGGTAGTGAGGCTCAGTGTTTGCAGTCCCCTGAGTCCTCACTGCCTGCTGCAGCTATTCATTTCCCACCTACCCTCTCCGTGTCTCTTCCGGTTCTCCCCGAGTGTCCGCCAACTACTGAGTTTAGCCGCCGGGTGATGAAGGAGCCTGCGGCCCTGGAGAACCTGGTTCCAGCCCCATAGCCATGGTTTGGATGGAGAGAGAGAGCTGCCTGTGATCTGGAGCCTGTGCCGACGAGTGAGCATCCCCGGGCTTCAGCTGTGCTGGATCCAGCTCCTACAGGGAACGGATCTCCTGTTGCCACGCCGGGCGAGCCACCTGTATGGATCACATCACTGGTGGGTCCCGGGACTGCATCGACCATCATGCCTGCTGCTGGGGCCACCACAGCAGAGTTCAAGCTGGATCTCCAGAGGACTGGGCCCAAAACATTGTCGCCTGGATCGACGGAGTCCTGGACAGCCATGGAGCTCGAGCTAAGGCAAGTGCTCTCCCTTGTTTTCATTGTCTCAATTTTGAAGAGATCTTGTCAGGCTCTTAGTGGGGGGGAGCCAAGTGCAGCCGTCAGCTGCACCTGAGCTCACCTCGCCGGGCTCCACCGCTGCCATTGACCCTGACCCTGTTTCTCTGCCTCTCTTGCCTGAGCTTTTCCCCAGGGTCACTGAAGAACATCCAGCTTCGCTAGAGGTCTCCGCGGGTCCTGTCTCGCCACCTGAGATCTCCGTGGGTCCAGCTCCCCCTCCTGCTGAGGTCATCGTGGGTGCTCCGTCCCAGCCGGGGACCTCCGTGGGTGCTGCTCCCTCTCTGGTTGAGGTCGTCGCAGGTGCCCCGTCCCAACCCGGGGCCTCCGAGAGGGCTGCTTCCCTGTCTGATGAGGTCATCACGGGTGGTCTGTCCCAGCCCGGGACCTCCGTGGGTGCAGCTCCTCCTCAGTCTGGGTCTCTGTGGGTGCTGTGTCCCAGTCCGGGACTGTCGTAGGTGCAGTGCCCTAGCCTGAAACCAACTTGGGTGCTGCATTCCAGTCTGGGCCCGCCATGGGCATTACACTCCAGCCCATGAGCCCACCATGGGTGCAGCTTTGGCCCAGTCCGGGTCCACCAAGGGTGCAGCTTTGGCCCCGTCCAGGCCCACCATGGGTGCAGCTCCTCTCCAGCCCGGCGGCACCATGGGTGAAGATTTGGTCCAGTCCAGGTCCACCGAGGGTGCAGCATTGGCTTAGTCCAGGCCCACTGCAGGTGCTGCAATGGCCCAGTCTGGGCCCACCACCGGTGCAGCTCTGCTCCAGCCCGGAGCCACCGTGGGCGCTACGATGGCCCAGTCCGGGCCCATCACGGGTGCAGCTCTGCTCCAGCCCGGAGCCACCATGGGTGCTGCAATGGCCCAGTCCGGGCCCACCGCGGGTGCAGCTCCACTCCAGCCTGGAGCTACCGTGGGTGCAGCTATATCCCAGTCCGGGGCCATCGTGGGTGCAGCCCTGCTCCAGCTCAGTGCCACCGCAGGTGCAGCTCCGCTTCAGCCCGGAGCCACCACAGGTGCAGCCCTTCTCCAGCCCAGCGCCATCCCGCTCCAGCCCAGTGCCACCACGGGTGCAGCTCCGCTCCAGCCTGGAGCCACCACAGGTGCTGCGATGTCCCAGTCCTGGACCACCGAGGGTGCTACAGGCCAGTCCAAGGAAATTGTGGTTCCCCCTCCTCTGCCCAACACCGTCATGGTTCCCTCTCCTCACCCTGACATCGTCATGGTTTCCCTGATTCCTCTATCTTGCCCGTCATTGGCTCTTCCCATTGGGCAGCTGCCTCTTGGACCACCCTTTCTGTTCAGGTGGCTAAAAAACTCTGGAAGACCACCCAACAGACTGTGCCGCAGGGTTGGGTGGTCCACGTTCCCTGGTAGTCCACCCGACTATTTCCATCATGCCGTCTGCCAGGCCTGGGACTTTGGACGCCCACCTGAACCGTCCAGCTCTTCGGTCCAGGGGGCTTAGATGGTTGGGTTTTTTTCCTGGTGTGGGTCCTGAGCGGGGTTTTGGTTTGTGCCCTTCTAGCCTGGTCCCCCCACCACCCACCCGGGGTAGGTTATTGTTGTGCTCTTATTGGGGGAGAGTCTTTTTCTGTTGATATTACCTTGATGTGTCTGGTGTCCACCCCTTGAGAGGGGGGCTCTGTCATGAGCTGTGCACAGGAGGTTTCCACCTTGCTCAGTCTCATGGCTTTTTCTCTGCATTTATATATTTGTTGTATTTTGTGCTTTTTGGGTTTTTGTTATTCTTGCACTGTTTTTCATTTTCCTGTTTATGTCTTAGTTTTGCTATGCTCTTATTTTGTATTAATTGGTATTTATTTCTCAGTCTGTACTTGTTGATATTTTATTCTTTAAATTCCTTATTGTTGTGGTTGACAGCTGTCAGTGGCATTTCCTGGTTGGTGGTCTGAGTGGGCATAGCCCCTGTCAGCTGTCAGCTGGTCGCTCCTCTTTCATTACCCCAAGCTGGTCTAATTATGAATCATTGCTTCCTTCTGCCCGCTCATGTGACCCACACATGTCATTGCTTATGTAAATTGATTTTTACCCTATTTAAGGAAAGTTATTTTCATTTCCTGTTGCCGCTGTCTTGTATAAGTTTCTCTTCATCTCCACCAGAGCCCTGCCGTTGCTCTGGTTCACTTTATCAGTAAGTTTGCTCACTTGTTTGTATTTTGTGTTAGAGCCCTGTTTGGACTTATGTTTCATGGTTTGCATAAACCTCACAAACTCACAGTTCAGCGCGTGGGTCGTACCTCTCTGCCCCTGAAGGGTAATTCATGACACTCTGCTATGTAGGCCATTTTTGCCCAATCTCTTTCTTAATGGTGGAGTCATGAACACTGACCTTAGCTGAGGCAAGTGAGGCCTGCAGTTCTTTGGATGTTGTTTTGTAGGGTCTTTTGTGACCTCTTGAATGAGTCATTGCTGCGCTCTTGGGGTAATTTTTGTCGGCCAGCCACTCCTGGGAAGGTTTACCACTGCTCCATGTTTTTGGCATTTGTGGATAATGGCTCTCACTGTGGTTTGCTGGAGTTCCAAAGCTTTAGAAATGGCTTTATATCCTTTTCCAGACTGATAGATCTCAATTACTTTGTTTCTCAGTTGTTCCTGAATTTCTTTGGATCGCAACATGATGACTAGCTTTTGAGGATCTTTTGGTTTACTTCACTTTGTCAGGCAGGTCCTATTTAAGTGATTTCTTGATTGAGAACAGGTGTGGCAGTAATCAGGCCTGGGTGTGCCTAAAGAAATTGAACTCAGCTTTCCAAAGATGTGATAAACCACAGTTAATTTATGTTTGGAGAAGGGGGGGGGGGGTCACTTTTTCCACACAGGGCCATGTAGGTTTGGATGTTTTTTTACCTTAAGAATAAACACCTTCATTTAAATTCTGCATTTTGTGTTTACTTGTGTTATCTTTGTCTAATATTTAAATTTGTTTGACCATCTGAAACATTTAAGTGTGACAAAAAAAATGAGAAATCAGGATGGTGGCAAACACTTTTTCACACCACTGTACATTAATGTTCATTAATATGCATTGTCCCTTTCAAATAAACAAATATGGAATATATGAAATGGCAGCTACCACAGACACACTCAGACATAGAAATGCAGGGTTTTACATCACTCTATCACTCTATAAAGCAAGAAATCTCTTGTCTGTGTGTCTGTCACGTTCATAGGACATCATAGGATGGCCTATGATCTCTGCCTGAACATCATAGGACATCCTATGAACTCAGGCATCATAGGACGACTTGCGATGCCTGTATGACGGCACATAGACAAATGTGTCTTTATGATGTCATAGGATGTCCTATGAACTCAGGCATCATAGGATGACTTGCGATGCCTATATAACGGCACATAGACAAATGTGTCTTTATGATGTCATATACATCAAGCCTGCCTTCATGTCTTTATGATGTCATTTACAGTGACAGACATCAGGCAACATGTCTTTATGATGTCATACACATCAAGGCTGCCTTCATGTCTTTATGATGTCATATACAGTGAGTCCATGCCGGAAAGTCTGTTTTTGTTCAGATCTATTTTCATGATCCTGTCCATGAACTGGAATTACGACACACCTATCCCTCAACCAGTGGGTCAAGAAGAAGAAGAGAAGAAGACCCACCAGATGGAGAGCAATAGAATGACAACAACTGCTGCACATCAGAAAAGATGCCATGAAGAAGAAACACCTGAGGTTCCAGCAGTACATCGCACCCGTCTGAGACAGGAGGACAACCTTCACCAGCATAGGGTACGACATAATTTAAAGCACATTTCTAGGACATCATAGGACGGCCTATGATCTCTGCCTCATCATCATAGCGCGTCCTATGAACTCAGGCATCATAGGATGACTCGCCATGCCTACATAACGGCAAATGTGTAACCTTGACGAATACCAGTCTACACTTACGATGTCATATGTCTCAAAATTGGCAAGGTGAATAAGTCACAGGGCCAGTCTTTACAGCGTGTTCGTGTTTTCTGCACAACAGATTTCTGCAGCCATGGGCAATTCTACATTGCCGTGAGCAGGGTTGCCAGATCAAGCAGTCCTTGTATTCTTGCTCAAGATGAAGAAACTAAGCAAAAGTGTCGCTTTCTCAGCAATGTCATTTTTAAAGAGGTGCTGACACAGTAAAAATATGTAACCTTGAAGAATGCCAGTCTACACTACAAATGTGTAAAATGCCAAGCAAAGCGCTGATTTTCTCTGGGTGCTCCAGTTTCTTGGTTTCTACTGGCATGCATGGGCCTTCCTGAACAGGGTTGAAAGCCACTTTTTGCTCAGATCTATGTTCATGATCCTGCCCATGAACTGGAATTACGATGCACCTATCCCTCAACCAGTGGTCTGAACGAAGAAGAAGAAGACCCACCAGATGGAGAGCAATAGAATGAGAACTGCTGCACATCAGAAAAGATGCTGTGAACATGAAACACCTCAGGTTCCAGCAGTACGCCGCAGGCATGACTGTGAACAACACAGCCATCTGAGACAGGAGGAGACCCTTCAGCAACGGGCATGCAGAAATACTTGCTTGTACTTGGTTTCTACGGACATGGACGGGTATGCACAGGTATGTATGAATTTTTATTAAAAGGGTGATGAAGGGGTCTGGACCAGAACTTATCTGGAAAAGGAGAGGAGATGTTTAACAAATTGAGACTCTTACTGCTGGTGAAGAGGATAGCTGCTTCAACCTTTTCAGTTGTTATTGGCAATGGATTCCTGACATAATGATTAATCAGAGTCACTTACAGATTCAGGGAAGGGGATGACCAGCAGAGAAGAGGACTTTGTCAGGGTAAGTATGATGATGATGATGATAAAGATGATCTCTTCTGGTCTTGGCAGAGCTGAGTGTTGAGGTAACCAGGCCTGGGGAATTTCCTAAAATTACTGATCCGTTATAATTGATTAAATGTTGAATATTGACTCACTTGTTTCTTTCCTACTGGGGTTTCACACAGGTATGTAATTGAGAGCAGCTGCAGGTAATAAGATAAGATAAGATAAGATAAGCCTTTATTAGTCCCACAACGGGGAAATTCCAGGATTGCAACAGCACAGGGATAGCAACACTCAGAGCAACAATCAGAAGGCAAGAAGAAAAAAAAAAAAAAAAAAAAAAAAAACAAGCAAGCAAGAGCAGCTAATAAACATATGTACGTATTACTATAAAATATATATATATACACACACACACAGACACACAGTGCAGAGCATTGTAGCTGGATGGAATAAATATATGAATATATGAACACACAGTGCAGAGCATTGTAGCTAGATGGAATAAATATGTAAATATATAAACACCCACAGTACGGAGCATTGCAGCTAGGTGGAATAAATATGCAAGTATATAAACACACACAGTGCGGAGCAATGTAGCTAGATGGAATAATATGTAGATATATAAATATATAAACACCCACAGTACGGAGCATTGTAGCTAGATGGAATAAATATGCAAATATATAAACACACACAGTGCAGAGCATTGTTGCTAGATGGAATGAAACAGCATAACCGTCTACTTAGTTATCCTACATGGTATGATTATGTGCCCATACATATTCTCACCCTCCATAGCGACCGGTATGTTCCTAGTTGTATGCCGGAGAGGACCATTGTGTAAGTCTATTGCATCTTTTGCATTCAAAAAACTATTAGTTTGTTACGTCTTTTTGCTATCTCTGCGAGCAGCCCTGCTTAGGTTGTACAGTCTGACAGCCGTTGGTAGGAAGGACCTACGAAACCTCTCGGTTGTGCACCTGGGATGATGTAGTCTGCTGCTAAATGAGCTCCTCAGTGCATTCAGTATGTCCTGCATAGGGTGGAACTCGGACTCCAGCAGAGATGACAGTTTAGCCACCGTCCTTCTCTCTCCTATCTCCTCCATCGGATCAAGGCGCTGCCCCAGGACAGAGCTAGCTTTCTTAATCAGTTTGTTCAGTCTCTTCCTATCGGCTGCAGTAATGCCACTGCCCCAGCAGACCACTCCAAAAGTGATGGCTGATGCCACCACCGTGTCATAGAATGACTTCAGCAGCGCCCCTTGTACACCAAAAGACCTGAGTCTCCTCAGCAGGAACAGCCTGCGCTGTCCCTTCTTGTAGAGTGCATCAGTATTGTGTGACCAGTCTAGTTTATTGTTCAGATGAATACCCAGGTACTTATAGGATGTCACCATCTCGATGTCTGTTCCCTGTATATTTACTGGTACTGTGAGGGGCTGCCCATGCCTGCGGCAGTCCACCACCAGCTCCTTAGTTTTCCTCGCGTTGATCTGGAGGCAGTTCCGATGGCACCAGTCCACGAAGTCCTGGATAAGCCCTCTGTACTCAGCTTCATCTCCATTGGAGATGAGGCCAACGATCGCAGAGTCATCAGAGAACTTCTGTAGATGGCAGTGTGTTGTGTTGTGTGAGAAGTCCGCAGTATAAAGAGTGAACAGGAAGGGAGCCAGCACCGTTCCCTGGGGGGCCCCCGTGCTACTGATGATGAACTAATAATATAACTAATAATAAATAATAATAACTACTAATGAGCTGATTAATGGGACGTTGAATGTGTGGCCATGATCTCACCTTCAGATCAAAACAATAATCCAGATTAAAAAAAAAAATGATTTAAGTGAAACTGAAAATAACTCGACTGAAAATAATTTGACTAAAAGTACAGTATTTTTCATAAAAGCACTGAAATAAGACTAAAAAGTATCCAACAAGAAAACTACCATTAACCTAAGTCACATTAGAAAAGACAGTCTCTCATCTTTTGACATTTGTTTTTTCACCACCATGCTGTATCAGCTTTTGTGGTTGTTTTATGCAGAAAAAACTACTGAAGCCCTGATTTGCATTGTGTGCAGGGAAAGAGAATTGGAACCATTAAAATCAGAGAAAGAATATTGACAATATGTAAACCACACAGAGGAAAACATCTTTTTCTTTTACGGGAATGGGGGAGTACTAAGGATCGACCATGCTACTTTTTCTTCTCTTTATTCTGCACATTTGTTTTTTCCCCCTTCAATTGTTCTTGTCTTTAAACCTCTGTATGTGTCTCTTCCTTAGGTGTCTCGTTCAATCTCTTAATCTCTATTGCCTTCCTTTATTTATAGCATTTATGTTAATGAGTATTGATTTCCTACGGGTGACAAAAAAATTCCCTGCCAACTTTTGGATGTTTCAGCAAAAAAACCCAAATAAATAAATAAATAAAAGTGGTGGTGGCGGTTGTGGAGTTTGTTTTAAAGTGTGCATATACGGTATCTCACAAAAGTGAGTACACCCCTCACATTTTTGTAAATATTTCCTTATATCTTTTCAAGGGACAACACTGAAGATAAGACACTGATACAATGTAAAGTAGTCAATGTACAGCTTGTATAACAGTGTAAATTTGCTGTCCCCTCAAAATAACTCAACACACAGCCATGAATATCTAAACTGCTGGAAACAAAAGTGAGTACAGCCCTAAGTGCATCATAAGGGCGGTGCGGTGGAGCAGTGGTTAGCACTGCGACAGCACAGCAACTCACCCTTGACCATGGGATCCCTGGTTCGATCCCAGCCCCTGACCAACAGTGATCTGTGTGGAGTTTGCATGTTCTCCCCGTGTCTGCGTGGGTTTACTCCAGGAGTTCTCCAGTTTCCTCCCACAGGCCAAAAACATGCAGGTTAGGTTAATTGGAGACTCTAAAGTGGCCCTAGGTGTGAATGTGTGTGTGAATGGTAAAGGGATAGCGCTGTACCGTGGCTGCTTCATCCATCCAGGTGGATGCCCTCAATTTCCCCTCTGCGGATCAATAAAGTATCCAAAAAAAAAAAAAGTGAAAATGTCCAAATTGTGCCCAAAGTGTCAATATTTTGTGTGGCCACCATTATTTTCCAGCACTGCCTTAACGCTCTTGGGCATGGAGTTCACTAGAGCTTCACTGGTTGCCACTGGAATCCTCTTCAACTCCTCCATGATGACATCACCGAATTGGTGGATGTTAGAGACCTTGTGCTCCTCCACCTTCCATTGGAGGAAGCCCCACAGATGCTCAATAGGGTTTAGGTCTGGAGACATGCTTGACCAGTCCATCACCTTTACACTCAGTTTCTTTAGCAAGGCAGTGGTCGTCTTGGAGGTGTGTTTGGGGTTGTTATCATGATGGAATACTGCCCTGCGGCCCAGTTTCCGAAGGGTGAGGATCATGCTCTGCTTCAGTATGTCACAGTACATGTTGGCATTCATGGTTCCCTATATAAACTGTAGCTCCCCAGTGCTGGCAGCACCCATGCAGTCCCAAACCATGACACTCCCGCCACCATGCTTGACTGTAGGCAAGACACACTTGTCTTTGTACTCCTCACCTGGTTGCTGCCACACACGCTTGACAGCATCTGAACCAAACAAGTTTATGTTGGTCTCATCAGACCACAGGACATGGTTCCAGTAATCCATATCCTTAGTCTGCTTGTCTTCAGCAAAATGTTTGCGGGCTTTTTTGTGCATCATCTTTAAAAGGGGCTTCCTTCTGGGACAACAGCTATGCAAACCAATTTGATGCAGTGTGTGGCATCTGGTCTGAGCACTGACAGGCTGACCCCCCACCCCTTCAACCTCTGCAGCAATGCTGGCAGCACTCATATGTCTATTGTCAAAAGACAACCTCTGGATATGATGCTGAGCACGTGCACTCAACTTCTTTGGTCAACCATGGCAAGGCCTGTTCTGAGTGGAACCTGTCCAGTTAAGCAATTGTATGGTTTTGGCCACTGTGCTGAAGCTCAGTTTCAGGGTGTTGGCAATCTTCTTATAGCCGAGGCCATCTTTATGCAGAGCAACAATTCTTTTTTTTCAGATCCTCAGAGAGTTCTTTGCCATGAGGTGCCATGTTGAACTTGCAGTGACCAGCATGAGAGAGTGTGAGAGCAATAACACCAAATTTAACACATCTGCTCCCCATTCACACCTGAGACCTTGAAACACTAACGAGTCACGTGACACCGGGGAGGGAAAATGGCTAATTGGGCACAATTTGGACATTTTCACTAGGGGGTGTACTCATTTTTGTTGCCAGCGGTTTAGACATTAATGGCTCTGTGTTGAGTTATTTTGAGGGGACAGCAAATTTACACTGTTATACAAGCTGTACACTGACTACTTTACATTGTATCAAAATGTTATAGCTTCAGTGTTGTCCCATGAAAAGATATAATAAAATATTTACAAAAATGTGAGGGGTGTACTCACTTTTGTGAGATACTGTAAGCACAAACTGCTGAAGAAACTCTATTTAAAAACATAACTGTACAATGTAAAAATAAGTAGAAAATGCAATCTGTAAATTAATTTTGAAGTACAACTAATGACAAAATAAGTTTAAATTTTTCGTTGATTGAAGGGAGCGTTCTATGTGTTCATGTATTCAGCACCTTGAGGTCATATACAGTATGCTGTGATATCACTTTATATTTGTATTGAACAAGTTAGATTTGACAATGAAGGAAATTGAGGTTGGCATGCCATTTGACTTGAGAAGATAAAAGAATGTGCACAACACGTCTGCTGACAGAGGGAAAAAAGGAAAAATTGTTCTCCTTTACTGAATATTTTGTAAAGCGATTTATATCAAAGATTCAAAGATTTTTATTTGTCAATGTTTCTCTCTCTCTTAGTGGTGTGTGCAATATAGTATAAGGAAATTAAAGGTAAAAGATAAAACCCAGCAATCCTTTATACAGAAAAAGTAGAGTCGTAATACCCGTAAATGCAAGTTCAATGCGGTAGTGTAGGAGCAGACAGTGACAGATTGGACTACACATGATGAATATTGCAATACAGACAGACAGCAGCAAGTATGGCATTGTGCAAATGGTTGGAGTAAGGTGCAGAGACATACAGCAGCAGATGTATAACTGTTGGTGTGCCAAATCTTTCTCTGCAAACAGCTGAGGTAGTTATTATGTGGGTGAGTGTGTTATGGTCCAGGGGTGGGGGGTGGGGGTGAGTAGAGTACAGGGTCCTTATGGCCTGGTGAACAAAGCTTTTAAGCAGTCACGTGGAGCAGGCCCGGAGGCTCCGGTACCTTCTCCAAAAGGGCAGGTGAATGAAAAGGGAGTGTGAGGGGTGGGAGGTGTCGCCTGCAATGTTGATGGCTTGGCGGGTGTGGTAGATGTCAGAGAGGGGCGGCAGAGGGGCACTGATGATCTTGCTGGCTGCTTTCATTGTGTGTTGTAGTGTCTTCCGGAAGGAGGCGGTGCAGCTTCCGTACCACACCGTGATGCAGCTGGTGAGGATGCTCTTAATGGTGCCCCAGTAGAATAAGCACATGATTGGGGGGGGGGGGACTTGAGCTCAGTTTGCAGAGGAAATAGAGGCGAGTTTGAGCCTTCTTTGTCAGTGATGTGATGTTGTTGGACCAGGAGACGTCCTCAGAGATGTGCACTCCGAGGAACTTGGTGCTGCTCACCCTCTCCACAGCTGCTCCACCGATGATCAGCGGGGGATACTGTGTGTGTCCTCTCCTTAAGTCGACCACAATCTCTTTGGTTTTTCCTACATTCAGGAAGAGATTATTGTCTTTACACCACTGGACCAGTTGGCTCACCTCATTTCTGTAGTTGGCCTCTTCATTGTTGGTGATGAGGCACACCACCATCGTGTCATCCGCAAACTTGATGATGTGTTTGGTGCAGCTGGCTGGTATGCAGTCATGGGTCAGCAGGGTGAAAAGCAGTGGGCTGAGCATGCACCCTTCTGGGGCCCCTGTGCTCAGTGTGATGGTCTTGGAAGTGTTTCTGCCGACCAGGTTTGAGTGTGTTTTTTTTACACCAAGGTCAAGACTAAGGTTTGTGTTTTTCTTACACTGCATACCTTTGGTCTGGTTAGGTTTGGTTTCACACTGCTCCTTTTCCAAGTAGACAAAACAACTACGTGATGTACCTACGTCTTTGTTTTCATACCAACAGTTAGCAAACATGCTATTTACCCTCCTAGGTGTTTTCTGCAGCTCTGGGCACATTTGTAACTGCACTTTAAGTTGAAACTGGGGAAGACACCATCATATTGGTTGGTGAGCTAGTTTCGTGAGGTTACAATATTATCCAGGTCTTCATTAAAAAAGACATGTGTCCTTCTCATCAACCATGATGATTTTCAGGTGGCATTGTTAGTCTATTTTTTTCAGACACTCTGTCGCATCCTCTCAGAATATATCTGGTAAATTTCTGCATTTTAATTTTCTTTTTCAACTGACTAATTTACTAACAGCCCTAACCTTCTTATCGGCTGCCGTAACTTGGTGTGTTGAACGTCTGAACATTTCTGAAAATTGCTTCACACTCTAAACCAGGGGTCACCAACGCGGTGCCCGCAGGCACCAAGTCGCCTGCAAGGACCACATGAGTCGCCCGCAGGTCTGTTCTAAAAATAGCACAACTCGCAAGTGAGCTGCGTCTAAGAAGTAATTTTTTCTGCCGCTATTTTTTAAAATCACACTTGCATTTATATAGATTTTAAAATGACAATATCTTAAAAATAAAAAAAAATGAAAATATGTTTATTATACGTAAAGCTAAGGTGAACTCTGACCTAGTTCAAAGGTCAGTACTGTGCGCATGACAAAACCTTTGCGCTTGTGGAGAGTAAGCTAGCGGCCAGTGAAGATAGTGAGCGGAGTGCAGTTTCCTAGCCCAAAAACATGGCAAAAAAAAAGACAGAAAATTTATCATTTTCAAAGTGAGTGGGAGGAAGAGTTCTTTTTTACTACCGTGAAAGGAAGCTGCGTGTGTTTCATTTGCGGGGCGACGGCGAAGCGGCACTATGTGGAGCGGCACTTCACTACGCGTCATGAAACTGCTGCCCACTCTTTTTTTTTTTTTTTTGGACTTATTTTGTACCCGTAGGTAGATTTGTTCTGCAGTCCAGTGACAAGTCACCAGCTGCCGGGCGCTGCGTGCGCAAGCGCCCCTTAACTCCCTAACCTGCATGTTTTTGGCATGTGGGAGGAAACCCACGCAAACACGGGGAGAACATGCAAACTCCACACAGATCACTGTTGGCCGGGGGCAGGGATCGAACCCAGGATCCCCGCGATCCCCCGGCCGAGGGTAAACTGCTGCCACGGTGCTAACCACTGCGCCACCGTGCATATAAGCACTCTCAGTGCTTGTTTAGTTTCTTCTCATGAAAGGACAGTGCTGGTTATTACTCAAGCATGATTCTTGGCAAGAACTGTATGGATATAATTCCAGTGGAGAAGAACACACAAAAGTGTGTTTATTAAATGTAACAGATTTTGAGCAGAATTGCAGCAGATTTGTTCAGTTAAAAATGTGATAAGATTTATTTAATATGAAAGTTGATTTTTCTTAAATGTTGCATAACTTTTTCAAACATGGTTCAACATAGTTCATGAATTAAAAGGGTTTAGTTTTTCATGGTTAAAAGGAACTGGAGAAAACTGGACATTTTTTTAATGAAATGTAAAAGTGATCATCTGAACAATTGCTGAGATTAATAAAAATAAAGTGTTGAATATTGATCTAGTCTGTTGCCCACTCTAAGTTATTGATAATTATTTATTTATACACACACACACACACACACACACACACACACACACACACACACACACACACACACATATATACTGTATATATATATATATATACAGTATATACATGTATATATATATATATATATATATACACAATTTGTTATTTTAGAGGAGTGTGTCATGCTGGTGCCCTTCACATGACTCGATACCCATGAAGTGGCTCTTGGTTTCAAAAAGGTTGGTGACCCCTGCTCTAAACAAACCGGACTAAGGTTTAGTTTGGTAAAGACTGAAACCACCTCACTTTGCCGGATGAAAATTTTGACTCTTTGGTCCGGACTGTGGTTCAGGGGAGATGCCCTCCCCTGAAGACAAGAAAACAGAGAGCCCAAGTCATGCCCCTTCTACTTCTGCTTATGGGACCTAACTTTGGAAAAAAATCTGTATTGGAGTGACTGGCAAGAGAGAAATTATTTTTCAATCCCGATAAAGTTTTGCCAAATACACATAGGACAGTTGTCAACTGAAAAGATCATTTTCTAAGTAAATACTGTTGTAGTTGTCATCAAACTGTAAAAATATAAGGTTCTGAAAATACATAAATTGAAAGACTACAAAACCAAAGTTGTGCAAGTTGCATAATTTTCAAAACAAGCCCAGAAGGAAATGACTGACAGCTGTTTGGATCAGCTGCAGTTCTCACAACACATATGCATATACAGTGGTGTGAAAAAATGGTGCCCCCTTCCTGATTTCTCTCTTTTTTTTTTTGTATGTTTGTCACACTTACACACTTGGACAAAATTGTTGGTACCCCTCTGTTAATGAAAGAAAAACCCACAATGGTCACAGAAATAACTTCAATCTGGCAAAAGTGGTAATAAATAAAAATTCTATGAAATTAACCAATGAAAATCCGACAATGCTTTTGAATTGTGGTTCAACAGAATTACTTTAAAAAACAAACTCATGAAACAGGCCTGGACAAAAATGATGGTACCCCTAGAAAAGACTGAAAATAATGTGACCATAGGGACATGTTCAACCAAGATGTGTCCTCTAATTAACATCACAGGTGTCTACAAACTTGTAATCAGTCAGTCGGCCAATTTAAAGTGTGACAAGTAGTCACTGTGCTGTTTGGTGACATGGTGTGTTCCACACTAAACATGGACCAGAGGAAGCAAAGGAGAGTTGTCTCAGGAGATTAGAAAGAAAATTATAGACAAGCATGTTAAAGGTAAAGGCTATAAGACCATCTCCAAGCAGCTTGATGTTCCTGTGACTACAGTTGCATATATACAACTTGTTACAGTTGCATGTATATGCAACTGTATATAACAAATATATATATATATATATATATATATATATATATATATATATAACAAAAGAGCCCAGAGCAGCCTCTAAACACATTCAAGGTGAACTCCAAGGTCAAGGTACATCAGTATCAGATCACACCACCGTCGTCGTTTGAGCCAAAGTGGACTTCATGGGAGATGACCAAGGAGGATACCACTGTTGAAAACAAATCATAAAAAAGCCAGACTGGAATTTGTCAAACTGCATGTTGACAAGCCACAAAGCTTCTGGGAGAATGTCCTATGGACAGACGAGACAAAACTGCAACTTTTTGGCAAGGCACATCAGCTCTATGTTCACAGACGCAAAAATGAAGCATACCAAGAAAAAAACACTGTCCCTACTGTGAAAGATGGAGGAGGTTCTGTTATGTTCTGTGGCTGCTTTGCTGCATTTGGCACAGGGTGTCTTGAATCTGTGCAGGGTACAATGAAATCTCAAGACTATCAGGGTATTTTAGAGAGAAATGTGCTGCCCAGTGTCAGACAGCTTGGTCTCAGTCGCAGGTCATGGGTCTTACAACAGGATAATGACCCAAAACACACAGCTAAAAACACCCAAGAATGGCTAAGAGCGAAACATTGGACTATTCTAAAGTGGCCTTCTATGAGCCCTGATCTAAATTCTATTGAACATCTGTGGGAGGAGCTGAAACATGCCGTCTGGAGAAGGCACCCTTCAAACCTGAGACAACTGGAACAGTCTGCTCATGAGGAGTAGGCCAAAATACCTGCTGAGAGGTGCAGAAGTCTCATTGAGAGTTACAGAAATCGTTTGATTGCAGTGATTGCCTCAAAAGCTCTACCCCCATTGGCAAATCAGATCACTGCATGGTCAAGTTAACACCCAAGTACGTTCCCCTTGTGCAAAGGCAGCCTGCTTATACACGGACTGTGAGAGGTGGACACAGGAGGCTGCTGATGCACTTCAGGACTGCTTCGAGACGACAGACTGGAGCATACTCTGTGAACCACATGGGGTGAACATCGACAATATGACTGACTACATCACAGAATACATTAGATTCTGTGAAGACACGACCATGCCAGCTCAGACTGTACACTGCTTCTCCAACAACAGACCATGGGTCACCAGTGACCTGAAAGCACTTCTGAACAAAAAGAAGAGAGCTTTTAGGGCTGGAGACAAGGACAAGCTGAGGGGAGTGCAGCATGAGCTCAGAGAGATGCTGAGGAGGTGCAAGGACAATTATAGGAAGCTAGGAAGCAAATAACTGGGTACAAGGGGAGAGTCAGGCAGCTATCTGGGAGCCAGAAGAGAGCTGAGGAACTGAATCTGTTTTTTAACAGGTTCAACTCACAGTCTGTCACCCCAGCAACACAACCAGACCCCCCTACCCCCCCCACCCACCACCCCACCCACCCTCCTGTGCAAAACCTCTCTCCATCTCCCCCCTCCTCCTCCTCAGGGGGCACGAGGACCCTCCTTCACTTCACAGTGACTACAGACCAGGTGGAGAAACAGCTGGAGAGACAACGTCAGCAGAAGGCGGCCGGCCCTGAAAGGCACCTCCGCCAGGACCCTGAGGACCTGTGCCAACCAACTAGCTCCGGTACTGAAACACCTGTACAACCTGAACCTGAGTCTGGAGAGAATACCGGTGCTGTGGAAGACATCCTGCCTGGTTCCTGTCCCCAAGAAGGCATCTTCATCGAACCTGAACAACTATCGACCAGTTGCCCTCACATCTCATGTGATGAAGGTCCTGGAGAGACTGGTCTTAGCCCACCTGAGGCCGCAGGCGAAGACGTGGCTGGACCCTCTGCAGTTTGCATATCAGCCCCATTTAGGAGTTGAAGATGCTGTCACCTACCTGCTGCAATGAGCACATCTGCACCTGGATGGTGGAGGAGATACTGTGAGAATCACTTTTTTTGATTTCTCCAGTGCCTTTAACACCATCCAGCCACTGCTGCTGGGTGAGAAGCTGCAGGTGATGGGGGTTGACAGCTCTGTGATCTCCTGGATTACTGACTACCTGACAGGCAGACCACAGTTTGTCCGGCTGGGCAATGTCTTGTATGGGGTGGTGGCTTGTGATACGGGAGCTCCACAGGGGACTGTGCTCTCTCCTTTTCTCTTTACCTTATACACCACTGACTTTCAGTACAACACTGAGTCATGCCACCTGCAGAAATTCTCTGATGACTCAGCTGTTGTGAGGTGTGTAAGAGGGGGAGAGGAGGGAGAGTACAGGAAACTGGTAGACAGATTTGTGGAGTGGACGGAGCAGAATCACCAGAGGTTGAATGTCAGCGAGACCAGAGAGATGGTGATTGACTTCAGGAAGAGGAAGACGCCTTCTCAGCCACTGCAGATTAGGGGGGAGGATGTGGTAGTGGTTGAGGACTACAAATATCTGGGTGTCAGGATCAGCAGCGGGTTGAACTGGAGATCCAACACCGATGCTGCGCACAAGAAGGGGATGAGCAGACTCTGCTTCCTGAGGAAGCTGAGATCCTTCAACGTGTGCAGCAGGATGCTGGAGCTTTTCAACCAGACCACTGTTGCCAGCACCATCTTCTTTGCTGCTGTCTGTTGGGGTAGCAGTATCAGGGCCAGAGACACCAACAGACTTGACAAGATTATCAAGAGGGCTGGCTCTGAAATTGGTCTCAGACCGGAGACCTTTGAGACAGTAGTGGAGAGGAGAACACTAAATAAACTGCGATCCATCATGGACAATCCTGATCACCCCCTCCACCACACACTAGACAGACAGCAAAGCACTTTCTCCAGTAGACTACTACAGCTTCGCTGTTGAACGGCCAGGTACAGGAAATCTTTCCTGCCACATGCAATTTCACTGTACAATAACTCATTATGATGTTGTATTCTGGTCATAACAATGCTGCCACACTGCACCTTACAGACTAACTGGTACCTCACATTTCACTCTGCTCCTGATAGTCCTTCTTTGTACTATGGGATGATTCATGTGTTTATACAGGTCATCATATACTAAGCTATGATGTATATTGATTTTATAGTCGTGTTAGTCTTTACTTTTCATGGGTAATCCCTTTGTCTGTCATGTGTGTGTTTCTGTTGTTTGGTTGTCGACTGTCATGCTGCTGTTACACTGTAATTTCCCAGTTTGGGATCAATAAAGTACATCCATCTATCTATCTAAAAGGTTGTGCAACAAAATATTAAGTTAAGAGTACCATCATTTTTGTCCAGGCCTGTTTCATGAGTTTGTTTTTGAAAATAATTCTGCTGAACCACAATTCAAAAGCATTGTCTGATTTTCATTGGTTAATTTTCATAGACTTTTTATTTATTACCACTTTTGTCAGATTGAAGTTATTTCTGTGACCATTGTGGGTTTTTCTTTCATTAACAGAGGGGTACCAACAATTTTGTCCATGTGTGTAAATGTTTCAGATCATCAAACAAATTTAAATATTAGACAAAGATAACACAAGTAAACGCAAAATGCAGTTTTTAAATGAAGGTGTTTATTATTAAGGTTAAAAAAAATCCAAAAATACATGGCCCTGTGTGAAAAAGTAATTGCCCCCTGTTAAAACATAAATTAACCATGGTTTATAGCATCTTTGGAAAGCTGAGATCAATTTCTGTAGCCACACTCAGGCCTGATTACTGCCACACCTGTTCTCAATAAAGAAATCACTTAAATAGGACCTGCCTGACAAAATGAAGGAGACCAAAAGATCCTCAAAAGCTAGACATCATGTTGCGATCCAAAGAAATTCAGCAACAAATGAGAAATAAAGTAATTGAGATCTATCAGTCTGGAAAAGGTTTTAAAGCCATTTCTAAAGCTTTGGGACTCCAGCAAACCACAATGAGAACCATTATTCACAAATGGCAAAAACATGGAACAGCGGTGAACCTTGCCAGCAGCAGCCGGCTGACCAAAATTACCCCAAGAGCGCAGCGATGACTCATCCAAGAGGTCACAAAAGACCCCACAACAACATCCAAAGAACTGCAGGCCTCACTTGCCTCACTTAAGGTCAGTGTTCATGACTCCACCATAAGAAAGAGATTGGGCAAAAATGGCCTGCATGGAACAATTCCAAGATGAAAACCACTGCTGACCAAAAAAGAACATAAAGGCTCATCTCAGTTTTGCCAGGAAACATCTTGATGATCCCCAAGACTTTTGGGAAAATACTCTGTGGACTGACGGGACAAAAGCTGAACTTTTTGGAAGGTGTGTGGCCCATTACATCCAGCATAAAAGTAACACAGCATTTCCGAAAAGGAACATCATACCAACAGTAAAATATGGTGGTGGTACTGTGATGGTCTGGGACTGTTTTGCTGCTTCAGGACCTGGAAGACTTGCTGTGGTAAATGGAACAATGATTTCTGTTGTCTACCAAAAAATCCTGAAGGAGAATGTCTGGCCATTTATTTGTGACCTCAAGCTGAAGTGCACTTGGGTTCTACAGCAGGGCAATGATCCAAAACACACCAGCAAGCCCTGCTGGTGTGTTTTGGTGTGCTGTCCTCTGAATGGCTTAAGAAAAAGAAAATGAAGACTTTGGAGCAGCCTAGTCAAAGTCCTGACCTGAATCCGATTGAGATGTTGTGGCATGACCTTAAAAAGGCGGTTCAAAACCCTCCAATGTGGCTGAATTGCAACAATTCTGCAAAGATGAGCGGGCCAAAATTCCTCCACAGCACTGTAAAACACTCATTGCCAGTTATCGCAAACACTTGATTGCAGTTGTTGCTGCTAAGGGTGACCCAACCAGCTATTAGGTTAAGTGGCCGATCATGTTTTCAAGCAGGGCCATGTAGGTTTGGATTTATTTTTTTTTATCCTTAATAATAAACACCTTCATTTAAAAACTGCATTTGATGTTTACTTGTGCTATCTTCGTGTAATATTTAAATTTGTTTGATGATCTGAAACATTTAAGTGTGACAAAAAAAATGAGAAATCAGGAAGGGGGGAGAACACTTCTTTCACATCACTGTACAAAATACAATACATTTGTGCTAGATTAGAGCACATTTTTTAATACTTTTGCCAACTTCTTTTTTACAGTCTGTGGATTAGAGTGGCATAAATTTCAACTCTGACCATGGTCACTTCATGCATAGCAGATGATTGTCATAATAGGCAAGATAAAACCAAAGGAAAGACTTTTTATCACTTTCCATCAGATCTAGTTCGGAGACATAATTGCACATTAAGTGTGCATGAAGATGGAGGGTCAGCAAGCCACAAAACGGGTCAGATCTTCAGCAGTCATTTCATCGAGTGTAAGTCGGCTACATGTACAAATGATGGCCCAGGAATAGCGATGGTTGGTCTTATATTTGTTACAACTCGCTCTCGCCTGTCTCCCGCCTCAGCTGCGTGCACACCTGTGCCTTATCAATCTCGGGCTATATAGCCCGCTCCGCCTGGAGCCTCGGTCTGGAGCCGTCTGCTCATCTACGCTCATCTCTCCAGCGCACGCCAACTCCCTGATGGCCTGCGCTCCTTGGATAATTCCTCTTCTAGCAAGTAAGCTAATCATCCACTCACCTTCTCTCCAGTCTCTCCCCTGTGCACAGGTGGGTCCTCTGGTGGCGGATTTTCCTCCCTCATCCTCGCCATCTCTCTCTTCACCGCGCCGAGTGCGCTCAAGGACGCTGTCTTCCAGGCAGGAGACCTGCGGCTTAAGCCAACGCCAGCCACCTTACCACCTGCAAGAAAGCACCAGACTGTGTATTAATTCCGCTGGGTGCGCACCGGCAGTTAATCTCTGTGTGTGCTCTGCCCTTAGGGTTGCCTGGCTGTACGGCGCTCCGCTTCGCCCTCGACGCATCCCGTCCTTCTGCAACACATTATATCCCGCACACACGCACTCATACACCTGTTGTTGGCACAATAAAACTATCGAATCACACTCGAGCCTGTGTGCGTGTTCCCTGGGTCCGACCTTATGTCAGTACGGCTCCAGCAAAGCGGCCCGGCAAACAGCGGGCTTGCACACTGACAACACTCTCGAGGCTCGAGTGGATCAAATCACTCACCAGCAGCAGGTAATCCTTAACCAATTAACTCAGATTAACCGCCGGTTGGACCATCTGGATCCCCAGCAGGCGTTCCCTCCGGCTCAGCACAGCGGGCCAGCTCCCGTTGGTCTCCCAGCTAGCCAGGCTAACCCGGGGCCGCCCACCCGGCTCACTCCTATTCCTACGCCCACGCGCTTCAGCGGGAAGCTCGGTGAAGCTCGGGGGTTCCTCCTCCAATGTGAGTCGGTGTTCCAGCGCGTCCCCAGGGACTTCCCGACTGATCACAGCCAAATCGGGTACGTGGCGAACGTTTTGGAAGGGCGAGCGCTAGCTTGGGCCTACGCCGTGATGGCAAGGCCCAGCTACGCGAACCTGACCTATGCCCAGTTTGTGCACGACTTTAATGAAGTTTTTGATCATTCGGACCATGACAGTGTGCTAACCACCCGGCTGCTAAACCTTCGCCAGGGTAGTCGGTCAGCGGCCGATTACGCTGTCGACTTCCGGGTGGTAGCAGTGGAAGTTGGGTGGGGGGATGCTGCCCTCTGCAGCATTTTCGCCCGTAGTCTGAGCCCTAGCCTCCATAATGAGCTGGCCTGCCGGGATCTGCCGGAACTGCTCTCCGAATTAATTTCCCTAGCTATCAGTCTCGATAACAGGTTGAGAGAGTGGGCCGCTGAGCGGAAGTAGTTCAGCCAATCGAGCGGAGCGTCCTCCCGCACCTCTCAACCTCGCCCCCTGGCGTTGCCCATGCCAGAGTCCGCCGACGAGCCGGAGGCGATGCTGATTGGGCGGGCCAAGCTTCCGCTGGTGGAGAAACAGCGCCGCTGGGAGCTGGGCTTCTGCATGTACTGCGGAGACGACCAGCACCCCGTGGAATCTTGCCCGATTAAGCGAAAAGGGGGAGTCCGCGAGTCGCTATAGAGGGCCTCGCGGACTCATCCCAGTCTAACTCCCTATCAATCTGGGTTACCCCTGGCTGCGCCCCCACAACCCGGTCTTCGACTGGCGATCTGGAAGTGTCCTCTCCTGGAGCTCCTTTTGTTTGGGCACCTGTCTCCAGTCCGCTGCCTGCACCCCTTCGCTTCCTCTCTCCTCCTCTGACTCCCCCCTTCCAGACCGCTCCAAGGTGCCTCCAGAGTTCCACGATCTCGGGACTGTCTTCAGCAAGTCCAAAGTGCTGTCTCTCCCCCCACCACCGCCCATAAGACTGCGCCATAAACCTCCGCATGGGGGCGCCCTTACCATCTAGTCGCCTGTACAGCTTGTTGGCTCCAGAGTGGGAGGCCATGGACACCTACATAAAGGAGTCGCTCAGCACTGGCATCATTCGTCCCTCCTCGTCCTCAGTCGGAGCAAGGGTTTTTTTCGTTGATAAGAAGGATGGATCCCTTCGGCCATGCATCGACTTTCGGGCCTTAAATGACATCACAATCAAGGACGAATACACGCTGCCACTGATGGACTCTGCCTTCGACTCACTCCAGGGGGCTTCCTGGTTTACAAAGCTGGACCTCCGCAGCGTATACCACCTCGTTCGGATCCGGGAGGGCGATGAGTGGAAGACGGGGTTCCGGACACCCAGCGGCCATTTTGAGTACCTTGTCATGCCGTTTGGGCTCACCAACGCTCCGGCCGTCTTCCAGCGACTGATTAACGACGTCCTTCGTGACTTCCTAGGGGTTTTCGTCTTCGTCTACTTGGACAACATCCTGATCTTCTCCCGGTCTCGGGAGGAGACGTCTCCAACGTCTCCAACGTCTCCTGGAGAACAGGCTCTACGTGAAGGCGGAGAAGTGTGAGTTTTACGCTGACAAGACCTCCTTCTTGGGCTTTATTGTTTCTCACAATCAGATCATCCCTGATCCTGCCAAGGTCAAGGCGGTAGTCGAGTGGCCCCCCCTTCGTCCAGGAAACAGGTCCAGCAGTTCCTGGGGTTTGCCAACTTCTACCGCCGCTTCGTCCCCAAATACAGCTCCATCGCTTCTCCCCTGACCCTCCTCACCTCCCCCAAGGTGCCGTTCTGGTGGACAGAGGAGGCTGCGTCGGCCTTTGCAGCGCTGAAGATGGAGTTCTCCTCCTCCTGGGTCCTGACTGAGGTGGACCACGCGCTACAGTGCCTCGTCGAGGTGGACGCCTCTGACACGGGGGTGGAGGCGGTGCTGTCTCAGCGCTCTCCGGTGGACAGGGTGGTCCGCCCCTGCGCCTTCTTCTCCCGGCGCCTGTCTGCTGCGAAGAGGAATTACGATGTTGGCGACAGAGAACTCCTAGCGGTGAAGCTCGCGCTGCAGGAGTGGCGTCACTGGCTGGAGGGGGCAGCACAACCTTTTGTGGTCTGGACAGATCACAAGAACCTGGAGTACCTGAGGACGGCCAAGCACCTGAATGCCCGCCAGGCGCGCTGGTCCCTGTTCTTTAGCCGCTTCAGGTTCACCATCACCTACCGCCCGGCTCTAAGAACGCCAAGCCGGATGCGCTGTCCAGGCAGTTTGCCCCAGAGGCCCCCGAAGAACAGGAACACACCATCCTGCCCGTCTCGTGCAACTTGGGTGCCGTCTCTTGGTCAATCAAGGACAAGTTCCGTAGGGCACAGGAGGCCGAACCAGACCCCGGCGGCTGTCCAGCGGGGAAGTTGTTTGTGCCATCATCTGTCTGGGGTGACGTCATCCATTGGGCTCACACCTCTAAGCTCACCTGTCACCCTGGGATCTCCCAGCTGGTGAAGCTCCTCCAGAGGTCTTTCTGGTGGTATATCCCGCACACACACACTCATACACCTGTTGTTGGCACAATAAAACTATTGAATCACACTTGAGCCTGTGTGCGTGTTCCCTGGGTCCAACCTCATATCAAGATTTATATTTTATGTTTTATTATGCAGGGAAACAAAGTGTCTCTGGACTATACGTTCCCTTGTTGTTTAAACAGATTCACCTCAAAAAAAAGAAAACTAAGACTGGCCGTGGATATTTTTCATATAGGTATATCAGCAAAACCAAGGAGATGAGGCAGGTTATTTTATTATTTTGGAACTGTGGTAGGGGGTAATTGTTTAGGCTGGGGGGAGAAATCTTTCCCCCTTGAGACTGAGTTGCTTATATTTATTACAGTATGTGTCTATATTTTAAATAAATTAAAAACTAAAAAAGTTTGCAATTTTTTTTTTCAACTGTCCTCCGCCTCCCACTGGCTGAGGCTGCTTGTTGTGTCTGTTCATTAAATTTAGGATATTTTCTTATTGTGATAGTTGAAACAGGTCTCCATTGCTGGGAAATGGGGCAGCGGAGCTGTTCTCTGCATTAAAACACCAGTCTAACAACACCAATCTACTGAAGCCGAAATTCCAAGACATCATCTCATCACTACTGCCTGTGTCCATGACTGTCTCTGCTCACTTGAGAAAAATATTCTACCAATGCAATTTAAATACAATATAAACTTGGGAAGGTGAAAAAAATAAAAGGGTGAACAGCACCTGGAGACTGAATAGTGAAGTCTGCCCGGAGCCCCATCATCAGAGAGTGTGAGTTAATCAGTTTCAACTTTTCAGTACAAAATAATAAATAAATAAATAATAAATAAAATAACCTCAATTTAATTTACAAACTATCTATTTTTATATATATATATATATATATATATATATTTTGTTGCCACTCTTTAAATATTAATTACATTTTTTGTTAAAATGTATGCAGCCTGCTCACCTGAATGACACCTTCCACTTTTCTTCAAGCCTCTGTAGAACAAGGCAATGAGAGCCACCCTAAATCAGCCATTTTCTTTCTGTAACACTCCAGATGATTTTTAGTGAGAGATTTTTTTGTGTTCCAATAAAATAATATTGTCACATGCCATGATAAACATTTTCTGCCATTGTTCCTTTCACAATGCTTGCCTACCACTATGATGATCCACGTGACCAGTGACATTACTTGCAAATCCTCAGTACCGTAGTCCGAGACAAGTAGTTCACTAAGAGGTTCAGCATAAAACAAAATATTACTCTTTTATTTTACAACAACCTTCATTTATGTGGAAAAATATGTTTTAAATGGACAAACATCATGGGCTCTATTAGGACGATCATCTGTGGACTTTTCCACCTGACTTTCCGCTGTACACCAGGGTTTTGTTACTTTTTGTCTGTTTTTTACACGTTGCCTCACACAATCTAATTACCAGTAGACGATGCGCTCGCTATGCACTGGGAGGTGGAAAGTCATTTCAAAGAGGTGTGGCGGCACGCAATCTAATGCACATTACAATTATAGTGCATTCTATGAAAGTCCACTTTTGATCAGGAAAAAGGAGGTTTGTCATCAGAAGTGTATTGTTTAGTGATATTTCAGTGGCATGTTTTGAAATTGCGCAGCTCCAGAGCTCATGAGGAAATGACATCCGCTGGGTTTTTCTGTTATTTTAATAGAGAGAGCTGTAATAGTCATCATATAATCACCCATCATTTTAATTATATGATGATCACACACTAGTTGGTTTTTTTTTTATTCCATCCACACTTTCATTTTAATTGCGGACTTACCATTGGGGTCTATAGATTAGGCATTAATGTAGGATTTGTTTTGGGGGGAATGAATGGATGAACAAGGAGTGTGCAGCGTTTTACTTTTCACTGTAACTCTCCAGAGAAACAACACATCTGCCTCGGCTGCACACCCCGGGTTTCCAGCCCAGCAAGCTCTCCAACTGCCACCCATCAGCCCCCAGCAGAGGCTGCCGAGAGCAGACTTGCTTCTTGGCCATGGCCGGGGAGGACGGGAAGCCGCACCAGATCTCCTCCCTCCCTCCTGCCCAGGAGGGATAAGAGAAAACTCTCGGTCAGCGAAAGCAACAGGAGCGAGAGCACTCCATCTTGGAGCGACTTCCAGTTTACGATCCTCTTTTCCTCAAGTTTCAAACCCATTCATGTCTGTGTGTTGCATCCATGCACACTATGTTAAACCATTCAGATGATTTTTCAGCCCATTCTTCCTTGTTTGTTCTTTAAGTCAAATTCCTTGTATGTGTTGTGCATACTTGGCCAATAAAGCTGATTCTGATTCTGATTCTGATTCTGATAACATAACTAAATGGGCATCAACTGTGACTGATGCCTTCCTTATTACCAAGCAGTATAACTATCACATGCATTTTGGCTCACATACATAGGTTTTGGTCAGCGGAAAACCCCGTCTTAAACTGTCATCATCACGATTCACTTTAGATAATGCACTCTTTGTATTAAAGGGATGGGCATGAGCGCTTTGGATTGGATTATCCAAAACATACCACTGAATGATTAGACCGGCCTCTTTGCATCATGTGCCGGCGGAAAGTTTGTTTTTATGCCGTTGTGATAAGGAAATGAACTTGGAAACGCCCATAAACGTGTGCATTCTGCATCACTGACAACTAACTAACTGACAGCGTCATTGTAATATGGCCCCATATGTGTAATTCATGGCAAATTAGATAGGAATCAAAAAAAATTATTTCTCTCTTGCCTTTCACTTCAGTACAGACTTTTTCTCAAAGTTAGGTCCCATGTGTGGAAGCAGAGGAGGCAGGACTTGGGCTCTATATAAGTACGAAAGATGATGAGAAGATGGCAGAATCCATATTCCTTTTACCCTCATGCATAAATATCAAACTATGTTATGCAGGTACAACTAATCCCAAATGTGTGTGCATGTGTGTTTGTGTGTGCAAGATGAGTGTTGGGTGTGGCTGTGTGTACAGTGGTGGTGTGTGTGTGTGTCTGTGTGTGTGTGTGTGTGTAGGGGGTGTCGGTTTCTGGCACTGCATGGTAGTCATTTCCCTTCTAGACTCAACATCATGCAGATACGCACACGCACTCAAAGAGAGTTGGAATATCATTACGGTAAGAGCTGCAGTGAGTAGGCCCCTGACACAAGCGGCCCTTTGTTTTAACACACACACACACACACACACACACACACACACACACACACACACACACATACACACTGTGGACTCAGACTCAGGCCTTCCATATCGCCAATATAATTACAGCTATTACATCTGACTCAAATATAACTTTACATCTCAGCCTCTCACTTTCTCCCTCCACATCTTACTTGAGCCCCCACTTCTTTCCCTTCTTTCACTGCCTTTCTTTCTTACCGTTGAGTACCCATGTCAGAGTCATGTATAACCATTTGTGTGGGTGTGTGAGAGTGTGTGCGTCTGTGGGGCGGCATAATGCTATATAAACATTACCTCAACTAACGAGCGGTAACTGGTCTGGCCCAAATTCTGAGTGTGTGCCTGCGCGGTTTAACTTAATGACCTGTACAGTCAAGTTTTTGTTCAGAGGGATTTTAATGTGAAGGGAGGGAGAAAAAAAATTGCTCCCTCTCTTGCTCTGATTTTCTTCTGAAATTTAGGGTGAAAAGTTTGATAAATGGATGAATAAATGAGATATGAGAACAGGAAAATGAGCGCCCAAAAAGTTTTTAAAAAAGTTTTGCATCTTTACTTGTTAATATTATTAAATAAGTTAGTGTATTGTTTTCTGTTCGTTATAAATATATCAATTAAACATCAGGTCAGGTGCAAACTGTATCTCCAAAACAGACATTTTTTTTTTTTCAGAAAACGAAACAAAACTGTATTTTCTAATTGATTTAGCAGTTATGAAATTTATTCACATGGCTTTTCTAGTGTTTGTCATTGATTTGCTATTAGTAAAAATCACCCAAAAACATAAAAGGTTGACCAATAGAATGAGTTTAAGAGAAAAGTGTCACAAATTTACAAGAAAAAAGTAACAAACTGATAACATTTCCCCCCAAAAAGTCACAAATTTACATGAATAAATTTAGCAAATATATAGGATGGAACATTCAAATTTGCATAACAAAAATGCAAATATATGATAAAAAAATTCAAAATTTATGAGAAAAGCTGCAAACTTGAGAAAATATTTACATTTACAAGGAAAAGTTGCATATTTATAGGAAAAATGCAAACTTCACATGAAAAAAGGTGTCAAATTAACAAGAAGGTACAAATTTATGACAAAAAATAGCAAATCTGCATGAAAAAAATCTTCAACTTGCTTATACTTGCAAGTTTTCTGTTCTTTTTTGCATGCAATTAGTTTTCACTGTATTATAGAAAAAAGGAAAAAATTTAAAATTCTACGCCTGGAGGCATTCTGCTTTTTTCAGTCCATCCTGTTTGGAGATTTCAATATCTCTCAAAGTTCTTGTGGGAATTTGTTTAAATCTGGCACAAAGATTCTCTCAGACTCAACGATAAACTGATTAGATCATGTTGATCATAAGGTCGAGCGCACGGAGACATTAAATTGCTCTACAGAAACACATTTCTGGCTTTCATTCCCTCATCGAGTCAGAGCAGTCTTGGGTGTTAGAGGAAACTGTACTGGCTGGGAGGAGGCAATTTTGGTTTGTTCAAGCAGATGCACTGAAAAACAAGATGATCTTAGACAAGAAAAAAAATGAAAATAACATTTATTACATTACTGTATATACACTGTCGTTTTCCATCCTCATTCCTTCTTGTTTTATACTGTATATTGTGCACACCACTAAGAGAGAGAGAAACAACATTTCAATTCTACTTTATGTCCAGTACATATAGAAGCATTGACAAAAATCTTTGAATCTTGAATTATGTAACCCCCTCTTCTCCCCCCTTCCCAAAGGATCTTTAACATTTCACACGTATTTAATGCACTTTAGGGCTTTTTAAAACTCTAAATAGAGGGCTGTTTTCAGGTTTAGCTGAACATTACTAATAAATAAATAAATAAAACCTTCCATTAGCAGCTTTATTTAATCAGGTACTCCCACTGAGATGAAGGTCTTTTTTTCCTGAGACTTGAGAACAAAAGTAAATGCATTCAGACAAACACATACAAAAAATGCCAAATAAAAAGTCAGAACAAGCAGCAACAGAATGAGTCATTAAAACCAATTACAAGAGTCATTAAAAAAAAGTAAAGCTTTAGAATATCCACGGGGAATGCAAGCTATTTCCATTTTTAAAGACCGTTTCGTACTGCCTATTTTGAAGTCTTCGTCATAAACTAAACAATATTAGTCAGCAGCAGAGATGCCTGATCCACGCTGGATTATACTTTACTACCCAGGAGGTTTCAAGCCAATTTTTTTTTAGGGGTGACATCAGCAACAATGGGAGTCTTTTTGTGACTCTGCAGCTCTTTGGTTTCAGTCTCTTGTTTACAGGTTCAAGGTAGTCACCGTTGCCAACAGCATAAAGCAAGTCTGAAGGGAAAAAAGTGTTAAAGCATTCACATACATACACATATGTACATGTGCACGCATGGTGGACTGAACCTTCCAGCAGCTTTAGCAGCAGCTGCAGCTGCGGGTCCCCACCTCCCCACTTGTGCCTAAAAAGAAACTTATGTCCTGGCTGCAAATCCCCTTGAAATTCAAACATCTCCCAGGCCTTTTCAAAAGTCATTTAGGCATCAGAAGAAAGCGATGGGATTAAACTGTCGCCGTGTAACAAGCTCAAAAGACAAAAAACTTCACTCATTTTAATTCTTCTGAGGCAGTTTTCCAACCAGTAGCCACTACATCTGATGGTTTCTTCCAAACCGACACATATGTATATTGTTATGTCAAACCTTATTAGCTTCAGGAAAAAAAAAAATCTGTAATATGAGTGACACTTTTTCTGTAATCTCTCTCCGTCACTTTCTAAGCAACATAGGGTTTTTTTTTAGAAGGTCAGTGAGTTCCTGCTTTGCACAAAGAAAAGAAAATGACCTTTTGGCCCTTTTTTGTATGTATATTTGTTCAACAAATTATCTGCATAGGAGTAAAGAATGTGGAGGATCACTGGGATGGGGCTGAAAATGGAGAGCAGTTATTAGCAATTATCTATAGGCACTGGTATTTAAAGGGTAATATCTGTTCACTCTTTAAATCTAGAAGCATTTCCCTTAACTATTAGAGAATACTTTAAATTGCCCAGAAAATAAATGAAAATAAAATGGCAAAATTATTATATTTTTGGGATGTATTTGTATACATATATATTTTACATCCTCGCTGTTCAGCAAATTGCAAAGGAACGCCTATACCCCTTTCCTGAAAATCCCGAAGACAAAGACAGAAAATAAACAAAAAATGATACATACATATTCATTTAATACATGAAATGGCAGTTGCATTACATTGTTTCTGAAAACTGTGAATGTGCAGGTGTGTCTGTGGAGGGGGCGTCTTTTGATTTTTAGTTAAATTCATTAATTGGGCTTTATTTGATGTCAAAATAATTGTAATAAAATAGACGACTGTACACTAAGATGTCACTGCTACAATGACACACGGAATAATCTTCATGGTGGCTGCTAAAATTACAAATACTCAGTGCACCGATGCATGTCTAAGAGCCTGCATTGACTTTTAAAGGCCAGTGTTGCATCCCCGGCTTTCCCTCTTTTATAATGAGATATCCTGCCTACTCACTTTTGATTGGCTTTCACCCTTTTTAAGTTTAGCATCTTAATGGAATGCAGAGCAAGTCAGTGTAGACCAAATTGCAAATACGTATTCTATAAAGTCAATAAGTCCAGTACAAGGCTTATGTTTTTTAATTTATTTCCTCTGCCAAGGAGGTAATGTTTTCATGATGGTTTGTTTTTGTTTGTTTGTTAGCAGGACTACGCAAAAACTACTCATCAGATTTTGATGCATTTGATGCAGATTTTGATGCCGGTGAAAATTGCATCCAAGCTGTGCTCAAGGTCAAAGGTCAGGAGATCTGGGCACTGAGGTGATTTCAGAAAAAAAAACACTACTCCTCCTAGGAAAATGTCTGGATGCTCGCCAAACTCACTCACAATGATCCTCAGGAGGGTCTGCATTCAGGTTGTGCTCAAGGTCAAAGGTCAGGAAATACAGGCACTGACATGATTTTAGAAAAATCACTCCTCCTCCTTGGCAAATACCACGATTCTCACCAGACTCACTCACAATGATCCTCAGGTCTACATCCAGATTGAGGTCAAGGTCCAAGGTCAGGAGATGTTTGCAATTTATGATTTCGTGAAAAAATTTACTCCTCCCAGGCCATTTACCTGGGCCTTAAGCATAGCCTAGCACAGGACCCACAGATGGGTCTGAATATAGGCTGTGCTTAAGGTCAAGGAAAATAGTCAGGAGATATGAGCACTCTTGAGGTGATTTCATCAGGCCAAAATGAGCTATTCCATCATTGATGGTCTAGTCCTCAATTTAAAACCAAATATGCAGAATTATAGAGAACATTCATGTGGATCTGCAGTGTTACAACTCCACATTATTAACATGGTGCTTTCAGGAAATGTATAGATTCTGAAGCTTTCCCCCATATTTATCACAAAAAATAAAATTATTGCAGGCTTTTCTTTTTTTAAAGACATGTAAAACATACCATTTTGCCAAACATCCAAATGAAGTCCTTAAGGAGCTAATTTGCAGTCAGCTGAACAAAGATGCATGATAATATTTGTTTACTGTGTTAGTGTGTGTATAATTGTGAGTGTGTTTCTCTGCAGGGAGCACTGTTTAACACACACACCATCTGGACTTCTTTAAACACTGCATCAGTCTAAGTTCTTGAACATCCCTTTGTGTGTGTGTGTGTGTGTGTGTGTGTGTGTGTGTGTGTGTGTGTGTGTGTGTGTGTTTTCTGCATACCATTTATTTTTTGGTTGATTAAATTTTGTGCTATATGTCTTAAAATTTTTATGTGTGGTTGGGAAAAAAAAGCAATGCCATCAAGTTATGCTGTTTACTGCTTGGGTTTTTTGTGTACTTGTATAATATTAAAAAAGCCTTAAGTAAAGTCAGAATCACTGTCATATTTGAGAAAGTATGACCTTGAAGTCCATGTGCTTCAAACTATTTTACACACAGTCATATTTTGGTGCATAAAGATAATAGAACAGTTATTAGATTATCTCAATATGTATGTACAGCACATGCTGCTATATGCACATATTTACCATGGTTCCATTCACCAAATTTATCTGCATTAAGGATATGCACATTAGAATTCCTGGAAGGACATATCACTTAGAAGGGGAGCATTAATGTCAGAATTGTTTTAAGATTTAACCTACTAAAATCTGATGCACTTAATCCATGATGTTACAGCTTTGCTCAACAGGTTTCCACAGTTAACGCCCTAACAAAGAAAGACAAGAGAGTGGCTGTCAGAAGCTTGCTCCCTGGGCAACAACTCTTCAAAAGTTCCTCTGGACCACAGGTATGTTTCCCACACCTAGGATTTACTTTATGCTGTAATTTATGCTCTCCACTTTGTATTTTCTTGTTGACATTTTATTATGTAGAAAGTCAAAATAAATAATGTTATATAAATGTTATATAAAAAGTAATAGGGCCTTCTAGCCAACTTACAATTGATGGGAAAAAAAACACTTCCTTAAATGGATTATGAGAAATATGTATTATAAATGCAAATAAGTTTGATGGAAACCTTGTAATTCACATTTACTCAATGTTTCTTTCATTTGGTTATGGCTGACATATGATATCAGTGGAAATTATTCCATTTGTCAAGGGGAGCTGTGACTGACTGGAATAACGATGAAAGGTTGACATCATTCATGTTAAAGAAATGCAGTTGGGAAAGATGCCACAGAGCCACAATATGAAGGGCTGGTGCCCATTTTGAGAGAGAACATGTTTTGTTTTGATTTTTGTACCATCCAGATAAACCTTGAACTATTACTCTCTACTGTGAGAAGAAAAACTGCAAGGATTGGACATTGCCAAAGTGACCAGCTGACAGAAAAAAATAAAATAAATGTTAATCTTTTGCAGTTTTTCTCAGAACAGCTGGTTTCAGTGCATGTCTTTAAATCTCTAAGACCACATTTAACTCCGACCTCTCTCTTATATTACTTTTGCTAATCTTAGTTTGCTGAACTGCTGGCTTCAGCTATCTACCTTGGTGATGCCAGCAGTTTGATATTCACGAGAGCTAACTGTTATGATCTGGACATTCTGTTCTGTTATTTTTTGAACCACTCAGCACAATTCTGTTACCATTAGTAGTTTGTGTATCCTTAGTTTCTTATTTCAACTATTGTTTTCTAGTCTCTCCAGTTATCCTCCCATTCCTCCAGCCACTCACGTGTGTTTTCATTTGACCCTAATTAGTTACCAGCTGTCCTGTATTAGTTAATTTTTGTGTCCCTATATATATCCACTATTTTCATTTCTCCCCTTGGCATCACTGAAGAGCATTTCCCTTCAGTTCCTCATCATCTGTAAGTGTTTAGTCATTGACTTTTTGTGTTTGACAGCCACCAAGCTGCATTTATTTTCTCACTTTAATAAATTATGTTACACTGGAGTTCCATCTGCACTGTGAGTCCAATTTTTCCCTCATCTGGTTGTACCTGAAAGAATGATGCCACCAGCGAGCGAGCCCGGCAGGAGGAGGAGGAAATGGAGGCACAACGAGCGAGAGGTGGTGCCCATGGTGGAGGACCTGATGGCCGCCGCTCAAAGCAGCTCTTCCTCGGAGGACGCTTGAAATTTCTGAGGGGAAGTAGCGAACTTGATGACAGCTAGACCGAGTTTGCACTCCCACTTCAGGATTCAGAGACTGGCGCTCCCTCCACTACCTCCGTTACGAGCTGTCTCCTCCTCACCGGAACCAGCTTTCCGGCTGCCTGTTCTCTCTCCAGCAGAGTGGAGAGAGCTTCTCGGCTGCAAGCTGCTGATCAGGGGGCCTGGGTGGAAGGATTATTCGAGGAGGCACCGCTCCTCTCAATGCTCCACCCCTACACCCACAGCTCCCAACCAGGCGATCTCCGAAGCCACCCAGAGGGAGTCGTCTGGACCATCCATGGCAGCAGAGTGGGAACGCAGGCAAGTACCTTTTCATTTTTTAACATCTATAAATGATAGTTCTAGTTTGGTTCCCGGTGGGAGGGCTTGTGGCGGCCGTCTGCCGCTGGTGAACTCTCACCACTCGCCTCTGCCTTTCTCTCTGCTTCTGCCCCATCCCTCAATCCACACCTGCTTCTCACCATTCTGTTTCCACTTTTTCAGAGAGTTTGCCAATACTGGGTGAAAACTCGTATAGTCTGGTGAGGAGTCTGCTGTTCCAGAGTGCCCACTAGCAGCAACTGTCTCCACACCGATGCCACAGGACCCCGTGGTTTGCCGAATTGGGTTTGCAGCATTGGCGCCTCAATGTCTGGTTGATGAGAAGGAGCAGGAGGAGCGTCAGCAGGATGTGCTTGCCCAGACAGAGTTGTTGTTGGAGCCAGTTCTAGTACCAGCTCCTCGTCACTCCCCAGCTCCAGTGCCTGCTCCGCAATGCCTCCCGGCTCCAGCGCCAGCTCCTCGTCACTCCTCAGCTCCAGTACCTGCTCCACATTGCCTCCCAGATCCAGTACCAGCTCCACTGGCCATCTCTCCTGCAGTACATCCTGAGGCTGTCACCCCGGCAGCAGGAGACCAGGAGTTAAGGCAAGTACCTTTTCATTTATGTTCTACCATTATTTTTGAAAAGACTTGCCATGCTCCTGGAAGGGGGACCCAAGCACACTTCCCACCAGTCTCTGCTGCTTATGACTGTAGTGCTGCCTCACTGACCTCTTGTTTCCCTCCATCATCCAAGGTGGCTGTGCCGAGGGTGGAGTCACAGGAGGACCACGCTCCATCATCACCATCATCAGAGCAGTCCACTCCATCATCACCATCATCGGAGCATGCCGCTCCATCATTGCCATCATTGGAGCATGCCACTCCATCATCACCGTCATCAGAGCAGTCTGCTCCACCTGTCATCCTGGGGGTTGAGCCGTCTGCTTCACCCTTAGTCCTAGAGGTCAGGAGACCTCCACCCATTGTCTAAGAGATCGAGAGACCTCCACCTGTAGTTCAAGAGGTCAGGAGACCTCCACCCATTGTCCAAGAGGTCAGGAGACCTCCACCCATTGTCCAAGAGGTCAGGAGACCTCCACCCTTTGTCCAAGGAATAGAGCAGTCCATTCGATGATGGCTGTCAGAGCAGTCCGCTCCATCTTTGCCATCTGGGGTCGCCACTCCTCAGCTGTTGTTGGCCCCTGCACCGAAGGCCCTTCAGGTACTATCTTCAGAGCAAAAGGCTCCCCTGTTGTCATGTTCAGAGCAAAAGGCTCCCATGTTGTTGTGTTCAGAGCAAAAGATGCCTATGTTATTTTCAGAGCAAAAAGCTCCTACGTGGTTATTTTCAGAGCAAGCATCTCCTAGGTGGTTGTTTTCAGAGCAAACTGTTCCTTTGTGGTTATTTTCAGAACAAACAGTTCTTTTATGGTCTCCACGTCAAAAGGTTCCTTTGTGGTCTCTGGAGCAAAGAGCCCCAAAGTCATCTTCTGAGTTTAAGACTCCCATTTTATTTTCTTTTGAGCAAGAGCACAAGGAAATCTCATGTTGTCATTCTCTCCTGAGATTCAAGTTCCTGTATTGTCATTACCTTCTGAGTTTAAAGTGCCCATTTGGCCAGCTCTTGACTTTACAGTTCCTATGTTGTCACCTTCTGAGTTCATAGCTCCTATGTTGCTATCTCCAGAGTGTAAAGTTTTTATGTTTCCATTATCTCCAGAGGTCAAAGTGTCCATATCACCTCCTGAGGTTACAGGTTCCATGTTACCCCCCAAGGTTAAAAGCTTCATGTTATTGCCTCCAGAAGTTATAGGCTCCATGTTATCTCCCAAGGTTAAAAGTTCCTTGTTGACACCTCCTGAGTTTAAGGATTCCATGTTATCATCCTCTGAGTGTAAAGGTTCTATGTCATCATCTCCTGAATGCAAGATTTCCATGTTGTCCTCCCCTGAGTTTAAGCGTTCTTTGTTTTCTTCTCCAGAGGTTAAAGTTTCAGGGGGTAAAGTTCCTGTTGTGGTGACCCACCACAATCTACATGGACATTCAACCTTCACACTCAGCTAGGGATGTCATATCCGGCTCTAGGGAGCCGGGCAATCAGAGCCAGGGGCAAGCCAGTGAGTCGTGATATTTTATTCAGGGTAAAGGGGAAGGGATGAGGAGAGCACAGATACTCATGCAGACGTACACTCACAGGTTGCACAGCGCAGAGGTAAGCAGCTCGTACCGGACGTGGGGGTAACAAGACGTACATACTCACAGCGGGATACAAACACAGGAATGCTGCAAGAGGAGTATAAGCTGACACCAGACGAAGGGGCTTCAGCTTAGCAATGTGTTTATGTCGCAGCCCCGAGTCATCGAGGCTGCTCCTATTTATCCTCATTGGCAGCGCCCCAGCTGATGAAGACTAATTGGCCCCAGCCGTCCATAATGCTGCCAGCTGGGGCCAGCTGAGACGCTGCTCAATGGGAAGCAGGGATGAGGGAAAACATGGGCTGAGTGCCGAGACGGCATCTCAACCCATGGTGAGAGAGCCCCTCCCTCAAGGTCGGGCTCCTGAACGACCAGGAACATCCCAGCCCCCCCCCCCCCCACCTAGGGTGGGAGGCGGACCGGAGGGGAAGAAGCCAAGGGAAGGACAACACCAATGGGCAATGTAGGGTAGCGGGAAAGAAAAACCCAAATACAATACTGACAAAACAGAATAATTAACCCAGGTACAGATGGGGAGAAGAACTGGGTCAGCACGCCGGTTACATACTACCCAGAGAGTACCAACCATGCGTGACCCAGAGCAAGGAAAAAAGAACCACCAAAAAGGTACAGGGCAAAAAATGCTGAGTACGGTTAAATAAAGGGGAACCTATACACAGCGCTAATTTAAGTACATACACACAGTCACCAAGAAAAGTGAGGGTGACTGGAACAAATGACAATTATAGAGCATGGTGTTACGGAAAACAAGGCACATGACTCTATAATGAACCAACAGGACAAAAAAGAAATACTGAGTGCAGGCAAAGAAAAACCCACACACACGAATATATAAATACCCAGTCACCTAAAGAAATGAGTGACTGGAATAAATGGATAACTGCAGAGCATGGTGTTACGGAAAACAAAACATAACTCTACAATACAAAAAACGAGGCTAAAAACATGGCACAAAAAGTTAAATGCTGAGCATGAGCGATGGAAAACACAGCACTATAAAAACGAATCCACCAACAGGACAAAACATTACACCCGAGTGACCTTAATAACAAAAGAAAGAGTGACACCCGAGGTGAATGGCAGGCAGAGTCCAAAAATGGCCGAGATGGCTCCGGAGATCTCCCCGCCCATCGTCCAGCTGGCGAATCAGGGGAAGAGAAGTGTTCGGACGGCGAACTCTGGACCCAGATCCCAGGAATCCAGTCCACCGGCAGCCGAACCAGGCTGCCCAGAGGGAAACAGACCAGTGGGGGGAACCAGATCACCAAACCGAAAGTTCTGTGGGTCGGGTCGTTGACCCGCATCACTCAACCACCAGGACCGTTGAGACGGGCGAAGGATCAGAGCGGATCCCGGTGGAAGAGGCTCTGGGGAGAGCCGATGACGAAGGCGGCGGGCGTCAGGCCGCAGGGAAACGGCCACCTCCTCACCGGACCTGGACAATACTGGGGCAGCACCCACGTCGGACCCCGATCGGGCCTCAGGTGAACCCACGTTGGACCCCGATTGGGTCTCGGGCGAACCCACGTTGGACACTGCACCAGAACCGACCTCCAACGTTGAACCCGGACCCTCCAGCACCACGAGGAACAGCAACTCCTTGCCGGTGACCCTGGAAGAAGGCTCAGAAGAGAAAACAGAACCGGGATCAGGATCACCGGCAGCGCCAGAACCCGGCGAGACGAGCTCAGACGCAGCGGACGGCTGCACCCGGCTCGTCTCCCCTGGAGATAGGCTGAAGTGCTCGGGGATAAAAAGAGAGAAAAGAAAGGAGAGCACTCGCCTGATCTCGGGTTCTGACGCCGTCCAGGACTGCGAAGATCCAGGATCCGTCGTCAGGAGGTCGTTGTCAGGCTCCCATCTAGCCGCGTCGGGCCCCGCAGCAAGCACGATGGTCAGCGCAGCTTGAGATCCCTCCAGCTCAGGTGACCCCGCCGACGATCCACTCGGCGTGAAGCCAGAAGAATCTCATCCCGCCGGACCGAACCGCTCCTCCGTGGAGACCCGGGGACGCTCAGTCGTCGGCGTAGACTCCACGCAGCAGTCAGTCCCCCTCCTCCGTCCACAATGTAGCTGCGGAACCACAGGCCCTCTCCATATCCCACCACGTTGACCCGGAGCCGGGGACCGCTCGGCGGAGAGAGACACAGAGGATGCGGGATTAGGCATACAGGTTACAGCAGGTGGGGAGAGTTCAGGGAGCTGCGAACCCTTAACTTCTCCTCCAGGGATGTGACAGAGCAAATCATTAAGCAGGTGTGAAAAAACAATGACTTGCCTGCCCCCTGGAGGTTGAGTATCGCCTGCTGTAGTGGAATCTGCTTCTTCCTCTCCCCGCCCGGCGATAACGGAGGACCCCCCGGGAATTCGTCTGAGGGTCGCTCGCGTTGTCTCCAGCAGAGAGCTCACCAGGCCGGGATTCCAGGCACACACAGCGGTCAGGAAGCGCGTCGAGGAGGAGGGGGAAACAGCCGGGGTGAGCCAGCCCGAATGTCCAGGAATGACAGCGGGGGAACGAGGCTCAGGGGACGAGGCTGTAGAATCTCCACACTGACGAGGCGAAGGGATGACAGCTGCGTGGGAGGAACGGTCCTGACGATGACCCAGAACTGGATCCGGACGAGGTTCGTGCAGAGGTGACTCAGCGATGTGATGACGACTACTCCCAGGGGACGAAGCGAGGGGGAAACCCAGGATTCGCCGCTCCAGATCGGAGATCGAGACGAGGAAGGCGTCGAGCACGGGAAAGCTTCGTAGCCCTGAAGCCCTCACCATCAATCTCACTGCCGCCGCCACATGCCTGAAGGTGGTGACAGGAAACACAGTAGAGCTCGCGACAGCCACTCGACCCCAGACATAACTGCTGTCAGCTGCGGCTCCTTGAAGGGAATCCCGAGTGACGTGGCGCAGGTCGGGGGAAGTCCTCTGGTTGGCGCAAACTCCCGGACTGGAATAGCGGCAGGAACGGGACTCCGAAGCGGGGAAAGACGTCGCCCACTTCGACTCCCTGCCGGGATTTCCATCCACCCCGTGGAGCTTCTCTCGCTGTGTACCTGCAGCGTCTATCCTGGCACTGTCCTCCAGATGGTACAGAGAGTGAGGGTGACAGTCCAGGAGTTCCTCAGCACGGCCCGGATGCCAGCGTCTCGCGTTGGAGGCGTCGTGCAGGGTGAAGAACGTCCCGTCGACAGCCTCCGAGATGGACCTCAGCTCGTCGCCCTGGCGCCGGAAGTGACTCCTGGGAAACGGCATGCTAGCAGCGCTGACACCCGGACAGAAAGGTACATTTCCACAGCGACTCACGGCCGCCGGTAGCTCTTCTGGCTGCGACATACTGTCATATCCGGCTCTAGGGAGCCGGGCAATCAGAGCCAGGGGCAAGCCAGTGAGTCGTGATATTTTATTCAGGGTAAATGGGAAGGGATGAGGAGAGCACAGATACTCATGCAGACGTACACTCACAGGTTGCACAGCGCAGAGGTAAGCAGCTCGTACCGGACGTGGGGGTAACAAGACGTACATACTCACAGCGGGATACAAACACAGGAATGCTGCAAGAGGAGTATAAGCTGACACCAGACGAAGGGACTTCAGCTTAGCAATGTGTTTATGTCGCAGCCCCGAGTCATCGAGGCTGCTCCTATTTATCCTCATTGGCAGCGCCCCAGCTGATGAAGACTAATTGGCCCCAGCCGTCCATAATGCTGCCAGCTGGGGGCCAGCTGAGACGCTGCTCAATGGGAAGCAGGGATGAGGGAAAACATGGGCTGAGTGCCGAGACGGCATCTCAACCCATGGTGAGAAGGGAAGGAAGCAGAACAATTTGCATATGGACAGAGAGCCCCTAGGGGGACAACCAGAACAATGGCTATTGTTATACATCCCTGGATTAAGGAGAGGAAGTCTGGGTGCCAGTTAATCACGCGATTGATATGTATTGACTGATATGTATATCAATATGCAAATGTGCCATGCATTCTCTCTTGTCTGTATAAAAGAGCTTACTTTACATGCCTCACACAGCACACACACACAGGACAAACAGCACAGTGCACAGCACGACAGTGTGTCTCATGATGATGGAGGAATAAACCACTGAAACCTTCCAGCTCGTTGCATCTTGCCTGAACTTATTTGTTCCTCCACACTGGTGACCCTTGACAAAGAATGGAACACGAGGTGAACACCCCGGAGATGACCCGGATGGGAAGCCTCAGCACACGTCATGGTGCATCCCTCGCTTGATCTTTCACCTCCACACTGGTGACCTGATGAGGGAGAATGACCGTCTGCTCCCTCTCACTGTGCTGTGGACACAGAGGACCAGAGAATGCCTGCAAATTCTTCATCCTCCCCGGAGCGCAGCGCTGGGACCAAAACACACCATGAACGACACGAGCGAATGAAGGAAGCAGCCTGAATGGGGACAATCATCGACACCGACTGCGCTGATTTCCACCGAGCTCCCCGACTCTGACTACACTCCGGACAGCGGACCTCCCGCAAGAAGGCCTATCAGCGCCTCTTCTTCTTGAGGACATTGAAGAAGAACCATCAGTCAACTGACATCCTGGGCAACTTCTACCGCTGCGTGATAGAGAGCACCCTGACCAACTGTATCACACTCTGGTATGGGAGCTGCTCTGTAGCTGACCGCAAGGCGCTGCAGCGGGTGGTGAAAACCGCCCAACGCATCACAGGGACTCCAATTCCAGCTATAGAGGACATCTACAGGAAAAGATGTCTGCGCCGGGCACGCAGCATTCTTAGGGACTCCAACCATCCTGCTCATGGACTGTTCCAGCTTCTCCCCTCCAGAAGACGTTTCAGAAGCATTCGGACTAGAACCAGCAGGTTTAGGAACAGTTTCTTTCCAACAGCTGTCACGTTATTGAACTTAGTTCCCCGCTGACATCCTCACCTGTACATAACTGCATAACTACATCTAACTTATTGTACATTATTTGCACATAACAGTACTTTTAACTTTCAGCACTGCTGCATATATTTGCATATATTTGCTTAAATTGCACATACTGTTTATTACCATATATACTGCACTGCTGTCCTTTGCACTTCTGATTGGATGCTAAACTGTGTTTCGTTACCTTGTATTCATACATGTGTAATGACAATAAAGTTGAATCTAATCTAATCTAATCTAATATATAAATATATAAACACAGTGCGGAGCATTGTAGCTGGATGGAATAAATATATGACTATATAAACACACAGTGCGGAGTATTGTAGCTAGATGGAACAGTGCGGAGCATTGTAGCTAGATAGAATAAATATGTAGATATATGAACACACAGTGCGGAGCATTGTAGCTAGATGGAATAACATGTAGATATATAAACACACAGTGCGGAGCATTGTAGCTAGATGGAATAAATATATGAATATATAAACACACAGTGCGGAGCATTGTAGCTAGATGGAATAAATATGTAAATATATAAACACAGTGTGGAGCATTGTTGCTAGATGGAGTAAATATATAAATATATATATAAACACACACAGTGCGGAGCATTGTAGCTAGATGGAATAAATATGTAAATATATAAACACACAGTGCGGAGCATTGTAGCTAGATGGAATAAATATGTAAATATATAAACACACACAGTGTGGAGCATTGTTGCTAGATGGAGTAAATATATAAATATATATATAAACACACACAGTGCGGAGCATTGTAGCTAGATGGAATAAATATGTAAATATATAAACACACACAGTGCGGAGCATTGTAGCTAGATGGAATGAAACAGCACAACCGTCTACTCAGTTATCCTACATGGTATGATTATGTACCCATACATATTCTCACACTCCATAGCGACCGGTATTTTCCTAGTTGTATACCGGAGGGGACCATTGGTGTAAGTCTATTGCGTCTTTTGCATTCAAAACTATAGGTTGTTACGTCTTTTTTGCTATCTTCTGCGAGCAGCCCTGCTTAGGTTGTACAGTCTGACAGCCGTAGGTAGGAAGGACCTGCGAAACCTCTCGGTTGTGCACCTAGGATGATGTAGTCTGCTGCTAATGAGCTCCTCAGTGCATTCAGTACGTCCTGCATAGGGTGGAACTCAGACTCCAGCCAGAGATGACAGTTTGGCCACCATCCTTCTCTCTCCTATCTCCTCCACTGGGTCAAGGCGCTGCCCCAAGACAGAGCTAGCTTTCTTGATCAATTTGATCAGTCTCTTCCTATCGGCTGCTGTAATGCCACTCCCCCAGCAGGACCACTCCAAAAGTGATGGCTGATGCCACCACCGTGTCATAGAATGTCTTCAGCAGCGCCCCTTGTACACCAAAAGACCTGAGTCCTCCTCAGTAGGAACAGCCTGCGCTTCTTGTAGAGTGCATCAGTATTGTGTGACCAGTCTAGTTATTGTTCAGATGAACACCCAGGTACTTATAGGATCAGAATCAGAATCAGAATCAGAATGAGATTATTGTCATTGTTTCATGTAGTACACAAACTAGGAATTTGTCTCGGTGCAATGCTGCAACATTAAACATGGAGTAGCACTAAAGATAAAAATAAAAAACTATGCATGCAATAAAGGTAGAATATGAATAAGTAATACTAATCTATGCAATTTTTAAATATATTAACAAGCAGCAGATATTGTGGAGTTCCACATAGTGCAGTCGGTAGTGCAAAAAGAAAACAGTGATAATTGTCATGAGTCCAGTTGAGCTGCTGTACGTAGTGCACAAGAGTCTAATAAGTCACTTAGTGTTCAGCAGTCTGATGGCAGAGGGGAAGAAGCTGTTCATGTAGCGGGAGGTTTTAGTCTGAATGGACCGAAGTCTTCTGCCTGAGAGGAGGGGGGCAAACAGTGCGTGTCCAGGGTGTGAAGGGTCGGCTATGATCCGACCTGCACGCCTCCGGGTCCTGGAGATGTACAGGTCCTGGAGGGATGGGAGCTTGCAGCCGATCACCTTCTCAGCAGCGCGCACAATGCGCTGCAGTCTTAGTCTGTCCCTGGCGGTGGCTCCTGCATACCACACGGTGATGGAGGTGGTGAGGATGGACTCGATGATGGCCGTGTAGAACTGCACCAACATCTTGGTGGGTAGCTTGAGCTTCCTCAGCTGCCGCAGGAAGAACATCCTCTGCTGGGCCTTTTTGATGAGGGAGCTGATGGTCGGCTCCCACTTGAGGTCCCGGGTTGATGGTGGTGCCCAGGAAGCGGAAGGAATCCGCAGTGGTGATGGGAGAGTCTGTGAGGGTAAGGGGGAGCAGAGGGGCTGTGATTTTTCTGAAGTCTACGATCATCTCCACTGTCTTCAGAGCGTTCAGCTGCAGGTTGTTGTGGCTGCACCAGGACGTCAGCCAGGCCACCTCTCTCCTGTAGACGGACTCATCGCCGTTGGAGATGAGCCCGATGAGGGTGGTGTCGTCCGCAAACTTGATCAGCTTGACAGACTGGTGGCTGGAGGTGCAGGAGTTGGTGTACAGGGAGAAGAGCAGGGGGGAAAGTACACAGCCCTGGGGTGATCCGGTGCTGATGCTAACAGAGTCTGAGACACTCTTTCCCAGCGCACATGCTGCCTCCGGTCCGTCAGGAAGTCGGTGATCCACCTGCAGAGGGAGTCAGGCACGTTGAGCAGGGACAGCTTGTCCTGGAGCAGAGCGGGGCGGATGGTATTGAATGCAGAGCTGAAGTCCACAAACAGGATCCTGACGTAGGTTTTCGGGGAGTCCAGGTGCTGCAGGATGGAGTGGAGGGCCAGGTTGACTGCGTCGTCCACAGACCTGTTGGCTCTGTAGGCAAACTGCAGCGGGTCCAGGAGGGGAGTGGTGATGTCTTGAGGTGGGCAGGACCAGGCGCTCAAAGGACTTCATGACTACAGAGGTGAGCGCTACAGGTCTGTAGTCGTTAAGTCATGAGTGACAAGGATGTCACCATCTCGATGTCTGTTCCCTGTATATTTACTGGTGCTGTGAGGGGTTGTCCTTGCCTGTGTCAGTCCACCACCAGCTCCTTAGTTTTTCTCGCGTTGATCTGGAGGCAGTTCCGATGGCACCAGTCCACGAAGTCCCGGATAAGCCCTCTATACTCAGCTTCATCTCCGTTGGAGATGAGGCCAACGATCGCAGAGTCATCAGAGAACTTCTGTAGATGGCAGTGTGTTGTGTTGTGTGAGAAGTCCACAGTATAAAGGGTGAACAGGAAGGGAGCCAAAACCGTTCCCTGGGGGGCCCCCGTGCTACCGATGACCGTGTCGGACACACAGTCCCGGGTTCTCACAAACTGAGGCCGGTTTGTGAGGTAGTCCAGGATCCATGATGACAGGTGCTGGTCCACCCCTGCGCACAGCAGCTTGTCCTTCAGGATCATTGGTTTGGATGGTGGTTGAAAGCACTTGAGAAGTCAAAGAACAAGATCCTCACCGCATTCCTGGGGCTTCTCCAGGTGGGACAGAGAACGGTGTGAAGGAGGAAGACCACCGCATCCTCCACCCCAATGCCATGCTGGTAGGCAACTGGAGTGGATCCATCACTGGTCCCACCAGGGGGCGGAAGTGAGCAAGGAGCAGTTCTCTCCAGGGTCTTCATCATGTGGAACGTCAAGGCCACTGGTCTGTAGCTGTTCAGATCTTTGGGGTGGGAAGTCTTTGGTACAAGTACCACACAAGATGTTTTCCACAGCTGTGGTACCCTCCCCAGCTTCAGGCTCAGATTGAAGATGTACTCCACAATCCACACAGCTGGTCTGCACAGACTTGAGGAGCTTTGCGCTGAGCCATCCGGTCCCGACGCCTTCCTCACCTTGATCTTCCTCAGCTCCGTCCTCACCCTGGGTCTTAGTCAGGGTCAGGGTTGGGGGGCTGTGTGTTGGGAGTGGGGGGGGGGGGTGTTGGTGGAGTGGGGAGTGGGCAGCAGGACTTGATGTCTTTAGAGGCAGCAGTGGTTGTTGGTGCAAGTCAGGGGGGGAGGCGTGTGGTCAAACCTATTGAAGAACAGATTCAGATTGTTCGCCCACTCCTTGCCCCCGTGGCCTGGGGGGAGTATTCTGGAGCCCAGAGATGGTTTTAAGTTTCTCCAGACCCCACCGATGTTGCTCTATTGCAGCTTGTCCTCCATCTCTTCCTGAAGCTGTCCTTTGCCTTCTCTGATCTTTGTCCTCAGCTCCCTCTGTACGGACTTCAGCATCTCCCTGTTCCCTGACCCTGAAGATCCTCTTCTGTCTCTCTCAGAAGTGTTTTTATCTCAAGGTTGATCCAGGGTTTGTTGTTTGAGGCAACACCGTATGGTCTTGGTGGGAACGGTGTTGTCCACACAGAAGCTGATGTAGTCCGTGATGGTGTGAGTGAGGCCATCGATGTTCTCGCCATGTGGATCGCAGAGCTGCTCCCAGGCGGTGGTTTCAAAACAGCTCTTTAGAGTGTCCATTGCCTCCTCAGACCATAACTTCACTGTGCGCATGGCCGGGAGGTTGTCTGTGCACTAGGGGGTTTGTACACCGGCCGGAGATGAACCAAGTTGTGATCCGATCTCCCGAGTGGGGGGAGTTGTGATGAGGTGTACGGCCCTCCTTAGTGTTTGCGTAGAATAAGTCCAGTTGTTTTTATTGTCTCTGGTGTGGCATGTGACATACTGGGTGAACGTGGTAGAATGGGAGACAGTGAAACATGGTTGAAATCGCCTGAGATGAGAGAAGAGCATCTGGGTGTTCTGTCTGCAGCCTGCTGGTTACTGAATGGATGACGTCACACGCGTTGTCCCAGCGTTCGCCGTCGGATTTGCATAAACAACAATGCAGATCACGTGTGAGTATTCCCTCGGGAGATATGTACGGCCGCATAAGCATGACAACTATGGATCTCCCCTTACCCAATAGCCCAAAGATGCTCTCAACAGAGACCACTACACTATTACTGAGTGAGGTTATTTTTAATGCATTTTAAATCTACAATAGATTTGCATGTAGGCCAAGACACAAGAGGTCATCGTTTCAGCTGTACCCACGCCAACACATCACAGTAATTAATGTATATCTATGTTTTTTCCATTCACAATAATTACACCTTCAAACCTTTTCTCTAACCTACATTACCTCATTGTTATTGCTGTAAGACTCTCTGACATTATTGATAATGCACATTATACCATTCTCACTCTCACCACTACAACAGGTAATCAAATTTTCCATTTCCATTTTCCCCTTGCATTTCTACTTATCTTTGCAGAGCTACACCCATTACACCCTTCACATCCATCTTTTTAGTTGTCGGAGGGAGAATGTTTGCCCAGTGATTCACTCCCTCTCACTGTGAAATAAAGAATTACTAAATGCAGCATCAAGCTGATATTAAGATTACCTTTAGCACTCCATAAATACCATTTTAATCAAAGCATTAGTTATCTAGGGAGTCAATTTGTCAGCCCCTCAGTCTGTCGGTAAGGCTGCAAGCCAACTAGTGATCCAATTATTAATTTGGTTCATGTGCCAACCAGTCAATCAGCTATCCAACAAAACAACTAGACATACAGTTGCCAGCAAGCCACATAGTAAATTACCTAGCAGCCTACCAGCCAAAGACTAACAGCATTTAGTAAGACAGACAGAGAGAACTGTAATTACTGATAAGTGATTAGGATGTTCCAGTCATTTAGGATGAACAACTGCTTTCTGCAATTAGAGCATCTCTCTTTCCCTAGCTGTTTCTCCACTTTGCCTTGTTTGATACTTTCTGCTCCAGTTACTGCTGTCTGTGTAGCCAGACGCATCAAATACACACATTGCAAACACTAACATTAGGATTCTACTCTTTGCTGCACTTAGAGAAACTTCCACTGACAATCCATTAGTGGTCTGAAAGCACTCAGACTAATTATGAATATAAATTCACTGATGTTCTTCAGATGCAAGGATCGAAAAGACAAAAGTTTTTTTCTTTAACAAAAATGTTTGACTATTGGAATTAGTACAATTTAGTATTGAGCCGTTCTAAAAGTGTACATTCAATACACAATTAAGCAACAATGACAGATACATGTGGAGTATGAAGCAGGTTTTGAACTGAGTACATGAATTAATCGAGCATACACGGCTCATATCAGTGCGGATGCAGGAATGCAGGAATATTCATTGTGAATAATGCCAAAATACTCCTGAGTGCTAAAGGTCAGTCAAAAAGGGATAATTCTGAGTGATAAAAAGTTTTATAATGTAATTTGTTAAGTACTATAACCATAAATTTATTAATGATTTTTGTTGAGCTGTCTCTTGTCAATATCTTCATTAGAATACAGTGGTGTGAAAAAGTGTTTACCCCCTTCCTGAATTTCTCTTTTTTTTTTTGTATGTTTGTCACACTTACATGTTTCAGATCACTAAACAAATTAAAATATTAGACAAAGATAACACAAGTAAACACAAAAGCAGTTTTTAAATGAAGGTGATTATAATTATGGGGGAACAAAATCCAAACATACATGGCCCTGAGTGAAAAAGTGATTGCCCAAACCCTAATAACTGGGGCCCTGGGGCCACCCTTAGCTGCAACAACTGCAATCAAGGTTCATGTGCAGGTAATTTGGCCAATGAGTCATTATCAGCGCTGTGGAGGAATTTTGGCCCACTCATCTTTGCAGAATTGCTGTAGTTCACCCACATTGGAGGGTTTTCAAACATGAACCGCCTTTTTCAGGTCATGTGGCAGCATCTCAATCGGATTCAGGTCAGGACTTTGACTAGGCTGCTCCAAAGTCTTCATTTTGTCTTTCTTAAGCCATTCAGAGGTGGACTTGCTGGTGTGTTTTGGATCATTGTCCTGCTGTAGCACCCAAGTGCGCTTCAGCTTGATGTCACAAACAGATGGCCCGACATTCTCCTTCAGGATTTTTTGGTAGACAACAGAAGTCATTGTTCCATTTACCACAGCAAGTCTTCCAGGTCCTGAAGCAGCAAAACAGTCCCAGACCATCACAGTACCACCACCATATTTTACTGTTGGTATGATGTTCTTTTTCAGAAATGCTATGTTACTTTTACGCCAGATGTAATGGGACACACACCTTCCAAAAGTACAACTTTTGTCTCGTCAGTCCAGAGTATTTTCCCAAAAGTCTTGGGGATCATCAAGATGTTTTCTGGCAAAACTGAGATGAGCCTTTGTGTTCTTTTTGCTCAGTAGTGGTTTTTGTCTTGGAACTCTGCCATGCAGGCCATTTTTGCCCAGTCTCTTTCTTATGGTGGAGTCATAAACACTGACCTTAACTGAGGTAAGTGAGGCCTGTAGTTCTTTGGATGTTGTTGTGGGGTCTTTTGTGACCTCTTGGATGAGTTGACGCTGTGGTCTTGGGGTAATTTTGGTCGGCCGGCCACTCCTGGGAAGGTTCACCACTGTTCCGTGTTTTTGTGATCTGTGGATAATGGCTCTCACTGTGGTGCACTGCAGTCACAAAGCTATAGAGATGGCTTTATAACCTTTTCCAGACTGATAGATCTCAATTACTTTGTTTCTCATTTGTTCCTGAATTTCTTTGGATTGCAACATGATGTCTAGCTTTTGAGGATGTTTTAGGCTACTTCACTTTGTCAGGTAGGTCCTATTTAAATGATTTCTTGATTGAGAACAGATGTGGCAGTAATCAGGCCTGGGTGTGGCTAGAGAAATTGAACTCAGCTTTCCAAAGATGTAATAAACCACAGTTAACTTATGTTTTAATGGTGGTGGTGGTGGGGGGGGGGGGTCACTTTTTCATTCAGGGTCATGTAGGTTTGGATTTTTTTTTTTTACTTTAATAATAAACACCTTCATTTAAAAACTGCATGTTGTGTTTACTTGTGTTATATTTGTCTGATATTTAAAGGTTTGATGACACGTTTTTGACATTTTTTAGCATGTTGTGTTAACCCAAAAGTCATTGTCGATGATCAATATAATATTTACAACAGCGTCTGCATAAACTAGTTATCATCAAAAAACCACAGCCGCTGACTGGGCTGTGGTGCTGCCCACCAAATGAAGGGCGGCACCACCATGACGTAAGTGACAGCATCGACTCCGGTGTTGTTAACTGGAATGACAGCAGCTTTGTAGCTCACAGTTTCTCTGGTTTCTTGTTTTAATTTTACAGCTATGCCTTCGCGTTGTGCCGCAGGCTTAGATAAACAGCAGGCCATGAAAGACCACATCACACACTTCAGCTACAACTGTCATAAGCCTCCTTGTGCGCTCCTCGTGTGCTTTTACGCACAAGGAGCACACAAGGAGGGGAAGGATTAATGGATTTACGTGCAGCTTTGACCTACTTTCTGTGATCGCATGCTGACACTCGCCGGTCCGGCCACGTCCCCTCTCTCATTATCACCAGCTGATTCCAACTCCTGCTGATCATGTTTCCCGGTCCTCGCCCAGGTGCTTCTCATCACACGGTCAGTGTGTGTACTTAGCGGCCGTTTGCCAGTCACACACTGCTGGTCCATAGTATTGTCATCTGTGCTGTTAATCTGCCAGTATTTTCACTCTCACGACATTAGTCACTCTATGTTCGCCACGGTTCTCGTGCGTCCTTGAAGCAATGTCGGCTCTGGGGTGCAACTGTGGCTAGCGCGTCTCCTCTTATTCGTTCTCTGGGCAATGCCGGCCCCCGAACACCATCAGTAAGTGTGTTTGTGTTTTTTGTACGTCTTCACCTTTTTGGGAATTGTCTGTCTTTCTGTATTAAATGTGCTGTAGTGAACCCTGCATGTAAATCCTCGTTATTTCATCCTCCCTCTCCGTGCCCTGCGTAAGAGCGCATGGAGGGTCATGATGAATGGATTTACGCACAGGATTCACCACAGCACATGTACTAAACGTAAGAATGATGACAACAGTTCCCAAAAAGGTGAAGACTTACAAAAATAAACAGAAAAACTTACAGTTGGTGTTCGGGGCTGACATCGCCCAGCGAACATGGAGAGGAGATGTGTTAACCATGGTTGTGCCCCAAGGCCTAGATTGCCTCAAGGGATGAAACAGAACAACGGCTGTGTGGAGCGGCTAACACGTAGTGATAGTGTTGACAATATTGGCTGGCTGACAACACGGCAGATGATGCACACAAAACATGAACAGCTGACTGTCAAAGAAAGAGGGCACGTGGTCGGACCGGCAAATCTTGGACAGCGCCCACCTGAAAATGGGTCAAAACGCACATAACACACATGTACAAAACAAAAACAACAAGAACTCAAAAATATAATACATAATAAACCTGATGCCTGAGCCATAGAGAATACACTGCTATGATTTTATTGAAAAATCGGATTTAAATAAATTAGATTTATGAACAAATAATATGTTTCAATATCTGTAACAAAAGAATAACACTCGTTGTTCCCCTGCTGTGTGTTTGTTGCTGCTGCTGCTGCGGGCATGTGTGCCTCTCCACTGTCACTCTCTGAGTCTGACTCGCTTGGCACGATGCCCGCTTGGCACAGCTCAAACCTATACGGTCTGATGCCCCCAGATTCTTCATTGTCATCCCATTCTTCGGAACTATAATCGTCTGAAGATTGCACAACACAAATCAATTCCAGACTACATGTGTTCGAATCATCGTCGATGTTTTCTACCGCTTCCATCTTGTGTGTACAATGGGCAGCCAAGCGCTGTATTCTGTCGATGACCTTACAACATGGCCGGGGGGGGGGGTTCCAGCCACTGACGCAATTGGTGATGTGGCACTCATGAAAACATTGGATATTCGTGTGATAAAAAGCCTGTATGGCTTAGAACTGCACAGACCAACCTATTTCATGATATTTGTATTATGTGTTGAAAAATTAGATGAAATCAAAAACGTGTCATCAGACCTTTAAATTTGTTTGACGATCTGGAACATTTTGTCATGTTCACTGCGTAATCTCGCAGCGAACAGTAGAATTAATAATAATAATAATAATAATAATAATAATACATCAGTCTTATATAGCGCTTTTCTAAATACTCAGACGCTTTACAAAGTAGCATAGGAACAAACATACAGTGAACGGGTAAACAGGCAAGGTAGGTACACATAGGTAGAAGAGGCAGTCAGTTTTCGTAGGTAGATTTGAAGAGATGGGTTTTGAGTTGACTTTTGAAGGAAGCAAGTGTGTTGGCGGACCGGATGTGAAGGGGCAAGGAATTCCAGAGGGTTGGTGCAGCGATGGCGAATGATCTATCACCCAGGGTGCGGAGTTTTGTCTTGGTGATGGGAGTAAGAAGGTGAGTGTCAGCAGAGCGGAGGAGGCGAGTGGGGGAATGACGAGACAGAAGGTCAGTTAGGTATGAGGGGGCAAGGTTATGAAGAGCTTTATAGGTGATGAGGAGGATCTTGAAGTTGATGCGCTGTTGAATAGGGAGCCAGTGGAGTTGATGGAGGAGAGGAGTAATGTGGTCTCTGGAGCGGGAGTGAGTAAGTAGACGAGCGGCTGAGTTTTGGACATACTGTAGTTTTTGGAGGATGGTGGAAGGAAGCCCATACGGAATGCTGTAACAGTAATCAAGTCTGGAGGTGATGAAGGCATGGATGAGTATTTCAGCAGCAGAGGGGGAGAGGGTGGGACGGAGGCGTGCAATATTACGAAGATGAAAAAATGGTGTTTTGGTGATATGGTTGATGTGAGATGTGAAGGAGAGGGTGGGGTCCATGATAATGCCGAGGTTTCTGGCCAGGGGGGAGGGGGTGACTGAGTGACCATCGATTTGGAATGAAAAGTTCTGGGAGGAAGGTAAAAGAGATTTTGGTCCAAAAATGATAATTTCTGTTTTATTGCTGTTTAGTTTGAGAAAGTTGTTAGTCATCCAGGTTTTTATGTCTGTAAGGCAGTTGGTGATGGTGGAGAGAATGACGGGGGTGATGGATTTAGAGGAGATGTACAGCTGGGTGTCGTCGGCGTAGCAGTGAAAGTGAAGACCATGTTGACGGATAATCTGACCAAGTGGAAGCATGTAGAGAGTGAAAAGGGTTTTAGATTAGATTAGATTAGATTCAACTTTATTGTCATTACTCATGTATGAATACAAGGTAACGAAACAGAGTTTAGCATCCAATCAGAAGTGCAAAGGACAGCAGTGCAGTATATACGGTAATTAACAGTATGTGCAATTTAAGCAAATATATGCAAATATATGCAGCAGTGCAGAAAGTTAAGAGTACTGTTATGTGCAAATAATGTGCAATAAGTTAGATGTAGTTATGTAGTTATACAGTTATGTACAGGTGAGGATGGTAAGAGATGATGGTAAGAGAGTCAGCGGGGAACTAAGTTCAATAACGTGACAGCTGTTGGAAAGAAACTGTTCCTAAACCTGCTGGTTCTAGTCCGAAGGCTTCTGAAACGTCTTCTGGAGGGGAGAAGCTGGAACAGTCCATGAGCAGGATGGTTGGAGTCCCTAAGAATGCTGCGTGCCCGGCGCAGACATCTTTTCCTGTAGACGTCCTCTATAACTGGAAGTGGAGTCCCTGTGATGCGTTGGGCGGTTTTCACCACCCGCTGCAGCACCTTGCGGTCAGCGACAGAGCAGCTCCCATACCAGACTGTGATACAGTTGGTCAGGGTGCTCTCTATCACGCAGCGGTAGAAGTTGCCCAGGATGTCAGTTGACAGATGGTTCTTCTTCAATGTCCTCAAGAAGAAGAGGCACTGATGGGCCTTCTTGATCAGGCTGGTGGTGTTAACTGACCAGGACAGGTCCTCCGAGATGTGGGTCCCCTGGAATTTGAAGCTGGGGACACGTTCAACAGCTATGCCTTTGATATGGATGGGGTCATGTGTCTCTTCCCTCTCCTTCCTGTAGTCCACTATGAGCTCCTTGGTTTTGCTGGTGTTAAGGAGCAGGTTATTGTCAGCGCACCAAGTAGCCAAGTGCTCAACCTCTGCCCTGTAATCTGACTCGTCGTTGTCCCTGATGAGTCCAATCACCGTGGTGTCATCTGCAAACTTTATGACGGAATTGGATCCATACATAGGCCTGCAGTCATGGGTGTAGAGGGAGTAGAGGAATGGGCTGAGCACACAGCCCTGTGGTACACCAGTGTTGAGTGTGATGACGGAAGAACGGTTGGGGCCTGACCTAACATGCTGGGGTCTGCTGGTCAGAAAATCCATGATCCAGTTGCAGGTGGAGGTACTGATTCCCAGGTCCCCAAGTTTAGTGAGCAACTTGGAGGGGATAACTGTGTTGAATGCTGAGCTGAAGTCAACAAACAGCATTCTTGCGTAGGTGTTCTTGTCATCCAGGTGTGAGAGTACATAGTGCAGCGCTGTAGAAACCGCATCCTCTGTACTCCTGTTGCTCCGGTAGGTGAACTGATGAGGGTCCAGTGTAGGGGGCAGGCCTTTTTTGAGCTGTGCCAAGACCAGTCGCTCAAAGCACTTCATGACTATGGGCGTCAGTGCCACAGGGCGATAGTCATTTAGGCACGATGGTGTTGAATGTTTCGGCACTGGTACTATTGAAGTGGTCTTGAAGCACACTGGTACCACGGCCTGGGCCAGGGACAGATTGAAGATGTCTGTGAAGACCCTTGCCAGCTGCTCAGCGCATGCCCTCAGCACACGCCCAGGAATGCCATCAGGGCCAGCAGCCTTACGTACGTTGACATGACCCAGTGCGTTACGGACGTCGGTGTGGGTGAGTGTGAGGTGGTGGAGGTCATCAGAGGGTGGGAAATTGATGTTCTTTTCGTTGTTGTCCTTGTCAAAACGAGCATAGAAGTCATTTAGCTCATTGAGAAAGGGCACAGTCATGGCTATAGGTATGGAGTTGCTGGGCTTAATAATCAGAGATAGCTTGAATGCCCTGCCACATACGTCAGGGGTCAGAGTCCCCAAAATGTTCCTCCACCTTCAGCTTGTAGCTGTGCTTGGCCTTCTTGATGCCCCTCTTCAGATCTGCCCTGGATGAACTGTAGGCCTGTGCATCACCAGATCTAAAGGCATTGTTACGTGCTTTTAGCAGAAGCCGCACTTCTCTGTTCATCCACGGCTTCTGATTTGGGTACGTGGTGATCTGTCTTTCCGTGGTGACACTGTCAATAGTGGTGTTGATATGGTCCAGGACTGAGTGGGTGTAAGAGTTGATGTTTATGTGGGAGCCACAGGTAGCCTGAGAGGTGAACATACTCCAGTCTGTGTTCCTAAACTTCTCCTGGAGTACAGAGTCAACCCCCTCTGGCCACACTTTGATGGTCCTCACTGATGGCCTCACCCGGTTGATGAGCGGTACATACTTGGGGGTAAGGAACAAGGATAAGTGATCAGACTGACCTAGGTGGGGGAGGGGAGTTGCTGTGTAGGCTCCCACAATATTGGTGTAAACATGGTCCAATGTTTTGTCCCCTCTTGTGTGACAGGAGACATGCTGGTAGAATTTAGGAAGCACTGTCTTGAGGTTAGAGTGGTTAAAATCACCCGCCACAATAAATGCTGCCTCTGGGTGTGCAGTTTGTTGTTTGCTAATAGCTGCATGCAGTTCTTTCATAGCAAGCTTAGCATTAGCATCCAGAGAAATGTAAGCGGCTGTTATGATGGTACAAGTGAACTCGCGTGGCAGATAGAAAGGTCTACATTTAACCATGAGAAACTCCAGGTTAGCTGAGCAGTGTCTCTCAACAGTGACAGAGTTCGTGCACCAAGCCTTGTTAATATAAATGCACACTCCCCCCCCTCTTGTCTTACCGGAGTCAACTGCTGCTCTGTCTGCCCGGAGCGAAGGCTCTGTGCTTGGGTTGGACCAAGCACAGAGCCATGAGGGACACCATGTGATACAGGGGTGGTGCGTGATTTGTGATTGTTAATGGAGATGTACTGGAATCTGTCAGACAGGTAGGAGGTAAACCAGGAGAGGGCGGAGTCAGTGATGCCAATAGAAAGCAGACGATGGAGCAGGATGGAATGATTAATGGTGTGGGACCTTGGGGGAGTCAGATTATTTAGCATCTCAGACAGAGACAGTGAATAAGCATGGGAGAACAATGCCCAGGGAGTTCCTGGGGATATAGCAGGAAGGAGTCAGGGACATAGGGGGTTGAAGGCAGTGTAATGTAAATGTCATGCTGTGTGATGAGAAAATGCCACATAAACGTGTGAAGAGGGAGTTGGGTGAAAAGGAGAGTTCGTGTGGAAATGATTCAGGCTTTTCTGTGCTTGAGAGATGTGAGTGTGTAATAAATCGTCTGTCCATAAACCTGCCTCTTTATTCAGACACTCCACACTGGTGACCCCAGACAAATTATGGAACACGAGGCAAGAACCCCGGAGCTGGCCCGGTCGGGAAGCCCCAGCGACGCAGCAGTCATCCCACAGACAGCCCGGACTGGAATCCCCAGCAACATGTGCGCGGTTTCAGTCAAGCTACCGGACTTTTGGCAGCACAACCCGCGCTCTTGGTTCCACCACACCGAGGCCCAGTTCGCCCTCCGAGGAGTAGCGGCAGACGACACCAAGTTCTACCATGTGGTAGCAGCGCTGGACGCTCGCACAGCCCAGCAGGTAGCGAGCCTGCTCGATCAGCCTCCAGCCCGCAACAAATACGAGGCGCTCAAGGCTGCGCTGACCCGGCGCTACACGCTCTCGGAATGTGAGAGAGCAGAGAGGCTCCTGAAGCAGACTGAGTTAGGAGATGGTTCGGCCGTCGACCTGATGGAGAAGATGCTGGAGTTAATGGGCACGGACGATGGGCACTTTCTGTTTGCCCACCTTTTCCTCCGGAACCTTCCAACAGAGGCGAGAGCGGTTCTGGCCAATTCGCCGTTGCTGGCCCCGCGTGACTACCGTGCGCTAGCCCAGGAGGCAGACCAGATCATCCTCACCACCAGGGCGATCACAGTCAACGCAGCGGCGGCGGAGCCCAGCGAGACGACCAGAGGAGGCGAGGAGCCACCGACGGTAGCGGCAGCAGGGGCCAAGGAGCGCCAGAGAGACACACTCTGCTTTTACCACCGCCGCTTCGGAGAGAACGTGCGCAGATGTGCGCCACTGTGCCAGTTCAAGCGCTTGGGAAACACCAAGGCCGGCAGTCGATAGCAGCTGCGACCGCCAGTGAAGAGAACAAGCTGCTCTACGTGACGGACTCGCGCTAGGGGAGACGCTTCCTCGTCGACACCGGAGCCCAGAAGAGCATCATCCTGCCATCCTACGCTGACCGGCTGGTAGGACCTAGCGGCCCCGGACTTGTGGCAGTAAACGGCTCAGAGATTAAGACGTTCGGTGAGAGAACACTGGCCTTATCTCTACACGGCCGCTCGTATGAGTGGACTTTTGTCATAGCAGCACTGAGTTTCCCGATCCTGGGAGCTGATTTTCTGTGTGCGCATGGTTTACTTGTGGATGTTGCTAACAGGCGCCTGGTTAATGCACTGTCCTTTGATTCTCTTCCCTGTATAGCTCGAGGGACCCGGCCAACAGCACAAGCCAACGTCACAGCTCCAGGCGGTAAGTTCCACGCACTGCTCACTCAGTTCCCAGCACTCACGGTCCTGACGTTTTCGGAGGCCATTGCTAAACACGGGGTGGAGCACTTAATCACCACCACTGGGCTGCGCATTTTCGCAAGACCTCGGCGCTTGGACGCAGCTAAACTGGCAATAGCGCGCGAGGAGTTCGCCAACCTGGAAAGGTTGGGCATCATCAGGCGATCAAACAGCCCATGGGCATCCCCGCTACACATGGTCCCTAAGGCTGAGGGGTCGTGGCGACCGTGTGGTGATTTCTGCAGGTTGAACAACGCCACAGCACACAACCGCTACCCGATTCCCCACATACAGGATTTTTTCGTTCACCTCGCCAGAGCACGCATTTGTTTCCAAAATAGACCTGGACCGCGGTTACCACCAGGTCCCAGTGCATGCGGAGGACGTACCCAAAACAGCGGTAATAACTCCGTTCGGCTTATTCGAGTTTCTGCGCATGCCATTCGGGTTAAAAGGAGTGGCACAGACATTCCAGCGCATGATGGATGCAGTGCTGTGCGATCTCCCATTCATGTTCATCTACCTGGACGATATCCTGGTAGCCAGTCCGTCTGAAGACGAACACATAACCCACCTCAGGACGGTTTTCCGGAGGTTCGAGGAGCACGGGTTAATAATCAACCCGGTGAAATGCCAGTTCGGCGTGATGGAGATTGATTTTTTGGGGCACTGTGTCTCTCCGGAAGGAGTGATCCTGTTGCCCGACAAAGTGCGCGCCGTGGTGAATTTTCCCCGGCCTCAGATGGTCAGGGCGCTGCAAGAATTTTTGGGGATGGTGAACTTTTATCACCATTTCCTTCCCCGCACGGCGCAGCTCATGCAACCATTGTACGCCGCGCTCAAGAGACAGAAACCCGCGGATGGGGTCGAATGGAACCCCGGAGCGAGAGCGGGCGTTCTCGGAGGTTAAAGCAGCCCTGGCAAAGCCCTGGCAAACGCCACACTGCTGGCGCATCCGGACCCGGCGGCCCGGATAGTGCTCACCACCGATGCTTCAGACGTGGCCATAGGGGCTGTCCTGGAGCAGCGCATCACTGGGGCTTGGCAGACGCTTGCCTTTTTCAGCAGAACTTTGCGCAACAGTGAACGTAAATACAGCGCGTTCGACAGAGAGTTACTGGCTCTCCACCTGGCCATACGCCACTTCCAGTTCTGGCTGAAAGGGCGCAGCTTCACCGCGTTCGTGGACCACAAGCCACTAACGTTCGCGATGGCCAAGGTTTCAGAACCGTGGTCGGGCCGGCAGCAGAGACAGCTGGCTGCGATCTCAGAATTTACTACCGATATTCAACATGTGTCGGGTAAACTGAATGTGGTGGTGGACTGCCTCTCACGCGCCGTGGTGGCCCCGGTCTACGTGGGGATAGATTACGCAGCCATGGCCACAGAGCAGATTAGCGATGCAGACGTGCGCGCGTTCCAGTCTGGACCAACAGGGTTAACGCTGGAGAGCAGGGTGCTACAAGACGGCATGCCCCCCCAATCTGCAATGTCTCCACGGGACGCCCACGTCCGGTGGTCCCGGTCGTGTGACGCCGCCGCGTGTTTGAGTCGGTTCACATTCTGGCGCACCCAGGAGTGCGTGCGTCTGTCAAATGGTGGGAGAGAAGTTCGTGTGGCTGAGCCTACGCAAACAAGTAAAAGAGTGGGCCGCAGCCTACGTGGCATGCCAACGAGCCAAGGTACACAGACACACGAAGGCTCCCTTGGAGCCGTTTCGGGTACCGGCTAAGAGGTTTGACCATGTTCACGTGGACCTCGTGGGCCCCCTCCCACCATCACAGGGGTGCACACACCTCCTGACAGTGGTGGACCGCACCACGCGCTGGCAAGAAGCAGTCCCGCTGGTGGCAACCACGTCCACGGACGTGGCACGCGCTTTTTTAACAGCATGGGTGGCGCGTTTTGGAGTTCCGTCGGACATTACGTCCGACAGGGGCCCTCAATTTGTTTCCGACCTCTGGTCTGCGATGGCCCGCAGCCTGGGTGTTGCAATTCATCGCACAACCGCGTACAACCCACAGGCCAATGGGTTATGCGAGAGTTTTCATAGATCACTGAAAGCAGCACTCAGGGCTTCACTGACGGATGCAAATTGGGTAGACAGGTTGCCGTGGGTTTTATTGGGGTTGCGCTCCGCGCCAAAAAAGGATTTGGAAGCTTTCCCGGCAGAGCTTGTTTTTGCGCAGCCCCTACAGCTGCCCGGGGAATTTCTGCCAGATAATCCCACGCCAGACAGCTGCCCGTCTCAGCTTTTGCAGCATAGTGCAGACACAGGCATGCTGCCGGGCCCGGCCCACCACTGTTTTCCGCGTGCTTTCGTCCCTAAAACTTTGAAGAACGCGGAGTTCGTGTTCGTCAGACACGACGCCCACCACCCTCCATTGCGCCCACCCTATGATGGACCGTTCAGAGTGTTGGAAACATGGGATAAGCATTTTTTGCTAGACTTGGGGGGTCGGCGGGAGAAAATTTGCATAGACAGACTCAAACCCGCCTTTGTAGTGGTGGACGAGCAAGTGCTGTTGGCTAGGGCCCCTCGGTGTGAAAGACCCCCACGGAGAGCTCCCCAGGGAAACGATTCACCAGGGCAGCCACACGGACAGACCGAAGTTCCCCCCCCCCCCTCGTCACGGCCCACTCGCAGTCAGACACACTCCCAGCGCCCCCCCCCACCGGCCACAGCAGCGCACGGAGGCAGTAAACCCCAGTTACAGCAGTATGGGAGGAGACTGAAGCCAAAAGAGCGTGTGGACTGATGTTCTATCTAAGATGCTGGGGAGGGGGGGGCGGTGTGGGACCTTGGGGGAGTCAGATTATTTAGCATCTCAGACAGAGACAGTGAATAAGCATGGGAGAACAATGCCCAGGGAGTTCCTGGGGATATAGCAGGAAGGAGTCAGGGACATAGGGGGTTGAAGGCAGTGTAATGTAAATGTCATGCTGTGTGATGAGAAAATGCCACGTAAACGTGTGAAGAGGGAGTTGGGTGAAAAGGAGAGTTTGTGTGGAAATGATTCAGTCTTTTCTGTGCTTGAGAGATGTGAGTGTGTAATAAATCGTCTGTCCATAAGCCTGCCTCTTTATTCACACATTCCACAATGGTATCGAAATGGGCTGCACGGTGGCGCAGTGGTTAGCACTGCGGCAGCACAGTTTACCCTTGGCCGGGGGATTGTGGGGATCGTGGGATCGTGGGTTCGATCCCAGCCCCCGACCAACAGTGATCTGTGTGGAGTTTGCATGTTCTCCCCGTGTTGCGTGGGTTTACTCCGGGATTTCTCCGGTTTCCTCCCACATGCCAAAGACATGCATGTTAGGTTAATTGGCTGTTCTAAATTGTCCCTAGATATCTGTTTCCTATAGGCCCTTAGAATAGAGGGTTAGTATTAATGAAAGCGCTTTGAGTGGTCTTTGTGACTAGAAAAGCGCTATATAAGTGCAGGTTAGTTAGTTAGTTAGTTAGAAAGCTGCGCTGAGATCGAGGAGGAGAAGAATGGTGAGGGAGCCAGAGTCAGAGGCGAGCAGAAGGTCATTGGTGACCTTGAGGAGGGCGGTTTCAGTGCTGTGGTGAGAACGGAATCCAGATTGAAATGTTTCGTGGAGTTTGTTGGAGAGGAGGTGTTTCTTGAGTTGAGTGGCAACAGCTTTTTCCAACATTTTAGCCAAAAATGGGAGGTTGGAGATGGGTCTGAAATTGTTGGGGTCGTCAGAGTCCAGGCCAGGTTTCTTAAGGAGGGGGGTGATGGTAGCAATCTTGAGTGATGGGGGAACAGTGCCAGTGGTGAGGGAGAAGTTGATGGTGTCGATGATAAGGGGGGCAAGAGGGGTGAAACAGGCTTTGATTAGGGGGGAGGGGATGGGGTCCAGGGGGCATGTGGATGATCTCATGCTGGAGAGTATTTCAGAAAGTTCATCAGTGGTTATGGGTGAAAAAAGGGAGAGCTGTTTATCTACGGGTGGAGAAAAAGTGGGTTCTGAGTCAGGGCTGATGGCCGAGGAGGAAGGCAAGCTGATTGTGAATATTGTCAATTTTAGAATGGAAAAATGATAGAAAGTTATTGCATTTTTCAGGGGTGAAGGATGATGAAATGATGTCCTGGGGTTTGAGGAGTTTGTTGATGGTGGAGAACAGAGTGCGGGGGTTGGAGGATCCAGAGTGAATAATGCTGGAGTAGTAGGTGGAGCGAGCTTTATTGAGTGAGGATTGGTATAAGTGCATCAGTTCTTTGTGAGCGAGGGTGTGTACAGTCAGACCAGTTTTGCAGCTCAGGCGTTCAAGCTGTCGCAGTTGTTTTTTGAGTTTGAGAAGTTCTGAGGTGTACCAGGGGGCTGAATGAGTAAAAGTAACGTTTTTTGTTTTCATGGGGGCCAGTTTGTTGAGCAAGGTAGACAGTGTGTTGTTATAAATGTTTACTAAGTCCGTAAGGGTTGGGTTTACAGGGAAGGTGAGGTCGGAGAGAGTATTTGATATGCATGTGGAGAGAGAAACTGAGCAGATGGACTTAAGATTCCTGAAGGTTATTGTTCGGTCTTGTTTGGGTTGAGGGGCAGGGATGTCAATGTCCAGTGTGATGGCGAGATGATCCGAGATGGTGAGGTCAGTGCTGGAGATGTTATGAATGTGGAGACCAATGAAGCAAACCAGGTCCAGGATATGTCCACAGCTGAGAGTGGGAAAAGTTATGTGTTGGGTGAAGTTGAGACACTTGAGTAAGTCCACAAAATCATTTGCATTTTTGCAATCAGGGGAATCAATGTGGAGGTTAAAATCACCAAGCAGTAGGACAGATGGTGAGGTTGCAGACAGTACTGTAATGAGTTCTGAAAGATCTGATAAGAAGGATGAATTTGGTTTGGGAGGGCGGTAGATAATCGCAATGAGGAGAGGTTTTGGGCCGGGGAGTTTAAAAGTCAGGTGTTCAAAAGAGGAAACAACGGGTATGGAGAGAGGTCGTGGATTGAGGTCATGAAGGTAAATAGCAGCAATGCCTCCTCCACGGCCTTCAGGGCGTGGGTTGTCCAGGTAAGAATATCCAGCAGGGGTAGTTTGGTTAAGTGCAATGTAATCCAGGGGTTTTTGCCAAGTTTCAGTGAGACAGAGGAGATCCAGTTTATTATCAGTGATGAATTCATTTAGAATGAGGCTTTTATTGTTAAGGGATCGTGTGTTGAAGAGGGCAAGTTTCAGGTGCTTTTGTTTTGAAAATGCGGGTGCGGAAGTCAGGATAGGGCGAAGGTTGAAAGGGTTCACGTTGGGGTTGTTCTGGTAACGCGTCACGTTGTTGTGATGATGCAACGCGGAAGTGCAGAAGCTGGTGTCAATGCAGCGATTTGACCAGAGAACAGGGATACAGTTTTTTGTTGTGAAGTGGTAATTAAACTTATGGCGTGAACTTCGGTGGATATATCGGGGCCGGAGGAGAAGTCTGGAGCTTTTTAGTGAGGCAATGAGTTCCAAGGAGGGAGAGGTTTGGTGGTTTAGCCAGAGGAGTTGCGCGGATGTGTAGCGTAGTGCCATAACTGGGGCTATGCCGGTACCGAAAGTGGGTGATGGAGGTCCAAATTTGTTGCAGGCATTAAAACCAATGTTAAAACCAATGAGTCGGCAGAGTTGCAGGATGGAGTGACAGAACGTGACGACCATGGAAGGATGCTTCCCAGCCTCTCTGATTTCTAGCCGAGCAGCACTAGCACCAGGCAGCAGCAAGCTAGCTGTTGACCCACCAGCTTGTAGCAAGACACCCGGTAGCAAGCTAGCTGATGGCCCAGCGATGTTAGCAGGGAGTCCCAGACAGATGACAGCCAGAGCACAGACAGGTAGCAGTCGGCCAGCTGTCAACTGGCTGGCTAACAGCCAGTTTCCCGCTAGCCCGCTTTCCCGCAGGCCAAGGCCACCAGCAAGTCACGGATAGATGTTCCAGAGATGGAGAGTAGAGAGGCAGATGAAGACAATCCAAACCATGACAGGACAACAGAACAGTTAGTGACCGGAGTGGCACTTGAGTCAGCCCGGTGGGTGAAGTTGACAGCCAAGATCGTCTTGCAGGTAAGCGTCCACCACCAGTAAAATAAACAAAAATAGTAGTATCTAGATCCAGCAATGTAGGGAAGCAAACAAACAAACAAACAAACAAACAAAAAACACAGAAACTGTAAAGTTTAGGGAAAAAAAAAAGAAAATTATGAGTCACAAATGGGGAAGCGGCGAACAGAGCAGCGCCAGCGTCCTCCTCATCAGCGTCAGCTAGTTAGTTTGAGCCCAAAACGCAGGTGAAGTTTTCGAGCCCAAAACACATTTTGTTTAATAACAGAACGGGACAACTCAAAAAACACACAAAATACAAGAAAATATTCAGTTGGACGATTCAGTCTGGCACACAAACAATGCACACCCGAGGTTAGTTGGTAAGGAATGCTCCCAGGGCGGAACTGGGCAGCAGATGGAAAATAGAAGGGAGATTTACAGAGGGTGTCCGAGCTCAGCAGGCTCTGGGAAACAACACCGTAGTAGTCCGTAGGGAAAAGGGTGCCAACAGCTCCAGGGAAACATAGGCCAGTGCCTACAGTCTGACATGTAGAGAAGACTTACGCCACGACACTGAATGCCCCCACTGTCACTCAATAAATACCAAGCAGGCTAATGGGTGACAAGTGGACGCAGGTGTGTGGCGGGAGTCTGTGTATGAGTGTGTGTGTGTGTGTGTGTGTGTGCATGCGTGTGTGTGTGTGTGTGTGTGTGCAGAAACAAATGAGAAAATGACTGGCAGCTGATGGGTGTTCTGGCAGAGAGAGGGGTGTGACTGTAAACTGGCAAGGGCCTAGCTCAGGACTCAACCTGCCAGCAGGAACAATTAACAAAAATCAGAAGCTACAGCTACAAATCATGGGCAGAGCTGAAACACCAGCTCCGCACATGACACATTTAAGTGTGACAAATATACAAAAAATGAGAAATCAGGAAGGGGGCAAACACTTTTTTCACACCAATGTATACGAAGCATTTTAACCCTCTATGAAATTGGATAAATTCTCTGAAATTATGTCATTAGATGCTTTGCCATTTGAGACCAAACACTAAAAGTTTAAAAGATGAGAAAATAGAAAATAACTGGGGCATGTGTTAGGGTCGGCAATGAACCGAAATAAAACCGAAACTGACGTTCAGGATATAGAACAGATGTGATGCCATGTCGTTTTTATTTTTCCAGTTTTTCCCTTCTACCCTTTATACAACTGCGGACTTCTCACACAACACAACACACTGCCATCTACAGAAGTTCTCTGACGACTCTGCGATCGTCCGCCCTTATCTCCAATGGAAGATGAAGCTGATTACAGAGGACTTATCTGGGACTTCGTGGACTGGTGCCATCGGAAACTGCCTCCAGATCAACGCGAGGAAAAAACTAAGAGCTGGTGGTGGACTGCCGCAGGCAAGGACAACCCCTCACAGCACCAGTAAACATCCAGGGAACAGACATTGAGATGGTGACATCCTACAAGTACCTGGGTGTTCATCTGAACAATAAACTAGACTGGTCACACAATACCGACGGCACTCTACAGAAGGGACAGCGCAGGCTTGTCCTACTGAGGAGACTCAGGTCTTTTGTGTACAAGGGGCGCTGCTGAAGACATTCTATGACATGGTGGTGGCATCAGCCATCACTTTTGGAGTGGTCTGCTGGGGCAGTGGCATTACAGCAGCCTATAGGAAGAGACTGAACAAACTGTTCAAGAAAGCTAGATCTGTCCTGGGAAAACGCCTTGACCCAGTGGAGGAGATAGGAGAGAGAAGGATGGTGGCTAAACTGTCATCTCTGCTGGAGTCCGAGTCCCACCCTATGCAGGACATACTGGACGCATTGAGGAGCTTATTTAGCAGTAGACTACATCATCCTAGGTGCCCGACCGAGAGGTTTCGCAGGTCCTTCCTACCTACAGCTGTCAGACTGTATAACCTAAGCAGGGCTGCTCGCAGAGATAGCAAAAAAAAAACATGACGACCTAATAGTATTGAATGCAAAAGACGCAACAGACCTACACAAATGGTCCCCTCCAGTATACAACCAGGACAATATTAGTTGCTATGGAGGGTGACAATATGTATGGGTACATATTCATACTATGTAGGGTAACTAAATGGACTGTTATGCTGTTTATTCCATCTAGCTACAATGCTCCACAATGTGTATATATATTTATATATTTATGTGTACATATGTATATTCACTGCTCTTATTTTCTTATCTTCTAAATTATTGCTCTGAGTGTGGCTATCCCTGTGCTGTTGCAATCCTGGAATTTCCCCATTGTGGGACTAATAAAGGCTTATCTTTTCTTATCTTATCTTATCTTATCTTCTCCCTGTTGTGTGCATGTGTATATGAGAACTTTCACATCCTACCCCTTTAAAATGTGTCCTGTGTGAGGGGGTCACGTGACTCCACCCTCCAGAATCTGTGCTGTTTGGAAGCAGCAGAACACAGTCGAGAAATGACAACAGCTTGTATGGAAAATAAATGTGGTTTCCATCAAGGTGATGACTGATGCTTTATTTCATCAGAAGATGCCAGGATAAAGCAAACATTGTGCACTTTAACTAACACATAAATGGTCCAAACAGCTTTCCATGTCACCTCAACCATTTAACAGTGGGAACTGATGACAGAATTAGCAAGCTGAAGCTGGATTTAAGAACCCGATCTGAGACTTTTAATCCCTATGTGGTGATAACATAATCATGGCTGTGTGAAGGATTCCCCCAATTCAGCTAACAAGCTAATTAGCCACTACCATGAGTCACAAGACCCACAAACAATCAAGAGGTATGTACATAAACATTGACTTCTCACAGGACAATATTTAATCTGGTTACATGTGTGTCAAATTATTATATTATGCTCATTTATTACTGAATCACTGCAGTGATATATTCAGAAAGGAGGGGAAAAAAAAACAAAACCACCATGAAATATTCAGTTAAAAATGATGAGATCCCTGTTGTGTCCTCTCCATTGGTCCTTAAAGATGATGGAGACAATATTCTGATCTCCTGCCCTGTAGGTGTTGTACTTACTCTTGTCCCAAAAGCTTTGTAGAGACATGTGACATCAACCCAGTTATTCTATTGACTGTGACTGACTGTGACATCCTTTGCAGCCATAGATACACAGTATATAAAGATTCGATAGGACATGGCCAGCCACTAGTTTAGTTACATTCCATATAGCTTACTTACATGTTGTTCTGCTATTTTCGTCTGCCCCCTTTAGGGGGTTGCCACAGTGGATCATCTGCCTCCATCTCTCCCTATCCTCTACATCCATGAATCTTCTCTATGGTCTTCCTCTTTTCCTCTTGCCGGGCAGCTCCATCAACATCCTTTGTCCAATGTATCCACTGTCCCTTCACAGCACATGTCCAAACCATCTCAGCCTTGGCTGCACGGTGGCGCAGTGGTTTAGCACTGTGGCAGCACAGTTTTACCCTCGGCCGGGGGATCGCGGGGATCATGAGATCGTGGGTTCGATCCCAGCCCCCGACCAACAGTGAGCTGTGTGGAGTTTGCATGTTCTCCCCGTGTTGCGCGGGTTTACTCCGGGATTTCTCCGGTTTCCTCCCGCACACCAAAAACATGTAGGTTTAGGGCGCTCGCGCACGCAGCGACCAGCAGCCGGTGGCTTGTCACCAGACTGCAAACCAAGTCTACCTACGGGTACAAATAAGTAACAAAAAAAAAAAAAAAAAAAAAAAGCCTTGTCTCAGTTAGTTTGTCTCCAAATCGCTCAACCTGAGCTGTCCCTCTGATATAATCATTTCTAATCCTGTCTCTCCTAGTCACTCCCAGTGAGAGTCATCTTCACCTCTGTTACCTTCAGCTCCGCCTCCTGTCTTTTTGTGAGTCCCACTGTCTCCAAACCATAGAGTACATCATTGCAGGTCTCACTACTGTCTTATAAATCTTCCCTTTCATTCTAGATGCTATTCTTCTGTTGCAAATCACCCCTGACACTCGTCTCCACCCACTCCACCCTGCCTGCACTCTCTTTTTACATTGCTTTGACTTGTTTAAATGCCTGAGGTATTTAAACTCATCTACCTTCACTACCTCTGCTCCTTGCATCTTTACCATTACAGCTGCCTCCCTCTCATTCACACTCATGTCTTCTGTCTTGCTTCAACTGACTTTCATTCCTCTTCTCTCCAGAGCATACCTCCACCTCTCCAAGTTCTCTTCCATCTGCTCCCTACTTTCACTACAGATCACAATGTCGCCTACAAGCATCATGGTCCATGGAGACTCCTGCCTGACCTCATCTGTCAGCCTGTCCATCACCATGGCAAATAAGAAGGGGCTCTGAGCTGATCCCTGATGTAACCACACTCTCACCTTAAATCCATGTCACTCCTACAGCACACTTCACCACTGTCTCACTGTCCTCATATGATTACAATAACTACAATGAATAATTGTTTGTGTATCCTGTTATCACAATGCTACAACCATTGTAATTACAGAATATGGTTAGTCTGTTTGCCATGAAAATGTTAGCCATGTTGTTTCTTGTGTTTATATACTGTATCTATTGTATCACCCACAGGAGTCTCATCATCCAAGTGCTCAGATGTAAATATATTATGGTTATTTTGGACCAGTGAATATTTTTCATTGATATATTGTTTTTTGTTTATTTTTTAAGTATAAAAATTAATTCTGCACCTTTCTAAACATTTTGTTGATGTATTATTTTTTTAATATTTGTTTTCATGAAAATAATGTCTAGTTCACCTTTAACGTCTATCACACCAGACAGGACCTGAGGTATAGGTTGTACAATGGTGCCCCTGAAATAGTCCAGCACATGACAGCAGGCTGTAAAATGCAGACAGGTATAGCATACGTGAAATATCACAACCAAATAGCTGACAGTATACAGGAACATCTGTGCAGAATATGGACTGGAAGTACCAAAGTCCAAATACAAGACACCGCTGAAGGTGACTGAGAATGACCAAGCTAAGATCCTGTGGGACTTCCAGATCCAGATGAATAAACTAGTGATAGCTAAAGCCCCTGTCTCACCTTGACGATTTAAGCAGCGTATGCGGATGTTTAAAAAAAACTGGTGAATACGCTGGTGTACGTCTAATATGTTAAAGATAAGTTTTGTATAAGTTAAGCGCATGCTGAAGCATGCTGATATACGTCATAGTATGCCGAGGTTGTCTAAAAAATTTTGTGCACAAAATTTTTTGATGTATCCAGCATATGGATCATACGTCCTGCATACAAGGGCTATAAGTTATATGTAAGTTATGCGATCGTTCACATACATTACTTGTAAGTTACTCATAAGTCAAAATACATCGAGATAATGTCTAGTGTACCCAAAACTTATTTGTAACCTATGAGTAACGTGCTTTGAACCTATGTGCAACTTGTTGCTGTTTGTTGTTGCTGTGAGGTGCTTGGGTGTGTCATGAACTTGGGTTTGATGTCTCAAACCCAGTTCTATGATGCTGTGGCCTTGTTACCTCTTATTTCCCATCAGGCGCTCTCAGGAAGCCACATACACACACACACACGCATCCCTTGATCATCACTCACATGCTCAGACATTCACTCATGCACGCCTGTTTCCACTCAGTCCAGCCCACGTACTCCCAATAATTCCTTCACTCTATCACACCGGCGATCTCTCTTCTCATTAGTGGCAGCACTCTTAAGGTCTGGTGCTGCTGGGAGAGATTGCCGGATCATTGGTTGTTCTTCACTACCTGCATAGTGTGCTCAGCCTGACTGTTTAGTCTTCTTCTAACATTACCTGACGTTTGCTCGTTGCTTGACGTTAGCGGCTGTTCCTGTTTACCTACACTTCGGACAGCATGGACTGCCTCGGACTGCTCCAGCCTGTAAGTTTATGTTTGCCTTTCTCCCTGTGCCGTTCAGCTTTCCTGCGGCACTAGGCATTCTCTCCTCGGCCTGTTGAGCGTCCTAGAGGCGTCCCTGTTCTCCCAGTGCTCTTCATGATTGTTTGCCCTCCATGACTGTATACTCATCCTGCTGTTACTCATCGCTTCTGTTTGCTGAAGTTATTTTTGTTCAATAAATTGCACGCAACAATCTCTGCATGTGGGTTTTAATCTCCTCTCCTCCGTGTGCTGCGTAATGGCGCACAGGGACATAACAGGGTGCATATGTGTGTGTACGCATACACAGCACTTCACTCGTGTGACATTTGAATGTTTTGTTTTGTAGCACCTTAACTCTTGCACTTTAGCATATCCATTTTGTACAGTTTCACTGCAGTTGTTCTTCTTGTGCATGATTGTTTGTTTGTGTGCTTTTGTGATCCACCGGAGGACTACAGATGCAAATTAGCAGTATTGCTAAATCTGGCATACTTACATTTTTTTATTAATGTTCATTAGTATGTAATGTCCCTTTCAAATAAACATTAAACTTTAACTTAAACTTAAATTTAAACTGACCGGGTTTCTAACTTGCAGCTACGGTGTAATGGCACATTAGCAGCTTTGTTTCACAGGAGGAAACCATAGATGTCCATGTCAAATTGGTCCTGCTCTTCTATTCAGACAAAGAGATGTTTCATACCTTGACATGTTTCGACTGTCATGTCTGTGCCATGTCACATCAGCTGTTTTATCCTTTCTGTAGGCGTGACCGTCCTGACAGATTTGACAGATCTGCCAGGTCGGTCACGCCCCCTGCCATGTGATGATCTTTGGAGGAGAGAATCATCTCGGTTGAACCGAGACTGACTTTTTTATTTATGTTTTTATGTGCCCGATCGAGATGATGGAGCCTTCATGCTCTCACACATCTAGGATTCATGGATCGGGAGGTGACGGCAGTTTGGCATGACATGCATAAGTTAGGATAAGCTATGCATAAGTTAGACTATCGTTGGGCATAAGCTGTGAATGGCAGCAACACGTTGATATCAGTTATCTATAGGTTGTCAAAAAATTATATATAAGTTACTAATACGTCATGTATACATCCAACTTGGGCATATGCCAGCATTTTCGAGAAATTTTGATATGTTAGCAAATGCTGCATAAATCATGAAGGTGCGACAGGGCCTTAGCCAATTGGACATTGCAGTGGTTGTCAAACATCAGAAAAAAAAGCAGTTTTGATAGATGTGCTGATGTCAAAATACTGCAACATAAAAAAGAAGAAACATGAGAAGCAAGAAAATACCAAGGACTCAAAGAGGAGCTAGAAAAGCTGTAGAAAGTGAAGGCAACAGTGGTGCCAGGGGTACATGTAAGTGAAGCACTTGGGGCTTTGACCCTCAGACTGGGAGAGTGGCTCCAGCAGATTCTAAGAACAATGCCAGAGTTCTCAGTGCAGAAGAGTGCAAATAGGAACAGCTAAGATAGGGTGGAGGACTATCAGACTTCCAGGCCCCTGGCAGAGGACCCAAGTTTGAAGACTAAACACACAAAGCCACCCACAATGGGTAAGTGGTGGAATATGTGTGTGTGTGTGTGTGTGTGTGTGTGTGTGTGTGTGTGTGTGTGTGTGTGTGTGTGTGTGTGTGTGTACAGTTGAAACCAAAAGTTTACATACACTATATAAAAATACACATAACGTTTTTTTCACACTGTCTGACATTAAATCAGACTAAACAATTTCCTGTTTTATGCCAGTTAAGATTACCAATATAATTTATATTTTCTTCAAAGTCAGAAGTTTATATACATTTCCTTAGTATTTGGCAGCATTGCCTTTAAACTGTATGACTTAGGTCAAACATTTTGGGTATCCTGCCAGAAGCTTCTCATAATAGTTTGCTGGAATTGTGGCCCATTCCTCCTGACAAAACTGGTGTAACAGTCTGGTTGGAAGGCCACATCTTTTCAGCTTTGCCCACAGATTTTCTATGGGATTGAGATCAGGGCTTTGCAATGGCCACTCCAAAACATTTACTGTGTTGTCCTTAAACCACTTTGTAACTAATCTGGTACTATGCTTAGGGTCATTGTCCATTTAGAAGACCCATTTGCACCCAAGTTTTAACTTCCTGACTGATGTCTTGAGATGTTGCTTCAATATTTTCAAATAATGTCCTTTCCTCATGATACCATCTATTCTGAGAAGTGCACCAGTTCATCTTGCACTAAAATACCCCCACAACATGATGCTGCCACCCTCATACTTCATAGTTGGGATGGTATTCTCTCCCCCTTTTCCCCTGAATATAACAATGGTCATTATGGCCAGATTGTTCAATTATGGTTTCATCAGGCCACAGGGCATGTCTCCAAAAATGAAGGTATTTTCCCTGTGTGTATTTGCAAACTGTAATCATGCTTTTTTTATGTTGCTTTTGGAGGAATGGCTTCGTCCTCGCTGAGTGGCCTTTCAGCCCATGTCGGTGCAGGACTCGTTTCGCTGTGGATAATGACACTCTTTTATTAGCTTCAGCCAGCATCTTCACAAGAACTTTTGCTTTTGTTCTGGGGAGGATACACATATTTGCACCAAAACACGTTCATCTCTGGGAGACAGAACCAGTCTCCTTCCAAAGCGATATGATGGCTGGACATTCCAATGGTGTTTATACTTGTATATAATTGTTTAAACAGATGAACGTGGCACCATCAGGCATATGGAAATTGTACCCAAGAATGAACCAGACTTGTGGAGGTCCATAATTCTTTTCATGATATTAGTGTATGTAAACTTTTGACTTTGAAGAAAATAATAAAAAATTCTTGAAAAAATATTTAAAATTATTAAGCCTATCTGACCTAAAACAGGAAATGTTTAGTCTGATTTAATGTTAGTCAGTGAGATAAATAAAAGTTATATCATTTTATACAGTGTATGTAAACTTCTGGCTTCAACTATACAATTCAATTCAATTGATTGATTGATTGATTGATTGATTGATTGATTTTATTTATTTGAACATCCCGACAATTCAATTCAACTTTATTTATATAGCACCATATCACAACAACAGTCATCTCACGGCACTTTCAAATGTAGGGGAAACCCCACAATTGCAGAAAGACCCCAGCAATCAGGCGATCCCCTGTGAGTAAGCACTTGGCAAAGGTGTAGAGGAAAAACGCCCTTTTAACAGGAAGAAACCTCTAGCAGAACCAGGCTCAGGGAGGGGCAGTCATCTGCTGCGACTGGCTGGGGGGTGAGGGGATAGAGAAGATGGAGAGAACAGACATAAAGAGAGCAAACATTAACGAGAGAAGCCGAGAACATTATTGGAGGTCACCCGGCAGTCTGAATCTATTAACAGCAAAACAAAGGGAGGGTTAAGAGACACAAGATCCCTCCCTAATCGTAGGCTATACTGAAGAGGAAGAATTTTACCCTACCCTTAAAAACAGAGATCGTGTCTGACTCCCAAACCCAAATTGGTAACTGATTCCACAGGAAAGGAGCTTGATAGCAGAAGGCTCTGCTTCCCATTGTACTTTTGGAGATTCTAATTGTGACGATGGAATGTCACCACTGTTATGATTTATTGTATTGTGTGATCATGTTATATTTGTAATATTGTAAATGTTATTATGATTATTTGTTAAAGTACACACATTATTTTTAGGATCTGTCTTTGTCTAATTTGAGTGCCCTTGGGAGATGGTTGCTATGGTTAAGTATTTGGGTAAAATAATTGATAATGATTTAATTCACATACCTTTGCCAACATTCTTCCTGAGGGTGTCCGGGCAAAAGACTCTGTTAGGGGTTGAGGGTCTTTTATAGGACACCAGCAGGAAGGAAGCATGTATGGTAAGTTAGAGGGGTGGTTTAGCATTTGTAAATAGGGGTTTGAATTATTTATTGAATTATTTATACTGTTATTTATTCCATGTTATTTATTTACACTGTATATAGTTGGGGAAGTATTTATGGACTTTTTAGATGTTAGTGGGTATGTGTGGAAAATGAAAAATGTTTATTGTTTTACCTGGGGTTATGGTAGGGGCTAATCAGCCCTAATTATCTCCAATAGTATATAACAGGTGTTGGGTATATTTGGAGGGAGTTGTTGAGTCTCTTTGAATCTTCAGTCTTGCAGTCGAGAATTTTCGCTGTAACCTTTGTGGATTGTTGATGAAGAATCATGTCGGATGTCTTGGAATTATTTACTTGTAAGTTTATGAAAATAAAAATGGAAAATTGAAAATCTGGCCTCACCTCTCCGTTACTATGTTACATTTGGTGGCAGCGGTGGTCTGTTCCCAGGACGTCGTAGCGTTTGGTGGAAGTGGTGAAAGACCACGGGACGGAAGGACTGATGGCCAGAAGAAAAATAATGAGACAAGAGGAGCAGTCTGACCTGGATGCAGGTATGGCAGCCGAGGAGCTGGGAGTCAGCGGACTGGGCGAGCTCGACGAGCTAACGTGCTTGGTGAAATCTTTGGTTCGTTCGCTGACTGTCAGGGACCATCAGAGAGAAGAAGAAGCCGCTCTTCAGGAGCAAAAGTGGCAGACTGTGGAGAATCAAATTTGTCGGATGGAGTCGCAGGTTGCGGAGTTGAGAGAGGAGTGTGGGAGCCGGGCTGAACGCAGTGGTGACGACGGTGCTTCGGGGGAGGACCCCAGGGTGACGGCCAGTCGGGTCGGCCCCCAGGAGGATGATTTGCCGCTGCAGGTGCAGCCGAGAAGGACACGAATGCACCACGAGCCCAGGCTGAATCCTCTCTCTCCCGAGGATGACATCGAGCACTACCTGGCGACGTTCGAGAGGATTGCTACAGTCTGCCCGCTGCATGAAGAAGAGTGGGCTATCCTCTAGCTCCTCTGCTACAGGTAAAGTGCGGAGCGCATATGTTTGATGGACATTACAGACACGGACAATTATGGGAAATTGAAAGAAGCTATTTTAAACAAATATGAAATAACATCCGGCACATATAAGAGGAGGTTTCGGTCCCTGGACGTTTATCACGACGAAACCCCTTGTGAATTATATGTATGTTTGAAAGACCTGTTTTGTAAATGGGTTAAACCAGAGACCTTAACGGTAAAAGACATTTCTGAACTATTGATTTTGGAGCAGTTTCTGCGGATGGTGAACCCGGAACTGGGAATCTGGATACAAGAGCAGGACCCGAAGATGCCAGAGGATGCTGCTGTCTGGCGGAGGCTCCTTACTGTCAGCCAAGTCTGGGAGCAGGAGACCTACTCTTGGCCGTGACAGCTCTTTCATCACACGGAGAGTGAGTTTAATGAGGGTGAAAGGGGTCGGTCCAGCTCGAAATAGGCTGTATTCCAGGCCAGTCAGATCACAAATAGCAGATATGATAATATCAACAAAGTCACGTGTTGTTGCAAATAAAGATATACGCTGCTATTCAGTGTAATTAAAATCGGTCACCACCCAGTATTCATGTCCTGCCTTAAAGAATGAGAAACCATCATTATTATGTTCAAGTTCTAGACCCACTTTTTCAGCCCCACTGTGCACAGTGGACGTGTATAAAACAAAGGTGTTGCTTAATGGTCAGTGTGAAGAGGCCCTGTTAGACTCAGGTTGTTTTCAAACGGTTGTGCTGCCCAGTTTGGTCCCTAGGATTTGTGGAATGAGTCGGAAATAAATATCAGTTGTGTCCCACTGGGATAAGAAACTGTACCCGACGCCTGAGGTTTATTTAACTGTGGGGGTGGGGCCAAACTTATCTCTTCTGTAGCTCTTGTGCCTGATTTGCCTTACTCTGTTATTCTTGGTAATGATGTTCCAACTTTGTTTGTGACATCATACAAACAGGTTAGGAATGAATACCAAACGGAGGAGAGACAGGCAGGTGGCGCTGTTGAGCAGAGAGTAAAGACACCTGTGGTGAAAAATTGTAATATGGTGACAACCAGGGTGCAGAGGGCACAGAGGGCTGCCAATGTTCTTCAGGAGCTACCATTTTATGATTCTGAGATAGAGGCAGGCCCTAGTAAACAACATAAATCCAAGGCTCAGGGGAGAAGAGATAAGGTGTTAGCTTCTGTAAAGAACTTGGGTGAAGAAACACCACAATTAAGTCAGCCAGTAGAGTTTGACATCCCTCCTGACATAGCTGAATTACAGAAAGCTGACCCAGCACTTAGACCATGGTTCAATAAAGTCTAGGAGATTGAGGGTGTGAAACAGGGTAGAACTGATTGTTTGGCTGAGGCCATATATGTCATTAAAAAGGGCATTCTGTACCAGCAACAAGGTGGAGTTATGGCCATAGCTTTGCCACAGGACCTCATACCAAAAATTATGGAACTGGGACATGTTATTCCTTGGGCAGGTCATCTAGCATTTCATAAAACTTTACAGAGAATTGCTATAAGGTTTGTGTGGCCGGGAATGTATACCCAGATAAAGGAATTCTGCACAACATGTCCAATATGTCAGATTACATCACCTAGGGGAGTAGCCCGTGCCCAACTGCAACCATTACCAATCATTGGAACACCTTTCGACAGAATAGGGATGGATGTAGTTGGCCCCCTAGAGAGAAGCTCCTCTGGTAATAAATACATTCTGGTAATTTGTGACTATGCTACTCGGTACCCAGAAGCCTTTCCCCTGAAATCTATTAAGGCTAGGCAGGTTGCCAACTGCCCTTATCAGTTGTTTTCAAGGGTAGGCATACCTAGAGAAATTCTGACAGACTGTGGAACAAATTTCTTGTCCAAACTGTTGCAGCAGGTATATAAGCTGTTGGGTATTAAGGGTATTAAGACCACCCCATATCACCCTCAGACTGATGGGACTAGTGGAGCGATTTAATCAGACTCTAAAAAACATGTTGTGGAAATTTGTTTCTGAAACGGGCTCGGATTGGGACCAAAGGGTACCATACTTATTGTTTGCTTATCGGGAGGTGCCCCAGGCTTCAACAGGGTTCTCACCTTTAGAACTGCTGTATGGTCGTCAGGTGAGGGGCCCATTGGACTTATTAAAGGAGCACTGGGAGAGTCCACCGAGTGATCAGGACAATGTGGTCTCTTATGTCATTAAGATGAGAGAGAAACTGGATCGAATGACTGCTTTGGCTCAGGAGCATATGAGGACGGCGCAGGCCAAACAAAAAACTTGGTTTGACAAGAAGGCCAGAAAAAAGGGTTTTTTCACCCAGGACAGCAGGTTTTGTTATTGCTGCCATCGTGTGACAGTAAGCTGTTGGCTCGATGGCAGGGGGCCGTATGAAATTTCTAAAAAACTAAGTGCAGTGACATATGAATAAAAAGTATTTAATCAGCCACCAATTATGCAAGTTCTCCCACTTAAAAGATGAGAGAGGTCTCCAATTTTCATCATAGGTATACCTCAACTATGAGAGACAAAATGAGAAAAAAATCCAGAAAATCCCATTGTCTGATTTTTAAAGAATTATTTGCAAATTATGGTGGAAATAAGTATTTGATCAGTAACAAAAGTTCATCTCAGTACTTTGTTATATAACCTTTGTTGGCAATTGACAGAGGTCAAACATTTTCTGTAAGTTTTCACAAGGTTTTCAACACTGTTGCTGGTATTTTGGCCCAATTCCTCCCATGCAGATCTCCTCTAGAGCAGTGATTGTTTTGGGGCTGTCGCTGGGCAACCCGGACTTTTAACTCCCTCCAAAGATTTTCTATGGGTTGAGATCTAGAGACTGGCTAGGCCACTCCAGGACCTTGAAATGCTTCTTACGAAGCCACTCCTTTGTTGCCCAGGCGGTGTGTTTTGGATCATTGTCATGCTGAAAGACCCAACCACGTTTCATCTTCAATGCCCTTGCTGATGGAAGGAGGTTTTCACTCAAAATCTCATGATACATGGCCCCCATTCATTCTTTCCTTACACGGATCAGTCGTCCTGGTCCCTTTGCAGAAAAACAGCCCCAAAGCATGATGTTTCTACCCCCATGCTTCACAGTAGGATGGTGTTTCTTTGGATGCAACTCAGCATTCTTTCTCCTCCAAACACGACAAGTTGAGTTTTTACCAAAAAAGTTGTTTTGGTTTCATCTGACCATATGACATTCTCCCAATCCCTCTTCTGGATCATCCAAATGCTCTCTAGCAAACTTTGGACGGGCCTGGACATGTACTGGCTTAAGCAGAGTGACACGTCTGCACTGCAGGATTTGAGTCCCTGGCGGCCGTAGTGTGTTACTGATGGTAGCCTTTGTTACTTTGGTCCCAGCTCTCTGTAGGTCATTCACAAGGCCCCCCGTGTGGTTCTGGGATTTTTGCTCACCGTTCTCGTGATCATTTTGACCCCACGGGGTGAGATCTTGCGTGGAGTCCCAGATCGAGGGAGATTATCAGTGGTCTTGTATGTCTTCCATTTTCTAATAATTGCTCCCACAGTTGATTTCTTCACACCAAGCTGCTTACCTATTGCAGATTCAGTCTTCCCAGCCTGGTGCAGGTCTACAATTTTGTTTCTGGTGTCCTTTGACAGCTCTTTGGTCTTGGCCATAGTGGAGTTTGGAGTCTGACTGTTTAAGGTTGTGGACATGTGTCTTTTATACTGATAACGAGAATCAAACAGGTGCCATTAATACAGGTAATGAGTGGAGGACAGAGGAGCCTCTTAAAGAAGAAGTTACAGGTCTGTGAGAGCAGAAATCTTGTTGTTTGTAGGTGACCAAATACTTATTTTCCACCATAATTTGCAAATAAATTCTTTAAAAATCAGACAATGTCATTTTCTGGATTTTTTTCCTCATTTTGTCTCTCATAGTTGAGGGTATACCTATGATGAAAATTGGAGACCTCTCTCATCTTTTAAGTGGGAGAACTTGTACAATTGGTGGCTGACCTAAATACTTTTTTTGCCCCACTTGTAATATGCCTGACAGGAAGGTAAATATCAGACCTTCCACATTAACTTGTTGAAAGAGTTTCAGCAGCCTGGTCATCATCAGCAGCAACCTGTTCTTCAGGAGACACATCAGCTCTTAATTTGTGCGACGGAAGTGGATGAGGAGAGAGAACAATCTTTTCCCACAAATGTGTCAGAGCCATGTTTATTTCAAGTGTTCATTTGCAGGTGGATCAGCAGAGAGAGTTAGAGGCACTGTTAGATCCAGAATTGTTTCTGAGAGAGATCTGGTTTCATCGCGCTGGAGCATCATAAGGTGTATTTGAAAGAGGAAGCTGTTCCACGTAGGAAAATCTTATAGGATCCCGGAGCGTTTGGTCCCAAAAATGAAGCAAGAATTGACTTGATGTTGCAGCTGGGAGTGATCGAGGAAGTCAGTCAGTGAGTGATGTAGCCCGATTGTGCTGGTCCCCAAAAGGATGGCTCATTAAGATTCTGTATTGACTTCAGATACCTTAATTCAGTATCTAAGTTTGAGTCATACCCCATGCCCGGATTGATGAACTATTAGAGAAAGTGGGCAGGGCTAGGTTTATTTCTACTCTGGACCTATGCAAGGGGTATTGGCAGGTGGCATTGGCACCGGAATACAATAAGAACTTACAGCTTTTAATACACCTTATGGCAGTTTCCAATTTAGGGACATGCCATTTGGCCTTCAGGGGGCACCTGCAACTTTTCAGCGGCTTATGGACCAAGTGTTAAGGAGGGTATCAAATTTGCAGCTGCCTATTTGCATGACGTAGTCATCTATAGTCAGACCTGGAAGAACATTTGGTACACCTTAGGCAGGTCCTTCAGTTGATTAAGAGGGCCAGGACTTGATCGATCAATCCATTGCAAATGTGCGTTTTGGACAGCAGCAGGTGGAGTACTTGGGAATGTGGTTGGTCAGGGGGTCATTAGACCACGAGTAGGTAAAGTGGATGCCATCCGGACCTATCCTGTACCCACCACTAAGAAGAAGGTACGATCATTTATGGGAATGGTAGGATGGTACAGCAAGTTTATTCCCCACTTTGCTGAAAGAGCCGCAGTTTTGACTGACCTCACTAAGGCTTCAGCATCTAATAGGTAAAATGGACAGAGGAATGTGACAGAGCTTTTGAGGATCTGAAGAGGGCTATTTCTGGGGAGAAGGTTCTCTACAGTCCAGACTTTGCTCGTCCATTTATTTTACAGACAGATGCTTCAGGAGTTGGCATTGGAGCAGTACTTCTACAGGAGGAGAGGGGAGAGAGACACCCAGTACTGATCGTGAGCCGTAAGTTGTTGGACCGGGAGACAAGATACTCTACGGTAGAAAGGAATGTCTTGCCAGAATGGGCAATAGGGTATCTGAAATACTATTTACTAGGGCGTCATTTTGTGTTGGAGACAGATCATCGGGCCTTACAGTGGCCTGGACAGGATGAAGGACATGAACAGTCGTCTCACAGGGTGGTATGTGTCCTTCAACGTATAATTTTACTGTTCGGTAAGTTGCAGGGAAAACCAACCATGTGGCAGAGTACTACGATCTGTACAGTAACTGTACTCTTGGGAAAGGGGGGAGGAAATGTGACGATGGAGTGTCACCACTGTTATGATTTATTGTATTGTGTGATCATGTTATATTTGTAATATTGTAAATGTTATTATGATTATTTGTTAAAGTACACACATTATTTTTAGGATTGTCTTTGTCTAATTTGAGTTGCCCTTGGGAGATGGTTGCTATGGTTAAGTATTTGGGTAAAATAATTGATAATGATTTAATTCACATACCTTTGCCAACATGCTTCCTGAGGGTGTCCGGGCAAAAGACTCTGTTATGGGTTGAGGGTCTTTTATAGGACACCAGCAGGAAGGAAGCATGTATGGTAAGTTAGAGGGGTGGTTTAGCATTTGTAAATAGGGGTTTGAAATGGAGAAGCTGAGCACGTGCATGGAAATAACCGACTGGGGCATGTTTAAAGGAGCCACGCATGATCTGGATGAGTACACGCACACTGTGAACTCATATATCCACTTTTGTGAGGAGAGCATTCTTCCATCGCGCACCAGGGTGAGGTACTCAAATGACAAGCCCTGGTTCACTGCTAAGCTCAGACAGATCAGGAAGGAGAAGGAAGCAGCGTTGAAAAGTGGAGACAAGGACTGCTACAGGGAGGTCAATATCGGTTTTAGCAGAGAGCTGAGGAGAGCTAATCTGTGTATTCTGAGGAGACTCCCAGCAGCAGTTCACTGCTAACGACTCTGCTTCTGTGTGGAGAGAATGAGGCAAAATCACCAACTATCGGCCTCAGGCTTCTAAAGGTCAGGATGACAAAGCCCTTTGCCAAAGACTGTCCCACATTATGCCCGTTTTGACACCTGTCAGCTGTGTCCATCCCCCCCTCCCCCCAGCGCCACTGCCTCCACGGTCCCCACTTCATCAAAGGTGGCCCCCCCCTACCCCCCTACCCTTGTCATCAGTGAGCAGGACGTGCACAGACAGTTCTCCAGACTGAACCCGCGCAAGGCCCCTGGTCCGGACGGCGTGTCTCCCTCCACCCTGAGACACTGTGCGGAAGAGCTGACTCCTGTCTTCACACTACATTTTTTAACACCTCCCTGAAGTTATGCCACGTGCCGACCTGCCTCAAAACCTCCACCATCATCCCTTTCCCCAAGAAGCCACGGATCACTGGACTTAACGACTACAGACCTGTAGCGCTCACCTCTGTAGTCATGAAGTCCTTTGAGCGCCTGGTCCTGCCCCACCTCAAGACCATCACCACTCCCCTCCTGGACCCGCTGCAGTTTGCCTACCGAGCCAACAGGTCTGTGGACGACGATGTCAACCTGGCCCTCCACTCCATCCTGCAGCACCTGGACTCCCCGGGAACCTACGCCAGGATCCTGTTTGTGGACTTCAGCTCTGCATTCAACACCATCCGCCCCGCTCTGCTCTGGGACAAGCTGTCCCTGCTCAATGTGCCTGACTCCCTCTGCAGGTGGATCACCGACTTCCTGACGGACCGGAGGCAGCATGTGCGGCTGGGAAAGACTGTCTCAGACTCTGTTAGCATCAGCACCGGATGTCCCCAAGGCTGTGTACTTTCCCCCCCTACTCTTCTCCCTTTATACCAACTCCTGCACCTCCAGCCACCAGTCTGTCAAGCTGATCAAGTTTGCGGACGACACCACCCTCATCGGGCTCATCTCCAACGGCGACGAATCCGTCTACAGGAGAGAGGTGGCCCAGTTGGCATCCTGGTGCAGCCACAACAATCTGCAGCTGAACACTCTGAAGACAGTGGAGATGATCGTGGGCTTCAGGAAAGTCACAACCCCTCTGCCCCCCCTCACCCTCACAGGCTCTCCCATCACCACTGCTGATTCCTTCCGCTTCCTGGGCACCACCATCACCCGGGACCTCAAGTGGGAGCCGACCATCAGCTCCCTTATCAAAAAGGCCCAGCAGAGGATGTTCTTCCTGCGGCAGCTGAGGAAGCTCAAACTACCCACCAAGATGTTGGTGCAGTTCTACACGGCCATCATCGAGTCCATCTTCACCACCTCCATAACCGTGTGGTACGCAGGAGCCACTGCCAGGGACAGACTAAGGCTGCAGCGCGTCGTGCTGAGAAGGTGATCGGCTGCAAACTCCCATCCCTCCAGGATCTGTACATCTCCAGGACCCGGAGGCATGCAGGCCGGATCATAGCCGATCCTTCACACCCTGGTCACGTACTGTTTGCCCCCCTCCCCTCAGGTAGAAGACTTCGGTCCATTCAGACTAAAACCTCCCGTCACATGAACAGCTTCTTCCCCTCTGCCATCAGACTGCTGAACACTATGTGACTTATTAGACTCTCGTGCACTACGTACAGCAGCTCAACCAGACTCATGTCAATCATCACTGTTTTCTTTTTGCATTACCGACTGCACTATGTGGTACTCCACAATATCTGCTGCTCGCTAACATATTTAAAATTGCTTGACTAGTATTACTCATTCATATTCTACATTTTATTGCATGTATAGTTTTTTTTTATTTCTATCTTCTATTTTTATCATGTTTAATGTTGCAGCATTGCACCGAGACAAATTCCTAGTTTGTGTACTACATGAACAATGGCAATAAATCTGATTCTGATTCTGAATTATTTATTGAATTATTTATACTGTTATTTATTCCATGTTATTTATTTACACTGTATATAGTTGGGGAAGTATTTATGGACTTTTTAGATGTTAGTGGGTATGTGTGGAAAATGAAAAATGTTTATTGTTTTACCTGGGGTTATGGTAGGGGCTAATCAGCCCTAATTATCTCCAATAGTATATAACAGGTGTTGGGTATATTTGGAGGGAGTTGTTGAGTCTCTTTGAATCTTCAGTCTTGCAGTCGAGAGTTTTCGCTGTAACCTTTGTGGATTGTTGATGAAGAATCGTGTCGGATGTCTTGGAATTATTTACTTGTAAGTTTATGAAAATAAAAATGGAAAATTGAAGATTTTTGCCGCTTCCTTGCCTTGCCTGCCTGCACCAGATTGTTACACTAGGTATTACAAGTAATCCAGCATTTTGGGAGCGTAGTGCTCTGTTGGGATGACAGGGTAATATCAGATCTTTTATATAAAAGGGGGCCTGATTATTTAGAGCTTTGTAAGTGAGAAGAAGGATTTTAAATTTAATTCTAAACTCTATGGGAAGCCAGTGAAGGGAGGCCAGACCCGGAGAGATATGATCTCTCTTTCTAGTACCTGTTAAAACTCTTGCTGCAGCGTTTTGGATCAAATGAAGACTTTTTAAAGATATTTTAGGACAACCTGATAATAACAAATTACAATAATCTAATCTAGAGCTAACAAAAGCGTGGATCAGTTTCTCAGCATCACTCAGAGACAAGATGCTCCTAATCTTGGCAATATTGCACAGATGATAGAAGGCAGTCTTAGAAACAAATTTAATATGTGAATTAAAAAACAGATCTTGACCAAATTAAGAGTTTGATTTGGAAAGGTATTTCTAAGGTTTTTTTGGACCGACAAGAATGACTTCGGTCTTATCCGGGTTTAATAGCAGAAAATTACAAGTCATCCAAGCTTTGATTTCCTTAAGACAGGCATCTAACTTGGCTAATTGTTTACAATCATTAGGCTTCACTGGCAGGTATAATTGTGTGTCATCTGTGTAACAATAAAAATGTATATAGTACTTTCTAATGATGCTACCTAACGGAAGCATATATAAACTGAAAAGAGTAGGCCCTAACACAGATCCCTGTGGAAATCCATGACTGAGCTTAGAGTTGGAAGAAAACTCATTATTGATATGAGCAAACTGAAATCTATCGGACAAATAAGATCTAAACCACTGCAGTGAAGTACCATTTAGTCCAACAAAGTGTTCTAATTTTTCAAGTAGAATACCATGATCGATAGTATCAAAGGCTGGACTAAGATCTAAAAGGACAAGTACAGAAATGAGTCCATTATCAGATGTGATAAGAAGGTCATTTGTGACCTTCACTGAGGCTGTTTCAGTACTATGATGAATTCTGAACCCAGATTGAAACTCTTCAAATAAAACCATTTCCCTGTAAGTGGTCAAATAATTACGTAGCAACAACTCTTTCTAAGATTTTTGAAATGAAAGGCAGATTAGAGATTGGTCAATAGTTAGCTAAAACTCCTGGGTCAAGCGTTGGCTTTTTGAGTAAGGGTTTAATTACAGCAATTTTAAAAGCCTGCGGCACATGACCTAAGGTTAAAGAAGAATTGATTATTTGAAGAATACAGCTACCAATAAATGGGAAGACTTTTTTAAATAACCTGGTAGGGATAGGGTCTAAAAGACAAGATGAAGGCTTGGATGAGGAGATTATTTTATCTAACTCTAAAAGGTCAATTGGAGCAAACTTATCCAAACAGATATCAATTGAAGGAGTTGGAGTAGTTGTTGTACTTAAGTTTACAGTGAGAATAATCTGATTGAGTTTATCTGTTTATCTCTAATAGATAAAATTTTATGATTGAAAAAGTTCAAAAAGTCCTGACTAGTAAGCTCTAGGGGGATGCGAGGATTGACAGAGTCCTGACTCTTTGTCAGCCTGGCTACAGTGTTGAACAGAAACCTGGGATTATTCTTATTCTCTTCTATTAATGCAGAGTAATAACTTGTTCTAGCTTTTCTAAGAGATTTTTTATAAATTAGGAGATTATTTCTCCACGCTAAATAGAATTCATCTAAATTAGTGGAACGCTATTTTCTTTCTAGTTGACGAGTCTTCTGTTTTAAGCTATGAGTTTCTGTGTTAAACCAAGAGGTTAGAAATCTCTGATTGGACCTTTTCTTTTATAAAGGGGCCACCAAGTCTAGAGTCTGATGCAGAGAGGCTGTAACACTATCTACCATACTATCAATTACGGAAGGAGCAAGCTACCCATCTTTTATTTCCGTTGTGTTGACACATGGTATAGAGGAGACAATCTGCAAAAATTTGGTAACAGTATCATCTGAAAGACATCTGCTGTAGTAATATTTTTCTTTAGGAGTAAAATAATCAGAAATAGTGAAATCAAAGGTTAACAGACAATGGTCTGACAGTACAGGATTATGAGGAGACACTACCAGATTTTCTTTTTCTATACCATAAGTCAGAACAAGGTCAAATATGTGGTGGGGGTAATGGATAGAATTTTCTACTTTTCGGGAAAACCCCAGTGAGTCTAATATTGAATTGAATGCCTTATTAAGACAGTCACTATCTACATCAACATGTATATTAAAATCCCCTACTATAATTATTCTATCTGATTTCAGCACTAAATCAGCTAAAAATTCGGCAAATTTGGATAAAAACTCTGAGTAGGCTGAGGGAGGACGGTAAACTATCGCAAAGAAAACTGGATTTAAGCTAAGATTGCTAACATGCCCCATAGTGAGGACCAGGCCCTCAAAGGAATTAAAACATGTTTTATGCTTTACAATAACTAGTAATTTAGAATGGTAAATTGCCGCTACTCCACCTCCACAACTTCTAGGATTATGATTGTTTAGATAACCAGAGGGAGTTGATTCATTTAAACCAACATAATCATCTTGACCTAACCAAGTCTCTGTAAGGGATATTAAATCAATATGGTGATCAATTAATAGATCATGAACTAGTAGAGACTTGGGAGTTAGAGACCTAATATTTAACAAACCGCATTTAATTTTCACATTATGAGGAGGAAGGGAGGCCGAATTATTAAATTTAGAGACTTGATGTTTAATTTGAGATTTATCAACTTTTTGTTTAATCACTTTGGGATGTTTATACATTATATTTTTTATTAACTTTGGGGGAAGTAGACAAAGGTTCTCTGAGGGGGAAGACAGGGGCTAAGTTAAGGGGTGGCGGATGAGAAGGAGCTGCAGAACGGGGTGAATTTATCAAGTTATGTTGTATTTGTGTTGGGTTATAATATTTTGGGTAGTGGGAGACAGACACAATCTCGATGGGTTATCATTTGAAAACTGATCTAAACAGTGAGGATTATTTGGATTAGTTGGTTTCGACTGAGCAATTTGATTGGACAATAGAGATTCCAGGAGTTATTATATTCCACAATAATTGCACTCCAACATTTCACTGGATATGTATCACTCCACTTTAAAGGTGTTCTAGTAACCATTAATTACTACTAGTAATTTCCTGTCAACTCTCAGTGAGAATTGCAATACTGTGCTGGATACATTAAATTCCACGGTGAGGTGCTGTTTGAAAAGAAATCTTAACTGACCCTGAAGTCCCACCCTTTTGAAAAAAAAAAAAAAAAACTTTATTCAATTTACAATGCCTGCCCTTGTATAAACATTGTTAAGCTATTTCACGTCTGTTTAAAAAAAAAAAATAAGCGGTGCTAGAGTTGAATTTATTGTCTCCATTAACAAACCACAATACCTTTGTGGTGATGGACTCTTTGTTTCATCTGAAAATACAAAGAAAAAGCAAGCGAAGTGTGCCAAAGCCAAATCGCTAGCATGCTGACTAGTCACCAGCATTGGCCACATTTTGATCTCGGCCTTTCTGCAGTACCGACTCAAGAGGTGACCGGTATGTTTTATAAACATACCAGTCCACTACACATTGGGCATTAGACATATCACACCTGCAGTTACTATACTCATTGATACTGTACTCTCTCTCATGTAATACTGCTTAAATATATATACATACATACAGACAGACATACAGATGTGGACAAAATTGTTGGTACCCCTCTGTTAATGAAAAAAACCCCCACAATGGTCACAGAAATAACTTGAATCTGACAAAAGTGGTAATAAATAAAAATTCTATGAAAATTAACCAGTGAAAATCAGACAATGCTTTTGAATTGTGGTTCAACAGAAATATTTTAAAAAACAAACTCATGAACGAGGCCCGAACAAAAATGATGGTACCCTTAACTTAATATTTTGTTGCACAACCTTTTGAGGCAATCACTGTAATCAAATGATTTCTGTAACTGTCAGTGAGACTTCTGCACCTCTCCACAGGTATTTTGGCCTACTCCTCATGAGCAAACTGCTCCAGGTGTCTCAGGTTTGAAGGGTGCCTTCTCCAGACGGCATGTTTCAGCTCCTTCCACAGATGTTCAATAGGATTTAGATCAGGGCTCATAGAAGGCCACTTTAGAATAGTCCAATGTTTCACTCTTAGCCATTCTTGGGTGTTTTTAGCTGTGTGTTTTGGGTCATTATCCTGTTGCAAGACCCATGACCTGCGACTGAGACCAAGCTGTCTGACACTGGGCAGCACATTTCTCTCTAGAATACCTTGATAGTCTTGAGATTTCATTGTACCCTGCACAGATTCAAGACACCCTGTGCCAGATGCAGCAAAACAGCCCCAGAACATAACAGAACCTCCTCCATGTTTCACAGTAGGGACAGTGTTCTTTTATTGGTATGCTTCATTTTTGCGTCTGTGAACATAGAGCTGATGTGCCTTGCCAAAAAGTTGCAGTTTTGTCTCGTCTGTCCATAGGACATCGTCCCAGAAGCTTTGTGGCTTGTCAACATGCAGTTTGGCAAATTCCAGTCTGGCTTTTTTATGATTTGTTTTCAACAGTGGTGTCCTCCTTGGTCGTCTCCCATGAAGTCCACTTTGGCTCAAACAACGACGGATGGTGCGATCTGACACTGATGTACTTTGACCTTGGAGTTCACCATGAATGTGTTTAGAGGTTGTTCTGGGCTCTTTTTTTAATCATTCGTATTATCCGTCTCTTCCATTTTTCATCAAGTTCCCTCCTTCAGCCACGTCCAGGGAGGTTGGTTATAGTCCCGTGGATCTTAAATTTCTGAATAATATGTGCAACTGTAGTCACAGGAACATCAGGCTGCTTGGAGATGGTCTTATAGCCTTTACCTTTAACATGCTTATCTATAATTTTCTTTCTAATCTCCTGAGACAACTCTCTCCTTTGCTTCCTCTGGTCCATGTTTAGTGTGGTACACACCATGTCAACAAACAGCACAGTGACTACTTGTCACCCTTTAAATAGGCCGACTGACTGATTACAAGTTTGTAGACACCTGTGATGTTAATTAGAGGACACATCTTGGTTGAACATGTCCCTATGGTCACATTATTTTCAATTTTTTCTAGGGGTACCATCATTTTTGTCCAGGCCTGTTTCGTGAGTTTGTTTTTTAAAATAATTCTGTTGAACCACAATTCAAAAGCGTTGTTGGATTTTCATTGGTTAATTTTCATAGAATTTTTTTATTTATTACCACTTTTGTCAGATTCAAGTTATTTCTGTGACCATTGTGGGTTTTTCTTTCATTAGCAGAGGGGTACCAACAATTTTGTCCACGTCTGTATATACAATTTTTTCTTTCAAGAAAAGGGGCTTATGGCTTTCATATAACAAGGTGCAACATGGAAGCTCTTATATACAGTAATAAGACAAAAAAGGTAATATGAAGATTTGTTGCCCCCAGGCTCTCAACAAATTTTCCTTCTCTCATTCTCCATTTCACATTTCACTTCCATTCTCATTTGTCTGTTCCCCAATCATGCTTTCCTGTGAACCTCTTAACCCCATAGAGAAAAACGGGCGAAAGCTGGAATATTGGGTTTCTGCTGCTAATGGGACACATTTCAAATGAGCCATCAGAAAGTGGCTTTCCTTCATTCATTTTAAATGGTGTCCCAGAGTAATGTTCACGTCCCACACACACACACACACACACACACACACACACACACACACACACACACACACACACACACACACAGGTTTTACGCAGTGGTAAACACTTAAAACTTTATAGGCTATACCTACTTTGGTTTGACATTTTAATGAGAATATTCAGTTGCACATTTACGTACATAACAAGATTCAAATTGGTATTAAATATCATGCTCACCACCTATGCACATTGGAGTGCAGGTTTCCTGTTACCATAGAGCGATCTGATTGGTTGCATGGTCACAAAAGGAAGTGCCTTGGTTTTTGGAGGTGTTCTTGCTCTCCAGTAGGTATGTATCCTAGAGACCAGAGAATACCCACATTATTTTATTGAATATTTTCTGAGTCAGAACATGCTAGCAGCAATCTTTTTATTAAACAGCATATTTCATAATCTTTTGTTTAATTGAAAATGATAACACTGCCAGAGCAAGCCAGAGGCCATAGTAACTGATGGGGAGAGCTATCACGACCCATACTGTGTAGCGCAGGGGTCACTAACTAAAAGTGCAAGAGGTCCAATAACTCAGTCCTCCTCCCCAGCTGAGGTCCGAATTAGTGCTGGGTATGGCTGTGTTGTGAGACATGTATATGTTGGACACTGCATATGTGATTTAACCACGATGAAGGAGAGCCAGCCCCCTGCGGTGCGGAGCCACAGAGCCTGGACCCCCTGCGGAGGACAGGGGACAGAAGACTTCCTGACCACTGAGGCTCGAGAGGAGAGAAGGGGGAGTTATGTAAATAAAAGGCTAATGAATGTGAATAAAGAGATTTTGAGATAGATGTGTGATTTCCCCCGCGAGGGAAATGGTTTGATGTCAGAATGTTTAAATGAGAGAACTTTGGTGTGTTCACTCTCTTTGTTCGCTGCTCAGGAATGAGAGCAGACAGTGGAATGATTACTTGAATAAACTGGAATGAAAGGCAATTCGGTTTCGTTATTCAAGTCTCCCCACATTGGTGACTGACGACGTTGAGAATGAACGAAGAAATTCTCAGGGTCCCGGACTCACAGCGCTCAGAGCTGGCGAGCGCAGTGGCCGTTAAGCTGCCTGATTTCTGGCAGGATAACCCACGGTCGTGGTTTCTGCAAGCAGAGTCGCAGTTCGCGCTCGCAGGAGTAACGGTGGATGACACTAAGTTCCACCATGTCATCGCTAAACTGGACAACAGCACAGCTCGGTGCGTGCAAAGCTTGGTGGAGCAGCCACCCGCGACCGACAGGTACGGCAAGCTGAAATCCACCCTCATCAAGTTTTTCACCCCCTCGGCTGAAGTGAGGGCGAGGAGGATCCTGTCTTTGCTAGACCAAGGTGGACACAGGCCGAGCGCCCTGATGGAGGAGATGATACAGCTGAGAGGGTTGGACAACGATGATTTCATTTTTCAGTTCATTTTCCTCTCCAACCTCCCGGCGCATGCGAGAAGCACGCTGGCCGGCAAAAAGTGTCACACCCTGGAGGAGTTCCGGGAGCTGGCCCAGGAGGCAGATGGGATCCTGGATGCCTGCGGTGGGCAAGCAAGCACAGCGGCGACCTGAGACAGCGGGGAGCCAGAGGCGGCAGAACCAGACTGGCCGACGACGGCGGCAACACGGCCGCGACGAGGTGGAGCCAATAGCCCGGCGGCAGAGGCGCGGGCACGACACAGCGGAGGAGAAGATCTCTGCTTTTACCATCGGAGGTTCGCAGAGAAGGCACGCAGGTGTGTGCCGCCCTGCATCTTCAGGAGTTCGGGAAACGGCAAGACCGGGGGTCGCTAGCAGCTTCGACCCTCGGAGAACGCAACAAGCTGCTCTACATCACGGATGCGCGCTCCGGACGAGAGTTCCTCATCGACACCGGAGCACAAGTGAGCTTCATCACCCCAACATACGCGGACCGGGTGGCTGGACCCCACGGTAGCGGAGCTACAGCGGCAAATGGCTCGAACATCAACACCTACGGGAGAAGGACCTTGCCTTTGTGCTTACATGGCCGCACATATGAATGGACTTTTGTAATAGCGGCGGTGAGTTTTCAACATATTGGGCAGGATTTTCTGTGTTCACACAATCTGTTAGTGGATCTTGCTAATAGACGGCTGGTAATGCACTCTCTTTTTACTCTCCTCCCCCTGTTCAGCTCGAGTGTCCCCGCCACAGTACAGACCCACGTCGCTACAGCAGGTGGTAAGTTTCACACACTCCTCACCCAATTTCCAGCGCTCACTGTGCCCACTTTTTCAGCGACGGTCGCGAAGACGGGTGTTTTTTTGAAACACTTTATCCCCACTTCTGGTCCTCCCATGTTTGCAAAAGCTCGGCGCTTGGATGCAGTTAAGCTCGCCATTTGCGCGCGAGGAGTTCGCCCAGCCCTGGAGAGGCTGGGCATCGTTCGTAGGTCGAAGAGCCCATGGGCTTCGCCGCTGCACATGGTACCGAAAGCCGATGGCTCATGGAGACCGTGCGGGGATTACCCGCAGGCTAAACAACGCTACGGCGCACGATCGTTATCCCATCCCGCACATTCAGGATTTTTTCGGTGCACCTGGCATGGGGGCGCGCATTTTTTCAAAGATTGATCTAGTTCGCGGCTAATCAGCCAAGTCCCGGTCCAACCGGAGGACATTCCTAAAACAGCGGTAATAACCCCGTTCGGACTTTTCGAATTTTTACGCATGCCGTTTGGTCTCAAAGGGGCGGCGCAAACATTTCAGCGGATGATGGATGCCGTGTTACGCGATCTCCCTTTCGTGTTTGTGTACCTCGACGACATTTTGGTCGCGAGTACTTCAGAGGACGAACACGAAACGCACCTCACAGCAGTTTTTAGGAGGCTGGGAGAGCACGGCTTAATAGTTAACCCAGCCAAGTGCCAGTTCGGCGTCGAGCGGATCGATTTTTTGGGTCACCGCGTCTCCCCGGAGGGAGCGGTTCCCTTACCAGAGAAAGTACGCGCGGTAGCGGATTTTCCCCGTCCACAAACGGTCAAATCACTACAGGAATTCTTGGGGATGGTGAATTTTTATAACCGATTCCTGCCCCACGCAGCGCAAATCATGCAACCGTTATATGCCGCGCTCAAAAAACAAAAACCGACCCAGGCGGTCGAATGGTCCCCGGAGCGGGAGCGCGCGTTCACAGAGGTTAAAAAAGCCTTGGCTGACGCTGCGCTCCTGGCCCACCCAGACCCTGCAGCACGGATCGCGCTGACGACAGACGCTTCAGATTTAGCCATAGGGGCCGTTATTGAGCAACAGGTAGCCGGAGTTTGGCAGCCTTTGGCTTTCTTTAGCAAATCTTTAAGCGCGGCTGAACGAAAATACAGCGCATTTGACAGAGAACTGTTGGCGCTGCATTTGGCTATTCGTCATTTCCAGTTCTGGCTGGAAGGACGGTGCTTCACCGCTTATGTGGACCACAAGCCGCTCACATACGCCATGGCCAAAATTTCAGATCCGTGGTCCAGCAGGCAGCAGAGGCAGCTGGCCACAATCTCGGAATTTACCACTGACATTAGGCACGTCGCGGGCAAATTCAATGCAGTAGCGGATTGTCTCTCACGCGCGTTCACGACCCCAACACGCGCAGAGGCAGAACGGGCCACCGTGACCACGCCGCAGGAGAGCAGCACGGTGGCGCGCGCAGCCCCGGTGCATGTGGGTATAGATTACGCAGCCATGGCAGCGGACCAGGGGGCGGACGCAGACGTGCGCGCGCTCCAGTCTGGACCAACAGGGTTGAGGCTGGAGAGCAAGTGTTTACAAACCGGTATGCCCCCCCTGATCTGCGACATGTTGACGGGGCGCCCGCGTCCGGTGGTTCCGGCCACGTGGCGCCGCCGTGTTTTTGACTCGGTCCACTCACTGGCGCACCCGGGGGTGCGCGCGTCGGTGAAACTAGTGGTGGAAAAGTTTGTTTGGCCGTGCCTGCGCAAGCACGTGAAGGAATGGGCAAAAACCTGCATTTCCTGTCAACGGGCCAAAATTCACAGGCACACAAGAGCCCCGTTAGAACCGTTCCGCATTCCGGCCAGAAGGTTCGACCATGTGCACGTCGACCTTGTGGGCCCCCTACCGGCATCACAGGGGTTCACGTATCTTTTGACAATGGTGGACCGCACCACACGTTGGCCGGAAGTGGTCCCACTTGCGACGACCACGGCCGCGGAGGTGGCTCGCGTTTTTTTAACGGCTTGGGTGGCGCGCTTCGGGGTTCCGTCGGACATTACGTCCGATAGAGGACCGCAATTCATCTCTGAGCTGTGGTCAGCGATGGCCAACGGCTTAGGAGCCAAAATTCACCGCACTACGGCTTACCACCCTCAGGCCAATGGTTTATGCGAGCGTTTTCATAGGTCTTTGAAGGCAGCACTCAGAGCGTCGCTCACGGATGCAGATTGGGTAAATAAACTTCCATGGGTTTTATTAGGGTTGCGTTCTGCGCCTAAAGAGGACTTAGACGCCTCCCCAGCGGAGCTGGTATTCGCACAAACTCTGAGGCTGCCAGGCAAGTTTTTACCAGAGCACCCAGAGCCTCCACCTCTCTCGGCTCTGGGACCGTTAGTCGGCACGGGGGCAGACACGCTCCCGGGTCCGGTTCATCACGCTTTTCCACGAGTTTTCGTCCCCAAGGCTTTGAAAAATGCCGATTTCGTTTTTGTCAGGCGCGAAGCCCTTAAAGCAACGCTCAAACCACCTTACGAAGGGCCATTTCGAGTGCTGGAGGCAGGTGATAAGCAATTTGTGCTAGATTTTGGAGACAGAAAAGAGACAGTCAGTATTGACAGACTAAAACCTGCTTTTGTCATGAAGGACGTGTCTGTACCGGTCGCAGTGGCGCCTCGACGAGGTAGGCCCCCGCAGAGGGCAATTAATCACTCTCTTCCTCAGTCAACAGAACCGAAGCAGAAAAGCACCGCAGGCAAGGCGGGGCCAACGCACAGCAGATTCGGCAGACGGCTGAAGCCCAAGCGGCGCACAGACTGAATGTTGGTGTTGATTATTCAGTAGTGAGTAAGGTGCTATTAAATTTTAGGAATTAGTCTGTTCTTCATCGTTTGGGGGGGGGGGGGGTTATATGGCTGTGTTGTGAGACATGTATATGTTGGACACTGCATATGTGATTTAACCACGATGAAGGAGAGCCAGCCCCCTGCGGTGCGGAGCCACAGAGCCTGGACCCCCTGCGGAGGACAGGGGACAGAAGACTTCCTGACCACTGAGGCTCGAGAGGAGAGAAGGGGGAGTTATGTAAATAAAAGGCTAATGAATGTGAATAAAGAGATTTTGAGATAGATGTGTGATTTCCCCCGCGAGGGAAATGGTTTGATGTCAGAATGTTTAAATGAGAGAACTTTGGTGTGTTCACTCTCTTTGTTCGCTGCTCAGGAATGAGAGCAGACAGTGGAATGATTACTTGAATAAACTGGAATGAAAGGCAATTCGGTTTCGTTATTCAAGTCTCCCCACACTGGGGCTCTTTAGGCACCTCACAATACAATTGTGATTCAAGGTCTCCGATTTGATTCTAAAACAATTCTCAATGCATTTATTGTTTGTTTTTTTTCAGGATTTTTTTCCTCTCACTGTGTGACAGCTTGGTGCTTTCAAAGCCAAGTGTTTGCAATGACCCATGAATTTACATACGTAAAACATCTTTTAATAAAAGAAATGGAAAAGAAATGTGACAAGCCACATGGACAAATTTAACTGAAAATATGCTTTTAAGAACTGCCATCTTTCCATGGATATTCTTTCAGAAGTCCACAGCTGTCTCCAGCAGGCCAATATCATTTGCTTTTACACATTATTTTATTAAGCAGATGTTTAAGCTGCTTTAGTTCTGTATTATTTTTTAAACAAAAAAATCAAATAAATTCTTTGCTCAATTACAAAAAAACATGTAATATCCATCCATCCATCTTCTACCGCTGTTCCAGGGTCTGGGTCGTGAAGGCAGCAGTTCAAGCAGAGAAGTCCAGACTTCCCTCTCCCCAGCCACCTGCTTCACCTCTTCAGAGAGGATACCAAGGCGTTCCCAGACCAACTGGGAGACATAGTCTCTCCAGTAAGTCCTGCGTCTGCTCCGGGTTCTCCTCCCAATGGGACGTGCCTGAAACACCTCAAGTGGGAGGCGTCCAAGAGGCATCCTGTTCAGATGCCCATACCACCTCAACTAGCTCCTTTCAGTGTGGAAGAGCAGCGGTTCTACTTTGAGCCTCTCCCGGATAAATGAGCTCCTCACCCTATCTCTAAGGGTGAGTCCAGCAATCCTACGAGGAAATCTCATTTCAGCCGCTTGTATCCGCAATCTCATTCTTTCGGTCATTACCTAAAGCTCATGACCATAGGTGAGGGTAGGAACGTAGATTGACTGGTAAATCCACAGCTCTGCCTTAGAGCTTTGCTCCCTCTTCACCACAACAGACCAGTACAACATCCGCATCGCTGCAGATGCTGCTCCAATCCGTCTGCCAATCTCTTGCTCCATTCTCCCCTCACTCATGAATAAGACCCCAAGATACTTAAACTGCTCCACTTGGGGCAGGAGCTTGCCCAAACCCGGAGAGGACAATCCACCTTTTCTGGCTGAGGACCATGGACTTGGACTTGGAGGTGCTGATTCTCATCCCAGCTGCTTCATACTTAGCAGCAAACCATCTCAGTAAGACCTGTAGGTCAATGCTGGATGAAGCCAGCAGGACAACATCATCTGCAAACAACAGAGATGAGATCCTGTGGTCACCAAGCATAACACCCTCCATTCTCTGGCTGTGCCTAGAAATCCGGTCCATAAAAATTATGAACAGGATCAGTGACAAACGGCAGCCCTGGCGGAGTCCAACTCTCACTGGGAATGAGTCCGACCGAGTGTTGGCAATACAAACCAAACTCTCACAATGGCTGTATAGAGACCAGATAGCTTGTAATAACAAGTGCAATACTCCATACTCCCATAGCACCCTCCACAAAAAACCAGGAGGGACGCAGTCGAATGCCTTCTCCAAGTCCACAAAACACATGTGAATTGGTTGGGCAAACTTCCAGAAAACTTCGAGGATTCTCAAGAGGGTAAAGAGCTGGTCTGATGTGCCATGGCCAGGACAAAAACCACACTGCTCCTCCTGAATCCAAGGTTCAATCAGTGGCCAGATTCTCTTCTCCAGTACCTTAGCATAGACCTTCCCAGGGAGGCTGAGGAGTGTGATCCCTTAAAAGATGGAGCACACCCTCCGGTCCCCCTTTTTGAAGAGAGGAACCACACCCTGGTTTGCCATGCCAAAGGCATTGTCCCCGACTTCCATGCAATGTTGCAGAGGTGTGTCAAACATGACAGCCCTACAACATCCAGGGCCTTGAGGTACTCAGGGTGAATCTTGTCCACCCCCGGGGCCCGGCCACCAAAGAGTTTTTTAACCACCTTAGCGACCTCAGCCCCTGTGATGGGCAAGTCGTCCCCCTCGTCCACAAGCCCTGCTTCCTCTGTGGAAGGCGTGTCAGTGGGATTGAGGAGATTCTGGAAGAATTCCTTCCACCGCCCAACGATATCCCCAGTCAAAGTCAGCAGCGCCCTATCTACACCATACACAGTGTGGACAGGGAGCTGCTTCATCCTCCTGAGCCGCCGGACAGTTTGCCAGAATCTCTTCAAGGCCGACCAAAAGTCTTGTTTCATGGCCTCACCGAATTCCTCCCATACCCGACTTTTTACTTCAGCAACCACCTGAGGTGCACTCCGCTTTGCCTGCCAGTACACCTCAGCTGTTTCAGGAGTCCCACAAGCCAATCAAGCTTGATAGGACTCCTTCTTCAGCTTAATGGCCCCCCTCACCACTGGTGTCCACCACTTGGTTCACAGGTTGCCACCACAAGATGCACCAATGACCTTGCAGCCACAGCTCTTGGGAGCCGCTTCAACAATGGAGGTGGAGAACATGGCCCATTCAGACTCCATGTCTCCAGACTCCCTCGGAATGTGGTCAAAGTTTTTCCAGAGGTGGGAGTTGAAGACCTTCCGGACAGGGGCCTCAGCCAGACATTCCCAGCACACCCTCCCTATATGTTTGGGTCTACCGGGTCTGAATGGCATCCTCCCCTGCAATCGGATCCAACTCACCACCAGGTAGTGATCAGTTGACAGCTCTGCACTTCTCTTTACCAGAGTGTCCAAGACATATGGTCACAGGACTGATGACACGATAACAAAATCGATCATCGACCTGCGACCTAGGGTGTCCTGGTGCCATGTGCACATATAAACACTCTTATGCTTGAACATGGTGTTTGTTATGGACAAACTGTGGTTAGCAACTCTCCAGCACCCCAGTCACAGACTCCAAGAAGGGTGGGTACTCTGAACCATCATTTGGTGCATAGGCACAAATGATGATCAGAACCCGTTTCCCAACCCAAAAGTGCAGGGAAACAACCCTTTCGTCCACTGGGGAAAACTCCAATATAGAGGCAGCAAGGTGGAATACAAGAATACCCACCCCTGCTCGTCGCCTCTCACCCGGGACAACTCCAGAGTAGGCCAAGCTCCAGCCCCTCTCCAGGAAACTGGTTCCGGAACCCGAGCGGTGTGTTGAGGTGAGGCAGACTATATCTAATCAGTATCGCTCAACCTCATGCACCAGCTCGGGCTCCTTCCCCACCAGAGAAGTGACATTCCACGTCCCAAAAGCCAGTTTAGGAAGCTTGGGATCAGACTGCAATGGTCTCCGCCTTCAACCGCCACCTGAACCACATAGCACAGGACCCCCATGGCCCCTCCTCCAGGTGGTGAGCCCACTGGAGGACATGTAATAAAAACATGTAATAATTTAATCATAATAATACAGGGGAACAATAAATGTGTTTTTGACTCCAAATAAATAGCTCTAAAATTCTAAAATCTCCAACTTAAATCCTAAAAATTGAAAGTTTTACAGGAGAACACAAGCTAAATTACATACATTTAAAAAGATTAATATTAAAAAAACAAAATCTCACAAAATTACGCCTCTATCCACCTTATTCCTTGGCCCCATGATGCCTTGCATGAATTATGGTAGCAACTTCCAGTACTAGTTTAGAATGTATGGTTGTCACTGAAACAGGACACTTTTCCTTATTAAAAAACAATGACTTTGGCATCAGAAATGCGGGAACACGGCCTTTTTCACCTCAAAAACATCTAGGGATAGGAAGATGACCTTAAAAAGTTGCCTGGCAGACAGTAGCTCCGTTGGTTAGCGCCACTGCTGAGATGCTAACGCTGTAAACAAATAAAAACTCTGAGATATATCAATGTCTCCACCACAATAAAGTCGGCTGCATTTTGTTAAAATATGTTGGACATAATCAGATTTACCTCAGAACAGGCATAGAATGTAGTCAGCGCCACAAAGAACCACAACACCATGCTTGGGTGTTTTAATGTTGTGGTAAATTCAGACAGCTGCAGCTGTTTGTTCTACCCCAAAATTAAAATGCTCATCCTGCTGTCATGCCACAAATGCTTGTAGTTTACTGTAACTTAACACGTACAGACCTTTTCTGGCAGTTGTTCAGAATTTTATTGACCTATATTTTGTGATAATTTAAAAATTAATGCATGCTGAAGTCCATATCGTTCCAAGGCACTGCAACGAATGCAAAAACCCCAAAAAACTGTTGGATATCTTTTTAAATGGTTAAGCCTTAGGAAGCAAATTGTTACTATTTTTTATTTATTATTTTACTTCATGCAGCCTTAATTCTGGTGACATATATAACACATAAACGTCAGATCTGTGACATTCATCTAAGTGAAAACATACCTGGTGCTGTTGTGTATGTCCTGTGTCTATACCACCGATCACACCAACAGTCCTTTTTCATTTTCACGTGCATGATCTACGCATTGCAGGGTGAGAAGCCTCCATTTATACAGTCTATGGCACAACCACGAACACCAGGAACAAGTACCAGAACTAAGCCAAAACATTCAAAAAAATACAAAAACTACAAGTGCTGAAATTAGCTGTCATTTGAGTGCAAAACACGTACACTACTCACAAAAAGTAAGGGATATTTGCCTTTCGGGTGAAATTTATGGAGAACGTAAAAAGTTCATGATACAGAGATATAATATCATCAAAGTACAGCATTTAAGTAGAAACACGCAATGGTGATTTCCTCATCTCAAACAATATATTGAAACAAAAGCCAACACCAGTGGTGGGTATACCACAACAAAAAATGTCAGTGTCTCAATAACTTATTGTGTGCTCTTGAGCATCAATTACAGCTTGACAACCATGTCTCATGCTGTTCACAAATTGACTTATGCCATGCTGAGGCATGGCATTCACTCTTCTTGAAGGGTGGCCCTCAGGTCATTGAGGTTGTGGGGTACAGGATTATGAGCCTCTACACAGCAACTCAGCTGATCCCATAGGTTTTCAATGGGATTCAGGTCTGGAGAAAGTGCAGGCAACTCCATGTGAGGTACCCCAGCCTCCAGCATCCGTTCCCTAATGATGTGACCTCGATGAGCTGAAGCATTGTTGTCCGTGAAGATGAAATTAGGCCTGTGTTGTTCATGCAGGGGCACAATGACTGGATGTTATTCAAGTAGTATCGGCTTGTCACTGTGCCATTCACAAGGTGTAGGGCAGTTCTGTATTGACTAGATACACCTGCCCAGAGTGCAACACCACCACCACCAAAGGCTCATCTGGTGACAACAGTGGCTGATGCACAGCACTCTCCTTGACGTCTCCAACATCATTGGCGGCCATCATTTCTGCTCAACGTGAATCGACTTTCATCAGTGAACAGCACTGAGGCTCACTGGTCCCTTGTCCAGCATAAATGCTCCCTGGCCCATGCAAGACGATGACGCCTGTGCCTGGTGGTGTGGTCAGGTACCCTTGAAGTGACTCAGCACGAGCATGGCGCACTGCCACACGTTTCCTATCTGTCTGTGCATCCCTTGTCTGTTGTACTCTGTGCTGGTGAAGGGTCTCCTCCTGTGGCAGGCATCATAGGACACTACATCATAGGTAGGCAGGCATCATGAGTGATGGTGTACATGACATCATAAAGACACCCAGGCTGGCATCATAGGACACTACATCACAGGTAGCCTGATGGTCTGTATGACATTATAAAGACTTCCAGGCTGGCATCATAGGACACTACATCACAGGTAGCCAGTCCTATTGCCTATGTGACGGCATCGCCTATATGACATCATTGCGAGTCCTATGTACCCTGAGATCACAGTATCATCATAGGACATCCTGCAGACATCATAGGCCGTCCTATGATATCCTATGACCGTGACACACAGACATTTCTTGAATTTATAAAGTGATGTCATAAGCAAAAAAAATCCAGATGTATGAAACCGTCCGTATGCAGAAATACAAGCACATTTCCTTTGTACATACCGATTTACTTGAAATTGAACGTACGTGAGGAAATACCAGACTCCTCCCTTTATATGCCTCCATTTGAATATGCAATTAGTGTCACGGCCTGAACGCTGTCCTCTTCCGCGTTCAGGTTGTCCAGTCCTGCTCCAGCTCCTTCCAACTCCTTGCCGGGTCTTACTAGACTCATAGTTTGACAGCGCCACCTGACCTCCAGCTGTCTAGCTCAGCTGCTCCAGGACAGCTGTCTCCCATCTTTAATAATTATCCTCCCCGCTTCTGATTGGGTTCCCGTTCCCACTTAAGCGAGCAGCCGAGAGCTACTCCTCGCTGCGACCTCACTACGGAAGGACGTGTACCGTGTTTCCACGACTGGAGTTCCCATGTCCAGCTCCAGTCCCCCGCTACCTCTGCGCTACACCCTTTAGTAAGTGCTGCGGCTCGGCGTGTGTTTTCCCCTCGCCGCCTCTCTAGCCTTTCTCTCTTTGGGTTGTATGTTATCCTTAGTTCTGTGTGTATTTTAGCCCCACGTGGCTCTTTACTTTACTGTTTGTTATCTAGTGTTGTGTGTGTTTTAGCCCCACGTGGCTCTTTACTTTGTTATTTGTACTCTGTGTGTCAATATCAATAAATTACGAAAACTCACTGGCCGCCCTAGCGCCTCCTTTATGGCTCGTGAGAGCCAGGCCTGACAGTAGGTCGCAGCCAGACGGAGACATCTGCGACCATGAGTTTGCAGTGGGACTTGTAGTTTTTCCCCTTCCTCTGGGTACAGGCAAGCTGGTATCATGTCTCCCTCCAGGAGGCGCATGCGGCACCCAGGCCACGAACTCTCGGAGGCTCTGGACCTTGTGGATGGGACGCTTTTCACCGCGGGCCTCTACGATACTCCCAGCGAGGTACGCTGGCGTCTGGAGCTCGCCGAGAACATGATTAACAACCTCCCTCGCTACTTCCATCTCCCCGAGGTTAAGGCAAGGAGGGCAGACATCTCTGTGGCCTGGGAGAGACTCCGTAGGCTGGAGAAGAATCCCGGCAGGAAGCCGAAGACAAGGCACCATCGCTCCTTGCTTCGGAATCCCGCTCCTGCCGCCGATCCAGCCCAGGAGTTCGCCTCACCCAGGGGTAATCCCCAAGGTAGAGTGACGTCAACCGGGGTTCCCCCAGAGAAGATAAGATTGACAGCGATTCGCATTGCAGACCGAGTGGCTGCCGCTTGTTCCGCCGCCTATCCCCCTGTAGCCATGAAGCACGTGATAGCGGCGGTCAGGCTGGTAGAAAAGAACCCTGAGCTGTATGATTATCCGGAATACGCTGACCTGCTGGCTTCGGTTTCCGTACAGGAGCGGCGTTTCCCTGACTTCACATTCAGAAGACGTTGCTCCCAAATTCCCCGAACATCTCAGCGAGAGCCCCGTCCAGATCCCGCTCCAGGAAGCCATATGAATTTCGCCTCCCAGCCTGCTGTAGCTCCCGTGTCTCGCCGAAGAAGCGAATCAGCTGCTCTCGCTCCTGGGCCCTCTCTTCCCGCTGTCCCGTCAGCTCTGGGCCCCCGGTTCTCCTAAGCTGTTTCTCCCCCCTCTTCGTCATTCACTCCCGCTGCTGAGAGTAGCGCAAATTCATCTCTGGGTGTTCCCGGTCCCGATCTGGTGCGAGAGGCATCACCTCATCTGTCCGGGGGGTCCTCCACTTCCATCCGGCTGGGAGAGGAAAGACTCAAGCCCCTTGCAGCGGGTTCCACCGACTCTCCGAGAATCAGGCAAGTGCCTTTTCATTCTCCTCCCGTTATGAGTGAATCGCCTTGTTTGATTCCTGGGGGAGGAGTTCAGGGTTCACAGTCCCCTGAGCTCTCTCCTCCCGCTGCAAAAGTAAAATATGAACCTGCGTCCTCTGTGTCTCTCCCCCCCGAGTGTGCCCCGGTGCCTGGTCTGCACCGCCGAACGAGGAGGAGGCCTGCGGCCCTGGAAGGTTTCGCCCCAGCCCCGCAGCCACGTCATGGGCAGAGGAGAAGGTCGGACTGCCTGTTGGAGCCTGCGCCGACGATTAAGCATCCCCGGGCCTCCACGGAGGAATGGTTCGGCCCAGCAGAGCCCAGATCTCCTGCCACCATGCCATGTGGGCTTTCGACGTGGTCTTCAGCGCTTGGAGGTCGTCTAACTGTGGGTACCATCATGCCGGCTGCGGAGCCATTCGCAGTCGAGTGGGAGCCGGAAGACGGAGTCCTGCACGCTGAACCCGGAGCATCGAAGTCCTGGATGGCGATAGAACCCGAGATCAGGCGAGTGCTCTATTTTGTCTCTCTCATCTATTTTCTGGAGCATTATTGCCTGTCTCTCGGGGGGGCGAGCCGGGTGCAGCCATCTGCTGCACTCGAGCCTGTCTCGTCGGGCTCTGCCGCTGCCGGTGATCCTGATCCCGGTTCCTTTTGTTCCTCTGAGCCTCTCCCCAGGGTCACTGGAGACGAACCTGCTCTGGGTGCCACCTCGGAGGTTCCGGTTCTCTGCACGGTGTTCGCCTCAGATGCTGCGCCCGGGAGTGCTTCACCGGCCCAATCGGGGTCCACTGGGAGTGCTTCGCCGGCCCAGTTGGAGTCCACCGGGAGTGTTTCGCCGGTCCGATCGGGGTCCACCGGGAGTGCTTCGCCGGCCCGATCGGGGTCCACCGGGGGTGCTTCGCCGGTCCAGTTGGGGTCCACCGGGAGTGTTTCGCCAGCCCGATCGGGGTTCACCGGGGGTGCTGCGCCGGTCCAATTGGGGTCCTCCAGGGGTGCTTCGCCGGCCCGATCGGGGTCCACCGGGAGTGCTTCGCCGGCCCAATCGGGGTCCACCGGGGGTGCTTCGCCGGTCCAGTTGGGGTCCACCGGGAGTGTTTCGCCGGCCCGATCGGGGTCCACTGGGGGTGCTGCGCCGGTCCGGTTAAAGGTCAGTGAGGGAGCTGGAGGATCGTGCTCATCGGACGTCAGGCTGACTCCGTCCCTTGCCTCCATCTTCTCTCCTCCTGCCGCTGTTGGGGTTTCTCTCACCCGGACCAGTTTCCCCCTGCCCATGTGTTCATCAGATGTCAGGCTGACTTCGTCCCTTGCCTCCATCTCCTCTCCTCCTGCCGCTGTTGGGGTTTCTCTCCCCCGGGTCAGTTTCCTCCTGCCTTTTCCCTCAGGGAGGAAGCTGCACCAAAACTTCTCCCTCAGCTCTCGGTGGTCTGAGGTCACGGGACGACCGCCTGGGGAGCCGTCTGGCTGGTTCGATGATCTGGGTCGGCCTCCGGAGAAACTGTGTCTCCTAGCCTGGGACTCGGGTAGGCCGCCCGAACTGGTATTGTGGTTCCTGGCCTGGTGGAGTTCGGGTTGCCCGCCGGACAAGCTGTCACCGCCTGCCCCGCTCCACCTGCTGACGTTCCTGGAAGAGTTAACTGACTGTTAGTCGCCTTGTGTTTGGTTGTCTTCCCTTATTTAAAGTAATTCAGGATACCAAAAAGCTTTCTGCCCTAGAGCCCTTGTTGTGGTGTTATTCCAGCTAAGAATGTCCTTAGACTATTTTTCTATGTCTTATGTTCCCAGTATGTATTCCTATTCAAGTCAGCCCTTAAAATAGCATTTGCTTCATGTTACCTGGCCTCACCCCGAGTAGTCTTGTTTATCTGCACTCATTTCCTCCTCCAGACTGTTTTGTGACTTCTGTTGTGTTAATACATGATTGAGGAGCTGATTTTTCGTATCCTTATGCCAGATTGCAGTCTCAGGCTCTATTTTTAGGTCTTATGCCCGAATTGCTTCCTTTGTATATTATTCTGTTTTGGTCGGGGTTTACATGTGTAAGAGTCTACTTCGACCAGATGTTCACAGAGTTTGGTAGTTTCTGGCCTTCGGGACATGAGTTTTGTCTTGCCCTCGCCCTAAGTTATTGTGAGTTTTTTTTTTATTATGACTATGTCGCTATGTTTCTGCATCTTGATCTCCCCACCTCCTGTGGTTCCTGCATAGACCGTCTGGCCTCTGCAGAGGAGGGGGTGATGGTTTTTTCCTGTTTGAAACCATTATTGGGTCTGATTCTATACTGTTACCTGGGTTGTTTTTTTTTCTTCTCTCCCTCCTTTTCCTTGTCCCTCGTTTCCCCCGGACCTGGCCCCCACCGCCCTCCCTGGTCTTTCCCTCGGGAGGGGGGGGGGGCGGGGTTAAGCCTGCGCCAGGAGGCGCGGCTCGGGGGAGGAGTACTGTCACGGCCTGAACGCTGTCCTCTTCCGCGTTCAGGTTGTCCAGTCCTGCTCCAGCTCCTTCCAACTCCTTGCCGGGTCTTACTAGACTCATAGTTTGACAGCGCCACCTGACCTCCAGCTGTCTAGCTCAGCTGCTCCGGGACAGCTGTCTCCCATCTTTAATAATTATCCTCCCCGCTTCTGATTGGGTTCCCATTCCCACTTAAGCGAGCAGCCAAGAGCTACTCCTCGCTGCGACCTCACTACGGAAGGACGTGTACCGTGTTTCCATGACTGGAGTTCCCATGTCCAGCTCCAGTCCCCCGCTACCTCTGCGCTACACCCTTTAGTAAGTGCTGCGGCTCGGCGTGTGTTTTCCCCTCGCCGCCTCTCTAGCCTTTCTCTCTGGGTTGTATGTTATCCTTAGTTCTGTGCGTATTTTAGCCCCACGTGGCTCTTTACTTTACTGTTTGTTATCTAGTGTTGTGTGTGTTTTAGCCCCACGTGGCTCTTTACTTTGTAATTTGTACTCTGTGTGTCAATATCAATAAATTACGCAAACTCACTGGCCGCCCTAGCGCCTCCTTTATGGCTCGTGAGAGCCAGGCCTGACAATTAGATGCAAATAAGTATGCAAATACCGTAGATAAATACAAGCCCAGTGTAACACCAGTACCACTTACTTGTGTGTAGGCGTACAATCTTGTAACAATATACCACTGGCTAATTGGGTATTTGGGGATAACAGGGTAACACCCACTAACACCTGAGCTCGCCAGATTTTTGTGTGTAACCCTTACTAACTAACACCTACTCACTTTAGGTGTAGTACCCTTTTTGGTAGTGGTGTGTTATGGCAATGTATTTACCTTAACTTTACTACCTGAGGCAGAGGGATAATTGGGCCAGGTCAGACCGACTCTGGGTTCGTAGGAGCCTGGGAGGTGCAACAACAGATGACACATACACAGCCGTATATGGAACTTGCAACTATGTATATTATTTACAAATATGTACACAAAAATAAATACACAGCGCGATAAAATAGAAAAAATAAAAACAAAATACTCCAAATTATATTTACAATGTTCACAGTTCTTGTTTGTCCTTTCCAGATGACTAGTGGAGTCACCTTTAGCAGTTCATAGGGTTCGGGCTTCGGCTCGCCATCCAGATCTGGAGATACACGCTCTGGTCAAACCAGTCCACAGAAAAAAAAAAAAGAAGAACCTGACCATGCTAAGTGGCTCGTGCGTCAATGGGGTTCCCGCGCTCAACGGCGTCGGCAGCCTTTGGATCCCAATCAATTTCAAGGGTTTTATCCAGGCAAAGGCTGCTACCAGCACACTAGCGTCGCCATATCACCAAGGACAGTCTCTCTCTCTGGTCTGTGTCTTTCGGCATCTGGCGTGACTGAGCCAAAAATGCAAGTCATCCCAGACCCAGGGAGAGAGCGCTTAACCCATTGGCTGGCGTGACCCAGCAACGGCGCAGCCATTGGTTACTCAAAATATCAACACACAATACTAGGAACTTTATCAGAACCTTCTAGAAAATGTTCCTAACTATTTATGAATATATATTTATTTAAATATTCATATTCAAATTATGTATTCCCATTTTGAAATGGGTGTTTTTCTTTTTAAAAGCAATATCAATATTTCTAATTTAATTCACGTTAAACTATCTACTCCCATTGTGAAATGAATGTCCCCCCTTCTTCTTAAAGCGGTATCGACATTCATAATTCCATCCACATTTTTAACACTGGGTTACACTATCCCCCCTTAGAATCATGCAAGTTCCTTTGCATGGGATTAGCTAAATGGTATTGACGGGAGAACTAGTGTTCATGGGAATAATCTTAGGATCTGACTCTGTTAAGGCTCTGGTAAAAGCCAGGTTTGAATAATCTTAGGATTTGTCTCTGTTAAGGCTCTGGTAAAAGCCAGGTTTAATCCTTGAAACAGGGACTGGGCAACAGTTAGGAGAGGGTTTCCCAACTGACTATACTGTAGTCTTTCTGGCTGGGAGGTTGTCCTCTCGGAACGTCTCATAGTCTGTGGGACTTCTTTTTCAGGTTCTTTTTCTTCCACAGGTTCATCACAGGTACTTATATCAGGTGAGTTGGTTTCACTTTCAGTTCCATTCTCATTGTTTGATGGTTCCACATTTGTTTCAGTTTCCTCCAGGTTTCCATCATTCGGTAAGTTGTCACATCCAGGTGAATTGTCATTTCCAGGCAAGTTGTCACATCCAGGTGAATTGACATTTTCTATTTGGTTGTCATTCTCAGGTAAGTGAGTTTCAGCAGGAATGTCTCCTTTAAAGAATGTCTTTGGATGGGGAATTTCATAAACTCGAGTGAGCTTTATGAGCGTTTGGATTGGTTCTTCTCTGTACCAATAGAAATCTTCATTTTCCAGTTCTGAATTCTCACATTCCTCACTTTGTTCAGGTGATTGTCTGGTCTTAGGTTTGCGGACACGTTTTGGTTGGACAGGTTCTTCTTCAACAGGGGCAAGAAAACCACAGGGAAGCAAGAGGTCGCAGTGAACGGTGCGAACAGGACCATCTTTTGTCTCAGGTTTTATAGTGTAAACAGGCAAGTCACCTACTTGGTTCACCACAATGTGGATTTCAGCTTCCCACCTGTCTGCTAGTTTGTGCTTTCCTCTGCGGTGGACTGCACGTACCAAAACTCTGTCGCCTGGTTCTAGTTTTGAGGGTTTCACTCGCATATCAAATCTTGTTTTGTTTCTTTCAGCCATCTTGTTAGCATTTTCTGTTGCTAGTTTGTAGCTTTCTTGTAGAGTTGTCTTCAGTTTTTCAATGTACTGGGAATGTGACTTGAAACTTTTGTTGTGAAATGGGAGCCCAAATGCAAGGTCGATGGGCAATCTTGGCTGACGACCGAACATTAACTCATACGGGGCAAAACCAGTAGTGTCATTTTTTGTACAATTGTACGCATGTACAAGTGGTTTCACATAGTTGCGCCAATGAGTTTTGTTCTTTTCCTCCAGAGTACCCAGCATGCTCAATAACGTTCTATTGAAACGTTCTACCGGGTTACCTCTGGGGTGATAGGGTGTGGTCCGAATTTTGCGAATGCCCATGATTTTGCAAAGTTCTTTTATGATATGGGACTCAAAATCGGGACCCTGATCACTATGTAACCATTCGGGTATCCCATAGTGGACAATAAAGTTGTCCCAAAGTGCCTTTGCAACAGTCTGAGCTTTCTGATTGCTGGTAGGGATGGCTATAGCGTATTTCGTGAAATGATCAGTTAACACTAGCACATCCTTTGTGTTGCTTTGATCAGGCTCAATGGACAGGAAATCCATACAGACAAGGTCGAGCGGTCGGGTGGACTTGATGTTGACAAGCGAAGCAGCTCGTTCTGGAGCGGTTTTATGTCTTACGCAGCGATTACATGTCTTGATCTTCTTTTCAATATCTGCCACCATGCGAGGCCAATAGAACCTCGTTCTGGCGAGATCCAAAGTACGCTCTGTGCCTAAATGGCCCATGTCACAGTGGAGGCTTTGAAAGACTGAATCGCGGAGCTGTTCAGGTAAGACGAGCTGGTAAGTAACATTTCCTCCATCTTGACGAGTGCGGTAGAGGATGTTATTGCACATTTCAAGTCCACCGAGCTCTCGGAGTAACAAGTTGATGTCAGGAAGCTCAGTTCGTACAGTTGGTGGAACTTTTAGCCCAGTTTCAATTTGTGCAATCACTTCTCTTAAACAGGGGTCAGTTCTTTGTTCGCTTTTGATCTGTTCAGGAGTCATGTGGAGTACAACTGGAAGACCACCACAGCCATCTTCATCGGCATAGTCATCTGGAATGGCGGCTACAGAGAGGGCTAATGAGTGAACCAAAGGGAAGGTATTGTCTGGACAGCTACCGACAAGGTGTTTTTCACATATAGCAGACACTACCTCGGAACTTAAACTGCTTTCAAGAAGAGACAAGTGAGTTTGAGTGAACTGCTGTATGCGGTCAAGCTCCTTTTGGGACACTGCGTCATCAAGTAACTCGCCATGTGGCCATCTAGAGAGGCCATCTGCATGTGAGTTAAGCTTGCCTGCTCTGTATTGGAGCTTAAAGTTAAACATCGCCAGAGCAGCTAGCCACCTATAACTCATGGCATCCATCTTAGCAGTAGTTAAGATGTACGTCAGGAGGTTACTGTCTGTCACGACAGTAAAGTAATTGCCATATACATAGTCTGCGAACTTCTCTGTTACTGCCCACTTTAGAGCCAAAAATTCCAATTTATGGGAGGGTTAACGAGACTCACTTCTAGACAACCCCCGGCTTGCATAAGCTATGACCCTAGTCTGGCCCTCCTGCTCTTGATAGAGGGCGACGCCAAGCCCTGCAGTGCTGGCGTCAGTATGGAGTGTATATGGCAACTGAGGGTCAGTGAAACCAAGGACAGGCGCAGCACTGAGCTTTTCAATGATGGTTCTGAATGCAAGATCACACGAAGAAGTTCATCGCTCGCCAAACGGTGTCTTTGGTTTCGTGGTACTGGGCAGGCTTAGCTTTGGGCTTTGGGCTTTTTCGCAAAGGAGGGTAGCCCGCTGTCAAGTCAGTGAGGGGCTTAACGATGCTGGAATAGTTCTTAATGAACCGCCTATAGTACCCTGAAAAGCCTAAGAATGAGCGGAGCTGTTTGAGATCATGGGGCACAGGCCAGGTACTTAGGGCTTTCACTTTTTCGGGGTCGGTCTCAACTCCCTTATTGGACACAATGTGACCGAGGTATCTGACAGAAGTTTGAAAAAATCTGCATTTCTCAGGGGAGAGTTTAAGCCCGTACTCTTTTAGGCGATTGAGAACTTTCATTAAGCGAGCCTCATGTTCTTCGGGCGTCTTGGAGAATACATGATGTCATCGAGAAACACAATCACCTCATGCAAATTCATGTCACCCATGCATTTCTCCATGAGGCGCTGGAACGTGCTGGGGGCGTTTGTAATGCCTTGGGGCATTCTATTGAATTCCCAAAAGCCCATGGGACATATGAACGCCGTCTTTGGTTTGTCCAGCTCCTGTACCTCAATTTGGTAATACCCTGACTTTAAATCGAGGACGGAGAACCACTGCGAACCGGTCAAGGTGGAAAACGGTTCCTCCAAGTTGGGGAGAGCGTAAGCATCTTTTACAGTCTGCATGTTAAGCTTCCTGTAATCAATACAAAGGCGGACATCGCCATTTTTCTTTTGCACCACTACAATGGGCGAAGAAAATGGGGAATTGGACTCTCTTATCACGCCTGCTTGTTGGAGTTCTTTGAGATGCTTACGGACCGCTTCCAGGTCATTTGGATGTATGGGACGTGCTCTGTGTTTGAACGGTGTTTCATCTGATAATTTGATTGTGTGTTTCACTTGATCTGTTTTGCCAAAGTCAAGATCGTTTTGTGCAAATACTTCGGGCATTTGACTGAGTTTTTCTGTTAGGCGCTCTTTCCATTCAGCGCTAATGGGGGAAGAGTCAAAGTTGAACTTCAGAGTGGACTTTTGTTCAGTTTTGGACTTTGTAACTTTCACGGAGTGTTCTTGTGATAGGACTCGTTGATATGCACAGATTTCTCCAGTGACACACTTCTGAGGGATTGTCACGTCATGTTCTGATTCATTGGTGAGTATAACTGTAACAAGGTAAGGTGCTCTTTCAGGTAAGTCTATGAGACATGGTTTTACCAGGATACCACCAGGTAAGGCTGACATTAACGGGTGTTCTAACAAGACAGATTTTTCACTGTTGCCGGCTGACACAGCTACAGCGCCATCTAGAACAACTGTTTGGCCTGCAGGAACTAACTGTGGCTCTTTGTTGCGCATGGTCACTAAACCAAGGCTAGTGTCTTTGGACTGTCTGTGCCGTAGCACAAGGACTTTTAACACTGCCTTATAACCAAGTGACATGGTTGGCTGCAGTTCAGAACATGCATCAGAGTACGGCTCGTAAAATACATCTAATGTGTTTGTCCCTATTAACACTAAGGACTGATCAGCTGCACGTGCATCGGGAACCACTAAGGCAAGTGTTGGCACTTCGGCTTCAATACCGAGAAAGTCTTTTGGGAAAGTGACATGCATTTCAATGTAGCCTAAATAAGGCACACTCTGACCGTTAGCTCCCTCCACTTCTAACAGCTCAAAAAGTGGCTTAATCTCATGGTTGGATAAGTACTGTCTGTAATAGGACTCAGGGACAGTAGTCACCTGGGAGCCTGTATCTAACAAACAGCTCACAGTACAGCCATTCACTTTCCCTTCTGCTGTACTTTTTGTACCAATTAGACCATTAGGAAAGTTAAAGGGGTCTGTTTTGTAGTGTGACTTCAGTTTAGCACGTGTCTTGAATGGGGCTTTTGGTTTGGGACGGGTCATCTCTGAACTAGCCTCTGTTTGTCCCGCAACAGGGGTAGACTTCAGTTTTAAAGAAGATTGGGGGTTCCGACTGTCCCAAATCTGTCTTTTTACTCTTAGTTCTTTGCGTTTTGCAGCCACAAGCGCAGGGTTTGGCTCTGACTCACAAGTGGCTACAATATGCCCATCTTCGCCACAGCGGAAGCAATACCATGGTTTGGGCCTAGTATTGGGACGGCTGGATGAAGGTAAGTTTTCAGGTTTGGCATGGTCAGGTTTTTTATTTCCAGACTTCTTAGTTGGGTCTTTCTCCAGTGGTGCTTGTTTCTTTTGTTTCACAACAGCAGCTAATTGGCTTTTTAGATCAGCGACTTGCTTTTTCAGTTCTTTCAGACTGTCCGACTCCACTTCACTATTTGTACTTGTTTCGGTGACTGTTGGCTGCTTTTGGTTTCGTGGCGCCCAAGTGTTTTTTCATGCGGGTGTTTTTAACTTCTTGTCTGTTTTCAACAGTGCGAAGGTGAAGCAATAATTCTGCATACTCAGGTGGATGTTTATCTTTTAGTTCCAGCTGTAGCTCCTTTAGCAGATTATCATCCCAGCAGCCTCTGTTAAACTGCTTGAGAAGCTGTTTGTCCACTTCCTGGGGCTCTAGACCACCTCTACGCACTGTGAGAATGAGCGCCACCTGCAAACAATGCAGATATGCAGAGGGTTTTTCTCCATAATCTTGAAAAGTGTTCATGAATCGCACAAGCAGTTCCTCACCGTCTTCAACAGTCCTGAAAGCTGAGTCCAACAGCTTAAGATAGTCGGCAGAGGTGGCTTCAGACCCAAGAGAGCGAATAACATCAGACGCAGGAGCAAGAAGACTTTCAAGGATCCTGCGAGATTTTTCCAAGTCAGACAAAGAAATATCTTCCATCATCAGGTCAACATGTGAACGCCATGTTTCATAATCAGCTTCAGTATACGGTCTTGGCGTTTTGCCAGAGAAAGCTCTGATTCTCCAAGAGGAATGGGCGTTTGACAGCTTCTCTGCATGTTTAATGACATGCTCGACTACGATTTTCTGAACCTCGGGTGGGTTAAAATCAGCTGGACTCAACATTTGAGGTGTTAAGTTTGGTCTAAGAGGGCTTTGGAAAAGTGCTTGAGTGGTTTTAGGGGTGTGAGGCACTTCAACTTGAAGTGGAGGAGAGACTCCTCTTTGTGTGGGTTCTACAGTAGGGACAGCAGGATCATCGTCAGCAGAGACTGTTTCAGCTGTCTCAGCAGCTTCAATAGACTTCCCTATTGTGGACATGACCTCCCGCAACGCCTCTTCAAAACCTTTTCCACTTAACTTAGCTAAACCCCTCAGGTTGCTAAGATAAGCCTCAGTAACACTGCCCCCTACAGTTTTAGTGTACACATCAGTTAAGGCTTGAATGCAGTACTTAACATCAGGATTGTCAGTGGATGGAAAGGAGCACGGCAACGTAGGTGCTAATGCTTCAATGCTTAATCCAGATTCGAACTCTACAATATGACTTTTGTCAAAGTCAGATGAGTTATCATTAATACTGAGCACCCTACGGATAGTGCCATGTTACTCTAGAAACTCAAATGTCTGTGTCTTTCTCTTTATCAACAACACTACTGACAATGACTGCATTAGGGATTTTAACACCATGTTTTTCCACAAAATCCATTTTGGCAGTATATAAACTGTTTAGTCAGGGGTCAAAATAGAATCCTCACCTGTTGTGCAACGCTCCAGGCTCCTGGCTGTGCTCGCCAAATTTTTGTAACACCAGTTCCACTTACTTGTGTGTAGGCGTACAATCTTGTAACAATATACCACTGGCTAATTGGGTATTTGGGGGTAACAGGGTAACACCCACTAACACCTGCGCTAGCCAGATTTTTGTGTGTAACCCTTACTAACTAACACCTACTCACTTTAGGTGTAGTACCCTTTTTGGTAGTGGTGTGTTATGGCAATGTATTTACCTTAACTTTACTACCTGAGGCAGAGGGATAATTGGGCCAGGTCAGACCGACTCTGGGTTCGTAGGAGCCTGGGAGGTGCAACAACAGATGACACATACACAGCCGTATATGGAACTTGCAACTATGTATATTATTTACAAATATGTACACAAAAATAAATACACAGCGCGATAAAATAGAAAAAATAAAAACAAAATACTCCAAATTATATTTACAATATTCACAGTTCTTGTTTGTCCTTTCCAGGTGACTAGTGGAGTCACCTTTAGCAGTTCATAGGGTTCAGGCTTCGGCTCGCCATCCAGATCTGGAGATCCACGCTCTGGTCAAACCAGTCCACAGAAAAAAAAAAGAAGAACCTGACCATGCTAAGTGGCTTGTGCGTCAATAGGGTTTCTGCGCTCAACGGCGTCGGCAGCCTTTGGATCCCAATCAATTTCAAGGGTTTTATCCAGGCAAAGGCTGCTACCAGCACACTAGCGTCGCCATATCACCAAGGACAGTCTCTCTCTCTGGTCTGTGTCTTTCGGCATCTGGCGTGACTGAGCCAAAAATGCAAGTCATCCCAGACCCAGGGAGAGAGCGCTTAACCCATTGGCTGGCGTGACCCAGCAACGGCGCAGCCATTGGTTACTCAAAATATCAACACACAATACTAGGAACTTTATCAGAACCTTCTAGAAAATGTTCCTAACTATTTATGAATATATATTTATTTAAATATTCATATTCAAATTATGTATTCCCATTGTGAAATGGGTGTTTTTCTTTTTAAAAGCAGTATCAATATTTCTAATTTAATTCACGTTAAACTATCTACTCCCATTGTGAAATGAATGTCCCCCCTTCTTCTTAAAGCAGTATCAACATTCATAATTCCATCCACGTTTTTAACACTGGGTTACACCAGCACATTTGATTCGCCTGTATCTACAATCAAAAGTAATGGATTTAAAGGAATTTCAAGGAATGTGAGTTGGAGGTGCTTCTGAATTAGGTACTGGCACGTAAAAACATTTTGTTTGGCATACTGTCCTCCGGTATTAGTGCTGGATACAGGTAATTCAATAGCCTGCTCACAGCCCTATAAGATTAGTTTATCCATCTTCTTCCGCTTAATCCTTTTCGGGTCACGGGGGAGCTGGAGCCTATCCCAGCATCTTTGGGCGAGAGGCAGGGTACACCCTAGACAGATCGCCAGTCCATCGCAGGGCCAACACAGAGAGACAGACAACTATTCACTCTCACAGTCATACCTAAGGACAATTTAGAATCCCCAGTTTGATGCCAATTAACCTAACTTGCATGTTTTTGGCATGTGGGGGGAAACCAGAGAAGTCCCGGAGTAAATTGTTTCATTTATTCAGACAGGGATAAGAAAGAGAAGTTTATTTAACTTTGACATATTCAGACCGACATCTACAGTCATCCTCAGAAGTGTTAGCTGATTGCTGTGTTTTGGAGTGTGTACAGCTCAGTGGTTATGGTGCCAGATTTCAAAGCACCTGGACAAAATAACTGTGCACTTTCTTGTGGCATCCCATTGTTTTTAAATGTATGTTGTATCTTTAATACAATGTTATTTTAAAAGATAAATCAATCAATCAATTTGTGACCAGCTGGGTGGATCAGCTGGTTGAATAAAGGAAAACAGTCATGAAAAGAAGACAATATGAGCCTATTTAGTGGGTAACCATGGTCACCTGTTAGTTGAAAGCAGATCATATTAGACTTGGCAAGTACATGTCTTACGTCTAAAATGCAAATCTCATCCTTTAGTTATATACAACTTACATGGACTACACACTACTAAATGAATGAAGTGTGCCGGGGAAAGGGTGGGACTGTTGCATTTCAAACTATACTCGTGTTTATTGACATAACTACTGTACACACAGAAGCAACTGGGGGATTGGTAGAATGCTGTGAAACTCTAGTTTAACCAGCAAAAAAAAGAAAGTCACTTACTCAAATCACTGAGTTGTAATGAAGCCTTGAAGACAGGGTGATATTTGGGGCACACAGTCACATTCCGCAAGGACTGCCCGTGGAAACCTAAACCAGCTGACAAGCCAGTCATCATCCTGAGCCAGAAAATCTTCTGTCTCTAAAATACCGTTTCTCTTCTCACTGTACGATTTGCAATATCCTCTAATCAAGGATGCATGAAGTGCTTGAAGAAGACGAAGCTGGGACTTCACACTGAGCAATACTTGACAAGGTCAAATAAGGCGAATGAAGTTCAGTGGCAGGATTCAACCCACAGTCCACCGAGCATCGATATCTCAGTGGCTGAGAGACTCAAGAACAGCATGCGAGAATTTGGATCCTAACCAGCCAAAGCATGTGTTGGAGAAGGACAACCAAGGTCACAGACAGCAAGTGAAGTGGCCAAAATCCTGTAGCAACAAAGAGTGGGCAATAATCAATGCAGGCCTGACCAACATGCTGGAAAAACTCAGAGGAACATCTGAAAAGAAACTGGAGAAAATGGGTGATTTGATCTACTCCTATGGAGTAGAAAGGTTTGGAATAAAGCAACCGAGAAAAAAGGAAATACCGATCCTGCCCAAGTCCAGAAGACAGAAAGAAATTGAGCACCTCATAAAGGAAAGACGGCTGCTGAGGAAATGGTGGAATAAATCTTCAATGGAGGAGAAAGCAGCCATTGACCTCCTTCATGGAGAGCTTAAGGGTTGCTTAGCAAGCCTGCGGAGAGCTGAAAACCTCAGAATTCAACACAAGAGGAAGGAGAAGGCAAGAGCCTCTTTCTACAATGATCCCTTCAGATTTGTCAAACAGCTTTTCATAAAAGAAAAGAGTGAATCTCTTAAATTGCTAAAGAGGGAGATGGAAGATCATCTGAAAGAAACATATACAGATACCCAAAGATATAAACGTAGGGAGTTACCTTCAGATATACCTCCTATACCTCAGCCTGAGCATTTGATGGATGATAGTCCTCCACGATGGAGTGAGATTGAGAGGACACCAAAGAAGGCAAGGTCAGCTTCGGCTCCTGGACCTAATGGAATTCCATATCGGCTGTACAAAAATGCTCCTGATGTATTACGGTTTCTCTGGAAGCAAATGAAGGTGAAAGAAAATAATCCCAAAAGTAAGGCGAAGGGCAGGGAGGATCATGATACCCAAGGAAAGAGATGCCTCTAACACCAATCAATTTCGGCAGATCAATGTCCTTAATGTTGAAGGTAAAATATTCTTTAGCATTGTCATCATCATCATCATCATAGCAGTCTGTCGGGGACGACAATGACTGTTTCATTTAGGTCTGATCAGATTCCTCCCCGCAGCTCTGTCCTTCGCCTTCTGCTGCCAGGAACTCCTGACCTTGTTAACCCAGGCGATGTCCAAGCCGGTATGAGTTGCTTTCTGACTGACTATTTCATGAAACTGCTTGCAAAGTATTTGAGTACCGCTAGCTTTTGCTGGACTAGCAGCACATTCTTGGCAGGTAGAGGTATTATCAGTGGCAAGGACAGGCCAAGACGAACTGACTCCAGTATCTGTTGCAGTGACTGACCAGATGATAGGTTTGTTTATCTCTGCTCTTTGTGTAGTGCATGTCACAATGCACCGACTGGCAAAAGTCCACCACAGACCTTGCGACAGATGTGCTTATCTGTCAGGATGTCCAGTCTCACCCCGTGTAACTGGGAGTGGTCCACCACAGACCTGTGACAGATATTGTTTTTAGTTCTGCCAGAATGCCCAGTTTCACCCTCCATGCCCTCGAAAGGTCGGGGTTGCCGGTTGAGTCACTGACGGCCCGACCCATGAGACAGGTAGTACCGGTTTTCATGGTTATCCGGTAGCAAGCAAACCAATGCCTGACCTGACATCAACACCTTCAAAGTGTTATAAATCAGTACTGTCTAGAGACTGAGTTGGTTACAACAAATAGCACAATGCAGTGCCCCCAGGATTTCGAAGGATGTTTTTATGATTGTTGCGGCTCAAAAAGCCTGAATTTGTGGGAAGTTTTTTAAAAAGTTGCGATAAAAGTTGCAATGTTTTGAGAGTTTTTTTTGCACTAAAAGTTGTGGGAAGAATTACAAATTTTAAAGCAGATGGGGTTTTTTTTTCAATTTAGCGCAGTGATATTCTATACAATAATAAAAGAAAAGCACAGGATTGTCAAAAATGTCTTATTACAGTGATTTGTAAATTAAGCAGAAATTTCTGCTATACAGAAAAACTCTTCTGTGCAACAGCAAATTCAGACTTTAACACAATATCCATTACACAAAGACTAATTTTCAAACAGTCTTGTTTACTGATGAGTGCCGTACAACCCTGGATGGTCCAGATGGATGGAGTAATGGATGGTTGGTGGATTGCCACCATGTCCTAACAAGGCTAAGACGTGAGCAAGGAGGTGGCAGAGTAATGTTTTGGGCTGGAATCATGGGGAGAGAGCTAGTAGGCCCCTTTACGGTCCCTGAAGGTGTGAAAATGACCTCGGCAAAGTATATAGAGTTTCTGACTGACCACTTTCTTGCATGGTACAAAAAGAAGAACCATGCCTTCCATAGCAAAATTATCTTCATGCATTACAATGCACTCTCTCATGCGGCAAAGAATACCTCTGTGTCATTGGCTGCTATGAGCATAAAAGGAGAGAAACTAATGGTGTGGCCCCCATCCTCCCCTGACCTCAATCCTATTTAAAACCTTTGGAGTATCCTAAAGCAAAAGATCTATGAGGGTGGAAGGCAGTTCACATCGAAACAGCAGCTGTGGGAGGCTATTCTGACATCCTGCAAAGAAATTCAAGCAGAAACTCTTCAAAAACTCACAAGTTCAATTGATACAAGAATTGTGAAGGTTATATTAAAGAAGGCATCCTATGTTAACATGTAACTTGGCCTGTTAACCACTTGCGCTCTGTTGTTCCGCGGGCGGGCAAGTCTCTGCGTCCTATGACGCACGAGGGCGCGCGAGAGCGCGCTCGTGCGCCCTCGTGCGCATGACGCATGATAAGGATATTGATGGTGATGGTGTAGGTGGTGTGCCCTCCAAGCGCCACTGAAAAAAAAATCTGCAAACACAGCGGCGAACAGATTAGTTCATCTGATTGACCTCTCATTCGACTAATAAGAGCCTTGAATTGGGTTTCTGAAACCTTGAGGAGCCAATGAATGAAAATCTAGGAAGGAGGACCCGCCTACTGTGAACGCAGAAGCCAATTGAAGCACAGAAATTCTGGCTGGGTGAAGCGATATTTACTGCTGCAGAAGGACTCTGTACGAATCTACTACAGACCCAGGCTCACCCAGCAGCATGGAGAACACCCACAAGTGGGACCTGCACTCATTCCAGCAGAATAGACGGAGGCCGACGACAAAAGTCGTAAATCATTCGCCAAAACGGCAATAATGGAATTATGTTGATCGGGATCCAGGAGCGGAGCAGCGTTGCGTTCGTCTGACGCGTGGGAAGAGCTGTTCGCCACGACTCTGCTGCTTTGAAGAGGTAAGGTGTTATAAGCTAAATTATTATTTATCCCTGAAAACTGTAATCCAAAAATGACTTTTGACCGATCGGTAGATTACAACTGTACTGCGCACGAAGTGCATGCGCCACGATAAACGGTTCATTTGCCGTGTTCGGACCGTGAACGCCCCCCCCCCCCCCGCTGCAGAAGAGGAGCGGGGGGGGGGGCCACGGTCCGAACGCTCCCCGGTCCGCGGGAGGAAGCATATCAGTCTATTCCATCATGTAGCGATGGCCCTCTTCTGTAGCGAGGAGGGGAGGCGTTCACGGTCCGTTCACGGTTCCCCCCCACACACACACACACAGTAGCGAGGGGGGGGGGAGCCGCTGTGAAAACATGCAAGGAAAAAAAAAAAAAAAAAAAAGAGTGTATTCCGTCATGTAGCGAGGGCCGAATTTGGTCCTTGGTAGCGGGGGTGGGGGAACGACCCCCCGCCCACACACACACACACAAACACAGCCCTGAGTGTGACCTTTCATTAGAGCCTAAAATGAAGATTCTACATTGAATTATTCAAAAGTTACAGACGTTTTTCCAAACTGTGCCATTTGGCACAATTTGGCACAGTTCCATAACGCCTGGGAACAGCCTTAGAACAAAGCTGTGTAAAATATTCATTTTTTGTGGTATTGTTACCAAATTTGGATCTCAGCTGGATAACACTTGGTTCTACATTTCTGTTGCATTTTCCAGCCAGATCGGACAGCTGTGTGTTATTTACAAGCATTTGTATCCAAAAAAACACTGTGTCCAATTTTTTTTTCTTCAAGCTCAGTATGTTTAGATGACTGTAACTCAGTGGCCGGAACACGTAGAGAGATTATGTTTTTTTTGTCAAAAAATTCAAAGTGTTTTCTTTTAAATGAGACCAACCCCATGAAGATGCTGCAAAGGGTTGAATAACAGCTTTCGATTTACTTTGGGCATGTTTTTTTTGGCATTTTTAGGAAAATTGCCCGGAGTGCAAGTGGTTAAGATGTTTTTGATTGAAATAGCTTTTGATTTCAGTAAATATGACCTCCTAATGCTGCAAATTCATCAAATAAATTTTTTTCAGTTCTTTACAACCAAAATGTTTTGAAACTCTTGTGTATAATGATTTGGAACAGTGCATTTTGAGTTTTTATAAATTTACAAAAAAAAGTTATCACTGGGAGATTTGTTCAATAAAATTCTTCTTCTTCTTCTTCTTCTTCTTCTTCTTCTTCTTCTTCTTCTTCTTCTTCTTCTTCTTCTTCTTCTTCTTCTTCTTCTTCTTCTTCTCTCGGTTACTGGTGGATAGCAAACAACTGAATGGTGCTCTAACAGTTGATGACTTAAATATACTGACTGTCATTTGCATCGACTATTTAGGAAAATCAGAGATAAATATCATTTGCATAATAATTTGGAACACGGTGTAAAACAGCTTTGTAACTTGTTGGGAGGAAAAAAGCCACGTGCTTTACACAAATCACAGAATTCAACCAAACTCCTACAAGCTCTCAGCACACAGTGATACATTCTGTGTCCGATTACTGTAAACTGGACCACCTGGCAGATAAAACCCACATGGTAGTGGTGCTTCCAGCCTCTCACCAAGCAGTGAAGCAGCCTGCTGAGATAGTCATTGTGACATGCCGTGTCAGCAGCAGCTCTGGCTCTGTCAAATCTGCAGACAGGCACCTCATTTCATGGCATATGTCTGCACATTAAGGTGTGTTAGGATTGTATGGCAAAAAACTGCTGCCACAGTGAAAGAAAAATCCTGCTCAGTGTTTTTTTTTTTTTAAACTAGCACATACCTGTGCACACCCATCCATGCCTGCAGAAATCAAGCACAAGCAAGCACCTCTGCATGCCCGCCGCCGAAGGGTCCCCCCCCCCCCCGTCCCAGACAGCTGCACTGCCCACAGTCATGCGCTTCGAATGGGTGTGGTTTAAAGTAGTGTGTAGCTTACAGAATAACAACGTACCTGAAACAGAACAGTTTGATTGACACATCAATGCAGAATCAGAATCAGAATCAGAATCAGCTTTATTGGCCAAGTATGCACAACACATACAAGGAATATGACTTTGGCTAAAAACTTGCTCTCATTGTTCAGGTGGAGGATTTAAATAACGATTCAATGACAACAGAGTATGTACAGTAAATTACAGTCTGTCCACGTTTCTATAAAAGGATGCAAATATATACAGGAATATATGCAGTTATTTACTCAGACTAACCACACTTTGCAGAAATATATGAAAAAATATACAGTCACACAGTATTTCAATGTGAACTCAGATTCAGTGATATAATGTGAATGAAGTAAAAAGCAGTGTGAGAGTTATGTGCAATGTAATAATGGATGAAAAGTCATGAGTACAGCAACAGGTAGGACTAGGTGAATGTTAGGAGTTCATCAGAGTGATGGCTTGAGGAAAGAAACTGTTCCTGTGACGGGTGGTTTTGACCTTCAGTGATCTGTAACGACGACCAGAAGATAGAAGTTCAAACAGTTTGTGGCCGGGGTGTGATGGGTCAGCACAGATGTTTCCCGCCCGTTTCCTGGTTATGGACCGATATAAGTTATCAATGGAGGGTAGGTCAGTACCAATGATCCTCTCCGCAGACTTAATGATCCGCTGCAGTCTGGTCTTGTCCTGTTTAGTCGCAGATCCAAACCAGACAGTGATGGAAAAGCAGAGGACAGATTGGATGATGGCGGTGTAGAAGACAACCAGCAGCTCCTGAGGCAAATCAAACTTCTTGAGCTGACGCAGAAAAAACAACCTCTGCTGGGCCTTTTTCCGGACAGTGTCTATATGGGAGGACCACTTCAGGTTCCGGGAGATTGTGGTACCCAGAAACTTGAAGGAGTCCACAGTGGACACTGTGCTGTTGAGGATGGTGAGTGGGGGGAATGGAGGGGGGTGTCGCCTGAAATCCACAGTCATCTCCACTGTTTTGGCTGGGTTAAGTTCAAGATGGTTCTGGCTGCACCAGAGGATCAGCTGCTCCACCTCCCGCCTGTATGCAGACTCATCATCATCCCGGATCAAACCGATGACTGTGGTGTCGTCCGCAAACTTCAGGAGCTTCACCGAAGGGTCCTCTGAGGTGCAGTCATTGGAGTAGAGGGAGAAGAGCAGTGGGGAAAGGACACATCCTTGGGGGGCGCCAGTACTAATTTTTCGGGAGCTGGATGTAAATCTCCCTAGCTTCACCTGTTGCCACCTGTCAGTCAGAAAGCTGAAGATCCACTGGCAGGTGGAGGGGGGCACCTTGAGCTGGAGGAGTTTCTGATGAAGAATGCCTGGGATGATGGTGTTGAATGCTGAGCTGAAGTCGACAAACAGGATCCTGGCGTACGTCCCTGGGGAGTCGAGGTGTTGCAGGATGTAATGTAGTCCCATATTCACTGCATCATCCACTGACCTGTTTGACCGGTAGGCAAACTGCAGTGGGTCCATCAGGGGGCCTGTGATGACCTTCAGGTGGTTCAGCACCAATCTCTCCAAGGATTTCATGACCACAGAGGTCAGGGCAACAGGTCTGTAGTCGTTTAATCCTGTAACAGAGGGTTTCTTGGGAACTGGAATGATGATGGAGCGTCTGAAGCAGGAAGGCACTTCACGCAGCTCCAGTGATCTGTTAAAGATCCGGGTGAAGATGGGGGCCAACTCGTTGGAGCAGACTCTCAGGCAGGACGGAGACACACCATCAGATCCTGCAGCCTTCTTGATCTTTTGTCTCTGAAAGACCCGGCGCACCTCATCTTCACAGATCGTTAGTGCTGGTGGGAGGTCAGAGTGGAGGAGGGATGGAGTTCCTGGGGCTGCAGATAATCCTTTTGTGTGGGTGGGAGGTGAGAACTGTAGGTTCTTTTCAAACCTGCAGTAAAAGCTGTTTAGGTCGTTAGCCAGCTGGAGGTTTTCCACAGGGTGGGGGGATGGTCTCCTGTAGTTGGTGATATTCTGCAGGCCTCTCCAGACAGAAGCAGAGTTGTTGGCTGAGAAGTTTTTTTGTAACTTCACACTGTAGCTCCTCTTAGCAAGCCTGATCTCCTTCGTCAGCATGTTTCTGGCCCGCTTGTACAGAGTCCAGTCACCAGTCCTGTAGGCCTCCTCCTTGGTCTGACGTAGCTGCTTCAGTTTAGGAATGAACCAGGGTTTATTGTTGTTGTATGTGCAGAAGGTCTTGGTCTGCACACAAATGTCCTCGCAGAAACAGATGTATGACGTCACAGTGTCAGTGAGTTCATTTAAGTTAATGGCTGCAGCTTCAAAAACACTCCAATCTGTGCAGTCAAAGCAGGCTTGTAACTTCAGCTTTGATTCCTCAGTCCATTTCTTCACAGTCCTTACAACAGACTTGGAAGTTTTTAGTTTCTGTCTGTATGTTGGAATAAGATGGAGCAGACAGTGGTCAGAAAAACCCAGAGCTGCACGGGGGACGGCATGATAGGCATTTCTTAAAACTGTGTAACAGTGGTCGAGTGTATTTGTGTCCCTGGTGGGACATTTAATATGCTGTCTGTATTTAGGAAGCTCATTTGTGAGATTAGCTCTATTGAAATCACCCAGAATGATAAGCAGAGAGTCTGGATGTTTTTCCTCCACGTCTGCTATCTGGTCAGCGAGGTGCTGCAGTGCCTCCGTAGTACAAGCAGCAGGCGGGATATAAATTCCGACCAGAATAAATGAGGAGAACTCTCGCGGTGAATAAAAGGGTTTACAGTTTATGAACAGTGACTCTAGGTTAGGGCTACAAAACTTCTTCAACACTGTGACATCAGTACACCAACCTTCGTTTATGTAGAAGCAGATTCCACCGTCTTTAGTCTTTCCAGAGAATTCTCGGCTGCGATCAGCGCGAAGCAGCTGGAATCCGTCCAGGCGGACCGCGCTGTCCGGGATGTGTTCACTCAGCCAGGACTCCGTGAAACAAAGGGCGCCAGATCTGCTAAAATCCCGGTTTTTGTGAGTCAGGAGCAGCAGTTCATCCATTTTGTTCGCCAAACTGTGGATATTTGCCAGATGGATCGATGGGAGCGGCGTGCGAAATCCTCGTTTCTTCAGCCTGACTAGCGCACCGGCACGTTTACCACGCCGCCTTCGTTTCCGGCCAGCGCCAATAGCCGCTGCTCCCACAGCTAAGATTGACTGAAAAAACTTCAGATCAGCAGCAGCAACTGGCGGAGAAGTTGCATTGGGAGGTAGTCTGAGTGAAAGTAGTTCCTCCCTTGAATAGGTGATTCGGACAGAAGAGCAGAAGTCCAAAAAAACACACAAAATTATCAAAAACATCAGAGAGCAGAAGCCAGTGGCTGCCATCCGCGGCGCCATCTTGGATTTTTTTTTTTTTTTTTTTTTCAGAAGGCAGGTATACCAGGTCTTCCGGGATGCTTGGAACATACAAGTGTCATATGGTATCAACTACAGTCTGCAAAAAAGAAAGGAAGAAACCTGCATGTCTTATTTCTGGATCTAGCCAACACTTTTGGTTCTGTCCCCCATTCTCCCATTTGGACAGCTTTCGACTTCTTTCTTGTGCCAAAAAACATCACACACCTGGTCAAAAACTATTTCCAAGATTTGCAGTTTTGTGTAGCAATGTCAGAATATACAACATCATGGCAATCATTGGAAGTGGGTATAATGGCAGGATGTACCATCTCTCCATTGGCCTTCACAATGGCAATGGAAGTGATTATTCGAGCTTCCAAGTGGGTTGTAGGAGGACAAAGTCTGCAGGATGGTCAACAATTACCTCCTATTCGTGCTTACATGGATGACTTGACCATCCTAACCGCCACCATCCCATGCACCAAAGGCCTGCTGGAAAAAACTTCACCACAACATAACATGGGCTCAGATGAGCTTGAAGCCCAGCAAATCCAGGAGCATATCAATCATCACAGGAAAAATTAGTTTTGTGCGTAAGTACCCTTTGTACATGAGGCCCCTGGTGTACACAACTCACAAGAAAGCATACAGAGCCCCCCCCCCCACACACACACACACCTGGGTCTCTCTGATCACATCACCATGGTGTTAAGGTCGGCATACAAACCCAGAATGAAAACAATCAGACCAACACAAAAGCAGGTACATATGTGGCCAAAGCGGGCCTCTGATGCTCTGAAAGACTGCTTCAGCACTATAGACTGGGACACTTTCAAGCATGCAGCCACTCACAATGGACACACAAACATAGAGGAGTACACAGAGGTTGTTGGAGCATACATAGCGAAATGCATTGATGATGTCACTCACTGCAAAACCATCACTGTTTGTGCCAACAAAAAGCCATGGATGACAGCAGAGGTCCACAGGCTCCTGAGGGCTCAGGACACAGCCTTCAGGGCTGGTGACACTGCAGGACTAACAACAGCTGGGGCCAACCTGTCCCGTGACATCATGGAGGCAAAACGACAGTACAGCAAGAAAATATCCGGCCACTTCAGCAACACCAGAGATGCACGTTCCCTCTGGCGTGGCATACAGACCCTCACTAACTACAAACCTCCACCTCAGACCTTTGCGAGTGACATCACACTGCTCAACAGCCTAAATTACTTCTTTGGCCGCTTTGAAGCACAAAAACAGCACATCAGCACAGAAGACCATTCTTCCTTCAGATTAGCAGGCCATAAGTCTGGATCCAGCTAGAGTGAAGAGGACCCTCTCCAGGATCAACCCACGCAAGGCAGCTGGATCTGTCAACCTACCGGGTGGCATTCTGAAGGACTTGGCAGAGAAGCTCAAGAATGCCTTGGTCGACGTCGTCAACATCTCCCTGAGTCAAGCTGTTGTCCCCACATGTTTCACAACTTCTACCATAATACCAGTTCCAAAGAAGCCCGTCCCATCCAGCTACAATGATTACCAGCCCATAGCACTGACACTAACCATAATGAAGTGCTTTGAGCAGTTGGTCACACAGAACATCAAGTTCATCCTCCCCCTCTCCCATGATCCATCTCAGTTTGCGTACAGGTCAAACAGATCCACAGAGGATGCCATCGCTGCTGCTCTCCATCCAGCCCTCACCCACCGGGACTCAAAGAACTCCTACATGCAAATGCTGTTCTTGGACTTCAGTTCAGCATTCAACACAATCAACCCCCGGCACCTAATCCAAAATCTCAGACACTTGGGACTCAAAAACTCTCTTACTGGGTGCTGGACTGGGTACTGGACTTTATCACAGGGAAGCCACAGAATGTGCGGATTTGCAGGAACACCTCCAAGACTATCACACTGTTCAGCCCGCTGCTCTTCACCCCGCTGACCCATGACTGTGTACCAGCCTACAGCACCAACCACATAATCAAGTTTGCGGATGACACGACGGTGGTGGGCCTCATCATCAACGAGGAGGCCAACTACAGAAATGAGGTGAGCCAACTGGTCCAGTGGTGTAAAGACAATAATCTCTTCCTGAACGTGGGAAAAACCAAGGAGATTGTGGTCGACGTCAAGAGGGGACACACACAGCATCCCCCTCTGATCATCGATGGTGCAGCTGTGGAGAGGGTGAACAGAACCAAGTTCCTGGGGGTGTACGTCTCTGAGGACCTCTCCTGGTCCAACAACACCACATCACTGGCAAAGAAGGCTCAAACTTGCCTCCATTTCCTCCGCAAACTGAGAAGAGCATGAGTCCCACCCTCCATCATGTGCTCATTCTACCAGGGAACCGTTGAGAGCATCCTCACCAGCTGCATCACCGTGTGGTATGGAAGCTGCAACATCTCCTGCCGGAAGACACTACAACTCACAGTGAAAGCAGTCAGCAAGATCATCAGTGCCCCTCTGCCCACCCCTCTCAGACATCTACCTCACCTGTCTCACCCGCAGAGCCATCAACATTGCAGGCGACACCTCCCACCCCTCACACTCCCTCTTCAGCCCCCTGCCCTCAGGGAAAAGGTACTGGAGCCTCTGGGCCCACTCTACAGGACTGCTAAACAGCTTTGTTCATCAGGCCATCAAGACCTTGAACTCTGTCCACCCCACCCCACCCCCCAGTAACGCACTCACCTGCACAATAACTACCTCAGCTGTTGGCACAGAAAGACTGGTACACCAACAGTAATACATCTGCTGCTGTATGTCTCTGCACCTTACTGCAACCATTTGCACAAATGTCATATCTGCTGCTATCTGTTATTGCAATACTGAGCATGTGCAGTCCTATCTGTCACTGTCTGCCCCTACACTACCGCATTGGACTTGCAACTAGGAGTGTTACTGCTCTACTTTTTCTGTGTATAGGATTGCTGGGTTTCATTGTTCATCTTTATTTGCACTATGAGATATCTGGGTCTATCTTTTGTCGCCATTTGCACGATGGGGAGCATTACTGTGCATAGACTGCTGTTGTTTTTTCCAGGCTTATTCCTTTTTCTTTTTTTATACTGTGCACACCACTGAAGAAAGAGAGAAACTCCATTTCAATTCTCCTGTATGTCTTGTACGTATAGTAGCACTGACAAATAAAATCTTTGAATCTTGAATCTTTGAATCTTGAATCTTAAAAAAAAAAAAAAAATTCTGGAAATAACCATTTTGGTCATATCTTCCTTAGGCACATCACAAAGTGCATTTAGCTGAATAAAAAAATGAACTGTCAAACACTTCAGTGCACAAACCCCCAAGAAAAGATTGATAACTAGGGATGGGTGATACCAGCATTTTTCCTTTCGAAATGATACTATTAATTTATGGGACTTTTTCTTCGATACCAAAAATGATACTTTTTGCCCCTAAAATGAAAATCACATGATTGCATTTTGATAAATAACTTTATTGCATGGGCAATATGAAATAGGATTAAAACTCATGAACATAAATACTTGAAAGAAATGCTTATAAAATGATAAGTGTGTGTGTCGACTTAAACTGAATGCAAAATTAATTCAATTTCTTAATTTGGTGAAGATTCTCAGTCATCCAGGTGGGTAACTATGCTGTATGAAAGCTCAGTCAAGTCAACTGGATTCAAATATTTTTTATTTCTGAAATGTTTCACCATTCATCAAAATTCTATGGTAATACCAAGCAGCATATAGAGTGGTGTGAAGAAGAGTTTGCCCCCGTCCTGATTTCTCATTTTTTTGGACGTTTGTCACACTTAAACGTTTCAGATCATCAAACAAATTTAAATATTAGACAAAGGTAACACAAGTAAACAAAAAAATGCTGTTTTTAAATGAAGATGTTTATTACTAAAGGTAAAAAAATCCAAAACTACATGGCCCTGTGTGAAAAAGTGACCCCCCCCCCCCGTTAAAACATAAATTAACAGTAGTTTATCACATCTTTGGAAAACTGAGTTCAATTTCTCTAGCCACATCAAGGCCTGATTACAGCCACACCTGTTCTCAATCAAGAAATCACTTAAATAGGACCTGCCTGACAAAGTGAAGTAGACCAAAAGATCCTCAAAAGCTAGACATCATGCTGCGTTCCAAGGAAATTCAGCAACAAATGAGAAACAAAGTAATTGAGATCTATCAGTCTGGAAAAGGTTATAAAGCCATTTCTAAAGCTTTGGGACTCCAGCAAACCACAGTGACAGCCATTATCCACAATGGCGAAAACATGGAACAGTGGTGAACCTTCCCAGGAGTGGCCGGCCAACCAAAATTACCCCAAGAGTGCAGCGGTGACTCATTCAAGAGGTCACAAAAGACCCCACAACAACATCCAGAGAAGTGCAGGCCTCAGTTGTCTCAGTTAAGATCAGTGTTCATGACTCCACCATAAGAAAGAGACTGGGCAATCTCCGGGGTTGCAGCGCGCTCACCTGCTCCATCACCATCTCCACTCCAGACTGCCTTCTCCACCCGGTAGGACTCTCCTCCCAGCTCCACTCCTCTCCCACCTCCCACCAGCTCTGCCCTGCTGGTTCCTCCGTCTCTGCTAGGTTACTCTGCCGGTTACTCTGCCGGGCTCTCTGCTCACCTACTGTAAGATCTGCCCTTGTTTATCCATTGCTCCTAGCCTCCCTCCTCATTCCTAACCTGTTCTTGTGTCCCTCTCTTCACAGGCTGTGTGTTCCTCTGGTGAGTGTCACTTTTCCTTACAGCTGAGTATTATTTTCAATAAAATTGTGTTAAACGTTGCCCCTCTGTGTCGTGTGCATTCTCTGGTGTTAGCAGCCTGCATGTGAGCTTTCCCTCTCGCAATCATGACATTTAAGAGTGACAAACATACAAAAAAAATGAGAAATCAGGAAGGGGGCAATCACTTTTTCACACCATTGTATGTGTAATTTTTTTTTCACAATGCAATGTTTTTTTAATTTTGATTTTATTATTTATTTATTTTATTTTTATAATATCATTTTGCAAACTGGTGTAACCTTTCAGAAGTAATACTTTTAATGCTGTCCATGACACTGCTGAGCTCACTCTGCTCTGCACCGACGTTAGTGACTGCGTAACTGGAGGCTGCCAGTGCGCAATGAGTCTTCGACTCTGACATCTGATAGGCTGCCATAATTATGTGACACGGCAGACCATCTCTAAAACATGCCTGGGCTGGTTTTTCACCGGTTTTCACACATAAATGTTGTGAAGGAATAAGATCAGGCGAGATGCGACTAGCTGGAAGGTTGCAAAGTTTTATTTTCCTCCAACATAATGAGACGCACTTTGTAGCTCTGTGCGCTACTGTGCTCTCCTGTGCTGCTCAGGCATGTGTCGTAAGCTCTTTTATAGATGTTATACAAAAAGAGAGAATGCATGGCACATTAGCATATTGATATACATATCAGTCAATACATATCATTCGCGTGACCAACTGGCGCCCGGATGTCCGCTCCCTCATCCAGGGGATGTACTGTATATACAACAGTCCATTGTTCTGATTGCCCCCAGGGGCTCTCTGTCCATATGCAAATTGTCCTCCGTTTCCTCCAGCCCTGCTGAACATGAATAGAATCAGTCTGCATTGTGCTGGGTCGCCACAATGTAATGTTTAAAACTCTCAGAAGTGAAAACAAATTGCACATTTTGTATTAACACGGTGGTATTGGTGATATTTAAAAAAGTATCGACCAGCTGGTATCGATACGGCCATCCCTATTGATAACATTGGCAAACATTGCACCTCCACTATCGTGGTTTGTTTTGTTTGAAATCACCACATGTGTGACTAGGAACCGCTTTCTATAACTACACATTCCATTACACACACATAACAAGTAAAGGCATGGTTAAACCAATGATTTTCATCATCAATTTTGCGCTTCAGAGTTAACAATGACAGATTTTAAGGTGCCTTCACACCAAACGTGAACAGGCAAATTTTCCGTGTGGCGCAATTACATTATAAATCAGTGTACACTTGGGTGAGCTTGGGTGAGTGAGTTATGTTCTTGCCCTTTATGCGGGAATGTTCAAGGAAGTTGTTAGCTTTGACATCGTCTAAGTTGTACCTTCGGACCAACCGTACCTTCATGCGAATAGACATGAATTCACCATCTGAGTGAGTCGCAGACAGGCAAAGTTGCCTTTATAACTTCTGCAGCTGTGTTCAACCTGCTGTTGTAATCCCCAAAATAATGTCATGCTTAGGTTTACATTATCTGACAGAGGGCTCACCTAAAAAAGTTGTCCCTACCTCCAAAACATCACAAGATGATAGATGTTTACATTGCTAGCCTGCTAGCCTTGTTAGCACGTCCATGGCAGGAGTCCGTGGGTAAATAACAACTGATGTCCCGATTCAGCTGAAGAGCTCCCAGTCCTCCTTTCTCCAGGTGAGTGTCAGTCTCATTTTCAAACTAGTTTACTCTCCAATGTTGATACTTTTACTCCTATAACAGCAGAATTTCAAAGCTAGCACTATCCCTCAGCCGTGAATGCACGATTTTGCCTGTGCTTACCTCTTTCCATTGACTTTGTATGCATTTGCGCCACCTGTTCATGTTTGGTGTAAGCTTGGTATCTTGCCACTAGCATCATTAGCCACAGTCATAGAGCCCACACTTCAAAGCAAATGCGCTGCATTGTGGGTTGACAGCTGCTAGGCTACGCGGAGTGTTGCATTTATGGTCTGTAGTAATTAATGGATTTCTGCAATTCTGTGAAACATGTTGGCCTGTGGTCCAGTCTGCATTTTTTTTGTGTAATCGTTTGTCTGAGCAGCTGGGCCTGAAAGATGGCAACTATACACTTTTTTTCATTCACCACCAGAGAATATACAAAACAGTAGCACAGTGATGATGTGTTGTCGCTTAACTGACCCGACAGTTTCTCTCTACCCCAGCAATTAACTAACTCAGAATTATACATGCAAAATGTGATAGGATTGATACCAGACCAGATTAAAACATATTCCTCAGTATCACAGCATTCCATCCTCACAGCATAGACCTGTCATAGATTCCTAGGGCGCAACACCGGTCTGCGAGCCGCTAATTGAATAGGCTTTCCTTATGTAATTTTTTTTTTGCCCCCTACTTTTTTCTTTTCTTTTCCTTGTTTAATTTTAAGTATTTGTCAGTGTTCAACCGGTTATTGCCAGTATATGATTACAACTGATGTTGTGGGAATGTGCAAATGATGAGACAGATTTCTCTCAAGTCAGCTTTATTCACATTCGCCAACATCTCAAAGAAAAAAGAGAACATCACAGGAAACTCTTGTCCTTAAATACCAGGACTCTCACAGTTCACAAGTCACGTTGCATCACAAGTCACATTGCATTATAATCGCCAGTAACAATGCATCTCCTCTGTAATCCTCTAATATCACCCCCACAGTCTCAGGCCCTGCATACCAAAGCTAACACCTTCACAGCTTCCTGTTATCTCCAAGGAAACTCTGTCTTTGTTCTTATCTAAAATGTGAGGCCTTACATCAGTCACAAAGTAGGTCACATATGTGTGGCCACACCACCACCCCCAAACATTTTAGAACGAACAAGAGAATAACAGTATGCATGCCGTGATAGAATCAATACACATCAGTCCGCATGCTGTCTAGGCTTCAGTCTCCTGCCGTATCTGCTGTAGCCCGGATTCCACGTCTCCGCGGCGCTGTCACGCTGGGGGGTTGCCGTCTGGGGGTGAAAACCTTTTGTCAGTCCCTGCGGGTGTTCTGGGGAAACATTACTCTGTGGAGCTCCCCGTGGGGGTCTACCTCGCCGCGGGGCCCTTGCCAACAGCACTTGCTCATCCGCCACTACAAAAGCGGGTTTGAGTCTGTTTATGCCAACTTCTTCTTTCCTACCCCCCAAATCTAGCAAAAACTGCTTGTCCCCTGTTTCCAACACTCTGAACGGTCTGTCATAAGGTGGTCGCAGTGGGGGTCGATGTGCATCGTGTCTGACAAAAACAAACTCTGCGTTCTTCAAAGCTTTAGGCACAAAAACGCGCGGAAAACTGTGGTGCACGGGGCCGGGCAGCATGCTTGCTTCTATGTTACTCCGCGACAGCTGAGACGGGGAGGTGTCTGGCGCAGGGTTATCTGGGAGAAACTCCCCAGGCAGCGGAAGTGGTTGCGCAAACACGAGCTCCGCTGGGGAGGCTTTTAAGTCCTCTTTAGACGCAGAACGCAACCCCAATAAAATCCACGGTAACTTGTCTACCCAATTTGCATCCGTCAGTGACGCTCTGAGAGCCGCTTTCAATGACCTATGGAAACGTTTGCATAACCCATTAGCCTGTGGATTGTACGCGGTTGTGCGGTGAATTGTGACACCCAGGTTGCGGGCCATTGTCGACCAAAGTTCGGACACAAATTGAGGGCCTCTGTCGGAAGTAACGTCTGATGGAACGCCGAAGCTCGCCACCCAAGCTGTTAAAAACGCGCGCGTCACCTCCTCGGCCGTGGTTGATGCCAGCGGAACCACTTCAGGCCAGCGCATGGTGCGGTCCACCATTGTCAGAAGGTGTGTGCACCCCTGTGACGGCGGGAGGGGGCCCACGAGGTCCACATGAACGTGATCAAACCTCTTGGCCGGAATGTGAAACGGCTCCAAAGGAGCCCTCGTGTGCCTGTGTACTTTGGCTCGTTGACACGCCGTGCAGGCTGCTGCCCACTCTTTAACTTGTTTGCGAAGACTCGGCCACACGAATTTCTCTCCTACCATTTTGACCGACGCGCGCACTCCCGGGTGCGCCAAAGAATGAATCGAGTCAAAAACGCGGCGGCACCACACGGCCGGTATTACTGGACGCGGCCGCCCAGTGGAGACATCGCAGATTAGGGGGGGCATACCGTCTTGCACCACCCTGTTCTCCAGCCTTAACCCTGTTGGTCCAGACTGGAGCGCGCGCACTTCCGCGTCACTAACCTGCAACGCAGCCATGGCTGCGTAATCTATTCCTACGCTGACTGGGGCTGCCACTGCGCGCGAGAGGCAATCTGCCACTACATTCAGTTTGCCCGCCACATGCTGAATATCAGTGGTAAACTCTGAGATCGCGGCCAGCTCTGTTGCCGGCCTGACCACGGTTCGGAAACCTTAGCCATCGCGAATGTTAGCGGCTTGTGGTCAACGAACACGGTGAAACAGCGTCCTTCCAGCCAGAACTGAAAGTGGCGGATGGCCAAATGGAGAGCCAGCAGCTCCTTGTCGAACACGCTGTATTTACGTTCACTATCACGCAAGGTCCTGCTGAAAAAGGCGAGGGGCTGCCAAACCCCGGCTACATGCTGCTCCACGACCGCCCCTATGGCCACATCTGACGCGTCAGTAGTGAGCGCTATGCGGGTCGTTGGGTCTGGGTGTGCCAACAACGCAGCATTTGCCAAAGCCGCTTTTACCTCCGAGAACGCTCGCTCCCGCTCCAGGGACCACTCGACCTTATTTGCGGGTTTCTGTTTTTTGAGCGCGGCATACAGCAGTTGCATGAGTTGCACCGCGCGGGAGAGAAAACGGTTATAAAAATTCACCATTCCCAAAAACTCCTGTAACGCCCTGACCGTCTGCGGCGGGGGAAAATTTGCTACCGTGCGCACTCTGTCAGGAAGCGGAACCGCTCCTTCGGGGGACTCGCAGTGTCCTAAAAAATCGATCTGCGCCACCCCGAACTGACACTTCGCTGGGTTGATTATTAACCCATGATCTCCCAAACTCCGGAAAACTGTGGCTAGGTGGTTTTTGTGTTCGTCTTCGGACGCGCTGGCTACCAAAATATCGTCCAAGTAGACAAACATGAAAGGGAGATCGTGCAGCACCGCATCCATCATGCGTTGGAACGTCTGTGCAGCCCCTTTAAGCCCGAATGGCATGTGCAAAAACTCGAATAGGCCAAATGGAGTTATCACCGCTATTTTGGGTATGTCTTCAGCGCGCACTGGGACTTGGTGGTAACCGCGGACCAAATCTATCTTAGAAAAAACACGCGCCCCTGCCAAATGAACGGAAAAATCTTGGATATGCGGGATTGGGTAGCGGTCGTGCGCTGTAGCATTGTTTAACCTGCGGAAATCCCCGCAAGGTCGCCACGAGCCGTCAGCCTTTGGGACCATGTGTAGCGGGGAAGCCCACGGGCTGTTTGAACGCCTGATTATGCCCAACCTCTCCAGGTTGGCGAACTCCTCGCGCGCTATGGCCAGTTTAGCTGCGTCCAAGCGCCGAGCTTTTACAAAAACGGGCGGTCCGGTAGTGGTAATAAAATGTTCCACCCCGTGTTTAGCGACGGTTGCCGAAAATGTGGGGACCGTGAGTGCTGGGAACTGAGTGAGCAGTGTGTGGAACTTACCGCTTGCAGCTGTGACGTTGGCTTGTGCTGTTGGCGGGGCCACTCGCGCTGTACAGGGAATAGAATCAAAAGAAAGTGCATTAACCAGGCACCTGTTAGCGAGATCAACCAACAAACCATGTGAGCACAAAAAATCAGCCCCCAACATATTGAAATTCACTGCTGCTATAACAAATGTCCACTCAAATGTACGGCCGTGTAGAGACAGAAGCAGAGTCCTCTCACCAAAGGTCTTAATCTCCGAGCCGTTCGCTGCTGCCACCCCGGGACCTCTGGAACCTGCTAGCCTGTCCGCGTAGGAAGGTGTGATGAAACTCAATTGGGAGCCTGTGTCACAGAGGAAATGCCTCCCCGAGCGTGCGTCCAACAAGTAGAGCAGCTTGTTCTCCTCCCCGAGGGCCGCGGCTGCTACCAACCCCCGGTCTTGGCGTTTCCCGAACGCTTGAACTGGCACGGTGGTACACATTTGCGTGCCTTCTCTGCGAAGCGGCGATGGTAGAAACAAAGGGTGTCTGATCCGCGTTCCCTGGCCCCCGGCGCCGCCGTCGTCGGTGGGTCTGCTACTGCTGCCCCTGGACCCCTGCCATCTCCGGTCGTCGCGCCGAGTTCCGCTGCTGCGGCCGTGGCCGCGCGCTGTCTGCTGGCGTTGACAATTCGCTGCGCCTCCTGGGCCAGTGCACGGTAGTCCCGCTGGGCCAACAACGGCGAACTGGCCAGGGTCGCTCTCGTCGCTGACAGTAGGGTCCTGAGGAAGAGGTGGGTAAAAATGAAATGGTTGTCATCCGAGCCTTTCAACCTCAACATCTTCTCCATCAGGTTAACGGGTGTGTCATCTCCCAACTCAGTCAGCGCCAGGAGTCTCTCTGCTCGCTCCTCAACCGAGAGGGTGAAGTGCTGGATGAGTGCAGCCTTCAACGCGTCGTATTTGTCGCTGTCTGGCGGCTGCTCGATAAGGCTCTCCACATGCTGAGCCGTGTGGTTGTCCAGTTTTGCGACCACATGGTAGAATTTTGTGTCGTCTACCGAAATCCCCCGGAGGTTGAACTGTGCCTCAACCGCGTGGAACCAGGAGCGCGGATTGTTCTGCCAAAAGTCCGGTAGCTGGACCGTAGCGGCATTCGCTTGGCTGGGGGCTCCTGACGAGGCTGGCCCCGGGGAATTCTCCTCTCGCTGCATGCTACGTCTTGGGTCACCAGTGTGGGAATGTGCAAATGATGAGACAGATTTCTCTCAAGTCAGCTTTATTCACATTCGCCAACATCTCAAAGAAAAAAGAGAACATCACAGGAAACTCTCGTCCTTAAATACCAGGACTCTCACAGTTCACAAGTCACATTGCATTATAATCGCCAGTAACAATGCATCTCCTCTGTAATCCTCTAATATCACCCCCACAGTCTCAGGCCCTGCATACCAAAGCTAACACCTTCACAGCTTCCTGTTATCTCCAAGGAAACTCTGTCTTTGTTCTTATCTAAAATGTGAGGCCTTACATCAGTCACAAAGTAGGTCACATATGTGTGGCCACAATGTATCCCTTTGTTTGCTTGTACATATGTTCAATAAAGTTTTTTTGTGAGAAAAAAAAACATCCAAGGTCCCACACTATAAAATGTTCGGGCGGCTGCCGCCGAAGCAACACTTCAGTTCCGCTATTTTGTTCAAACAAAACAGTATAATTTTTGTTCAAATTATACTAAAAAGCTTCGGAGTCCGGACAGAGGACTCTCAAAGTCTGGATCCGGACCAGAATCTGCCAGTTGGTGACCCCTGGTGTAGAGTCTGCCATCTAGGTCCCCTCTCGGAGCTCTAGAGTGTGTGGAGAGTGAAACTGAGACCTGCATCAGCTCAGATCTCAGTCTCATATAAGCTGATATCAGCAGAAGTATCCATTAGTATTAGGTGTGTCATTACTTTATTAGTATGTTGTGTACCTTTTACCTTGGCATTCGTTCGGAGAGCAGAGTAAGAATTTCATTGCTCAGGAAATGTTGCATTTCTTAACTGTTCACATGATAATAAAGCCTTTGAATCTTGAATCTTGAAGCTATGTCAGCAATTTCACATGCTATTGTACAGCCAAGCAGGGTTGTAAAAACACACATATCTTGGACTGCCAAAGACTGATAAGCATATACGTAGTGTCATGGTAAATAATATTAAACATTGCTGTGTGGGTTGGTGACGAACAGATTCAAGCAGCTAAATTCAGAACTTTTTATGAATTATTAGGTAAAGTAAAACTAAGTAAAATGTTTGGATGACGACACCTTCACTGAATCAAATCACTGTGGACGTTGACCAGAATCAAAGTGATCTATTGTTTGTGTAACCTTCAATCATCTACAGTTTAATTAATTGTCTTTAAACTCATTCATCATCTTACCCGCTTAATCCTTTTTGGGTTGCGGGAGGCAAACTCCACACAGATAGGTCACTGTTGGCCAACTCTTGGGTTTGAACCCAAGAGTTTTCAAGGTTGTGAAAGTGCTTGAATTTTGCAAAAGCTGTTTGAAGGTGCTTGAAATTCTCAGTACATTTCTTTCACAACAAATTGCTAAGTGACTGAATAAAGAGTTTTCTACAGTTCACTTAATAGATGGAGAATTTTTTAAAAAATGGAGAGCCTAAAATGATGGCTGCTCTGTCCTGATTGAGTCATGAGCTACGTTCTGATCCACAGTGTATTCAACTGTATTCCCCACTCCCTGCTCTGTTCTCAGTGAATATCAGTTAAGTTAACTGCCCTTCACAAAATTTCTCCATTTGAAATACCCTGTAACTGTCAGCCCCCTCCTCCTTGCCTTACCAAAGTAACCATGGACACGTACTGACAGTATGGTGGATAATTTACAATGCATCCGGAAAGATGACTCTGTAGTCAGAAACATGAACCTAGAGACTCCAGCGGCCATAGTCCAATGTATTCCTGGGGCCAGAGCAGGCGACATCGAGTCAAATTTGAAAATGCTGGCTAAAAGTAACTGTAAATACTCCACAATTGTTATTCACGCCGGCATTAATGACATCCGTCTCCGGCAGTCGGAAGTCACGAAACTTAATATAGAATCGGTGTGTGAGTTTGCAAAAACGATGTCTGCCACTGTAGTATTCTCTGGGCCCCTCCCCAATCTGACCAGTGATGACATGTTTAGTCGCTCGTCATCCTTGAACCGCTGGCTGTCTGTGTGGTGTCCTAAAAATGACGTGGGCTACATTGACAATTGGAGCTCTTTTGGGGGAAAACCTGGTCTTATGAGACGAGACAGCATTCATCCCACTTTGGATGGTGCTTCTCATTTATCTAACAATCTGGCATCTTTTTTATCCAAATTTCCAAAACCGTGACTACTCAGAGTTGGAACCAGGAAGCAGAGTCGCAGTCTTACACGCCTCTCTGCAGCTCCTCTTCATCCGCCACCCCTCAGCTTAGCCCCTGTCTTCCCCATCAGAGAATCGTTGTCTGCTCCCTCCAAAGTAAATAAAAATATAATGTATAAGCATCCCAAAGTGATAAAGCAAAATACTGGTAAAACTGAAATTAAACATAAAGCCTCTAAATTGAATGATTTGGCCTCTGTTCCTCCTCATAATTTAAAAATTAAATGTGGTTTATTAAATATTAGGTCTCTAACTCCCAAGTCTCTGTTAGTCCATGATCTGTTAATTGATCATCAGATTGATTTGATTTCCCTTACAGAGACTTGGTTAGGGCAAGAGGATTATGTTGGTTTAAATGAATCAACTCCCTCTGGTTATTTAAACTGTCAAAATCCCAGAAGTTCTGGTCGTGGAGGAGGAGTAGCAACAATTTACCATTCCAAATTACTAGTTAATGTAAAGCAAAAAACATGTTATAATTCCTTTGAGGGCCTGGTCCTCAGTGTTGGGCACTTTAGCAATTTCAGGTTAAACCCAATTTTATTTGCCATAGTTTATCGTCCCCCATCAACCTATTCAGAATTTTTATCCGAATTTGCTGATTTCTTAGCTGATTTAGTGCTGAAATCTGATAGAATAGTTATAGTAGGGGACTTTAATATACATGTGGATGTAGATAGTGACTGCCTTAATGTGGCTTTTAATTCAATATTAGACTCGATTGGGTTTTCTCAGAAAGTAGGAAATTCTACTCATTACCTCCACCATACATTGGACCTTGTTCTGACATATGGCATAGAAATAGAAAATCTTGTAGTGTCTCCTCATAACCCTGTACTGTCAGACCATTGTCTGTTAACCTTTGATTTTACTATTTCTGACTATTTGGCTCCTAAAGAAAAATATTATCACAGTAGATGCCTCTCAGATGATGCTGTTTCCAAATTTATGCAGATTGTTTCCTCTATGCCATGTGTCAACACAACGGAAATAAGCTATAGACAGCTTGCTCCTTCTGTAATTGATAACATGGTGGATAGTGTTTCAGCTTCTCTGCATCAGGCTCTAGACTTGGTGGCCCCCTTAAAAAAGAAAAAGTCTAATCAGAGATTTTTAACTCCTTGGTTCAACACAGAAACTCGTAGCTTAAAACAGAAGACTCGTCAATTAGAAAGAAAATGGCGCTCTACTAATTTAGATGAAATCTATTTAGCTTGGAGAAATCATCTTTTAATTTATAAAAAAATCTCTTAGAAAAGCTAGAACGAGTTATTACTCTGCATTAATAGAAGAGAACACGAATAATCCCAGGTTTCTTTTCAGTACTGTAGCCAGGTTGACAAAGAGTCAGGACTCTGTCAATCCTAGCATTCCCTTAGAGCTTACTAGTCAGGACTTTATGAACTTTTTCAATAATAAAATTTCATCCATCAGAGATAAAATCAATCAGATTCTTCCCACAGTTAACTTAAATACTGTAACTATTACAACTCCTTCTATTGATGTCTGTCTTGATGAGTTTACTCCAATCGACCTTTGTGAGTTAGACAAAATAGTTTCCTCATCCAAACCTTCAACTTGTCTTTTAGACCCTATTCCTACCAGGTTATTTAAAGAAGTCTTCCCACTTATTGGTAGCTTTATTCTTCATATAATAAATTCTTCATTAACTTTAGGCCATGTACCACAGGCTTTTAAAACAGCTGTAATTAAACCCTTACTCAAAAAGCCAACGCTAGATCCAGGAGCTTTAGCTAACTATAGACCAATCTCTAATCTCCCTTTCATTTCAAAAATCTTAGAAAGAGTTGTTGCTACGCAATTATTTGACCACCTGCAGGGAAATGGTTTACTTGAAGAGTTTCAATCTGGGTTTAGAATCCATCATAGTACTGAAACAGCCTTAGCGAAGGTCACTAACGACCTCCTCATTGCATCTGATAATGGACTAGTTTCTGTACTTGTCCTTTTAGATCTTAGTGCAGCTTTTGATACTATTGATCATAATATTCTACTTGATAGATTAGAACACTATGTTGGACTTAATGGAACTTCGTTGCAGTGGTTTAGATCTTATTTATCTGATAGGTTCCAGTTTGTTCATGTAAATGATGAGTTTTCTTTCAGCTCAAAGCTTAGTCATGGAGTTCCACAGGGATCTGTGCTAGGCCCTACTCTTTTTAGTTTATATATGCTTCCGTTAGGCAACATTATTAGAAAGCACTGTATACATTTTCATTGTTATGCAGATGACACACAATTATACCTGTCAATGAAGCCAGATGATACTAATCAATTAGCCAAATTAGAAGCCTGTCTTAAGGAAATCAAAGCTTGGATGACTTGTAATTTCCTGCTATTAAATTCAGATAAGACTGAAGTCATTCTTGTTGGTCCAAAAAACCTTAGAAATTCCTTTCCAAATCAAACTTTCAGTTTGGATGCAGTTACTCTTTCTCTTAATAGCTCTGTGAGGAACCTTGGAGTTATTTTTGATCAGGATTTGTCCTTCAATTCACATATTAAATTTGTTTCTAAGACTGCCTTCTATCATTTGCGTAATATTGCCAAGATTAGGAGCATCTTGTCTCAGAGTGATGCTGAGAAGCTGATCCATGCTTTTGTTAGCTCGAGATTAGATTATTGTAATTCTTTATTATCAGGCTGTCCTAAAACATCTTTAAAAAGTCTTCAGCTGATCCAAAATGCTGCAGCAAGAGTTTTAACAGGTACTAGAAAGAGAGATCATATCTCTCCGGTTCTGGCCTCCCTTCATTGGCTTCCCATAGAGTTTAGAATTAAGTTTAAAATCCTTCTTCTTACTTACAAAGCTTTAAACAATCAGGCTCCTTTTTATTTAAAAGATCTGATACTACCGTATCATCCTAACAGAGCACTACGCTCCCAAAATGCAGGATTACTTGTAATACCTAGAATCTCCAAAAGTACAATGGGAGGCAGAGCCTTCAGTTATCAAGCTCCTCTCCTGTGGAATCAGCTGCCAATCTGGATTCGGGAGTCAGACTCGATCTCTGTTTTTAAGAATAGGGCTAAAACCTACCTTTTTGATATAGCCTACAATTAGGGAGGGATCATGTGTTTCTGAACCCTCCCTTAGTTATGCTGCTAATAGGTTTAGTCAGCCGGGGGACCTCCAGTAATGCACTGGGCCTCACTCCTTTCCTCACTCTCTATGAATTTTTTTTTTTTTTTTGCTGGTCATTAACATTTGTTTGTTCTCTCCCATAGATTGAGTCCCCATCGTGCTGTTTGCTCTCTACATGTCTGTTCTTTTCTTCTTCTCTATCCCCTCACCCCCCAGCCAGTCGCAGCAGATGACTGCCCCTCCCTGAGCCTGGTTCTGCTGGAGGTTTCTTCCTGTTAAAAGGGAGTTTTTCCTCTCCGCCGTCGCCAAGTGCTTGCTCACAGGGGATCGCCTGATTGCTGGGGTCTTTCTGCAACTGTGGGGGTCCCCCCTTCAGTTGATAGTGCTATGAGATGACTGTTGTTGTGAAATGGCGCTATATAAGTAAAGTTGAATTGAATTGAATTGAATTGAATTGAATTGAAAGTATTCACGGTGCTTCACTTTTTCTCCATTTTATTGTGTTACAGCCTTATTCCAAAATGGAATAAATTAATTTCTTTTCCTCAAAATTCTACACACAATACCCTATAATGACAACATGAAAAAAGTTTTTTTGAGATATTTGCAAATTTATTAAAAATAAAAAAACTAAGAAATCACATGTTAATAAGTATTCACAGCCGTTGCTCAATACTTTGTTGATGCACCTTTGCTAGCAATTACAGCCTCAAGTCTTTTTGAATATGATGCTACTAGCTTGGCACACCTCTCTTTGGACAGTTTTGCCCATTCCTCTTTGCAGCACTGCTCAAGCTCCATCAGGTTGGATGGGAAGCATTGGTGCACAGCCATTTTTAGATCTCTCCAGAGATGTTCAATTGGATCCAAGTCTGGGCTCTGGCTGGGTAACTCAAAGACATTCACAGAGTTGTCTTGAAGCCACTCCTATATCTTGGCTGTGTGCTTAGGGTCATTGTCGTGCTCAAAGATGAACCATCACCCCAGTCTGAGGTCAACAGTGCTCTGGAGCAGGTTTTCATCCAGGATGTCTCTGTACATTGCTCCATTCATCTTTCCCTCTAGCCTGACTAGCAGGGCTTGACATTGACTTTTTTGCTCACTGACTGACATGAGTTCAGACCCAGGGAACACGCACACAGGCTTGAGTCAATTGCAACAAAGGTTTATTAAATAGTGAGTGTGTGGATGTGTGAGTGCGGGAGTTGATGTGCTGCTGCAGGACAGGATGCACCGAGGGCAGAGCAGTGCGCCATACGGCCAGACAACCCTAGGGCAGAGCAGAGGAGAGATTAGTTGCCAAGCCAAGCCCGGTGAATTAATACTCGGACTGTGGCTTACTTGCAGGTGTTTCCGGTGGTGAGCCGCAGGTCTCCTGCCTGGAGGACAGCGCTCCAATGCGCGCTCGGCGCAGCGGGTGAGAGAGTGAAGCTGACGAGGAGAGGTTCCGCCGCCAAGGAATCCACCTGTGCACAGGGGAGAAGGACTGGAGAAAAGGTGAGTGATAGGATGATGGCTTACGTGGGAGGCGATGGTTGAGGGTCTTAGGAGCGTCAAGGAGAAGGCGAGTGTGGGAAGCACAATCTCAGACGAGCAGACGACTCCAGGCTGAAGTGCAGGGCAGAGCGGGCTAAATAGCCCGGGCTTGATGAGACTCAGGTGTGTTCACAGCTGGAGCTGGAGATGGGCGAGAGTGAGCTGTGACACTGACCGCTGTGGCTAGTGACTTTCCAAATTTACTAGAACTAGTACATACCTGTGCATGCCCATGCATACCTGTGTATGCCCATAGAAAGTAAGTGTAAGCAAACATTTCTGCATGGCCGTCAAAAGTTATTGCTACCATGGCAACAGCAACCATGGTGAAACCTGCCTTTGACGTCACCACTCATTCGCTGATGCCTGGCTTTGATCTGTGATGCCTGCTTTTGATCTTTGATAATGTCTGCCTTTGATTTTTGATGATGTCATAGGGAGTCCTATGATCATGAGTGCAGCCCGCCTTTGATCTCATGGCAAGTCCTATGATGTTTTTGCGAGTCCTATGATCATGCCATCATGACATCGTGACCAACAGAGATTTCTTGAATTATATATAGAGTGATATTCCTTGTCTCCAGGGCATGGGTCCCAGCCCACATCCTCACTTTAAGTTTGGATTTCTGTATTTCACCTAATTATTATTATCCTGGGTTGCTATTATTGTTATTATTATTACTCAACTCAACTCAGCTCATTATTATTCTAGTCTTGCATATTTATTTCTTCATTTGTCTTTCTCTTAGTTTAAGTTTATCAGCATTATTATTTTTATTGTGAGTGATGGCTGCCTTTGATTTCTGACATGGTTCCCATGGCAACACAAAGTGCTATGCTTGTGACACACAGACATCGGCGGTCCTATAATCCTTAGCGTCATAGGAGCATCATAGGCCATAATGTAGTCATAGACATATCTATATGACAGCATCGCGAGTCCTATGATGTCTGAGATCATAGGATCATATAGACTTCATATCTATATGACGGTATCGCGAGTCCTACGATGCCTGAGTTCATAGGATCATCATAGGACATCATGCAGACATCATAGGCCATCCTCTGAATGCCTGAGATCATAGGATCATCATGATCGTGAATGATGCCTGCTGTCGATCACAGTCAAAGACACTTGTCTATATGTCTATATAACGTCATATAGCCATCCTACTATAGATCATCTGAGCATCATAGGTCATAGCAAGTCCTATGATCACGAGTGATGCCTGCCGTTGATCACAAAATCAAAGACACCTGTCTATATGTCTCTATGACATCATGTAGACGTCATATCTACTGTATATGACGGCATCGTGAGTCCTATGATGTCTGAGATCATAGGATCAGCTTGAGTGATGCCTGTCATTGATCACATAGTAAAAGACACCTGTCTACATGTGTGTATGATGTCATATAGACATCCTATCTATAGATCATGTCTATATGACGTCACCTATCTGTATGTCTATATGATATCATATAGACATCATATCTATGATGGCAGCACGAGTCCTATGATGCCTGAGATCATAGGATCATCATAGGACACCATGCAGACATCATAGGCTGTCCTATGATGTGCTATGATTGTGACACACAGACACGCAAGAGATTTTTTGGATTTATAGGTAGAAGAAAGCTGTAAATTCAGAGAAAAACTTGGGCCCCCTGGGTGGCCATTCTTAGCCCTCAGGCCACATGATTGACACCCCTGGACCTGCACGTTAAAAATACTGTACATAATTAGAGGTCTTACTTCCATGAAAAAGTTGCATATCACAGGTATCACAGATAATCACAGATAAACAAAAGTTCACCTCAGAAGAAGCTTCATTTGCTCTTTACAGCAACATAAAGTTTAGTCACTTTTTCTCTCTGTCATACGAAAACTTAAATTTGCACAGCTGTGGACAGTAAACGGGGGCTTCTGCTCTAAAAATAATCATCTTTAACCACAGAGGTAGGAGTTAATGTGGGGGGAGAGCGCAGTTTAACTACTCACACTGTGACAACAGAGGATCGGGTGGAATTCCCCTGGTGATCTGATTGCTGAGAGCGGGGACAGGTGTGTTCTGCTGTCAGTTTGGTGCCGTTTATGGCCTCAAGATGAACCGACCTGCCGAGCACACTATCGGCGGTTTCTTCTGTACCCCAGCCCTGGAGCAGTCCTATGTACCACACTGGGAGTTAAGCCAGACCACGCCCACGGCGACAGTGGGCCGATGGCAATACACTGTGTGTGCAGATAGTGCTCATGGGAGTTGTAGTTTTGTAGTCTCACACTCTTATCGTCACTCTATTAAAGCAAGAAATCTCTGTGTGTCTGTCTGTGTGTGTGTCCGTGTGTCTGTCACGTTTATCATAGGACGGCCTATGATCAGGCAGAGATCATAGGACTTGCGATGCCATTATAAAGATATGTGTATATGACAGCACATAGACAAATGTGTCTTTATGATGTCATATAGACCATCTCTCACGATGCCTAATGTGTCTTTATGATGTTATTGTTGCTCAAGATGAAGAAACTAAGCAAAAGCGTTGCTTTCTCAGCAATGTCATTTTTAAAGAGGTGCTGACTCAGTAAAAATGTGTAACCTTGAAGAATGCCAGTCTACACTACAAATGTGTAAAATGCCAAGCAAAGCAAAGACTTCCAGCTGGCCCGCTGCATCCGCGGAGAGAGAGCTTAGACTTTCTGCTGCACATTCACCAGCCATAATGCTCTGCACTGTGTGTCTATATATATACATTTATAGTAATATGGACATATGTTTACTAGATGTTTTTTCTTGCCTTCTGATTGTTGCTCTGAGTGTTGCTATCCCTATGCTGTTGCAATCCTGGAATTTCCCCATTGTGGGACTAATAAAGGTTTATCTTATCTTATCTTATCTTAAAGCGCTGATTTTCTCTGGGTGCTCCGGTTTCTTGGTTTCAACGGGCATGCACGGGCCTTCCTGAACAGGGTCGAAAGCCACTTTTTGCTCAGATCTATTTTCATGATCCTGCCCATGAACTGGAATTACGATGCACCTATCCCTCAACCAGTGGTCTGAATGAAGACGAAGAAGACCCACCAGATGGAGAGCAATAGAATGAGGAGAACTGCTACACGTTAGAAAAGATGCCGTGAACATGAAACACCTCAGGTTCCAGCAGTACGCTGCAGGCATGACTGTGAACAACATAGCCATCTGAGACAGGAGGAGACCCTTCAGCAACGGGCATGCAGAAATACTTACTTATACTTGGTTTCTACAGGCATGGACGGGTGTGCACGGGTATGTACTAGTTATTTAGATGTTGCTTGAGAAAACTACAACCCGCCAAAGTGGCTAGTGGGACTGGCTGTCTTACCCACCACTGGTGAAATACACCCGCTCAGGGCAGGTGGGTGAGTGTTAATGTCAAGCCCTGCTGACTTGTCTCCCAGTTCCTGCCACTGAAAAACAGCCCCACAGCATGATGCTGCCACCAACATGCTTCACTGTAGGTAGATGGTATTGGCCTGGTGATGAGCGGTGCCTGGTTTCCCTCAAACATGACACCTGACATTCACGCCAAAGAGTTCAATCTTTGTCCCATCAGACCAGAGAATTTGTTTTTCATGGTCTGAGAGTCCTTCAGGTGCCTTTTGGCAAACTCCAGGCGGGCTACCATATGCCTTTTACTAAGGAGTGGCTTCCGTCTGGCCACTCTACCATACAAGGCCTGATTGGTGGATTGCTGCAGAGATGGTTGTCCTTCTGGAAGGTTCTTGTCTCTCTACAGAGGAACACTGGAGCTCTGACAGAGTGACAATCAGGTTCTTGGTTACCTCCCTGACTAAGGCCCTTCTCCCCCGATCGCTCAGTTTAGACGGCCAGCCAGCTCTAGGAAGAGTCCTGGTGGTTCCGAACTTCTTCCATTTACGTATGATGGAGGCCTCTATGCTTATTGGGACCTTCAAAGAAGCAGAGATTTTCTGTACCCTTCCCCAGATTTGTGCCTCAAGACAATCCTGTCTCTGTCTTGGAGGTCTACAGACAATTCCTTTGACTTCATGTTTTGTTTGTGCTCTGACATGCACTGTCAACTGTTTCAATGTCTGTCTGGAGTGAATGAATAATGGACTCACTGTAAGCGTTTTGAGATGTCACTTGACATGTAAAGCACCATATAAATCTAATCCATTATTAATATTATTATTACCTTATATAGACAGGTATGTGCCTTTCCAAATCATGTCCAATCAACTGAATTTACCACAGATGGACTCCAGTTAAGCTGTAGAAACATCTCAAGGATGATCAGTTGGAAACAGGAAGCACCTGAGCTCAATTTTGAGCTTCATGGCAAAGGCTGTGAATACTTATGTACATGTGATTTCTTAGTTTTTTTGTTTTTTTTATTTTTAATAAATTTGCAAAAATCACAAAAAAATTTTTTCACATTGTCATTATGGGGTATTGTGTGTAGAATTTTGAGGAAAAAAATGAATTTAATCCATTTTGGAATAAGGCTGTAACATAACAAATTGTAGAAAAAGTGAAGCACTGTGAATACTTTACAGATGTACTGTATATTTCTCAAATAAAATATTAATACAAATATATTTTTATTACTATCAGTTGATATAAACAATAATCAACATCAATTTAGCTTGTTAGAATAGAATAGAATAGAATAGAATAGAATAGAATAGAATAGAATAGGCTTTATTGTCATTGTATAGTTGTACAGTACAACAAAATTGTGGGTGCTCCACCAGGCTACTGCACATATAAAGTAAGTGTCATGAATGCCCCTCAGGGCAGAGAGGTGAGACCCACACACTGTATTGTGAGCTTGTGAAATTTATTACAAAAAACAACAAACATAGAGTACAACCAAGTGCTGAAAAACAAAATGCAAACAACAGAGAGAACACTTACAAGATTTACACACCAGAGCGAAGCAGGGCTCTGGTGGAGACGAGATGAGGTAAATCGAGACAGCGGCAATCATGAGAAAGAAAAGCAGTCCTTAAATAGGAACAGAATAACTAACATGAGTGATAACAGGTGTGGGTTCACATGAGCAGGAAAAGGGAACAATAACTAGTAATATGAATCAGCTGACAGAGATGAGAGAGGAGCGGCAGAGCTTGACAGCTGACAGAGCGACACCCCCACGGAGAGCAAAATTGGAAGCGCTGCCTAACAGCTGTCACCCCCAAGAAAGACATCACAGTACAAATATAAATGTTAACATAATCAACTGCAGACTAATAAACTAGAAAAGCACTCGGAGAGCACAGACCTCCGCCAAGCGCCACAGTTCCCCCGGTGATCCGGATCACCACGAAAATCTAATCATCTGTAGGATACCCCATTTCTGACAATCTGTGAAAATTTCATGAAAATCCGTCCATAGCTTTTTGAGTTATCTTGCTAACAAACAAACCGACAAACAGACAGACAGACAAACCAACGCTGATGAAAACATAACCTTCTTGGCGGAGGTAATAATTACAAATGAAACGAAACATGGCTGTGATAAAACTGAAACATAAACAGAAAAACTGAAAGAAGTAAAGGCGCTCAAAGGCACTCAAAAGGCACAAAAATACAACAAATATATATAAATACAGAGAAAAGCCACGAGACTTAGCCTGGAAAAACTTTCAGAGCTCAGCTTGTGACAGTAAGAGAGAAGGATTAGATGAAAAACAGTTACAGAACACACGATTAAACACACGACTGAAATAAAAAATGGCCTAGGATTATGGAAATATACAGAGGTACTGTAACATAAATAGGGTAACTAATAATTACAAACGTAAGACAGCTGGGGAAATAATCAAGGGCAGAACAGGAGCACACATGAGGATTTGGGTATGGCTACGGAAACATGAGGGACTGGAGACAATAGATAGACAAATGTATCATAGGATCATAATAAAAACACTAAAAACTAGAAAAGCACTCGGAGAGCGCAGACCTCCGCCAAGCGCCAAAGTTCCCCCCATACAGTGTTTGTGTGTACGTTTTCAGATTCCTTGACCGTAAAAACATATGACAAGCAATTGGATTGACAATGATAGGATTAGTGGTTCAGTGGTTATTCACGAAAATGGCATTTTGCGTAATGGCGGTTTTCTTGTGGACGGTGATCCAGATCACCACCAAAATCTAATCATCTGTAGAATACCCCATTTCTGACAATCTGTGAAAATTTCATGAAAATCCGTCCATAACTTTTTGAGTTATCTTGCTAACAAACAAACAGACAGACAGACAGACAGACAGACAAACCAACGCCGATGAAAACATAACCTCCTTGGTGGAGATAACAAATGGGGTGACACAATAGACCAGGGGAGACACAGGAGACAATAACTATAAATAATAATAATAACTAGAAAAGCACTCGGAGAGCGCAGACCTCCGCCAAGCGCCACAGTTCCCCCCCATACAGTGTTTGTGTGTATGTTTTCAGATTCCTTGACCATGAAAACATATGACTAGCAATTGGATTCACAATGATAGGATTAGTGGTTCAGTAGTAAAAGCATTACTTCCTTGGCGGAGGTAATAAACTGAAGTGTTGCTGTTGTGTCCATCTTCTCCATCTCCAAACTCCCAGGCTGCGGGTGTTGCAATTCATCGCACAACCGCGTACAACCCACAGGCCAATGAGTTATGCGAGCGTTTTCATAGATCACTGAAAGCAGCACTCAGGGCTTCACTGACGGATGCAAATTGGGTAGACAGGTTGCCGTGGGTTTTATATTGGGGTTGCACTCCGCGGCAAAAGAGGATTTGGAAGCTTCCAAAAACAACAGAGCTTGTTTTTGCGCAGCCCCTATGGCTGCCCGGGGAATTTCTGCCAAATAATCCCACGCCGTACAGCTGCCCGTCTCAGCTTTTGCAGCGTAGCGCAAACACAGGCACGCTGCCGGGCCCGGCCTACCACTGTTTTCCGCATGCTTTTGTGCCTAAAACTTTGAAGAACGCGGAGTTCGTGTTCGTCAGACACGACGACCAACGCCCTCCATTGCGCCTGCACACATGTTGAAAATGGCCATATCTCACAATGTTAAAGAATCATTTAAAAAAATTCCTGTATCCAGACGGTGATCCGGATCATCCCCAAAATTTAATCAGTTCTTCCTTGTACCATTTCCAACAGTGCCTGAAAGTTTTATCGAAATCCGTCCAAAACTTTTTGAGTTATCTTGCTAACCAACAGACAGACAGACAGACAAACAGACAGACAGACAAACGCTGGCAAAAACATAACCTCCTGCGGCCTGCGGCCTGGCGGAGGTAATAATAATAATAATAATCACATTGAAACAAAAATGAACAAAAGGCATGGACACAGTCCAATACCGTGCCCAGAATCTGACACTATCGATAAAGGTTATGGACAGGCTTATAATGTACCATGTGTGGTGTTCTGTTATATCATCTGTTATAGCAATATCATGCATATATACTGTATATCATGCATCTGTTATAGCAATAAAGGAGTGAAACTATCATTTTAAGTATGTATTCGTATAAATAGTATGCAATTTATCACAGCTATAAGGTGCTGGAAAAACTTGAAAATGGTCCTTTGAAAAAGGTATGGGAACCCTGACTGGGTCCTTGTAACTTTTTTCGTGCTCTTGGTCTGGCCTTTCATCAAGGACTAGTTTGTTTCTGACAACATAGCTCCATGCAGAACAGTTTAAACTATAGGACAATATCCATCCATCCATCCATTTTCTTCCGCTTAATCCTTTTTGGGTTGCGGGGTGGTGGGGTGCTGAAGCCTATCCCAGCATCTTTGAGTAAGAAGCAGGGTACACCCTGGACAGATCGGCAGTCCATTGCAGGGCCAACACAGAGACACAGAGAACTATTCACTCTCACATTCATACCTAAGGACAATTTAGAATCCCCAGTTTGATGCCAATTAACCTAACTTGCATGTTTTTGGCATATGGGAAGAAACCGGAGAAATCCCAGAGTAAACGCACGCAGACACGGGGAGAACATGCGAACTACACACAGATCACTGTTGGTCGGGGGCAGGGATCGAACCCGGGATCCCCGGCCAAGGGTGAGTTGCTGTGCTGCTGCAGTGCTAACCACTCCGCCACCACGCTGCCCTACAGGATAATATCACAATGTCATTTTATATTTTAGACAGTGAAATCTTTCAAACTCTGCCCAAATATCTTTTTGTGAATACTTTTATCAGAGCAAATCATTTCAGTTGTAATTATAAAAGTTATACTCTTGGTTACAAGACATTAAGAATTGAAAAGGAATTTAGCTCAAAGTTACACTCTTAGTTAAGACTGAGCCATGATAAGTTGAAGAGGCATTTAGCACATTTTAATGAAGCAGTCTCAGCTGAGAAAACCTTCAAATCTGATGGATGTTGCTACATTTAGCAACCTTCTTTGCAGTTGGGAAAGATTTTTTTTTTGTTGTTGTTGTTTTTTTGGGGGTTTTTTTGTCTAGACTTGATAGTCTCCCAAACTTGTATGGGCACAGGAAATTCAGACCAAGTTAGCAGAAAAAGCTTTGATTTGTGCTACATATATGTAATGAAATTAAAATGTTCCTCCAAGAAGCTCATAAAAATTGTTTTTCTGAAGGCAACCGGAAAGATATGAGACTAGACTGCATGTGACAAAAATCCTGATACAAATTTGACCCCAGAGTGTCACAGCCACATGGTCTGATCTTTATAACGGCAACCCACAAAGCTTTTATATCCACTCTCTGTAACTGTATTATAGCATTAACAAGATAATGTTGCAGAATGACTAAAGTCATTTTTACTCATACCCTCCTCTCTCTCTGCTGATAAACTGGACAGATCCAGTATCAGTGCACAAACACATGGACAGACACTCATTTAATAGAGAAAATCTAATATGATGACTTTTAACCATTGGAGGAATCAGGAGAGTCAGGGTACAGCAGACAGACAAGGCTGTAGTATGTGATTTATACAGTAGATGTTTCTGCATCCACTCCAGCTTTCTCTGTGTAGGTGGAATATGTGGTATACTGTGATAGTGTATATAGGAAGAATGCCTTGTGCAATCTTAAGAACAGAATAGTGATTTTAATTCTTGAGTTTATTAAACCAAAGGCCAGAGGAGGTCAGCCTAACTAGCTACAGGTATGTACAGACCAACTGCTGCTGAGTATTTCTGTCCACTGCACATTCAGGGATTCTGTATGAACTGTGCACCCTCACACAGGAACATGCGTCATACAAGAAAAGCTTGTTGTTGTTTTTTTCATAGGTGAAGTTTGCCACTGTTGTTGGAGCAACTGAGAACTGCAGACATTCTTCCCAATTTCCTTGGCATTTTTGTCAAAAGTGATGCTAAATGAAAATAAATTACAGTTGTAGGAACAGCTTGTTTTCAAACAGGAGCATATTTTTAAAAGATGCAGCTGCAGGAATGGCAGCTTGTTACTTCCAGTATTTGACCAGATTTGTCTATATAATAAAAGGGACATACTGCAAAGTAAGCTTCATGGTCTAGTAGTGTCTGAGCCTAAGGTATGTAAAGTATTTCAGTGATTCAGCTTCTGACAATATAAGAGTAATATACAGTATAAAATGTAAAAATATTGTAATGCTATTAAAAAACATTATTTTCTTATCATGACTTATTCTTCCAATATTTTCCCTGCATCTATATCTGTCAATACACAGAATAAAGGGGCTTTCACACCTAACTGTTTGGCCAGGACTTTCAGACTTTTCAGCCATTCTTTTAGTGTGTGAAAGCAATTTTCAGAAAGGCTCGGACTTTCGAACCAAACAAGCAGTTCAGGCAACTGATACAGTAAGTGTAGTATTCTGGGTCTGCACATTGCTTCTCTCCTTCAGCTGATTACCTGTTGCAGCTGCCTAATTAGTCTCACCTGCGGTGAGTGCAGCCTGCGCTTTAAAAGGAAGAAGCAACTTCAGATCAATATAGAGGTGATGGACTTCACTCCCAGCAGCATTTCTCCAGACTGTGCAGCCAGAAACTCTTTGCTCTCACCCTCCCTCTCCTCTGTGGGAAATCACAAGTTTTAACCTTCAAATTCATCATTACCACAGTACTCTGCCTTAATCTTTTCCTGGACCTTCCTACCTGTGCACAGGCAGACTGGATTCCTCCTGGCAGATATGAGGACTCACCATAATTCTCCCTCCAGCCATAAGTCACCATATTCACCTCCTGCAATATAAACTGTTGAACCTTGAGCCTTGGGTTTCACCATCTCCACCTCCGGCAGCCAAAGCTATCGGTGTGTACCTATCGCAATGCTGGCAGCAGAAGACTCACAAAGCGAGAATGGCAATCGCCTATAAAATACTCGCCACTCCTTGTGACTCCAACTCCTGTAAGAAAGAAACAATATCAATTCATTTGTCCCACTATTTAATCCAGAATACTTGCCATGTCTCACTTTTCTTCCTCTGCAGGGTTGCAAGATTTTCACCGAGCAATGTTCTTACCATATCTGTAATTATTGTAAATAAACTCAGTGAAACTGCTTCCTGTCTCCTAGCTTGTGTCTGCATTTGGGTCTATTGACTCTAAAACATGTCAACAAGAGGGAAAATGAACCATGACAGGCCTTGGAAGAAATATGGCCATTAGTGACATAAATAGTCAGTAGAAAACAATACTAAAAATGCAGACATAAGAATGTAAACTTACCAGATATTTTCATAGAGGATGCGATAGTTTTGGGGGAAAAAATGGACAAGCAGTGCCACCTGGAAAATCATCACAGCTGATGAGAAGGACAAATGTTTTTAAGACCTGGGGTGGTAGTAGCTCGAGAGGTAGAGTGGGTTGTCCAATAACTGGAGGGTTGGCGGTTCGAATCCTGCTTTCCCCAGCCATCCTGCTATTGTGTCCCTGGGCAAAACACTTTACCCACCTTGCCCCCTGTGTCCATGACACTGAATGTGTATAAAATGTTTGGTAGTGACCAGTGAGGCTGTTGGCAGGGATTAGCAGCCATGTTTCCATTAGTCTGCCCCAGGGCAGCTGTGGCTGCAGCAGTAGCTTACCATTACCATTGTCTGTCTGTGGAGTGAATGAATAATGGACTCATTGTAAAGCGCTTTGGGTATCATGAAAGGTATATAAATGCAATCCATTATTAAAATTCTATTCTCTCAAAACTTGTTCACCAACTAATATGATGGAGTATTCCCCAGGTTCAACTTTAAGGCTGTGTGTCCACCAAACGCTTTTTTTGTCGCCCGACTGCCCTGAGCATTTTGTTCACTGGAAAAAGAAAAAAAAAAAAGTCTGTGCCCTGTATCCCAGCAGCAGCTTGTCACTCTCAGCTCAGCACTTCCACTTTTCCTATGGTCAGACTTTCTACTTATTGTTTAATAGCAGTCTCTAAATAACAATGGACAGGAAACGTATTCTAGCATTGGTAGCAGCTCTGGATGCAAAATATGATGACACGGAAAACAGGAGTCTGAGTAAAGACTGTATCGCTGTCCCATGTCCCGCCCTTCCTTAATTCTGATTGGCTGCTTAGAAAGGTCTTACACTCATGAGCTCAGCTGCAGTCTGAAAAGTTGAACTTTTTTCAACACTGAGCACTCTGAGTGCCGCGACAAAAAACGGCCACCGCTCAAAGCATTTTAGTGCCGAGGGCGCTCAGCATTGTAAATGCTGGACTACATAGAGAATAAATAGAAAATAGTTGCCCAGAGTGGAAAAAAACGCATTTGGTGGACACGCAGCTTTAAGTGCAATTACCGATGTGCCCGGAGCTGCAGAAAACACTTGGGAGGGTGAGTAGTATGTTTACTAACTACCAGTCTGTGCTAAAAACACAAACATTGTCATGATAACAGGGCATTGTCTTAACAACAGGATAGAGGCACATCAGGTTGAATTTAGTTTGCTTGAAATGGAGCAGTGTGAAGCCAAGCCAAACCTAACCAGACCAAATGTATACAATGTAACAATGAACGCACCAAAGTGCCGCTGCCTCGGTGCAACTTCTACTGGCCCAACCTAGTTATTACAATACCTTTTTTGCGGCTCCATTGATGGTATAATGGTGAGTTAAATTTGTGTTTATTTTGAAAACAAAGCCTTATCTCTAAATTCTGGCAAATTAACCTCTTGCGCTCCGTTGTACCGCGGACGGGCAAGTCTCTGCATCCTAGAGCACACGAGGGCGCTCTCGTGCGCTCTAGGACACATGATGGAGATGGTGATGTAGGTGGTGATGGTGATGTAGTGGCGTCCAAGCACGCACTGAAAATAAAAGCTGCAGACACAGCCGCGAACAGATTAGTTCATCTGATTGACCTCTCATTCGACTAATAAGAGCCTTGAATTGGGTTTCTGAAACCTTGAAGAACCAATGACTGAAAACCTAGCCAGAAGGACCCGCCTACCAAGGCTGTGAATGCAGTGAGCCAATTGAAGCAGAGAAGTTCGCAAGCTGTTTTTTTTAAGGCTGGGTGAAGACTGACTGCTGGAGCGGATCAAAAAAGGACTCGCAGAAAGAACCGTCACAGACCCAGCAGCACGGAGACCACCCACAAATGCAACCTGTGTGACAGCATTCGCGCATCGGCATGTTCGGCCACAGGCGGTGCTTATTTTTTGTTCCAGCAGAGTAGACGTTATGATTTCTTCCATGGTCATAGACCGACGGAGGCTGACGGTGAAGGCTGAGTGACACACACGCCTTCGCCAGTCTTTTTTTAATTACTACTGTTATTTGTTTTGAAAAATCTTTCGCCAAAAACCGCAATCATGGAAGCACAAAACTGCAATAATGGAATTATGTTTTGATCGGGTCACGAGACCAGAACCACGAGCGGACCAGCGTCGCGTTCGTCTGACAATGGGGAAGAGAAGTTTGCCAGGACACTGCTGTGAAGAGGTAAGGTGTTATAAGCTAAATTATTCTTTATTCCTGACTATTCTTCTGTAGCGAGGGAGGGGGGGAGCCGCGGTGACTGAGCTGTTGTCCCACATCCCACATGAGGCTAATCCATCATGTAGCGATGGCCGATCTCCGTCCTCTGTAGCGAGGGGGGGGGGATAACCCCCCCCACACACACACACACACAGCCACAGCTCTGAGTGTGACCTTTCATTAGAGCCCAAAATGAAGCTTCTACATTGAATCATTCAAAAGTTACAGACGTTTTTCCAAACTTTTTCCAAACAATTTGGCACAGTTCCAAAACACTTGGGAACAGCCTGAGGAAAAAGTTGTGTAATATATTCATTTTTTGTGGTATCGTTACAAAATTTGGACCTCAGCTGGATAACACTAGGTTCTACATTTCTGTTGCATTTTCCAGCCCGGATCTGAAGCTGTGTGTTATTTGCAAGCATTTGTATCCAAAAAAACACCCAGGCCAAATTTATTTTCTTCAAGTTCACTATGTTTAGATGACTGTAACTCAGTGGCCGGAGCACTTAGAGAGATTATGACTGTTTTGCCAAAAAATTCAAAGTGTTTTCTTTTAAATGAGACCAACCCCATGAAGATGCTGCAAAGGGTTGAAGAACAGCTTTCGATTTACTTTGGGCACATTATTTTTTGGCGTTTTTAGGAAAATTGACCGGAGTGCAAGGGGTTAAAGGTTGAGAAAATATGGCAATGTAATGATACAAGCCTTTAGTTCCACTTCATTTTAACCGGGCGTGATGAAAAGCTGGTACCAGACAGATACACAAACACAACCACACACAGACACATTGAGTGATTACCATATGCCTCTGTTCCACCGAGGCATAAAAATATGAACTTTCCAATGTGAAAACAAACAAGGTCAAAAATCCAGAGTTGCCAAAGAAAGGTGAAAACCACCTTCATAATACCCATTATTTCTAAGCCAACAAAGAAAGGCAAGCTATGTTGACCAAGATGTGTAGTATGGCTTTCAGGGTTTTGTCTTTATTTTCTCCATGATTCACCTGGCTTTAGCATACCTGGAACAATGAGCATCCAGTACCTGTAAATATGCTTTTTTTTTTTCCAGAGGTGTCTAGCATTCTACTGAATATTTTTTTTTTTACTTTTTCAAGTCTTAGATTTTATGAAAGTTTATCAAATTGTTTGTTTCTACTCTAGATTTATGTATCATGACTAAATGATTAGCATAATGGTACATTTAAGTCTAAATGATTTTTTTTGCGCAATTAACAGAGGGAAGACTATTGTACTTCCAATCTTCAGAGGGAAATTGCACTCACTGTATACATGGCTAGTGTTACTGTCTATATGGCAAAGATAGTTTAAAGCCTATTTTGTTACCCAGAAGAAAAATGACACTAGTGTGCCTTATAAGTGTTTTAGGTTATCCAGCCATTGTAATCAATATTTATCCTTTCAGAGAATAGGTATTTTCAAGATATGTTTTCCTTGTGTTTACTGAAAAAAGTGTAATTTTCTATACTGAGTTTTGATTTGTATTTGGAAAAAAATATACATATAGTTTGCCATACACGTATGCTCATCCTTGCTTCTGTTTGTCCTTATGGGTGACTCTAGCTCATAGGTCAGTGAACAGCCAAAAGTGTCAGTACATCAAGTAAAATATTACATGCGTCCATCTATCCTTCACATAAATCCTGGTTACTGTCGCCATAGATTTCTCCATAGAACAGGAATCATTATGCTTCAGAGAGAGGGGAGAAAGAGGATACTGGGAGGGGAGAAGGAGTAAAGGAAAAGCACAGTCATAATTGAGCTATAAAGAACACTGTTAGCAGTAAATGGTCCACATCACGTGATGAGTCAGCAGTTTTCTAAATCCTATGAGTCAATAGTTTCTGTGACAGGGTTGGTGTCACCCATGGACAGACACAACACCAAAGGTCAAAACACAAAGACTGGAGAATTTGGTTACTTCACAACCAACAATGGTTTGACCAGGTTCATAGGGAGATAAGATACAAGATACATTTAATGATGGCCGCTACCATGAGTCATATTGGTATGAGTAGTGCAGAGTTATAAACTATTTTGTTTGTCAGTGACTGAGGCAGAACGTTCCTAATGTATGTTTAACCAAGACTGTCTTAGAGGTGTAAAGAACAGAGTGTCCCAAGACTGAGACCAAGACCTGCATACTCAGTGGTCTTGGGAGACTCTGATCTTGATGAGGTCTCAACTACAACACTACTACGTCTACAAGCACATCAATACTCTGCTCTTAACCTGAGTAAACACATATATTTCAAAGAAGGCAACTCCATGTAAACAGCAGCTACTGGACTTCTTTGCCAGAATAAAGTCATTTTCAGGGAAAGGAATAGACCGGTTAAGATGTGGAGTATACAGACATGGAAACACCTTACTGATAAAAGATCAGATATAAAATAGAACATGTTTTGCTGCATTTTTCCACACTTGCCAGTTGTAGTTGCCAGTGCCACTTATTTCTAGTGACTTTGGGCTTGTTTTCAGAAAGTCTCTTTTGAATACAAGCAGTCTAGCATCATCACTTTTTTAATATGTAATGCCTTTATCTCACGGAGTGGCAAATGCTGGTGAACAAGGCAATTTTGAGGTTTTGTCAGGGTTCATATAAAAGGTTGCCAAACAGGTTTTGGTTGTTTTTTTTTTGTTTTTTGTAACACATGTCACTACAGTTCTTTTTAGTTCACCAAGTAGTGAACACTATCAGATACTCACTAGATGGTCTGACAGACAGTCTGGGGTTTTATTATGTGAATAACTTTGAACAAAATCTAGTCTCCCAGTCGGCACCCCACCGACCAAAAATGTTACTAAACGACACATTGTAGCCTATTACAGCATAAGTGATGACAATTTAGTCTTGCAATTAGTTTATACTTGCTGTAAAATCTGGGCCTGTTTAGATGAACACAAAGCTGATATCCTGGCAGGAACTGAAGGAAGTCATAAACTTACTCCACAGTTCTCAGTCTCCCTCTTGTTTTAGTTTTTATTGCAGCCAGGCTTGAAAGGCCCAGATTTTTTCATTAAAGTTATCAGTTTCTCTGTGTACTCAAAGAGATAAACAAAACAGTTCGCGTTCTGTGAATGTCTCCTCTTCAGATATTTATCCATCACTGTTTTTCATTTAGTCAGCACAGCCTAGTACATCTTAACAATGTCACGCCGCGCCATTCATCAGCGGCGCCACCTGCTCACGCACCTGCTACTCGTCAGCGGCGAAGGATAAAAGCCGCCTCGCCCTGAGCGTCGGCCTGAAGCCGTAGACTTCATTTCCTTTGTATGGACTTCTACCACATTCTCTTCAGCATCCTCATCTCCGGTAAGAAGTTCACTTACCTCATCTCTCCAGTCTGCTCCCCTGTGCACAGGTGGATTCCTCGGCGGCGGACAATCCCGTCCCTCGTCTCTCCTCGCTGCTGCACCGAGCCCTGCAGGTGGCTGTCTCCCGGGCTTCCATCCCTGAAGCGCCAGTCATCTGCCCAAACAAGTAAGCTTCTCTCCCTCGCCTATTCTCCTCCCGTGTTGGTGTGTGCTCATCACCCTGTGTCTGATTTCTCCCATAGGGTTGCCGGCTGAACGGTCTCCTGCCTCTGGGTCCGAAGCAGACGCCACCACCAACACATTAACATTCCGCAGACACGCACCCAAACATCCCTGTTGTTAATAAACAGTTTGAACTACTCTGAGCCTGTGTGTGTGCGTCTCCTGAGCCGAACGTTATGTCAGTACGGCTTCAGCAGAGCGGCTCGGCGGACGGCGGGCTCGCACGCCGGTTTACCATCCTCGAGGCTCAGGTGGATCAGATTGTTTATCAGCAACAGGTGGTTCTTCATCAATTATTAGAACTGACTAACCGATTGAACCGCTTGGACCCCCAACAGCCGTTCCTCCCGACTCACCAGGGTGGCGCGGCTCCTGCTGTTCCAGCGGCCGTCCAGCCGGCTCCAGTGGCACCGGTTCGGCTCACGCCGATTCCGACCCCCGCCCGCTTTAGCGGTAAGCTCGGCGGAGCGCGGGGGTTTATTATGCAGTGTGAGTCCGTGTTCCACCGTGTGCCCGGAGATTTTCCCTCGGATCACAGCCGAATTGGTTACATAGGGAATCTTCTGGAGGGGCGTGCGTTAACCTGGACCTACGCCGTAATGGCGAGGCCCAGTTATGCCACCCTCACCTATGACCAATTCGTGAGGCGCTTTCTGGAGGTCTTTGACCACTCACAAACCGAAACGGTCCAGGTCGATCGGCTTCTCGCTCTCCAGCAGGGAAGCCGGTCGGCAGCGGACCACTCGGTCGACTTCCGGGTAGCGGCGGAGGAATTGGGCTGGGAGGAACGCTCCCTCTGTGGCCTGTTCCTCCGCAGCCTCAATAGTGATCTGAGGGATGAACTGGCTGGTCGGGATATCCCTGGGACGCTAGCGGAGCTGACATCCTTAGCGATAAGTTTGGATAACAGGCTGCGCGAGCGCTCCTCGGGGCGGAGGTCTTCTTCTTCTCGCCCTCGTGGAGCCTCGCCGCACCTGTTCCAAGCTCGCCCCCTGGCGGCGCCGCCAGCATCGCGCCCCGAGGAGTTGGAGCCGATGGTGACGGGCTGGACTAAACTTTCCCCTGTGGAGAAACAACGCCGCCGTGAGTTGGGCCTCTGCATGTATTGCAGAGGCGACCAACACACCGTGGAGCGTTGTCCACGGAAAGCCAGTCGGTGGGGTCCGCGAGTCACTGTTGGAAGCCTCGCGGATGTCAATCGGTTAGGATCACTTACTCAATTGAAGCTGCCCATCCGTTTCTGCCATAACCCTACTGGGCACCTCACCCACGCACTGGTGGATTCGGGCGCAGAAGGCAGCTTCATTTCACAAGGCCTGGCAACCCGATTGGGCATCCGCTGCCAGGCACTCAACACTCCCATCTCCCTAATCCACCTCTCCCGTGCCACCCTCGGGAGAGTGACACATCAAACTGTTCCCCTACCGGTCATCATCTCGGGAAACCACCGGGAGGAAATGACCTTTTACGTCCTTCCCAACTCTGTGTCGCCCGTCATCCTGGGGTATCCCTGGCTCCGCCTTCACAATCCGGTCCTGGATTGGAAATCAGCTGGGATCTCGGCATGGAGTACGTTCTGTATGGGCACCTGCCTTCAGTCCGCTGCCTGCTCTCCGTCCGCTCCTCCCCCTGCTACGGACGCTGCACCCCCGGACCTGTCTCTGGTGCCCCCAGAATTTCACGACCTGGGTATAGTGTTCAGCAAAGCGAAAGCTATGTCTCTTCCCCCTCATCGGCCCTATGACTGCGCCATCAACCTCCGCCAGGGGGCTCCCTTACCTTCTGGTCGCCTTTACAGCCTGTCTGCGCCGGAGAAGGAGACGATGAACGCCTACCTGAAGGAATCATTAAGTGCTGGGATTATCCGCCCATCATCGTCACCCGTGGGGGCAGGGTTCTTCTTCGTGGGGAAAAAGGATGGGTCCCTCCGCCCTTGTATCGACTACCGGGCCCTCAACAATATCACGGAGAGGGACCGTTACACCCTGCCTCTCATGGACACTGCCTTCCACTCCCTCCAGGGGGCGACCTGGTTCACCAAGCTGGACCTACGCAGCGCTTACCACCTCGTCCGGATCCGGGAGGGAGATGAGTGGAAAACGGCCTTCCGTACCCCGAACGGCCACTTTGAATATCTGGTGATGCCGTTCGGGTTGACCAACGCTCCTGCAGTCTTCCAGCGCCTCATTAATGACGTCCTCCGGGACTTCATTGGCCTTTTCGTGTTCGTCTACCTGGACGATATCCTCATCTTCTCCAAGTCCAGGGATGAGCACCAGGTCCACGTGAGGCGGGTCCTCCAAAGGCTGCTGGAGAATCGTCTGTACGTTAAGGCGGAAAAGTGTGAATTTTACGCCAGGAGTACATCCTTCCTGGGGTTCATCATCGCCCACGATAAGGTGCTCCCCGACCCAGAGAAGGTAAAGGCGGTGGTGGAATGGCCCACACCTGCATCTCGGAAACAGGTGCAGCAATTTGTTGGCTTCGCCAATTTCTACCGCCGCTTTGTCCCCAACTTCAGTGCCATCGTGGGACCACTGACCCGCCTCACGTCCCCGAAGGTCCCGTTCCGGTGGACCGAAGAGGTCGCTGCCGCCTTTGAGGCGCTGAAGGCGGAATTCTCCTCCTCCCGGGTCCTTCGCCAGGTCGACCCCGCGCTGCAGTGCATTGTAGAGGTAGACGCCTCGGACACGGGAGTGGGAGCAGTGCTGTCCCAGCGGTCACCGGACGATGGCGCCAAGCGACCGTGCGCCTTCTTCTCCCGGCGCTTGTCCCCGGCGGAGAGAAACTACGATGTGGGGGACAGAGAGCTCTTGGCCATCAAGCTCGCCCTGCAGGAGTGGCGCCACTGGTTGGAGGGGGCAAGCCTGCCGTTTGTGGTCCTCACGGACCACAAGAACCTGGAATACTTACGGTCTGCCAAGCGCCTGAACGCCCGCCAGGCGCGCTGGTCCCTGTTCTTCGCCAGGTTCCAATTTTCCATCACCTTCAGGCCTGGCTCTAAGAACGTCCTGCCTGACGCCCTCTCCAGGCAGTTCGCCCCCGTGGAGTCGGAGGAGGCGCCCCACTCCATCCTGCCCAGGTCGTGCGTCGTGGGAGCCATCTCGTGGGACATTGAGAGCAAGATCCGGAAGGCACAGGAGGTGGAACCTGACCCTGGCGGCGGACCGGAGGGGAGGCTGTTCGTGCCATCCGCGGTCCGAGGAGAGGTCATCCACTGGCTCCACACCTCCAAGCTCACCTGTCACCCTGGCACCTCCCGGATGATAGATCTCCTCCAACGGTCCTTTTGGTGGCCAGGCCTGCGGAGGGATGCAGCCCGCTACGCCCGGGCTTGCCCAATCTGTGCCACCTGCAAGTCGGGAAATGCCCCTCCAGCGGGTCTGCTCCAGCCCCTGCCCGTCCCTGGCAGGCCCTGGTCGCACATCGCTCTGGATTTCGTCACCGGACTCCCCATCTCCAACTCCTATGACACCATCCTGACCATCGTGGACCGCTTCTCCAAGGCCGTGCACTTCGTCCCCCTGCGAGGCCTCCCTACTGCCCTGGAGACGGCGGACCTCCTCGTCCAACACGTGGTCAGGCTGCATGGGATTCCGGTGGACGTGGTCTCGGACCGGGGCCCCCAGTTTTCATCTGAGGTTTGGAGGTCTTTCTGCAACGCCATCGGAGCCAAGGTGAGCCTCTCCTCTGGCCATCACCCCCAATCCAACGGGCAGTGTGAGAGGACCAACCAGGAGCTGGAGGCTGCGCTCCGCTGTGTGTCCAGATCCAAACCCGCGTCCTGGAGCAACCATCTTGCCTGGGTTGAATATGCCCACAACACCGCTCGCTCTTCTGCTACAGGGATGTCCCCCTTCAAAGCGTCCCTGGGTTACGACCCCCCGCTGTTTCCGGAGCAGGAGAGTGAGGTAACTGTCCCGTCAGTTAGGGCCCATCTCAGGCAGTTCCGCTCCACCTGGGCTGCCGCGCGCCATGCGCTATTGCGCACAGCGGAGCGCAACAGGACTGTGGCGGACTGGCGTAGGAGACCTGCCCCGGCGTACAGAGTTGGGCAGCTTGTTTACATTTCCACCCAGGACGTCACTCTAAAAGGCGAGAGGAGAAAGCTGGCACAGCGCTTCATGGGTCCCTACCCCATCACCCGGATCATCAACCCGGTGGCTGTGCGCGTGGCTATTCCCCCCTCCCTCCGCATTCATCCTACTTTCCACGTGTCGAAGGTGAAACTGGCGGTTACTGACCCCCTTTGCCCTCCTCCTGCAGCGCAACCCGCGCCCCGGATGATTGGTGGCCATCCGGCCTGGTCCGCCTCCTCCATCCTGGACTCCCGGCGCCGGGGTCGTGGGTTGCAATACTTGGTGGACTGGGAGGGCTATGGGCCCGAGCATCGACAGTGGGTGCCCCCGTCGTTTGTGTTGGACCCATCGCTCATCGCGGACTTCCACCGAGCGCACCCGGATAAGCCATCGCCAGGAGGCGCTGCTAGAGGGGGGAGTACTGTCACGCCGCGCCATTCATCAGCGGCGCCACCTGCTCACGCACCTGCTACTCGTCAGCGGCGAAGGATAAAAGCCGCCTCGCCCTGAGCGTCGGCCTGAAGCCGTAGACTTCATTTCCTTTGTATGGACTTCTACCACATTCTCTTCAGCATCCTCATCTCCGGTAAGAAGTTCACTTACCTCATCTCTCCAGTCTGCTCCCCTGTGCACAGGTGGATTCCTCGGCGGCGGACAATCCCGTCCCTCGTCTCTCCTCGCTGCTGCACCGAGCCCTGCAGGTGGCTGTCTCCCGGGCTTCCATCCCTGAAGCGCCAGTCATCTGCCCAAACAAGTAAGCTTCTCTCCCTCGCCTATTCTCCTCCCGTGTTGGTGTGTGCTCATCACCCTGTGTCTGATTTCTCCCATAGGGTTGCCGGCTGAACGGTCTCCTGCCTCTGGGTCCGAAGCAGACGCCACCACCAACACATTAACATTCCGCAGACACGCACCCAAACATCCCTGTTGTTAATAAACAGTTTGAACTACTCTGAGCCTGTGTGTGTGCGTCTCCTGAGCCGAACGTTATGTCAAACAAGGTCATTAACCTCCATTAAACACATGAAGAAGAAGACAGCAACTATACTGCATTCAAACTATACCACCTAATGACATGGAAGAGCCCCAACAGAACCCATGTACAACAATGGCAAATTATTTGCAATTTGTTTTGGACCAATTAAGAAGTGAAATTAAACAGTTTCTTTCACAACCCTGAATGTTTTCTCACAGAACCCCCTCCTCTCCTATAGGAACCCATTTTGAAAAACACTGGTTCAGTGAACCAGGTGGGAAAATGGATGTCTAGTGGGATGTGATTTATAGAAAACTAGTGCATACCCATGCATGCCCGTAGAAACCCGTGCATATGCCCGTAGAGGGGATGCATTGGAACAGAATTCTTGCCAGTTACAGGACAGTTGGTATAGCAACACAGCACTAAGTGGCAATCACATGTGATGGCTTTTGTATGCAGCAAAACATAAAAATCACACATAATATGCCCTGCCATCTGGGGCTGTTTGCCCCTGCTTGTTACTTCTTCTCCTGCCTGTCACTGTTCTGTGTTATGTTGCTTACCTGTGTCTATATGTCTTGTAGGGAGTCATGTGCTCTGTCTATGTGCCGTCATATAGACATCATCTGGTGGGTCTTCTTCTTCTTCGTTCAGACCACTGAAGGGTCTCCTCCTGTCTCAGATGACTGTGTTGTTCACAGTCATGCCTGCAGCGTACTGATGGAACCTGAGGTGTTTCATGTTCACAGCATCTCTTCTGACATGCAGCAGTTCTCTTCATTCTGTTGCTCTCCATCTGGTGGGGCTTCTTCTTCTTTGTTCAGACCACTGGTTGAGGGATAGGTGTGTCGTAATTCCAGTTCATGGACACGATCCTGAAAAAGTGGCTTTCAACCCTGTTCAGGAAGGCCCGTGCATGCCCGTAGAAACCAAGAAACCAGAGCACCCGGAGAAAATCAACGCTTTGCTTGGCACTTTACACATTTGTAGTGTAGACTGGCATTCGTCAAGGTTACACATTTGCCGTCATGTAGACATGGTGAGCCGGCCTATGATAACCTGAGTTCATAGGACGCGCTATGATGATGAGGCAGAGATCATAGGTGTTGTGTATGTAAACCGGCTGTATCAGTAAGATGGCAGCCAGGTTGGTCATGAGTTAGACCGGGGTGGCTACTGCCGGCTTCCGGTGGTGATGCTGCCCCTGGTATAAAGGTGTGGGCGGAAGAGACTGTGCCTCTTTCGTCGGTGAGCCACCTGGTCAGCAGGGTGGATGCCGTAAGCCTCTTTATATGCATTGACTATTTATGTAATAAAGCTCCGTAAAACCATAAACAACCGTGTGCTCATTTACCATCAGTTATGGACATAACATTTGGCGACGAGGTAAAAGCGGGAATGGATATCGTTTGTGCTGAACTTCGGCCATTTCTGGAGGCCCCAGGCACGCTGCCTGTGCCATGGCCTCACTGGTTCTCATCTTTTACCAACTACCTCGTGGTCTTGGACCTCGGTGAGCATGAAAGGCTCTGTGCGAGGACACTGTTAATCCATATGTTGGGCACCGAGGGGCAGAAAGTGTTGGACAGTCTGGGTGGGGCCGACAGTTTCAACGGCGTGGTGGAATTAATGGCATGCCATTTTCGCTCTGGTGATAGTGTCACAGTCCGACACATCCATTTTCGACAGCGCCACCAGCGTCTGGGGGAGCCGGTATCAACGTTTGTGGCCGGGCTCCGCAGGCTGGCGAAGGGATGTGAGTTTTAACACCTAGAGGAAGACATGATTCGGGACCAGTTAGCGGAACATGTTCACAGTGAAGCGCTCTTGTCCAGGTTGTTGAAGTTCCCAGGAGAGTTGACGTTGACCACGGCTGTTGAGCTCGCCCAGCGTTTTGAGGCAGCGAAGATCATCGCGAGGGTCTTCGGAGCGAAGATGATGCTCGCGCGAAGGCACCGAATTGGGACCCTAATGACAGTGACGCTGGAGATGACTCATATGCCACAGTGGTGAAGATATGGTCTGACCCTGGCACGCCCCGTTGTTATGGATGTGGGTCCCCTGTTCATCGCTATAAAGCCAGTGTGTTCCCAGCGGCAAGAAAGCAGTGTGGCAAGTGCAGTCTGCGTGACCACTTCGCCAGGATGTGCAACAACTTTGTACGCAGGAGCCGTAGGAGATACCCAGGTGCAGCGAAGAAGTCTCCCACCATTGTGCATACGGTCTCCCCAGCGACCACGGGGAGGATCGGTTGTGATGTCATGCTCAGCAGTGTCATGGTTCCACTGTTGATTGACGCTGGTGCTGTCATCTCAGTGTTGAACATGATGACCGTGAACAGTCTGTTTCCTCATTGTGCCATTTATCCACCAGAGAGAGACTATTATGGCTATGGACTGGATAGACTGGCTGTGATGGGCTTTATGGAGGTACAAGCCCATTACGGGTCAGTCGTGGTGCCCCAAGCCCGCTTTCATGTCACCGCTGTGGGCGTCAACATCATGGAGTGTAACCTATTTTATAGCCAGGGTTTTTTGGTTGCCAACGTGTCGGGTGAGGAATTGTCGGGCTGTGGTCTGTGGAACCGGCCGACTTCGCTGATGGATGGCGTGGAGATGAGGGAATCAGACTAGTTGGACATGTGTCAAGAAGGAGAGCACATTCGGCATTACGCAGGGATGCCGTGGGTAGGACCCGATGCCGGTCTGTCTGATTCCCAAACTGGGGGTGCGGACTGGCACGACAGGACCTCACGAGCAGCCTATAAGGATGAGGCGCCCACGCTGGATCCAGAAGAGTAGGATGAGTGAGCGGTTTGTTTCATCGCTCGGGAGATCGGTCAACCATGGATAACACGGACTGGGCCCAAGAGTCGACCGGACCATTGGTGGAGACCAGTCAGACCCATCGTCATCGGAGGAAGAAGTCACGGGCCTCCCTGCAGGTCAGCGATCTGGTGCAACCGAGGGTTGAGGCCCAGATGAGAGGAGAAAAAGGTTTGCGAGAGCAGCGCGACAGGAGAAGACGGCTTCGAGTGGAGGCCGTACAGAGTGACGGGTTTCTGCGCTTGTCTGACCAGACCTGTAGGCACCCGAATGAGCTGCGCAAGGTGGAGGAGACGGGACAATGCGGGGGGAGCCCGGAGGTCAAGAGACAGAGGCGTTGGGGAAAAGACCCGCCGGAGGACTGAGAGAATTATTTTATTTTATTTGACTGTGTCTTTTCTGCTCAGTCCGGTTGTTTTCTTTTCCCAGTTTTTGTTTGCCTGTTACTGGTTGGTACCCTGTTGAAATTCAAAAAATGTAAGTGTGTGAAATTATGAGAAATTATGGGTATTTGGAAATTTTGAGCTCTTTGTATGGTAAATTTTCTACGGTAATTATGGTATTGATTTGTGATTTTGACCAGTGGGGCTCATCTGTGTAAATTCATTTGAGTAAATTATGTGCTATTTTTTGTGATTAGAAGTTTTATTAGGATATTGGTTATGTGCCCGCTTTGGGGTGGTGGGGTATATTTGACCCTGTTAATTTGTTTACATACCCAAAGGTTTTATAGTGCCCAGTGTGTGAGGGTGTTGGGGTGGGGGAGGCCGCCAGTAGCTAGTCTTTATCTTATGTTTGTGTGATATGCGTGGAGCTGTTCTGGGGTTATTTTGGTTTTATTTTGTTTTATTCTATTAGGTACACGGCTCAGTGTGGGGGTGCCAGTAGTCTACCCGGCCCCCCGGTTAGTTGTGTGCATGGATAGATTGTTTATGTGTTTTGTGATTATTGTGTTTTAGTGCGTGAGTCGGGATACACATTTTGGGGGGGGGGGGGCATCTATCTGTGTGCTTGGCATTTTTTGAAGGGGGGTGGAATGTTGTGTATGTATACCGGCTGTATCAGTGAGATGGCGGCCGGGTTGGTCATGAGTTAGACCGCGGTGGCTACTGCCGCTTTCCAGTGGTGACGCCGCCCCTGGTATAAAGGTGTGGGCGGAAGTGACTCTGCCTCTTTTGTCGGGGAGCCACCTGGTCAGCAGGGCAGATGCCGTAAGCCTCTTTATATACATTGACTATTTATGTAATAAAGGTCCATAAAACTATAAACAACCATGTGCTCATTTACCATCAGTTATGGACATAACAATAGGCCGTCCTATGATGTCCTAGAAACGTGCTTTAAAATCTGTCGTACCCTATGCTGATGAAGGGTGTCCTCCTGTCTCAGACCTGTGCGATGTACTGCTGGAACCTCGGGTGTTTCATCTTCATGGCATCTTTTCTGGCGTGCAGCAGTTGTTGTCATTCTATTCCTCTCCATCTGGTGGGTCTTCTTCTTCTTCTTCTTCTGGCATGGACTCACTGTATATGACATCATAAAGACATGAAGGCAGCCTTGATGTATAGGACATCATAAAGACACATTTGTCTATGTGCCGTCATATATGTCACAACTCGCTCCCGCCTGTCATCCGCTCCAGCCGTGCGCACACCTGGGCTTCATCAGGCTGCCGCTATTTAACCTGCTCTGCCTGCAGCCTCGGCCTGGAGCTGTCAGCTCTTCTCCACACTCAAGCTCTGCGTTCGCCTACTCCTCTCGGCCAACGCCGCAACACGTCGCCCTCAAGTAAGGTACTCTTACCTGTTCTCCTCAGTTCTTCCCCTGTGCACAGGTGGACCCTCCTGGCGGCGGAATTTCCCTTCGTCGCCTTTCCTCTCATCCTCACAGCATCGAGCGCAGCTGGGCACTGTCTCCCAGGCGGGAGCTTCTCTTGCCAACGCCAGCCACCAGAACATCTGCAAGTAAGCCATACTATTACTTTCACCACCTTGCTGAGACAGTTGCCCATCCTCTGTTCTCTGTTCTGTCCTCAAGGTTGCCTGGCTGTACGGTGTCTGTTCTGCCCTCGGTGCTCTCCTGTCCCCAAGACAACATTCACATCTCCCACTCATTCATCCATACTCCTGCTGTTGAATAAAACTCTTAAAGTAGAACTGAACCCACCTTTTTGCCGAAAAAGTAGAATAGCAGATTAATTCCTTATTACCTATTGTATTTTTCAACACATAAAAGAAATTTTTAGGCCGTGCGATGGCCAAGCTATAAGCCGATAAACTTTTGCCTCTGGCTGGCAGTGCCAAACAAACCGGAAGTAGTGCAGACGACGCTGCGTGACGTCACGAGTGTGACCCTTATCAAAACAACAATGGCAGATGATAGCAGTTCCAGCAGTCAAGAACACCAGAGTTTTCAGAGTGAAGAGGCATTCAGGATCGGTGACGAGACAGAGGAGGATGCAGGAGTGTCAAGTGAACAGGAAGAGAGCGAGGGAGGCATCGAACCGTACAGATTAGAGCCAGAATTTTCGGGGGATTCCGGCACTGACTCAGACCGCAGCAGTGATGGGGAGGAGAGTCGCTTATTGAATACAGAATGGTGAGTCTTTACTTTGGCATGTTTGGGGTGTCAGGATAAGGAAAATTAACAATAAAAAAGAAAGGAAAAAAAAACCATCAGCATTTTTCCAACTTATTACAGTGATCCCTCACTTATCACGTTTAATGGGGACCAGAACCGACCGCGAAAAGTGAAAAACCACGAAGTAGCGTCACCCCCCCCAAGGGCGTCACAAGCACTATTTTGCACAAAAAGGCACAAGAGAACAGCGAAAAGTGCCACTAAGCAACACGAGCGATAAAGGACAATGAATGCGGTCTTCCTTCGCTGGGTATGGGCGCTCGGCAGGGAGCGAAGCTGGGTAAAACGTCTCGGCCAATCAGCTTGCGAGGTAAAACGTCTCGGCCAATCAGCTTGCGAGATTCCCGAGCGGTGAAGAGGTGGGCGGAGAGGAGTGGAACAGTGGTCAGAGAAGTGGATTTTGAGTTGTGCGGGCTCTCCGTGTTGATACCTGATGTTCTAATGTAGAAGGCTACATTAGAACATCAGGTATCAACACGGAGAGCCCGCACAACTCAAAATCCACCTCTCTGTCCACCGCTCCACTCCTCTCCGCCCACCTCTTCACCGCTCGGGAATCTCGCAAGCTGATTGGCCGAGACGTTTTACCTCGCAAGCTGATTGGCCGAGACGTTTTACCCAGCTTCGCTCCCTGCCGAGCGCCCATACCCAGCGAAGGAAGACCGCATTCATTGTTCTTTATCGCTCGTGTTGCTTAATGGCACTTTTCGCTGTTCTCTTGTGCCTTTTTGTGCAAAATAGTGCTTGTGACACACTTGGGGGGGGGTGACGCTACTTCGCGGTTTTTCACTTTTCGCGGTCGGTTCTGGTCCCCATTAAACGCGATAAGTGAGGGATCACTGTATATCTAGAAATGCATCGCTTCCCGGTCGCTTTTCCTCCCCCTTTCTTTTCTTTCGTCGCCATGACAGCTTTCCTTGGCCACTGAACAGATCTTCCCAGGTGTTGGAAGTGTTTTGTAGTCGACTATCACGACAAAATGCACCAAAAACAACCAGTGTCGACGTGCTCGCAATGGTAAACATGAGGACTGGGTCACACTCGTGACGTCACGCGGAACTCCAGCTGCACTTCCGGTTAATCGGCGGATTCGTCTGATTTTTCAGGGCGGGAAATTCAAAATCGCGATTTTCTCCAAGATTCCGGGATTTGTGGAGGGGGTGCCAATGATAAATTATCTTTATAATTGTATGTACTATCACCCAGTGCCGTTCAATGCCGTTCAGTTCAGTTCACCTTTAAATCTCACTCGAGCCTGTGTGCGTGTTTCCTGGGCCAGAAATCATGTCAATACGGCTCCAGCACAGCGGCCCAGCGAACAGCGGGCACGCACGCCGACTCTCCAATCTCGAGGTTCGGGTGGACTTAATTGTTCACCAACAGCAGGTAATCCTTAATCAGCTTACCTCCATTAACAGCCGGTTGGATCGCCTCGATCCTCCGCAGGCGCTCCCTCCATCTCAGTTCGGTGGGCCAGCTCCTCCCGCTCCTCAGGCCAGCCCCTCCGCCCCGTGTCCGCCGACCCGTCTCACCCCAATTCTCACTCCCGCGTGCTTTAGCGGAAAGCTCGGCAGAGCGCGTGGGTTTATTCTACAGTGTGAGACGGTGTTTCAGCGCGTGCCCGGGGATTTTCCGTCAGACCAAAGCCGAATTGGGTATGTTTCTAATCTTCTGGAAGGGTGAGCGTTAGCCTGGGCTTACGCCGTTATGGCGAAGGCCAGCTACGCAACCTTGACCTATACCCAGTTCGTGCAAGATTTTCTCGAGGTCTTTGTTCATTCGGATCACGATAGCGTGTTGGCCAAGTGGCTTCTTAGCCTTCTCCAGGATAGCCGCTTAGCGGCCGACTACGCTGTCGACTTCCGGGTGGCGGCGGAAGAGGTTGGTTGGTGTGATGCTGCCCTTTGCAGTCTATTCGTCTGAAGTCTAAATTCTGATTTGCGGGATGAGTTGGCCAGCCGGGAACAGCCGGATCGGCTGCCAGAATTAATTTCTTTGACCATCAGTTTGGATAAGAGGCTTAGGGAACGGGCCGCCGAGCGGAAACCATTCAGCCGCTCGCGCGGAGCTCTTTCCCGCGCTCCCCAGTCTCGCCCCCTGGCGTTACCTCCTCCGGAGGCCGCCGATGATCCTAACGCTATGATCATCGGGTGGGCTAGACTTTCCTTAGCGGAGAAACAGCACCGCCGGGAGTTGGGTCTCTGCATGTATTGCGGAGATGACCAACATCCCGTGGAAATCTTCCCGGTGAAGCCAAAAGGGGAGGTCCGCGAGTCAATGTAGGGGGCCTAGCGGACGCTTCCCAGTCTAATCCCCTCTCAAAATGTCAGGTTCAAATTAGACTCTGCCACAACTCCATTGGTCACGCATCTCACGCTCTGGTGGACTCGGGGGCAGAACAATGTTTTATTTCTAAGAGCCTGGCAACCCGCCTGGGCATCCATTGCCAAGCCTTGCCCACTCCCCTTCATCTTGTCGCCCTGACCAGTTCTCCCATGGAAAAGGTTACTCATATTACCAAACCCATCTCCGTCATTATCTCTGGCAACCATTGTGAGGACCTCAGTTTCTATGTCCTTCCCACCTCGGCGGCGCCCATCATTCTAGGCTACTCATGGCTATGCCTCCACAACCCGGTGTTTGATTGGCAGACCGGGTGCATCTTATCGTGGAGCACCTTCTGTTTGGGAACCTGCCTCCAGCCTGCGGTCTGTGCCCCGTCTGTGCCTGCACCCGCCCTTGACTCCACCCCGCCGGACCTCTCTGCTGTGCCACCGGAGTTTCACGACCTGGGCTTGGTTTTCAGCAAGTCAAAGGCGTTATCCCTCCCACCCCATCGCCCATATGATTGTGCCATTGATCTCCTGCAGGGGGCGCCCCTCCCTTCTGGTCGTCTGTATAGCCTTTCTGCCCCAGAACGGGAGGCCATGGACACCTATATTCGGGAATCCCTCAGTGCCGGAATTATCCGCCCCTCTTCATCCCCCCTGGGTGCTGGGTTCTTTTTTGTGGCGAAGAAGGATGGTTCTTTGAGGCCTTGCATTGACTTTAGGGCCCATAATGACATCACGGTTAAGCATCATTATACGCTGCCGCTCATGGACTCAGCCTTCAATTCCCTCCAGGGGGCGTCCTGGTTCTCCAAATTGGACCTCCGCAGTGCTTATCATCTTGTCTGGATCCGGGAGGGTGACGAGTGGAAGACGGCCTTCCGAACGCCCAGCGGCCACTTTGAATACCTTGTCATGCCGTTTGGGCTCACCAACGCTCCTGCTGTCTTCCAACGCCTGATTAATGACGTTCTTCGTGACTTCCTGGGGGTCTTCGTTTTTGTCTACTTGGATGACATTTTGATCTTCTCCTGGTCTCGGGAGGAGCATCTGGTCCATGTGAGGCGGGTCCTGCAACTTCTTTTGGAGAATAAACTTTACGTCAAAGCTGAGAAGTGTGAATTCTTTACCAATACCACCTCTTTCCTGGGTTTTATTGTTTCGCACAATCAGCTCCTCCCCGACCCTGCCAAGGTTAAAGCTGTGGTCGAGTGGCCTACCCCCTCCTCTAAGAAGCAGGTTGAGCAATTTTTGGGGTTCGCTAATTTTTACCGCCGTTTTGTCCTTGGTTACAGTGCCATCACCCCCCCTTTGACCCGCCTCACCTCACCGAAGGTGCGCTTTCAGTGGACGACGGAGGCGGAGACAGCCTTTGAAACCCTCAAGAAGGAATTTGCATCCTCCCGGGTCCTTTCTCTTGTGGATCCTGAGCGACAGTGTTTTGTCGAGGTGGACGCGTCTGACACTGGGGTCGGGGCGGTCTTGTCTCAGCGCTCTCCGACTGACGGGGCACTGTGCCCCTGCGCTTTCTTCTCCAAGCGTCTCTCCTCGGCCGAGCGCAATTATGACATCGGCGACAGAGCGCTCCTGGCCGTGAAGCTTGCGCTGCAGGAGTGGCGTCACTGGTTGGAAGGGGCGGCTCAGCCTTTCGTGGTCTGGACCGATCATAAGAACTTGGAATACATCAGGACGGCCAAGCGCCTGAATGCCTTCCATGCGCGTTGGTCGCTGTTCTTCGCCAGGTTCAGATTCGCCATTACTTACCGCCCAGCTTCCAAAAATAAGAAGTCTGACACGCTGTTCAGGCTGTTCGCCCCTGAAGCCCCAGAGGAGGAGGTCCATACCATCGTTCCCGCTTCGTGCGTCGTAGGGGCCATTTTCTGGGCCATCAGAGATAAAGTCCTGGAGGCTCTGGAGTCCAAACCTGATCCTGGCAGCGGCCCAGTGGGGAAATTATTTGTGCCCTCGTCAATCCGAGGTGACGTCATTCACCGGGCTCACACTTCTAGGCTCGCCTGCCACCTTGGTGTCTCCCGGTCTGTTGATCTTCTCCAGCGATCCTTTTTGGTGGCCCGGACTCCGGGAGGATGTCTCCAACTATGTGCGTGCCTGCCCGCAGTGGGCCATGAATAAGTCGTCTAATGCTACTCCTGCGGGTCTTCTCCATCCCTTGCCGGTCCCCGGGAGGCCCTGGTCACACGTTGCCTTGGACTTCGTCACCGGTCTGCCGGTCTCCAACTCTTTTAACACCATCTTGACTATTGTAGACCAGTTCTCCAAGGCAGCCCACTTCGTGCCTCTCTCTGGGCTTCCTTCGGCGCGCGAGACGGCCGACCTGTTGGTGCAGCATGTGGTCAGGCTGCATGGCATCCCCACTGACATTGTCTCTGATAGGGGGCCACAATTTGTGTCTAAAGTCTGGAGGAGCTTCTGCACCGCGCTGGGGGCCACTGTTAGCCTGTCATCTGGACATCATCCCCAATCCAATGGGCAGTGCGAACGCACCAACCAGGAGCTGGAGGCTGCTTTGCGCTGTGTCACCTCCTCTAACCCCTCTTCCTGGAGCATTCATCTTCCCTGGGTGGAGTATGCCCATAACTCCACTTTGTCTTCAGCCATTGGGATGTCCCCCTTTCGGGCATCTTTAGGTTACGACCCTCCGCTGTTCCCTGAGGAAGAAGGTGAAGTGGCAGTCCCCTCCATCCAGGCCCACTTGAGACGGTGTTGACGACTGTGGACCAAGATGCGTCAGGCCCTGATTCATGCCGCATCACGCAATGCCAAGTCTGCGAATCACCACAGGAGGCCTGCGCCACGCTACCAGGTGGGTCAACAAGTATGGTTGTCTGCCCAGAATATTAATCTGAAGGGGGAGAAGAAGAAATTGGCTCAGTGCTTTGTTGGACCCTACCCTGTCACTGAGGTGGTTAACCCGGTGGCTGTGCGTTTGGCGCTCCCCCCCTTCCGTGTTCATCCCACATTTCATGTTTCTCAGGTTAAACCTGTGGTTTCTAACCCTCTCTGTCCTTCCCCCAGAGTACCCCCCCCCCCCCCCCAGGATGATCGATGGACACCCGGCATGGAGCGTCACTTCTATCTTGGACTCCCGACGCCGGGGCCGGGGGTTGCAGTATTTGGTGGACTGGGAGGGTTATGGTCCTGAGCACCGATGCTGGGTGCGCCCTTCCTTCGTGCTGGACAAGCAGCTCATTGAGGTGTTCCATCGGGCGCATCCCGACAAGCCAGCGCTAGGAGGCACTGCTCGGGGAGGGAGTACTGTCACAACTTGCTCCCGCCTGTCATCCGCTCCAGCCGTGCGCACACCTGGGCTTCATCAGGCTGCCGCTATTTAACCTGCTCTGCCCGCAGCCTCGGCCTGGAGCCGTCAGCTCTTCTCCACGCTCAAGCTCTGCGTTCGCCTACTCCTCTCGGCCAACGCCGCAAAACGTCGCCCTCAAGTAAGGTACTCTTACCTGTTCTCCTCAGTTCTTCCCCTGTGCACAGGTGAACCCTCCTGGCGGCGGAATTTCCCTTCATCGCCTTTCCTCTCATCCTCACAGCATCAAGCGCAGCTGGGCATTGTCTCCCAGGCGGGAGCTTCTCTTGCCAACGCCAGCCACCAGAACATCTGCAAGTAAGCCATACTATTACTTTCACCACCTTGCTGAGACAATTGCCCATCCTCTGTTCTCTGTTCTGTCCTCAGGGTTGCCTGGTTGTACGGTGTCTGTTCTGCCCTCGGTGCTCTCCTGTCCCCAAGACAACATTCACATCTCCCACTCATTCATCCATACTCCTGCTGTTGAATAAAACTCTTAAATCTCACCCGAGCCTGTGTGCCTGTTTCCTGGGCCAGAAATCATGTCAATAGCGCCGATCGAGGAGCTAGCCAAAGCGCTAAAAATAGCTTTCACTACTGCGCATGCGTGTGTTTACTTGGCTGAAGTAGGACAAACTTTCTGGGCCACTGCATCGCGTGAATGGAGCAAGGCAGGTGTGCCTGAGGGGAATTAACTTCACAATGGCTATGCAAATGGTGTCAAGTGAGACTGAAGGGACTATGAAGAAGACAGGTGCGACTAGACACTGCTGCTATGGTCTTTGCAACAGTGATAGCAGATACAACGACCGTGAGCACATGAAAAATGTGGGATGGATACCATTCCCCAAATCTAAACAAAACTTTGAGAAATGTTAAAAATGGGTCAGAGCTTGCAGCCGTGAGGGGTTTACTGTTGAAAAAGTGAAAAAATGAACAGGACGTTGTGTCCTGAGATGTTTTGCACTTTTGGCACTGTGAATTTCACAATTTTGTAATGAAATTCAAAAATAAATAAAATTAATTATACTAAGAGTGCACTGCTATGGCATAAGAACCAGCCATTTACTATGCATCAATTTATTGAGTATAAACATGCTGGATTAAATTATATGAAAGACAAAACTGAATAAATTATTTATTTATTTTTTTTGGTTCAGAGGGATAATTATGATAATTAAGACAGCACAACAATTTGTTTTAACCATGTCAACGAACAGAAGCCTAGTGATGCTTACAAAGCTTGTAATACTACTATGTAAAACAGTACATGTAGGCCTACATCCACCCCTGGCCCAGCTGTGCTGAACACTGCTGAAATCACAATTTCAAAACAGTGAATGGACAGTACTTTTTATTTTGCACCCCCCATCCATTTTCAATATATAGATCTGCATCAGATTTGGTTCCTAGTCTTACATTAAACTCAATAGCACACAATTTCTAGTCTATGTTGTTATGATAAAACATACATGGTAGTACTCACCTTTTCACAAGAGTAGGCTTGTTTCCCGACACTGGCAACCCACGACATTCCAACCATCGCTTCAGTTGGACCACAGAATGTTGAGAAATGTCACTGTAAACAAAGGCAGCCCCTGGGACTTCGCTTTCTAACAGTTTTACAAGTGGGAATGCAGTATCACTCGCCATTGCTCCACCGGTAGGACAGGGTTTTGTTTGTCCGACCTTGTGTAGCGCTGTGTACCACGTGACTACCACCGCGAAAACTGATGACGTAGTCCTCGATCGGCGCTATATAGGCATCGCGAGTCGTCCTATGATGCCTGACTTCATGGTCTATATGACATCATAAAGACACATTTGTCTATGTGTCCTATGATGCCTGAGTTCATAGGACGTCCAATGATGTTCCGGCAGAGATCATAGGCCATCCTATGATGTCCTATAAACGTGACAGACAGACACACACAGAGATTTCTTGCTTTTACAGAGTGATACCAATAAACCATGGTCAATAGGCAGTAACACCGTGGGCTCTGAAGCCATTGGGCTCAGAAACGTGATCGGTATCCCAGCCAATAACACAAAGCTGGGTTGCACCCAAAGACCTGATTTAGTGATGAAGAGCTTTACCAGCTTCTGCCCATTCTGAGAAAAATGTAAAAAATAAAAATATTTCTAAGTCAAGTGAGATTTTAATAATTTTAATGTAATCATATGACCAAAGAAAGCATTTTAGAAGGTTAAAAGCCACAAAAACATATTTTATGCAATGGAACCTTTAAAGGAAACAGTATTGAAAAAGTGTCAAGTCCAAAAATTAAAATGTTAGGGATATTTAAAGGATACTTCTTCTTCTTCGTCGATCGCTTAAAGGATTCTAAATCATGCATGCTGTCCAGGTGCGTGAAAGCTTTCAAGGTTTTAATATCAACAGAATGTATCGCAAGCTGACCAAAATCTTGCACATTATGACTTTATTGAGAAGAAGAGAGTCCACCGGGGCTTATTACAGTCTAACAGAGACCTGGCAACTGTCCCCACAAGCCCTTTAATTTGAAAAACGTCCCCTACCATATTGGGTTTGATGTCATAACTCCATCTGGAGCCATTTTTGGGCAGCCATTTTGTATCCCCCCTGGCAAACATTTCAACAGTGTTTTTATCTGGGTTTTGGGGGGGAAAATCTTCTTATATGATCTTCCATCTAATCGCACAGAGACCGTGGTTAAGATCACTATGCAGTGGCTGACAGTGACAGCGTTTGGTTGGGTTAAATACTCTTCTCAGCAGGTAATCACCCTGTTGACTGGTAACGTATTGCTACAGGTGAAACCTTTTGTTAATTTTGTTCTTGTTATTCTTCATCTCCCTTTGTTTACCCTTACTTTCTGTCATTCTTCCAAACTTCTCGCCAGGTCTTTCAAGGTCTCTTGTGCCCTGTCCTTCTCATCTCTCCTCCTCCCCTTCTTTGTCTTTTCACTACTGGCCCCTCGCCATCCCACCATGCCTTGCTCCTCTCCAGTGTTTCACTCCTCCTCCTCTCTGTCTGCATATGCCATGAATCAGAATAGGTTTCTACGGGGAACAGCTCTGAATATTATCTTAAATTTTTCATTCCTCATCTCTGCTGCTAGTTTTACCCTCAATTTGTTGCCCAGAGCCAAAAAGCAGCATGGGATTCATGAAACGTGTACACGCCACAGAAAACGCGATTATAGCCTATCCATCTCTCTTTCCATCATTCTCTCTTACTATCCAAAACAACTTGGGAATCATGAAACGTGCTCACACCTCAGACTTCTGAGCACTTCTTTTTCTCTGTCTCATCTCCTGTTTCTCTCACCCTACCCCACCCCCTCTTTTTCCTCCCTTTCACTGCTTTTTAATTCATTTTTAGCTCTGACTCAACTCTGTATGTTATCGCTCCTTCTCTCTACAGTTTGGTGTCTATTTTTCTGCCTTTCTTCTGTACTTCCCTCCCTTATGCACAGAGGTAATTCTCCCCGTCCTCTCCAGAGCCTTATTCATCACCATCATGTTTTTTTTTCCTCTCCTAAATACAATATACATTCATGCTGATAAGTACATAACCTGCATATTAGTGTCACCACTTCTGATCAAAAGAGAAAATGATAGCATTTTGGTTGGGTAAGGCAAAGAAAAAGGAATAAAGATAGAGATGGAAAGACATGTGATCCAAACATAACTTGTCCAAACTTTGGTGTAAAATATTAGCTGTTTGCTTACACCTTGATGTTCTTTTAAAATACAATGGTTTGTTAAAAGCAATTAAGATCATGGGCTCTATTACAGCAGTCTGAAGCGGGTATTTGCACCATACTTTGCGCCTTGTGCTTCATTAGTTTCTGTCAGTGCATTGCCTGGTTTTCCGCTGTGTGCCCTCGCCACCAAATAAGGAAATGACTGTTAGCTTGACTTCCTCTGGTAGAAGGGGACTGATTTAAAGTGTGTAAGGCTCAACGCAAAGTTTGGTGCATTTGTATTAAGGTGCATTTTCTTCCAATATGCTTTTGATCTGCAAAAAGCAGGTCTATAGTCAGCAGCCCATTATCACCCTCTATTTCAGCAGTGTGTATAAAAGTTGTGAACATGCACAAATGCCTCAACCCACACTGGGGCTAGAATTTCTCTCACTCATACACCACTGAGCTGCTCCCGATTTGGGGTTGCCATAGCGGATCATGGGTCCACATATTGATTTGGGAATGATTTTACATCGGATGCCCTTCCTAAAGCAGGAATTTACTGGTTTTGTGCTTCCCCTGTGCTGGGTAACCAACTTTCCTTTCCCCATTCTATTTTATGGTCTTTGGTATGACCCAGCTGGGCCTTGAACCCACAACCTCCTGGCTGTGGGCCGACTGTTCCACCACTAATCCACCAATTTCTCAATGTCCATTATTTTGCTAGACTGATTTTATAAAAATCTGTCATAATCCCTCACCTGATCATTCATTCATTCATTCATTCATTCATTCATCTGTCCAGGGTGTACCGTGCCTCTCTGGGGGTGATGCAGGGATAGGCTCACCCAAAGATAAGTGGTAGATGATGAATGATTAAAAATGAAAGTAGAAGCAGGCGTTATTTGATCTCTCTGTCTCCCCAGTGTGAACAGGGCTGTAGACAAGGAGGTTTAAAAGCTCCTGTTAAGCTTCTTGCTGTGGACTGGTCTTAAATTTTCATTTTTTGAATGATCTCACATTGTCTCCAGTGCAAAACAGATTTGTCCTCCCTTTTAAACACTGTCACGTTACACCGCATTCCAAATTATTATGCAAATGATATTTGTGTCTGATTTTCCTAAATAGTCGATGCAAATAACAAGCAGTATAATTTTCAAGTCATCAACTGTTAGAGCATAATTCAAATTTTATTGAACAAACCTCCCAATGATAACTATTTTTTTGCAAAAATTAAAAAAAAAATGCACTGTTCCAAATTATTATGCACAACAGAGTTTCGAAACACTTTATTGGTTGTAAAGAACTGAACATGGTCATTTGTTGAATTTGCAGCATTAGGAGGTCATATTTACTGAAATCAAAAGCTATTTCAATCAAAAGCATCTTAACAGGCCAAGTTACATGTTAATATAGGATGCCTTCTTTGATATAACCTTCACAATTCTTGCACCCATTGAATTTGTGAGTTTTTGGAGAGTTTCTGCTTGAATTTCTTTGCAAGATTTGAGAATAGCTTCCCACAGCTGCTGTTTTGATGTGAACTGCCTCCCACCCTCATAGAGCTTTTGCTTGAGGATGCTTCAGAGGTTCTCAATAGGTTGAGGTCAGGGGAGAATGGGGGCCACACCATGAGTTTCTCTCCTTTTATGCCCATAGCAGCCAATGACACAGAGGTATTCTTTGCAGCATGAGTTGGTGCATTTTCATGCATGAAGATAATTTTGCTACAGAAGGCACAGTTCTTTTTGTACCATGGAAGAAAGTGGTCAGTCAGAAACTCTACATACTTTGCCGAAGTCATTTTCACACCTTCAGAGACCCTAAAGGGGCCTACCAGCTCTATCCCCATGATTCCGGCCCAAAACATGACTCCACCACTTCTTTGCTGATGTTGCAGCCTTGTTGGGAGATGGTGGCCATCCACCAGCCATCCACTACTCCATCCATCTGGACCATCCAGGGTTGTATGGCACTCTTCAGTAAACAAGACTGTTTAAAAATTAGTCTTCATGTATTTCTGGGCCCACTGCATCTATTTCTGCTTGTGAGCATTGGTTAGGGGTGGCCATAAATTAGGTTTATGCACAACTGCAAGCCTCTGGAGGATCCTACACCTTGAGGTTTGTGGGACTACAGTCACCAGCAGCTTCAAATACCTGTTTGCTGCTTTGTAATGGCATTTTAGCAGCTGCTCTCTTAATCCGATGAATTTGTCTGGCAGAAACCTTCCTCATTATGTTTTTATCTGCACAAACTCGTCTGTGCTCTGAATCAGCCACAAATTTGGCATTAAACAACCTCTAGTGGTCATTTAAATCATAACATGAAGTGATATGGTATAGCGTTGCAGTTTCAATGAGTGTAAAGAAAATCCTCACCTTTTCCTAACCTTATGAGGACAGCTTATTAAAGATTTCTCCTGACCCACCTCTAGTTATTAGAGGAGGCTGACATTGCACATGTATAATAGCACATATCGCTATAGGTTATGTGGTAATTTGCAGCTCTGAACTCCTAAGAGTTTAACTTTTACAGGTCCTAAGGTGGACTAAGATAAGATAAGATAAGATAAGATAAGATAAGATAAGATAAGCCTTTATTAGTCCCACAATGGGGAAATTTCAGGATTGCAACAGCACAGGGATAGCAACACTCAGAGCAATAATCAGAAGGCAAGAGAAAAAAAACAAACAAACAAAAAAACAAAAAAACAAGAGCAGCAAGTTTACATATGTACATATAAATATAAATATATATATATATATACAGTGGGGTAAAAAAGTATTTAGTCAGCCACCAATTGTGCAAGTTCTCCCACTTAAAAGATGAGAGAGGTCTCCAATTTTCATCATAGGTATATCTCAACTATGAGAGACAAAATGAGAAAAAAAAAAATCCAGAAAATCACATTGAAGGATTTTTAATGAATTAATTGGTAAATTCCTCGGTAAAATAAGTATTTGGTCAATAACAAAAGTTCATCTCAATACTTTGTTATATACCCTTTGTTGGCAATGACAGAGGTCAAACGTTTTCTGTAAGTTTTCACAAGGTTTTCACACACTGTTGCTGGTATTTTGGCCCATTCCTCCATGCAGATCTCCTCTAGAGCAATGATGTTTTGGGGCTGTCACTGGGCAACACAGACTTTCAACTCCCTCCAAAGATTTTCTATGGGGTTGATATCTGGAGACTGGCTAGGCCACTCCAGGACCTTGAAATGCTTCTTACGAAACCACTCCTTCGTTGCCCGGGCGGTGTGTTTGGGATCATTGTCATGCTGAAAGACCCAGCCACATTTCATCTTCAGTGCCCTTGCTGGTGGAAGGAGGTTTTCACTCAAAATCTCACGATACGTGGCCCCATTCATTCTTTCCTTTACACGGATCAGTCGTCCTGGTCCCTTTGCAGAAAAACAGCCCCAAAGTATGATGTTTTCACCCAGATGCTTCACAGTAGGTATGGTGTTCTTTCTCCTCCAAACACAACAAGTTGAGTGTTTACCAAAAAGTTCTATTTTGGTTTCATCTGACCATATGACATCCTCCCAATCCTCTTCTGGATCAGCCAAATGCTCTCTAGCAAACTTCAGATGGGCCTGGACATGTACTGGCTTAAGCAGGGGGACACGTCTGGCACTGCAGGATTTGAGTCCCTGGCGGCATAGTGTGTTTCTGATGTAGCCTTTGTTACTTTGGTCCCAGCTCTCTGCAGGTCATTCACTAGGTCCCCCCATGTGGTTCTGGGATTTTTGCTCACCGTTCTCGTGATCATTTTCACCCCACGGGGTGAGATCTTGCGTGGAGCCCCAGATCGAGGGAGATTATCAGTGGTCTTGTATGTCTTCCATTTTCTAATAATTGCTCCCACAGTTGATTTCTTCACACCAAGCTGCTTACCTATTGCAGATTCAGTCTTCCCAGCCTGGTGCAGGTCTACAATTTTGTTTCTGGTGTCCTTTGACAGCTCTTTGGTCTTGGCCATAGTGGAGTTTGGAGTCTGACGGTATGAGGTTGTGGACAGGTGTCTTTTATACTGATAACAAGTTCAAACAGGTGCCATTAATACAGGTAACGAGTGGAGGACAGAGGAGCCTCTTAAAGAAGAAGTTACAGGTCTGTGAGAGCCAGAAATCTTGCTCGTTTGTAGGTGACCAAATACTTATTTTACTGAGGAATTTACCAATTAATTCATTAAAAATCCTTCAATGTGATTTTCTGGATTTTTTTTTTTCTCATTTTGTCTCTCATAGTTGAAGTATACCTATGATGAAAATTGGAGACCTCTCTCATCTTTTAAGTGGGAGAACTTGCACAATTGGTGGCTGACTAAATACTTTTTTGCCCCACTGTATAAAAAGACACACAGTGCGGAGCATTGTAGCTGGATGGAATAAATATGTAGATATATAAACACACCCAGTGCGGAGCTGGCTATGACAACCTTGGTTCCAAGGTTGTCATAGCCAGGAGCGGCACTGGGGTTAAGCTCCCAATGCTCATAAAATGCTCCTTACGGCGTGCGTCTTGAAAAGCCTCTGACAACTAAGTCCAATTCCTAGCCTGCCCGTGTGGTTTAGTCTCTAAGCCCGGCGGAACTGCTTTTACTAATAGGAGAAGGGGCGAGGGCGGTTCTCTGGCGCCTTAAAACCAGATGCTTCGGGTAGATGGTGGCTCGTCAACCTGGGAAGGTAGCCCATCTAGGGGAAGGTAAACCCTGATTTCAAACCTCCGCTGCCTTGCGGCACACCCGGTCACGGGAAAGGCTTCGGGAGTCAACCCTGAGGAAAAATCCGGAGTCGGAGCCCCTAAGGCAGTTCTCTGTTGTGCTCAACATCGTTCTGGCAGCTCCTGCGACGGTGCTGGTGCCAAACTATAGCAGCCCTGCTGTTCCTTTGGATTCATCAGTGACGTGGAGAGGGGGGACATGCTGCATGGGTGACATCTTGTCCTCCATATCTTCCTGCCCAGGCTTGAATCCTACCAACGCCCAACGCTGGAAGGTAGAACACCGGTGCGCATCGGCCTGTTCAGCCACAGGCAGTGCTGTTCCAGCAGAGTAGATGTTTAGGATTCTCTTCCATGGTCATCATAGACCGACGGAGGCCGACAAGTGCGGAGCATTGTAGCTAGATGGAATAAATATGTAAATATATGAACACACACAGTGTGGAGCATTGTTGCTAGATGGGATGAAACAGCACAACCGTCTACTTAGTTATCCTACATGGTATGATTATGTACCCATACATATTCTCACCCTCCATAGCGACCGGTATTTTCCTAGTTGTATGCCGGAGGGGACCATTGTATAAGTCTATTGCGTCTTTTGCATTCAAAACTATTAGGTTGTCACGTCTTTTTGCTATCTCTGCGAGCAGCCCTGCTTAGGTTATACAGTCTGACAGCCGTAGGTAGGAAGGACCTGCGAAACCTCTCGGTTGTGCACCTGGGATGATGTAGTCTGCTGCTAAATGAGCTCCTCAGTGCATTCAGTATGTCCTGCATAGGGTGGAACTCGGACTCCAGCAGAGATGACAGTTTAGCCACCGTCCTTCTCTCTCCTATCTCCTCCACTGGGTCAAGGCGCTGCCCCAGGACAGAGCTAGCTTTCTTGATCAGTTTGTTCAGTCTCTTCCTATCGGCTGCCGTAATGCCACTGCCCCAGCATACCACTCCAAAAGTGATGGCTGATGCCACCACCGTGTCATAGAATGTCTTCAGCAGTGCCCCTTGTACACCAAAAGACCTGAGTCTCCTCAGTAGGAGCAGCCTGCGCTGTCCCTTCTTGTAGAGTGCGTCAGTATTGTGTGACCAGTCTAGTTTATTGTTCAGATGAACACCCAGGTACTTATAGGATGTCACCATCTTGATGTCTGTTCCCTGTATATTTACTGGTGCTGTGAGGGGTTGTCCTTTCCTGCGGCAGTCCACCACCAGCTCCTTAGTTTTCCTCGCGTTGATCTGGAGGCAGTTCCGATGGCACCAGTCCACAAAGTCCTGGATAAGCCCTCTGTACTCAGCTTCATCTCCATTGGAGATGAGGCCAACGATCGCAGAGTCATCACAGAACTTCTGTAGATGGCAGTGTGTTGTGTGAGAAGTCCGCAGTATAAAGGGTGAACAGGAAGAGAGCCAAAACCGTTCCCTGGGGGGCCCCCGTGCTACCGATGATTGTGTCAGACACACAGTCCCGGGTTCTCACAAACTGAGGCCGGTTAGTGAGGTAGCCCAGGATCCATGATGACAGGTGCTGGTCCACCCCTGAGCACAGCAGCTTGTCCTTCAGGATCATTGGTTGGATGGTGTTGAAAGCACTGGAGAAGTCAAAGAACATGATCCTCACCGCATTTCCGGGCTTCTCCAGGTGGGACAGAGAACGGTGAAGGAGGAAGATCACCGCATCCTCCACCCCAATGCCATGCTGGTAGGCGAACTGGAGTGGATCCATCGCTGGTCCCACCAGGGGGCGGAGGTGAGCAAGGAGCAGTCTCTCCAGGGTCTTCATCATGTGGGACGTCAAGGCCACTGGTCTGTAGCTGTTCAGGTCTTTGGGGTGGGAAGTCTTTGGTACAGGTACCACACAAGATGTTTTCCACAGCTGTGGTACCCTCCCCAGCTTCAGGCTCAGATTGAAGATGTACTGCACAATCCCACACAGCTGGTCTGCACAGGACTTGAGGAGCTTTGCACTGATGCCATCTGGTCCCGACGCCTTCCTCGCCTTGATCTTCCTCAGCTCCGTCCTCACCTGGGTCTTAGTCAGGGTCAGGTTGGGGGGCTGTGTGTTGGGAGTGGGGGGGTGTTGGTGGAGTGGGGAGTGGGCAGCAGGACTTGATGTCTTTAGAGGCAGCAGTGGTTGTTGTGCAGTCGGGGGGAGGGGGTTGGTCAAACCTATTGAAAAACAGATTCAGATTGTTCGCCCACTCCCTGCCCCCCGTGGCCTGGGGGGAGGTATTCTGGAGCCCAGAGATGGTTTTAAGGTTTCTCCAGACCCCGCTGATGTCGCTCTGTTGCAGCTTGTCCTCCATCTTCTTCCTGAAGCTGTCCTTGCCTTCTCTGATCTTTCTCCTCAGCTCCCTCTGTACGGACTTCAGCATCTCCCTGTTCCCCGACCTGAAGATCCTCTTCTTCTCTCTCAGAAGTGTTTTTATCTCAGGGTTGATCCAGGGTTTGTTGTTTGAGCAACACCGTATGGTCTTGGTGGGAACGGTGTTGTCCACACAGAAGCTTATGTAGTCCATGATGGTGTGAGTGAGGCCATCGATGTCCTCACCATGTGGATCGCAGAGCTGCTCCCAGGCGGTGGTTTCAAAACAGCCCTTTAGAGTGTCCATTGCCTCCTCAGACCATAACTTCACTGTGCGCATGGCTGGAGGTTGTCTGTGCACTAGGGGTTTGTACACCGGCCGGAGATGAACCAAGTTGTGATCTGATCTCCCGAGTGGGGGGAGTTGTAATGAGGTGTACGCCTCCTTAGTGTTTGCGTAGAATAAGTCCAGTGTTTTATTGTCTGTAGTGTGGCATGTGACATACTGGGTAAATGTGGGTAGAATGGGAGACAGTGAAACATGGTTGAAATTGCCTGAGGGTGTTCTGTCTGCAGCCTGCCGGTTACTGAATGGATGACGTCACACGCTGTCCCAGCGTTCGCCGTCGGATTTGCATAAATAACAATGCAGATCACGTGTGAGTATTCCCTTGGGAGATATGTAGGCCGCATGCTAACAGCTAGCAACTCAATGTCTTTGCTGCAGTGTCGTTGTTTAACAGTGATATGTCCCGGTCTGCACCAGTTGTTGTTAACATACATTATCACTCCACCGCCCCTTGCTTTGCCACTGTCTGGTGTTCGGTCTGCCCGTATCGCGTGGAAACCCTCCAGCTCAATGTTAGCATCTGCTGCTAATTCAGATAGCCACGTCTCCGTAAACAAAAGAAGAGAGCATTCCCGGTATATGCTATCGTAGTGGGAGATAGCCGCTAGCTCATCTACCTTTCCCAGTAACGACCGTACATTCCCCATGACAACGGATGGAAGGGAGGGTCTGTACCTTATATTTATTGTCTTCCGCCTTACTCCAGCCCGGCAACCACGGCGTTTTCGCCTCAGTTCTCCCTGTATGTCGAGTTTTTCCGTTAGCACCGGGTGGCGGTTGAGTGCTAGCAGCTCTTCCCTGCTGTACCGTCTCCTGCTATAAACAGTGGCTCCCTCCACCGGCTCGAGAGACATTTGGGACGATCTGTGTGTCCGTGATATAAATGGAGTGAAAAACCGGATCAAAAAGAGAGAGGAAGGAAAAAAAGACTCAGAATTGAGCCACTGTTGCAAAAGGCAGCCGACTCGTGTGGCGCCGGAAGTGAATAAGATGTAATAATGACTACGATGTAATAATGGAGCCAGTTGAATGCAGAGCAGTTATCAGATTCCCATACTTGAGAGGCTGCACAGCACGGGAGATGTTTGATGATGAGACTTATGAGGAGGATGTCTCATTGTATGATGTAGTCAAGCACTGGCATTGACAGTTCAAGTGTGGTCGAACATTGGTGGAAAAAGCACCCATTCCCAAGCAATCACAGTGTGCTAATGATGAAGTCACCATCCATCAAGTAACCATTTTGAAGGACCGTTGCATAGCCATTCTCCATCTAGCCCAAGATGGAAAGATGACTGTGGGGTCTGTGGAAAAAAATCATCCATGACCATTTGCATGTGCAGAAGTTGTCTGCAAAGTGGAAATCCCCAGCTGGTCACACCCTTCCAGAAGCAGGAACGACTGATATGCTCCCAGGTTCTTTTGGCCATGTGCCAAGAAAACCAGGAGAACTTCTTCACTGAAGAAGGTATGTGTCCAACCCTCGAGGGGCAAGGTCATGCTCACAGTCTTTTGGGACCAGCATGGAGTATAGAGGATCGATTTCCTGGTAAAAGGTATTACAATTACTGGGACTTACTACACTTTACTAACACAGAAATTGCGATGGGCCATCAAAACCAAGAAGCATAGCATGCTGACCAAAGGTGTCCACCTCCTGCAAGATAAACACCCTGGTTCACAGCTTACACGTTGCCCAGACAGAAACGTGACCCCGTGACTATGAAATCCTTCCTTACCCCCGTTACTCACCCAACCTTGCACCATCTGACTTCCACCTCTTCCCAACCATGAAGTCATTTTTGAAGGGCAAACACTTCCAAGATTATGAAACACTGATTTCTGGGGTAAAGTAATGGCTTCTGATGCAACTTGCAGACTTCTGCAGGCAAGGTTTTCACAGCTGTATAAAGCAATGGGATCTATGTAGAGAAAGACTAATAACTGTGACAAGTTTCATTTATCTCAACCCATGGGAGAGGAGTCAGGGGAAATCTTTAATGAGCAGCCCTTGTAAGTACTTTTTTTTTTACCACCTACAAATGTGTATTCATTGCTAAGGGTCCCTTTGCAGAGCATGGAGATCACTGGGTGACCAGTAAGAGATCAAAAATTGGCTCATTCTCTCAACAATCACTGAATGATTGTATAAAGGATGCTGAGAGATCATTGGGAGATCGATGAAACGCTCAACAATCTCATCGATTTCCCAGTGGTCTTTCAATGATCTCTCAGTAATCTTTCAGTAGAGAAAAAAAAATTCCCATTCCAAAGGTAGAGATGGCTGAGAGGTCAGTGAGGGATCATTGAACTTTTGATGAAAGACCAGTACAATTCATTGAAAGATCACTGAGAGATTATTGGGAGATTGCTGAGAGTTCGTTGAGAGATTGCTTCCCTTTGGTGATTGTTAAGAGATTGTTTTGGACTGAGTCAAATTGAGGGTCATGGAGATCACTCACGATCATTAAGATATTAATGAAAGATCGTTGAGAGATCTGGCCATTTTTTCATCACTCAGCGGCCTCTCAATAAGCTCTATTCCTGTGTAAAGGGGGGTTTACTTACTTTACGTGAATTTAAAAAAAAATAAAATGGTATTTTATGGTATTATATTGTCAGTAACAGTGTTATCAGGAAAATTAACAGACATATTGTGATTTTCATTTTTTTGTCTATATCACCCACTCCTAGTAAACTCTGTGAAAGACAGTGACATCACCACCTTTGACACTACATATGGTAGTATTTGGAGGAAGGGGAACATTCTTTGTATTTTTACATGTTAATTGGAGGACTTTTTGTAATTTAGTGACTGGTGCACTACTACAACACTTCCTTGCCCTTTGTCTTAAAGTTTGCAGATGACACAGCAGTAATAGACGCATCACTGGTGATGATGAAGCATCCTACAGGAGGGAGGTGGCCAACCTGGTGTCATGGTGTGAGGACAACAACCTCACCCTCAACACAGACAAGACAAAGGAGATGATAGTGGACATGAGGAAGGGGAGGAGACCTCATCGGCCGCTGTTCATCTGGGAGCTTGAGGTGGAGAGGGTGAGCAGCTTTAAATACCTGGGCATCCACATCAGCGAGGACCTTATGTGGGCACTCAACACCGCAGAGCTGGTTAAGAGAGCTCAACAGCAGCTGTACTTTCTGAGGAGGCTGAGGAAGTTTGGCATGTCCCCCTAGATCCTCAACAATTTCTACAGCTGCATCATTGAGAGCATCTTGACCAACTGCATCACTGCGTGGTACGGCAGCACTACTGCTTTGGACCATAAACGCCGGTAGAGAGTGGTGAAGACAGCGGAGAAGATCATCAGGACTCCACTCCCCTCTCTGCAGAGCATCTACCACCGCAGAGTCCAAAGGAGAGCTGTCTCCATCCTCCAGGACCCCACCCACCCCCAGCACAGACTGTTCACACTTCTACCCTCAGGCCGGAGGTACAGAAGTGTGAAATGCAGGCTATCCGGACTAAAAAAACTCCTTCTTTCCCACTGCCATCAGACTCCTGAATAAATAACAAACTCCGAACACAGCTTTGCAAATAGGAATTCACATACCGGTTGCTAAATTTGCACATTGCTCATTTGCACATTGTACATAGTCTCACCCTGTCTCATGTCCATATCATCTCTGCTGCTAAATTATCATGGTATAGTCTACTGGGTATTATCATTACAGAGACATTCTCACACTGGGTGCTAATTTGCACACTGTACATAAGCTTATGCCATCTCAGGCTCATATCGGGGTTGAATTGTTGGCGCTTGTGTGGTGAAGAGACTGCAAATCATTTTCATGTGTTTTGGTCATGCCCAGTTATCCACCAATATTGGACCAATGTACAGACAATATTGGGGAAAATATTCAAAATAACAGTCCCCTTTTCTTTTGTAACTTTGTATTTGGGTTTACTACCGGAATCACTGGAAAGACGAGGAGAAAAATACTTATTCACTGTTTTAATATTGGTAAGTAAAAAAGCTCTAACTAAAAAATGGATGTTGAAGGATTGTCCTACACCGGAAGATTGGATTAACGTGATTCAAGACATTTACTCGATGGAAAAGTTGACATTCGGACTGAGACAGGACATGGATGGGTTCTTGAACTTTTGGCAACCCTGGATCGCATATGTGTCTTCCATCAGATCTAATCTTTGACAAATACCATTTCAATAATGGCACCTCTCTTTGTTCCAATGCTACTCAGATGCTCTTTTATTTTTATTTATTTATTTATTTATTGTTATTTTGTTTTGTTTTTGTTTTTTGTTTTTTCTTGTTCTGTTTTTTTTTTGTTCTTTAATTCTCTTTTTCTTTCACTTAAAAAAAAGGGTGTTGTAATAATTATTCTTCCAATGTTGTCAAAAAACAAAAAAAAAAGGGAACGTGATGAAAATGTAAACAATGCAATGCTGTAATGACATGTATACCCTTTACAAAAATTTAAATTAAAAAAAAAATACCATTGTCCATTATTGTCATCCAGTGAATTTCAATTTTCATTCTTCTTGTTTCCTCTAGTTTAACTGCTTTAACTGTCTTAATTGCCTAATGTGTGTTATTAGTATCTATTAGTATTAGTATTTAGTATTAAGTTTTGTGTTTATTACCTTTATTAGTGCTTATTACTTTTATTACCTTTATTTGTGTTTATTACTTTTATTAGTATTGATGTGTATCTATTACCTTGGCACTCGTTCGGAGAGCAGAGTAAGAATTTCATTGCTCAGGAAATGTTGCACTTCTTAACTGTGCATATGATAATAAAGCCTTTGAATCTTCAGATACCTCTCAGGGTCAAGAAACCAACCAACTACAGTTCCACATTATCAAGAAAAGGTTTACTAAAGTAACATTCATATTTGGTCATTCTTGATAGAGTCAAAGCAAATCTGCCTTTTTCTTTTAAATTTTTCATTCTGGTGACATTTATGTATTTCAAAAAGTGCTAGAAAGAAATGATTGTTTAAAAAAGCATTAAGGTAAATAAAAAAATAAGGAAAATGACAGTCTAAATGTAGCTTATACATAATGCAGTTAACACTGAGGTGGCAAAATGCAGTTCTAGTTTTCTAAGATTGGTCTCCTTTTAAATCTGATAAAAGTAAACAATTAAAAAGTCATTGCTTTCTGCTAGGGATTTATACGGAAGGAAAAGAAGAATAGAATATCAGTCAGAATTACATGAGTCTCTTCACAAAGTGTTGTTTACTTGTTTTGCAAGAATTATGTATTATGTGCAAGTCAGTGTCTGCATTGTTCTTTTCTTTTGTCTCAGAATACAAGACTGTAGTTAACAAACAGCAAACTTGATCAAACTGCTGAAATTTTACAGCTGCTCATTTTGAAAGCATCCGTGTCTCATAAGCATTTGCAATTCAAAGTTTTCCACCTAAAAAATTGATACTGTATTCTTTCATTTTTAAAGCGCATATACTTGCATATGCTTGCATATATGCAAGCATTTTATAGCAATGAAGATGTTTCCAACTTCCAATAAAACAGATTTTTAAATACTGTAATGACATAAAGCCAGTGCTCCCAAAGAGAGTGAAAAGATTGAAAAATAATAAATGAGTATAGAGAATACTCTGCAAACACCCGAGAGAGGAATGGTAAATTAACATCATGTGTTGCTGTAGACAGTTTACCCATGTGACGTTAGCTGAGATGATGGATGAGTGTGGTTGTAGACAAAAAAATATGTCTTTGTGGAAAAACTTTGTGGATATCTGGTTTGTAAGTGTGCAAATATGCATAATTTTTGTTTTCATAAATTTAGAGGGCATTTGTCATAGACCCAAATAGTAATGTATGGTTTTATTTTTCTTTTATTCTATTTTACTCATGAAGATTATTCTCTCCCCTATTTGCTTAAAATCCCCTGTATTTAGAGCTACATATACACCTCATTTATGACTAAACATTTTAAGCAAAAAAGCACATTTTTTTCATGCAGATTTCTGTGTGGAGAAAAATAACTTAGGCAAATGAAAATCTTGTTTGTGTTTAATTCTTACCAGCTTTACCCACCTTACTGTTTGGATCACTGGATTTAATTTGATTTTGGATTAAGGTTTCCTCTGAGTTTACATTAAGAAAGGCAGCATAATCCGGAACCTACTGTAAGCAGGAGTCACAGGGGATGTTCATCACTGTCAGTTAGTTATTCAATCAATGAGCATGTGAGATAGTCAGATTTACAATGAAATTGTAAATTGGGATTTCAGTTCTACTGTTGAGATTTATCATCAATTCACAGTGACAACTATGTTTTTTTTCTTTTTTCAATCTTAAATATTGTGACATATTGTGAATTTTTCAAATTTTTCAAAAATGTGGAGACACTGGAGCCGATGAGGACGTAAAATGTGCCTTGCAGTTGCACCGCTGGATCTGTGACTTTTTTCCATTTTTTCTGCACCAAAATGCAAAAATTCATCTGCTCCTTTCTGTAATAGTTTTCGATTCACCTTGGAGTTATTATCTAAAGCAATATCGATGGCTGGACGGACCAAATCCAATGCTAAAGCAGGCCGTGCGAGGCCTCCACCATCTCCTGACTCCGACCCCAGCGGACAACGTGAAAGCCAAGATGCTAATGGTGCCCTGTTGCTACAAATGAAGCAGATGTTGGACATTATCACTAAATTTGACGCTATCGTATCTGAGACAGTTTAAAGGGAAATTACGGCTGCATTAATACCTCTGAAAAACAAAATTATCTCGCATGGCAATACAATAGCTGACCTCGAGCACTCGGCTGACGATCATGATGCTAAAATAATTAAACTGTAAGCTAACGTTAGCACGCTAATTACCCTGGTGGATTCTCTTTCTAAAAAATGTGAGGACCTGGAAGGACGGTCAAGATGGAATAACATCCACCTGATAGGTGTACCATAGGGCTCGGAAGGTGCTCTGCCCACCAAGTTTACAGCAAAACTCTTACAAGACCTGCTTGGGCTGGATGAGAAGCCTATTCTGGATAGGGCCCACTGCCCCAGACCGGGAGACAGAGAGCCTCCTTATCCCTTTGTCATTCGGGTTAATTTGTTCCAGGTTTGTAACCAAATTCTTCGTTGAGCCAGAACACTCACAACTTTCCTACATGGGTAAGAAGATTTCTGTTTTTCCAGACTTTACTCCGACTGTTGCTAAAAAATGAGCACCGTTTGCTAAGGTAAAGAAGGAACTGCACTCCTGTCCAAATGTTAAGTTTGGTGTAATTTACCCAGCTACACTACAAATTACTCTTCTTCCCAGCAGCCAGACCTACTGGTTTGACGACCCAGTTGTTGCAGCGGACTTCATTTACAAAAACATTAAAAAAGCCATTAATCCAGACTTGATTTATCCATCGGACTAATTTGCAGGCCAGCAGCTACAGCTACATTTCCCATGATTCCAGGAGTACTCAGGATCAACGCCGGCAGTACGTCAGTGATGGTGACTTGAGTATATCACTGCCTTTCTTTTTATGAGTCTATCTGCCCATTTCACTCCTACATTGGATCTTTAACCTCTAACTGTGTATGTCGCCAAACTGCGACATAACCCCTAGTGGTCAACAGTGGTAAAGATTTTTTTCAAGAAAATATTCAGATCAGATGTCACAGCTTTCCAAGGCTATAACCTGAAAGTGATAAGAGATAATGGCTTACTGTCAATTAGAAAGATGTAGAATATGATCCAAAGTTTCAGATAGGAGTAAATTTACGCATCTAATTTGCATACAAACAAACAAAGACATTCGTCACTTACCGGTGTCCTTTTGCGGCATTCTGGTCGCTATTTTGTCCTCTCCTGGTCATTTTAGCTTTCTCTCCTACATCCAGAAACTGTTATTGATTATTCCACCTTAATTTTGCTTTTATTCCGTGGCAATTTCTCATATATGACGACATGCAACCAGCGATTGCTGTACAGTCACATGGCACTCCGGGCGCCGGCAGGTGAACTCAATGAGCTTTGTGCTCCCTGTGTTATAAGAACATGTAAACATCTACCTTCATAAACTAAATAATCTCTTTTTAGAATCCATCCACCCATCCATCTCTTTTTAGAATCATAGTTGGCAAATTCGGGACCAAGTCCTCTGAATTTGCTCCATCTTCCTTCCGGTTCCGGCGCCACACGAGTTGGCTGCCTTTTGCAACAGCGGCTCAATTCTGAGTCTTTTTATCTTCCTTCTTCTTTCTGATCCGGTGATGGCTTTCTGATCCGGCACGCCTTTCACTCTATGTGTATCACGGACACACAGATCGCGCCCTGGGGTCTCCCGAGTCGGCGGACGGAGCCTCTGTTTACAGCGGGAGATGATGCAGTGGGGAGGAGCTAGGTAGCACTCGGCCGCCACCCGGTGCTAACGGAGAGGCTCGACATACCGGGAGAGCTGAAGCGGGAGCGACACGGGTGCTGGGCTGGAGTTTGGGCGGCGTGCAGGAAATATAAGACAGAATAATAAAGAGCGATGGCAAGAACCAAGCAGACCGCCCGTAAATCTACTGGAGGAAAAGCCCCCAGGAAGCAGCTGGCCACCAAGGCTGCTCGAAAAGGCGCTCCGGCTGCCGGCGGAGTGAGGAGGCCTCACCATTGCAGGCCCGGTGCCGTGGCTCTGAGAGAGATCCATCGCTACCAGAGGTCCACAGAGCTGCTCATCCGTGGGCTGCCCTTCCAGCGCCTGGTGAGGGAGATCGCTCAGGACTTCAGGACCGACCTGTGCTTCCAGAGCTCCGCCATCATGGCTCTGCAGGAGGCCAGCGAGGCCTACCTGGTGGGTCTCTTTGAGGACACCAACCTGTGCGCCATCCACGCCAAGAGGGTCACCATCATGCCCAAAGACATCCAGCTGGCCCGCCGCATCCGCGGAGAGAAAGCTTAGACTTTCTGCTGCACATCCACCAACCACAATGCTCTGCACTGTGTGTATATATATATATATATATATATATATATATATATATATATATATACATATATATATATATATATATATATATATATATATATATATATATATATATATATATATATATATTTATATTAATATGTACATATGTATACTAGCTGCTCTTGTTTTTTTCTTGCCTTCTGATTGTTGCTCTGAGTGTTGCTATCCCTGTGCTGTTGCAATCCTGGAATTTCCCCATTGTGTGACTAATAAAGGCTTATCTGATCTTATCTTATCTATATGCGACCGCGTATGTCCCCAATGATGGCTGTCATCCATTTTGTGTTGTAATATCAAAGACGAAGAAGAAGAGGAAGGATTTCTTTGTCTTTGGTGTATTATGTGTCATCCATGAGTCCTCCAACATGTGCCTGCCACCTTGTGAACTGGCATGATCAGTATAAATCCTCAGTCCAGCTGGGGAGTGTTTGGCAAGTTATTATCAGTTGACAGGCGCAGTGTCGTGCTCTGCCACTAGGGGCACACAAAATCACACAGCTTAAGGGTTTTCCATCCATCCATCCGTCCATCCATCTTCTACTACTTTTCCGGAGGTCCGAGTCACGGAGGCAGCAGTTCAAGCAGAGAAGCCCAGACTTCCCTCTCCCCAGCCACCTGCTCCAGCTCTTCAGAGAGGATACCAAGGCGTTCCCAGACCAGCTGGGAGACAGTCTCCCCACCGAGTCCTGGGTCTGCCCCGGGGTATCCTCCCAGTGGGACGTGCCTGAAACACCTCAAGTGGGAGGCGTCTAGGAGGCATCCTAATCAGATGCCCATACCACCTCAACTGACTCCTTTCAATGTGGAGGAGCAGCGGTTCTACTCTGAGCCTCTCCCGGCGGATTGAGCTCCTCACCCTAGCCTCACCCAAGCTTTCGAAACTGGCTTAAGGGTTTTAACTTTTTTAAATTTTCTTTGGTATTTTAGTATTTGGTATTTTGTTTTTTTTTTTGGATTGATCACAGTTTTCTATTCACTTATAGACCATTTTGTCCTTGAGCTGCTAACTAATTACCTCCGCCAAGGAGGTTATGTTTTCATCGGCGTTGGTTTGTCTGTCTGTCTGTTTGTTAGCAGCATAACTCAAAAAGTTATGGACAGATTTTCATGAAATTTTCACAAATTGTCAGAAATGGGGTATCCTACAGATGATTACATTTTGGTGGTGATCCGGATCACCGTCCAGAAGAAAACCGCCATTACGGAAAATGCGATTTTCGTGAATAACTACTGAACCACTAATCCTATCATTGTCAATCCAATTGCTTGTCATATGTTTTCATGGTCAAGGAATCTGAAAACGTACACACAAACACTGTATGGAGGGAACTGTGGCACTTGGCGGAGGTCTGCGCTCTCCGAGTGCTTTTCTAATTAAATATATTTCGCATTTGGTGCATTTTACTTTTGATTATACTTGGTCACATTTCCATGGTTTGCATGTAGTTCCCCAGTATAAGTGGAACATTACACCTAGGCTAGTTTTTGGTGTGACAGTTATTTTGTTCTGGTGGGGGGTGGGGGGATGGGTGAGGGGATGTCAAGGTGTGTATCTCAGTTGGGGAGATGCTTCTGCTACGTTTTGGGGGTTTGGTGGGTTTTATTTTTTTTTGTGCCTTTTTATTTTTTCAGCCAGCCACCGTAATTTTCAACATACCTCTTCTAGCTTTTTGCCACTAGTTTTTACTTGATGTCAGTGATTCACTCTAATTACTCACCACTGTCAGGCAGGGAGAATATTAAGTTCATAAGCTTTAACTGTAAAGGATTTAACAATCCAATTAAGTGCAGTAAGGTTTTACACCATCTTCAACATCTTGGTGCTCAGGTAGTTTTTTTTACAGGAGACACACCTCAGAATCTCTGACCATCCAAAGCTGAAGAAAAACTAGGTGGGACAGGTCTATCATTCTTCCTTCTCTGGCAAATCTAGAGGTACAGCCATTCTGTTTCACAAATGTATTTTGTTTTTGCACACTGACACCATATCTGATCCAAACGGCAGGTTTGTTGTGGTCACAGGTAACATCTTTGGTACTCCTGTCATCCTAGCCAACGTCTACGTACCTAATTATGATGACAATTCTTTTTTAAACAATTGTTTTCTTTGATTCCAGATATGTTGTCACTTTCTGATACTGGGGGGGACTGTAATTGTTGGATTGATCCTCAGTTGGACCGCTCCTTATCAAAAAATCTGTAACCATTCCAAATCAGCTAAGGTAATACAATTTTTTATGCAGGAGTTCGGGATCTCGGACATTTGCGTTGTCAAAATCCCACAAAAAGAGCATACTGTTTTTTTTCCCATGTTCATCATACATTTACTCATACAGATTTTTTTAGTTGACAACAGACTTCTCTCTTTAGTTTCTGACTGTAAATACAAAGCCATTGTTATTTGAGACCGTGCTCCAGCTTCGATGAACATACACTTTAAAAATGTACCCTGTGGAGAATGGTGAAGGACAAGGCTGAGTTTATTTCTCAAGTCGGTTTTATTCACATTCTCCAACATCTTCCAAACACAGAAAGAGAGTGAATCCCCCAACATCTGTCCCATTTATACCCCAGGACATCAAAGCATACAGTCACATTGTCTTTTAATCCCAAGTCACAATGCGTCTCCCTCCAGGTCTTCTCACCCCCACCTGGAGTCACTGGTGGTCAGGAAATCCCTCAAGGCCATCTCTTTGCATACAAAAGGCCAGATCTCACATCCTCCTGTTACCCCTAGGAGGTTCAGTCCTTTTGTTCCTCTGAGACATGAAGCATACAATAAGCATACAATAATATATATGTGAAGCATATGAAACCCACATATGTGCCCCACATGACCCCCCCAAACATCTAAGATGGAACAACATAACCACAGATTGCATGTCATAATAAAATCACTACATATCAGTCCACATGCCGCTTAGGCCTCAGTCTTCTCCCGTATTTGCTGTAAGCAGGCTTTACCGCCTCCGCAGTGTCTTCCTGCTGTGGAGCTGCTGCCTGAGGATGAGAACTGTTAGTCAATCTCTGTGGGTGTTCTGGGGAATGCTCTCTAGGGGGTCTGCCACGCCGAGGAGCCTTAGCCAACTGCACAACTCCGTCAGCTACCACAAAAGCGGGTTTGAGCCTGTTTATGCCAATCATTTCTTTTCTGCCCCCCCCCAAATCTAGCAAAAAATGCTTATCCCCTGTTTCCAGCACTCTATATGGTCCATCATAAGGTGGGCGTAAAGGTGGGCGATGGGCATCATGTCTGACAAAAACAAACTCCGCATTTTTTAAAGCCTTAGGCACAAAAACACGCGGAAAACTGTGGTGAACGGGGCCAGGTAGTGTGCTCGGGCCCGTGCTACACTGTAACCGCTGAGCCGGGGAGCACTCTGGCGCCGGATTATCTGGGAGAAATTCCCCGGGCAGCCGAAGTGGCTGTGCGAAAACTAGCTCAGCTGGGGAGGCTTCTAAATCCTCTTTAGGTGCAGAACGCAACCCCAATAAAACCCATGGTAGCTTGTCCACCCAATTTGCATCCGTAAGCGACACTCTGAGAGCCGCCTTCAATGACCTGTGAAAACGTTCGCATAACCTGTTAGCCTGCGGGTTGTACGCGGTCGTGCGGTGGATCGTTGCCCCCAGGCTGCGGGCCATCGCTGACCAAAGTTCGGAAACAAATTGAGGGCCTCTGTCGGACGTAATGTCCGACGGGACTCCAAAACGTGCTACCCATGCCATTAAAAACGCGCACGCCACCTCCTCGGCTGTGGTTGACGACAGCGGAACCACTTCCGGCCAGCATGTGGTGCGGTCAACCATGGTCAGAAGATGTGTGCACCCTTGTGGGGGCGGGAGGGGGCCTACGAGGTCCACGTAGACATGATCAAACCTTTTAGCTGGAATGTGAAACGGCTCCAAGGGAGCTCTCGTGTGTCTATGAACTTTGGCGCGTTGACAAGCCATGCAGGCTGCCGCCCACTCTCTAACTTGTTTGCGCAGGCTCGGTCATACAAATTTCTCTCCCACCATTTTGACCGACGCGCGCACTCCTGGGTGCGCCAGGGAATGAATCGAGTCAAAAACGCGGCGGCGCCATGCGGCCGGTACCACAGGACGCGGTTGCCCAGTGGAGACATCACAGATTAGGGGGGGCATACCGTCTTGCAGCACCCTGTTCTCCAGCCTTAACCCTGTTGGTCCAGACTGGAGCGCGCGCACACGTCCGCGTCGCTAACCTGATCCGCGGCCATGGCTGCAAAATCTACCCCTGCGCGGGCTGGAGCCGCCACGGCGTGCGAGAGGCAGTCTGCCACTACATTAAGTTTACCCGCTACATGCTGGATATCGGTAGTAAACTCCGAGATCGCGGCCAGCTGTCTCTGCTGCCGGCCCGACCACGGATCTGAAATCTTGGCCATCGCGAAAGTCAGCGGCTTGTGGTCAATGAACGCGGTGAAACTGCGTCCCTCCAGCCAAAACTGCAAGTGGCGAATGGCCAAGTGGAGAGCTAACAACTCCCTGTCGAATGCGCTGTATTTTCGTTCACTATCGCGCAAGGTCCTGCTGAAAAAGGCGAGCGGTTGCCAAGCTCCTGCTACATACTGTTCCACGACTGCCCCTATGGCCACATCTGACGCGTCAGTGGTGAGCGCTATGCGGGCCATTGGGTCTGGATGTGCTAACAACGCAGCGTTTGCCAGGGCTGTTTTGACTTCCGCGAATGTGCGCTCTAGCTCCGGAGACCATTCGATTTTATTTGTGGGTTTTTGTTTTTTTAGTGCAGCATATAATGGTTGCATGAGCTGCACTGCGTGGGGGAGGAAACGGTTATAAAAATTCACCATCCCCAAAAACTCCTGTAACGCTTTGACCGTTTGTGGCTGGGGAAAATTTGTTATTGCGCGCACTTTGTCAGGCAGAGGAACCGCTCCTTCTGGAGAGACGCGATGCCCCAAAAAATCAATCTGCATCACCCCGAACTGACACTTCGCTGGGTTGATTATTAACCCGTGCTCTGTCAACCTCCGGAAAACTGCCGTGAGGTGGTTTTCGTGTTCGTCTTCGGACGCGCTGGCTACCAATATGTTGTCCAGGTAGACGAACACGAAGGGGAGATCACGCAACACCGCGTCCATTATGCGTTGGAACGTCTGCACCACGCCTTTAAGCCCAAACGGCATGCGCAAAAACTCGAAAAGCCCGAAAGGAGTTATTACCGCTGTTTTGGGTATGTCCTCAGCGCACACTGGGACCTGGTGGTAACCGCGTACCAAGTCTATTTTAGAAAAACGCGCGCCCCCGCCAAATGAACTGAAAAATCTTGGCTGTGCGGGATCGGGTAGCGGTCGTGCGCTGTAGCGTTGTTCAACCTGCGGAAATCACCGCAAGGTCGCCACGAGCCATCAGCTTTCAGGACCATGTGAAGCGGTGAAGCCCATGGGCTCTTCGAACGCCTGATGATGCCCAACCTTTCCAGGTTGGCAAACTCCTCGCGCGCTATGGTCAGTTTAGCTGAATCCAAGCGCCGAGCTTTTGCAAAAACGGGCAGTCCAGTGGTAGTAACAAAATGTTCCACCCCGTGTTTAGCCACGGTCGCCGAAAATGTTGGGACCGTGAGTGCTGGGAACTGAGTGAGGAGCGTGTGGAACTTACCACTTGCAGCTGTGACATTGGCTTGTGCTGTTGGTGGGGCCACTCAAGCTGTACAGGGAATAGAATAAAAAGAGAGTGCATTAACCAGGCGTCTGTTAGCAAGATCGACCAACAAACCATGTGAGCACAAAAAATCAGCCCCTAACATGTTGAAATTGACTGCCGCTATGACAAAAGTCCACTCGAATGTGCGGCCGTGTAAAGACAGAAACAGAGTCCTCTCACCGAAGGTCTTAATCGCCGAGCCGTTCGCTGCTGACACCCCGGGACCACTGGAAGGCGCCAGCCGGTCGGCGTAGGAGGGTGTGATGAAACTCTGCTGGGAGCCTGTGTCCACGAGGAAATGCCTCCCCGAGCGCGCATCCCTCAAGTAGAGCAGCTTGTTCTCCTCTTTGAGGGCCGCAGCTGCTACCGACCCCCGGTCTTGGCGTTTTCCCGAGCTCTTGAAATGGCACGGTGGAATGCACTTGCGTGCCCTCTCTGCGAAGCGACGATGGTAGAAGCAAAGGATGTCGTCTGCTCCGTGTTTCCTGGGCCCTGCCGCCGCCGTCGTCGGTGAGTCTGGTGCTGCAGCCTCTGGCCCCCTGCCATCTCCGGACGTTGCGCCTAGCTCCGCTGCCGCGGCCGTAGCCGCGCGCCGTTTATTGGCGTTGACGAGTCGTTGCGCCTCCCAGCCCAGCTCGTGGTAGTCTCGCCGGGCCAACAGTGGTGAACTGGCCAGGGTCACTCTCACCGCTGATGGTAGGGTCCTGAGGAAAAGGTGGGTGAAGATGAAGTTATCATCTTCGGAGTCTCTCAGCCTCAACATCTTCCCCATCAGGTCTGCAGGTCTGTCGCTCTCAAATTCAGTCAGCGCCAGGAGCCCCTCTGCTCGTTCCTCCACCGAGGGGGTGAAGTAACAGATGAGTGCAGCCTTCAACGTGCTGTACTTGTCGCTGTCCGGCGGGTGGTTGATCAGGCTCTCCACTCGCTGGGCTGTGTGGTTGTCCAGCTTTGCAACCACATGGTAGAACTTTGTGGCGTCTACCGAAATCCTCCGGAGGTTGAACTGCGCCTCGACCGCGTTAAACCAGGAGCGCGGATTGTTCTGCCAGAAGTCCGGTAGCTGAACTGTGGCTGCAATCGTTTGGCTGGATCCTGACGAGTCTGGCTCGGGAGAATTGCTTCTGCTCATGATACGTCTTAGGGTCACCAGTGTGGAGAATGGTGAAGGACGAGGCTGAGTTTATTTCTCAAGTCGGTTTTATTCACATTCTCCAACATCTTCCAAACACAGAAAGAGAGTGAATCCCCCAACATCTGTCCCATTTATACCCCAGGACATCAAAGCATACGGTCACATTGTCTTTTAATCCCAAGTCACAATGCGTCTCCCTCCAGGTCTTCTCACCCCCACCTGGAGTCACTGGTGGTCAGGAAATCCCTCAAGGCCATCTCTTTGCATACAAAAGGCCAGATCTCACATCCTCCTGTTACCCCTAGGAGGTTCAGTCCTTTTGTTCCTCTGAGACGTGAAGCATACAATAAGCATACAGTAATATACACTACCGTTCAAAAGTTTGGGGTCACCCAGACAATTATTTTGTGTTTTCCATGAAAAGTCACACTTATTTACCACGAGTTGTAAAATGAATAGAAAATATAGTCAAGACATTGACAAGGTTAGAAATAATGATTTGTATTTGAAATAATAATTTTTTCCTTCAAACTTTGCTTTCGTCAAAGAATCCTCCATTTGCAGCAATTACAGCATTGCAGACCTAACATGATTGCACAAGGGTTTTCTAATCATCCATTAGCCTTCTGACGCAATGAGCAAACACATTGTACCATTAGTACACTGGAGTGATAGTTGCTTGAAATGGGCCTCTATACACGTACTGTATGTAGATATTGCACCAAAAACCAGGCATTTGCAGCTATAATAGTCATTTACCACATTAGCAATGTATAGAGTGTATTTCTGATTAGTTTAAAGTTATCTTCATTGAAAAAAAGTGCTTTTCTTTCAAAAATAAGGAAATTTCTAAGTGACCCCAAACTTTTGAACGGTAGTGTATATGTGAAGCATATGAAACCCACATATGTGCCCCACAACCCAATAATTTCTCACCATGGCGTCTTAACACTCGCTTACTTTTAAATGAAGACTTTGTTAATTTTATTTCCCAACAGACTGACTTTTTTCTCAGTCTAAATAAAACCCCTGATGTGTCTGCCTCTCTATCATGGGAAACTTTAAAAGCATATATGAGGGGAAATAACTTCTTATGCGGGACATGAGAAAAGAGTTAGGAAGCAAAAAGTAGCCGATTTAACACATCACATATTCAACTTGATAATCTTTATGCTACTTCTCCCTCCCCCCATATTTACAAGGACCGTCTTTCCTTACTGGCTGAATTTGATGTTCTTATGTCTCACCGTACCACAGAACTTTTACTGCAGTCGCGTTCTAACTTTTTTGAACATGGGGACAAGGCTGGTAAATTTTTGGCCCACCAGATTTGTCAGGCATCATCTCACCAAATTCCTAGTCTTCAAACTGAAACAGGCATCACTTTCGACCCTTTAGAAATTAATAAAGCATTTAAAGAGTTTTATTCATCTCTTTACTCTTCAGATAGGACCTCTGCTACTCATGACCTTGATGATTTCTTCAACAATTTAGACATACCAACCATAACCTAGATCAAGCAAATGATTTAGAGAGACCCATCTCACTTTCTGAACTTACTGCAGCTTTGTCATCCCTACAGAATAGTAAAAGTCCTGGACCAGATGGCTTTCCATCTGAATTTTATAAAAAAAAAAATAAAAAAAATAAAAAAAATTGGCATAAGCTTGTGCCTTTGCTACTAGACATGTTTAATGAATCTTTTCGCCTTGGCCGTCTTCCACAAACTCTTAATCAGGCTTCTATTTCGGTGCTTCTTAAAAAAGGCAAGGACCCTCTACTTTGCTCATCATATCGTCCCATTAGTCTGCTGAATGTAGACTTTAAGACATTATCTAAGCTTCTTGCACTACATCTAGAACCTGTTCTTCCATCTATTATAGTATCTGACCAAACTGGATTTATTAAAAATAGAAACTTTTTCTTTATTCTCAGACGTCTTTTTAATATTATTTATAACACTCACACAACAGATACTCATGAAGCTTTAATTTCTTTAGATGCCAAGAAGGCGTTTGATAGATTAAGAGTGGAACTTCCTGTTTTACACTTAAAGGGGACCTGTGGTGGTCGTCTAAACACATTCAACTTGAAAACATTAGGTAAAATATTCGTTATTTGGTTAAATAATTATTGCCAGCCATCTACCACCAGAGAAATATGCAAATACGACCGCCGGCATGGCCAGCCAATGAAAACTATGCGCGCAGCCATGACACATGCGGATGTGACGTCAATACGTTGCTATTGAAAAGTCAATACTCCGCCTGTACCAGCGATTAGGGTGCTTTTGTCAGTGTTTTTGTTCTGAATTGTCGGGCTCTGAGGAAGAATTCGGTCAACATGGCTACAGGTTTGAGCCAGAAAGGTCTTCTGAGGGTGAAAGTGATGAAGTGGTCCTCACACACAACGGACTTTTGTCCGAAAGGAAACGTCTGTGCCCTGTTCCGAGATTGCGCAACCACTTTTCCGCTACGATCTTCCGACAAGGTGTGTTGGGTTTGGGTACACAAAAGAAGTGTTTATCTTTGTTTTTTCGCTTATTATTGAGACATTCAAAGGCTTTACATTCCGCCATGTTGCGATATCCATATCGCATTGTATGTTTTTGTTGTTACAAGAGTGCCGAGTGTCTGCTGCTCTGTATATAGTTTTAGCGGCGAGGGAAGAGCACAGTGTCGAATCCCCGGCCGTCTGGCGGCCGTTACGACCTCAGATCAGACGAGACGACCCGCTGAATTTAAGCATTTATTTATTTTCTCCTCGTTTTAGTTCTGCATTTAATATGAACCCTGAGTTTGAAATAAACATTTGAATTTGAATTTGAATATCCCGAAAGCCACTGCTCATCCGGGCACTCCAGGCTCAGCCAATATTGATCCAGATCACGGTATCCACGACACTACATCACAGGAAGCGTCCTGGCAGGCCATGTAACCGCCAGTATGGCTGCGCGCATGTTTTGCTGACATAACTGAACCAGCACATCAGCAATGGATTTATATCGCATTGCTTTGAACTTGAACTTGAACTTAAACTTGAACTAGAACGTGAAACAGGGGCTCAATATAATATCGTTTTTTTCACGACCACCACAGGTCCCCTTTAAGGTAAATTGGGCTTTAAGACTGATTTTATATCATGGATCAAATTATTGTATACCTCCCCACAGGCCTCTGTTAGAACCAATATCACTCAATCTGACTACTTTCACCTCCCTCACTCAACTCGGCAGGGCTGCCCTTTAAGTCCCTTACCTTTTGCAGTTGCAATGGAGCCCCTAGCAATAACACTCTGAACTAATTCGCAGATCTCGGGTATTTCTTGGAACGGGGTTGAAATGAAAGTATCCCTTTATGCAGATGACCTTCTTTTATACGTTTCAAATTTACCATCCTCTATATCTGGATATTGTAGTGATGCCTAGTGTGGGTCTGCTCCGTGCTCAAGTCACTTATTATTTTCCCTATTTTCTGTCTTTATATTCAGTCTTGTTTATTATGGGGTTTATCTGTGCTTTTATTTTGACAGCACCGCGGCAGGACTTCCGCCTGTCAAGCCTGCCCGCGGCCTGCCACAGCTGTTTGTGATTAGTGAGTACTTTCTCTCCTCACCTGTTGGTTCATTAGTTTTCAGTGTTACTATTTAAGGTTGCTGTCGAGGCTTACTCCTCGCTGCGACCTACCAGACTGGAATCCCCAACCCCAACCCTTGCTCAGCGTTAGGTTTCGCCTTTGCTATTCATATGTAAGTGCTTGTATTGACTCTATTTGTTCTGTTTTCACCCTTCGAGGTTGTGTGTTCAATTGTTTGTATTTTTGCCCCTCGTGCTATGTTCTTTTTGTTCCTTCTCAATAATAAAAAAGCAAACTCACTGCTGGTGTTTGGTGCCTCATTTATGCCCTGAAAGGGGCATTCATAACAGATACAGTGGGGCAAAAAAGTATTTAGTCAGCCACCAATTGTGCAAGTTCTCCCACTTAAAAGATGAGAGAGCTCTCCAATTTTCATCATAGGTATACCTCAACTATGAGAGACAAAATGAGAAAAAAAAATCCAGAAAATCACATTGAAGGATTTTTAATGAATTAATTGGTAAATTCCTCAGTAAAATAAGTATTTGGTCACCTACAAACAAGCAAGATTTCTGGCTCTCACAGACCTGTAACTTTTTCTTTAAGAGGCTCCTCTGTCCTCCACTCGTTACCTGTATTAATGGCACCTGTTTGAACTCGTTATCAGTATAAAAGACGCCTGTCCACCACCTCAAACAGTCAGACTCCAAACTCCACTATGGCCAAGACCAAAGAGCTGTCAAAGGACACCAGAAACAAAATTGTAGACCTGCACCAGGCTGGGAAGACTGAATCTGCAATAGGTAAGCAGCTTGGTGTGAAGAAATCAACTGTGGGAGCAATAATTACAAAATGGAAGACATACAAGACCACTGATAATCTCCCTCGATCTGGGGCTCCACGCAAGATCTCACCCCGTGGGGTCAAAATTATCACAAGAACGGTGAGTAAAAATCCCAGAACCACACGGGGGGACCTAGTGAATGGCCTGCAGAGAGCTGGGCCCAAAGTAACAAAGGCTACATCAGAAACACACTACGACTCCAGGGACTCAAATCCTGCAGTGCCAGACGTGTCCCCCTGCTTAAGCCAGTACATGTCCAGGCCCGTCTGAAGTTTGCTAGAGAGCATTTGGATGATCCAGAAGAGGAGTGGGAGAATGTCATATGGTCAGATGAAACCAAAATAGAACTTTTTGGTAAAAACTCAACTTGTCGTGTTTGGAGGAGAAAGAACACCATACCTACTATGAAGCATGGGGGTGGAAACATCATACTTTGGGGCTGTTTTTCTGCAAAGGGACCAGGACGACTGATCCGTGTAAAGGAAAGAATGAATGGGGCCATGTATCGTGAGATTTTGAGTGAAAACCTCCTTCCACCAGCAAGGGCATTGAAGATGAAACGTGGCTGGGTCTTTCAGCATGACAAGGATCCCAAACACACCACCTGGGCAAAGAAGGAGTGGCTTCGTAAGAAGCATTTCAAGGTCCTGGAGTGGCCTAGCAAGTCTCCAGATCTCAACCCCATAGAAAATCTTTGGAGGGAGTTCAAAGTCTGTGTTGTCCAGCGACAGCCCCAAAACATCACTGCTCTAGAGGAGATCTGCATGGAGGAATGGGCCAAAATACCAGCAACAGTGTGTGAAAACCTTGTGAAAACTTACAGAAAACGTTTGACCTCTGTTATATACCCTTTGTTGGCAATGACAAAGTATTGAGATGAACTTTTGTTATTGACCAAATACTTATTTTACCGAGGAATTTACCAATTAATTCATTAAAAATCCTTCAATGTGATTTTCTGGATTTTTTTTTTCTTTTTTTGTCTCTCATAGTTGAGGTATACCTACGATGAAAATTGGAGACCTCTCTCATCTTTTAAGTGGGAGAACTTGCACAATTGGTGGCTGACTAGATACTTTTTTACCCCACTGTATAAGCTAAATCTGAGTAAAAGTATATTTTTTCCTATTAATAAGGCAGCTATTGTGTATCCGTTATCGGCCTTTCCTTTTAAAGTTGCCAACCACAGTTTTACCTACCTTGGTGTACAGATCACTTTAAAATTTGATGATCTCTATTAAGCTAATTGTGCCCCCTTCTATTAAAAATCCAGGAGGATTGTGAGCGTTGATCTCTGCTTAATTTATCCTTTGTGGCTCGCATCAACTGTGTCAAAATGAACATTCTTCCCCACTTTATATATTTATTTCTGTTGTGATTCCCCGTGTGCTTTCACGCAGCGCACAAAGAAAGAGACAAATCCAAACGCAGGAGATGTTGTGTGCAATTTATTGTGCAAAAATAAGGAGGCAAACAGTCCAGCAATAACATTCATTCATTCATTCATCTTCTTCCACTTAATCCTTTTCGGGTCGCGGGGGCGCTGGAGCCTATCCCAGCATCTTTGGGCGAGAGGCAGGGTACACCCTGGATAGATCGCCAGTCCATCGCAGGGCCAACACAGAAAGACAGACAACTATTCACTCTCACAATCTTACCTAAGGACAATTTAGAATCCCCAGTTTGATGCCAATTAACCTAACTTGCATGTTTTTGGCATGTGGGAGGAAACCGGAGAAATCCCGGAGTATACCCACGCAGACACGGGGAGAACATGCAAACTCCACACAGATCACTGTTGGTCGGGGGCTGGGATCGAACCCAGGATCCCCCGGCCAAGGGTGAGTTGCTGTGCTGCCGTAGTGCTAACCACTCCGCCACCGCGCCGCCCCCAGGAATAACAAATACAGTGGTACCTCTACTTACGAACGTCTCTACATACGGAATTTTCAGATTACGACATGCCTCAACGGGAAAATATTGCCTCTTGTTACGAAAGAAATTTCAGGATACGAAAGGCAAAAAAGTACGCGCTCCTCGCAGCTCCCGTAGTTTACCGAACGTAAACATACTTGTAGCTGCTCTGCCATTGGCTATCGCCTAGCATCTTCCTGGTATCCCATTGGCCACGAAGTGTTCAGGAAGTTCGGGCAGTTTTACGTGTGTGTACAGTACAGTATTAACTTGTATTCACGATGGGCCCCAAGAAAGTGATGGAGATAAGTGGAAAAGGAGAAAAGAAGAAGAAGAGAGTTTTTTTGTCCATACAAACAAAGCAAGAGATAATAGAAAGGTATGAAAAAGGGATGCGTTTGGTTGATCTCGCCAAAGAATATGGCCGTAATACATCTACGATTGGCACGGTATTAAAACAAAAGGAAGCCGAAGGATTGTTAAAAGCCGACAAAAGCAAACTGTCACGACCTGAACTATCTTTTCTCTGCGTTCAGGTTGTCCAGTTCGCTCCTGCTCCGGGGTAGTCCGTGCCGGGTCTTCCATGGCCCGCTCTTTGACAGCGCCCAGCTGATTGCCAGCTGTCTAGTTCAGCTGCGCTGGGACAGCTGTCTCCTATTTCCAAATCATCTCCCCCATTTAAGCGAGCAGCCGAGAGTTACTCGTCGCTGCGACCTCGCTATGGGAAGACGTTCCTTGTGTTCCCACGACTGTTAGCTCCTACGTCTAGCTTCAGTCCGCCGTTACCTCGGCGCTTCACCCAAAGTAAGTGTTGTGACTCGGCGTGTATTCTTCCCTCGCCGCCTCTCTAGCCTTTCTCCCTGGGTGGTATGTTTCCCTTAGTTCTGTGTGTGTTTTAGCCCCACGTGGCTCTTTACTTTTCTGTTCGTTATTTATTGTAGTGTGTGCTTTGTTAATAAACTACGCTAACTCACTGGTCGCCCTCGTATCTCCTTTCCTGGCTCGTGAGAGCCAGAGTTATGACACAAACGTCCTTGGATCAATTCTTCACAAAACGTCAGGCAAAAACTACTGATGAGAGAGAACATGAACCAAAGAAGGCAAAAGGTGACGACGACGACGATAGCAGTTAAACGGTAAATGAACATAATTTTTATTATTCTTTACTTTATTCTTTGTTTTTTTAAATTATGTACAACTCTCATTTTATGTTTATTGTGCAGTAATCTAATTGTAACATGTATTTGTTACATGTTTTGGTGCGTTTTTATGATTTATAAAAAATTTATGCCCGAATTTTGGGGGGCTTGGAACGGATTACGGCATTTACATGTAAAACGCGCCTCTACTTACGGAATTTTCACGTTACGAGAATACTTCCGGAACGAATTAATTTCGTAAGTAGAGGTACCACTGTAATACCAAAATGGCGAGGAGGCTCTGGGAAGCTCACGAGACGCTCCTCAGCTTGCCAGTGTGTAAGCACAGGGAACCCAAAGTGCTTCAGGGGGAACTGACAGCGGGAGGAAGGCAGCCTGGACACCCGAGCACTTCCAAGATGGGACTGGAAGCGGCGGGCACAGGAATGCTCACTGGAGCCGGGAACAGCAACGTCCGTGGATGGAATCCCAGAGCCAACCTGCAAGGACAGAAAAACAAGATACAAATGCTATGCAGAGCGAAGCGGTACCAGAAACAGGCTGGGCGTCTAGTCATGCATGCATAAACACAACAGGAAAACACTGTGTAGATTACACAGGTCCAACAATAATCCAGCAAGTCACTCCCGCGGTCACAGGCCTAAAATAATGCCACACATAATGACGGCAGTGAATGCCGGTGTGAGTAATGAGAGGGAGCATGTGTATGTGTGTGTGCGTGCGTGAGCAGAGGCATGAACACCAATAATGACACACAGCTGATATCACTGACAGGAGAGGGAGGCATGGCTGAGCTGTTAGGGAGCCGAGCGAACCGCAGAGGCTCCCTGAGGGCACCTGATGGCAAATAGGAAACAAAAATACACAAAAGACCAAGTAGCCACAGCGTCACGGAACTGGGTTTGAAACCATCAACCCCAGTTCATGACATATTTCAATGTATACCCCTGGTCCTTCCTGCATCCTTCTTCCGTAAAGTAGATGGCCTAATCTTATAATTTATTTGGAATGGAAAAGTTCCTAGGTGTCATGAACACTGGGCAAACAGATGGCACCAAGTGCGAGCAGTGAATTTGCATATTTAATAAGTGACACGTGCAAACACAAACACTGCAGAACAGACGAGTAAACTACGAATTCCCAGCACAGCGGGACATACAAAGAGGGAGAAATACAAACTATAAATTCCCAGCTGAGCTGGACTTACGATACAAAGAACCACGGAGACAGGAACACCATCTCCGGACGAGAACAGAAGAATAAATGACCCAACAATGGGAAAATGGAGGAACAAGGCTTAAATAGACAGTGAGAGAGATTACACCATTTGAATCAGCTGTGAGTCATGAGAGGAGAGGAGACGGGACTGACAGCTTGACAGGAACACCGCCCACTACCACAGCAAAACCCGGAAGTGCCACTGACAGCTGCAGCCCCAGAAAGCGAGAGAAAGAACACAGGATCAAAAGGTACTGGCAAAAATACAAATATAAAGCAAGAACGAAAATAAGGGCAAATAATAAACTGAAGGATAAATACAGATAACACCAAATTTATAAATGACAAGACTGTGAAGAGCGTAAACAGAGAATGAGTAGAACTAAGAAATAATACAAGATATATGAAAACCAACCAAGGATAAAATGACAGGAAACTAAGAACCCAAAAATACAACAAATACACAAATATGGAAAAAGACAATGAGACTGAGCATGGCGGAATCCCCCGCACTCAGATCATAACAGACCCCCCCCCCCAAGGGGTGGATGCCAGACACCCAGGGTAACATCTAGAGAAACAAAAAAGGACCCACCCACATAGAAGACCTACCCTACAAAAACAAGAAAACAAAACCCACCTCAGGCGGGAAGAGGGGGACCCAGGCATGGAGGGACCAAAACAAACCAGAAAAAAATAAGAAAAACACTCATGACTCACACCCAGAATAAGAGACAAAGAATACAAATGATGTTGGGAAGACGAAATGTCCAGTTTGGGTGGACTTCCTCAGTCCCTTAACCACCCAAACAATCCACAGAGTTTGTCGGGTGGTCTCCCTGAGTCCCTTAGCCACCCAAGCAAATGAAAGAGTTCGTCGGGTGGTCTCCCAGGCCTCCAGAGCCACCAAAATGGAAGGAAGGGCTCACCAGGTGGCCTCCCAGCATCCCCAAGCCAACGAGCCACGGAGCATGACACACTCCCTCTTGGAAGCAGCATTTTGAACCAGTGCATGCTGCGGACAAGAGGAGCTAAGAGAAGGGAGCCCGGTGAGGAAGATGGCTGACCAGAGGGGGAACTGAACAGGGAACCCTCCACAACCTCGGGCAGAAGAGAGGTAACCACAACGCCATCAGGCAGAGGAGAGGGAACCACAACGACATCAGGCAGAGGAGAGGGAACACGATGACATTAGGCAGAGGAGAGGGAACCACAACAATGTCAGGCAGAGGAGAGGGGACCACGACGACATCAGGCAGAGGAGACAGAACCATGACACTTTCAGACTGGCCTGTAGCACCCTCAGTGACCCCGGACTGGGATACAGCAGCACCCACGGTGCTCCCAGGCTGAGGCAAAGCAGCACCCACGGAGGCTATGGGCTGGAGCAAAGCAGCACCCATGGTGGCTCAGGGCTGGAGTAAAGCAGCACCCACGGTGGCTCTGGGCTGGAGCAAAGCAGCACCTGCGGTGGCTCCAGGCTGGGGCGATGCTGTACTTGCGGTGGCCCCAGGCTGGGGCTACGCTGCACTCATGATGGCCCTGGGCTGGAACGAAGCTGCACCCGCGGTGGCCCCGGGCTAAGGCGAAGCTGCACCCATGGTGGCCCTGGGCTGGAGCGAAGCTGCACCCGCCGCGGCCCCGGGCTGGGGTGAAGCTGCACCCGCAGTGGCCCCGGGCTGGGGCGAAGATGCACCCACGGTGGTCCTGGGCTGGAGCAAAGCAGCACCCACGGTGGCTCTTGGCTGGAGCAAAGCAGCACCTGTGGTGGCTCCAGGCTGGGGTGATGCTGTACTTGCGGTGCCCCCGGGCTGGGGCTACGCTGCACTCATGGTGGCCCTGGGCTGGAACGAAGCTGCACCTGCGGCGGCCCCGGGCTGGGGCTACGCTGCACCCATGGTGGCCCTGGGCTGGAGCAAAGCTGCACCCGCAGCGGCCCCGGGCTGGGGCGAAGCTGCACCCGCGGTGGTCCTGGGCTGGGACATGGCTGCACCCGCGGTGGTCCCGGACTGAGACATGGCTGCACCCACGGTGGTCCCAGACTGGAACATGGCTGCACCCACCGTGGCCTCGGGCGGAGGATGAGGACCTGCGGTGACCTCGGACGGAGGAAGAGGACCCACATCGACCTTGGACAGAGGAAGAGGACCCATGGCAACCTCAGACAGAGGAAGAGGACCCACGGCAACCTTGGACAGAGGATGGGGACCCACGGCGACCTCAGATGAAGGTGAGGACCCATGGTGACCTCGGACGGAGGATGCGGACCCATGGCGACCTCGGACAAAGGATGAGGATCCACGGTGACCTCGGACGAAGGATGAGGACTCACAGTGACCTCAGGCGAAGGAGGAGGGCGATCATCCGAGGATCCAGACAAGGGCTCAAGCAAGGGAGAAGACACAAACACCGGGTTACTACCACCAGTAGCAGTGGAGCCCGGTAATGAGAGCTCAGAGACAGTTGGCAGCTGTGACTGGGTCTCCCTACCACAAGCAGGAAAAGAAATCTCTAGATCTGATGATGTGAAAACAGAACAGAGCACTTGCCTTGTCTCGGACTCCACCGCCATCCAGGACTCTGGCGTTCCGGGCAGGGGAGTCTTAAGTTCCTCCATCTGAGCACTCTCTCTCAGCATGGTTACCTTAGTAGAGAAACACCAAGAAAACACTGGAGAGGAATCAGCGGCAGCAGTGGAGCATGGTGAGGAAGACTCAGGAGCAGAGGACGTCTGCAATTCAATTCTATTAAACTTTATTTATATAGCACCATTTCACAACAACAGTCATCTCATAGCACTTTCAACTGTAGGGGAAACCCCCACAATTGCAGAAAGACCTCAGCAATCAGGCGATCCCCTGTGAGCAAGCGCTCGGTGACGGTGGACAGGAAAAACTCCCTTTTAACAGGATGAAACCTCCAGCAGAACCAGGCTCAGGGAGGGACAGACGTCTGCTGCAACTGACTGGGGGGGGGGGGATAGAGAAGAAGAAAAGAACAGACATGTAGAGAGCAAGCAGCACAATGGGGACTTTATCTATGGGAGAGAACAAACAAATGTTAATGACAAGCAAAAAAAAAAAATATTTCATTGAGAGTGAAGAAAGGAGTGAAGCCCAGTGCATTATTGGAGGTCCTCCGGCTGTCTAAACCTATTAGCAGCATAACTAAGGGAGGGTTCAGAGACACATGATCCCTCCCTAATTGTAGGCTATATCGAAAAGGAAGGTTTTAACCCTATTCTTAAAAACAGAGATTGAGTCTGACTCCCGAATCCAGATTGGCAGCTGGTTCCACAGGAGAGGAGCTTGATAACTGAAGGCTCTGCCTCCCATTGTACTTTTGGAGATTCTAGGAATTACAAGTAATCCTGCATTTTGGGAGCATAGTGCTCTGTTAGAATAATAGGGTAGTATCAGATCTTTTAAATAAAAAGAAGCCTGATTATTTAGAGCTTTGTAAGTGAGAAGAAGGATTTTAAACTTAATCCTAAACTCTATGGGAAGCCAATGAAGGGAAGCCAGAACTGGAGAGATATGATCTCTCTTTCTAGTACCTGTTAAAACTCTTGCTGCAGCATTTTGGATCAACTGAAGACTTTTTTAGAGATGTTTTAGGACAACCTGATAATAAAGAGTAACAATAATCTAATCTAGAGCTAACAAAAGCGTGGATCAGTTTCTCAGCATCACTCTGAGACAAGATGCTCCTAATCTTGGCAATATTACGCAAATGACAGAAGGCAGTCTTAGAAATGAATTTAGTAAGTGAATTGAAAAACAGATCTTGATCAAAAATAACTCCAAGGTTCCTCACAGAACTATTAAGAGAAAGAGTAGCCACATCCAAACTAAGAGTTTGATTTGGAAAGGTATTTCTAAGGTTTTTTGGACCAACAAGAATGACTTCAGTCTTATCTGAATTTAATAGCAGGAAATTACAAGTCCTGCGATGGACTGGCGGTCTGTCCAGGGTGTACCCTGCCTCTCGCCCATAGATGCTGGGATAGGCTCCAGCCCCCCCGCGACCCGAAAAGGATTAAGCGGAAGAAGATGAATGAATGAATGAAAGTACAAGTCATCCAAGCTTTGATTTCCTTAAGACAGGCTTGTAACTTGGCTAATTGATTACTATCATCTGGCTTCATTGACAGGTATAGGAACTCCATGACTGAGCTTTGAGTTGAAAGAAAACTCATTATTGACATGAACAAACTGGATCCTATCAGATAAAATAAGATCTAAACCACTGCAACGAAGTTCCATTAAGTCAAGCAAAGTGTTCTAATCTATCAAGTAGAATATTATGATTGATATCAAAAGCTGCACTAAGGTCTAAAAGGACAAGTACAGAAACAAGTTCATTATCAGATGTGATCAGGAGGTCATTAGAGACCTTCACTAAGGCTGTTCCAGTAGTATGATGGATTCTAAACCCAGATTGAAGCTCTTCAAATAAACCATTTCCCTGCAAGTGGTCAAATAATTGCGTAGCAACAACTCTTTCTAGGATTTTTGAAATGAAAGGGAGATTAGAGATTGGTCTATAGTTAGCTAAAACTCCTGGATCCAGCGTTGGCTTTTTGAGTTAGGGTTTAATTACAGCAGTTTTAATAGCCTGCGGTACATGGCCTAATGTTAATGAAGAACTGATTATTTGAAGAATAAAGCTACCAATAAATGGGAAGACTTCTTTAAATAACCTGGTAGGAATAGGGTCTAAAAGACAAGTTGAAGGCTTGGATGAGGAGATTATTTTATCTAACTCTAAAAGGTCAATTGGAGTAAACTCATCCAAACAGATATCAATTGATGGAGTTGTAGTAGTTACTGTATTTAAGTTAACAGTGGGAAGAATCTGACTGATTTTATCTCTGATAGATTAAATTTTATTATTGAAAAAGTTCATAAAGTCCTGACTAGTAAGCTCTAAGGAAATGTTAGGATTGACAGAGTCCTGACTCTTTGTGGCTACAGTGCTGAAAAGAAACCTGGGATTATTCTTGTTCTCTTCTCTTAATGCAGAATAATAACTCGTTCTAGCTTTTCGAAGAGATTTTTTTTATAAATTAAAAGATGATTTCTCCAAGCTTAATAGATTTCATCTAAATTAGTGGAGCGCCATTTTCTTTCTAATTGACAAGTCTGCTGTTTTAAGCTATGAGTTTCTGTGTTGAACCAAGGAGTTAGAAATCTCTTATTAGACTTTTTCTTTTTTAAAGGGGCCACCCTCTCTAGAGTCTGATGCAGAGAAGCTGTAACACTATCTACCATGCTATCAATTACAGAAGGAGCAAGCTGTCTATGGCTTATTTCCGTTGTGTTGACACATGGCACAGAGGAAACAATCTGCATAAATTTGGTAACAACATCATCTGAGAGGCATCTGCTGTAGTAATATTTTTCTTTAGGAGCCAAATAGTCAGAAATAGTAAAATCAAAGGTTAACAGACAATGGTCTGACAGTACAGGGTTATGAGGAGACACTACCAGATTTTCTATTTCTATGCCATATGTCAAGGTCCAGTGTATGGTGGAGATAATGGGTAGAATTTCCTACTTTCTGAGAAAACCCCATCAAGTTCAATATTGAATTAAATGCCATATTAAGACAATCACTATCTACATCTACATGTATATTAAAGTCCCCTACTATAATTATTAAGCACTAAATCAGCTAAGAATTCAGCAAATTTGGATAAAAACTCTGAGTAGGCAGAGAGGGGATGATAAACTATGGCAAATAAAATTGGGTTTAACCTAAAATTGCTAACATGCCCAACACTGAGGACCAGGCCCTCAAAGGAATTAAAATGTGTTTTTTGCTTTACATTAACTAGTAATTTGGAATGGTAAATTGTTGCTACTCCTCCTCCACGACCAGAACTTCTGGGATTTTGACAGTTTAAATAACCAGAGGGAGTTGATTCATTTAAACCAACATAATCCTCTTGCCCTAACCAAGTCTCTGTAAGGGATATTAAATCAATCGCATTTAATTTTTAAATTATGAGGAGGAAGAGAGGCCAAATCATTAAATTTAGAGACTTCATGTTTAATTTGAATTTCACCAACTTTTTGTTTCATGACTTTGGGATGCTTATACATAATATTTTTATTTACTTTGGAGGGAGCAGATAATGATTCTCTGATGGGGAAGACAGGGGCTAAGTTGAGGGGTGGCGGATGAAGAGGAGCTGCAGAGAGGCCTGTAAGACTGCGACTCTGCTTCCTGGTCCCAACTCTGAGTTGTCAAAGATTTGGAAATTTCGATAAAAATGATGCCAGATTGTTAGATAAAAGAGCCTATCCCGGCATCTTTGGGCGAGATGCAGGGTACACCCTGGACAGATCACCAGTCCATCGCAGGGCCAACACAGAGAGACAGACAACCATTCACTCTCACAGTCATACCTAAGGACAATTTAGAATCCCCAGTTTGATGCCAATTAACCTAACGTGCATGTTTTTGGCATGTGGGAGGAAACCGGAGAAATCCCGGAGTAAACCCACGCAGACACGGGGAGAACATGCAAACTCCACACAGATCACTGTTGGTCGGAGGCTGGGATCGAAGGTATGCACTAGTTTTCTTAAACTGGAGAAGATTAGATTCTCTCTCAGGAATTCTTCGGATAAGTTTTGGAATATATGGGGGCCTTTTTTTGATCTGATGAAGAACACAGACTTCTTGTCCATCCCTGTCTGACAGTTTTGATCTAGGTTTGATCTAGTTTTCTTTGTCTTTTCCACTGCCTCTCTTGGATAAAGCGCGGTTGAGGTGGCTTTTCTTAGTTTCCTTTTTTCAACTCTGGTGTGCTGGCTGAATATAATATATATAATTTTTGTACTTTTTTTTTAAATTTATTTGAAAATAGGGTTTTTTGGGGGGGGTATGTTCAGAAAGTTTACGTTGTGGGTTTTGTTTCTCTTTGGTTTAATGGTTTTCTGTATACTTTTTTAATTGTAACATCATCACATATCAAAATTTAATAATGCATCGATTTTATATAGCGCTTTATCATATATACTCAAAGACGCTTTACAAATAGGTACATTATTCATTCACTCCAGACAGACAGTGGTAGTGGCAAGCTACTTCTGCAGCCACAGCTGCCCTGGGGCAGGCTGACGGAAACGTGGCAGCCAATCTGCGCCAACGGCCTTTCTGGCCACCACCGAACATTTTTTTTATACATTTATACACATTCATACCCAGTGTTATGGACACTGGAGGCAATCCAAGTGAAGTGTCTTGCCCAGGGACACAACGGCAGGATATCTGGGGAGAGCGGGATTCGAACTCGAAAAATCACTTCCGCCCTCCCAAGAGAGCAGACGCTTTTTTCTTCTCTCCTGCTGATTTTTTCCTCCCCTCCTACTGGATCCCAGCTTGCTGTTGTCTGTCTGCGTCTGACTGCGACCGCCGAAAAGAAATTATGGAGTTAATAAGCTGGGCTTTGAACACAATTGACACTATTTTTTCAACAAGGAAAAGTGCTCCGGGGGAAGCTGTTTGCCCCGCTGGAACGGCTCCAGTGGGCTATCTATGTGACACAGGTATTTGGAAAATGCTGTGTCTCTCTAATCTCTCTATCGAAGATATTGAAGATTTGTTTATCTTCGTAATCTTGGTGATTGGGATAATTCTGATTGGGACGGGAATTGTCTTGGTTTACCGCAAATTGCTGAAGATGGATTCAACCTATCAAAATGCTGGCCAGGCGAGGTGCATCCAACAAATTGAGAAACTGGAGAAGACTTCGCTCAGGTCTTTCCACGACGAGTTCAAAGCTGCGCAATGAAGGATTAATGTACTGAATCTACGGAAGAAATACAAGTCTTCTCTGTGATCAGTCCTATTTGGCATTATTATTCCCCATGAAAATTCCTCCTGGCTGTCTGCAGACTGTGTTTTTTTTTCAAAATCATGAGCACAAGGCCTTGGACAGCCAGCTGCAGCGCCAGATAAGACTGGGCACCAGACAGACAAAACATCTTCTGCCAAGGGTCCTTGGGTCTCTCTTATTATCATCAACACTGCTCAACACCGCACACACATTGATTCATGAACTGATTAAAGATATACTGTACACTGCTCTCTTGTGTCTCGTGAATTCTGAGTTGTTGCTCTGTGCTATTGAGAGATTTTTTTTCATTGTAATCACAATCTGCTTAAAAATAAGCTGTATTTTGATAACGAAGTTTTTTTTTCTCCTCCCCCCTTGTGTCGTTCCCTCCCTTCCCCTCCCTTTCTTATCTATCTCTGTTTGATGAGGCGCCTTTATGGCTGCCGTGTCGTTGTGTCGCGCGCATGCGCACCAATGTCAAGTCAGGTTCCTCGTGTGTTTTTTTACATGCTTGGCAATAAAGTTTATTCTGATTCTGATTCTGATTCTGAACTGTCATCCATCCGGTTATTAGACAACCTGCTCTACCTCCTGAGCCACTGCCGCCCAGTGAAATACTAAAATTTTACATTTTAGTATGCTGCAGTACCTGTTGTGACTTGGTTCAAATGTGGATCATATTGAAAAATTAACCAATAAACAAAGTTTTAAAAAAATGGGATTTCAGTGTTCCTGCTGTATTTTTTTTCTTTTTTCAATCTTAAATATTTGTGACATATTGTGAATTTTTCAATTTTTCACTGCTTTTGTAAGCATGAATGGCATAGGTACCACTCAAGAAGAAAAAATCTCAACTTTTAAAGAAGAGGACAACGAAACAATATAAAAAATAGCAAATTCACCAACATAAAAAATTATTTAAGTTAACCTACTTGATTAAGAAAGTCAGTCAATGCATCACATTATGTCTATGTATTTGATTGTCCAGAAGAAAGGATTTTAAAGCAGCTTTGAACAAAACATCTTTTATGTTTTTCACATCTGGAGGAAATCAATTCCACACATTAATTGCTAGACAAGAGAAAGCTGATTGTCCAAAGGAGGTTTTCCAAAATGGTATACAACTACCATTTGCAGCTGACCGTGTGAGTCTACCTGTTGATACAGCCACAAGCTCACCAAGCACTGATGGAGCAAGACTGCATGATTTTTCCCAAACTAACAAAAGATCATAATATTTTATTAGCTTATCCCAGCCTAACAACTTGTACCCTACCAAAAATGAAATCTTAGTAAGATAAAATATCTGAAATCAATGATATCTTCTTCTTCTTTTCTTTCGGCTGCTCCCTTTAGGGGTTGCCATAGTGGATCATCTGCCTCCATCTCACCCTAACCCTTGTATCTTCCTCTGTAACGCCAACCCTCTCCATGTCCTCCTTCACTACATCAGTGAATCTCCTCTGTGGTTTTCTTCTTTTCCTTCTGCCTGGCAGCTCCATCTTCAACACCCTTTGTCCAATATATCCACTATCTCTCCTCTGCACAAGTCCCAAACCATCTCAGCCTTGCCTCTCTTACTTTGTCTCCAAACTGCTCAACCTAAGCTGTCCCTCTGATATACTCATTTCTAATCCTGTCCCTCCTAGTCACTCCCAATGAGAATCTTAGCATCTTCAACTCTGCCACCTTCAGCATTGCCTCCTGTCTTTTGTCAGTGCCACTGTCTCCAAACCATACAGCACAGCAGGTCTCACAACCGTCTTGTAAATCTTCCATTTCACTCTAGCTGCTATCTTTTTGGAACAAATCACCCCTGACACTCATCTCCACCCACTCCACCCTGCCTGCACTCTCTTCTTCACCTCTCTTGTGTATTTTCCATTGCTTTGGATGGTTGACACCAGGTATTTAAACTCATCTACCTTCACTACCTCTACTCCTTACATCTTTATCGTTATACCTGACCCCATCTTGCTTCTACTAACATTCATTCTGCTTCTCTCCAGAGCATACTTCCACCTTTCCAGGTTCCCTTCCACCTGCTCCCTACTCTTACTACAGATCGCAATGTCTTCTGTAAACATCATGGTCCATGGATACTCCTGTTTGACCTCGTCTGTCAGCCTGCCCATCACCATGACAAACAAGAAGAGGGTCAGAACCAGTGGTGGACCCTCAGGGCCATCAAAGTCTCCTCTGCTGTCTAAACACTATCAGAATTACATTTACAACCTCAGGTTCAGGTTCGGGTTACTTTATTTGCACCCGTAGGTAGATTTGTTTTGAGTCAGGTGACATCCATATTTACAAACCACAATTACATTCAACATGAACACAAACACAGGCACACATGTAGCTGACTATAAACATGATAAAAGTACTCAAGGCTCCACCAATCAGGACATAAGACAAAGAGATAAGAAAAAAAACCAAGGAGATAAGAGAGAAGGGTCATATTAAAAAGTTGAAAGACTAGTCAAAGAGGTTAAAAACTCAAAAGTCTAAAACCCAATAAAAGATTTAGAACCCAAATTAAAAAAAACACAAAAATAAGTAAATATAAAATAAAATTAATAAATAGGTAACTAAATTATGTGCAATATATTGTTACATCTTGTTCAACTCTTTAACAGCAGCAGGAACAAAGCTGTTTTTTTACCTACATTTTTGTATTTGTTCCATGAGGATGTATTAATTATTCCCAATAGTCTATTCTCTTAATTTTTTAGTTATTTTGTCCAATCATATTTCAGCCATCTGTGCTGCCAGGGTCAAGCAAATCTGTCTTGGGCCTTCCGGAATTAACAGTGCAGCTCTGTAGGTTAAATTAGCTGTTAAACTTATCCTGTTGCTTTTACCAGTCAGATGTCTTCTGTAGAAGAGGGGTACGCATAGAAGACATCCAAGAACGTCGGCATTTTCACATCTTTTGATTGGATTGTTAGACTCCTCCACCCACAATACAGAGGATCCTAGCTAGCAAAATGCCAGTACAAGGACTTGCTTAAGCAGCTACAATATACTGTATCACTCTATCATCATCACTCTATTCACTTTATTAAACTCTGTGTGTCTGTCTGTGTGTCTGTCATGTTTATAGGACATCATAGGACGGCCTATGATCTCTGCCTGATCATCATAGGATGTCCTATGAACTCAGGCATCATAGGACTCATGATGCCGTCATAAAAATATTATGTCTATATGACGAGACAAATGTGTCTTTATGATGTCATATAGACCATCACTCACAATGCCTAGACTGTCTTTATGATGTCATATGGCTCATAGACAAATGTGTCTTTATGATGTCATATAGACCATCACTCACGATGCCTAGACTAATGTGTCTTTATGGTGTCATATGGCTCAGAATTGGCAAGGTGAATAAGTCGTTAGTGTCTTCCTGAACAGGGTCGAAAGCTTCTTTTTGCTCAGATCTATTATCATGATCCTGTCCATGAACTGGAATTACAATGCACAGTGGTCTGAAGAAGAAGAAGAAGAAGAAGAAGAAGAAGAAGAAGAAGAAGAAAAAGAAGAAGACGAAGAAGAAGAAGAAGAAGAAGAAGAAGAAGAAGAAGAAGAAGAAGAAGAAGAAGAAGAAGAAGAAGACTTTTGACTTTTTAAAAAAAGGCTTTATTGTACAGTCCAAAAATGCAAAAAGACCAATATCACTGGCCCAAGAGTGTCACATTTCAAAAGTGCAAACATAACTCATCCCCCTGACCCACAGAACACAAAACTTTCCCTACAGTCCATCTATTGATGAACGCCTCCAAATTGTCCACCATTTGATAGTAAGCGAACTCCACCTGGAGTCTGACTTTCAACAAGACCTTGAAAGCAGACACCGGATCCACATTGCCAGCATTGCTAGCCTGATTTTTCCTCGTCAGCCAGATGGCAAGTTTAGCAGTACCAGATAGGAAGTTCATCAAAGTGTGGGCAGCCTCCCTTGCCACTTTATACTTTGGACCGTAAATGAACAGACCAAAAGAGAAACGTTCACCCAAAGCCTGAAACCACTCACACAAAATATCAAAAAGTCCAGATAAACGAAAACATTGGACAAACAAATGCTCCAGGGTCTCAACTTGGGAACAAAACAAACATTCCCCCCCCCCCACAGTCGGATCAAGGCGTGCTCTGTATTTATTCGTAGCTATTGCCCCATGCACAATCCTCCACGGGAGATCTGCTGTCCGTTTCTCAATAGGTAGCTTGTACATGCACCGCCAGCTGCCTTTCAGGGAGGCCTCTGGCCCCAAAAAACCTGCCCACCTCGACTCCGTGACATCCATCAGAGAGCGCAGATTCAGAACCTTCACACAGATGTGATACACCACCCTTGTCCCGACAAACTGGAACTTGCCCAGGCGAGGAATTCTGAAGATCAGCAGGTGATCCTCTCCTCCCTGCCACTCCCCCACAGCTGGTGTTATGGAAATTGCAGGAAAGGTGGACACAGTGTCGTCATCCCATTGACTGGAAAGAGTGCGGTTTGTCGCAAATGCTCGAAGCGGTTGTGGCAGGGCGGTGCACACGTCCCCACCCACCCTTTGCAGCAGTCTGACAGATGTAATGTTGGCACTCCGCCTCAGCGTATCCATCGATGTGGTCAACATCTTTATAAGATGACCAAGCTTGGTACAGCATGCCTCCCGCAAACAAGTCCGCAGGCTGACAGACTGCAGCACCTCAGTGTCGATGAATCTATTGAAAAACAGTGGTTGAAGAAGAAGAAGAAGAAGAAGAAGAAGAAGAAGAAGAAGAAGAAGAAGAAGAAGAAGAAGAAGAAGAAGAAGAAGAAGAAGAAGAAGAAGAAGAAGAAGAACCACCACCAGATGGAGAGCAATAGAATGAGGAGAACTGCTACATGTCAGAAAAGATGCCATGAAGATGAAACACCTGAGGTTCCAGCAAAGAAGAAGACCCTCCAGATGGAGAGCAATAGAATGAGAACTGCTGCATGTCAGAAAAGGTGCCATGAGGTTCCAGCAGATCACATGCAAGGCACAGAGAAGCTGAGACCGAGGAGATGCAGAATATTCGAATGGCCGCCAGCGCTGCACTCCAAGCGACGCACAGACAAGCTGAGACCGATGAGATGCGGAATATCACATGAGCACACTGTGTTCCTATGATTTCACATGATCATACAGTGGGGCAAAAAAGTATTTAGTCAGCCACCAGTTGTGCAAGTTCTCCCACTTAAAAGATGAGAGAGGTCTCCAATTTTCATCATAGGTATACCTCAACTATGAGAGACAAAATGAGAAAAAAAAAATCCAGAAAATCACATTGAAGGATTTTTAATGAATTAATTGGTAAATTCTCAGTAAAATAAATATTTGATCACCTACAAACAAGCAAGATTTCTGGCTCTCACAGACCTGTAGCTTCTTCTTTAAGAGGCTCCTCTGTCCTCCACTCGTTACCTGTATTAATGGCACCTGTTTGAACTTGTTATCAGTATGAAAGACACCTGTCCACAACCTCAAATAGTCAGACTCCAAACTCCACTATGGCCAAGACCAAAGAGCTGTCAAAGGACACCAGAAACAAAATTGTAGACCTGCACCAGGCTGGGAAGACTGAATCTGCAATAGGTAAGCAGCTTGGTGTGAAGAAATCAACTGTGGGAGCAATTATTAGAAAATGGAAGACATACAAGACCACTGATAATCTCCCTCGATCTGGGGCTCCACGCAAGATCTCACCCCGTGGGGTCAAAATTATCACGAGAACGGTGAGCAAAAATTCCAGAACCACACGGGCGGACCTAGTGAATGACCTGCAGAGAGCTGGGACCAAAGTAACAAAGGCTACATCAGAAACACACTATGCCGCCAGGGACTTAAATCCTGCAGTGCCAGACGTGTCCCCCTGCTTAAGCCAGTACATGTCCAGGCCCGTCTGAAGTTTGCTAGAGAGCATTTGGATGATCCAGAAGAGGACTGGGAGAATGTCATATGGTCAGATGAAACCAAAATAGAACTTTTTGGTAAAAACTCAACTTGTCGTGTTTGGAGGAGAAAGAACACCATACCTACTGTGAAGCATGGGGGTGGAAACATCATACTTTGGGGCTGTTTTTCTGCAAAGGGACTAGGACAACTGATCCGTGTAAAGGAAAGAATGAATGGGGCCATGTATCGTTAGATTTTGAATGAAAACCTCCTTCCACCAGCAAGGGCATTGAAGCCGAAACGTGGCTGGGTCTTTCAGCATGACAATGATCCCAAACACACCGCCCGGGCAACGAAGGAGTGGCTTCGTAAGAAGCATTTCAAGGTCCTGGAGTGGCCTAGCCAGTCTCCAGATCTCAACCCCACAGAAAATCTTTGGAAGGAGTTGAAAGTCCGTGTTGCCCAGCGACAGCCCCAAAACATCACTGCTCTAGAGGAGATCTGCATGGAGGAATGGGCCAAAATACCAGCAACAGTGTGTGAAAACCTTGTGAAAACTTACAGAAAACGTTTTACCTCTGTCATTGCCAACAAAGGGTATATAACAAAGTATTGAGATGAACTTCTGTTATTGACCAAATACTTATTTTACTGAGGAATTTACCAATTAATTCATTAAAAATCCTTCAATGTGATTTTCTGGATTCTTTTTTTTTCTTATTTTGTCTCTCATAGTTGAGGTATACCTATGATGAAAATTGGAGACCTCTCTCATCTTTTAAGTGGGAGAACTTGCACAATTGATGGCTGACTAAATACTTTTTTACCCCACTGTATAAGGAGTTCTGACCAACTCCTCCTATGATGTCATATAGACATCACAGGCACATTGTGAGGACAGAACACTTTCTACGGACATGCAGAACAGCTTGCTTACACTTGCTTTCGACGGGCATGCAGAAATACTTGCTTAACCATGTCAAAGAGCAAAGGCAGGCATCATCATGGTTACTGTTGCCATGGTAACAGTAACTTTCGATGGGCAAGCACAAATGCTTGCTTACACCTGCTTTCTACGGGCATGCAGAAATACTTGCTTATATTTGGTTTCTACGGGTATGCACTAGTCTGTTTAAATGTAATAATTGTTTTTCCACCCACAATGGCTGACAGGGGAGAGGAGAATGATTTGGTCGCTGATATTTTAAAAAAATCAATTTTCCAGACGGACTTTTCAAGAAAAGCTGGTCAGTGTGAAGAAAGGTTGGCCAACCTTGAAGCTAGCAGGCCTTTCTCAGCCGGGGAAAGGGTTTGTCGGTCACTTCCATATTAGCAACAAGCGGTATCCATGGATTACAGCCTCCGAGGAGTGCTGCAAATTATCTTGCTGGGAATGCCTGTTGTTTGCAATGGATCATGTAGATACTTGGAGCCAAACAGGGTTTGTAAACTTGAGCTGTATGTCACACCATGACGATTTAGACAGCGTACACCAAACGTATAAAAATTGGTCTAAAATGTGGGATACGCCGAAATTTTCACTTTTGGCCATATGCATCACATATCCATAACAACTTGGGCATATACATAACATATTAGTAATTTATATCGAATATTTCCATAGCTTATACGTAGGTAACGTAAACCAACTAATGCTTAGTGTGTTGCCGACATTGACAACTTATGCGCAACAATAGCCTATCTTCTGCATAGCGCAGTCACGCCAAACTGCCGTTGCCTCCCAATCCATGAATCATAGGTGTGGGAGAGATCACCTCTGTTCAACCGAGATGATTCTCCCCTCCAGAGACGACGGTGGGGGGGCGTGACTGACCTGGCAGAGCTGTCAAATCTGTCAGGTCAGTCACGCCTAAAACAGCTGATGTGACACATCAGGAATATCAGATAACAGCTGTCACAACCTGGCTCAAAGGCACGCAAACTGATGGTGCTAAAAATGTTTATTTTCAATAAAGTGAAAAAAAAACAAGATAACACATACAGTGTGCTTTTGCTGGGAGGCGCAGCCAACAGCAGAGTAAACAGCTGCGCTCTGCGCAGTTAAAGAAAAACGTTTTCATACAACTTACAGTTGTATGAAAAAGTGTTTACCCCCTTCCTGATTTCTATTTTTTTTGTATGTTTGTTACACTTAAATGTTTCAGATCATCAAACAAATTTAATTATTAGACTGAGGCGGCATGAAAAAATAAGCAGCAGTGCTGTGGTTTTAAGCAGGTTTTATTAAATCATACCACCTTCACGGGATCCCCTCTCCGGTGCATAGTGGAGCAGCCCGGAGCGGGATCCCTAGGCTCTCAGAGAAGGAGAGGCGGACACGTGTGTGTCTACCAGTTGCAGGATCAGAGTGAGAGAAGAAGAGAGAGATTGCGTTACAGAGTTGCACCTTAAATACTTGATCATAACAATACATCAAAAAGACATACCCCACAGTCTAGAATGATCAAAGGGACAACAGAACAGGCAGGAGGTATTTGCATTTGTAAGCCATACATCACAATGGGCAGATTAGCTAGACCTCGCTCTAAGTGCAAGACAAAGAGGCTAACAAGCACATCTACATATTGATCTGAGTCTCTAGGTCACAGTAAGGACAGGACGCATGAGTACAAAGGATGAAAGGCATCGATTAACATCACATAGGTGAGACAGAAGAAACTCGTCTACCTGTAGACATTAATACACCAAAGCACATCTAAGATGCTCAGAAAAAGCACAGTAAGGACAAGCCATATGCACACTATACCGAATGGCGCATTACATCACAACACATGCATGTTTGCATCACAAATACATGAATGGCACATTGCTTCTCAGTAATGCAGCAGAAAAACAGAGAAAAGAGGGCTGAGTGTCCTTAGTCTGTTGTGGGGTTAAAACGAACCGCCACACACGCTCCCCCCCAGAGGACGCGGCAGGGGGTCGCGACCTCGATAATCCATCTGTGTGAGCGAGCTGTGGGAGAAGCTCGCTGCAGGCGGAGGGGGAGGGAGGGGAGGGGTAGTAAGTGCCGGCAGGAGCTGTGAAATCGTCCTGAGCCGTGCAAAAATCGCTTGCTGCTCCGTGACGTCGAGGGTTTGTCCCGTTGCACGTGCGGAGATCACAAGAAGAAAAATTAGTCTCTGACTCCTCTTGTGGCCATGAAGAAAAGCAGGAGCGGCTGTAAGAGAAAAAGTAAACAAAGCAGGGGGACTGTTGGCTTTGGGTGCTGAAGCAACCCCAAAGCTCCCGGGAACAGCTGACGGCTGAAATCCCGTTGTGCCGTGGCTAAGACCATTAAAAAATCCAGTGGCGAGCTGCGTGCTTGCTTCAGGTGAACGAGCAACCCTGAAGGTTCTGTGGGCAGCGGCGGAGGACGATGGCGGTCTGTGGCGTGGCTGAGACTGTTAACAAATCCTTCCAGTATGCTGCATGCGTGCCTCAGGTGAGCGAGCAGCCCTGAAAGGCAGCGGCGAAGGAGGAAGGCAGTCTGTGGAGCCATTACTTGTCCCATGCGTGATGCGCCGTCCTTGTAACTCCCCGATGCGTGCGCGGGGGTTCAGTGCGTGGGTGGGCCGCTGGAGTGGTGAGTCAGGGTGCAGAAACTTGGCGGAGATCAGCGCAGACGGCGCCAATAAAATCCAGGTTGAGCTGTTGCTGTAGATTTGGCCATGGTGCGTTGGAGCGTTGAGAGGAAATAGACGATCTTTAGTCCCTCAGGCCCGTGCAGAGGCGTTGGAGCGGCGGGAGGGAATAGACGATCTTTTGTTCCTCAGGCTCATGCAGCTGCGTTGGAGCGGTGTGAGGAAGTAGACGATCTCCGTCCCTCGGGCTCGTGGAGGCGCGTTGGAGCGGTGCGAGGCAATAGACGATCTTTGTGCCCCGGGCTCGTGCAGCTGCGTTGGAGCGGTGAGAGGGAGGAGACGATCGTTGTCGCTCGTGCGGCCATGGTGCGTTCAGTTCCACGCGCTGCGCTCCCCGTCGGCCCTGGAGGTTGCCGTCGTGGAGAGAGGACGAGGTGCGTGCGCTCTCAGTGAGAGCGGCCGGTCCAGCGTGGTTGTGCAGATCTCAGGCGACGGAGCATTCATGCCCGGGTGTTGCGTTCGCTGGCCGCTCGTTTTTTTTCAGCGTCGGTTCGCCAGCGTGGCCATCCAAAACAGAAGGCTGCGTTGCACAAAACGTGTGCGTCTTCAAGGGGCCACCAACGCAGCTGTGTGGTTGTCCAGCTCGGAAGGTTGCTTTCGCACAAAACGTGTGCGTGTTCGAGGGGTCACCAGTGAGGCGGCATGAAAAAATAAGCAGCAGTGCTGTGGTTTTAAGCAGGTTTTATTAAATCATACCACCTTCACGGGATCCCCTCTCCGGTGCATAGTGGAGCAGCCCGGAGCGGGATCCCTAGGCTCTCAGAGAAGGAGAGGCGGACACGTGTGTGTCTACCAGTTGCAGGATCAGAGTGAGAGAAGAAGAGAGAGATTGCGTTACAGAGTTGCACCTTAAATACTTGATCATAACAATACATCAAAAAGACATACCCCACAGTCTAGAATGATCAAAGGGACAACAGAACAGGCAGGAGGTATTTGCATTTGTAAGCCATACATCACAATGGGCAGATTAGCTAGACCTCGCTCTAAGTGCAAGACAAAGAGGCTAACAAGCACATCTACATATTGATCTGAGTCTCTAGGTCACAGTAAGGACAGGACGCATGAGTACAAAGGATGAAAGGCATCGATTAACATCACATAGGTGAGACAGAAGAAACTCGTCTACCTGTAGACATTAATACACCAAAGCACATCTAAGATGCTCAGAAAAAGCACAGTAAGGACAAGCCATATGCACACTATACCGAATGGCGCATTACATCACAACACATGCATGTTTGCATCACAAATACATGAATGGCACATTGCTTCTCAGTAATGCAGCAGAAAAACAGAGAAAAGAGGGCTGAGTGTCCTTAGTCTGTTGTGGGGTTAAAACGAACCGCCACAAGACAAAGATAACACAAGTAAACACAAAATGCAGTTTTTAAATGAAGGTGTTTATTATTAAGGGGAAAAAAAATCCAACTCTACATGGCCCTGTGTGAAAAAGTGATTTCCCCCTAAACCTAATAACTGGTTGGGCCACCCTTAGCAGCAACAACTGCAATCAAGCATTTGCAATAACTGGCAGTTTGAGTCTTTTACAGCACTGTGGAGGCATTTTCGCCCACTCATCTTTGCACAATTGTTGTAATTCAGCCACATTGGAGGGTTTTTGAGCATGAACCGCCTTTTTAAGGTCATGCCACAGCATCTCAATCGGATTCAGGTCAGGACTTTGACTAGGCCACTCCAAAGTCTTCATTTTGTTTTTCTTAAGCCATTCAGAGGTGGACTTGCTGGTGTGTTTTGGATCATTGTCCTGCTGCAGAACCCAAGTGTGCTTCAGCTTGATGTCACGGACAGATGGCCAGACATTCTCTTCAGGATTTTTTGGTAGACAGTAGAATTCATATTTCCATTTACCACAGCAAGTCTTCCAGGTCCTGAAGCAGCAAAACAGCCCCAGACCATCACACTACCACCACCATATTTTACTGTTGGTATGATGTTCCTTTTCTGAAATGCTGTATTACTTTTACGCTAGATGTAATGGGGCACACACCTTCCAAAAAGTTCAACTTTTGTCTTGTCAGTCCACAGAGTATTTTCCCAAAAGTCTTGGGGATCATCAAGATTTTTTCTGGCTAAACTGAGACAAGCCTTTATGTTCTTTTTGCTCAGCAGTGGTTTTCGTCTTGGAACTCTGCCATGCAGGCCATTTTTGCCCAGTCTCTTTCTTATGGTGGAGTCATGAACACTGACCTTAATTGAGGCAAGTGAGGCCTGCAGTTCTTTGGATGTTGTTGTGGGGTCTTTTGTGACCTCTTGGATGAGTTGCCGCTGCACTCTTGGGGTGATTTTGGTCGGTCGGCCGCTCCTGGGAAGGTTCACCATGTTTCATGTTTTCACCATTTGTGGAGAATGCCTCTCACTGGTCCGCTGTAGTCCCAAAGCTTTAGAAATGGCTTTATAACCTTTTTCAGACTGATGGATCTCAATTACTTTGTTTCTCATTTGTTCCTGAATTTCTTTGGATCACAGCATGATGTCTAGCTTTTAAGGATCTTTGGTCTACTTCGCTTTGTCAGGCAGGTCCTATTTAAATGATTTCTTGATTGAGAACAGGTGTGGCAGTAATCAGGCCTGGGTGTGGCTAGAGAAATTGAACTCAGCTTTCCAAAGAGGTGATAAACCACAATTAATTTATGTTTTAACAGGGGGGCAATCACATTTTTTTTTGTAGGTTTGGATTTTTCTTACTCTTAATAATAAACACCTTCATTTAAATCTGTATTTTGTGTTTACTTGTGTTATCTTTGTCTAATATTTAAATTTGTTTGATGATCTGACACACTTAAGTGCGACAAACATACAAATAAATGACAAATCAGGAAGGGGGCAAACACTTTTTCACACCACTGTATCTATCACAACAACACTGGACAGATGATCATATAGACTTCAGTTAAATGTAAAAACCCCAACAGGTCCTGTTATACGAATATGTACGTGTATTTAGCTCTCTCTCTCTCTCTCTCTAACACGAGTTTGTATTCACTGGAAGAAATAAATGCATTTCTGGATGAAACCTATAACAAAGCCATTAGGGTCACCGACTACTTCAATGACACTGATAAATTCATTAAGTCTGTGGATGTGCTAAGAAGGCAGGTTGGTCTTGACCTCCTGGATGAAAGGAAGCGTTATCGCCTCAAGAAACACCTGACAGCCCTGCGTAAAGCAGCAGGGGGAACGCCGGTCAAGTGCGCCCGTCAGGAGGAATGAATGGCGGTCGTTCCTCTGCCTGTTTTACACATTTTTGGGATATTGTTTGAACAGACTTGTATATGACATTTAATTGACTGTAATTGACTGTCACAGAACTGGATCTTTGAATAGGTGGACTGCAGGGACTGCTCTGTGTTGTGTGGGGGGGGAACATTTCAGTTTGCACTTTTTCCAATGTGACACACTTGGAGGAATGATGTTGGTGTGCTTACATTTCTTTGAAGTGTGCAATAAAAGCTTATTTTAAAAGTCAAAGTCTCTCTCTCTCTTGCTCTCTCTCTCTCTCTCTCTCTCTATGTTCAGAGCTTTGTTCAGAGCTCTGCCTGAACCAACGCTGCAAATGTTTCATACGTTTTTCAAACACTGCCTAAATTGCCTAGGTGTGGCAGGGCCTTAACCAAGGCAGCAGTGAGACACTGAAGCATAGTCGCAAGCTGGACAAGCAACAGTACTTTTAAACCTTTGGGGAAACAAGAATGGATCTGCAGCTCAACGAACAAATGTGCAGGGTAATGGAGCTCTACAATGAAAAGGTAAAGATTTTTTAAACTATAATTTTACAGTTAAAGTTATCTTTATCATGCTTTGTGTGGACAGCTATTTTTATGGTGCTTGGTATGAATGGCACTTAAATCAGGTAGATCACCACTGAAGGCCTAGTTGTAAACTACACTGTCCGCCACTGGTCAGAGCTGATCCCTGATGTAACCCCACCCCACCATCTGTCACTCCTACAGCACACCTCACCACCATCTCACTGTCCTCATACTGTCACAACTCGTCTTCGCCAGTCATCTGCCTCAGCTGCGCGCACACCTGCGCCTCATCAGTCGCCGGCTATTTAACCAGCTCGACCCAGAGCTTTGGTCTGGAGCCGTCTGTTCGCCAACGCTCTCTAATCCCTGCGCAGGATCATCTCTTCCCGGCCTGCACCTTTCTCCACCCAGCAAGTAAGCTGTATTGTTTGCTCACCTGGCCTTCAGTCTCTCCCCTGTGCACAGGTGGATCCTCCAGGGAGCGGATTCCTCCCATCCTCGCCTCATCCTCGTCCTCTTCTCCCTCTCATCGCTGAGCGCGCAGCAGGGCGCTGTCCTCCAGGCAGGAGCTTCACTTGCCAATGCCAGCCACCGCTACACCTGCAAGTAAACAACGCTTTACATATTAACCCTGCATGGTGAAGGTCAGCTTATATCCCTGTCTCTGCTCTGTCCATAGGGTTGCCTGGCTGCACGGCGTACCATTCTGCCCCCGGCGCTCCCTGTTCACCTGCAGTCCATTCACATTCCGCACACACGCATCCATACACGCCTTGTTGTTGAATAAAGCCTTTAAATCTCACCTGAGCCTGTGTGCGTGTTCCCTGGGCCCGTTATGATGTCACATACATGACCACCCTCACATACTTCTCTGGCACTTCTGACTTCCTCATACAGTACGACACTTCTTCTCTTGGCACCCTATCATATGCGTTCTCTAGATCCTCAAAGACACAGTGCAGGTCCTTCTAACCTTCTCTAAACTTCTCCATCAACACTCTTAAAGCAAACTTTGCATCTGTAGTACTCTTTCTTGGCATTAAACTGTACTGCTACTCACTGATTGTCACCTTTCCTCTTAACCTGGCTTCAACAACTCTTTGTCATATCTTCATAGTGTGGCTGATCAGTTTTATGCCTCTGTAGTTACTGCAGCTCTGAGCATCACCACTGTTCTTGAAAATTGGTTCCAAAACACTTTCTCCACTCCTCAGGCATCCTCTCACTCTTCAAGATTGTGTTAAACAATCTGATTAAAAACTCCACTGCCATCTCTCCTAAACATCTCCATACCTCCACTGGTATGTCATCTGGACCAACCGCCTTTCCATTCTTCATCCTCTTCAAAGCCGCCCTCACTTCCACCTTGCTAATCCTCGGGACTCCCTTGTTCACCATCTTTCCTTCATCCATTCTTCTCCCGCTCTCATTTTCTTCATTCATCAGCTCCTCAAAGTAATCCTTCAGCCTTCTCAACACACTTTCATCACTTGTTAGTACATTACCATTTCTGTCCTCAATCAGTCTAACTTGCTGCACATCTTTTACAGCTCAATCTCTCTGTCTAGTCAGTCGATACAAATCCTTTTCTCCCTTCTTAGTGTTTAGCCTCTCATACAACTCACTATGTGCCTTTTCCTTTGCCTTTACCACCTCTCTGTTGCCTTTACCACCTCTCTGTTTGCCATGCGTCTAGATTCCAAATACTTTGCCAACCTCTTCCTTTGAATACTTTCCTGTACTTCCTCATTCCACCACCAGGTCTCCTTGTCTTCCTCCCTCTGTCCAGAGGACATATTACATACTCTTCTACCCATTTCCCTCAACACTTTTGCTGTACTTTCCCAGTCATCTGGTAATTCTCCCCTACCAGCCAGAGCCTGTATCAACTCCTTCCTGAACTGTGTGTGACTTTCTTCCTTCTGTAACTTCCCCCACTTAATCTTTGGCTCTGCCTTCATTCTCTTCCTCTTTTTGCTTTCTAAAGTCATCCTACAGACAACCATCCCATGCTGTCTAGCTACATTCAGGTTGAAGTATAGTTCACCACAGTCATTTCCATCCTTTTAGCAAAGGATATGGTTTGTGTGTGTGTGTGTGTGTGTGTGTGTGTGTGTGTGTGTGTGTGACAAGATAGTTTTTCTTGTCATGTAGTTTTCTGTAAGAATTTTTTACCTCTTACAGTATAAGATATTTTTCAGTTGTTTAAAGCAATTTAATCTTGACTTGAGTAAATGTTTTCACCAATGAAGCAAGATAATTTTACTTATTAAATTGCTTAAAATTGGGCTGCACGGTGGCGCAGTGGTTAGCACTGCGGCAGCACAGTTTACCCTTGGCTGGGGGATTGTGGGGATCGTGGGATCGTGGGTTTGATCCCAGCCCCCGACCAACAGTGATCTGTGTGGAGTTTGCATGTTCTCCCCGTGTTGCGTGGGTTTACTCCGGGATTTCTCCGGTTTCCTCCCACATGCCAAAAACATGCATGTTAGGTTAATTGGCTGTTCTAAATTGTCCCTAGATATCTGTTTCCTATAGGCCCTTAGAATAGAGGGTTAGTATTAATGAAAAGCGCTTTGAGTGGTCTTTGTGACTAGAAAAGCGCTATATAAGTGCAGGTTAGTTAGTTAGTTAGTTAAAACAAGTATTTTTTGCCAAGAAATGTTTACTTGGTTTAAGCAAATTTCTTGCTCCATTAGCAGAAAACTTTTACTTAAGTCAAGATTATATTGCTTAAAATAAGTAAACATTTCTTACAGAAAGCAAGAAAAAATATATTGTCATACAAACAAACCTGTCACAATCTGAGGGTTTGAAGGCAGGACTCATGGCACAGGCAGGAGTAGTAGTGCAATAATGATTTATTAGCAAAACTCAAACATAAATAAATGGCAGTACGGGGCTGAAAACACAGGAGACCAGAAGACTAAACTCACAGGGATTAATAACTTGAGAACAGCACAGCACAGGTAGTCACGGGGAAAAATGACAGGGAATCAACAACGAACAGCGACAATAACCTGACAGACAATCAAGAGATGAACAGGAGCAAACATGAGGAGATGGTTATGGGAATGGAAACATGAGGAGCTGGGGAAAAATAGGGAGACAAGAACACACACCAGACCATAATAAAGACACTGAGGACAGACAAGGGATGACAAGACATTGCTAAAGACCGGCAGACTTCCTCTTCTTCTCTTAGATTTGATTGGCAGTTGGCAACCAGCTCAAAGGTGCATTACTGCCACAGACTTGATTGTGTTTTCCTCATAGCTTTGTGACGTTTTCCTCATAGCTCTGCGACGATCTCCTCATAGCTTTGTGACGTCTTCCCCACAGTTCTGTGATGCCTTCCTCATAGCTCTGTGATGTTTCCTCATAGCGTTGTGACCAGCAGTTCTCCTCTTCTCTTCTTCTCTCGGTTACTGGCGGATAGCAAACAACTGAAAGGTGCATACCACCACCTACTGTACAAGTGTGTAACATTATGTCATCTGAGCCCCTAAATTCTATGACTTAATCCTGTGTTATTTAAAAAAGACAAAAAAGCCCTTCTCGTGATTCTTATTGCCACTCCATCTCCATCTCTTCCCAGAATCCCAGTTAAATCCCATTCCCTACTGGCCTCTCGAACTTCCTTTTCCATTAGCTGTCTTTTATTTCCGTATTTGTGACAGTGTAATAAGATGTGCTCGACATTTTCTTTTACTCCACATTCTCTACATTTGTCACTTTCACTTTTCCCCATGGTGAATAAAGTGCCATTTAAACCTGTGTGATCCAGTCTGAGTCTTGCCATAATGGTGTCTTCCCTCCTTTTGGTTGTTATGAAGTTCTTCATTGCAATAGATTTTTGTATTTTGTAATACGATCTACCTTTATGATCTTCATCCCATCTTTTTTGCCATAGCTCAGTTCCTTTTTTCTTGATTACTGCTTTCCCTTCACCTTTTCCAAGAGACAATGATATAGTTATCTCTTTTCCAAGAGCACTTTTTGCTAATTTGTCTGCACAGTCATTCCCTTTCAACCCTTCATGTGCAGGAACCCAACAAAACTGAACTTCACCACCCCTGTGTACCCTGAATAAACTGTGATATAGCTCAATCATCAAGTCTTCCCTTGTAGAGTTTAGTGTCTATATGGTTTTTAATGCTGCAAGTGAGTCCGTGCACACCACCACTCGGTCCAGTCTGACCTCTTCCACCCACTGCAAAGCAATAATTATTGCCACCATCTCTGCTGTAAACACAGATGTATTGTTAGAGAGTCTTTTTGCAATGGTCACTTTAAACTCTGGAATGTATACTCCAACTCCAACAGAGCCCTCTTTATTCTTTGAACCGTCAGTATAGAGCTGTAAGAAGTTATAGTAATTATTCCTGAGGTAAATGCTTGTTTTAACACCAACTTCACTCATATGCCAATCCTTTTTCCTCATTAGCAGACTAGCGTCTACTTCTATTCCCGGAAACAGCCAAGGGGGAACATTACTCACTGGAGTGGTGTTATCTATATCAATAGTGTGCAGCCCATACATTCTGGTCCTTCTTTCAATTGTCCACCCAAACCCGTGTCCCTGGAAATTAGAGTATTCCCAGCAGTCTTGTTGTGTTGTTTTTGAAATTTTTGCTTCATCACTTTGTTAGAAAAATACCCGATTCTTTGATTGAAAGGTCCAAGAACAAACCGGAGATTTCTTCAGTTTAAAGGATGGTACATTTATTTAGAAGTCACATGTAAAGCAAGCAGCGCTGGGTGCAGCGTGATGCAGCTCCCTCTGGAGCTGGTCAGACTGAACCCCGACTTCCGGGTGCAGGTTACAATTATCCCCTCGGGTTGGGCGAGCCAGTACAATGGGATGGGCTTGTACGCGACTATCTGATTGGCTAATCTACCTATGGCGGGAACAGGCCATCCACTGAACACGCCTCTTCATTCTAGAATGTGCTATCAACAGTGTGCGTGGGTGTTGGGTTTGGGTGTGTATCTAATGTGAAAGACCTGACTTAAAAGAGAGAGAGAAAAGACAGAGAGGGCTCTATACCTTTGTCTCATTCCTGTTATCAATATACCATAACATACTTGTTCATAAGCATGCAAACAGAATTTGTATGGAATATGTGTAGAGCATAATGGGAGATCACCTACAGAATTATTATTCTGGCACTAACTATACATTAACCCTTTCAACTTTCAGCTTGACCCAGTATGATAATGCGAGTTTATCTCCTCTCAAATCCATTGGCATTTCTCCTGCTTCTATTAAAATGATGTCATATAGACCATGAACTCAGGCATCATAGGACAACTCGCGATGCCAGCAAGAAATGTGTCTGTGTGTCTGTGTGTCTGTCTGTCACGTTTATAGGACATCATAGGACGGCCTATGATCTCTGCCTGAACATCATAGGATGTCCTATGAGCTCAGGCATCATAGGACACATAGACAAATGTGTCTTTATGATGTCATATACATCAAGCCCACGGCACATAGACAAATGTGTCTTTATTATGTCATATAGACCATGAACTCAGGCATCATAGGATGACTTGCGATGCCTATATGACAGCACATAGACAACCAAGCCTGCCTTCATGTCTTTATGATGCCATATACAGTGACAGACATCAGGCAACATGTCTTTATGATGTCATATACATCAAGGCTGCCTTCATGTCTTTATGATGTCATATACAGTGAGTCCATGCCGGAAAGCCTCTTTTTGCTCATATCTATTTTCATAATCCTGTCCATGAACTGGAATTACGACGCACCTATCCCTTAACCAGTGGTCTCAATGAAGAGAAGAAGAAGAAGAAGAAGAAGAAGAAGAAGAAGAAGAAGACCCACCAGATGGAGAGCAATAGAATGATAACTGCTGCACGTCAGAAAAGACGCCATGAAGATGAAACACCTGAGATTCCAGCAGAACATCGCACCCGTCTGAGACAGGACACCCTTCACCAGCATAGGGTACGACAGACTTTAAAGCACATTTCTAGGACATCATAGGACGGCCTATGATCTCTGTCTCATCATCATAGCACCTCCTATGAACTCAGGCATCATAGGACAACTCACCATGCCTACATGACGGCAAATATGTAACCTTGACGAATGCGTCTACACTACAAAATGTGTAAAATGCCAAGCAAAAGCTTTGATTTTCTCCAGGTGCTCCAGTTTCTTGGTTTCTACAGGAATGCACGGGCCTTCCTGAACAGGGTCAAAAGCCACTTTTTCAGGATCGTGCCCATGAACTGGAATTATGACGCACTAATAAAGTATACAAAATAAAAGAAATAAAAAAATCCCTCAACCAGTGATCTGAACGAAGAAGAAGACCCACCAGATGGAGAGCAATAGAATGAGGAGAACTGGTGCACGTCAGAAAGGATGTCGTGAACATGAAACACCTCAGGTTCCACCAGTACACCGCAGGCATGACTGTGAACAACACAGCCGTCTGAGACAGGAGGAGACCCTCAGTGGTCTGAACGAAGAAGAAGAAGACCCACCAGATGATGTCTATATGACGGCACATAGAGCACATGACTCCCTACAAGACATACGTACTGTATATATACTGTATATAGACACAGGTAAGCAACATAACACAGAACAGTGACAGGCAGGAGAAGAAGTAACAAGCAGGGGCAAACAGCCCCAGATGGCAGGGCATATTTTGTGTGATTTTTATGTTTTGCTGCATACAAAAGCCATCACATGTGATTGCTACTTAGTGCTGTGTTGCTATACCAACTGTCCTGTAACTGGCAAGAATTCTGTTCCAATGCATCCCCTCTACGGGCATGCATGGGATTCTACGAGCATGCATGGGTATGCACTAGTAATAATAATGCAAATAATAATAATGAATCAACTAAAAGAGACCAGGGAAAACAGGATGACAACAGAGAAACCAGGGGAACATAAAAGGCAGTAATCATCATCACTATAAATTCAAGAAATCTCTGTGTGTGTGTCTGTCTGCCTGTGTGTCACAATCATAGGCCTATGATGTGCCTATGATGTCCCTATGGTGTCTGCATCATAGGACAGCCTATGATGCTCCTATGATGTCCCTATGCCTTGATGTCTTTATGATGTCATATAGACCATCAGGACTTGCGATGCCATCATATAGACAAAAAGGACGATGCCTTTATGATGACATATAGACCATCAGGACTCACGATGTCGTCATATAGACAAAAGGACGATGCTGTCATATACACAATCGGACACAGCACTTTAAAGCACACCCATTCGAAGCAGTAAATCTGGAAATCTTACAAAATATCAATCTATAAATTAAAGAAATCTCTTGTCAGTTTTGGTGTAAGTCTGGAAATCTTAGTCATCACCTGATTAACAATAGGACACACTACTTAAAACCACACCCATTTGAAGTAGTACATCATGTCTGTGTGTCACGATCACAGCCGCATGATGTCCTATGATGATCCTACGATATCAGGCAATATAGGACTCGTGATGCCATCATATACACAATAGAACTGGCAACCTATGATGTAGGCACGAGGTCCTATGATGCCTGCTTTGATGTCTTTATGATGTCATATAGACCATCACTCACGATGCCTGCCTTCATGTCTTTTTAATGTCATATACACCATCACTCATCAAAGAAGAGATTCTCATCACCCGATTACCAATAGGACACAGCACTTGAAACCGAATGCAAGTTGCCGAAAACAGGAAAGAACAGATACTCATCACCCGATTAAGAATAGGACACACTAATTTAAACCAGGATCAAATGCAGGCATCATAGGACTCGCTATGCCATCATCACAGATCATAGGACAGAGGACAGCTTCCAAGATCAAATGCAGGCATGACTCACGATCATATGACTCCCTATGACATCATCACAGATCATAGGACTCACTATGACACCATCAAAAATCAAAGGCAGGCATCACTGAATGAGTGCTGATGTGCTTGCTTACACCCTTGCTTACACCTCCTTTCTACGGGCATGCAGAAATACTTGCTTTGACTTGGTTTCTATGGGCATGCACGGGTATGTACTAGTACTACTAATAATAATAATAGTCACAGAGAAACAAAAAAGAACAGAAAGTGTGGGCACGGTCCCCTGACCATGCCCAGATTCTGACAAAAACAAGCATTATATCCTTGATTTAAAATATTTTATTTTGCTAAGATTTTATTTTTTTGCAGTGTATTTTTATAAGATGGTGATAAGGGATGAGGATAAAGACCTATACCTATATAGAGCTTTTTCTAGTCTCAAAGACCACTCAAAGTGCTTCTCAAAGTGGTTCACTAGTACTAACCTTCTATTCCAAGGGCCTATAGGAGACAGATACCTAGGGACAACTTAGAAGACAGTGGTGGTAATTATTAGGTTTCTTTGTCATCTTCAGCCCTTGTTGGTTGACTAGTCCAACAGGCTTCAGAGCTGTAATAGTTGCTTGTGTATAGCTAGCTAAGCAGTAAATAATGTGTAGAAGGATCCTGAAGTTCATAAACAATTTGGCAGGCTCTTTAGTATTTAGCATTAAAAACACGCAAACTGCCTCTCTTCTCTACAGGTGCATGAGGTGAGGAGGCAACTTAAAGCAGTGAACACCTGCAGAACTGCTGGATCTGACGGCATCCCTGGAGCGGTGGTCAAAGCATGTGTGACCAGCTGGCAGAGATCTTCACCAAGCTGTCCAACCTCTCCCTGACGCACGCCACCGTCCCCTCCTGCCTCAAGGCCTCCACCATCATCCCCATCCCCAAAAAGTCTGCAATTGACAGCGTGAATGACTACAGACCCATAGCACTCACGTCTGTAGTCATGAAGTGTTTTGAGCGACTGTTGTCCCAGCACATCTGGGACTGCCCCCGACCCCCACCAGTTTGCCTACAGGGAGAACCGGTCCATGGAAGATGCCATTGCCACCACACTCCACAAAGCGCTGAGCCACCTGGATAACCCAAGGAGCTATGTGATAATGCTCTTTGTGGACTACAGCTCAGCTTTCAACACCATTATCCTGGACATCCTGATCAACAAACTGCACCTCCTCCAGATCCCCACACACACACACACCTACTCTTGGATAAAAAAACGTTCTCACCAACCGCGCCCACAAACAGTCAGGCTTGGCCCCACCACTCCTCCATATTGTCTCTCAGCACTGGCTCCCCCAGGGCTGCATGCAAAGCCCTCTACTGTACTCCATGTACACCTTTGACTGTATTCCAACCCACCCAACCACCATCATCGTGAAGTACGCGGATGATACCACCTTTGTTGGGCTCATCACCGATGACGCTGAGAAGGCATACAGGGCGGAGGTAGAGAATCTGCTGCTGTGGTGTCAAGCAAATAACCTGGAACTGAATGTCCAAAAAAAACCAAAGAACTCTTACTGGACTTCAGAAAGAACAGACAGGACACCCCCCCCCTCATAAATGCCAACCGCGTGGAAACCGTCCTCACCTTCAGGTTCCTGGGCACCCACATCTCCTCTGACCTTTTCTTGTCTTTCAGCACCAAGGGCCTGGTGAAGAAAGCCCAGCAGTAGCTGCACTTCCTCTGTGTCCTGAGGAAGAACAACCTGGACCAGAAGCTGCTGCTGGCCTTCTATCACTGCTCAGTGGAGAGTGTGCTAACCTACTGCCTGAGTGTGTAGGTATGCCAGCTCCACAGCTGAGAACAAGAAGACTGTGCAGAGGGTCATCAACACCGCCCCCCAAAAAAATTATTGGTGGCCCTTTGCCCTTAGAGGACATCTCCAGATCCTCCTGTGTCAGAAAGATTGAGGCCAGCAAAGGAGACCCCTCACATCCCGCCCACCACCTGTTTGACTTGCTTCCCTCTGCACGATGGTTCAGATCATTCAGGTCCCACACCTCCAGTCTGACAAACAGTTTCTTCCCCTGGGCCATCTGAACTGCAAACAGTCAGAGGCCCTCCTCCCTCCCTCTGAATGCTCACATGCACAGAACTGAGGACCTTTTCAATTATCATAATAATCACACCTGTCTTTGCACGCCACACTTTCATGTATATTGACCCATCCGTGAAACCACTACCATACCTGTGTATATTTTCCATAATCCTGGGCTATTTTATTCAGTCACATCTTCAGTTGTGTGCTCTGCACTCCACATTTTTATGTACATTGTTTCATCCATGAAGCCACTACCATATCTGTATATATTTCCATAATCCTGGGCTATTTTCATTTCAGCTGTGTGTTTAATCGTGTGTTCTGTAACTGTGTTTTATCTAATCCTTCTCTCATACTAAATTGTGCAGTAGCCTGTTGGAGCACCCACTCCGTTGTACTGTACAATGGCAATAAAGCCTATTTTATTCTGTTCTATTCTGTTCTATTCTATGGGTCACTGTGAAGAAGGGTGTTTAATTTTGATGCTGTAGTAAATTAACCCTGAGGTATTTTGACCAAAGCAGTTCATTAAGACCTCTGGAAACTGTCAACATATGAAAAAAGAGCATAATGTACCCCTTTAAAAGTCAGTATGAGCAGTATTGTGAGTATACAGCATCAATATGGTGGACAGCAGTGTTTCACCATCAAGAATGTGACATTCCTCATTAGTACAAGATAATGGCAACAGATCCAACATGCTACTGAAGTACTCAAATGTTTTTGAATGGTTTTCGGGGCTCACAGATATTTCCTTTCCCTTCAAAAACTCTTTGCAACCTCTCCATCTGGGTTACTGGGCAATTTAAAGGCCACTTCACTCAAATTGAGAGATTGGCAACGGTGATTTAGTGTGCTGTATCACTCTTTATTGGACTGACAGGCTTCAAATGAGATTAGTTTCTCATGATGTCTATTTCCATCCACAGCCAATGCGTAAGTATTTCATGAATACAAAAGACTGTTCTCTCCATTTTTTGGGACCAGCTACCACTGGTGACAAAATAAATGTATCTTTCTGTCTGTGTTTCTTTTAAAATTAATATTATCATGTCGTCAGATGTGTACTTTGATAAACCAGATTAGATCAGTGAATCAGATCAGAGGAGAGCCTGCAAGAATCAACTCAGAAAAGTAATTAAGAGAATAAGAGGCACCAGGATAACGTAATAAGTGATCTGTGATGTGTTCATTTTAAAACAGGGTCTTGGTGGAGTATTTTTGAATGTCACAGGTACAGCCAAGTTGAACAACTGCACAAAGCCTGATCTAATTTTCACGAGTGAAACCACATCAAAATAGGGACACTGCTGGGGTTGATGTCAGGAAACCCTCTGGTCTTTTAGGATGCTTACACTTATCAAACCCTTGAGCACACGTGGTTAAGATCGGTAGCTGTTTGTATACAATATTTGAAAGTGATTTAGCAGGAAATCTACCAACACTTTGGAGGATTTACAGCAGCACTCATCATCAAGGACATTGCTTCAGGGTGTGAGCGTGTCTGTGTGTGTGTCATTGGGAGTGTACGTGTAATTGTGTTTTTCACATTTTTATGTGACAGTCCTCTCCCAGACAATGACCACATAAGGTGTTCGCAGAATTTCTTTAAACTGTCAGGCTGCCATTTGCAGCCTCATGAAGGTAAGAAGTGCATTTTTGAACTAATGCTATTATGGAATATAATATTTTGGATGCCAGTAGTAGTCTGCGATTTTTTTCTTCTGCAGCTAGCTGAAAGATTTAAGCTTTTGAACAGGCATTTATTATATGGAGGGTGGTTCAGGTTCAGGTTCAGGTTACTTTATTTGTACCCGTAGGTAGATTTGTTTTGCAGTCTGGTGACATCCATATATACAAGCCACAAATTGCATTCAACATAGACACAAACACAGGCACATATGAAGCTGACTATAAACATGATAAAAATACTCAAGGCTCCATCAATCAGGGTATAAAAAGACAAAGAGATGAGAGAAAAACCAGAGGTAAGAGAGAAGGGTCATATTAAAAGTTAAAAACTAGTCAAAGAGGTTAAAAACTCAAAGGTCTAAAACCCAAAAAAATATTTAGAACCCAAGTGACATCCTACAAAAATAAGTAAATATAAAATGGAGTTAATAAATAGGTACCTAAATTATGTGCAAAATACTTTTACAGCTTGTTCAACTCTTTGACAGCAGCAGGGACAAAGCTGTTTTTGTAGCGCTGGGTTCTACTTTTTGGGACAGCAAACCTCCGTCTTGAGGGAAGAAGCTGAAAGTGGCAGTGCAAAGGGTGGGAGTCATCATTTAAAATGGAGGTAGCCATCCTCTGTACTTATCTGGTGTACAGGGATGTCAGGCTCAGCTGTGGCTCACCAAGCAAACGACTGGACCATCTAACTACTAACTAACTAACTAACTAACTAACTAACCTGCACTTATATAGCGCTTTTCTAGTCACAAAGACCACTCAAAGCGCTTTCATTAATACTAACCCTCTATTCTAAGGGCCTATAGGAAACAGATATCTAGGGACAATTTAGAACAGCCAATTAACCTAACATGCATGTTTTTGGCATGTGGGAGGAAACCGGAGAAATCCCGGAGTAAACCCACGCAACACGGGGAGAACATGCAAACTCCACACAGATCACTGTTGGTCGGGGGCTGGGATCGAACCCACGATCCCACGATCCCCACAATCCCCCGGCCAAGGGTAAACTGTGCTGCCGCAGTGCTAACCACTGCGCCACCGTGCAGCCCACGAACCCACGATCCCACGATCCCCACAATCCCCCGGCCAAGGGTAAACTGTGCTGCCGCAGTGCTAACCACTGCGCCACCGTGCAGCCCAACTACCTGATCCAAGGATTTCCTCTGTTTCAGTTTTATCTGACCAAACCATGACACTAAAGAAAAGGATAAAACAGATTCAATAAAAGCCCGATAAAACATTGTCATTATGGTTCGGTCAGCTTGGAAGCGTGCAAGTTTTCTCAAGCAATGCAAATGTTGCTGACCCTTTTTGCACACCCTTTCACAGTTCTCTTCAAAGTTTAAATTACTATCAATAATCGTCCCAAGATATTTGTAGGATTGTACACATTCAGTGGTCTGGCCTTTTAGTACGGTGACTTTGTGCCTGGGAGTTTTCCTCCTAAAGTCAATAATGGTCTTTAGTTTTTGTCGTATTCAGCTGCAGGTAGGAATCCTCACACCAGTGAACAAAATCATCAGCTACTGGGCCGTGGCCACTCTCACCATCCTGGAGGACACTGACAATGACTGAGTCATCAGCATACTTTATAATGTGTCTGTTGTCATGTCTGCTCCGACACATGTTTGTGTACAGGATGAAGAGTAGTGGTGACAACACACACCCCTGAGGAGAGCCAGTAGAAGAGCACTTTAGGTCAGACAATGTACCATTGACCCTTACTCTCTGAGTCCTGTTGGTTATGAAATCCAGAATCCAACCCACCAGATTATTGCTCAAATTAAATTGCTGCAGGAGCCTTTCAACTAAGATATGAGGTTGGATTGTATTAAAGGCGGAGGAAAAGTCCACAAATAAAAGTCTGGCGTGTGTCCCATTAAAATCCAGATGTTTAAAAAGCATGTTAAACAGAGTGACAGTGGCATCCTCCACTCCTCTGTGAGGCCTATAGGCAAACTGCAGAGGATCCAATGCATGCTCAGTCTGCTTTAGAACCTCACATCTGACCAATTTTTCAAAAATTTTCATTAAAATTGAAGTCACAGCAACTGGTCTAAAGTCGTTTACCGTTTTAGGACAGCTGGATTTTGGAACGGGAGCAACCACGGCTTCTTTCCAGATCTTAGGCACATGTTGTGTCTGTAAGGACTTGTTGAAAATGTAATGAAATATAGGACTCAGTTCATGTGCACAGGACTTTACCAAGCGCCCACATATATTATCAGGGCCCTGACTTTTGTTCACTTTTACAGCGCAGAACTCCCTTTTAACATCCTGCACCTCAATATTAAAGTGCTGATTGTCTTTGAGTTTCTGTTTCAAATCTTGGGTTTCTGTGCTAAAATCAAAGGAGTCAAAATGACCATAAAAACAATTAAGAGCATTAGCCAGCTATGCGTCTGAATTAAAACCATCTAAAAACACAGGATTACTGCGCTCTGTGCTCTGAAGGCCTGCAATAGTTTTCATACTGGCCCAGGCTGAACCAAGTTTCTTTGCTGCCATCTTGCTTTCCAACTCTGATTTATAATTCTGTTATGCTCTTAAAATTTCGGCCTTCAGCTCCTTTGTGGCAACCTGTAGCTCAGAAACAGACCCCTGTTTAAAGGCAAGTGCTTTCCTCTGTAAGCAGGATTTAACTGATTTTGTAACCCATGGTTTGTTGTTGGGATATATTTTGACACGTTTACGTGGAACAATCTTATTTTTACAGAAAGCCATGTATGAGCATGTGACGTCCACCAAAGAGTCCAAATCATCCCCACAGGCCAGTGTGAATATCTCCCAGTCTGTACAGTCAAAGCATTCCTGGAGGCTGTGCACTGAATCTTCTGTCCACACATCAATGTCTCTCGTCTCCACCTTGCCTCTTCTGAGAGCAGTTTTATATGTGGCCAGCAAATGTACACAGTTGTGATCTGAGGATCCTAAAGGAGGAAGGGGGAGTGATTTATAGGCCCTCTCTATGGATCCATAGCACAGGTCCAATGTCTTTTTTCGCCTGGTTGAGCAGGACACATACTGATAAAAGTTTTTAAGTGTCTTCTTTAAAGAAACATGGTTGAAATCCCCAAGAATGAAGTTTGGCGCCTCTGGAGAAATTGATTGCAGCTGCTGGATCACATCAAAGATGGTGCTGGAGGCGGAGTCAGCGTCTGCCCTCGGGTGAATGTACACAGTTGTGATGAAAAGTTGGGGGAACTCACGAGGCAAATAAAAGGGGCGTAGTGACACAGACAGCAGCTCCACATCGGGTGTACAGATGCGCTCTCTGACCGTGACAGATGTGCAGTACTGCTTATTAATGTATAAACATACGCCGCCCCCCTGACGCTTCCCCGTTACCTCTTCCTGCCGATCCGAGCGCAGCGGGGCTCCAAAGCCGTCAATCCACAGGTCTGCGTCTCGGTCATGCGCAGTAAGCCAAGATTCCGTGAAAGCCATGACACAGCAGTTTTTAAAGTCCTTCTGGTAGCGTACATTCTCTTGAACCTTGTTTCTCAGAGACTGTACGTTCCCAAAGATCATCGAAGGAAGAGGAATGTTACCAAACTGACGTCTCCTCAGGCGCAATTTCACACCTCCACGTCTTCCGCGCTTCCTTCTCCCGTCTCTCTTTTGACCACTATGTCCGTCTCTCAAAATAAAGTCCGGCAGTTGCAGCTTAGGCTCAATCACATCCGCTGCATCAACCGTGTTTAAATGCAGCAACATGTCCCTGGAATAATGTATTCTGCCCGCCATGTTGCCGAACGCGGTTACCTCATAGACAAAGAGCCAGAGGAAAAATAGCAGCAGTGCAAGAGAGGGGAGGAAGTCCATGTTGTAGGAACCAGGGAGCGCTTCGCCATACAGTCCACAAACACTCCAGGGCAGAAACGACACAGAGGATTTCGTAAAAACATATAAAACTACATAAAAACAGACACACAGACGACATACTTTTTCACCAGCTGCCGGTCGCTGTGTGCGCATGCGCCCTTAGTTGGTGAACAGTTTAACTTGGTAATTTTGGAGCTTTAGCTTTGCAATTGAGATTCTGATTAGAAAAATGGCATGTGTGACCTGACTGGACACTATAGGGGCTTTTACATCTACAAGCTTTAATCCATGTTAGTAAAACTCTTGTTGGTTTTCTCCTTTAGTGTGCTTTGTTTTGTCTGGTGAGAACAAAATGCATACAAACTAAATAGGACACAGACACCCAAAAAACAGTGGTCTTGAACCAATTCATCTGGTGAACTCTGGTGCAGTAGTGCAGGTGGGAAAGCATACTGGGCTAAAAGGGGGACAAAAGTTATGGATTCTATCAGCTGTTGTATTAGAATCTCACCTTGGGTCTTGTGCCCCTGTTTATTCAAGGGAATGACAGCAAAGAAAGCAACTGGTTTATTTCACATTACGCCTCAAACACACTTCTTAATAATTAAAGTGACAATTACATTTTTTTCTGTTGTTAACATGTCTGTAACATGTTTTTTTTGTGATGTACAAGACATAATAAGTGCAAAATCAATCCCAAGTCTCAAATCTGTTTCTCTGCTGTGAATGTCCAATTAAGCCACACACCCCCCGCCAAAAAAAAACATGCGAGTTTGGACAGAGCGTTTCTAGCTAGGTAAGCATTCCTGCTTAGCCTGATTGGTTATAACATTAACCAATCAGGCTAAGCACTGGGCATAGCTAAACACCTGAGTTCACTCCTCCAGGGGAAGAGGGATGAGCTGATGTGGCTCTATGGATGGAGGCTCACAGTCTACCTACCACTGACCACTCTGACAGTCAGCATCCCTTCCCAGGGACGGTGCAAAATCGACTGTGGTCGCCCGTAGTTTTCCATCGCTGGGGCTACCATATTCCGGAACCCGACAGCGCACAAGGGGCATGGTCAGCTCGGAGACCAGAGTCCACCGACTGCCACGCCCACCCATGTGGGGTCCCGGAGGTGCACACAGAGCAATGGGAGGCATATGGTGGGAAGGCCGAACCAGAGAGAGATGGGGGGATGAAGGCACCAAGACCGCCACCCATCTGGTTTGCATTCTTTTGACTTGGTTCAGTGAAGGGGTTTTCGGGGAGGACACAAACCCCCCCGGGTGATCCATTCCGTCCCCGCCAGGGAGGACGGAGGAGAAGACACCCAAGGGAGGTGAGTTGGGTAACGGGGGGGGGGGGGGGGGCACGGCCGGCCCCTAGCAAGATGCCCAATGGGCACCTGTCATCTCCCAGGTGGGACTGCCGAGAGCCAGCTCGCTTTGGCTGGGGTCACCGCCATGTGCATATATAGTCGAATCACTCCAATGTTTTGACTAGCCATTGTTTAACAATGCAGTCTTCGGTATCCTCAGCCTCTGACCTGAGAATACCGAGGGGAGAGCTGGCCCTGCAGCATCAGCTGCTGGTGGGCTGGAGCATGGGTAGAGCTAATTAGAATATTCATAGATCTGTGCATACTTAAGTAGATGGAAGATATAAAAGCTTTTTCCAAGCAATTATAAGGCAATTAAAGTTTTTTTATGGATAAAAAGACACAATATTGTCACAAATATCTGCTTTGGGAGGCAGATTTGATATTTAAGCAGGACCCACTGTCGCAGGCAGGGCTTCGGTGCAAAGGTGGTATTTATTAACAGACATAGAAACAAAAGCACAGCACGAGGGCTGGAAAATAACTTAAAGTACACAGGTAAAACTCATGGGAAATTTGGAAAAACAGGGAGCACGGCAGGAGAACATGGCAGCAATGTTAATGACCCAACAATGAACTGAACAAAAAAGGCAACATAAATAGGAAGGAAACTTATAAGGGGAACAGGGGACAGCTGGGAGGATAATCAAGGGCTGAACAGGAGCACACATGAAGAAGAGTGGCTATGGGTACGAAAACATGAGGCGCTGAGGACACAAGGTAAACAAATAAGCACACAAGACAAAAATGATGACAATGAGGACAAACGGGATGACAAGACATGACAAACAATGATCAGGGAACACAGGGGCCCTCAATAATAATTATCAGAATTGTAATAATAATGATACTGTGAAAAAGCAAAGACTAAAATGAACATAAAGCGTGGGCACGGTCCCTGGCTGTGCCCCATTATGGCATAACCCCCCTTAAAGGGTGGAATCCAGACACCCCTAAACAAAAAACATAGTAACACCAAAACAGGTGGGAGGAGGGGGGCAAGGCATGGTGGGAAAAATCAAGAACACAAACAAGAGCAACAAGGTCCATCAGGTGGTTGGCCAGAGTCCCACAACCACCAGAAGAAGGTACATGATTAATCTGGTGGCCTACCAGAGTCCAAGGCCCACCAGATGGAGAAACATGGCACACTGGCTGGCCTACCAAAGTCCAAGGGCCACCAGACAGAAGAACAAGGTGTGTCAGGTGGCCTACCAAAGTCCAAAGGCCACCAGAATCAGAATCAGAATCAGAATCAGAATCAGGTTTATTGCCATTGTTCATGTAGTACACAAACTAGGAATTTGTCTCGGTGCAATGCTGCAACATTAAACATGATAAGATAAAGAAAATAAACTATACATGCAATAAAGTGTAGAATAAGAGTAAGTGATACTGGTCAGCAGTTAAAATATATTAGCGAGCAGCAGATACTGTGGAGAACTATATAGTGCAGTCGGTAATGCAGGAAGAAAACAGTGATGGGCGAACATGGTGTGGCGGGAGCACAGGTATCAGGTACCAGTTGCAAAAGAGCCTTTAACACGGGAGATAGCATAGAAGCCTATTTAACTGAGAACAACAGCACAGAAACATCATACTCAGGAGATAATGACATGAAAACTTTACCCTCAGAAACTTTAACCTCTGGAGAAGGCAACAAAAGAACTTGTAAACTCTGGGGATGACAACAAGGAACCTTTGCACTCAGGAGGTGATGATAACATGGAAATCTCACACTCGGGAGATGATAACAAGGAAATCATGCACTCGGAGATAACATTGAACCTTTACACTCAGAAGATGACGTGGGAGCTCTTTGCTTTGGAGGAAACAGCAGGAGAAGCTTTTGTTCTATAGATAACAACATAGAAGTCTTTTGCTCTGGAGATAACAATATAGGAGCTCTTTGCTCAGGGGACAGCACCTGAGGGGTTTTCAGCACAGGGGCCGACAGTAGCTGAGGGGCAGTGACCTCAGCCGACAACAGTGGAGCGAGCTGCTCAGATTGCCACGGCAGGGCATTGACTACACAGACAGGTTGTGACTGGGGCTTGTCAACCACTGAGACTGCCGGAGTTGTGATGTGCACCTCGGGGAGAACTGAAGCTGGAGTGTGCACCTCAGGGGCTGCTGGAGCAGCAACATGCACCCCGGGGGCTGCTGGAGCTGGTTCAAGCACCACAGAGGAAACGGGTATTGAGGGGTGCTCCTCCATCCCTGAAGCAGCCACCTCAGACAGGGAGGAAGAGACACAAGTAGGTGTCAGGTCCACACAACAGCTAGCAGAAGAGCCTGGTAGGGGGAGCTCAGAAGCAACTGCAGAAACTACAACTGGGTCTCCCCAATAGGAGCAAGGCAAGCCCTTTCTAGCAATGATATTATCACTCCATCCATCCATCCATCCATCCATCTTCTTCCACGTAATCCTTTTTGGGTCATGGGGGGGCTGGAGCCTATCCCAGCATTTTTTGGGCAAGAGATAGGGTACACCCTGGACAGATCGCCAGTCCATCGCAGGGCCTATAAAAGCAAAAAATCTCTGTGTGTGTGTCTGTCACGTTCATAGGACATCACTGGACGGCCTATGATCTTTGCCTGAACATAATAGGATGTTCAATGAACTCGGGCATCATAGGACACATAGACAAATGTGTCTTTATGATGCCATATAGACCATGCGTCTTTGAACTCAGGCATCATAGGACACATAGACAAATGTGTCTTTATGATGTCATATAGACCAACCATGTGTCTTTGAACTCAGGCATCATAGGACACAGAGGTAAATGTGTCTTTATGATGTCATATAGACCATGAACTCAGGCATCATAGGACGACTCGCGATGCCTATATGACGGCACATAGACAAATGTGTCTTTATGATGTCATATACATCAAGCCCATGGCACATAGACAAATATTTCTTTATGATGTCATATACATCAAGCCTGCCTTCATGTCTTTATGATGTCATATACATCAAGGCTGCCTTCATGTCTTTATGATGTCATATACAGTGAGTCCATGCCGGAAAGCCTCTTTTTGCTCAGATCTATTTTCATGATCCTGTCCATGAACTAGAATTATGGCTCACCTATCCCTCAACCAGTGGTCTCAATGAATAATAATAATAATAATAATAATAATAAGAATAAGAATAAGAAGAAGAAGAAGAAGAAGAAGAAGAAGAAGAAGAAGAAGAAGAAGAAGAAGCCCCACCAGATGGAGAGCAATAGAATGACGACAACTGCTGCACGTCAGAAAAGATGCCATGAAGACGAAACACCTGAGGTTCCAGCAGTACATCGCACCCGTCTTTTGAGACAGGACACCCTTCACCAGCATAGAGTATGACAGACTTTAAAGCACATTTCTAGGACATCATAGGACAGCCTACGATCTGTGCCTCATCATCATAGCGCATCCTATGAACTCAGGCATCATAGGATGACTCGCCATGCCTACATGACGGCAAATGTGAAACCTTGACGAATGCCAGTCTACACTACAAATGTGTAAAATGCCAAGCAAAGCGCTGATTTTCTCCAGGTGCTCTGGTTTCTTGGTTTCTACAGACATACACGGGCCTTCCTGAACAGGGTCGAAAGCCATTGTTTCAGGATCGTGCCCATGAACTGGAATTATGACGCACCTATCCCTCAACCAGTGGCCTGAACGAAGAAGAAGAAGACCCACCAGATGGAAAGCAATAGAATGAGGAGAACTGCTGCATGTCAGAAAGGATGCCGTGAACATGAAACACCTCAGGTTCCACCAGTACACCACAGGCATGACTGTGAACAACACAGCCGTCTGAGACAGGAGGAGACCCTTCAGTAGTCTGAACGAAGAAGAAGAAGACCCACCAGATGATATCTATATGACGGCACATAGACAGAGCACATGACTCCCTACAAGACATACTGTATATATAGACACAGGTAAGCAACATAACACAGAACAGTGACAGGCAGGAGAAGAAGTAACAAGCAGGGGCAAACAGCCCCAGATGGCAGGACATACCTGTATTTTGTGTTATTTTTATGTTTTGCTGTATACAAAAGCCATCACATGTGATTGCCACTTAGTGCTGTGTTGCTATACCAACTGTTCTGTAACTGGCAAGAATTCTGTTTCAATACATCCCCTCTACGGGCATGCACGGGTTTCTACGAGCATGCACGGGTATGCACTAGTAAATACTAAAAAGAGTACTTGTCTTAACTCCCACTCCTCTGCTGACGAGGACCTCAATGGCACTGTTGCTGGAGAGGTGATGACCACCACTGAAGGCACTGGAGAAACAGCAGATGAAGTGCTCTCACATGCAGCAGTGGGCAGGGGCACCCGTGTAGCAGAGGTGGAAGCCAGCACTGTAGCTTGAGAGTGACGTGGAACCGGCGTCGGTGGTTGACTGCAGCATAGGAGCGGCACTGGAGGCGGGGAGCAAATTGGAGTTGGCACTGCAGCTGCCATAGGAGCCGGCGTTACAGCTGTCATGGGAGCCGGCATTACAGCTGTCATGGGAGCTGGTGCTACAGCCGTCATGGGAGTTGGCGCTACAGCTGTCATGGGAGCCGGCGTAGCTGAGTTCCACGTGCTGAAGCGAAGCGTGGTGGTGTGTTCTTCTCCAGCTAAAGGAGTGGCTGTGGAACAGAAGAGAGGCTGACTGTGGCTGCAGGGCAAGAAGAAGCTGAAGACGTCAGAGCCAGGGGACGCTGTCTCATCGACACAGTCTCTGGTGTCTTGGACGAATACCTCCCCCGCCCGTGGTGTGGCTGTGAGGCTGGTGAGTGGTGAGGAGAACAGGAGGCTGGAGTCAGGGGATGCTGCGTCGTCGGCACAAACTCTGGTGCTCCAATTAAATTCCTCAGCAGCCCGCGATATGTCCTGCAGAGGTTGGAGACTGTGGCTAGCAGTTCCGCCAGCTCGGGATAGCTCTGCAGACTAGGGTGTGCCGCCACTATCCCAGCTGCGGTGTCCAGGTTCTCCAGAGCCTCCTCTGGCATACAGGAGGCGTGGGCTTCCGAGATGAATTTCCTGGATAAACTAGGCTGCCCATAGTTCATCCACACTGGGACCACCGGCTGCCAATCTTCTTCTGCCTGCTGAGTCCAGGTATGGTGGGTCATTGTGTCACAAATATCTGCTTTGAGAGGCAGATATGATATTTAAGCAGGACCCAAAGTGGCAGGCAGGGCTTCAGTGCAAAGGTGACATTTATTAACAGACAGAGAATCAAAAGTGCAGCACAAGGGCTGTAAAATAACTCAGAATACACAGGTAAAACTCATGGGGAACTTGGAAAAACAGGGTGCACAGCAGGAGAACATGGCAGCAACATTAATGAACCAACAATGAACTAGGAGGAAACTAATCAGGGGAACAGGGGACAGCTGGGAGGATAATCAAGGGCTGAACAGGAGCACACATGAGGAAGAGTGGCTATGAGTATGAAAACATGAGGAGCTGAGGATACAAGGTCAACAAATATGCACACAAGACAAAAATGATGACAATGAGGACAGAAGGGGTAATGACAAGACATGACAAACAATGATCAAGGAATGCAGGGGCACTTAATAATAATAATGATAATCATCTCTCTCCTGGCGCCACACGAGTCGGCTGCCTTTTGCAACAGCGGCTCGATTCCGAGTCTTTTTTTTCCCCTTCCTCTCTCTTTTTGATCCGTCCTTTTTTTCACTCCATTATGTCACGGACACACAGATCGTCCCAAATGTCTCCTGAGCCGGTGGACGGAGCCACTGTTTATAGCAGGATACGATACAGCAGGGAAGAGCTGCTAGCATTCAACCGCCACCCGGTCCCATTGGAAAAACTCGACATACCGAGAGAACTGAGGCGAAAACGCCGCGGCTGCCGGGCTGGAGTAAGGCGGAGGACAAAAAATATAAGGTACAGACCCTCCCTTCCATCTGTTGTCATGGGAAATGTACGCTCTATACTGGGAAAGGCAGATGAGCTAGCGGCTATCTGCCGTTATGATAGCACATATCGCGAGTGCTCTCTCCTTTTGTTTACTGAGACGTGGCTAACTGAACTAGCAGCAGATGCTAACATTGAGCTGGAGGGTTTCCACATGATACGGGCTGACCGAACACCAGACAGTGGCAAAGCTAGGGGCGGTGGAGTGATAATGTATGTTAACAACAACTGGTGCAGACCGGGACATATCACTGTTAAACAACGACACTGCAGCAAAGACATTGAGTTGCTAGCTGTTAGCATGAGGCCTACATATCTCCCGAGAGAACACTCACACGTGATCTGCATTGTTGTTTATGCAAATCCGACGGCGAACGCTGGGACAGCGCATGACGTCATCCATTCAGTAACCAGCAGGCTGCAGACAGAACACCCAGATGCTCTTCTCCTCATCTCAGGCGATTTCAACCATGTTTCACTGTCTCCCATTCTACCCACGTTCACCCAGTATGTCACATGCCACACTAGAGACAATAAAACACTGGACTTATTCTACGCAAACACTAAGGAGGCGTACACCTCATTACAACTCCCCCCACTCGGGAGATCGGATCACAACTTGGTTCATCTCCGGCCGGTGTACAAACCCCTAGTGCACAGACAACGTCCGGCCATGCGCACAGTGGAGTTATGGTCTGAGGAGACAATGGACACTCTAAAAGGCTGTTTTGAAGCCACCGCCTGGAAGCAGCTCTGCGATCCACATGGTGAGGACATCGATGGCCTCATTCACACCTTCACGGGCTACCTCAGCTTCTGTGTGGACAAATCCGTTCCCACCAAGACCATACGGTGTTGCTCAAACAACAAACCCTGGATCAACCCTGAGATTAAAACACTTCTGAGAGAGAAGAAGAGGATCTTCAGGTCGGGGAATAGGGAGATGCTGAAGTCCGTACAGAGGGAGCTGAGGAGAAAGATCAGAAAAGGCAAGGACAGCTTCAGGAAGAAGATGGAGGACAAGTTGCAACAGAGCGACATCAGCGGGGTCTGGAGAAACCTCAAAACCATCTCTGGGCTCCAGAATACCTCCCCCCAGGCCACGGGGGGCAGGGAGTGGGCGAACAACCTGAATCTGTTTTTCAATAGGTTTGACCAACCGCCCTCCCCCCTGACTGCACAACAACCACTGCTGCCTCTGAAGAAATCAAGTCCTACTGCCCACTCCCCACTCCACCAACACCCCCCCACCCCCAACACACAGCCCCCCATCCTGACCCTGACCAGGACCCAGGTGAGGACGGAGCTGAGGAAGATCAAGGCGAGGAAGGCGTCGGGACCGGACGGCATCAGCGCAAAGCTCCTCAAGTCCTGTGCAGACCAGCTGTGTGGGATTGTGGAGTACATCTTCAACCTGAGCCTGAAGCTGGGGAGGGTACCACAGCTGTGGAAAACATCTTGTGTGGTACCTGTACCAAAAACTTCCCACCCCAAAGACCTGAACAGCTACAGACCAGTGGCCTTGACGTCCCACTTGATGAAGACCCTGGAGAGACTGCTCCTTGCTCACCTCCGCCCCCTGGTGGAACCAGTGATGGATCCACTCCAGTTCGCCTACCAGCATGGCATTGGGGTGGAGGATGCGGTGATCTTCCTCCTTCACCGTTCTCTGTCCCACCTGGAGAAGCCCGGGAATATGGTGAGGATCATGTTCTTTGACTTCTCCAGTGCTTTCAACACCATCCAACAGATGATCCTGAAGGACAAGCTGCTGCGCGCAGGGGTGGACCAGCACCTGTCATCATGGATCCTGGACTACCTCACGAACCGGCCTCAGTTTGTGAGAACCCGGGACTGTGTGTCCGACACGATCATCAGTAGCACGGGGCCCCCCCAGGGAACGGTGCTGGCTCCCTTCCTGTTCACTCTTTATACTGCGGACTTCTCACACAACACAACACACTGCTATCTACGGAAGTTCTCTGATGACTCTGCGATCGTTGGCCTCATCTCCAATGGAGATGAAGCTGAGTACAGAGGGCTTATCCAGGACTTCGTAGACTGGTGCCATCGGAACTGCCTCCAGATCAACGCAAGGAAAACTAAGGAGCTGGTGGTGGACTGCCGCAGGCATGGGCAGCCCCTCACAGCACCAGTAAATATACAGGGAACAGACATCGAGATGGTGACATCCTATAAGTACCTGGGTGTTCATCTGAACAATAAACTAGACTGGTCACACAATACTGACGCACTCTACAAGAAGGGACAGCGCAGGCTGTTCCTGCTGAGGAGACTCAGGTCTTTTGGTGTACAAGGGGCGCTGCTGAAGACATTCTATGACACGGTGGTGGCATCAGCCATCACTTTTGGAGTGGTCTGCTGGGGCAGTGGCATTACAGCAGCCGATAGGAAGAGACTGAACAAACTGATTAAGAAAGCTAGCTCTGTCCTGGGGCAGCGCCTTGATCCGGTGGAGGAGATAGGAGAGAGAAGGACGGTGGCTGTCATCTCTGCTGGAGTCCGAGTTCCACCCTATGCAGGACGTACTGAATGCACTGAGGAGCTCATTTAGCAGCAGACTACATCATCCCAGGTGCACAACCGAGAGGTTTCGTAGGTCCTTCCTACCAACGGCTGTCAGACTGTACAACCTAAGCAGGGCTGCTCGCAGAGATAGCAAAAAGACGTAACAAACTAATAGTTTTTAAATGCAAAAGATGCAATAGACTTACACAATGGTCCCCTCCGGCATACAACTAGGAAAATACCGGTCGCTATGGAGGGTGAGAATATGTATGGGCACATAATCATACCATGTAGGATAACTAAGTAGAGGGTTATGCTGTTTCATCCCATCTAGCAACAATGCTATGCACTGTGTGTGTTTATATATTTACATATTTATTCCATCTAGCTACAATGCTCAGCACTGGGTGTGTTCATATTTATATATCTATATATTTATTCCATCTAGCTACAATGCTCCGCACTGTGTTTTTATATATCTATATATTTATTCCATCTAGCTACAATGCTCCGCACTGTGTGTGTTTATATACTTACATATTTATTCCACCTAGCTGCAATGCTCCGTACTGTGGGTGTTTATATATTTACATATTTATTCCATCTAGCTACAATGCTCTGCACTGTGTGTTTATATATTCATATATTTATTCCATCCAGCTACAATGCTCTGCACTGTGTGTTCATATATTCATATATTTATTCCATCCAGCTACAATGCTCTGCACTGTGTGTCTGTGTGTGTGTATATATACATGTATATTTTATAGTAATATGTACATATGTATATTAGCTGCTCTTGCTTGCTTGTTTTTTTTTTCTTGCCTTCTGATTGTTGCTCTGAGTGTTGCTATCCCTGTGCTGTTGCAATCCTGGAATTTCCCCGTTGTGGGACTAATAAAGGCTCATCTTATCTTATCTTATCTTATAATCACAATAATAATGATACTGTGAAAAACCAAAGAATAACATGAACATAAAGCGTGGGCACGGTTCCTGGCCATGCCCCGATTATGACAAATATGCTATTTTGGGAAATACACATTTATTTCTGATGTGGTTTTAGAGCCGCTGGAGTGCATCTTTAAGAGCAGTAGGACAGCCTCTTCCTGCTTTCCGCTGTAATAGCAAAATGGATTTGAAAAACCCCATAAATGCACTGTGTGCCAAAGATATTGACTGTTGACTAGCCTGTCATAATATAACCATATACTGTAGCTTATAGATCTTCAGAATTTTTTTTAGCTGGTAGGCATGGTGTGCTTGGATTTTTGTGAAAGGAAACCAAACCAAGGGAAAATGACCCAAGTTTTAAAAATCCTTGAATGATTCAGATCAAAAATACCCTAAAGGTTTATTTCTTCTTACTGCGGTTTGAGCCTGGAAGTATTCCCTGTTGGCTGCATTTGTGTTTTGAGGTGGCATGGATTACAATAAGGTTCACATGACATGATCACGCAAGAATGGTATAATGCAAGAAGAGCTCGAGAGAGCTCATGATTGCAAGATTATATAACTACAAGGCAGCAAGACAATGGTTTAGCTTGGTAAGACAGATGTTTTGCTGTTCATTCATCTGGATTCATTTGTGCTTTAATAATGGGTAAGTAGCCTGCCAGTTTTAATTCTATGAACTGTTCGCATATATGTCATAGATAGAGTGGTGAAAGAGAAGACCTCAGAAAATAACTGGCAATATTTAAAAGCAAGTTAAATGTATTTGTATAATTTTTTTTAACGAATAGACAATCATATTAAATACAATAGATACCTTGGCACTTCTTTGTGTGCTGGATGTGCCATCCATCAAAAATAGACTGGTTTTGAATTTTTAGCAAGCTGGATTTGTGAAGTAACACACCAAAATCTGATAGACAATCAAGCAATAACTAGAGTGTGAACTAATGACCTAACGTCCATGGACAATTCCTTCAAATGTACTAGTTTTTATGGGTGAATGTATTGTACTGAATCACTTACTGGAACTGTACTGGAAGTTAGGAAGTCAGTGGAAATCAGGGGCAAGTGTGAGTGAAGGTCAGTCTTTTCATGGATTTTAATTCTACATCAGTGCACAACAAACAGGATTCACAAACGGAAAAAGAAAAAATGAGCAAGGAAGAAAATTCCTATTCCAGCTGTAAACCAGTGATTTTTTTTTCATTTGTCATTTAGGTGAAGATTGCAACTAGGCAAAAACACCTCAGATCAATGAATAATTGGCTATGTCTCACAAATCACACGAGCAAAGACCAATGTTTTGACCATAGACGCAGCTTTAACCTAACCAAACCACCAATGAAAATGACAGCAGTGGTCCCAAGCAAAAATCAAAGTCAAGCTTTGTGGTCAAAAGCTGAATGCCTCTGTGCCACCAACACCCTTACTCCCTCCCTTTTGACAGTTAAAAGCACTTTTATGTGTCTTTTTGGATTTATTTATTTATTTATTTTGGTAAGGGAGGCAGTTATGTATGCTGTAACTTTTCTCCCATTATGAAAAAAAATGGAAATTTATGAGCAAAAAGTTGCAAATGAAAAAGTCACAATGGAATCAAAATGGTGCAAATTTTAGTCAGAATGGTAAAATATTTAAAAGAAAAATGTCTGAAATGTTTGAAGAAAAAAAACATAATTGTTTGAGAACAATGGGCAAGAAAAAAATTGCAAATTTATAAGTAGAGTCGTAAAATTACATGGCAAAAATAACAAATTTATGTGAAAAAGAAGGAAAATGTACACTGAGGATAAAAATGTCCTAAATTTATGAAAAAAATGCAAATTTATATAAAGAAGAGACAAGTTTAAGAGAAACAGGACAGTCAATTTTTTTTTTTTTGTACTTATTTTGTACCCGTAGGTAGATTTGTTTTGCAGTCTGGTGACAAGCCACCAGCTGCCGGTCGCTGCGTGCGCAAGCGCCCCATATCCCTAACCTGCATGTTTTTGGCATGCGGGAGGAAACCGGAGAAATCCCGGAGTAAACCCACGCAACACGGGGAGAACATACAAACTCCACACAGATCACTGTTGGCCAGGGGCAGGGATCGAACCCACGATCTCTTGATCCCTGCGATCCCCCGGCCGAGGGTAAACTGTGCTGCCGCAGTGCTAACCACTGTGCCACCGTGCATGACAGAGTAGCTTACACTGAAAAAAAAAGTTCTTTGAATTTACTTGATTTTAATGTGTACATCGGCCCCACATGATCCAAATGTGTCCAACCGACATACTTTTTCTCTTTCTCTCTGTTAGTTATTGCTTGTTAAACCAAAGTATCTCATTCATGCGATGCTGTTTAAAATAATCATGTTGTCTGAACATAATATTTTCCAGTTACCATAATTCTAATTGATTTTGTAAAACTGTTAAAAAATTACCCCCCACACACACACACAGCATGTGGTGTATGGGGCGGCACCTATCTCCGTTTAACTGACCCTAGGCCACACAGCTATTGTGAGTAGTGAAAGTTACAGTGGGGGCGATGTCAGTCCTCTGGTAGCTCTGTGCATAACTTTCCTTTCCCCGTTCTGGGATTTCTGGGATTTAAATCAGTCAATAAGAGGGGAGTAGCAGGGGCATTTAAAAATAGCATTTTTAAAAGTTTTTCAAATTCATTTTAATGTATAGCCCACATACGTGTTTTCCACTCAAGTGGCAGCTAATTTCAGTTCTTCTAGTTTTTGTATTATGTGAACGTTTTGGCGTCGTTCTGGCACTTGCTGGTGTTCGTGGTTGTGCCAATAGACTGGATAAATGGAGGCTTCTCACCACACGGTGACAGATGACATCCAAGCACGGTGTTGTGGCGTACGTCTGCTCTAAGGTAAATTTGATTATGTCCAACGTAGTTTAACAAAATGCAGCCGACTTTATTGCAGTGGAGACGTGCTAGTTGGAATGTGCACCACGTCATTACGTCATTCAATCATGACTCTTTCTTTGTTTGGTAGCAGCAAAGTCCCATGGAAACCCCCCATGAGTGTCTGGCATCACTGTAAAGCTTAGAAATTGTACTGTCTAAAAATACCTATGTTTTTGCGGAAGATTTAACTCCCGACCGATCGAACGCAAGTTTTCAACCTAGCTAAAATATAAAAAAATCATCTTTTTCTGGGTCACTTTTTGCACACTACCAACAAATTAAATATCATTTTGAAGGTTTTTCAATACAAAATATGGAAATAACATTACATCAGTTTTGAAAATGGCCTCAAAGTGACTCATTTTACCAGCAAGGGTCATTTGTTTACATCAGCCTCTTAGCAGCGGCGCTAACTAACAGAGCTACTGTGTACGAGGCCACTTTTTAAGGTCATCTTTCCATCCCTCGATAGTCGTGGGAAGTGGTATGTTTATGTTACTGTTTTGACGTGCAAGAGGCCGTGTTCCCACATTTCTGATGCCGAAGTCATTGTTTTTTAACAAGGAAAAGTGTCCCGTTTCAGTGACAACCATATGTTCTAAACTAGTACCGGAAGTTGCTACCATAAGTCACGCAAGGCATCATGGGGCCTATGAATAAGGTGGATAGACTGTTTAAATCGGGGTGTCCAATCATGTGCCATTGAAGGCCAGGACCCTGCAGGCTTTACGTCCAACCAGTTTCTTCAACAGCAGATTCCTCTGAATTTCTTCCCACTGATTGCTGATAAGTGAAAACACCAGCTGAAGAGACTGGGTAGAAGAGAAAACCTGCATGGTCTTGGCCTGGATTGCCCAAAGTAGCCATTTTACTTCTGGTGGTGGCCAAACATGATTGAATTGTTTTTACATTTTCAATTCAGTTACTTTCTCTTAATACAAAATAAACTACTTTATTCAATTTAAAAAAAAACAAAAACAAAGACTATGTGATCAAATCATGTTCATAGTAGTGTTGTATCTATTAACTTCATTTTTATATATCCAAAGACCTACCAATTCCATTTTTTTTAGTCCTGCATGACTGCACTGGTTAAGGGTTGCCTTAACCTTAAGCACATCCTAGATGCAGACTCATCTAGGATCATAAATGCCCAGATCCTCTGACCGTTGACAATGACCTTGACCTCAACCTGGATGCAGACCTCCCTGAGGACCCTTGTGAGTGCATTTGGTGACCACTGGGGCAATTGCCTAGGAGAAGGAGTGATTTTTCTGAAATCACATAAGTACCCAGATCTCCTGACCTCTGATCTTGACCTTGAACCCAACTTGGATGCGGACCCTCCTGAGGATCATTGTGAGTGACTTTGGTGAGCATCAGGGCAAATGCCTAGGAGGAGTAACAATTCTCATGAAACCTGAACTGACGGATGGACTGACAGATGCCACATCATTACGCTGGCTCCTTTTGGCTTTGCCATAATGAACTATACAAACTGCCTATTATCAGTACTCACTACTCAAGTAAGTTTTGTAGTTGATACTTTATTACTCTTACTCGTGTCATTTTGGTTAACTACTCCTATTTATACTTGATTAATTAACATGATAAATTAATTCCACCTTACTGTATTTTAGAATTAATAATAAGACTAATATTTTAGTATTTTATTGTTTTTAATTTTATTGTGTAACAATAATAATATTCATGGTTTCTTTAGAAACAGAATTCTCACAGATATGTCAAATCTTGACTTGTTCAAGATGGACTACATACAGTAAATGATCAAATTTGCAGATGAAAAAAAGGCTGTTTGTGCTTTTCCATGAACATGGAGCAAAATTCATTTTACTGCCAACTGTTCTAATGAGGAAAATATGCTCCTATCCTCAAAAAACTGACGCCACTGATGTCCCCAAATCTGGAATGTGCTGCAAAAGTTTCAGAACTGCTTATCTACTCACTTTAAGAAAAGAAAAATGTTACTCATATATGCAGTACAAGATTTAAAGAAATCGTTGATAGCAAAAACAATTCAACATTCATACGGAGAGCTGGATCTGCTCCTGTAGAAATAGCTTTGATAGCACTGTGTAAAAGTAGACACTGGTAGCGTGTAGACAGTTGGCACCATAAGACAGGCAAAGATGCAGAGAGAGAGCTACACATCAAGAAAGAGAGACATTGCGGTTTTTCTTCTCATGGATATATAATCAGTTTAAGAGGAAGTTTTTTTCCCCTCAGTTTTTGCTTTGATGCACAATCAGATTTTGACCCACACTGTAATTCTCTGTCTCTTTCTTCATCTGTCCTTCCCCCCTCTCTTTCTGAGCATCTGTCCCTCTAACGCTCTCGCTCTCCCCCTCTCGCTCTCCAGTTGGTGTTTGATGTGGTGGCACCCTGGCATTGTTCTTGCTATTGTGCCAATGTGGAAAGAAGGGAGGAGGGACAGAGGACGGGACAGAGATAGATGAAGGCATGGGATTGCAGTATTGATGTGGCATAGAGGCCCCAGTAAAGTTGAAAATCTGGATATAATTGACAGCTACCCTGGCAAATCTGGGATTCCCATCAAAACACTGTGGAATGTTCTATAATGCTCCGAAATGACCCCTGAGAACTCTTTGGAAGGGCCAGGCGGCGGCAGGACTCGTATATCATCATATTATCATAAATGCCAAACATTCATGTTTCTAATTATTCCCCCCGCCTTTGTTTATCTTCCATTATGCTGTCCTTATCTCGTCTGTTTGCAGAGACAACCCCATGTTTCTCTGGGTTGGGTGTCGCTATGCATGTGTCTGTGTGAGCCTGCTGCATACAGTACTGCACACAAAGTTTTAGGCTCTTTCGATTAATTGATTCTTATCTACTGCAGACTATCACCAGGGACGCATTTGACAGGGGCCCAGAATCATTAGGAGAATAAATTAATAAAAACTAGGAAGCAAGAAGGTGTTTGTAATCCCTCCATCTGAAGAAAAAACTTTTACGACAAATAGGGTGATCTCAGCATCTCATTGTCAGTTTGAAATTTCATGAAGAGAGGAAGCGTCAACACAATAATGAATGTTCTCCAGAGTACTGGAAATAACCTACCTGCCATTCAACTCAAAATCTCACAGAAAGTTGGACTGACAACACTGGACAGCTACAGCTGCTCAGGTGAGTGTGCTGAACTAGTATACACAGCTGCAGTATTGTAAATGGTTTAATGTCAGTGAAACAGCTTTTGATATCACAGAGATTGTATTTAATTGACTTAAAACCACCAACTGATTGTTCCACCCACACCTTTTAGATGTCCATCCATCCATCCATCCATCTTCTTCTGCTTAATCCTTTATACAGTAATATTAAATATAAAAATAACTATTCCATCCACACAAGACTGAACCTTAAAATATATATGCCAATCATAATAACAAGTTAGTACTGATAAGTAAAGTTGTGTTTTCTGTTCTTTAATTCTGCCAAAAGAAGTTGTAAATATATATATTCACTAAACGCAAAGCTCAACTGTAATTTTTTTTCCTTGATTTGCATTCTTTGTTTTTGATATTTCAGGTCAGCTGTTTAAATCTGTTTACATGTGAGTCTGACTAAGCTGTCTCTTTCACCAGAGCACGTGCAACAGCGGCTTCTTTTATTTTCTTTTGAATAACAGGCATATCAGTCAATGAAGTCAATACTATAAGCATATTCTTCATCTTCTTCTTTTTCTTCTGGCTGCTCCCTTTAGGGGTCTTCACAGCGGATCATCTTCCTCCATCTCACCCTATCCCTTGCATCTTCTGTAACACCAACCCTCTTCATGTCCTCCTTCACTACATCCGTGAATCTTCTGTGGTCTTCCTCTTTTCCTCCTGCCTGGCAGCTCCATCTTTAACATCCTTTGTCCAATACATCCACTATCCCTCCTCTGCACATGTCCAAACCATCTCAGCCTTGCCTCTGTTACTTTGTCTCCAAACCACTCAGCATGAGTTGTCCCTCTGATATACTCATTTCCCATCCTGTCCCTCCTAGTCACTTCCAATGAGAATTTTAGCATCTTCAACTCTGCCATCTCCTCTTCTTTTCATCGGTGCCACCATCTCCAAACCATGCATCATAGCAGGTCTCACAGCCATTTTGTAACAGTCTTCCCTTTCACTCTAGCTGCTATCCTTTTGTCACAAATCACTCCTGACACTCATCTCCACCCACTCCACCCTGCCTCTATTCTCTTCATTTTGTTTGTGCATTTTCCATTGTTTTGAATGGTTGGCCTCAGGTATTTAAATTCATCTACCTTTACTTCCGTTACGCCTTGCATCTTTACTGTTATATCTGCCTCCCTCTTATTCACACTCATGTATTCTGTTTTGTTTCTTCTGACTTTCATTCCTCTTCTCTCCAGAGCATACCTCCACCTCTCCAGGTTCTCTTCCATGTGCTCTCTACTCTTACTACAAATTACAATCTGTGAACATCATGGTCCATGGAGAATCCTGCCAGACCACATCTTTCAGCCTCTCCATCACCACTGCAAACAAGAATGGGCTCAGAGTCAATCCCTTATGTAACCCCACCCCCACCTTGAATCCATTTGTCACTATAAGTATATTCACCATCATTATTTAAATAAGATCAAGATGATGGAATTTTAAAATCTTCTTATCTGAAGTGAAGAAGTAGTTCTGGTTCTGCTCCATGTGCTGGCTGTTTATGTGCAGGACTGTCTGCTGGTGTGCAGAGTGCATTTTTCCTTAAACTTCTTTATTTGACCCCATCTCTCTGTCTCTTTATCGATTTGAATTACAACAAATGACTAATTCCATTTAAATAACTCTGGATGAATACAAAGGAACCCCTGGTGCTGATGTCTGCAGAATAATGAAAAGACAAGACAGAAAGTAACCTGTAGACTTCCAGATTAAACTCTACAAGCTGTCACCAAATAGGCAACCCTAGGCAGATTGGTGTAATACAGAATAGAGCTAACGTAGTCCCACAGCCTAAAGTGCCACTTTTTGTTTTGTACTGTATCATTGCCTCCATTGGTAAGTCAGTGTAGCAATGGTGCTATCAAAAACCAATGTGTGTGTCTCATGGGGCAATCAAGGCACCCTGACTCTAGCATATATTGATGTCTTCATCTTATATGATTTTGCACAATATTTTCCACCTGTTATTATCTTGACATCTTGCTGTAGGGTTGAAACAAAGAACCCTGATTTGCATATTTAATCAAAAATAAGAAATGAAAAGGACACGTTTGTGAAGTGGCAATTATGGCATATGAAACCGAGTTACTAAATTGTTAACAATTGAGAAAAGAAATTGACCAAACGTAATTTTGCTGAATCTCATCAAATATGTATTAGTGCTATTGTACCCTTGATGTTTTGCTCCAAGGGAAAATATGAAAAAAAAAAAGGTAGAAAATGTCACCTGTAGCTTTCAGGCGTAACTGTGTTGTGTGTGAAATTCAGTGGTTCTGTGGCAAATTCAAAAGAGGAAATAAAGCGTGTGAGAAAGAGAAATTGCAGTGATGATGGAATGGAGGAGAAAGAATGAAAAGAAAGACAGACACCAAGACTGAAAGAAAATGAGTGAACCAGAGAAGAAAGAAAGAGAGAAAGACGGAGAGATGATTGATGGAGCCAAAAAGGCGATTTCTTGCTTCATCTGATCTGCATTAGTCCACAATCAGCAGTCGCACACACATGTGCACACACCTTGCAATCAGCATGCATACACTCTCAACATCTCCCCCCAGAATATTAGTCTGCAATCAACACACTGGTTACTGATCAGACGCTGTCATCAATAACACACTGTGCACACGCACAGACACACACCTGAAAAAGGAAACTGCTCACACACAGGTCCAGTTTGAAGGATTCAGCATGTGTAGCAGCACACAGCACTTTCCTCCCATGTCTTTTACTGCTACTTTGAGTTTTGTGTTTTGGACACAGACAACCTTGCTTGCTTTCTTTTTTATTCTCTCTATTGATCCCTAGAGGTAGAATTCATCATTTTGCTAGCCTCCTCAACAGGAAGGTCAAACTGCAGGGTCGGCTAAAAAAACGGCTCCCCTGGAGCTGTAGGCCCTCAGTGTCTTGCTCAAGGACATCTGTGTTTGTTTTTTTCATAAGGAAAAAATGCACACACCTGAAACTAGAAGTTTGAATGAAATGTACACAAAATTATTATTTTATTTCTAAATAAAAAGATCATTAAGTGTTGCCTGAGTTTCATATGAAACAAGTGTTTTTTATGGTATTTCTCTTGCTATATTTGTCAGGATTGCCCCTCCAGGGCAAAGGAGGAGAGGAGGACCCACATGTGAGGTGGATTTGATAAACCCTATTTTAATACTGATCAGAACAGAAAACAAAGCAGCACTTGGGCTTAAATAAATGCGAACTCGCAGCACAGGAATACAGGCAGCAGAAGCGTGGGTGAGACGCCGACATACACTAAGTCAAGGATACCGCACAGAACACAGACTGAAACATATATACTGTATATAGACAGGAGGAATAACTGACACAACACAGAACAGGTGGCACAATCAAGGGCAGCAGGAAAGTGGCTGCAGGTGATGAACATAGGATGGGCGGGGCTACACAGACACACAAATAGGATGCACATAAAACATGACAATGAACCTACAGGACAACAATGCAGGAGTAATACAGAGCGGGCAGTGGCTGTGGGTACAGAAGACACGAGGAGCTGCAACAATAGGGAAACAGGTACACACACAGACCCAAAACCAAACAGGGGATGACACAGAAGACAATGATAAGGGTCTCAGGGGAACACAGAGGGCAAGTGGTACTAATAATAATTATAAGAAATCACAGAAGACATAATAATATGAACATAAGGCATGGGCTTGATCTTGTGATCAGCCCAGACTATGACAGAGTCCCGCCAGGGCGGATGCCAGATGGTCTCAAAGATACAACAAAACCCCAAAAACCAAGAAAAACCCTCCCAGGTAGGGTGGTGGGAGTACAAGGACAGGCGGGCCGAAACATATCCTTCTTTTCCCCCAGACTCCAAAACAAAAACACAATTCGAGGACACCTCAGGCTGTGCTTTCAGAAACACAACCACAAGTTACAATCCCTTCTTATAAACAAGAATTACAAATTATTCATTGGAGCATCAGCCTAAATGTCAAAAGCGAGTCTATCAATACAAAGTTCATGGCCCCAATACACTTTACTGTGAATAAGGGGGTCTACCCAAGTCCAGAGGGCCTCAAATTGAAGAACATGGTGGGTCTGGCAGCCTACCAAAGTCCACAGCCCACCAGACTGGAATGCAGGGCAAGTCCGGTGGCCTACCACTGTCTCTTGGCCACTGAAGTGGGGAAAAGGGAGAGACAATGGGTGGAGGTCTCCCAACCTCAGGAACATCGGCTGGAGGTCTCCCAACCTCGGAAACATTGGCTGGAGGTCTCCTGACCTCAGGAACATCAACTGGAGCGTGGTCTTCCTGTGACCCCATCCTTGACACGGCCACCTCAGACGATGGAGGGAAACAGGAGGTCAGTGAGGCAACACCACAGTCATTAACAAAAGAGACTGGTGAGGAGGACTCAGCAGCTGGTGGGATGTGCGCTTGGGTCCCCCACCAGCAGCACGACAAGTCTTTTCAAAAATGGTCTCTGAACATAAATGAAAAGTTACTTCCCTTAACGCCTCCTCTCCTGCTGCTGGGGTGACCACCTCACGATCAGAAGCTGGAATGGCGGGCTCTGGGTGAGCTACAGGTGGAACAGTTACTGGAGCTGGAAGGTGCCATAGAGCAGGTACTGGAGCTGGAAGGTACTGTGGAGCAGGCACAGGAACAGGGAGGCACCTTGGAGCAGGTACAGGAAAAGGGAGGTGCCGTGGAGCAGGTTCTGGAGCTGGGTGGAGCTATGGAGCAGGGACAGGAACAGGGAGGTGCCGTGGAGCAGGTTCTGGAGCTGGGAAGTGAAGAGGAGTTGGAACTGGAACTGGGGAGCGACGAGGAGCCAGTACAGGAACTGGGGAGCGACGAAGAACTGGAACTGGAGTTGAGTTGTGCTGTGGGGTTGGGATGTCCATTGTCAGCTGGTTCCAACCCAGCTGGGATACAGGGAAGAAGCCATGGTTTGTAGTCCAGCATAAGCTCCTTCTGGGCAAGCATAGCCTGTTGGTGCTCCTTCTGCTCCTCCTTGTCACTCGAACACTGAGGCTCCAATGTCACAAACCCAATCCGGCAGACCACTGGGTCCTCAGGAAATGTGGGCTCTTCCCAGATGATCCGGTTGCCACCCAGGATCGGCAGACACTCAGAAAACATACAAATGGACACAGGATATGTAGGTGAGGATGGAGGGGTGGAAATAGCGACAGCAGAAATAGCAGCAGATAACGGTGGGGAGAGCTCAGCAGTGGTAATAATTAACTGCTATGCTGAGTCCCCCTACCGGGAACAGAACAAGCCCTTTCAGTGGCAGATGTAAAAAAAATGGAAAGGTACTTGCTTCTGTTCCTGCTCTGCCACTGCAGGAAAGTCAGATGTCCTCCCAGGAAAAGCTGGAACTCATCTCATGAAGAGCCGGAGGTACGTGATGTCGAGAGGAGTGGCGTCTCCCGGCGCCTTTCTTCCACCCGGACCCGCTCAGCGTCAGCCGAGAATCATAAACCTCTTTCTCGGCAGCAGACTTTGAAGAGGATAACAGTGGTGGGAGGGCTTCTGGCTCCAGCGAGGAGGAGACAATGGGAAACTGTGGTAGCGGAGGAAAGGTGAGGTCCTGTACACGGGGGTGAGAGCACACGCTCGGTCTGGCTGTGAGCACGTTGGCAACTCCACCCTAGCAGAGCATCTCATCCTCCCAGGAACTGCTGCTCCAAGCACTGGCAGCCATGTCCTCAATCATAGCCACAACCTCCAGCTCATCCCGACTCCACTTTTTTCTCAGCCTCTTTTCATCCGCTGGGTCCTGGACTGGCAGTGTCCTTCTGTCAGGATTGCCCCTCCGGGGCAAAGGAGAAGAGCAGAACCCACATGCCAGGCAGATTTGATAAACCATATTTTAATACTGAACAGAACAGAAAACAAAGCAGCACTTGGGCTTAAATAAATGCAAACTCACGGCATGGGAATAAAGGCAGGGTTACTCACAAACAGAACAGAAGCGTGGATGAGATGCCAACACACACTAAATGGCGCTCACTTATATAGCGCTTTTCTTCTCATCTAAGATGACCAAAGTGCTTTACAGATCCTGCTATCCACCCATTCACACACTGGTGGCAGAGCTGCCATACACACAGGCACTAACCTGGCCACCAGAAGCAACTGGGGGTTCAGTGTCTTGCTCAAGAACACTTCGACATGCGGACTGCAGACAGAGCGAACCCATGACAAACCGATCAGCAGTCGGCCACACTACACCTGCGCCACGGCCGCCCCAAGGCTAAGTCCCCGCTAAGTCAAGGACACCGCACAGAACACAGACTGATATGCACATATATAGACAGGAGGGATAACTGACACAACACAGAACAGGTGGCACAATCAAGGGCAGCAGGGAAGTGGCTGCAAATGAGGAACACAGGATGGGCGGGGCTGGACAGAAAAACACAAACAGAGGGTGCACATGAAATGGCAATGAACCTACAGGACAACAATGCAGGAGTAATACAGAGCGGGCAGTGGCTATGGGTACAGAAAACATGAGGAGCTGCAACAACAGGTGAACAGGTACACACAAAGACCCAAGACCAAACAGGGGATGACACAGAAGACAATGACAAGGGGCTCAGGGGAACACAAAGGGCAAGTGGTACTTGCCCTCTGTACCATGATTGTAGCCCCTTTTTCTCTTCATCCAATCAGATACTTTCTTCTTTTTGCTCATCTCCTAAGTCCAGTGTTAGAAATTTTGGTGCTATGTTTCAATCCTCCTTTGGTTTTAATTCTCATGTAAATTCTATTTCACGTTCATGCTTTTTTTATTTAAGGAACATTTCCATATTGAGAGCCATTGTTTCTTCAAGTGAGCTTGACAAAATAATCCATGCATTTGTGTACTTCATGACTAGATTATTGCAATGCTTTGTTTACTGGTTTAGACAAATCTCCTCTTTCTCATCTCCAGTATATACAAAATGCTGCAGCCAGACTACTTACACGTTCTAGAAAACAAGATCATATTACCTCCATATTATATACATTACTGTAACGTTGGGGCTGCGAGGAAGGGGCGGGGATTCTCCCGGCATGCATTGCGTCATGGAGGATTCAAAGACTGTTATCCGTGTGTTCTAAGTGTTACTACTGTGCCATTATAACTGTGTAATAAGACCAGTTGTGATAGCGTTGTTTCCCCTGTATGTGATAAATCATGTGTCTTTGTCACCGTGAGTGAGAGGAGTGTCTGTGTGAATGACCTCCCCTCCATTCTGTGTTGTGAGTGAGCGAAGAATAAAGCCTGTTGTGTCACAATCATCTTTCCTTATTGTGTGAACCCCATGAAACGTCACACTGGTGTAAGAAAAGGGATAATTGAGAGATGGAAGCGAGGATCAAGGCGGAGATTCGGCAGCTCAAGCAGCTCATTGCCCAGATGGAGAAGATGAACTGCGGAGCAGACACACCAGCCCCAAGAGATTCTCGCCGTGACAAATGGGGAAGCAGACCAGCAGGAGGAACCATACACCTCTTCTTGCCCTTTTCAGGGCAGAGCGGATCAGAAAGAACAAACGTGCCTCATCTTGTGCCTTTTTCAAGGCAAGCAAGGGGCGTCAATGGGGGAACTACGAGCCAGTGATCCCGCTGCAACCGAGGGCTGTGATTGACATGGAGGTGACCGTCCCACCAACCGGTAAAGCTTCACCGCTTTGGTGGCAAGATCCTGTTGGATGATCACCTGGTCCAGGTTGAACTGGCCGCTGCGCTGAATGGCTGGACACCGGAAGAGACAGCTGTGCAGGTTGCGCTGGCTCTGGAGAGCAGAGCTCTCTGCATGCTGTCTGATCTCCAGCCTGAGGAATGGCACAGCTGGCCAGCGCTACAAGGAGCGCTGCGGAGGCGTGTTGGGAGAGCGACCCATGCCAGTCACACCCAGGAACAGCCGGCAAGCCGCCAGTGGGACAACCGGGAGAGCCTGGGAGCCTATGCAGTGGACGTGCGGCTGCTGACGCAGCATGGCTACCCGGATTTCGAGTGGAGAAGCTCGCTCTTCATCTGTGGACTCCGCCCAGCCCAGCTCCAGGAACACATCCGGATTCACGCAGTGAGCAGCTGGGAGATGGCCGTGGCAGAAGCAGAGCGGGTGGAGCCGATGATGGATTATGCAGCTGACATGTCACCACTGAGGCAGAAAGGCCACAGCTGAGAGTGAAGACAAGGAGGAATGGGAATTACGCTGGACCACAGCTGTGCGGTCAGTGAGAGTACAACGATGACAGCATGAGGAAGGATGTTTCCGCTGCGGAGAACCAGGACACAACAGGTGCTACTGCCTGCACCCACCTCGCGACAACCAGCCTCCTCACCACCTTTAACCCAAGAGCAAGGTGGCACAGACATGGATCTGCCACCTCCCACAGACATTTTTCCCAAAGGACGGCTGGGCTGACTTGGGCAATCATCAGAGCTGTATCTACAGTGCAGCCTGGACGGCACACCAATCCAGGCCCTGATCCACACTGGTTCCACCATCTCCCTGGTCCGACCCAGGGCGCCACCCAGTACAGATGGACTCAGACCACAATGGTGGGAACCTCACCGCCACCGTTGAGCATGCCAGGCTGGGGGGGGGGGGGGGGGTCCTCGGGGTGGGAGTGACCAGTCAGAACACGAACCACCTGTTCTGGCTGGCTGACATTCAGGACCCGTGCATCATTGGACTAGATCTGCTTGCAGCATGGGTCACGAAGATAGACACCGCCATCTCTTTTTTCCTGCTGGAGGCTCAGACCATCACGCTCTGTGGCAACAGCCAGATGAGGAACCAGGGGGCCCATCCGATCAGAGGCCCAATGCCGTCAGCGCAGGCCGAGGAGCGTGATCCAGCAGTCTCACGGGCTGTCCAGACCACTATGGCCTGGGATAGCGCAACGGGTCACAGCACTTCTTCAGATCATCGAGCAGCTCTCCCCGTCACAGAGAGCATGATGTCACGGAGGCCCTTGGTGCACAGCAGCTTCGGAGCGAGCAGGATGGAGATCCTGTCATCTCCCGGGTCCGGCAGTGGCTGGACATGGACCAGCGGCCCGCCCGGAAGGCTGTGGCTACACTGGACCCAGAGACCAAGGCCCTATATTCCCAGTGGTCCAACCTCTGCTGTCCCGAGGGTGTTGTCTATCGGTGGTGCCAGTCTCTAGCTGGGCAGCGTCACGTCTGGAAGCTGCTGATACCCCGATGGCTCCACCCCAAGGTGCTCCAGTTGATCCATGGGTCAGTGGGGGTGGCCCACTTTGGAGCGAGGAAGGCTTTACAGTGGCTTTGGGCTCGGTTCTGCTGGCCGGGGTGTTGTCAGGACGTGAAGCACCATGTCCACCGCTGTGCCACCAGCACAGCTCAGAGAGGACAGATGCAGCAATCCCATACACTCCTGCAGCAGTATGAGAGGGACGGCAAACCAAGGTTGGATTATTTGTTCCGCTCGAGAGGACGCCTGCACACGGTACCCAAACTGGCTCAGGAGACCCCGGTAGTGGCGGGGAGTCAACAGAAGCAAGCGTACAACTCCCGCTGCCAGGGGAGAGACTTTGCTGGATGTTTTCTGCCCAGAGCGGAAAGAAGAACTGTCACCAAAGCTGGTGAGCCACTGGTCGGAACCATGCGTGCTGGTTGCCGACAATGACGGCCGCCCCAATGCCTGGACGGATTCGTATTGGACTTTTGAATTGTACTTTATTATTCTGGGGACAGAAACCAGTCCGGGGGGAACAGTGTAACATCGGGGCTGCGAGGAAGGGGCGGTGCTTTGCACCGCGGAGGAGTCAAAGACTGTCATCCGTGTGTTCTAAGTGTTATTGCTGTGCCATTATAACTGTGTAATAAGACCAGTTGTGATAGCATTGTTTCCCCTGTATGTGATAAATGACCTCCCCTCCATTCTGTGTTGTGAAGGATGAAGCCTTCTGTGAGACAGTAATCTCTCCTTATTGTGTGAACCCCATTAAACGTCATATTACATTGGCTACCAGTGGAGTTTAGGATTTGTTTTAAAGTTCATACACTTACTGTACATATAGAGCACTACATGGACAAGTCTCATCTTATTTATCTGATCTCCTTCTCAAACAAACTCCTACTCGCACTCTTAGATCTGAAGCCCCGGACGTTTTAGTTGTTCCTTGTATGAGGCTCAAGACCAGAGAGTACAGAGCCTTTCAATCTGTAGCTCTGAGGCTTTGGAATAATCTCCCACACCAGCTATGTTTAGCTGATGCTTTTAAAAAGCAGCTAAAAACTTTGTTAACGAGGCTTTCCATTGAATTTCAATTCAGCTGCTTTTAAATGGTATGTCTGATATTTTTTAAATCTTTTAATCTTGTGCTTTAATTTGTTCTCTTTATTTTTTCTTTTCTTTATTAATGGTGTCTCTATCAAGTTGTTCTTTTATTCTATTTTATTGTATAGCGCTTTGTGGCTCTATGTCTGTGAAATGCGCTTTATAAATAAACTTTACTTACTTACTTACTTACTTACTTACTTAATTACTTACTAATAATAATCATAAGGAATCATAGAAGACATAATAACATGAACATGAGGCATGGGCTTAATCCTGTGATCAGCCCAGACTATGACAATATTAGCAATAAACACCCAATTAATAGCATATAGTGTTTTTTCTAATCTCATTGCATTTTTGTATTAACTTCAATAACCCTCTAGATAGATAGATAGATAGATAGATAGATAGATAGAGTCATGAGAAAAAAATAGGACACCCCTTTAAATATTCAGTTCTTTATTAAGAATTTTTCACATATCTATGTCTAACCTTGTTTTTTTGTATTTATTTGCATTTTTAACATTTATTTTAGCCAGTTTAAGTGGGAATAAATGTGGAGGTGTCCTAAAAAGATGGGGGGTGTCCTAATTTATTCCTCACTATTTGTTTAGAATTGCATTTTACAGAACATTTGAAAAAAGCCTTTAATTCATTTTTAATTGTTTAGTTGTATTACATGAATCTCCCAGTATTTTTAACATTGATATTAAATATCCATATGTCCAAATATGTAAAAAACACACACATACATACACAGGCTTATACAGGGTGTCCTAATTTTTTCACATGACTATAGCTAGATAGATAGATAGATAGATAGATAGATAGATAGATAGTGTCATGAATTGTCCTTAGGGGCAGAAAGGTGAGACCCACACGCTGAACTGTGAGTTTGGGCAATTTATTGAAAAAACAACAAACATAAAGTCCAACACATTGCTAAGAACACAAAAATACAAACAAGGGAGCAAACTTACTGATATAGCGCACCAGAGCAGGGACAGGGCTCTGGTTGAGACAAAGAGTAGCTTGATTAGTCAAGACAGTGGCAATCAGAAATGAAAATAACTTCCCTTAAATAGGGTTAAAAACAATTTACATAAGTAGTGACAGGTGTGAGTCACATGAGCGGGCAGAAGGAACCAATGATGCATAATAGGACCAGCTGGGGGCAATGAGAGGAGAGCAGCTGAAGCTGACAGCTGACAGGGGTGACGCCCACACGAAGCACAAAACCAGGAAACACCCTTGACAGGTGTCAAGCCAACACTAAAGAACAAAAGAATAAAATATCAACAAATGCAGACTGAAATATAAATGTAAATTAATATAAAATAAGAGTGTAACAAAACTAAAACAGAAACAGGAAAATAGCAAACAGTACAAGAATTACAGAAACCCAAAAAGCACAAAATACAACAAATATGTAAATATAAGGAAAAAGCCATGAGACCGAGCCTGGCGGAAACCTCCACTGCTCGGCTCATGAGAGAGCCCCCCTCTCAAGGGGTGGACACCAGACAACCCAGGGTAAAATCAAAAGAAAAAGAAAGACCCCTCCTCCCCAAGAGGAGCACGAGAATAAACCACTCCGGGAGGGTGGTGGGGGGAACAGGCTAGGAGGGAACGAAACAAAACCCCGCTCAGGACCCACACCAGGGAAAACCCTCAACTCCCCTAAGCCCCCTGGACCGAGGAGCTGGACAGTTCAGGTGGGCGACCAGAGTCCCAGGCCTGCCAGATGGCACGATGGAACGAGTCGGTTGGCCTCCCAGAGAGAGTGGGCCACCCAACTCTGCGGCACAGTCTGTCGGGTGGTCTGCCAGAGTTTTTCAACCACCTGAACAGAAAAGGTGATCCAGGAGGCGGTTTCCTGAAGGGAAGGGCAAGAAGTGGGCACAATGGAGGAGTCGGGGGAACCAAGACGATGTCAGGTGGAGGAGAGGGAACTACGACGGCGTCTGGCAGAGGAGGGGGAACCAAGGCAGTGTCTGGCAGAGGAGGGGGGACCACGACAGCGTCAGGCAGGCCTGTAGCACCCTCGGTGGTCCCGGACTGGGACATTGCAGTGCCCACGGTTGCCCCAGGCTGGACCAGAGCTGCATCCATGGTGGCTTCGGGCTGGAGCAGAGCTGCACCCATGGTGGCTCTGGGCTGGAGCGGAGCTGCACCCATGGTGGGCCCGGACTGGGCCATAGCTGCACCCATGGTGACCCCCGGGCTGGAGCATATTGCCCACGGCGGGCCCACACTGAAGCGCAACTTCCAAGTTAGTTTTAGGCTGGGGTGCAGCACCCACAATGGTCCCCGACTGGGACACAGCACCCACGGAGACCCAGACTGAGGAGGAGCTGCACCCACGGAGGTCCCGGGCTGGGACGGTGCACCCGTGACGACCACAGTCAATGGGGAAGCAGCACCCTCGGAGGTCCCAGCAAAGACCTCATTCGGAGGAGAAGCACCCACGGAGGTCCTGGGCTGGGACGGAGAACCCGCAACGACCTCATCTAGAGGGGGAGTAGCACTCATGGAGGTCCCAGGCTGGGGCGGAGTACCCGCGATAACCTCAGCGGGAGGAGCTTGACCTATGGGGATCTTGGGCGGCAAGCTGGAACCCATGCAGTCTTCTGGCTTAGCTGGACAATCCTTGGTGACCCTGGGGGAAAGCTCAGGCAAGAGAGACAGAGGAACAGGGTCAGGGTCACCGGCAGCAGTGGAGCCCAGCGAGGTGAGCTCAGGTGCAGCTGCCGGCTGCACTTGGCTCTCCCCACCAAGAGCCCAACAAGATCTCTCCAAGACTGAGACAATGAAAACAAAGGACAGCACTTGCCTGAGCTCAAGCTCCACCACCTTCCAGGACTCCGTCAATCCTGGGGACGATGTTTCGGGTCTGGTCCTCTGGAGGTCCAGCTTGAACTCTGCTGTGGCAACCCCAGCAGCAGGCATGATGGTCGATGCAGTCCCGGGACCCCCCCAGTGATGTGACCCACGCAGGTGGCTTACCCTGCGTGGTGACAGGAGGTCGATTTCCCACCAACGCTGGATCCCGCTCAGCTGAGGCCCGGGGATGCTTCATCAGCGCAGACATCAGCTTGGTACCAGGGCTGTCTCTCCATCCAGACGGTGGCTGCGGGGCTGGGACTAGGTCCTCCATAACCGCAGGTTCCTCCATCGCCCGGAGGCTCAACCCTGTAGTTGGTGGACACTCGGTGAGGATAGGAAGAGACACGGAGAGGGCAGGTGAGTAATTAATAGCTGCAGCAGGCGGTGAGGGCTAGGGGGAATGCAAACCCTTAGACTCACTACCGGGAATCAGGCAAGGCATATCATCAAAAAATGAGGGAGAATGAAATGACACTTGCCTGTGTTCCCGGAGTTCGATGTTTCCTGCAGCAGCAGGTGTAGCATCATCCCTCTCCGTGGCTACGGTGGATATGGGCCCCTCAGAGGATTGTGGAGGGGCAGCCCCTGTGGACACGGAGGTGGGCAGAGCCGGAGGAAAAACAGACGACCTCTCGGCAGTGGAAGACAGCAGGAGAAGCAGGAGAAAGCAGCTGCAGAGAGGGGAGAAGCTGACGATTCAGCGGGAGAAGAAAAACACGGAGTGTGCATTGCTGAGGGGGGCTTCTGCCTCAGCGAAGGGGAAGTTGCTGCCAGAGAGGCAGGAGTATTCCTCCGGCAGTCCGGAGCTGGATGACGGTGACGTCGTGGAGCTGATGAAGCGGGAGCAGGAGTGGGTGCATTGGAGGCGAGGCAGGGCATCTTCCGCAGAGCACGCCTCCGTGTAGGCTCCGGGCTCGCTGGAGGCAGCCCCCACTTGAGCCCAGGGAAAGACTGCTGAAGCACGGAGAGCATGGTCAACAAGTCCGCGAACTGGGCATGTCTCCATAACCTTGGGTGCACCTCGACAATGGTGGTTGCTGAATCCACCTTCTCCCAGATCTTCTTTGGGCTACGGGAGGCGAGGGCTTCATCCACAAAGCCCTGGATGAATTTGGCAACCCATTCCTCCTCCACACTCGGGAAACCCGCTGCCAATCTCCCTTTGATCACCGGAGGTCAACATGCCGGGGACATGACAAGCTCCACAGAATACAAGTGAATAACACACACACAAAAAAAAAAATCAACATACTCACAGCAGCTGGGTCTCTAACTGGCCGCTGTCTTCTGTCATGAATTGCTCTTCGGGGCAGAAAGGTGAAATCCACGCGCTGAATTGTGAGTTTGGGCAATTTATTGAAAAAACAACAAACATAAAGTCCAACACATTGCTAATAACACAAAAATACAAATGAGGAGCAAACTTACAGATGTAGTGCACTAGAGCAGGGACAGGGCTCTGGTGGAGACAAAGAGTAGCTTGATTAGTCAAGACAGCAGCAATCAGAAATGAAAATAACTCCCCTTAAATAGGGTCAAAAACAATTTACATAAGTAGTGACAGGTGTGGGTCACATGAGCGGGCAGAAAGAACCAATGATACATAATAGGACCAGCTGGGGGCAAAGAGAGGAGAGTGGCTCAAGCTGACAGCTGACAGGGGCGACACCCACATGAAGCACAAAACCCAGAAACACCCTTGACAGCTGTCAACCCAATAGTAAAGAACTAAAGAATAAAATATCAACAAATGCAGACTGAAATATAAATGTAAATTAATACAAAATAAGAGTGCAACAAAACTAAAACAGAAACAAGAAAATAGCAAACAGTACAAGAATTACAGAAACCCAAAAAGTACAAAATACAACAAATATGCAAATATAAGGGAAAAAAACATGAGACCGAACATGATGGAAACCTCCAGTGCTCGGCTCATGACAGATAGACAGATAGATGTACTTTATTGATCCCAAACTGGGAAATTACAATAACAGCAGCATGACACTATTCTATTCTGTAGGTGTAACAGAAACAGATACTTTTCACCAGTTAACTTAACATGCATGTCATTAGATTGTGGAAGCAAACCAGAGCATCCAGTGTAAACCCACACAAACACAAGGAGAACAGGCAAACTCCTCACAGAAGGGCTCCTATCACTGTCACTCTTGGAATTTGAACCAGAAACCTTCTAGCCATGAGAGCAGTGTTATTTTTTACAGCATTTTTTAAAATTTAGTTTTAGTCATAGTCTTTTGAATGAAATGTCATTTATTTTAAAGTCATAATAGACCGCCTAAGTCATGGCTTCTGCACATGGGACCTTAAATTGGAAAAAATCTCCACTGAAATGAATGGCAAGAGAGAAATTATCTTTTGATCTCGATTAAATTTCACCACAAGTTACACATATGATGTCTGTCAATTTAAAAGATAAATTTCTTTGTTAATAATGGTGTAGATTGTTGTCTAACTGTTAAGCTATAAGGTTGTGAAAATACGTAAATGAAAAGACTACAAACACAGACTCACGTCATCATTTTCAAAGAGTGCCCGGGGTGAAGTAAATAGCAGTCCTCTGTGGACTGCTATTTGTGTTGCTTTACACATTTGTGTTGTTTTTCTCTGTCATGATCCTTGGCATGGTCGGGGGCCGTGTCAGTCTCCTGTTATAGATTAGTCTTTTTCTGTATGTTTTTTTTCTGTTCATTTGTATCTTTATTTTGTCTCCCAGCCATGGAGGCACTGTGACAGCTCGTGCGTCATTTCCGGGTGTCAAGTTCTGCTCACGGGCTGTCACGGCCCCCTCCAATCTGGTAGTTTCACTCTCTCATGATTCCACAGGTGTTGTCATTTGTGTGTGAGTTATTTAAGGCTGTAGGGGAGACTTTGTCTTTGCTGCGGTCTTAATGAAGTCACGTCTCATATTTATGCCACGTCTCTGACTCCGTTCCCATTCTCTGTAAGTGTTAGTGTGTTTTTTTTGCTTTGACTAAATGTGCAAAACTTACAGCTGCCCTTGGTGTCTTCAATTCCAGCCCTGAAAGGGCCGATCATGACAGAAGTCCACAGCCAAACTCAAAACACCAGCGGCTGTAATCCTTTGCCTTTTCCCTCCTTACCTTTTTCCCCCCTCTCGTATTTTGTAACCCGTGTGATCAAGTATGTCTGCCTGCATGGGCTATGGTGCTGGTGGCCTGGGCGAAGCTCTGAGTTGGTCGGCGGGGCTTGTGGAGGATTTAGTCTCTGATGCATGCTTTTCCTGCATCCCAGAGGAAGCGTTGAGGATTCTGGAAACCGCTGCAGAGATAACTGAGCTTTATCCCAGCCTGTGGAGGTATCCAGAGTACATGGGGCTCCTCAACTCAGTACTGAATTTACAGCATTTGTTCCATGGGATGGTATGAGGTCCTCCACCAACCGCACTGGTGTCAAGCGAGCAGCTACCGGTGCAGACACCTAGAGCCTCTCGCCGCTCGCCAGTGCCGCCACGGACACGGAAGCCACCAGCTTCTCGTTGTCCGCCAGCAGCAGCCCCGCCCCCTCCTCCTGAACAGTGACCAGCTCCATCGGCCGAGGAGCTAGAGGAGCATAGGCAAGTCATTTCAGCGGAGACAGAACTGCTGCTGGAGTTCAAGCCCTGGCTCCTCCCTGAATATGTCCAGCTGGAGGGGGTTTCTCCGGACCCTCATCCACCTTGCCATGGTCTGACATCTCCACCCCTTTTCCTAATGACCTCCATCGCTCCTGAGGGGATGTCATTTGAACCAACAGTAGCAACCACTACCAAGCACCGTAATTTAAGGCAAGTGCCTTTTCATTATCCCACAATTATTAATGAATTGTCTTGCCTTATTTCCAGGGGGGGGGGGGGCTCAGCAGCAGTTAACCCCTTTCGCTGATTCCTCACTGCCAGATGCTGCTGTCCCTTTCTTACCTGCTACTCTCGTTCCTCCTCCTATTTCTCCTGAGGGTCCGCCGGTCCTGGGAGAGGGTCCTGGAATTGATGGAGTCCTGGATGGCGGCAGAGCTTGAGCGCAGGCAAGTGTGTTTATGTTGCTCCAAGAAATATTGCCTGACTGTTGGTGGGGGGAACCAGATACAGCCCTCATTTGCACTTGGGTTTCCCCCGCCGGGCTCCACTGCAGCTGGTGACCCTGAGCCGGTGTGTTTTGTGTGTCCCTGTTCCATTGTCCGAGCCACCGTCTCGGGTCACCGGGGTCTTCGTGGGTGGGACACCCCCGTCTGATGCCGCCGCGGGTGCTGCCATCCTGCTGTCAATGGTCGCCGAGGGTGTTGCTATTCCATTGTCAATGGTCTCCAAGGGTGCTGCTGTCCCACCATCAATGGTCTCCAAGGGTGCAGCTGTCCTGCTGTTTTGGGTCTCCGAGGGTGTTGCTGACTCGCCACTTGAGGCCACTGCGGGTGCAGCAATTCCCCAGTCTGGGGCCGCCGCAGGTGCAGGACTACTGTCCAAGGTCCCGCTGGTTGACCATCTCCTGAGCCTGGTTTTCTCACAAGTCAACATGGCATTTATGGGGACCTTGCTCTGGTCCAGAGCCGCTGCGGGTGCAGCGATTCCCCAGCCCAGGGCCATCATGGGTGCAGCTATGCCCCAGCCCGTCACTGCCATGGGTGCATCGCCCCAGCCCGGGTCCACCGTGGGTGCTCCGCTCCAGTCCTGGGTTGCTGTGGGTGCTCCATCTCCTCGTGAGGTCACCACTGAGCAGTCCTCTTCTCTGTCTGGTTTCTATTCCTTAGCTTCGCTGGTCAGCAGCAAGCAATGAGGCAAACTGCCACTTCCAGGAAGGGGAAGTGGCAGAGAGAGTACCCTTCCGGGCCTCTTTCTTCACCAGGTTTGAGACGATCCCCCTAAATGGAGGAGGCACTCTATGACCTCACACACCAAGGTGTGTATCCCCTTTGTAGCTGGACTTACTCGGGGAAGCAGGTTAGTTCACTTACAGGCACCTGTAGTCTCTTTACATGTGAAAGATGAATCCAAGATGGTCGTTCAGCAATACGTACTGCAGTGGAGGTGATTAACAGCACCTGATATGGCCCAAGCCACCTTACTGAGTCCCAGTGCTGACGATGGTGGTTCTTTATGAAAACATAGTCTCCAGGTTGCAACGGGTTTTCCTATTCTTCCTGTGGAGTAGAGAGAGCTCTGACAGAATCAATGTATTCTTTAACTTCACATGCCCCTTTTTAAATGATTTGCTAAAACACCATATTTATTAGAGGATACCAAAGGCTTTACTTCTGGCAATAAGTATGGCCTGTGGAATGTGTATTCAAAGGGTGACAATCCTGTCTTTGCACTGGGTATGGTATTTATAGTCATTTTCACTATTTTTAAGGCTTCTGGCCATGCTTTTCCTGTGTACTTCATAACTTTTGCATGCAATTTGGTCTGCATTTAGGCCTGCACTTTGTGGGTGGTAGGCAGTATGAATTTTGATCTTACTTCCTACAGCTTGGGTTAAATCTTGAACTGTTTGGGCTGTAAAATGAGTTCCATTATCTGCATAAATCAGTTCTGGAACCCCAAAGGTGGGAAAAACATGATTCAATAGGGTTTTACACACGAATGCAGCATTTGCTGTTGATGCAGGATGAATTTCTGTCCACTTTGTAAAGGTGTCAACCAACACCAGGCAACATTGTAATTTCCCATGCTTACACAATTCAATAAAATCCATACACCATTGACTGAAAGGCTCTTTTGGTATGGGAAATTTCCCTTGTCTCATTCTCATTGCTCCTTGGGCATTATTTTGTAAACAAATTATGCACTTTTGGCATGTTGTTTTTACTTCTTTCAAAATATTAGGACAGAAAAAGTGCTTTTCCAACATCCTCAGCATCCCTCCTGTCGACACAATAATGTGGGTGGCAGAACATATGTTTATCCTGGATGGGAAAAAAATGAAAATCCATATCATAATTTGGCAAGGCTAACGCACATACTGTAGTCAGTATGTGTTTCAAATCATCAATAAGTTTTTTATGTTCTTTTCTCTGTTAGAAACCACAAGCTTTTAGGGACAACCTTAATTAAAAAGTAAAAAGTGGACACAACTGACACATTATTTTTTTTTCTTTTTTCTTTTCTATTTTACAACCTTTGCCCCATTTGGCTGCTCCTTAGGGACAACATTTGTTGGCCATTGGGAACAGACAAAAGGGGGAGGGAAAAGGCAAATACGTAAACGTTGCCAGTGCATACTATGAGGTTAAAGACATAACAGGCTGTCAAAGAATGATTACCACACTGGAATGTTTGGAGTAATGAGAGAATCATATGAGGATGGAATTGATAGCATGGTAATTGATAGCATGGTAGATAGTGTTACAGCTTCCCTGTGTAACCCAGCTGAGAAAATGACCCCCTTTTTTTTTCTCAGATGTCAATTGTATTAATACAATTGTGTGATTTTATTTTGAAAAACGATTATTTTGGGAAGAGGGAGTGTGATCCTCGTTATCCAACTTTTAAATTCCCGTTTCATGGTCACGTTGGGCAATTGTGGTCTTCTCATTCGTTAAGAGCGATATTAGCCCCGCCTTCCGAGCAGAGGCAGCAGGCGTGCACTCGGGTTTCGGTCTTTTACGATCTGAGAGCGGACGAGAGAGGCTGTGGAGGGTCTAGTTCACACTGATACCTCTGCTTGGTGAGTTTAATTTAGAAAGATGCTGAAAATGAATCTAAACACTGTCCAAACACTAATTTGAAACCTTTATTATCCTAAGTTGATGGGAGCACGAGCTTGAGAGGCCGTGAGGCTGTGACTTTTGCTGTGTTCACACTGATACCTCATCTTGGTGAGTGAAACCGAGTGTGTACTAAACAATACATGCTAATGCTAATCGTGAGTGGATTTTTTTCTGTTTAAAAGCAATGGAAAAGGCTATTTTTGTGTCTGTATGGGTTTCCTAAATGTGATTTCAGTTCCCAACAGTATACTGAAGTACTTTTAGTTCTTATGCACTATTTCTGTCGAATGTAATATGTAGTTTGATGCTAAAAGCACATTGTGTTGGTCTCCTATGTAAATTCATAGGTTATGCTAAACCCAGTAGCTCAGACAGGGTTTTACTGATTTAAAAGGGAATATTGGAAGTAATGGGACAGTATATTCCTTGGTTATGTGATAGATTAATTGTATTTCATTTCATGATTTACAAAGACAAGGTTAAAAGGGATTAATCATAATTTCATGGGATGAGATAAAAAGAGAAATTCATTTAATTGGTTACATGAGAAAAAAAGTATTTCATGTACTACCAGAGAGATTTTGAGAAAAGAAAACATGCCTGTAAGATGTGAAATGTGAATTGTAAGATCTTACTATATTACTGGATTGTAATAATAGTAATATGAGAGAAGAATTTAAACACTAAGCTACAGTGTTATATAAGAAGAGATTGGAAAACGAATTACTCTAGCTGTAAACAATAATACCATTATTGTTGTGCAGGCTAGGTTTTTTTTGGTTGCCGATCAAGAACCTTCTGGATCCTGGATTCTCTCCGAATGGAGATGGCGAGCCTGACCCGAGACTGAAGCGAGATCTGACCAAGATCTCGATTGAAGAACATCCTTCCTCTCTCCAGTGCACAACATTCGAAGTGGTAACAACTCAAGCTGCCATTTTAAAAGAAGAAAAGAAACCTGAGTCTGGAGATATAAGATATCTTGACTGGTCAAACGACTAAACCAAAAGGACAAACAAACACTGAGCTCAGTAGGACATTTTTGGGGTTTTATTTCATGCCGGCCGTTGTTATATTTGTATAGTTGTAAATTGTTTGTATATATTGTTCTCTTTATCTCTACAAATAACAACCATTATTGCTCATTTCTTGCCTCCAGCTATTTCATTCCACACTCATTTTAATTCCCTATTGTAACCCTTACGAACCTAGCAACTGGTCTACACTTAATAATTTCCCTTACCTAATTAACATAAGGCAAGGGTTACACCTGCATCAGACTCCAGACTTTGTGGCCCCCCCTTAAGAAAGAAAAAGTCTAATCAAAGATTTCTAACTCCTGGGCTCAACACAGAAACTTGTAGCTTAAAACAGAAAACTCGTCAATTTGGAAAGAAAATGGCACTTCACTGATTTAGATGAAATCTATTTAGCTTGGAGAAATCATCTTTTTCTAAAAAATCTCTTAGAAAAGATAAAACAAGTTATTATTCTGCATTAATAGAAGAGAACAAAAAAATCTCAGGTTTCTTTTCAGCACTGTAGCCAGGCTGTCAGGACTCTGTCGCCTGATTGCTGGAATCTTTCTGCAACTATGGGGGTTCCCCCTATAGTTGAAAGTGCTATGAGATGATTGTTGTTGTGAAATAGCGCTATGTAAATAAAGTTGAATTGAATTAAATTGAATTCATTATTGATCATTTATTGATAACTTTTATGTATTATCTATTTTTCTGAGGTTTGCTAATTATTTTGCTAATTAATTTCTTTGATACCCCCTGTTTTGATACATCGAGATGCACATGCAGCAAAGTTACAGAGTATTTACAGGGAGGATTACAGGGTATTACAGACACCTGGACATCAAACTGTAAAATATACATCAAATTAAACGGATCACCTGAAGAAGCCAAGGTCATTAACATCCGTAATATTATGGAACTGTCACGCCTCGCCGCCCATCTGCGGCGCCAGCTGCACGCACACCTGCACTTCATCAGCGGCGAGGGATTTAAGCCGCCTCGCCCTGGGCTTCGGCCTGAAGCCGTCAGACTTCGCTCGTCACGATTGCTGTGAGTAACCTCTACCACTCAGCAAACATCTCAGTAAGAAGCCCTTACCTTTTTCCTCTCCAAGTCTGCTCCCCTGTGCACAGGTGGATTTCCCGGCGGCGGACCATTCCTCTCCGTCACCATTCCCTTGCTGCTGCACCGGGTGCTCCAGGTTGCTGTCTACCGGACCTCGTCCTTGCTGTGCCAGCCACCTGCTAACTCCAAGTAAGCTTATCACTATTTTCACGTCGCCTGTGTTGGTGTGTGCCCGTCACCCTTCTCCCTCTGCTTCTCCCATAGGGTTGTCCGGCTGTACGGTCTCCTGCCTCCGTGCCCGACGCAGACGCCACCACCAATACATTCACATCTTGCAGACACACATTCATACACACTTGTTGTTAATAGAGCTATTGGATCTACTCTGAGCCTGTGTGTGTGTCTCCTGAGCCGTGCATTATGTCAGTACGGCTTCAGCAGAGCGGCTCGGCAGATGGCGGGCTCACACGCCGACTTTCCACTCTCGAGGATCGAGTGGACCTAATAGCTCACCAGCAACAGGTGATTTTAAATCAATTAACCATTATCACTAACCAATTGGACCGCTTGGACCCCCAACAGCCGTTCCCCCCGGCTCGTCAGGGCGGCGCGGCTCCTGCTGCTCCAGCGGCCGTCCAGCCGGCTCCGGTAGCACTGGCTCGGCTCACACCCATTCCGACCCCCGCCCGCTTTAGCGGTAAGCTCGGCGGAGCACGGGGGTTCATAATGCAGTGTGAGTCCGTGTTCCACCGTGTGCCCGGAGATTTTCCTTCAGATCATAGCCAAATTGGCTACATTGGGAATCTCATAGAGGGGCGAGCTCTAACTTGGGCTTATGCCGTAATGGTGACGCCCAGTTACGCCACCCTCACCTGTGGCCAATTCGTGAGACAATTCCTGGAGGTCTTTGATCATTCTCGTACCGAGACCATCCAGGTCGATCGGCTTCTCAGCCTCCAGCAGGGAAGCCGGTCAGCAGCGGACTACGCGATTGACTTCCGGGTAGCGGCGGAGGAATTGGGCTGGGATGAACGTTCATTCTGCGGCCTCTTCCTCCACAATCTCAATGATGATCTGAAGGATGAACTGGCTGGGCGGGACATCCCGGAGACTCTAGCGGAGCTAATGTCCCTAGCCATCAGTTTGGATAACAGGCTGCGCGAGCGCTCCTCGGGGCGGAAGTCGTCTTCTTCTCGCTCTCGTGGTGCCTCGTCGCGCCTGTTCCAAGCTCGCCCCCTGGCGACGCCGCCACCATCGCGCCCCGAGGAGTCGGAGCCGATGGTGACGGGCTGGACAAAGCTTCCCCCTGCGGAGAGACAACACCGCCGTGAGTTGGATCTCTGTATGTATTGCGGAGACAGTCAACACACGGTGGAGCTTTGCCCACAGAAGCCAAACGGCGGGGTCCGCGAGTCACTGTAGGGGGCCTCGCGGACATCAATCGGTTAAATCCCCTCTCCCAATTGAAGCTGCCCGTCCGATTTTGTCACAACTCCACTGGGCACCTCACTCATGCGCTGGTGGATTCGGGCGCAGAGGGCAGTTTTATTTCACAAAGCCTGGCAACCCGATTGGGCATCCGTTGCCAAGCCCTTAGATCTCCCCTCGCCCTGGTCAACCTCTCCCATGTCTCCCTGGGGAGAGTAACACATCAGACCGTCCCTGTTCCTATGATCATCTCTGGGAACCACCGGGAGGAGATAACCTTCTACTTCCTCCCCAACTCTGTGTCGCCCGTCATCCTGGGGTACCCCTGGCTCCGCCTCCATAACCCCGTCTTGGATTGGAAGTCCACCAGGGTGTCGGCATGGAGTACATTCTGCATGAGCACCTGCTTGCAGTCCGCTGCCTGCTCTCCGTCCTCTTCCCCAACTCCTACGGACGCAGCGCCCCCGGATCTCTCTCTGGTGCCATCAGAATTTCACGACCTGGGTATGGTTTTCAGCAAGTCCAAGGCGATGTCTCTTCCTCCACACAGGCCCTACGACTGTGCGATAAACATCTGCCAGGGGGCACCCTTACCCTCTGGGCGACTCTACAGCCTGTCGGCGCCGGAGAAGGAGACCATGAATTCCTACCTCAAGGAATCGCTGAGTGCTGGAATTATCCGTCCCTCGTCATCACCATTGGGGGCAGGATTCTTCTTCGTGGGCAAGAAGGACGGTTCCCTCCATCCTTGTATCGACTATCGCGCCCTAAATGATATCACAGAGAAGGATCGCTACACCCTGCCACTCATGGACACCGCCTTCCACTCCCTCCAGGGGGCGACTTGGTTCACCAAGCTGGATCTACGCAGCGCATACCACCTCGTCCGGATCCGGGAGGGAGATGAGTGGAAGACAGCCTTCCGTACCCCGAACGGCCACTTCGAGTACCTGGTGATGCCGTTCGGGTTGACCAATGCTCCAGCCGTTTTTCAGCGCCTAATTAATGACGTCCTCCGGGATTTCATTGGCCTTTTTGTGTTCGTCTACCTGAATGACATCCTCATCTTCTCCAAATCCAGGGACGAGCACCGGGTCCATGTGAGGCGGGTCCTCCAAAGGCTGCTGGAGAACCGGTTGTATGTGAAGGCCGAAAAATGTGAATTCTACGCTAAGACAACATCCTTCCTCGGGTTCATCATCTCCCACGACCAGGTGCTTCTGGACCCAATGAAGGTGAAGGCGGTGGTGGAATGGCCTACACCTGCATCGAGAAAACAGGTGCAACAATTCATCGGGTTTGCAAATTTCTACCGCCGCTTCGTCCCTAATTTTGGCACCATCGTTGGCCCTCTGACCCGCCTCACGTCCCCTAAGGTCCCGTTCCGGTGGACCGAAGAGGCCGCGGCTGCTTTTCAGGCGCTGAAGGCGGAGTTTTCCTCCTCCCGGGTCCTTAGCCAAGTCAACCCGTCGCTGCAGTGCATCGTGGAGGTGGAGGCTTCGGACACAGGAGTGGGGGCGGTTCTATCTCAGCGGTCGCCAGGTGATGGAGTCAAACGGCCCTGCGCTTTCTTCTCTCGGCGTTTGTCCCTGGCGGAACGGAATTACGACATGGGGGACAGAGAGCTCCTCGCCATCAAGCTCGCGCTGCAGGAGTGGCGTCACTGGCTAGAGGGGGCGGACCTGCCGTTCGTGGTTCTGACTGACCACAAGAACTTGGAGTACTTGAGATCTGCCAAGCGTCTGAACGCCCGCCAGGCGTGCTGGTCCTTGTTCTTTGCCAGGTTCCGTTTTAACATCACCTTCAGGCCTGGCTCCAAGAACGGCCTGCCCGACGCCCTCTCTAGGCAGTTTGCCCCTGAGGAGTCTGAGGACACAGTCCACACCATCCTGCCCAGGTCGTGCATCGTGGGAGCCGTCACCTGGGACATAGAAAGCAAGATCCGGAAGGCGCAGGAAGTGGAACCTGACCCTGGCGGTGGACCGGAGGGGAGGCTGTTCGTGCCATCCACGGTTCGGGGGGAGGTCATCCACTGGCTACACACATCCAAGCTCACCTGCCACCCTGGTTCCTCCCGGATGATTGACCTCCTTCAACGGTCCTTCTGGTGGCCGGGCCTGCGGAGGGACGCTGCCCGCTACGCCCGGGCCTGCCCAGTATGTGCCACCAGTAAGTCAGGTAATGCCCCTCCAGCGGATTTGCTCCAGCCTCTGCCCGTCCCTGGCAGGCCCTGGTCACATATCGCCCTGGATTTCGTCACCGGACTCCCAGTCTCAAACACCTTCGACACCGTCCTGACCATCGTAGACCGCTTCTCCAAGGCGGCGCACTTCATCCCGCTACGAGGTCTTCCATCCGCCCTGGAGACGGCGGATCTCCTAGTCCAGCACGTGGTCAGGCTGCACGGGATTCTGGTGGACGTGGTCGCGGACCGGGGGCCCCAATTTTCCTCGGAGGTTTGGAGATCATTCTGCAACGCCCTGGGAGCCAAGGTGAGCCTCTCCTCCGGCCATCACCCCCAAACCAACGGGCAGTGTGAGCGGACCAACCAGGAGCTAGAGGCTGCACTCCGCTGCGTCACTGCGTCCAAACCTGCGTCCTGGAGTAACCATCTCGCCTGGGTAGAGTACGCCCACAACACCGCCCGCTCTTCTGCTACAGGGATGTCTCCCTTTAAGGCGTCCCTGGGCTACGACCCCCCTCTTTTCCCAGCGCAGGAGAGTGAGGTATCGGTTCCCTCAGTTCGGGCGCACCTCAGGCAGTTCTGCTCCATCTGGGCGTCAGAGCGCAACGCGCTTTTACGCACAGCGGAGCGCAACAGAACCACGGCGGACCGGCACAGAAGACCTGCCCCAGCGTACCAGGTGGGTCAGCGTGTCTATGTGTCAACCCAGGATGTCATTTTAAAGGGTGAGAGGAGGAAGCTGGCACAGCGTTTTATGGGCCCATACCCCATCACCAGGATTATCAACCCGGTGGCTGTGCGTGTAGCTATTCCCCCCTCCCTCAGCATCCATCCCACCTTCCACGTATCCAAGGCGAAGCTGGCAGTCTCCGACTCCCTTTGCCCTCCTCCTGCTGCGCAACCCGCGCCCCGGATGATTGATGGCCATCCGGCCTGACCTGTCTCCTCCATCCTGGACTCCCGGCGCCGGGGTCGCGGGTTGCAGTACTTGGTGGACTGGGAGGGTTATGGGCCTGAACATCGGCAGTGGGTACCCTCGTCATTTGTGTTGGACCCGTCCCTCATTACTGAGTTCCACCGAGCGCACCCGGAGAAACCATCGCCAGGAGGCGCTGCTAGAGGGGGGAGTACTGTCACGCCTCGCCGCCCATCTGCGGCGCCAGCTGCACGCACACCTGCACTTCATCAGCGGCGAGGGATTTAAGTCGCCTCGCCCTGGGCTTCGGCCTGAAGCCGTCAGACTTCGCTCGTCACGATTGTTGTGAGTAACCTCTACCACTCAGCAAACATCTCGGTAAGAAGCCCTTACCTTTTTCCTCTCCAAGTCTGCTCCCCTGTGCACAGGTGGATTTCCCGGCGGCGGACCATTCCTCTCCGTCACCATTCCCTCGCTGCTGCACCGGGCGCTCCAGGTTGCTGTCTACCGGACCTCGTCCTTGCTGTGCCAGCCACCTGCTAACTCCAAGTAAGCTTATCACTATTTTCACGTCGCCTGTGTTGGTGTGTGCCCGTCACCCTTCTCCCTCTGCTTCTCCCATAGGGTTGTCCAGCTGTACGGTCTCCTGCCTCCGTGCCCGACGCAGACGCCACCACCAATACATTCACATCTCGCAGACACACATTCATACACACTTGTTGTTAATAAAGCTATTGGATCTACTCTGAGCCTGCTTGTGTGTCTCCTGAGCCGTGCATTATGTCAGGAACTGGACAAATATCAATGAATGTTATGAACTGGAGTCACAGCAACAAGAGACAATTGTAGGACACTGAAGGGGTATACTCATCTGCTACAAGACATTTAACAACATGAAACAAAAGATCAACAAACAGGAACAACAGGAACTGAAAGTTTTTGAATATACAGATCACAACCCACAGGACGTAGAATATGACACAGACCCTGATAATAATTTATTTAGCTCCATCAATAATGACTGTAGTTACTACACGGATGAACAGTTTAACACAATGGTCACATCCATCCATCCATCCATCTTCTACCACTTTTCCGGAGGTCCGGGTCGCGGAGGCAGCAGTTCAAGCAGAGAAGCCCAGACTTCCCTCTCCCCAGCCACCTGCTCCAGCTCTTCAGAGGGGATACCAAGGCGTTCCCAGACCAGCTGAGAGGCATAGTCTCTCCACCGAGTCCTGGGTCTGCCCCGGGGTCTCCTCCCAGTGGGACGTGCCTGAAACACCTCAAGTGGGAGGCGTCCAGGAGGCATCCTAATCAGATGCCCATACCACCTCAACTGACTCCTTTCAATGTGGAGGAGCAGCGGTTCTACTCTGAGCCTCTCCCGGATGACTGAGCTCCTCACCCTATCTCTGAGGGTGAGTCCAGCAATCCTACGGAGAAAGCTCATTTCAGCCGCTTGTATCCACGATTGAGATCGAGATCGCGGATGGTCACATCTGATTTCTAATATTTCTATGATCCACTTCAACAGCAGAAGTCTCTATGCCAACTTTAATAACATTAAAGATTATTTACATCAGTTTAAAGAGCCATTCAATATTGTGGAAATATCAGAGACGTGGCTCAGTGAAGAGAAAGGAGTGGATTTTACCATGGATGGCTATGAATTAAATTATATAAATAGAAAAGTGAAAAAAGGAGGAGGAGTTGCAATTTATGTTGACAAGAGCTTGAAATACAAGGTTGTTGAAAATCTGTCAGTAACTGTGGATGATTTATTTGAATGTATTACAATAGAAATCTGTCTGGACAATGTGAAGAATATAGCAGTGAGCTGTGTATATAGAACACCTGGATCAAACATTGACTTATTTAAGGACTGGATGGAAAAAAATGTATGCAAAACTAATAAAGTTGTGTTCATCTGTGGGGATTTCAATATAGATCTGATGAATTCAAAACAGCATAGTTTGACAGAAGAATTTATCAACACAATGTACAGTATGGGCTTACATCCAACAATTACTGGACCTAGCACCCACAGTGCCACACTAATAGATAACATATTCACAAACATTATGGAAAATAATATCAGGAGTGGGCTTTTATTGAATGATATCAGTGACCACCTGCCGATTTTTGTTGTCTATCAATGTGATTATAGGAAGAGAAAGTATACCAAAAATGTTAAATATAAAAGAATAAGAACCGAAGAATCTATGTATTTACTGACAAAGGAATTATTAATACAAGATTGGAAGATAGTTTATGATGAAAATGATGTAAATAAAGCATATGATAAATTTTTACAAATATTTCAATCATTGTACAATAAAAACTGTCCTATAAAACAATACAGTGACAGACAACAAAAGAAAAATATTCCTTGGGTCACCAAGGGGTTAATAAATGCATGTAAAAAGAAGAATACATTATATAAACAATTCATTAAGTGCAGAATGGTGGAGGCTGAGATCAAATATAAAAGATATTAAAATAAGCTTACTAATATAATGAGGACCTGTAAGAAAGAATATTATAACAGAGTATTAGAGGATAATAAAAATAACTTAAGAGGAATATGGCAAGTACTCAATGGGATTATTAGTAATCAACCTAAGAATGCTAATTATCCAGAATATGTTATTGAAAATGGCAATTTGATAAATAATATGGAGGATGTGGTCAGTGGTTTCAATAAATTTTTTGTAAACGTTGGTCCTGAATTAGCAAAATCAATAGTGACAACAGAAACAAACAACAGTGGTTCTGTAAATGAAATAGAAGGTAGAAATCCAAACACAATCTTTTTGGGTGCAGTTACTGAAAAGGAAATTATCGAGACTGTGAGTAAATTTAAGAACAAAAAATCAACGGACTGGAATGAAATTGACATGACAATAGTGAAAAAAGTAATTGAAGGAATTGTTAAGCCACTCACCCACATCTGTAACCTGTCATTTCAAACTGGTAAATTTCCAAACAAAATGAAAATAGCAAGTAATACCTCTATACAAAACAGGAGACAGTCATTGTTTCACCAATTACAGGCCAGTCTCTTTACTCTCACAATTCTCCAAAATACTTGAAAAAATCTTCACTAAGAGACTGGATGATTTCATTGAAAAACACAACCTCCTTACAGACAGCCAGTATGGCTTTAGAGCAGATAAATCTACATCTTTGGCACTGATCGAACTTATAGAAGAAATTACTAGTTGTATAGATAAAAAAAAAAGTTTGCTGTAAGAGTATTTATAGATTTAAAGAAAGCTTTTGACACCATTGACCACAGAATACTACTAAGGAAACTGGAAAGGTATGGGATAAGAGAGGTCGGACTGAGTTGGGTGGAAAGTTATTTAAGTAACAGACAACAATTTGTACAAATTGGTGAGCACAAATCACCCTTCATAGACATCACTTGTGGTGTGCCCCAGGGGTCAGTTTTGGGACCCAAAACTCTTTATTTTGTATATAAATGACATATGCCAAGTATCAAAAATTCTGAAATTTATTTTGTTTGCGGATGACACAAATATCCTTTGCACTGGTGAGAATTTGCAGCAGGTTTTAGAGGTGGTCACAACTGAAATGAAAAAGTTAACACAGTGGTTCAACAAAAATAAATTATCTCTAAATCTAAAAAAAAGACAAAGATTATGTTGTTTGGAAATTATAAAATAAATCATGAAATAATGGTAACGATAGATGAAACCAGAATAGAAACAGTACAGGAAAATAAGTTTCTGGGGGTGACGCTAGACAATAAAATCTGCTGGAAACCTCACATCAGTCACATCCGGGCCAAGTTGGCAAAATGTATAGGCATACTGGGGAAGACAAGACACATCTTGGACTATAAATCATTGGTCTTACTGTACAATTCACTGTTTCTACCTTATCTTAACTACTGTGTAGAAGTCTGGGGAAACACCTACAAGACCAACCTACAGTCAATATGCACATTACAAAAAAGAGCTATTGTGTATTATTTGGCGTAACCCCCACAGCAGACTGGGACATGCAGAGCGCGCATCTGGAGCGATTAACAGAACAATAGGCAGCCTTCCTGTGTCTAGCTCCTTCCGCTGGTATCATGCTGTTTTGTATGAATCAAATGCAAACATTCAGGCTTCCTGCTCTTACTGTGATGCAAATGTCCCATGCCTTTCATGTGTTGTCTGTAACTGAGTATAAATACCGCACATGTTCTGTAACTCACCCTCTCTTTGACTGCTGCTGCTGACACACACAGCCTGTGTCTCTTTGCTGGAGAGCCTGAGGACACACACTCTGCCCGCCTGCACAAGGGCTGGGGTGGAGTTCCTATGATGGCGGTATGATTCAATAAACCTACTTAAAACCTCACTTATCTGCCTTTATTTCATCATCCGCTTCATTGGTGACCCCGAGAATGCACACGCTTTGTGCAACGCAACCTTCTGGTCTGGACAGCTACACTGGTGACCCGACGCTGAAAAAAACACGCTGCTGGCGAACGCAGCACCCGGCGGTGATGCTCCGACGACAAGCGAACGCAGCAGCAACCTTCTGCTTCAGTGAACTCTCCGGACATCACCCACGACCGGGAAAGCCGCAGCAAACTTCATGGTGGATCTGCACGCCTAGATCAGCACATCCACGCTGGACCGGCCGCTCTCAGCTTCTCTCCATACGAGAGCGCACGCACCTTGTCCTCTCTCCACGACGGCGACCTCCATGGCCGACGGAGAGTGCAGCACCTGGACCTGAACGCACCATGGCCGAGCGAGTGACAAAGATCGTCTCCTCCCTCTCATCGCTCCAACGCATCTACACGAGCTCGAGGGACAAAGATCGTCTATTCCCTTTCACCGCTCCGACACAACTACAACAGGGATGATTAAGAATCAGAATCAGAATCAGAATCAGATTTATTGCCATTGTTCATGTAGTACACAAACTAGGAATTTGTCTCGGTGCAATGCTGCAACATTAAACATGATAAAATAAAAGAAATAAACTATACATGCAATAAAGGGTAGAATAAGAGTGAGTAATACTAGTCAGCAGTTAAAATATATTAGCGAGCAGCAGATAATGTGGAGAACCATATAGTGCAGTCGGTAATGCAGGAAGAAACAGTGATGATTGACATGAGTCTGGTTGAGCTGCTGTACATAGTGCACGAGAGACAATAAGTCACTTAGTGTTCAGCAGTCTGATGGCAGAGGGGAAGAAGCTGTTCATGTGACGGGAGGTTTTAGTCTGGATGGACCGAAGTCTTCTACCTGAGGGGAGGGGGGCAAACAGTACGTGACCAGGGTGTGAGGGATCGGCTATGATCCGGCCAGCACGCCTCCGGGTCCTGGAGATGTACAGATCCTGGAGAGATGGGAGCTTGCAGCCGATCACCTTCTCAGCAGTGCGCACGACGCGCTGCAGCCTTAGTCTGTCCCTGGCAGTGGCTCCTGCGTACCACACGGTTATGGAGGAGGTGAGGATGGACTCGATGATGGCTGTGTAGAACTGCACTAACATCTTAGTGGGTAGCTTGAGCTTCCTCAGCTGCCGCAGGAAGAACACCCTCTGCTGGGCCTTTTTGATGAGGGAGCTGATGGTCGGCTCCCACTTGAGGTCCCTGGTGATGGTGGTGCCTAGGAAGCGGAAGGAATCAGCAGTGGTGATGGGAGAGCCTGTGAGGGTGAGGGGGGGCAGAGGGGTTGTGACTTTCCTGAAGTCCACAATCATCTCCACTGTCTTCAGAACGTTCAGCTGCAGGTTGTTGTTGTTGCACCAGGACGCCAGCTGGGCCACCTCTCTCCTGTAGGCGGACTCGTCGCCGTTGGAGATGAGCCCGATGAGGGTGGTGTCGTCCGCAAACTTGATCAACTTGACAGACTGGTGGCTGAAGGTGCAGGAGTTGGTATAAAGGGAGAAGAGTAGGGGGGAAGTACACAGCCCTGGGGTGATCCGGTGCTGATGCTAGCAGAGTCTGAGACAGTCTTTCCCAGCCGCACATGCTACCTCCGGTCCGTCAGGAAGTCGGTGATCTACCTGCAGAGGGAGTCAGGCACACCGAGCAGGGACAGCTTGTCCTGGAGCAGAGCGGGGCGGATGGCGTTGAATGCGGAGCTGAAGTCCACAAACAGGATCCTGGCGTAGGTTCCCGGGGAGTCCAGGTGCTGCAGGATGGAGTGGAGGGCCAGGTTGACTGCATCGTCTACAGACCTGTTGGCTCGGTAGGCAAACTGCAGCGGGTCCAGGAGGGGGGTGGTGATGGACTTGAGGTGGGGCAGGACCAGGCGCTCAAAGGACTTCATGACTACAGAGGTGAGCGCGACAGGTCTGTAGTCGTTAAGTCCAGTGATCTGTGGCTTCTTGGGGACAGGGATGATGGTGGAGGATTTGAGGCAGGATGGCACGTGGCATAGCTTAAGGGAGGTGTTAAAAATGTCTGTGAAGACAGGAGCCAGCTCTTTCGCGCAGTGTCTCAGGGTGGAGGGAGACACGCCGTCCGGACCGCTCCCTGACCCTGGCTCTTCCTCTCCAGCAGGCCCACCCACGCACGGAGCCCCGGCACACGCACCGGGGAGTTACGAGGACGGCGCGCCACGCACGGGACACATACGGCTCCACTGACCGCCTTCCTTCTTTGCCGCTGCACACTGGCCCTTCAGGCTTGCTCGTACACCTGAGGCACGCACGCAGCTTGTTCACTGGATTTTATGGTCTTAGCCATGGCGCACAATGGGAATTCAGCAGTCTGCGGTCCCCGAAGGCTTTAAGGTTGTGCCCGCACCTAAAGTCAACACGCCAAGTCCCCTTGCTCTTGTTTTTTTCTTACAGCCGCCACGCAGCCTCGTCGCTCCTGTTTTTTTCTTCACGGCCGCTATTAATCCTTGCAGGACTTAATCGCGAGAGGAGCCAGTGACTAATTTTTCTTCTTGTGATCTCCGCACGTTCAGCGGGACAGCCCCTCAACATCGCGGAGCAACAAGCAATTTTTGCACGGCCCGGACGATTTCACCGTCCCCGGCCGGCATTTACTACCCCCCACCCCCCTCCATCTCCACCTGCACAGAGCTTTCCCTCCTCGCTGCCAAAGCTGGACTATCGAGGCCTCGGACGCCTGCCGAGCCCTCTGGGGGGGAGCGTGTGGCGGTTTGGCGTAACCCCCACAACAGATTGGGACATGCAGAGCGCGCATCTGGAGCGATTAACAGAACAATAGGCAGCCTTCCTGTGTCTAGCTCCTTCCGCTGGTATCATGCTGTTTTGTATGAATCAAATGCAAACATTCAGGCTTCCTGCTCTTACTGTGATGCAAATGTCCCATGCCTTTCATGTGTTGTCTGTAACTGGGTATAAATACCGCACATGTTCTGTAACTCACCCTCCCTTTGACTGCTGCTGCTGACACACACAGCCTGTGTCTCTTTGTTGGAGAGCCTGAGGACACACACTCAGCCCGCCTGCACAAGGGCTGGGGTGGAGTTCCTATGATGGCGGTATGATTCAATAAACCTACTTAAAACCTCACTTATCTGCTTTTATTTCATCATCCGCTTCACTATAAGGATAATAAATAATGTAGGATATAGAGACCATACCAATTCATTGTTTTTAAAGTCACATGTCATAAAGTTCACCGATTTAGTTAAATTGAAGACAGCACAAGTCATGTACAGGGCAATTAATAATCAACTCCCAACTAATATACAAAAAATATTTTAAAAAAAGAGACAATGATCATAATTTGAGAGGAGACTTAAACTTTACAAAACCGAAGATATGAACAACCAAGAAAAGCATGTGCATATCTGTCTGTGGGGTGGATTTGTGGAGCAGTCTGGAGCCGGAACTGAAACTATGTACAAACAGAAATCAATTCAAAAAGAGGTACAAACATTATTTGCTGAAAGGATATATGTTAGAAGGGTAGTATTTATATGTACGATTCACTATGCTCACTCTGGGACACTATGGGACACTATGGAATGGTGGGTGGGACAGCACTGTGTATATCTGTGTTGTTTGAGGCTGGTTTTGATGTATGGACATCAATGTATGCTAGGATGGATGGGTGTTAATGTTGATATGTACAAAATACAGTTAATTGTTAACTTGGGGTCTTAAATGTGGTAATTTGTATATAATTCACATGAGTGTATTTATGGAAAAGAGGAAATGGAATTAATAAGTGTTCACTTCTTCCTTCTCCCTTTCGAACACTGTATACTGTTACTTTATTGCATTTGTCATTTGTTTTGTTTTTGTTATACTTTTTTGTTCGAAATAAAGTATCTATCTAGCTATCTATCTATCTATTTGCTTGATTCTTTTACTGAAAGGAAGTGTGCTACCACTTTTAATTTAGATGAAAATTTGTGGGTAGCACAGCTCCTTCAAAATGAGATTTCAATAATCATGGCTTCTTTTGTGACATCTCTTGAACTAATTTACAAATTCCATTTAAGAAAAACAAAATAACTATCTGTGCCTTTTTGATATGCTTCAGCATTGATAAATAAGATCAGTTTGTCCAGTTGAACACAGATGGGTTGAATTTGAATAAATGAATAAAGATTGGGTCACACTCTTTCAGTCAATGGAAAGGTGAACATTTTTCCTAATTTAGAATTTGGTTTAATTTTTACAAGGAATGCCTCATTTTATACATTCCTTGGTAAATTACGGGGTGGAATGTAGTTCCCCCTGACCCAGCTTGGCCACGGCCGAATCAGGAAAACACATTCCTCATTACTGTCACATTTCTGAAATATGATGTTGTCACACCATTATGTAGTGAGTAACATCAAATGTATCCTGTAGTGCAAAATCATATAAAATCATACAAACATTACATTTGTAAAGTCAGAGTCATTTGAATCAGTATACCTTATGTCATTTACAATGTCATACAAAGTCATACTTAGCTTCAAAAAATGCTTATCAATTTAAGGATCCTTTCTCCTGTGGTCAGTCAATGTCAATGTCAGTTATTATTCTATATGATATTAATGCTATATTATAATTGTATCTGGTGCATATAATGAGCCAATGTCTGATTCACTGTATTTTTCCATTGTCTCAGAGCTTGAAAAGACTGTCTGTTTTTCAGTGTGAGATTAGGTTGAACAAGATTGTAAATAATAACAAAGGTTTCATTGTTTTATCATGCAAATGCTTGAGGTTTGGGTGATTTAGCTGACCAGGTCAAGCTAAGTCACCAGCAGAATGTTCAGTGCTGATTCTGTCTATTCTTATTTAGGTCAAAATGACACAGCTCACTAATCAGTCTTCTTGTGGTACGTCTGTCTTTTCAGTTCATAACTTTACCATAAATTTACCAAGGATCTTAGACCTTACCAGGCCTAAGGTCGAAATGTAAATAAGATTGCACATGTCGTTTATTAAAAGGGTAGGTATAGTATTATTTAAACAAGGCAACAATATAGCAAACACTTACCAAGACCTTTGTCTGATAATCCATAGCCTCTGGCAAATCATATGCACAGACACATTAATTATCAGAAGATTGCAGGTTATCTCTTTTGAACCTCGGTGCTTTACATCATGTGATATAGGGTGTACATAAAGCCTTCAGTGATTAGGCATTATTAAATGACATCATAATATTGTAATATTCAATTAATTTCATCATTGTCATGCTGGTACCATTGATTAAGATGTAAACAGTTATACTAAACTTAATATCCTATGGGCCGGCCTGTAGTCACGTTGTCACACGTCAGTCCTTCTTCCTATAAAGTGCACTATTATGCTTCAGTCAAAGAAAAAAGGTCAGTAATACGTCAAAATTGCTTTAAAAAATATGTAAATCCTTTATCGCATACGCAACATTAGTTAAAACCCTGCAAAATTAGATTGAAAAGATAAAAACCCAAAACTTTGTAAAAATACCCATATTTAGATTACTTTTCTTTCACACAGATCAACCACATACACACACACACAGAATTGTTATTATCTCCAAAAGGCCGAAGCAGTTCCTTCCATTTTTTCTACACTGCCATAACACAGAGCTAGTCGACTCCTTTTGCTCAAGGCTACTATTTTCAGATACCTATAATTTTAAACATTTCTCAGAATCTGTTGAATCATTCTCTTGAATCTGTTTTTCAATAGATTGAATCTGTTTTTCAATAGATTTGACCAACCGCCCTCCCCCCTGACTGCACAACAACCACTGCTGCCTCTAAAGAAATCAAGTCCTGCTGCCCACTCCCCACTCCACCAACACCCCCCCACTCCCAACACACAGCCCCCCATCCTGACCCTGACCAGGACCCAGGTGAGGACGGAACTGAGGAAGATCAAGGCGAGGAAGGCGCCGGGACCGGACGGAATCAGCGCAAAGCTCCTCAAGTCCTGTGCAGACCAGCTGTGTGGGATTGTGACGTATATCTTCAACATGAGCCTGAAACTGGGGAGGGTACCACAGCTGTGGAAAACATCTTGTGTGGTGCCTGTACCAAAAACTTCCCACCCCAAAGACCTGAACAGCTACAGACCGGTGGCCTTGACGTCCCACTTGATGAAGACCCTGGAGAGACTGCTCCTTGCTCACCTCTGCCCCCTGGTGGAACCAGCGATGGATCCACTCCAGTTCGCCTACCAGCATGGCATTGGGGTGGAGGATGCGGTGATCTTCCTCCTTCACCGTTCTCTGTCCCACCTGGAGAAGCCCGGGAATGCGGTGAGGATCATGTTCTTTGACTTCTCCAGTGCTTTCAACACCATCCAACCGATGATCCTGAAGGACAAGCTGCTGCGCGCAGGGGTGGACCAGCACCTGTCGTCATGGATCCTGGACTACCTCACGAACCGGCCTCAGTTTGTGAGAACCCGGGACTGTGTGTCCGACACGATCATCAGTAGCACGGGGGCCCCCCAGGGAACGGTGCTGGCTCCCTTCCTGTTCACTCTTTATACTGCGGACTTCTCACACAACACAACACACTGCCATCTACAGAAGTTCTCTGATGACTCTGCGATCGTTGGCCTCATCTCCAATGGAGATGAAGCTGAGTACAGAGGGCTTATCCAGGACTTCGTGGACTGGTGCCATTGGAACTGCCTCCAGATCAACGCGAGGAAAACTAAGGAGCTGGTGGTGGACTGCCGCAGGCATGGGCAGCCCCTCACAGTACCAGTAAATATACAGGGAACAGACATCGAGATGGTGACATCCTATAAGTACCTGGGTGTTCATCTGAACAATAAACTAGACTGGTCACACAATACTGATGCACTCTACAAGAAGGGACAGCGCAGGCTGTTCCTGCTGAGGAGACTCAGGTCTTTTGGTGTACAAGGGGCGCTGCTGAAGTCATTCTATGACATGGTGGTGGCATCAGCCATCACTTTTGGAGTGGTCTGCTGGGGCAGTGGCATTACTGCAGCCGATAGGAAGAGACTGAACAAACTGATTAAGAAAGCTAGCTCTGTCCTGGGGCAGCGCCTTGATCCGATGGAGGAGATAGGAGAGAGAAGGACGGTGGCTAAACTGTCATCTCTGCTGGAGTCCGAGTTCCACCCTATGCAGGACATACTGAATGCACTGAGGAGCTCATTTAGCAGCAGACTACATCATCCCAGGTGCACAACCGAGAGGTTTCGTAGGTCCTTCCTACCAACGGCTGTCAGACTGTACAACCTAAGCAGGGCTGCTCGCAGAGATAGCAAAAAGACGTAACAAACTAATAGTTTTTTGAATGCAAAAGATGCAATAGACTTACACAGTGGTCCCCTCCGGCATACAACTAGGAACATACCGGTCGCTATGGAGGGTGAGAATATGTATGGGCACATAATCATACCATGTAGGATAACTAAGTAGACGGTTATGCTGTTTCATTCCATCTAGCAACAATGCTCTGCACTGTGTGTGTTTATATATTTACATATTTATTCCATCTAGCTACAATGCTCAGCACTGGGTGTGTTTATATATTTATATATCTACATATTATTCCATCTAGCTACATTGCTCCGCACTGTGTGTGTTTATATACTTGCATATTTATTCCACCTAGCTGCAATGCTCCGTACTGTGGGTGTTTATATATTTACATATTTATTCCATCTAGCTACAATGCTCTGCACTGTGTGTTCATATATTCATATATTTATTCCATCCAGCTACAATGCTCTGCACTGTGTGTCTGTGTATATATATATATTTTATAGTAATATGTACATATGTATATTAGCTGCTCTTGCTTGCTTGTTTTTTTCTTGCCTTCTGATTGTTGCTCTGAGTGTTGCTATCCCTGTGCTGTTGCAATCCTGGAATTTCCCCGTTGTGGGACTAATAAAGGCTTATCTTATCTTATCTTATCTTAGAAGGATAACAATCAAATAATCAATCATTTTATGCTAAAAATTACAATAGTTTAAAACCTGCTCCTTCCACCTCCGCGGAGAACTCTCATCCCTTTTTCCACGCTGGAGCAGATTACAGAAACTACAGAAAGACAAAACAACCCAACTGTAGCTGCCTCTATCTAAGACTCACACACACAAAAAAATAAATAAAATAACTGTGTTTCTCATCGTCCATTTTAACGTTATCCGGTTCTGTTGCCATTTAATCCGACCGTCTTTAAATATTATGGTCTAATATCTTATAACATAGAATAAAGTTATTATTATGATTTTATTTACTTCCTCCTTTTTTTTAACCTCTTGGGCTTCTTTTAATAATTTGCTGTATGGACCCTCCTTAGGATCGGGGCATGGATAGGCTGAGGGAGGATTATCTTTTTCATTTAATAATGGTTCACTACTCAGTTGGTTTTGATATTTATCTTTTCTGTTTTTATTTTTATTATTTTCTCGTCCTTGGTCGGCTTTTGCTTTGGCGTCTGCAGCTGCCACCGCCCAAAGATTGGCACATTGGAGCTCCGCGTTTAGTTTTTTACCTTTGTTTTTTCTACTTGTAATGTCTACTGTTGAGACAAGAACCGCACATTTGTCTACATCCAGCGTAGGTTTAAACAAATAATCCTTTTCCCATTTAGTCAAAAATTTTTCGGGATCTTTTATTTGATCTTTTTCCTTTAGTCGATTATTATAGTTTTTTACCGTCCGGCGCACCGTCTCTTCCTTTTTCTTTTGTTTTGATTTCCTTTTGTCTTCTGTTTTATCTGCGTAGTTACCCATTTTCTTTTTATCAGGAAAAGTATAGTCACTACACTACCATTACACCTCTTAGGCGACCTGATATTCTTTTTCGGTCCCAGACCGGGTGTCTCAACCCAAACTATTAATACTACTATTACACTCTTTTCAGACTTATGAGCGACACTCACTTATTGATTTTGAAAAAGATTCTTGTGGCTCCTTATTACATTAGTCACTCGGGATGGACTAGGAGAGTCTTGTAACGTATTGAGAGTATATACTGACTTTTATTCGTTTTGCGGTCTCTGACCAGGATATAGGAAACTCACTATATCCTTTTTCTCAATAACAAAAGGTTTTACGGTCCCCGACTGGGATATAGGATACTCACTATATCCTCTCACTCAATATTACATTACTCACTCGGGATGGACTATGAGAGTCTTGTAACGTATTGAGAGTCTCAGTAACAAAAGAAAAAGGAATGAATGTCACTTACTTCTTATCCTAATCGAGGATGGATGTCACCAGATGACACCGGAGTCCAAGCTGTTCCCCAGGTTTTCCCCTGAAGTCGGGTTGTCAATACTGACTGTTGTCAGTCCATGCATGGATTTTAACCCGGAGGGTGCGTCGGCCTCCGGCGTCCCCTAGATGTTGTCCATCGGGGTCACGGCACCACGTATGTCAAGAATCTGAAACTCAAATGATTGTATATTAGTTCATTACCTCAATAAAGATTCAAGACTCAGAATATTCTATTTTATGAGCTTTACTTGCGCAAGGAGTGCCAGCGATGATTACATCTCACAAGACACTGAGGCATCCCCCAGTGAACTAAGCCCTTTTATACATTGTTGGTCACATAATCACAAAGGACATTTGCTGAGTACTCCCTTCCGGTCACCCACACAGTCATGACAAAAGATCTCAAAGAGGAAGAACACAGTGACTTTACAAAAAGTACAACACATACAGGTTTAACCGCAATTAATCACAGACAAAGTATCTCATACAAAAACAAGATTAACTTTTCCTTATTCTCAGACTTTTACACAGTTTCATCCCATGAGTCAGCTTCATTCTCTCACGCTAAGCACATTTTAATCTGCACATAAGCAACACTCAGTAATCTTCTCATTATCTAAGCACAAAAAGGAAACAGTGTACAATACACTCAACCTTATGTCATATAGAAAATTATGTATGTACAATTTCCCAACAATTTCTTAACACAATATACATAGATGAGTATATGGCATACACTTGATTATATAAAATGATAACATGTATATACAATTTTCTGACATTTTGTTTTTGTGATGTTACCTTGGGTGTCTGGGACCCACCCCTTGAGGAGGGGACTCTGTCATGATCATTGGTGCAGTTGAGGGCCATGCCAGTCTCCTGTTATAGATTAGTCTTTTTCTGTTTATTTATTTTCAGTTCATTTGTGTCTTTATTTTGTCTCCTGGCCATGGAGGCACTGTGGTAGCTTGTGCATCATTTCTGGGTGTCAAGTTCTGCTCACGGGCTGTCACAGCCCCCTCTAATCTGGTAATTTCGCTCTCTCATGATTCCACAGGTGTTGTCATTTGTGTGTGAGTTATTTAAGGCCGTGGGGTAGACTGTCTTGGCTGCGGTCTTAATGAAGTCACGTCTCATGTTTATGCCACGTCTCTGACTCCGTTCCCGTCCTCTGTAAGTGTTAGTGTGTTTTTTGTTTTGATTAAATGTGCAAAACTTACAGTTGCCCTTGGTGTCTTCAATTCCAGCCCTGAAAGGGCCGTTCATTACATTCTCCTCTTAGGATCCTTCTTTCATCGGTCAGGAAACAGGAGGTGAGCTTTGAGAGGGAAACTGCCTTGATTGTGTTTGGTATGGAGGGATGATGGGAGATGTAGGCAGCTAAGCATTTTCACAAAAACTAAATATTACTCTATTATTTGACAACAGAAAAGAATAACAACACAGAGCACAAACTTGTATCTCCTGTATGATAGCTTACTGATTTTAAACCACTACCAAGGCTTTGCAGTGTTCTGAAAAGCAGGTATTCAACTTCAGATTAATACGGACATATGTGACTGAGCAGTAGCATATTACACACCTGGAGCAAGATCTGCTGTCCTATTCCTGAAGCCAACTACTGTTTAAACATCAAAGTTGCTGGTGGTCTCCTTTACACAGAACATGTTCTATGTGACCTGGTTTTGACATTAATGAGACCCTTGTCACTGCACACTGAGCAGGGTGGAACAAGTGGATGTGTTCTAAATCACATCATAGTCTAGGTTTCAAGCATAACCTAAACTGTGAATAGGGAATAAAGGCACAAAAACATTAACCAGAACTGTATCACCACCCCTCAAACCAACAATAAGGTTACTGCAGTCATAGGTTTCCAGAATATTTCAGAAACCAGTAATGCCAATATTGCATTCCAACCAATAGGCATGTTTTGACATTTGAGAGGTACCAAATAGGATGAAAATGTGTTGACTACTTTGAAGGTGAAAAGATTGCTATTTGAAAATAGTGGGCTAATATTGATATCTACACTGTAAAACCTTTCTTGAATTATATATAGAGTGAAGTGATAGAGTGATTCTCGTGGTCCTTGGTTTATTTAACCATTTTGCCTGGATCGAACCCTGTCAAGTGTAAGTAGAACAATGTATTAATACTTGATTTATTCTAACATGACATTCATGTCAGCTCAGGCATTGGTTTGCTTGCTACCGGATAACCATGAAAACTGGTACTACCTGTCTCATTGGTCAGGCCGTCGGTGACTCAACCAGCAGCCCCGCCCTTCCGAGGGTGTGGAGGGTGAAACTGGGCATCCTGGCAGAACTAAAAACAATATCTGTCACAGGTCTGTGGTGGACCACTCCCAGTTACATGGGGTGAGACTGGACATCCTGGCAGATAAGCACATCTGTCGCAAGGTCTGCGGTGGACTTTTGCCAGTCAGTGCATCGTGACATGCACTACACAAAGAGCAGCCTTAAAAACCTTAGCCATATGAGCATCAAGCAGGGAAGATGTTTTCCTCTTCAGTGGAAGACTGTCACCTCTGTCACCTTTAGACGACTCTGGGTCAGTGATCCCCTGGACACACTTTGGGCATTCCCAACAGCTGGGCAGGTCTTTATTCACCACTCCTTCACCCTGGATTGTCAGACAGGCAGGATGGACAATCTGTGCACAGTTGGAACATTCCATCAGAGTCAGTGAAGGGTCCCCAGTCTCCTCCTGATTGGGCTCCTTGCAGATCTCACACACTGCAGACAGAGGTAAGCCCGGAGAGAGGCACTGGCGTAGCACACAGGTCTGCTTGAGCTTCCCCGGTCCTCCAAACTTCTTCATGTCTCTGCAGAAGTTACATTCTCCACATTCTGGCCTCATACAGGCTTCACAGCACTTGCATCTGACTCTGCGATGCCTTAGCACAGACATGGAAACCTATCATCAAACCTACAAACCATCTGGTCATCTGGTCATCTGATCATCTGGTCAGTCACTGCAACAGATACTGGAGTCAGTTTGGCTTGGCCTGTCCTTGCCACTGATAATACCTCTATCTGCCAAGAATGTGCTGCTAGTCCAGCAAAAGCTAGCGGTACTCAAATACTTTGCAAGCAGTTTCATGAAATGGTCAGTCAGAAAGCAACTCATACCGGCTCGGATGTCACCCAGGTTAACAAGGCCAGGAGTTCCTGGCAGCGGAGGGCGAAGGACAGAGCTGTGTGGAGAAATCTGATCAAACCTAAATGAAACATTCATTGTCGCCCCAGACAGACTGCTATAAAAACCTAACAGTATTTCTTAATAGGATAAGTAAGTAAATATAATATAATCCTTCAAAAAAATTTTTACTCTGACATGATTTAGTTGCCAGACGCTCAAAAGCAGAGCAAGCAACACCAGATGAATACTCAGACTCAGGTGGTAACTTTTAACACAATTTATTTTAACACAAAAATACAAAACTCACAACAATGCAAACTTAAAAAACTGATATAAAAAACAACACAAGTGGGCATGCTGGAGCAGCACACAGCCTGTAGAGGAGAGAGAGGGGAAATGATTAATAATATGAATTGAGAAAGAAGGGAGAAGATGAGAAAAGAAGAAGAGAGGCTTACTATACAAACAGAGGGCCCGGCTGTGGACTCCAGCATGTGGTGGTAGGAGCTGGTGGGGAATTAACCAGTGGGATGGCACTTGAAGGAAGTGGGCAGGATGGAGTACAGGAGTTGGTAGACCTGGGTGGAGTAGAAGTTGTCTTGAGATGAAAGGTTCAGGTGAGTGTGCACAGCCCCGGAGGCACCCGCTGAGATGGCAGCAAACCTGAGGAGGAGAAAACAAGAGGATAAGACAACTGGGAAAAATAAACACCAAACAACGTTAACATCAGTTGCTTTGGCAGCAATACCCAAAGGTCCAGTGGAGAAGCATTGACAGACTGGCTCTTTTATATGCTGGCAGACGAGGTAGCAGCAGGTGTGCCCAATCACACAGGTGTGCTGATCAGCTCCGGAGCTGGGAAACAGAGAGAGGGAAAACACACAGGAGGGGAGGGGGAGCACGCTCACCTGACCATCACAGAGTCATCAATTTCTACAAGTTTAACCCCACTCAAAAATACACATTTTTACAGTGCATCCGGAAAGTATTCGCAGCGCTTCACTTTTTCCACATTTCGTTATTTGTTATGTTAGTCTTGCTCCAAAAGGGATTAAATTAATTTTTTCCTCAAAATTCTACACAATATCCCATAATGCTGTTTATAGCAGGAGACGGTACAGCAAGGAAGAGCTGCTAGCACTCAACCGCCACCTGGTGTTAACGGAAAAACTCGACATACCAGGAGAACTGAGGCGAAAACGCCGTGGTTGCTGGGCTGGAGTAAGGCGGAAGACAAAAAATATAAGGTACAGACCCTCCCTTCCATCCATTGTCATGGGGAATGTACGGTCGTTACTGGGAAAGGTAGATGAGCTAGCGGCTATCTCCCGCTATGATAGCATATACCGGGAATGCTCTCTCCTTTTGTTTACCGAGACGTGGCTATCTGAACTAGAAGCAGATGCTAACATTGAGCTGGAGGGATTCCACGCGATACGGGCAGACCGAACACCAGACAGTGGCAAAGCAAGGGGCGGTGGAGTGATAATGTATGTTAACAACAACTGGTGCAGACCGGGACATATCACTGTTAAACAACGACACTGCAGCAAAGACATTGAGTTGCTAGCTGTTAGCATGCGGCCTACATATCTCTCGAGGGAATACTCACACATGATCTGCATTGATGTTTATGCAAATCCGACGGCGAACGATGGGACAGCGCGCAACGTCATCCATTCAGTAACTGGCAGGCTGCAGACAGAACACCCAGATGCTCGTCTCCTCATCTCAGGCGATTTCAACCATGTTTCACTGTCTCCCATTCTACCCACGTTTACCCAGTATGTTACATGCCACACTAGAGACAATAAAACACTGGACTTATTCTACGCAAACACTAAGGAGGCGTACACCTCATTACAACTCCCCCCAATCAGGAGATCGGATCACAACTTGGTTCATCTCCGGCCGGTGTACAAACCCCTAGTGCACAGACAACCTCCGGTCATGCGCACAGTGAAGTTATGGTCTGAGGAGGCAATGGATGCTCTAAAGGGCTGTTTTGAAACCACCGCCTGGGAGCAGCTCTGCGATCCACATGGTGAGGACATCGATGGCCTCACTCACACCATCACAGACTATATCAGCTTCTGTGTGGACAACACCGTTCCCACCAAGACCATACGGTGTTGCTTAAACAACAAACCCTGGATCAACCCTGAGATAAAAACACTTCTGAGAGAGAAGAAGAGGATCTTCAGGTCGGGGAACAAGGAGATGCTGAAGTCCGTACAGAGGGAGCTGAGGAGAAACATCAGAGAAGGCAAGGACAGCTTAAGGAAGAAGATGGAGGACAAGCTGCAACAGAGCGACATCGGCAAGGTCTGGAGAGACCTCAAAACCATCTCTGGGCTCCAGAATACCTCCCCCAAGGCCACGGGGGGCAGGGAGTGGGTGAATAATCTGAATCTGTTTTTCAATAGGTTTGACCAACCGCCCTCCCCCCTGACTGCACAACAACCACTGCTGCCTCTAAAGACATCAAGTCCTGCTGCCCACTCCCCACTCCACCAACACCCCCCCACTCCCAACACACAGCCCCCCAACCTGACCCTGACTAAGACCCAGGTGAGGACGGAGCTGAGGAAGATCAAGGCGAGGAAGGCGTCGGGACCGGACGGCATCAGCGCAAAGCTCGTCAAGTCCTGTGCTGACCAGCTGTGTGGGATTGTGGAGTACATCTTCAATCTGAGCCTGAAGCTGGGGAGGGTACCACAGCTGTGGAAAACATCTTGTGTGGTACCTGTACCAAAGACTTCCCACCCCAAAGACCTGAACAGCTACAGACCAGTGGCCTTGATGTCCCACATGATGAAGACCCTGGAGAGACTGCTCCTTGTTCACCTCCGCCCCCTGGTGGGACCAGCGATGGATCCACTCCAGTTCGCCTACCAGCATGGCATTGGGGTGGAGGATGTGGTGATCTTCCTCCTTCACCATTCTCTGTCCCACCTGGAGAAGCCCGGGAATGCGGTGAGGATCATGTTCTTTGACTTCTCCAGTGCTTTCAACACCATCCAACGGATTATCCTGAAGGACAAGCTGCTGTGCGCAGGGGTGGACCAGCACCTGTCATCATGGATCCTGGACTACCTCACTAACCGGCCTCAGTTTGTGAGAACCCGGGACTGTGTGTCCGACACGATCATCGGTAGCACGGGGGCCCCCCAGGGAACGGTTTTGGCTCCCTTTCTGTTCACCCTTTATACTGCGGACTTCTCACACAACACAACACACTGCCATCTACAGAAGTTCTCTGATGACTCTGCGATCGTTGGCCTCATCTCCAATGGAGATGAAGCTGAGTACAGAGGGCTTATCCAGGACTTTGTGGACCGGTGCCATCAGAACTGCCTCCAGATCAACGCGAGGAAAACTAAGGAGCTGGTGGTGGACTGCTGCAGGCAAGGACAACCCCTCACAGCACCAGTAAATATACAGGGAACAGACATCGAGATGGTGACATCCTATAAGTACTTGGGTGTTCATCTGAACAATAAACTAGACTGGTCACACAATACTGACGCACTCTACAAGAAGGGACAGCGCAGGCTGTTCCTACTGAGGAGACTCAGGTCTTTTGGTGTACAAGGGGCGCTGCTGAAGACATTCTATGACATGGTGGTGGCATCAGCCATCACTTTTGGAGTGGTCTGCTGGGGCAGTGGCATTACGGCAGCCGATAGGAAGAGAGTGAACAAACTGATCAAGAAAGCTAGCTCTGTCCTGGGGCAGCGCCTTGACCCAGTGGAGGAGATAGGAGAGAGAAGGACGGTGGCTAAACTGTCATCTCTGCTGGAGTCCGAGTTCCACCCTATGCAGGACATACTGAATGCACTGAGGAGCTCATTTAGCAGCAGACTACATCATCCTAGGTGCACAACCGAGGGGTTTCACAGGTCCTTCCTACCAACGGCTGTCAGACTGTACAACCTAAGCAGGGCTGCTCGCAGAGATAGCAAAAAGGCATGACAACCTAATAGTTTTGAATGCAAAAGACGAAATAAACTTATACAATGGTCCCCTCCGGCATACAACTAGGAAAATACCGGTCGCTATGGAGGGTGAGAATATGTATGGGTACATAATCATACCATGTAGGATAACTAAGTAGATGGTTGTGCTGTTTCATCCCATCTACAGAGGGGCAAAAAAGTATTTAGTCAGCCAACAATTGTGCAAGTTCTCAGACTTAAAAGATGAGAGAGATCTCCAATTTTCATCATAGGTATACCTCAACTATGAGAGACAAAATGAGAAAAAAAAAATCCAGAAAATCACATTGTCTGATTTTTAAAGAATTTATTTGCAAATTATGGTGGAAAATAAGTGTTTGGTCAATAACAAAAGTTCATCTCAATACTGTGTTATATACCCTTTGTTGGCAATGACAGAGGTCAAACGTTTTCTGTAAGTCTTCACAAGGTTTTCACACACTGTTGCTGGTATTTTGGCCCATTCCTCCATGCAGATCTCCTCTAGAGCAGTGATGTTTTGGGGCTGTCGCTGGGCAACACGGACTTTCAACTCCCTCCAAAGATTTTCTATGGGGTTGAGATCTGGAGACTGGCTAGGCCACTCCAGGACCTTGAAATGCTTCTTATGAAGCCAGTCCTTCATTGCCCGGGCAGTGTGTTTGGGATCATTGTCATGCTGAAAGACCCAGCCACGTTTCATCTTCAATGTCCTTGCTGATGGAAGGAGGTTTTCACTCAAAATCTCACGATACATGGCCCCATTTATTCTTTCCTTTACACGGATCAGTCGTCCTGGTCCCTTTGCAGAAAAACAGCCCCAAAGCATGATGTTTCCTCCCCCATGCTTCACAGTAGGTATGGTGTTATTTGGATGCAACTCAGAATTCTTTCTCCTTCAAACATGACAAGCTTTTACCAAAAGGTTCTATTTTGGTTTCATCTGACCATATGACATTCTCCCAGTCCTCTTCTGGATCATCCAAATCCTCTCTAGCAAACTTCAGACGGGCCTGGACATGTACTGGCTTAAGCAAGGGGGCACGTCTGGCACTGCAGAATTTGAGTCCCTGGCAGCGTAGTGTGTTACTGATGGTAGCCTTTGTTACTTTGGTCCCAGCTCTCTGCAGGTCATTCACTAGGTCCCCCCGTGTGGTTCTGGGATTTTTGCTCACCGTTCTTGTGATCATTTTGACCCCACGGGGTGAGCTCTTGCGTGGAACTCCAGATCGAGGGAGATTATCATTGGTCTTGAATGTCTTCCATTTTCTAATAATTGCTTCCACAGTTGATTTCTTCACACCAAGCTGCTTACCTATTGCAGATTCAGTCTTCCCAGCCTGGTGTAGGTCTACAATTTGTGTTTCTGGTGTCCTTTGACAGCTCTTTGGTCTTGGCCGTAGTGGAGTTTGGAGTCTGACTGTTTGAGGTTGTGGACAGGTGTCTTTTATACTGATAATGAGTTCAAACAGGTGTCATTAATACAGGTAACGAGTGGAGGACAGAGGAACCTCTTAAAGAAGAAGTTACAGGTCTGTGAGAGCCAGAAATCTTGCTTGTTTGTAGGTGACCAAATACTTATTTTCCACCATAATTTGCAAATAAATTCTTTAAAAATCAGACAATGTGGACTTCCGGGAAGATGGGAGAGAGACATAATGCTTAAACAGAGAGCTCTCCCTAGTCGGATTAAAAATCATTGGTAAATGGCCAACTCGACATAAATGGACCAATAAACCAAGGGATGAAAACACGAAGAAGCCGGGCACATGGACAAAAGCAGGGTAAAACTGAGGAATCCCTCTTCAACAACGCAGGAGAAATCGCTGTACACGAGGCCCAGGGAAACGAGGCAACTACAGCAGAGAAAATGGAGGACGCCAAACTCGATGCTATGAACACTGGCATCGCCAATTTAGGTAAAGAATTAAAAAAAGAATTAAAAGACTTTAAGCGACAACTCCAACAGGATTTAACGGCTCTTAAGGAAGAGCTGAAAAAAGAGATGAAGGAGGAAATTATGGGTCTCTGAAGAGAAATGGAGCGCAAGCTAGCAGAAAACATCGAGGAGCTGCGCACTCAACGGGCGTGTATGACAGAAGCACAGGCTCGAATATCGGAGTTGGAAGACTGGAAGACCGAGGCAAGCGAGTGGCTGCAGACCCTGACGGCACAAACACAGAGGATGCAGGAAAAAATAACCGACCTGGAGACCAGGTCCAGGCGGAGCAATATACGCATCTTCGGGATCCCAGAGGGCATTGAAGGCAACTCGATGACGAAATTCATGGATCATTTCTTAAAAAAAGAGCTTGAGTTGCCCAATGAAGCAGACCTGCAGATCCAGCGAGCGCACAGAGCCTCGGCACAGAACCCGAATCCAAACTCTACACCCAGGTCAGTTGTGGTAAACTTTCTGAAATATGATGTAAAGGAAAGAATCCTGACAAAAGCGTGGAAAAAAAAGATACGAATCGGCGACAGACAGATATTCTTTGACCATGACTACCCGACAGAAATTGTACAGCAGCGAAAGAAATATGCCAACATTAAAAAAAATACTGAAAGAGAAAAAAATTAGATTCCAAACGCCGCTAACGAAGATGAGAATTCATTGGGAGGACGGCGTAAAAACCTACAACACGGCCAGAGAGGCAATGCGGGACATGACGGAGCGAGGCTTTGTGGTGAGCGTACCGGAGGAAGCGGCTGGAGCAGCGGCGGCACTGAACGCATCACGACAGCCGGAGTGGAGGCGAGTGAGCGGCAGAAGGCGGGAGATGGACGTGGTGCACCGAGCCCAGGAAAAACTGCAAAGCTTTCAATGGAAAGCCTAGATTATAAAAAAGATTAAGAAGGACACAGAAGAAATGAAGGCCAAGAAGACAAGGTAAAAGAGAAACAAACGGCTAGGAGAGGTTTAAGTGATTTTTGTTGGACATTTCTAGACTAATGACTGTTATTTGGATAGTAAATATAGGTCTAGGGAGGGCCCTTCACTCTGTGAAGACATTCCCTCCACCCACCAGCAGGGACCAGTGGGCAAAAGAAAAGCCCAAAGTACGGAGGTCGAAGTTCGTTAATGTGTTTTTGTACAAATATGTGTTAGTTTTGTTGTTAAAGGGGTTAGGAGCACAAGTTAAAAAAAAATGGAAAAACATGAATATGGTTAAAAATCTTAAGATAATGACATTAAACGTGAATGGTCTGAACTCACCTGTTAAAAGGGAAAGAATAATAAGAAAATTCAAGAAGGAAAAAGCCGAAATTATATTTATGCAAGAGACACATTTGAGCAAGACAGAACATGAGAAACTAAAGAGATTTGGCTATAAGAGCTCCTACTACAGTTCATTTAAGGGAGGAACTAAAAGGGGGGTTATGATACTAATTTCAAATAAAATACAATTTGAATGTGAACAAGAAATCCAGGATAAAGAAGGCAGATATGTAATAATAAAGGGAAGAATAGATGGTTTGCAGATCACATTAGTGAACTTTTATGCCCCACCAGAAAGTGACAAGGGTTTTTTTCAACATCTGTTTGATCTCATAGCAACACACAGTGAATGAGTCCTAATTTGTGGAGGAGACTTAAATGCTGTCATGGATCATGAGGTTGACACAACAAGTGATAAGAAGACAAAAAAACATGTAACAAAGTTCAAAAGAACCTCACTGGCAGAAATGGGTATGGTAGACATATGGAGGGACCTGCACCCACTCGAAAAAGACTATACACATTATTCAGCAGTCCATAAAGTACACTCTAAAATACATTACTTCCTTATGAATGAAGGTGACAGACACAGGGTGAGAAATTGTCAGATTGGAGGGGCAGAAATATCAGACCATAATCCTATATACATGGAAATATATTTAAACAATAGAAAACGACAAACAACATGGAAACTTAATGTAGGACTGTTAAATGATGAGAAAATGAAAGAAAGAATAAAAGTAAACATAAACGAGTATATCGAAGAGAATGATAATGAAGAAGTGGACCCAACAATACTATGGGATGCACTAAAAGCCGTGTTAAGAGGTAAATTAATTGCTGAATCAGGAAAAGCAAATAAGTCTAAACTGGAAACATATGAACAAAGATGTGAGAGACTGAGGGAATTAGAACGTAAACATCAAAGCACAAACGACCCAAAAATATATCAAGAAATTAAGGAAGAAAAAATAAAGATAAAAGAAATACAAATAGATGAAATTGAAAGGAAAAATAGATATTTAAAACAAAAATATTATGAAACGGGGCCAAAGGCCACAAAACTGCTGGCAAAACGGTTAAGAAAACAACAAACAGTGAATAATGTATATAAGATTAAGGACCCCATCACAAATAAAACCACAGTTAACCCAGAAAACATCGAAGAAATATTCCATAATTTCTATCAAGAACTATACTCGCAACCTGAAGAGACAAATGTTAAGGATATTAAAAAATTTCTAGGCACATTGGACTTGCCACCAATAGGAAACCAACAAAATGAAAAGCTAACAACAGAAATAACAACACAAGAGATTAAAGATGTGATTAAGTCACTTAAAAATGGTAAATCAACAGATACCCATCTGAGTTTTATAAACTGTTTATAGAAGAACTCATGCCACAGCTCCTAAAGTCATTTAATTGGACATTAAACAACAACAAAATACCTCCATCATGGAACGAAGCCATTATTTCAGTTATTTTAAAGCCAGGGAAAGATAGGGAACAATGCGGAAACTATAGGCCAATCTCTTTATTAAATGTGGATTATAAAATATATACAACAATTATATGTAAACGAATAAAGACATTCTTGACAGAATTGATAGAGGATGATCAAACTGGTTTCATAGAGGGACGCCAAACACATGACAATATCAGGAGAACTGTACACATAATTAATCAAATACATAAAAAAAAAAGAAAAGCGCGGTAATAATGAGTTTAGATGCAGAAAAAGCATTTGATAGGGTTAATTGGAAGTTCCTATATAATGTGCTGGAACGCTTTGGATTTAACGAAAAATCAGTACAATGCATAAAGACACTGTATCAAAAACCTGTGGCAAGAATCAAGATAAACGGTAGCTTAACAGACAAAGTAAATATACAAAGATCAACTAGGCAGGGATGCTGCCTATCGCCCACCTTGTTTGCTCTGTTCATAGAGCCACTGGCTCAAGCGATGAGACAAAATAAGAAATTAAAAGGTGTAACAATAAAGGGAGTGGAACACAAGACTGGGCTATTTGCAGACGATATTATAGTTTACCTTGAACAACCAGATGAATCAATAATGGAAATGATGAACTTGATAGAAAATTTTGGAAAATTATCAGGATACAAGATAAACATAACAAAAACACAAATACTGGCATTCCACTATAACCCTTTAAACCAGATAACTGATAAGATCAAACTAAACTGGAAACAAAAAGAAATAAAATACCTTGGAGTGAGCATACCTAAAGATCTAAGCAAAATCTATAAAGCAAGCTATGATAGGTTGGATCAAGAAATAAAAAAGGATATTGATAGATGGTCAATCTTAAATATGGATCTGAATTCAAAAATTAAGACAGTCAAAATCAGCATACAACCTAGACTGCTTTACCTCTTCCAGGCTCTACCAACAGAGATTCCTGATGCCTAGTTCTCAAAGTGGGATAGGATGATATCGAGATTTGTTTGGGGAGGTAAAAAGCCGAGAGTGAAATATAAAACTCTCCAGTTACCAAAAGAGAAAGGAGGCATGGGCCTACCGAGTCTAAAGGAATATTACTACTCAGCACAAATAAGATATATCATATGTTGGTGCGACGGAGGATATGAGGCAAAATGGAAAGAAATAGAAAAGGAAATTGAAGGACTCCCAGTACAAAGCATAATAGGAGATAAGGATGCATATAAGCAAATCAAACAAATAGACCCAATCACTAAATTTACTTTGGAACTGTGGTATAAAATAGTACAAAAGTATAACATAAAGGAGGACATAAAACTATTGAAATGGGTAGCATTTGACAGTCAGTTTGAACCGGCAAAGCAAGATAGGGGATACAAAAATCTGGTGAACAAGGGAATCACAGCATGGGGCAATATCGGAAAAAAAGATTTCGGGAGTTTTGTAAACATCAGAAGAAAATTTAAACTAGAAAAATCGGAATTCTTCAGATATCTGCAGATGAGAGACTATTATATGAGGAAGATTAGACATAACCTCCACACAGATGTGAGCGAGATTATACAATTCATTTTAAGCTCATATACAGGAAATAAAATAAGAATTATTTCAAAGCTATATCAGAAACTTAGGGCAAACAAACATTCAAGTAACTATATAAAGGAGAAATGGGAGAAAGAGCTAAATTTAAACATAACAGAAGAAAGCTGGCAAGAAATATGGAAAACACAACACACATCAACAAGTTCAAGGACATGGAGGGAATTTGGATGGAAAAACCTGATTCGTTATTTCATTACACCACAGATTCAAAGAAAATATACAAATACCCAATCTTTATGCTGGAGGGGCTGTGGGGCTCAAAATGCAGACCACTCACATATGTTTTGGAAGTGCTGCAAGATTTCATCATTCTGGAAATCTATACATGTGACAATACAGAGGATATTAGGATATAATATACCAATGAGCTGTAACTTGATGTATTTATGTGATCTTAAAAGAGACAATGTTATACAGGCTGAGGACAGATATCTAGTTAAAATCTTGCTGATTGCATGTAAAAAAACAATCACAAGAAAATGGCGATCAGAAGTTCTTCCTGACCAAGAGCAATGGACTGACATTGTTGAGGATATACGTTTGATGGAAAAACTAACATATCGACAAAGAATGCAAGAAGGACTATATGAAAAAAAATGGCAGAAATGGACACACTACAAAGTGCAACAACAAGACAGAAATTGAAAGAATAACCAAAGACACTGGAAAAACCAGAAGAATTAAGAGATGGAAACTTAAAACTTGATGCTCCAACATTCCCCCCCTTTTTCTTTTTTTTTCCTTTCTTTCTCTAGCTCCTTTTTTAAAATATAGACTGTGATCTGAATGTAATATGTATGATGAAAAATGAATAAAAATCAAAGTTACAAAAAAAAAAAATCAGACAATGTGATTTTCTGGATTTTTTTTTTCTCATTTTGTCTCCCATAGTTGAGGTATACCTATGATGAAAATTGGAGACCTCTCTCATCTTTTAAGTGGGAGAACTTGCACAATTGGTGGCTGACTAAATACTTTTTTGCCCCACTGTAGCAACAATGCTCTGCACTGTGTGTGTTTATATATTTACATATTTATTCCATCTAGCTACAATGCTCCGCACTGGGTGTGTTTATATATCTACATATTTATTCCATCTAGCTACAATGTTCTGCACTGTGTGTTTATATATCTACATATTATTCCATCTAGCTACAATGCTCCGCACTGTGTGTGTTTATATATTTACATATTTATTCCATCTAGCTACAATGCTCCATACTGTGTGTGTTTATATATCTACATATTTATTCCATCTAGCTACAATGCTCCGCACTGTGTCTATATATATATACTGTATATATATATATATATATATATATATATATATATATATATATATATATATATATATACTGTATATATATATATATATATATATATACTGTATATATATATATATATATATATATATATATATATATATATATATATATATATATATATATATATATATATATTTATATGTACATATGTATACTTGCTGGTCTTGTTTCTTTTTTTTTCTCTTGCCTTCTGATTGTTGCTCTGAGTGTTGCTATCCCCGTGCTGTTGCAATCCTGGAATTTCCCCATTGTGGGACTAATAAAGGCTTATCTTATCTTATCTTATCTTATCTTATCTTAATGACAATGTGAAAAAAGTTTTTTTGAAATTTTTGCAAATTTATTAAAAATAAAACACCAAGAAATCACATGTACGTAAGTATTCACAGCCTTTGCTCAATACTTTGGTGATGCACCTTTGGAAGCAATTACAGCCTCAAGTCTTTTTGAATTTGATGCCACAAGCTTGGCACACCTATCTTTGGGCAGTTTCACCCATTCCTCTTTGCAGCATCTCTCAAGCTCCATCAGGTTGGATGGGAACCGTTGATGCACAGCCATTTTCGGATCTCTCCAGAAATGTTCAATTGGATTCAAGTCTGGGCTCTGGCTGGGCCACTCAAGGATATTCACAGAGTGGTCCTGAAGCCACTCCTTTGATATCTTAGTTGTGTGCTTAGGGTCGTTGTCCTGCTGAAAGATGAAGTCACCCCAGTTTGAGGTCAAGAGCGCTCTGGAGCAGGTTTTCATTCAGGATGTCTCTGTACATTGCTGCATTTATCTTTCCCTCTATCCTGACTAGTCTCCCAGTTCCTGCTGCTGAAAAACGTCTCCACAGCATGATGCTGCTGCCAACATTGGCGTGGTTATGAACAGCGCCTGGTTTCCTCCAAACATGACGCCTGGCATTCACACCAAAGAGTTCAATCTGTCTCATCAGACCAGAGAATTTTGTTTCTCATGGTCTAAGAGTCCTTCAGGTTGCTTTTGGCAAACTCCAGATGGGCTGCCATGTGCCTTTTACAAAGGAATGGCTTCCGTCTGGCCACTCTACCATACAGGCTTGATTGGTGGATTGCTGCAGAGATGGTTGTCCTTCAGGAAGGTTCTCCTCTCTCCACAGAGGAACACTGGAGCTCTGACAGAGTGACCATCGGGTTCTTGGTCACCTCCCTGACAAAGGCCCTTCTCCCCCAATCACTCAGTTTAGATAACTGGCCGGCTCTACGGAAGAGTCCTGGTGGTTCTGAACTTCTTCCATTTATGGCTGATGGAGGCCCTGTGTTATGTCAATAACCCGTACTTCAATGGCAAGGCCGGAGGTGCAGTAGAACGAAGGTTTATTAAAGAACACAGAATAAAGCCTTATTCATGCTGCATTTCCCCTCTAGTCCACTTTGGTCCGCATGCATTTTGGACAAGCCCGGCATGCATGCAGCGCTGTTCATGCTCACTTTTTTCACCTACCCAGGCCAAGCAGTTGACTCATGCACACAACAATCATTTGCAGTTTCACTCCCGCCCGATTGGTAGCGCCAATGCACTGACGTGCCAGGATTTTCACCAGCGAAGAAACACTGCTTGCTTTCTGCTGCTTGACCTTCCAGTTTTCACTCCTTTTCCACAAAGACGGTGCTGCTGCTGCTGCTGAAGTATGTATGATTCATGTAGTATGTTTATTCTCGTCCTCCGCTTCCGCATTGTCTTCTTCGTCTACTTTTTTTGGTATGCTGTGCTGATATCGCCACCTCGTGAATGGGACGTTCAGTCTTGCACATGCACTTTTCAACGCGTTCAGGTCGTGGGCAGGTAGCACGGTCACAAAATTTAGGCTGCACGCGGTTGTCCGCACTAGCGGAGTGGAGACAATGACGTAAATTTCATCACACAAGGTTTCCGGTTACACGTACATGGACAGCAGAGGTGCAGCATGAATCCACCTTAACACAGGTGCTCTCGTATAGGCAGAGGTCTGGTCGTAAAGAGACCGTGCCTCTTCCGCATCCGCCTTTAATACCCAGGGTGGTGGTGGAACTGGAAAGGAGGAGTTGCCACCCATAATACACACAATATGAAATATATCATATTTGATACATCACATCCCCCCACCCCGTTGAAAAGTCCAAAACACACAAATTAGGCCCTCCCAAATTTGTAACCCGAATCACGCGCTAACAATGAACAGAAAATATGTCTATATACAGGCCTATCCATGAACACAAATCAACTAAAACTAGAGGGGGACAGGTGGACTACTATCCCACCTCCACACAGCTAGATGGATTATTCTGCCGTCTTTGTCGAAATATACAGTCCATAAAAAAATGATAAAAGCTGCCGTGTTCCTAATATTAAAAAAAATTAATCCCATGAACTTTCATACAAACAGATAAATTCCCATTCCTCCACCAAACAGTCAGTATTTACCACAATGCTATTCACATACCCAACAAAGCCACCCACCCCACAACCCGGGCAAACCATACAGTAATACATACATTTAAACATCACTTGGGGTTTTTTTTGGGGGGGGGGGGGGGTTGTACATGGGCAACTTATATAGCACACAGTATAAGGGACATATTGACTACATAGCTCAGGCAATACACAACACTACATACAGTTTGACACATCGCCCCCTAAGCAACCATACATTTCCAATGGAGAAGCCACCCCCCGGAGACCCGTCTGGCAGGTCCCGCCCAGAGTGTCTATGTCTCTCTACCTCTGGAGATGAGCCACGTCGGAGTCTCGACAACTCCTTCCCATCGCTGATGCGCCGCAGCTCGTTGGGATGTCTCCATGACACTGTCATGTGGTGGCTCTCGCGAGCCACCATAAGACGCCACAGAGTCACCAGTGAGTTTTCAGTGAGTTTTATTACGGTGAAAAGGTGATAACACAAGCTGCTGAGATAATGACAAGAGTCTTCACATAACAGGAGGCATAGGGCTATACAGCTCACTATAGGTCCAGAACAGGAGACGGTCATACACAGGCAGGCTTGGTAGTTGAAAATAATAACGACACACAGGCTGCTAAGGCAGGGACTTACAAATCAATTCACGCCGGGAGGAATAAGGCTAATACAGCACACTTACTGGTTCCGGGGAACGACGGTCAAACCCAAAGCAGACGAGGTGTGAAAATAGTCCAGGCATCCGCAACATGACGGAGAGTGAACAAGGAAGTGAACAGACACTGCTGCGTCCTACCATCGCCAGTGCTGGGCTTAAATGGGCGAAACACTAACGACGGTAATGACACTCAGCTGACCGGCCATTGACAGGCGGAAGCCCCACCGAGCATTTTCACAATAAGAGCCCGGTGAGGCCAGAATACAGGCCGCAGCTGTCAAGGCCGGCAGCGAGACATAACTTAGCCCGAGCGCGATCAGAACTGGCGCTCGGGTCATAACAGTACCCTCCCTCCATGGGCAGACTCCGAACGCCCCAAGGAACCACCCTGCCCCCCCGCACCCCCAGGGTGGGAGGTTGGGGGCCAGGTGCGGAGGGAGAGAAACCAACCCATGAACAAGACAAAGACCAGACAAAAAAAAACATACAAGAAATACATGGAAACACATGATAACTATGGAAACAAAACAAGAAATAAATACAAACACATGACTCTGGGAAAAAAAAAAAGGAAAGAAATACATGACTAACTGTGGAAACACGTGACTATAAAAAAAAGAATACATGACTGTAACTATGGAAACAAAAGAAATATGTGCTAAACACGGTGACTATGAAAAAACAAAAACACACGAAACCAAAAATACATGTAAACACCTGGAAACTATGAACAAAACCCCCATACTATAGCCCCTCAAAGAAAGAGGGGAGAACAAAACAACAAAGACAAAACTTGACCATAGCCCCTCAAAAAGAAGAGGGGAGCTAAGGATTGCAAAACACATGGGGCAAACCAGATTGCCCTGACATAACTTGACTATGGCAAGACTGTGGCTTTCCAAAAAAAAAAAAAAACATGAGGCAATCTAAAATTGCTCTGACTTGACTATAACCAAGCTATGGCTTTCAAAAAAAAAGAAACATGAGGCAATCTAAAATTGCTCTGACTTGACTATAACTAAACTATGGCTTTCAAAAAAAAGAAAAACATGAGGTAATCTAAAATTGCTTTGACTTGGCTATGACTATGACTACGTGAAACAACAAAAAAAAAATTGCTAGACGTACTTAACATGACTTGGCACCGTATGGGCCCACAGATAGTCCCACAGTACATGATCAGGTGGCCTGCCCCAGTCCCAGGCCCCCAGAAACAAGTCCTCTGGTGGCCGAACCAGGTCACCCCATAACAAGCAAAGTTTATTGGGTGGCCAACCCAAGACGCTGAACGCACCAAGCAGTTCCTCGGGTGGCCGACCCGCATCCCACAACCACCAGGACCGTGGAGGGATTGCATGCAGCCGCTCACCTGAAAACGACAAGACAGGAGGGCGCCGATCTGCCAAACAAAACCCTCTAACGGCCCCCAGCTGGTGGCTCCTGAGAGGGGGACAACCAAAAACTTGGACCCCCTCGAATCCTGATTGGGTCACAGCCGCACCTGCGCTGGACCCCCACTGGACCTCATCGGACCCCGATTGGGTCACCGCTGCACCCACGTTGGACCCCGACTGGGTCACCTCAGCCCACGCGTCGGACCCCGACTGGGTCACCTCGGCCCACGCGTCGGACCCCGACTGGGTCACCTCGGCCCACACGTCGGACCCCGACTGGGTCAGGACTGCACCGGCGACAACCTCCATCTCCAAACCTGGAACCCCCAGTCCCGTGACCTTGACTGGCTCTGGACCGGTAACGCTGTGGAGGTGCTCAGAAAACAGGAGAGGACCGGGATCAGTTCCACCAGCAGCGCCAGAGCCCAGCGAGACGAGCTCGGGTGCAGCAGACGGCTGCCCCTCACTCGCCTCCCCATGAGGCAGGCAAAAATGCTCTAACACACCATACAGGAAAACAAAGAAGAGCACTTGCCTGCATTCGGGCTCTGGAGCCGTCCAGGACTTCGCCGATCCAGGTTCAAGAAGACGCTCGTCGTCGGGCTCCCACTCAGCTGCGTCGGGTTCCACAGCCGGCCTGATGGTTTCTGCAGCTGGATCCTCATGCGCTGGCGTCCACGCCAATAACCCGTATGGCGTGGGGGCAGAGGACCCTGGACCTGCTGACTCGGGCTGCATCCCTGAGGAACCCTGGGGACGCTCTCTCGTCGGCTCTGGCTCCTCACTGCAGTCCGTTCTCCTCCTCTGTCCAAAGCAAGGCTGCAGGGCCGGGATATTTCCCAGAGCCGCAGGCCTCCCCCTCGTTCGACGGCGTGGGACTGACGCCGAGGACCGCTCCGCAGGAGGAGACACAGAGGCAGCAGGTTTAATACAAGTGGCTACAGCTGGGAAAAGTGACTCAGGGAGCTGCGAACCCCGAGCTTCACCCCCAGGAGTCAGACAAGACAGATCACTATTATCAATAGGAGAGTGAACTTGAACTTGCCTGTCTCCCGGGGGGAGGATGATGTCAGCTGTAGCGGACGTTGCTCCTTCCCTCGCTTGCTGGGTGGTAAAAAAGGATCCATGGACAGAGCCCACCGGCACAGGACTCAGCTCACTATAGGTCCAAAGCAGGAGACGGTCATACACAGGCAGGCTTGGTAGTTGAAAATAATAACGACACACAGGCTGCTAAGGCAGGGACTTACAGATCAATTCACGCCGGGAGGAATGAGGCTAATACAGCACACTTACTGGTTCCGGGGAACGACGGTCAAACCCAAAGCAGACGAGGTGTGAAAATAGTCCAGGCATCCGCAACATGACGGAGAGTGAACAAGGAAGTGAACAGACACTGCTGCGTCCTACCGTCACCAGTGCTGGGCTTAAATGGGCGAAACACTAACAACGGTAATGACACTCAGCTGACCGGCCGTTGACAGGCGGAAGCCCCACCGAGCACTTTCACAATAAGAGCCCGGTGAGGCCAGAATACAGCCCGCAGCTGTCAAGGCCGGCAGCGAGACATAACTTAGCCCGAGCGCGATCAGAACCGGCGCTCGGGTCATAACAGACTCATCGGACAGCTGGAGATAACCGTCCTCCCGAACGGCCACCACCCACAGCCGCCCCTCTTCATATCGTTGTTTCCTCTTGTCATGGGCCCCCCTTAGCCGAGCCCCCCCCCCCCACCACCGGGCCGAAAAATGTCACCAACCTGCAGATGAGCTCAACTCAGCTTCAAATGTCCATGACGCTTAGACGGGGCTTCCTCTCTGGGTCGAACCGCTCCATCGACCCCATACGATGCCCGACTCGGCCTCCAGTGTTGCTGTGTGGCACGTCCATCCAGCGTGCCAGCTGGTCCTGCCCCGCTCTCTTTCATTCTGAACGCCGGTGAAGCCGTTGTAGCCCCTTGCTTCTCAGTATTTCCAGGCTGAACTCCAGAAGCAGTGGGAGCTATCCTTTCGACGCCATCCACTGTCACGGGCACTGCACTGTGCTGTCCAGTTCCCACATCCAGTGCAACTTGGACGCTGGCACCGGAACCATCCCGTGATGGCTCTGGATGGTATTGGTCCTGGTCATCTCCCAGAATACTAGGCCAGTCTTTTTTCCATACTGCATTGTCCACCACACACGGAATTGGTCAGTCCCGTAAGCTACAGCCCGACCACTCTTCTCCGACGCTGCTGTTGATTGTGAAGCCCAGGCCGTAGAATATGTCTCAGCCCATCACGTTCAACCCGCTGACGGTCACCACGAATTGGACATTGGACATCACTGCCGACTTGTATCTCGCCGTCAATTCCAGTGAACCCACGATGGCCAACTTATTACTTCCGTAGCCCGAATATGACGTCAATAGTCCTCTCACTTGGTAATATTGGAACAAACTCCTCACAGTTGGCCAGTTCAACACAGAAGCTACTGCTCCTGTGTCCACCAACAACGGCACTTCCACGCTGTCTAGCATCACACTGCAGTAAATCCGTCCATCTGTACTCGGGGAGAGGGTGTGAACAACCGTAGGAGTCATGGCAGGGGAACCCACTTCATCGTGAGAGACCGTGCCTCTTCTGCATCCACCTTTTATACCCAGGGTGGCGGCTCCACCTTTCCAGTTCCGCCACCACCCGTAATGCACACAATATGAAATGTATCATATTTGATACATCACACACTGTGCTCATTAAGACCTTCAAAGCAGCAGAAATTTTTTTGTAGCCTTCACCAGATTTGTGCCTGGAGACAATCCTGTCTTGGAGGTCTACAGACAATTCCTTTGACTTCATGCTTGGTTTGTGCTCTGACATGCACTGTCAACTGTGGGACCTTATATAGGCAGGTGTGTGCCTTTCCAAATCATGTCCAATCAACTGAATATACCACAGGTGGATTCCAATTAAGCTGCAGAAACATCTCAAGGATGATCAGTGGAAACAGGATGCACCTGAGCACAATTTTGAGCTTCATGGCAAAGACTGTGAATACTTATGTACATGTGATTTCTTAGTTTTTTATTTTTAATAAATTTGCAAATATCTAAAAAAAAAGCTTTTTTCACATTGTCACTATGGGGTATTGTGTGTTGAATTTTGAGGGAAAAATTAATTTAATCCCCTTTGGAATAAACATAACAAAATGTGGAAAAAGTAAAGTGCTGTGAATACTTTCCGGATGCACTGTAGTAGTAACTCAGTTGCTGTGCGTGTATGTGCATTTTGGGGGCATTTTAGGTATTGGTGACATAGTTTCAGTTTGTTGCATTCACTCATTACCTCTGCCAAGGAGGTTATGTTTTTGCCAGCATTTGTCTGTTTGTCTGTTAGCAACATTACTCAAAAAGCAGTGAACGGATATCAATGAAAATTTCAGGGAAGGTAGGAAATGGGCCAGGGAACAAACGATTATTTTTTGGCACTGATCCAGATTACTGTGTGGATCCAGGAATTTTTAAGATTTGTTTTATATATTAATATTGCGCTTTTCATGTACTTCCCCTTTAAGACGTGCCCGCGATGTTATGTGCATGGCCATGTACCTCTGCATCCCAGAAGCAGCACACTCTTAGTGTGGTTTGGTAATGAAAACAAATCTAGTCTCCATTCACATAGCATATGATGATTGACTTTATTTCATCTGAAGATGCCAAGAAAAAGTGAACGAAGTGTGCAGTTTAAGACAGGATGTGAAGTATGCGCACCTTTAAGTCCACGGGGACGTAATTTCTCTGGCATGTACTGGAAGACAAACTAAGGAGGTCGTTCTGAATCATGTGACCCACACAGTATGTAAAAACACTAACCGCAGCACTCCCCAATGTTTACTTTTTTGTGTGAGTGTGAAATCACAATTGGCCTGTTCTGTTATCCTGGTTTACTACACATTGCAGTAATATGATACCGCACTGATGTGTGATATTGCCTAATAATTACAAGTCTTTTCAGTAAACTGTAAGGGAGAAGAGGGGAGGAAAAAAAATGAAAACCAATCCGAAAGGGTCAATAAATTCTGATGCTGATTTAAGGTTGAATTGCCCAGCCCTAATGTACGGTCAAAACATTTATGACAGTCTTGTTATTATTATAACAACGACTGTGCTGATGTCTTCGACCTGCCACTTTGTATCGGGCCTACAACGAATCATCGAAGTTACTGTATTCATTGATAGCGCACTCCTTATCATGTAATATTGCTTAAATTCCATGTTTTGTTTTATTTTTTTTTTAAATTAGGGGCGGCATAACATTTGCCTCTCTGTATATTTGAATATTATGATTTATAATTTCAAAAATGATAACCATAATCATCAATGACAATAGATACTTTTAAATCTTTTAAATCTCTCAAAAATAATGCTGCCATAAGGGCTGATGGGAAATGTTAAATGTTGCAAAATAAGCATTATCTCCTTAGTTTGGCTGTCAGTTTACTGTGTGTTACTGTGGTACAAATGTAGATGCTTTTGTTGCAGAGATATTTAAGTGTTAGGTAACTTTTGTGTTTGGCACCATGAGTGTAACTGCTATGGTAGTGATACAAACTGCTACAGCAGTTTCCCCTGTCCCTGCCCCTTGTACCACAGTGGCAAGTGATGCTCTGACACTGAGGCTACATTTGTAGCTTGTGGAGCCCCTCGGTCACCAGGGGTCCATAGGTGTTTGTATACACTGTCCTATAGAGGAAATGGCTATGTGTTATGTAAGTTGTCCCAACTAGAATGCAGTGATAAACCTTAATAGAAATAATAGAGTAAGTAAAACCTGAGTGGTAGTTTAGTGTGAAAAAAAACATCACTGTTAAACCAGCTCATCAGGACCAGTCAACCAGCAGGAAACTGGTGAGTCCAGCATGTGGTCCGTGGGCCTGTCGGGGTCCCCTGTGGAGGAGCAGTAAGGATAGAACCGGGCGAACCGGTACCGGGTCTGTTGACCGTCTCAGTGGTGTCCTCCTTGGTCGTCTCCCATGAAGTCTACTTTGGCTCAAACAACGACGGATGGTGCGATCTGACCACAAGCCACTATTGCACACGCCTGGTTGGATGGGAAGGAGTGCAGTGGATTATCCTAAACACACCTCTGAGAGAACAGTTTGGACTGAAGCAGGAGACAGAAACATTTAATGAAGATCGAACCGCAGCAGCTCTGACTCAATTACACGACTCACAGAGGAGAATGATCAGAGGAGCTCACCTGGAGAGGAGACCGGGAGTAGCTGTGCAGGTGGCCGAAGTCGCGGACAGGATCGCAGCTTGCTAACGGCATCTGTTCGGCTGGTGACAGCTGTGGAGGTGGCAGGATGATGCAACCAGTTAATGGCTTCTGCTCATCTGTGTGGGGCGCCGGAGAGGAGCAGAGTGGAGGTGTCCTGGGCAGCGAGATGAGCACCGTGGGAGCCAAGGATGCCAGAGGGCCAGCGGTGCTTTGGTAGCTGGAGAGGAACATGGCTGTGGCACCTGTTCACCTGGATGAGCAGCCAGAGAGGCGTGGTGGTGATATCTGGGATGTGGACACTTGTTTGGGGACTTTTCCTGAATAATCCATGTTTCAAGAACCGGGTGTTTTTCTGTGAGAGAGACGATTCGACTCTGTGACGTTCAGCTGAGCCGAAGCGGATTAATGAAGGACGACGCTAGCTGGGACAACACTAGCTGCCGAGGGAGCCTTGGTTTCACCAGCGGATTCAGCTGCCAGGTGGTGACGCCGGGTGGTGACCTTCACTAGCCATCACTGGCCATCGGGAGAGCTTCGACCTCTCAGTCGGGTGACAGCTATAATTGAGACAGCGGGCCAGCTGGCGGCCTCCACTAGCCATCGGACGTGCTTCGCCTCCTGTACTAGACAACAGGTGAGCCGTCTTTGATCCCAATCAGAGTAGTCAGTATGCCTCCGAAAAGGAATCAGATAAATGGAGAGGAGTTGGAGGAGATCAAACTGTCACTAAATTTTATGACTGAAGAAATATCTAAGATAGCAAAGCAACAAACTTTGCTTATTGGCCTTATGGACCAAGTGCATGAATTAAAGGCTGAAGTCATGGAAAAAGACAAGAAAATCAATTTCTTAGAAAGATGTGTGGATGAATTAGAACAGTATATGAGAATTGATGATGTCATGGTGAGCGATCTTAACACCAGACACCGCTCCTATGCACGTGTGACAGCTGGAGTTGGTAACCAGGATGGGGAGGATGAGACACTGGCAGAATCACACACTCTTGAGCAACAGGTATTACATTTTTTCAACTCTTAAAACATTGTTGTGGACAATAAGACTATTTCAGCTTGCCACACGTTGCCTAAAAAAGACAGTAAAGGAAAACCAGCGATCATCATCCGATTTGTCAACAGGAAAGCAAAAACTGATCTTCTGCAACAAGCAAGAAAACTGAGAGGATTGGCTGTCTATGTAAATGAACATTTAACAAAAAAGAACTCTGAAATAGCTAGACAAGCCAGGTCTCTCAGAAAACAGGGAAAAATACAATCGACGTGGACAAAGAACTGTAAGGTGAGGATAAAACTGCTTGGCACTCCAGAAGAAGCTGAAGTAATAATGATTAGAGAAATGGAGGAATTAGACAAATTTAAACCTTAGCCCTGATGCAAGAATAACAGTGCAGTAAGATTATGAGTGGAGATTTTTGTGTTCTTTTTTTCTTTTTTCCTTTTGGTGTACATTGTTGACACAACTTATGATTAGTACTTTAACCAATCATCCTTCCTCATTCAATAATGGAAGTGTATTAGGGCAAATTGAAGCTGGAATCTTTGTCAATACTGAACAGCAACCACAAGACATTTTAGGAGATATTGACCCAGACAATAACTATTTTAATCATTTTAATAATAAGTGTGTTTATTATGATGAACAACAATTAAATGGAATTATGAATTTGGATCAGACATTGACAATAATACATATTAATAGTAGGAGTCTCTATGCAAACTTTGATAGTATTAAGGAGTTTTTAAATCAATTTAACACACCATTTAGGATTATTGCAATAAGTGAAACATTGATTAATGAAGAAAAAGATGTAAATTTTGAACTACATGGATATGAGATGTACACACAAAATAGGAAATGTAAAAGTGGTGGCGGGGTAGCACTGTATGTTGATAGAAAGTTAAAAAGTAAAAAAGTGGACAGCATGACATCAACAGTGAATGAAAGTATGGAATGTTTAACAATTGAGATTACGATGGAAAATAGAAAAAGCATAATAGTAAGTTGTATATATAGAGCACCGGGATCTGATATGGAAAAATTTAGAAATGGGATGGAAAAGATGTATGCAAAAATAAGACAAAAAGATATCTTTATTTGTGATGACTTTAATATAGATTTAATGAAAGCAAAACAACATAAACCAACTGAAGATTTCTTAGATACAATGTATAGCTTAACCTTATTTCCAAAGAATGGAACATTGGCCTACAACTTCCAGTCATATACAGCCCAAGGAAGATGCGCTGGAACTTCCGCAAAGCCAACTGGAAGAAATTCAGTGAAACTCTGGACCGGAGCGTTGTTACCATCCCACTCCACACCATCACTGTAGATGAAGCATACAACCGCTTCTGCAGCGCAATCTTCAAGGCTGCCCATACTGCAATCCCACGAGGCTACCGACCCCTCTATGTCCCATGTTTGGACGGAGAAAGTGCTGCCCTCCTACAATCCTATCAAACATCAGGGGACCCAGAGATAGCAGACCATCTCATTGAATCGCTAAATACAGCCCGGCGAAAGAAATGGGAGGAGACAGTTGCTGACCGGAGCTTTACCCACTCTAGCAGGAAATGTTGGAGCCTCATCCGTCGCCTAGGAGCTGCACAGAAGCCCCCTAGCCAAAGCCGAGCATCCGTCACACCCAACCAAGTTGCATCCCACCTACTGACTATCGCCAAAGCACCCCAAGACAAAGACACCAGAACAGCAGTTACAACTGAGCTAAAAAAACACCAAAAAATGCCTGTAGAGGAAACGAACCCTGAACCCTTCGAGGCTGCTGAACTGGAGAAAGTCCTACAGGGCCTGAAATGTGGAAAGGCAGCAGGATACGATAACATCTTCCCAGAATTCATGAAAAATCTTGGCCCCCGAGCCCTAACCTGGTTGACACAATTCTACACAAGGATCACACAAACGAACTCGATCCCAAAGAAATGGCGGGCAGCAAAGGTCATTGCCATCCCAAAACCTGGCAAAGACCACAAACTACCAGCAAGCTACCGCCCAATCTCCCTACTCAGCGTTCCTTACAAAATCATGGAGCGCCTAATACTGCAACGCATTTCCCCAGAAATAGAGGATATTCTAAGTGTGGATCAAGCAGGTTTCCGCAAGGACCGCAGTACAGGAGAACAAGTACTGGCCCTAACCACCTTCATTGAAAATGGCTTCGAGAGCAGACTGAAGACAGGGGCTGTGTTTCTCGATCTTACAGCCGCCTATGATACGGTCTGGCACAAAGGCCTCCTCCTGAAACTTATAAAGGCGATCCCTGCTTGGGCAACAGCAATTATAAAAACGCTGCTGACCAACCGAAGGTTCAGAGTCCACCTCAGTCAGAACACAAGTGCATGGAGAATGCAGAAAAACGGACTCCCACAAGGCTCAGTTCTAGCTCCAACTCTGTTCAACCTCTACATAAACGACCTGCCTACTACAAAATCCCGCAAATTCATCTATGCAGACGACATCTGTTTGGCATTCCAAGCACCAGACTTTGAACCACTGGAACGGGTGCTCACGGAAGATCTTGCTAAACTGGACCAGTTCTGCAAAATCTGGCGCCTAAAACCAAGCCCAGCAAAAACCGTCTCCAGTGTATTTCATCTCCACAATGCAAAAGCTGCCAGAGAACTAAACATCCACCTGAGCGGACTCAAGCTTAAGCATGCCCCAAATCCAACTTATCTTGGAGTGACCCTTGATAGGACCTTATCCTTCAAGGAACATCTAAAGTGGACGGCTGCTAAGGTGAAAGTACGAAACAACCTGCTCTGCAAGCTCGCTGGTGCAAAATGGGGGGCGGCAGTCTCCACCCTGCGCACCTCAGCACTGGCCCTTTCATACTCTGTAGCAGAATATTGTGCTCCTGTCTGGTCCAGGTCATCTTACACACACCATGTAGACACCCAGCTCAACTCAACCATGAGAACTATAACTGGAACAATCCGCTCAACACCACTCCCCTGGCTCTCTGTACTGTCAAACATAGCCCCTCCACACATCCGGCGAGCAGCATTAACTCAAAGGATGCTCCAAAAAGTTAAAGATTTTCCTCACTTACCAATCCATGCAGATATCTACACCCCACCCACTGCCCGACTTTCATCCAGACGGCCGATTTGGAAAAACCCTCCCCCAGCTGACTTTACCATCCAGACAGCTTGGCAAGAGGAATGGGAGACCAAGGAGGTCCCAAACAAACAGCTGGTGATAAACCCCAACCAACAGGTCCCGGGCACCAACCTCCCAAGGAGACAGTGGTCTACACTCAATCGCTTCAGGACTGGACATGGCCCCTGCTTGGCCAGCCTTCACAGATGGGGCAGTAGCCCTAGCCCACTGTGCGCATGTGGAGAGGAGCAAACTATGGAACACATCATAGAGGCTTGCCCGCTCCAAAGACTGGAAGGAGGATTACACACCCTCCATACAGCAAACCAGGAGGCAACTGCTTGGCTTAAGGACTTTGCATTCGCTAAATAAATAAAATTTCCAAAGATTACAAAACCTACGAGAATAACGACACACTGTGCTACCCTAATAGACAACATTTTTACCAATGTTATTGAATATAATATGGTGAGTGGTATACTAATAAATGATATTAGTGACCACCTGCCTGTATTTGTTTCTTTAGATGTTAATTATGGGGCTAATGAGAGTAAGAATAATAATAAACCATGTAAAAAGATTATCTATAAAAGAATACGAACAGAAGATAGAATTAGTGCTTTAAAAGAAGACTTAATGTTACAGAATTGGGATGTTGTCTATAGAGAGAAAAAAGTGGACTTGGCATATGATAAATTTATTGATATATTTAAATCATCATATGATAAAAACTGTCCAATTAAAGAAATTAATAAAAAACATAGATACAAAAATTGCCTGTGGTTAACCAAGGGGCTACAAAATGCTTGTAAAAAGAAAAATTATCTCTATAAAAATTTCATTAAATTAACCTGTTGCACTCCGGGATACCGCGGGCAGTCACATCTCTGCGTCCTAGTGCATCTCAGTGCGCACTGTGTGTCTCAGTGTGCACTGAAAAAAAAAAAGCTGCATTTCCGTTCTTCCAGTACAGACACAGCCGCGAACAGAAAGCCAAAGGAGTGTTTTGATTGGTTTAGATTTGATTGACCTGTCATTCGACTAATAAGAGCCTTGAATTGGGTTTCTGAAACCTTGAAGAACCAATGACTGAAAACCTAGCAAGAAGGACCTGCCTACCAACGACCGCGAATACAACGAGCCAATTGAAGCAGAGAAGTTCGACGACTGAAACGCGTGCGTCCCGTGCATAAAATCTGTTTTGTCTAAGCCACTGGGTGACACACATTGAGACCTGTGTGTAACGGTAGCATTAGCCAGTCTTTTTTTATTACTATTGTTCTTATTTGTTTTGAAAAATCATTCGCCAAAACCACAATCATGGAAGCGGAGATGGTTTGACCGGGTCAGGTGACCAGAACCATGAGTCCGTAACAAGCGGACCAGCTTCATGTTCGTCTGACAATGAGGAACAGATGTTCGCCAACAACACTGCTGTTGTGGACAGGTAAGTATTGTAAGCTAAATTATCCTTTATCAATGAAAATAATAATAAAAATGACTTTTGACCGATCGGTAATTACAACGGTATGTCATGGCCACATGACGGACCGTTGACTGACCGTTTTTTGTGCGCCAAGCTCCTCTGTAGCGGGGGGGGGGGGGGGGGGAGTTGTTATCTTCTACATTGCAGATATTTTAGTATAATTTTTATTGCACTGTAGGTTATTTTTTCTTGTAAAAAAAGGCCACACATTTTTTACGTGGCATGCTTCTTTGTGTGGGGGGGCTTGTTTGTTCATTCATGAATGAATAAACAACCCCACACACACACACACACACACAGCCCTGAGTGTCATCTTTCATTAGAGCCCAAGATGAAGCTTCTATGTTGAAGCATTCAAAGGTTATAGACGTTTCTCCAAACTGTGCCATTTGGCACAATTTGGCACAGTTCAAAAATGCCTGGGAACAACCTGAGAAAAAAGCTGTGAAATACACTACCGTTCAAAAGTTTGGGGTCACCCAGACAATTATTTTGTGTTTTCCATGAAAAGTCACACTTATTTACCACCATGAGTTGTAAAATGAATAGAAAATATAGTCAAGACATTGACAAGGTTAGAAATAATGATTTGTATTTGAAATAATATTTTTTTCCAGATACTCAACCTGCTCAAAGGAAGATCAGTTTTATAGCTTCTCTAACCAGCTAAACTGTTTTCAGCTGTGCTAACATGATTGCACAAGGGTTTTCTAATCATCCATTAGCCTTCTGAAGCAATGAGTAAACACATTGTACCATTAGAACACTGGAGTGATAGTTGCTGGAAATGGGCCTCTATACACCTATGTAGATATTGCACCAAAAACCAGACATTTGCAGCTAGAATAGTCATTTACCACATTAGCAATGTATATTAGATATTAGAGTGTATTTCTGATTAGTTTAAAGTTATCTTCATTGAAAAAAAACAGAGCTTTTCTTTCAAAAATAAGGACATTTCTAAGTGACCCCAAACTTTTGAACGGTAGTGTATATTCATTTTTTGTGGTATTGTTACAAAATTTTGACCTCAGCTTGATAACGCTTGGTTCTACATTTCTGTTGCATTTTCAAGCCAGTATCTGACAGCTGTGTGTTATTTGCAAGCATTTGTATCTAAAAAAACACCCAGGCGAACTTTACTTTCTTCAGATTCAGTATGTTTAGATGACTGTTCCTCAGTGGCAGGAGCACTTAGAGAGATTATGACTGTTTTGCCAAAAAATTCAAAGTGATTTCTTTTAAATGAGACCAACCCCATGAAGATGCTGCAAAGGGTTGAAGAACAGCTTTTGATTTACTTTGGGTATGTTATTTTTAGGCGTTTTTAGGGAAATTGACCCGAGTGCAAGGGGTTAAGAACCAAAGAATCTGAAAAAAGATATAAAACGTATAAAAATAAATTAACTGCAATAATACAAACTAGTAAAAAATTATACTATAAGAAAATGTTAAATGAAAATAAAAATAATACAAAAGGAGTCTGGGATATATTAAATAAATTAAGGAAAAATTGAACTAAGAAAATGATATATCCAGAGTATTTTACTGATAATTGTAGTGATAATTATGATAAGAATATGGTAGTAAATAAAATGAATAAATTTTTTATAAATTTTGGACCAGAGTTGGCAGCAAAAATTCCAAACCAAGGAAGAGACACTGTGAGTGAGACATTGATTGGAAATAACCCTCGGTCAATCTTTCTTACAGTGGTGGATGAACTAGAGGTAAGATCTGTTGTTGAAAAGTGTAAAAATAAATTATCTACTGATTGTGATGGTATTGATATGGCACTAGTTAAAAGAACTGTTGATGGCATATTAAAACCATTCACATATATTTGTAATATATCATTTCAAATTGGCTCATTCCCGCAGAAAATGAAAATAGCAAAAGTAATACCATTATTCAAACAAGGAAATAAACACCAATACACAAATTACAGATCAGTATCGCTTCTCCCACAATTTTCAAAGATTCTGGAAAAACTTTTCAACAACAGATTAGAAAACTTTTTAAATAAACACGATGTGCTTAATTAGAACCAATATGGATTTAGAGCCAAGAGTACAACATCGTTGGCGATAATGGAAGCAACAGAGGAAATAATAAATGCATTAGATCAAGGAAAATATGCAATTGGTGTATTTATAGATTTTAGAAAAGCATTTGATACAATAAATCATTCAATACTTCTTAATAAACTGCAAATGTATGGTATTAGGGGAATGGCTCTGAATTGGGTTACAAGTTATCTATCTGAGAGACAACAGTTTGTGAAGATGGGAGAATATCTGTCTGGGTGTATGGGAATTGCCTGTGGGGTCCCCCAGGGGTCAGTATTGGGCCCCAAATTATTTAACATATATTTGTACCCGTAGGTAGATTTGGTTTGCAGTCTGGTGACAAGCCACCGGCTGCTGGTCGCTGCGTGCGCGAGCACCCTAAACCTACATGTTTTTGGTATGTGATATATTCCAAGTTTCTAAATTATTAAAAATAATATTATTTGCTGATGATACTAATATATTTTATTCTGGAAATAATTATGATCAACTAATCCATACTCTAAATAATGAATTAAATAAGCTTAAAAATGGATGGATTGTAATAAATCATCACTAAATATAGATAAAACTAAGGTAGTGATATTTGGTAATTGTAAAAATAAAGAAGATATACATATTCATATAGATAATGTGATTATTGAAAAAGTTAAGGAGATCAAGTTTTTGGGTGTAATACTAATTGATAAAATTAGTTGGAAACCACATGTCAGATTCATACAAAACAAAGTTGCAAAAAATATTGCAATTATAAATAAAATTAAGCAGGTCCTAGATTACAAATCACTTCATATCTTGTATTGCTCATTGTCGTCGTCGGCCTCCGTCGGTCTATGATGACCATGGAAGAGAATCCTAAACGTCTACTCTGCTGGAACAGCACCGCCTGTGGCTGAACAGGCCGATGCGCGAATGACAGTCCCTGTCACACAGGTCACACTTGTGGGTGGTCTCCATGCTGCTGGGTCTGTGGCGGTTCTTCCTGCGGGTCCTTTTTTCATCTGCTGCAGCAGTCAGTCTCTCTTCACCCGCCTTGAGCTGTCTGGTCAGGGTGCCTCTCCATTTGGAGCGGTCCGTTGCAAGGTCCTCCCAGCACTCTGTGTTGATATCCAGGGCCTTCATGTCTCTCTTGCAGACATCTCTAAAGCGCAGCCGTGGGCGGCCAACGTCTCTCCTGCCAGTTGCCAGTTCTCCATAGAGGACGTCTTTGGGGATTCTGCCATCCTCCATACGGTGAACGTGGCCTAGCCAGCGGAGCCTGCGCTGCCTGAGTAGAGTGAACATGAAGGGAAGGCCGGCGCGGGACAGAACTTCTGTGTTGGGCACTTTGTCCTGCCAGGATATGTCCAGGATGTGGCGAATGCAGCGCAAGTGGAAGGAGTTCAGTCTCTTTTCCTGCCGGGCGTATGTTGTCCACGTCTCACTCCCATAGAGCAGTGTGCTGATGACGCAGGCGTTGTACACTGCCATCTTCGTCTTGACAGAGAGTTTGGGATTCTCCCACACTCGTGTAGTGAGGCGAGCGAGTGTGAAGGCTGATTTTCCAATCCTCTTGTTGATGTCTGTATCAAGGGAGAGGTTGTTGCTGATCGTGGACCCCAGGTACGTGAACTGATTCACGACCTCCAGCTTGTAGTCATCAATGGTGATGGTTGGTGGTGCTTCCGTGCCTTGCGCCAAGACGTTAGTCTTCTTCAGGCTGATGGTAAGCCCGAAGTCCTTGCATGCCTGGGAGAAGCGGTCCATCAGGGTCTGAAGCTCCTGCTGTGGGTGGGTTGCGACTGCAGCGTCGTCTGCGAACAGCATGTCTCTGATTAGAGCCTCGCGTGCTTTGGTTCTGGCTTTCAGGCGGACGAGGTTGAAAAGCCTGCCGTCAGATTGCTCATTAATACTTCCATATTTGACCTATTGTATAGAGGTCTGGGGTAACAATTATAAAAGTACACTTAATTCATTGCTAATATTACAAAAAAGGGCAGTCCGTGTTATACACAAAGTCGGGTACCTTGAACATACTAATTTATTGTTTTTACATTCAAAGTTATTGGAATTACGGGATCTGGTTCATTATTATACAGCACAATTAATGTTTAAAGTCAGTAAAAACCTTTTGCCACACAGCATACAAAATTTTTTCAGTGTGAGAGAAGAGAAATTTAATTTACAGGGGAACACAAAATTTAAAATGCACTTAATAAGATCTACTAGGAAGGGTTTTTGTGTGTCTGTGTGTGGGGTAAAATTGTGGAATGGGTTGGGGGAGAAACACAGGCAATGTCCAAACATACATATATTTAAATCAACATGTAAAGACATGATTTTTGAGCAATATAAAAATAAAGGGCAGTAATATTACAGTGTGTCTTCAATGAAAAAAGGTTGTTATTGTGTGTGTTATTGTGTTATGGTGATTGTGTTGTCTGTGTTTGTGTTGAACATACCAGAAGTATTTATTTATTATTGTTGCAATTATTGTTGGATGTTGGTATTGTTGTCAATATGGACTGTCGTTGTTGTGTCATTTCTGTTGCATAATTTGACTATGGGGTGTATTATGGTGAATGTGGTTGTGGGATGAATGATGACTAAGAGTGATATTGTAATTTGTTGGGTATGGAAAAGGGGTGGGACTATATTAGCATTGGCTTCATCCCACTCCTTTTGAACATTTTATTTTTGGCTTGATTTTTGTTTTGCTTTAAATTCTTTTTTTTTCTTTTGTCGGAATGTTCAAATAAATAAAATCAATCAATCAAAAATACATTTAAGTTTACTCTTTTACTTGGCTGAAAAAAAATAGATGTGCTTGAATGGTCTGAGTTAACAAACTTAAATGATTCAAGCATTTCAACGCATTTTGAGTTGAACTAACTCGTCAGGTTTTACAGCATATTGGAGGATCCCCAACTTAAGTGGGATTCAGCTATTTTATACCCAGTTCTTGTGTAGTCAAATCAGACTTTAACTCAAGATCCTTGGTATTGTGTGAAGGTAAAATAGAGCTTCTCAGTCAGAGACACTAAATCTAATGTCAGATGCTATGATTATTTATGTGAATCTGGATGCCCAGTTCAACTAATGGTTGCCAGAGGAAAAGGTTTCAAAATGACATTAGCCCTTGCAAAGTCATTACCATGCAGGGTTTAAAGACAGCTGATGGTACTTTGTCTCATTGGAATCATCTGTTATAACAGTGACAAGAGCAACTTATTTAGTATTAAGCTAATGTTTTTATAGTTTTTGGCTTTGTCTTAGGGCGATTAAATGTTTCACTGATATTTCTCAATTATAAAGACAGTGCTAATGAAATGTTATCACTCTAGGAAATGAGACAATGTTATAAACCAACTTTTGAGTCAGATTTTACTGGCATAGAACACCACATTTTTTGTGTTTTGCATTATTCGACAGTCGGCATGAATATATGACATGTAAAAAACTACATTATGTCACAGGAAAGGATATATATATAATGCACCTCTTTGAAAATAGCTGACATCTCTTGTCTGTATTTTGAGCATTTGTTACGATGCCATTTTGTCCCTAATTAACTTTTACTGGAAAGAGGTGGCATGTCATTTTACTTATTTGAGTAAGTACCACCCAGTGTCGTGTGTGTGCATGTAATTGCCACATTGGTCTACTACAGGACACAATGTAACACTCACAGTTTAACCCTCCAGTGCATAGCCATTACATGTCATTTTTGCCACCGTTAGTGACACTGCTGCACCACTTCAAATGTGCTTCAAATGTGGTGAAAGTACGAAACAACCTGCTCTGCAAGCTCGCTGGTGCAAAATGGGGGGCGGCAGTCTCCACCCTGCGCACCTCAGCACTGGCCCTTTCATACTCTGTAGCAGAATATTGTGCCCCTGTCTGGTCCAGGTCATCTTACACACACCATGTAGACACCCAGCTCAACTCAACCATGAGAACTATAACTGGAACAATCCGCTCAACACCACTCCCCTGGCTCTCTGTACTGTCAAACATAGCCCCTCCACACATCCGGCGAGCAGCATTAACTCAAAGGATGCTCCAAAAAGTTAAAGATTTTCCTCACTTACCAATCCATGCAGATATCTACACCCCACCCACTGCCCGACTTTCATCCAGACGGCCGATTTGGAAAAACCCTCCCCCAGCTGACTTTACCATCCAGACAGCTTGGCAAGAGGAATGGGAAACCAAGGAGGTCCCAAACAAACAGCTGGTGATAAACCCCAACCAACAGGTCCCGGGCACCAACCTCCCAAGGAGACAGTGGTCTACACTCAATCGCTTCAGGACTGGACATGGCCCCTGCTTGGCCAGCCTTCACAGATGGGGCAGTAGCCCTAGCCCACTGTGCGCATGTGGAGAGGAGCAAACTATGGAACACATCATAGAGGCTTGCCCGCTCCAAAGACTGGAAGGAGGATTACACACCCTCCATACAGCAAACCAGGAGGCAACTGCTTGGCTTAAGGACTTTGCATTCGCTAAATAAATAAATGTGCTCTACAGAGGTGGGTGGGGGTTGGTAGGAGGCTGTCTTGTTTAGCCCCTTTTCCACTAGCACCTACTCAGCCCGACTTGCCTCGACTCTACTCGGCTCGACACAATGTGATTGGTTTTCTATTACAACTGAGTACCACCTCAAGTGTGGGGGTTCATTACAGGAAGGCGGCCCGTTATCCCGTTATGTTGTTTACATGCTGACGTTTTCACTGATAAATAATGTAAAAGATGCATAAAATCACACAACACTCACGATCTTGCCCGTGAACAGCCATCAGCTCGGAGACCTTCTGGTATACTTTTTCATTTCAGGTCACTCCGCCCCAGCAGGGTCAATGGGGCTGAAAAGTTCATAGTTGTCAAATTTGACCAAATGTAGTTTATTTTTTAAGTGCAGGGATCCAAGCGCTCCAACACCGATAGAAGAACTGTGTGCACCGACAGGGAGACTGTTGAAAAATAACCACATTTGGTCAAATTTGACAACTATATGAACTTTTCAGCCTATGAATGTTTCAGCCCCGGCGCTGGTGGAGCTTTCTGAAATGAAATACCAGGTCGTTTCCGAACTGATGGCTGCTCACAGGGAAGATGGTGAGTGTTTTGTGATGGTGTTGATTTGTGTGTAGCCATTTATTTTGTTATCACAGAAATAATAAAAACTCACGGTCAAATTTACAAATGGCGGTTTTGAATCTTCTGAAGACGCTGCTCTCATCCACTGACGTTACGCCCTGACCAATCAGTGGCCTGCAATCTGCTGATGTCACGTTTTCAGCTCCACTCAGCACTGTTGGAACCTCACTGAAGTAGGTCCCAAAAAAGTACCTGGTACCAGGTACTAATGGAAAACCCTACAGACCGAATAAAGTCAAGGTGAGTAGGGCTGAGTAGGTACTAGTGGAAAAGGGCCTACAGTGATCCCTCACTTATCGCGGTTAATGGGTTCCAGAACCGACCGCGAAAAGTGAAAAACCGCGAAGTAGCGTCACCCCCCTTTGTGGAATTCCAGGCTGATCTCGTTAGTTTTTTGATACATAAAATAATGTATAAATAATATAAATAATACGTACGTTCATTCTCAGAATGAAAAGAATCTCGCGAGAGATGCACTCTCGCGAGATTCCCGAGCCGAGTCAACACGAGAACAAAATCTAGAGTCGGGAGCGATCTCTTGGGGGGGGGTGCTGGCCAGCGAATCAGAGAGGTGGATTTTGAGTTGTGCGGGCTCTCTGTGTTGATACGTGATGTTCTAATGTATTTTTTCTCAATTTTGAATTTTTGATGAATATTTTTGAAAAATCCGCGATGCACTGAGGGTGCGAAAGGTGAAGCGCGAAGTAGCGAGGGATCACTGTATTTGTGTTCAGGTGTTTTAATTGCTGTAATAGTTAGGTTTAGGGTAATGGGAGGGTTAGGGGCTCATTTAAAAAAAGTGAGGTCCTCTCATTACAATGTTTTTGTCTCCCCACTCTCTGGATGTAGTTATTTTGACAGCCACTAAAAGGCATTGTTTTCACCAGTGTTTTTCAACCTTTTTTGAGCAACGACACTCTTTTTACATTGAAAAACGATCAATTACTTTGAAAATGAGACTTTCCATAGACAGATGGACCCCAGCAAAGCTCTATGACAGTTTTTATCCACCGCTTGTTTAGTGCTGAAATCAGCCGCCATCAAGATACAGTGTCTGGAGGAGGTGCTATGTGGTCCTCTGAATAGTGCTGTGAACTCAAACATGACATCATTTTTTGGAGAGATTTCCACAACAAGTATAAAGTGGCTGCAGGAGTTAAGAACGTAATCCTGCCTCTTTGCAAGGTGAATTTTCCATCAAGAAGAAGAAAGATTGCTTTCATACTGCCACCCACTGACTTGGAAGAGCTACTACAGGCACCGATGCAAAACAATGGCAAATTATTTACATTTTTTTGGACCAATTAAGTGAGATTAGACAATTTCTTGCAGCACCCTGAATGATCTCTCATGGCACCTCGGTTTAAAATCACTGGTTTGGCCTACTTAAGGCCCTGTCACACCTTGACGATTTAGGCAGCATTTGCCAAACTACAGTGCATCCAGAAAGTATTCACAGCACTTTACTTTTTCCACATTTTGTTATGTTACAGCCTTATTCCAAAAGGGATTACATTCATTTTTTTTTTTCTAAAAAATTCTACACACAATACCCCATAATGACAGCTTGAAAAAAGTTTTTTGAGATTTTTGCAAACTGTACATTGTGGTGACCCACCACAATCTACATGGACATTCAACCTTCACACTCAGCTAGGCGGCAGGAAGCAAAAGACAATTTACATACGGACAGAGAGTCCCTAGGAGACAATCAGAACAATGGACTATTGTTATACATCCCCGGATTAAGGAGAGGAAGTCCGGACGCCAGTTGGTCACGCAATTGATATGCATTGACTGATATGTATATCAATATGCAAATGTGCCATGCATTCTCTCTTGTCTGTATAAAAGAGCTTACTATACATGCCTCAGGAGACACAGGCCACGCAGCACAGGACGCACACACACACAGCACACACAGTGCACAGTGCTACAGTGTGTCTCATGATGATGGAGGAAATAAAACTCTGAAACCTTCCAGCTCATTGCATCTCGCCTGAACTTATTTGATCCTCCACACTGGTGACCCTTGACAAAGAATGGAACACGAGGCAAACACCCCAGAGATCACCCGGACAGGAAGCCCCAGCACGCGTCATGGTGCGCCCCTCGCCTGATCTTTTACCTCCACACTGGTGACCTGACGAGGGAGAATGACCGTCTGCTCCCTCCCACCGCACTGTGGATCCCAGAAGACCAGAGAACGCCTGCAACCTCTTCATCCTCACCGGAGCACAGCACTGGGACCAAAGCGCACCATGAATGACACGAGTGAATGAAGGAAGCAGCCTGAACAGGGACAATCATCGACGCCGACTGCATTGATTTCCACTGAGCTCCCCGACTCTGACTAAACTCCGGACAGCGGACGTCCTGCGCACAGAAGCCGCGCACGCACACCGCAGGATTACGAGGACAGCGCAACTGCCAGTTATGTGGTCACGGTGCCAAGCGCGCACCATGCACAGAGACAAACCGGCTCCACAGACTTTTACATCGTCCTCCACCACTGCACATGCCTGAGAAAAATGGCCGATCGCCACCCTCGGAACCTTCAGGGCTGCTCACGCACCTGGAGAACACGTGCAGCCCACACACAGGACTTTGTATGGGTTTCTCAGCCACGGTGCACAAGGGGAATTTAGCCGATTGCTTTCCCTGATGACTTTAGGGCTGCTCCCGCACCTAAAGCCAAACTGCCTCACACCGTCACACAGCTGCAGTTGTTTCACAGCCGTTACGCATCCTCGGGGAATTTGGCCGCTCGCCTTCCCCACATCCTCGCTGGATCAAGCCACGAGAGGAGTCAGATAAAATGTTTTTTTCACAGCCGCTGTGGATCTCCACCAAGTTTACTGGGAAAGTCCCTCACCATCGCGGAGCCACGCAATTTTTGCGCGGCCCAGACACCTTTGACATCCCGGGCTGGCACTCATTTACTCCCAACCCCCTCCCCCTCCTCCTCCACAGCACTCTTCCCGCACGTCACTCCCTAAAGCCGGCCGATCGCCATCTGGTTCCATTACGCACGACTGCACACCGGCCTGTGCGCCCACGGTCCACAGCCGTTCAATGTGCTGGAACCCGGAGCGGAGCACACTGTTTTTTCCACCCCTCCCCCGTCCCCCCATGGACTGACATGCCCTCCGACAGTTCTACCGGAGCTGGTGCCCAAACGACGGGGGGGAAGGGGGGGTCACAACCCTTGCTGAGTGTTCTGGGGGGAGCCCTGTGGTGACCCACCACAATCTACAAGGACATTCAACCTTCACTCTCAGCTAGGCGGCAGGAAGCAAAAGACAATTTGCATACGGACAGAGAGTCCCTAGGAGACAATCAGAACAATGGACTATTGTTATACATCCCCGGATTAAGGAGAGGAAGTCCGGACGTCAGTTGGTCACGCGATTGATATGCATTGACTGATATGTATCTCAATATGCAAATGTGCCATGCATTCTCTCTTGTCTGTATAAAAGAGCTTACTATACATGCCTCAGGAGACACAGGCCACGCAGCACCGGACGCACACACACACAGCACACACAGCGCACAGTGCTACAGTGTGTCTCATTTTTTTTTTTTTTTTTTTAGTAGTAGATTAGTTTATTTGACAGGGACAGTGCAATAAACATAGACAATTAATCAAAGACAATCAATCTGATGTGTTGCACATAGAGTGTATAGCTATTAGCTAATTTGCAACTCTTGTCCCTGGATGGGCTTTAGAAAAAAGAATCAAGATAAAAATATACACAATAACCACATACATCAATGCAGAAAAATTATAAATACACAATTATAAATATTATAAATATTATAAATACACAAATATAACAGCCTGACTCACCTTTAACATAAATATTATAAATACACAAATATAACAGCCTGACTCACATTTAACACATATAACATAACTCACATTTGCCTATTTCAGGCCTTCCTCCCTCCGTCACTCACTATAAACAAACACATTTATTCCTTCCCTTCATTCACTCTCACTTTGCAGACAAATAATTCATACATGAGTACATTCTTGTTTATTTTTCAGCCAGTTTTTAACATTTTTAGTGAATGTTTTAAAGTCCGTTATTATTTTAATTTCATTTGGCATTGTGTTCCAGATGTGACTGCCCTTTATAGAGAAAGCTGTTTGTCCAAATGTGGTTCTGCGGTGGAATATTTTACAGTTATTGTTAACAGAACTCCTGGTGGCTCTGCTGCTGTCCTGTCTTTGGACGAAACCAGCAAGTGGCTCGGGTGCTGATTTATGGAAACATTTGAACGTTAATTTCAGAAGACAGAGGTCAATGAAGCTCTCAAAACTCAATAGGTTGTATTTTTTTAAAACATTACAGTGATGCCACCTAATGGGCTTTTTGTCCAAGATTTTTAGGGTTTGATTATATAATGAACCTATATGTCTTATTGTGGAAGGGGCTGCTTGAGCCCAGACTGTCAAACAGTATGATATATGAGAAAAAACCATAGAATGCATATACAGTGCAGCTGCTTCGTAAGGTATGTAATATCTAATTAATTTAAAGCAGTTCAGATTTTTTTTTACTGTTTTTGAAATTTTCTTTATATGAAGATTAAATTTGAGTTGAGGATCTAGTACAATGCCAAGGTATTTGAATTCTGTAGCTAAACTGATGTCATGATCATGTATATTAACTTTAAAATGTTGCAGGTTACATTTTTTGATTGAAAAGCACATTGAGACTGTTTTCTGAAGGTTCAGCAATAGATGGTTCTTGAGGAGCCACTCTTGGACATCAACCATACTTGTAGACAGTACATCTGCAGCCTGTGCTGGAGTCTTGGCAGCTGTGTAAATAACTGCATCATCTGCATAAAGTTGGCATGTTGCAGCTGAGCAGTGTAACGGCAAGTCATTAATAAAAATGCTGAAAAGTAAAGGACCAAGAATGGACCCTTGTGGGATACCCATGCGGTTGTTTAAAATGAGGATTTATCCTGGTGAACTTTTACACACTGTTCTCTATTCTGGAGATAAGATGCAAATCATTCTAATGTATTTGGGGAGAAGTTAAAAGATACCATTTTGGATAAAAGCAAACTGTGGTTTACAGTATCGAAAGCCTTTTTGAGATCTAGAAAAACAGCTCCTACCACATTACCCCTGTCCAAGGACTGTTTGACGTTTTCAATAAGGCAACAATTTGCTGTTTCTGTTGAGTATCCTGGTCTAAAACCAAATTGATGTGGATGAAGAAGTTGACTGTCTTGTAAGTAGTCTATCAGCTGTGTAGCTACAACTTTTTCAAGAACCTTAGATAGGACTGGTAAGATAGAGATTGGGCGGTAATTGCATATATCGTCTTTACTGCCTGATTTATGAACTGGTATGACGACAGCTTTTTTCCAGCCAGATGGAAATGTACTAGACCTAATGGAGAGATTAATGAGATGAGTCAGTGGTTTGATTAATATTTTGCTGTGCATTTTGAGAAAGGAGGTGCTCATATTGTAGATATCACTAGTTTTTGAGTTTGACAGTGTTTTAACAATACCAGCAATTAACTTCTCATTTACCTCATCGATGTGAAAAGTATCTGTTGGGAGTATGGAATTTGTGTTGTTGAGCACATTTGGCAGCACAAAAATTTTTGTTAAGTCTTCCACAGAGCCCACAAAGTGTGAATTAAATTCATTTGCCAAAGTAGCCTTGTCACTGACGGTCTTGCCATTGATTCTAAGTTCCTTTACCCCCTTCTGATCGTTTTTTTTATTAGTTAAGTTATTTAAATGCCTCCATAGGGAACTGTTGTTACCCTTTGCATGATCTATCAGTTTATTGTAATAAGATATTTTTGATTTTCGCAGCTCATGTACCACTTTATTTCTTAAACTTTTGTACACAAGGTGATCATTTTGTAGTTTGGAGGTTAGTGATGTTTTCAGTGCATAGTCTCGCCTCTTCATAAGTTTTCTTATTTCATTATTTAACCATGGTAGGCTAATCTTCTGTTGTCTACTTTTAATTTGCTTTGAAAATTTTTCTATAGACTTTGTGATTGTTGCAGTTATAAAATTACAACAATCATCTACTTCACATGTTGCCATGAGCTGCTCCCAATTTTGATTCTCTAAGTAATGTTCAAACTCCTCATTTTTTGATTTGGGGATAATAAAATTTGATTTGTCAATATCAACTCCCCCAAAATACTGTAGTCGCTTTTTAGTAAGTTTCCTGACAGCAAGAACCATGTTATGATCTGAGAGACCAGTTACAAGATTATAGGTTCTGGTTATTCGTTCTGGTTTATTAGTAAATACCATGTCAATAAGTGTTCTGGATTGTTTGGTTATCCTGGTGGGTCCTTTGATGATTTGCTGGTAATTAAATTTAGTCATGAGGCTTTTCAGTTTTTGTTTGTCTTTTTTATCAGACCAGTTGATATTAAAGTCACCATGAATTATTGTTTCTCTGTTCTTCTCAAGTTGTTTAACCAGATCACTTAATTCATTATAAAAGGAAGAGTTGTGTGACGGTGGGTTGTACACTACTGCAATGTTGAAATTCATTACCGGAGAGAGACATACATTAACAGCTAAACATTCAAGTGAAGTATTCAAATCAACCAGTTGACATTTATATTTCTCTTTGATGTAAATTAAAACACCTCCTCCCCTCCCTACCTGCCTGTCTTTTCTAAAACACTGGTAGCCCACAATATCGATCATATTAGTGTCTATGTTACTGTGTAGCCAGCTTTCTGAGAGACAAAGGTAGTCCAGATTTGAGTCCAACAGCAACACCGAAATCTCATCTCTTTTGGGGATTATGCTCCGTATGTTTAAATGACCGCCGAGGATCCCCTTTGGTTTAGCCTTGGTGTCCCAAAGAACTCGTGCATGATTAACAGTTTGGAAAAATAAATGTTGTTTTTGCTTTTGTACAGCTCGGTTTTGTGCTAACCCAGTGGTCTGCTGTTTAATAGTGGCAGGTCCAGGGTTAAGGTGAATATCTCCTGCCAGAAGTAGCAGAACTAACAGAACTTTAACTGTATATCCTCTGCCATATTGTGATTTTTGCTTAACAGCCATGTTTGCCTTAATTTGGAAGTTTTTGCTCAGGGCTTTTAAAGACCACATAGAGTGTAGGGTGAGATGTCCAAGCCCAAATCCATACAGATAAAACTTTTTAACTTCACCTTTGGTTGAGTTTGTCGGAAAATCCTTCTTGTTGCAGGTCCAGACACACAAAGACAAAACGAAGAGGAAGTAGAGAAGTAGAGAAGGCTTATTAGTGGTGCCCATCAGCCCACTTTTTAATCCGGTGGCAGCCATCTTCAGTCCTTCTTGGAAAGAAGGAAAAGGAAAATCTGTGGATAGTAAAATAAATTCTGCTTATATCGCCAGAATCTGATCCGATCGTCCTCGAATCCAGCTGGGCCTCAGCTAGCCAACTAGCCCCTTCCGTTGCTGGTCTCGTTGCTCATAGTCGCCGTAACTGGTCTCCCGTCCCGCTCCTCCAACCGAGTCTCGTCACACACCGCCGCTGCCACCGAGCTCCGCTGAGGTCACGGTAAATCCTCCGCTAGGCACCGCCACCTACCGTCGTCTGCCTGGGTGAAATCTCTGCTGAGCCCCGTCAACAAATAGCCGCTTGCCTGGTAGTATCTCCGCTGGGCCTCGCAGCTGGGCTTCGATTCAGGCTGGTGTAAGGTGGAATGACTGGCGCCAGCATTAAGCTAACTAGCGTTAGCTTAGCAATCGCTTCGGGTAGTCTCGTCGCACACCGCCGCTGCAGTCACGGTAAGTCCTCCGCTGGGCACCGCCGCCTACCGCCGTCTGCCTGGGTGAAATCTCTGCTGAGCCCCGTCAAACAAATAGCCGCCTGCCTGGTAGTATCCCCGCTGGGCCTCGCAGCTGGGCTTTGATTCAGGCTGGTGTTAGGTGGAATGACTGGCGCCAGCATTAAGCTAACTAGCGTTAGCTTAGCAATCGCTTCAGGTAGGGCACATCAGTGAATCACAAGGAAGCGCTGGAATCGCTGGTCAGTTTACTCACAGTGGCCGGATAAAAGCGATCAAAGGGGTAATCCACCGGAGGTATATCCGATCGCTGTAGGTAGTTATTTAGAGACTGGCGCCAGCATTAAGCTAACTAGTGTTAGCTTAGCAATCGCTTCAGGTAGCATTAAGCTAACTAGTGTTAGCTGAGCAATCGCTTCAGGAAGGCGCAGGAAGTCGCTGGAGAAAGGCGATTAAAGGGCAATCCAACGGAGGTGGCAATTCAGCCCGTGCGTGTTCGCCACGAGCGCCGATCGCTGCAGGCCAGCCACTTTTAATGGCAAAATCAGTGACTTTGTCTCAGCACTGAAAAAGTCCCCTACTATAATTATTCTATCAGATTTCAGCACTAAATCAGCTAAGAAATCAGCAAATTTGGATAAAAATTCTGAGTAGGTTGATGGGGAACGATAAACTATGGCAAATAAAATTGGGTTTAACCTAAAATTGCTAAAGTGCGCAATACTGAGGACCAGGCCCTCAAAGGAATTATAACATGTTTTTTGCTTTACATTAACTAGTAATTTGGAATGGTAAATTGTTGCTACTCCTCCTCCACGACCAGAACTTCTGGGATTTTGACAGTTTAAATAACCAGAGGGAGTTGATTCATTTAAACCAACATAATCCTCTTGCCCTAACCAAGTCTCTGTAAGGGATATTAAATCAATCTGATGATCAATTAACAGATCATGGACTAACAGAGACTTGGGAGTTAGAGACCTAATATTTAATAAACCACATTTAATTTTTAAATTATGAGGAGGAACAGAGGCCAAATCATTCAATTTAGAGGCTTTATGTTTAATTTGAGTTTTACCAGTATTTTGCTTAATCACTTTGGGATGCTTATATATTATATCTTTATTTACTTTGGAGGGAGCAGACAATGATTCTCTGATGGGGAAGACAGGGGCTAAGTTGAGGGGTGGCGGATGAAGAGGAGCTGCAGAGAGGCGTGTCAGACTGCGACTCTGCTTCCTGGTCCCAACTCTGAGTAGTCAAGGTTTTGGAAATTTGGATAAAAAAGATGCCAGATTGTTAGATAAATGAGAAGCACCATCCAAAGTGGGATGAATGCTGTCTCGTCTCATAAGACCAGGTTTTCCCCAAAATGAGCTCCAATTGTCAATGTAGCCCACATCATTTGCAGGACACCACACAGACAGCCAGCGGTTCAAGGATGACGAGTGGCTAAACATGTCATCACTGGTCAGATTGGGGAGGGGCCCAGAGAATACTACAGTGGCAGACATCGTTTTTGCAAAGTCACACACCGATTCTACATTAAGTTTCGTGATTTCCGACTGCCGGAGATGGATGTCATTAATTCCAGCGTGAATAACAATTGTGGAGTATTTACAGTTACTTTTAGCCAGCATTTTCAAATTTGACTCGATGTCGCCTGCTCTGGCCCCAGGAATGCATTTGACTATGGCCGCTGGAGTCTCTAGGTTCACGTTTCTGACTACAGAGTCGCCAATGATCAGAGTTTTTTCCTCAGCGGGTGTGTCGCTGAGCGGGGAAAAATGATTAGAAACGTGAACAGGTTGGAGGTGTACTGGGGCTTTGCGACTAGGCTTCCTTCTCACCGTCACCCACCCAGTCTCCTCGCTGCTGAGGAGAGCCGGAGGACCGCTAACGGGGTTAGCTATGCTAGCTAGCTCCGCAGCAGCTAAGGGGCGTCCATCAAGAGTAACTGGCGCAGATGGTGTTTCAATGCAGCGGAGCCGGGATTCCAAATCAGACAACCTCGCCTCGAGCGCCTCAAAAAGACAACATTTATTACATTTACCGTTATCACTAAAAGAGGCAGAGGTGTAGCTAAACATCTGACAGAGAGAGCACACCAGAGGAGGAGAGGAAGGAGAGCTAGTAGCCATTGCTAGTGGCTAACCCAAAAGCTCAGGAGAGTGAGGAGAGCAAACCACACAGACAGACAGCAAAACAGGAAGTGACAATACGTTACCACAAGGAAGTGACCAAGTATTTGTTTAGCTCTGTGTGTGTGTCTATGTGCTGCAGGCAGCAGCTGAGCAGAGCGCTGTATGGGTTTTTTCCTGTGAACCAATGATGTAAATACGCAATTATAGGGTAGCTGTAAGTTAGAAACCCGTTCAATAAGTTACACATATGTTCAAAGAATGGTACTTATATGTTAGAAATAAATTTGGGGTACTGTAGACATTTATCTCGACATATTTTGACTTATGAGTAACTTGTGAGTCCCTTACAAGTGACATGTAAACGAATGCATAACTTCCCTACAACTTATGCTCCGCATATGCAGGACATTTCAGACATTTGCTGGATGCGTCCGAAAATTTTCAACATGCTGAAATTTTCAAAGGAACTTGCCATACAATGCCATATGCCAGCGTGCTTCAGCATTCTTCAGCTTTCTTCAGCATGCTCTTAATTTATAGAAAACTTACCCATAACTGATTCCACATACACCAACGTATTCTCTAAATTTTTCATACATTTGGCAAACACTGCCTAAATCGTCTAGGTGTGACAGGGCCTTTACAGTACATAAGAATATCTATCGTGACTACACTTACAAAGTGTGTAATATACACACAAAAAGATGCTTTTTTGTGTGCATTACACATTTTCTACTGGTGAGTAAATGGGAAACTTATACACTATTTTATAAGACTGAGCTGATAAGTAGAAGGTAGGGTGTCAAAAAAATAACATGCAAAACAAAAAAAGAGACAAAATAGGAACAAAAAGCATATTGATTCTACACATTGGAAGTTGGTTTTTAATTTGTTCTGCTGATTATGCCTCAAATGTGAAACACAGAGGTGATAAATGACCACTTAAATGTTACAACAGTATAAAGTAAATGAAACAACATATTACCATGCTCTTCCATTCTTCTGTCTACAATCTGGTCAGTTACACATAGATGTGCATGTTTGCCTTGCATACAACTACAGAATGACTTATTAGAAATCTAATGTATCTGAAGTGTTTAAAAGCTAATGCATACAGATATGGAAACACAATCCATGTGGATATGTGGATGAGTGATTAGTAACTTAATGTTATTGAAGTATCATCATTTTTCACTTCAGTCTATAAGGTTTGTTGCTATGAATTATGACTTCCATATTGCCATTCATCTACCACTCTGTTTTCCCTCCTTTCTTCCGTCTTCATGCATCTCTCTCTCTCTCTCTCTCTCTCTCTCTCTCTCTCTTGGTACCACTATTTGCTCATTTCTCTGCCTGCCCGATCATAATAATCAGGCATGTTTTGTACACACAAACACATGCATAGACTCATGCACAGATACAAATCATTAATCAGATATCCGTCCTGCAGTGACCCATCATAATTTCAACAGAATCTCTGGAAAATTAAAAAGAGCACACTGCTACAAGATGCTGTCTGATAAATTAGTCCCTCTCAGCAGTTTATCTGGCTGCAGTCTCACACACACACACACATACAAACACATACACACACACACACAGACGTAACCAATCACGTAAAAAAATCATAAATTAGATGCCTACTTAACAAAGTTAACCTAACAAGCTGCAAGCGATATACCTAAAAAGTGACTGAAGTCAGGTGAGTCACCCGGATAAAAGCGCACACACACACACACACACACACACACACACACACACAGTGATCCTTCATCTCATATCATTATTTTCTCATCCTCGCCCCAGCCCGGCTCATTCTAATGTGCCACACACTGTCTCAGGTTAGCTGATGTAAAAATGCTAAATGATGCCGTACTGTCCTAATGGGATTTATGCCTCCAGCATGCTAATGATCGCTGGAAGCTGGTGTTAAAGGTGCAATCAGTAATATTTCAATGGCTCTTTGCACAAAATGGACGTAATTTATGAGCAGCAGACTTGTGAGTGTCGATGATCAATGTCAGCTACTGAACAGCCACCGAGGTAAGAGGCGCTCTGAAACTTTCATGTGCCAGCCTGCTTGGCGAGCATTTATTTGTGGATGTGAAAGTAATGGGGACTGGGAGGATTGTTAGGACTTGGAGGATGTATGCACATCAGAGCGTACCTGGAAAAATTTGGACTTCAAATGAAGGATTTTAAAGCACTCTGGGCCTGTCTGCCGAGGCAGAAAACATACACAGTGTTACAGACATGGATAGATGGCTTCACAGGAACTAGACACCTTCATTTACAGTAGCACCAGTACCACTAGCAGCCTACTGAACAGTATGCAGCCTCCTCAAGCATTGCCTTGAGATGTACAGGTGCATCTCGGTAAATTAGAATGTCAACAAAAAGTTGATTCTATTTAGGTAATTCAATTCAAAAAAATTAAACTTCTATATTATATAGATTCATTACACAGCGAGTGATATATTTCACTCGTTTATTTATTTTAATTTTGATGATCATGGCTTACAGCCCATGAAAACCCCCAAATTCACTTTCTCAAAAAATTAGAATATTAAATAAAATTAATTTTTTAAAAAATCATTTTTTAATAGAAATGTTGTCCGACTGAAAAGTATGTCCATGTACACACTCAATACTTGGTCGGGGCTCCTTTTGGATTAATTATTGTATCAGTGTGGCGTGGCATGGAGGTGATCAGCCTGTGGCACTGCTGAGGTGTCATGAAGGTCCAGGTTGCTTTGATAGTGACCTTCAGCTTGTCTACACTGTTGGGCCTGGTGTCTCTCATCTTCCTCTTGACAATACTCCATAGATTCTCTATGGGGTTTAGGTCAGGAGAGTTTGCTGGCCAATCAAACACAGTGATGCCATGGTCATTAAACCAGGTTTTGATACTTTTGGCAGTGTGTGGGGTGGTGCCAAGTCCTGCTGGAAAATGAAATCAGATTCTTCATAAAGCTTGTCAGCAGAGGGAAGCATGAATTACTCTAAAATTTCCTGGTACATGACTACAGTGACTTTGGTCTTGATAAAACACAGCGGACCAACACCAGCAGATGACATGGTTCCTCAAATCATCACTGACTGTGGAAACTTCACACTAAACCTCAAGCAACTTAGCCTCTCCTCTCTTTCTCCAGCCAGACTCTGGGACTTTGATTTCCAAATGAAATGCAAATTGTACTTTTATCTGAACAGCGGTCATCTGCTGGTGTTGGTCCACTGTGTTTTATCAAGACCAAAGTCAGTGCAGTCATCTACCAGGAAATTTTATAACACTCCACGCTTCCCTCTGCTGACAAGCTTTGTAGAGAAGTTGATTTCATTTTCCAGCAGGACTTGGCACCCCCACACACTGCCAAAAGTATCAAAACCTGGTTTAATGACCATGGCATCACTGTGTTCGATTGGCCAGCAAACTCTCCTGACCTAAAACCCCATAATCTATGGCGTATTGTCAAGAGGAAGATGAGACACACCAGTCCCAACAATGCAGACGAGCTGAAGGTCACTATCAAAGCAACCTGGTCCTTCATAACACCTCAGCAGTGCCACAGGCTGATCACCTCAATGCCACGCCACATTAGCCATGTTTACATGGACACAAGTAACCAGATTAAAAGCCTGATCAGAATAAAAATGCTTCACGTAAACACGCTAATCTGAATATTCTGACCTGATCACATTCAATCGGATCAAAATTTCCTTCTGATGAGACAGGTGGGTTATGCTGATTGTTAATCCGATTGGTGCGCATACAAACACTTATTCCGAAGTTTAGGTAGAAAATATGTTTACTGTGCATGTCTGTACATCAGCCACACGTTGACGTGACATATTTCCGCCTTTACAGCAGCTAGCGGAAGACATGGCGGGGGTAAAACAAATCTGGTCTGTATCATCCTGCTGTCTCCCTCTGTTCGCCATATGCAGAAGTATGTACTGCTGGACTTGTAGCTTCATTACAGAGACCAGCCGAAGCAAACGTACAGTCTGAAAAACACAATACAGGTCCATTTCAAAAAGAGAAAGACATGAAGCGGGGTTTGTTCACATCAGAAGTTGCTTCTTCTTCTACTATTTCTGGAATGTCGGATAATTGTGCGCATGTCAAAATGATTTAGTCCGTTCAGACGTGTGACACATGGAAATGCACATCCTAATCGGATCAACTTTTTCAGGATCCATGTAAACAGTAAAGTTCTGATCTGAATTGTAATCAGATTGAAGAAATTTTGCACATATAACCGTGGCTACTGATACAGTAATTAATCCAAAAGGACCCCCGACCAAGTATTGAGTGTGCACATGGACATGCTTTTCAGTCAGCCAACATTTCTATTAAAAAACTATTTTTTTAAATTAATTTTATCTAATATTCTAATTTTTTGAGAAACTGAACTTGGGGTTTTCATGGGCTGTAAGCCAAAATCATCAAAATTAAAATAAATAAACACTTGAAATACATCACTTTCTGTGTAATTACTCTATATAATATAGAAGTTTAATTTTTTGAATTGAATTACCTAAATAAATCAACTTTTTGTTGACATTCTAATTTATTGAGATGCACCTGTATAAAATACACCTAAAATAAACTAGGACAAAGGATGACCAATAACATATTGAGTTAGCTCCACATTTTATGGTCAGCAGACATCAAGAAGCCTTGCAATATTTAATACTGTATTATAGGTAAAAGGGGAATAAACTACTTGAGACGAGAATCAGATGGGTAGGAAAGGAAATAAGGAAGGAGTGAGTAGCAATGTTGTGATAGAGGGAATGAGAAAAGACTGCATAAGGAAATTGGATAAAGGAGAATAGAGTACTATATATGGTAACTATGCTTTTCTTCATTATCTTCAGTCTGTGTGTCAGAGTAGCTCTGAGCAGAGACTTTCCAGTTAGACCCGATGGTAATACACTGACAGGATTTTCTGGCCTCTTTTTCATTTAACTATAGCATATACTGTATATAACATACTTAAAGTGACATTCTACCAAAAATCACATTTTTTGTTGTTGTTGTTGTTGTTAACATATCTGTAACATGTTTTTTTGTGACTTATAAGACATATCAAGGGCAAAATCAGACCCCGGTCCCAAGTTTGTGTTTTTCTGCTCTGAATTTCAAATTAAGCTCCGCCCCCCCAAATGGTCAACTTTGGGCAGAACCTTTCTTGCTACATAAGCAAGCCTGATTGAATATAACATTAAGCAATCAGGCTAAGCACTGCTAATGGCTAAACACCAGAGTTCACTCCCCCAGGGGAAGAGGGAGTAGAAGTTGTGGCTCAACTTGTCCGTGGACGGAGGCTCACAGTCTACCTACTATTGACCACGCTGACAGTCAGCGTCTCTTCCCGGAGACAGCGCAAAACTGATCGCCACCACCCGTAGTTTTCCACCGCTGGGGCTACTGTATTTTGGAACCTCGTAGCGCATGGGCATGGTCAGCTCAGAGACCGGAGTCCACCGGCTGCCATGCTGCACGTGAGGAGGACCGGAGGCACATGGTCGGAAGGCCGAACCAGAGAGAGACGTCTGCTCTCAGGGGATGAAGGCACCAAGACCGCCACTCATCCATTTTGCATTTGTTTGACTTGGTTCGGTGAAGGGGTTTTCGGGGGGACATAAAAACCCCTGGGTGCTCCACTCTGTCCCCCCAAGGATGGAGGAGGAGACAATAAACCCCCCCACTCCCTCCGGAGTTGTTGGCCATTGTTTAGCAAAGCAGTCTTCGGTGTTCGGTGTTGACAGCCGGGGGACCTCCAATAATGCACTGGGATTCATTCCTTTCTTCACTCTCAATGAATTTTTTTTTTTTTGCTGGTCATTAACATCTGTTTGTTCTCTCCCATAGATTGAGTCCCCATCGTGCTGTTTGCTCTCTTCTTGTCTGTTCTTTTCATCTTCTCTATCCCCTCACCCCCCAGCCAGTCGCAGCAGATGAATGCCTTTTCCTGAGCCTGGTTCTGCTGGAGGTTTCTTCCTGTTAAAAGGGAGTTTTTTCCTCTCCACCGTCGCCAAGCGCTTGCTCAAAGGGGATCGCCTGATTGCTGGGGTCTTTCTGCAATTGTGGGGGTTTCCCCTACAGTTGAAAGTGCTATGAGATGACTGTTGTTGTGAAATGGTGCTATATAAATAAAGTTGAATTGAATTGAATTGTTCTCAGATTAGAGGAAAGGGGAGGGCTGGCCTTGCAACATACACTACTGGTGGGCGGGGGTATGGGTGGAGCTCATTAGAATATTCATAGATCCATGCATACTTACGTAGTTGGAAGATGTAAAAGCTCTTTCCAAGCAATTCTAAGGTAAAGTTTTTTTTTGTGAGTAAAAAGCCACAATATACTATTTTAGGCAATACATAGGTGTTTTTGTTTTTGAGGTGGTGAGCTGCCAGAGTGTCTTTAATATTTTTCTCATAATGTGTCTTTCAAACGGGCTGCTTTGAGAAGTGCTAACTGCTTGTGTCATTTTTAAACCAAAAAAAGAAAAGTCTTGAGATAGACACTGTGATGCTCAGAGATGGTCAGATTGCTATCAATCAATCAGTCAAACTTTATTTGTATAGCACTTTTCGAACATTAGATGATGTGCAAAGTGCTTTACATAGATAAAAACAGTAGACACATTTAATTACATATATTTACATGATACATCCCCACCCCTTCCAACACTACCATAAACAAACCCACAAAACACACAGGCACATACACCACCTTCTATTTCTCTTACACTGTGGGGGCATGGTGTGGGACTTCTCCAACCAGAGAAGAAGGCAACTCGGGAAGGGGGGAACAATGGACCGAAAGAGGAGGTGTCACCTCAGACAGGACAGTAAGGACTATGCGCCCCCCCACCCCCTGGGGAGAAGAGTAAATGCTGGAGCCGTTGGAAGAAGAAGGGTGTGAGAGCAGCGCCAGCGTTATGTCATGTTTATGTGCCACACAGGCTTTGTTCGAAACACAATGTATGATGGTCGGATGTTCCGGGTCTCGATGCATGGTATTAAAGATATAAAAGAGGAATGCACAGAGACCCGGGAGCTCTTTCACTGTACTGTATGTTGGAAATGGAATAAAGTTTCTGTGTCGTCCAGTTCGCTGCCTCGCCTGCCTCCTTTCTCCACATTGGTGACCCGAAGACATGCCATGGAAAGTGAGCCGAGCACCACCCCGGAGACTTCCTGGATGGAGAGCAAAAGCGCCACGTGCATGGTCTCAATCAAGCTCCCAGACTTCTGGCTTCACAACCCAACCATGTGGTTCTTGCACATAGAAGCCTAGTTCGCACTCCGTGGGATAACAACGGACAATACCAAGTATTACTACGTGGTCGCTGCGCTGGATGCACACGCCACACAACAGGTGATGAGCCTGCTCCAGGAGCCACCGGCCCAAGGAAAGTATGAAGCACTCAAGTGGATGCTTCTCCAGCGCTATACCCTTTCTGAAAGTGAGAGGGCAGAGAGGCTCCTAACACATTCGGAGTTAGGAGACAGATCAGCAGTGGTGCTCATGGAGAGCATGTTGGCACTGAGGGGGAAGGACGATGAATCTTTCCTGTTCGCCCACTTGTTCCTCAGGAACACACCGGCTACAGCGAGGGCGATCCTGGCCAACTCACAGCAGCTGGTTGCTAAGGACTACCGCACCCTGGCGCAGGAAGCGGACCACATCATTTTGACGACCAGAACTCTCAGTGTGCAGACAGTGGCACTGGCATCCATGAGGGACTCCAGCAAGGTCGAAGAGCCATTTGTGGTGGCCGGGACGGACACCAGGAGACGAAGGAATGGGGCGATCTGTTTTTAACTATCGCCGTTTCGGCTCGACTGCCCAACACTGCCTGTCACCATGCCAATTCAAGAAGACGGGAAGACAGCACTTTCAGAATTCAGTGGCAGCTGCAACCGATGGCGAAAGGAACAGACTGGTTTATGTCACGGACACACATTAGGGAGGACAGTCTTTGGTGGACTCCGGCTCCCAGAATAGCCTCATCCTGACAGTCAACACAGACAGGGTGGCAGGACACAGTGATCCCAAGCTCACGGCCGGCAATGGATCCACCATTAGGACATTTGGTGAGCGGACACTGATGATATGCTTACACAGACGCAACTTTCAGTGGGACTTTGTAATAGCTGCATATTCTGGCCCCATTTGAGGCACAGATTTTTTATGTGCTTATGGGTTGTTAGTCAATGTTGCTAATAGGAGATTAGTGGATGCTGTCTCTTTTACCTCACTGCCCTGTACAGCTCAGGGAGCTGGGTCGACAACACCAGCTAACACTATAGCTCCAGGGGGTAAGAACCAACATTTGCTCACACAGTTCCCAGCACTCACGGTCCCGACTTTTCCGGCTAAGGTAAAGAAACACATGGTCGAACACTTTATAATGACAAAAGGCTCACAGGTGTTCGCGTGACCTCGGCATTTGGATGCAGCTAAACTGGCCAGCGTGCAAGAGGAGTTTGCGAGCTTAGAGCAGTTGGGCATTGTCAGGCACTCCAACAGCCCGTGGGCATCCCCGCTACACATGGTGCCTAAAGCTGACAGGTCGTGGAGACTGTGTGGTGATTTCCAGCGCTTCAATAATGCCATGGAACACGATTGTTATCCCATTCTGCACATCCAGCATTTTTCCTTGTACCTGGCAGGGGCGCTTGTTTTTTCGAAAGTGGATCTGGCCCGCGGATACCATCAGGTTCCGATGCGCGTGAAAGACATTCCAAAAAACAATGGTAATAACTCCTTTGTGCCTTTTCGAGTTTTTACGTGTGCCGTTCATATTAAAAGGCACGGCGCAGACTTTCCAGAGGATGATGGACGCAGTGCTCCGTGACTTGTCCTTCCTGTTTGTCTACTTAGACGACATTCTGGTAGCTAGCGTGTCCAAGGAGGAGCACATCACCCATCTCAAGACAGTTTTCCAGAGGTTGGAGGCGCACAGGCTGATAGTTAACCCGGCAAAGTACCAGTTCGGTGTGCCAGAGATTGATTTTTAGGGCCACTGCATTTCGCCCGAGGGTGCGATTCCATTTCCGGATAAGATGCGTGCTGTGTCGGACTTTTCGGGTTTGCAGACTGTGAAAGCACTACAGGAGTTTTTGGGAATGGTTAATTTTAATAACTGTTTCCTTCCCTGGGTAGCCCAGCTGATGCAGCCATTGTATGCTGCGCTTATAAAAAAGAAACCCGTGGAAGCCATTGACTGGAATCCTGAGCGAGTCCAGGCTTTTACAAACGCCAAAATAGCACTTGAGGTGGATCCATCTGCACAGATAGCACTCACTACAGATGCGTATGATGTTGCCATGGGGGTAGTGGTAGAGCAGTACGTCTCAGATTCGTGGCAGCTCCTCGCATTTTTCAGCTGAACGTTACGTGACAAAGAACGCAAATACAGCACGTTCGACAGGTTTGTTAAAAGACAAATTAAAAAGGTGGGTCTTTAGCCTGTTCTTAAAAACACCTATTGACTCTGCAACCCTGAGGCTCTCTGGCAGGCTGTTCCACTGACAAGGACCATAATATTGAAAGGAAACTTCACCAAAGGTCTTAGTTAACCATTAAAAGGCCAGTACCACAGGTCCTCAGGATGCACGAGGGCTCATGAGATAAAAGCAGCTCAGATAGATAAGAAGGCCCAAGACCACTGATACATTTAAAAACTGCTAAGAGAACATTAAAATCGATCCTAAAATGCACGGGGAGCCAATGCAGCAATTTTTAAAACTGGTGTAATATGTGCCCGCCCCCTGGTCCTCGTCAACACTCATGCAGCTGAATTTTGGAGCAGTTGGAGATGTGATATCCTTCTTTGGGGAAGACCAAAGAGCAAGGCATTACAATACTCTATACGACTGGTAATAAAAGCATGCATCAAGACCTGTGTGCTGGCAAGAGAGAGAAAAGGGTGGACTCTGGCTATATTCCTAAGATGGTAAAATCCAATTTTTGTTACATTTTTGATGTGTGAAATAAAATTAAAGTCAAAGTCTAGAAGAATGCCCAGGTTCTTGACACAATGTGTAAGTTTTAGATCTAGCAATTTGGGTAAAAGTTTCTCTCTCTTGTCTTCAGGACCAAAAATTAAAACTTCTGTTTTGTCCTGGTTGAGCTGTAGGAAGTTCTTTGCCATCCATGACTTTTTATCTAAAATACCATTTTAAAGGGCATTAATTGGTTTTGTGTCATCAGGAAACGTGGCAATGTACAGCTGTGTATCATCAGCATCGCTATGAAAATTGATGCCATGTCTCCTGATAGCATCCCCAAGCGGTAACATACAAAGATTAAAAAGTATTGGCCCTAAAATTGAACCTTGCGGTACCCCACACTTGATTTTGTGGATTGCTGAAGAACATGTATCCATACTTACAAAATAGCGACGATCTGTGAGATAGGAATGAAACAATTCAAGAACGGTACCTGAGAGGCCCACAAGGTGTTTGAGTCTGCTTCGTAAAATGTGGTGATCTACTGTATCAAAGGCAGCGCTGACATCAAGCAGCACCAGGACTAACAGTTTGTGGGAGTCCATCTTACACCTGATATCATAAACGATTTTTAAAAGGGTTGTCTTGGTACTGTTGTTTGTCCTAAAACCACAGTAAAATTTTTCAAAAATGTTGTGGTCAATAAAAAAATTGTTTAACTGGATAAAAGCAATTTTTTCTAAAGCGTTACTTAAAAATGGTAAGTTGGATACAAGTCGATAGTTGCTGAGACTATCAGGATCTAAATTACTCTTCTTCAAAAGGGGCTTCACCACAGCCATTTTAAAGACAGTGGGGAAAACACCAGTCTGAAGAGAGCAATTTACAATGTTTAAAATCTCATGTTCAAAGAATCCATAAAATGTTTTAAAAAGTGATGTGGGAATCGGCTCTAAAAGGTAGGAGGTCAAGTTTACCTGGGAGAGAACTCTACCAAGCATCTTAGTATCAACCAGCACAAAACAGTCCAGCGTTTCCTCAGCTAAAGGTGAGTCCAAGATTTCATTAAAAGCAGTCTTTTGGTCAGATAAAATGTTGGATCTAATAGAATCAACCTTGCACCAGAAGTGGTCTGCAAAACTCTCACATAGAGAGTTGGATGGCAGGTTTGTGTATTTATTAAAATCTGGGTTGATTAAGTGATCAATGGTTGAAAAAGAACTTTAGGGTCATTGTTATGGGTTGAGATTATGTTGGCAAAATACTCGGTTCTCGATGTTTTGACTGCATTATTGTATATTTTTAATTTATTCTGTAATATTTGGTAATTGATAGTTAATTTGTTTTATCTCCATTTCCTCTCAGCCATCCTGCACTCTCTTTTCAGTTGTTGGATTTGGCTATTTCTTCATGGAGGCTTTGGTTTATTCCCAACTGTCCTTGAGATTATTGAGGCAACTCTGTCAGTGTCAGGTCAGGTGATTCTGTCATGAATTCCTTCCTGTATGAGGCAGGAGGAATAAAAACCCACGAGCAGGAGTACGCTGTGTGCAATTTATTGAACAGAACAAAAATATAACAGTCCAAATAAACAATGAATGGAGAGCCAAGGGAGTACAGGGATGCCTCAAGGACGTTCAACAACACAGACGAGAAAACACAGGGAAAAATGTTCTGTGGCAGACAGGACTGCAGAAGAGGAACAGAAAAAGTGCCCGGGAAAGGAACCGCCAGACGGAATTGGATGGCAGGAACGAAACAGTTTGTACTCAAGCAGCTGGAGCAGTCCGAGACAATCCGGGAAGTCCACTGAGCGAGGGAAAGAGGAGGAGAACTGACAGATGAAGGCAACACTAGGTTTACACCTCAATCACCTGACAATGCACAACAGCAAACTAAGATCTTAAATACAGCAACACTAACGAGCTGAGTGCATGCCGGTGTGGAGAGAGGAGAGAGACCGTGGAAGAGCGTGAGTGGAGACAGGTGTGTGTGAAGCTGTCAATGAGGCTGAGTGGGTGTGTCAGTGTGTGTGTGAATGCAGGAGTAAACATGAGAATCTGAGTACGTGGATGGAAATGAATGGTGTGTGTGTGTGTGTGTGTGTGTGTGTGTGTGTGTGTGTGTGTGTGTGTGTGTGTGTGTGTGTGTGTGTGCAAGGAGTGCATGAGAGTGAGAATGAAGGTGTGGACAATTGCGTGTGTGTGTGTGTGTGTGTGTGCGTGTATGTGGAGAGGAAAGCAGCGGGTAATGACAGTCAGAATCAGAATCAGAATCAGGTTTATTGCCATTGTTCATGTAGTACACAAACTAGGAATTTGTCTCGGTACAATGCTGCAACATTAAACATGATAAGATAAGAGAAATAAACTATACATGTAATAAAGTGTAGGATAAGATAGTTGCTGGCAGGAGGGGGCGCGGCTGTCGGCTGTCAGACGGTGAATGGAGTGCCCAAAATAAACAGGAGACTAGACAGCCACCGTGCCATAGAACTGGGCTGGAAACCACCCCAGTTAATGACAGTCAATGGTTGATCTTAACTTACTGTTACAATTATCAACAATAAAATCACAGGATGCAGATAAAATAACTGGGGGAGTGTTGCGTAAGAGTTTGATAAAATCAGCAGCCACTTCAGGTGTCAGATGGTGCTTCCTCACAGTTCACACCGAGGTCTCCCATTGCATAAAACCAGTGATGTTAAAAAACACACAGTAATGGTCAGATACAGCCAAGTCAACAACAGAGGACACACTAGCGGGCAGGCCATGGCTAATGACAAGATCCAGAATGCTTGCCGTGTTGTGAGTCGGCTGCATGACATGTTGAGTAAAATTCATGGAAGTGAGCAGATAATTAAAATCTTCTGACATATGGTCGCCCTGCTTATATGGTCCACTTTTATATGAGGAGTCGATCAATGATCCTCTCCTCATATAAAATTATATGAGGAGTGGATCATTGATTAAAACTCAGAGAACTCATTAATAAAAACAAGGCAGTATTTGGGTGGTCTGTAAACTGTGACACATAAAATTGCGGGGTTGCTAAAGACAAAAGCATGATGCTCAAATGTGTTATATTGATCGGGTAGGATTTGCTTTGCTGCAAATGAGGAAATAAAAATAGAAGCAGTACCCACACCCTTCCTGCCCTTTCTTATGGAAAAAACTGAACTAAAATTTGGTGGGGAGGCTTCAGTGAGAACCGCTGGTGCATCTGTGCCAAGCCACGTCTCTGTTAAAAATAAACAATTCAATCTTATTATCTAAAATCAGGTCACTGATGATAAAAGTCTTGTTGGCAAGTGACTACATATTTAAAAGAGCCATATTTAGGGTAGATGGTGAGTTATTTATAGATGGCTAATTTGTTTTCTGTGGATTATTGTTAGGCGACTGATCCACAGAAAGTAGGCAGCGTGGGTGTGAGTTCTTATGAACTGTATGATTTATGGATGGAGGTCTTTCTGTGATGAGTGTCCTAATGAGGATGGCTGATAGTGAATGAATTTCCAGACCAGATGGTGGAGCCTGACAAAAAGGGGACTGGTGCTGGATAGTAGTCTTCTTGGGGGTCAGAGATGTGAGTGGATCCGGGGGAGGGGGATGTAAACAGTCAATTGCATGTTGTGGTTTGAATGATATGCATCAGGTTTGCTGCTAAAAGCCGGCTACCTCATGCATTTAAATGTATGCCGTCAGATTTATAGACACTGTGGCGGCCCCAAAACAAGTTAAAATTGTCAATAAAATTAATGTTGTTGCTGCTGCAGGCGGACTTGAGCCAAGTTGAGAGGGCAAGAACATGACTAAAACGGTCTGATCCACTACACAGTGTGGGAATGGGACCAGAAATAAAAACAGACTTTCCACTGTTTGATAAAATATTAAGAAGTTTGTAGAAGTCATTTTTAGTGATTTCAGACTGTCTGCCGGTGGTGTCGTTGGTTCCTATGTGAATAATAATCCATTTAATGGAGGGAGATTGTGACTGCAGCAAATCTGGTAACAGGTCGGGGACTGTAGCTCCTGGGAAACAGTGAGTGATAGAGTTAAAATACCTGATGTGCCTTACGATGGAGTCACCTTCGTGGTTGGAGAAAATAGCGGGCAGAATTTGGGTGGCTGCAGGGTCTCTCGGCAAGAGTCAGTTCAGTGAGGTGGCGGCAGAGTGGGGGTCCCATCATTGGGAAAGGTAGGGCTCCATACCTCACCAGCCGACGGGCAGCAAAGTGGCGCCAGAACCGGAAGAGAGATTCCCCGACTGCTCCGTACAGTGTGGCCTCCCGGAGTGCCAGTGAACAGCTTCCCTCACGATCACACATTGGGCGCAGGACTCTCCAGAATGGGGCCGGAGCTGCCGTGGCATGGGGCCGCGCTAGCCACTCCACTGCAGTCAGCCTTCAGTGGAGGAAAGGCCACCGAAGGGATGGGTGTGACGTCAGCAGGGGCTGCGCGTTGAGCGGAACCCTGGCGAGCTGGAACCGGTGAAGCAGGAGCATTGGTGGAAGGTCGATTATCACCTGTTGCCAGAGCCTTGTAGCAGTTGGAGACAGACAGAGGAGGGCTGGTGGTAGACGCGTCTGAGACCCTTTCTTTGCCCCAGACCACCACTTCAGACCAGGCGATATGATTTGGCGTTGAGCAGGAGGAGGGCCGTGGACAGGAGATGGGTCCCAGGCAACTGTGTCTTGGAGGGCTGAGTCACTCAAGGCCATTTTTTTTTTTTTACTCCTGGGCCGCTAAAAGACTCATTGTCTGTGACAGCAGTGGAAGACATAAGGTGAAGTTGGATAGGAGCGTATTTTTCTGCTGCAGTTCAACAGAGAGCCGTTGGATATCCTCCTCCAGGTCAGCAATTTTCTTTTGTGCTTTCTGCAGGAGAATTTTATCATCCCCAGGCACTGACATGTCCATTTTTGACTTTAAAAATATAACCCTTCCAGCTGTTCGGAGCTGTATGATCAATATAGCCGATCAATAAAGTTCTAGCTCCAGTTTAAAAAGTTAATAGCACTAAGTAAAAAGTTAATATCAATAAAAGGGATAAAAAATTTAAAACGGAGTAGGTAAAATAAATAAAAACAGAAAAAATAACCAGTACATGTCAGAACAACTGAGTTTTCAAACAGACGCTGACACATGCGCAGATCAGCTCAGTCATATTTTAAATTAGAGAGAAAAAAAATCACCTTTCACAGCAATGAAGCCATCTTTGACTCAAGTAATAATTAGAGTGCACCAGCTGTCTGGATTAACTGATGATGCTGTGTGGATTAGTTAAATTTTGTTTTCAACAAAGCTTGTGTCATGAGCATGGGCTTTACACACGCACAAATGGAAAAGACAAGCCCACTTGCAAGTGAAGAGTGTAATTTATTAAATAAAGAGTTCAACATGCAACAAGTGTCCAACATAAAATATCCAATAAACGATAAGTAACACAGCCAGCTAGAAATGCTCAGCTGAAACTGGTTCGGTTATGAGGACAGCAGTTCATGTCAGCCTTCAGGGAGAAACTAACCGCTGGAGGGAAAGCTAGACAAATGAAATGGAAAATGGAGGACTTACATAAATGGGTCGGTGCGCAGCTGGGCTCTGAAAGCAACGCCAAACGTAATCCAGGGAAAAAATAGTCCAAACACCGGAGATGAGTTGAACAGGGCACAAGCTGCGAGCAGGTAGCTGACTAATGCCGTGACAGTGAGTGAAAGAACTGACAGAAAATAAATACACAGTCAACTAATGGTGCAGAGTGAATACTGATGTGTGAGGGCGACAGGTGTACTGATTACAGGCTGCACACTGCAGCGGCAGGCTGAGCAGCCAATGGGAAGTGCCTGGAGGAGGAGGAGGGAGAGGCAAAACAGAACACAGAATAACTCTAAGCAATAAGTGGACAAAACAGGAAAGAAAAATACAATAATAGTCTGTGTCTGGGGTCTGGAGTGGCCAAATCACCCCAGACACATGACAGAGGCTCCCCCTCAAGGGTAGATTCCAGACACCCCCAAGTTACACCCAAGGCCACCCCCCCAAAAAAAAAACAAAGAACATCACCCAGGGAGGGAGGTGGGGCAAACCCGGCAAGGAGGGAAGACTCATCAGTACATAGCACCTGTGCCCCGACAAGCCCTTACACCCCCCAAAGTCACATGGCTCTAGGGTTAGGGTGGCCGGCCAGAGTCCCAGGGCCAGCAGGCAGCCCGCTGAGTAATGTCCGGCAGCCTGCCAGGGCAAATGGGCCACCTGACCCGGAGACTCAGACCTTCGGGTGGCCAACCAGCATGGTTGAGCCACCAGGACCGGAGGGGTGGATGAGGAGGTGGCTTACCCACTGGAAGGCTTAAAAGTAGGAAGCCGGACCAGAGGAGGATGACCCCAAAGGCTTTTGGTGGCGGAGGAAGGTGGACCACAGCAGTGCCCAGCAAAGGAGGAAGGGACACCCCAAAGGCCTTATGAAGAGGAGAGGAGGCCTTGGTGCCCTCTGGCTGGCCGGCTGCACCCTCAGTGATCCTAGCTTGGGACTCGGCAGCACCCGCAGTGGACATGGGGTGGGCCAATGCAGCACCTGTGGTGGACCCGGACTGGGCCAATGCTGCACCCGCAGCGGCTCTGGCTGGAACTCTGCAGCACCGGCGGTGGGCTCCAGCTGGAGCTTTGCACCATCCATAGCGACCTCCGCAGCGAGCTCAGCCGGCAAACCTGGATCCTCCACTGCCTCAGATGCCATTGGCTGCTCTCCAGCGACCCTGGCAGAAAACTCAGAGAAAGGAGAGAGCGCAAGAGAGACCAGGTCAGGGTTGCCGGCAGCAGCAGAGCCAGGCGAGGTGAGCCCGGGTGCAGCGGTGAGCTGCCCCTGGCTCTCCTCACCAAGAGTCAGGCAAGGTGGCTCCGAAATAAAAGAGAAACTAGGAAGCATACTCACCTGAACTTGGGCTCTACCGCCGTCCAGGACTCCGATGATCCAGGATGTGATGGGTCATCAGGCTGAGGAGGTACGACACCCACGAAGGTTCCGGATTGAGACGGAACCCCCACGTCGACCTCCACCAGGGAAACTGGACCCTCGTCGTCGTCTGCAGGGACCCCTTGGTGGTGATGGAGCCTCTCCAGCAACCCAAGGAGGAACTCAGAAGTGACAGGAAAGGAACAGATGTTCGGATCGCCGGCAGCGGCAGAGGCCAGCGAGGTAAGTTCGGATGCAGCCGAAAGCTGCACCCGACTCTCCTCACCAAGAGCCAGGCAAGGTTGCTCCAAATCTAAGGGGAGAGAGACAAATAAGAGCACTTGCCTGGACTCAAGCTGCACCACTGTTCAGGACTCCGACGATCCCGACAACGACATACTAGTCCCAGCCCTTTTTTTTTTTTTTTTTTTTTTTTTTTTTTGTTACTTATTTGTACCCGTAGGTAGACTTGGTTTGCAGTCTGGTGACAAGCCACCGGCTGCTGGTCGCTGCGTGCGTGAGCGCCCTAAACCTACATGTTTTTGGTATGCGGGAGGAAACCGGAGAAATCCCGGAGTAAACCCGCTCAACACGGGGAGAACATGCAAACTCCACACAGCTCACTGTTGGTCGGGGGCTGGGATCGAACCCACGATCTCATGATCCCCGCGGTCCCCCGGCCGAGGGTAAAACTGTGCTGCCACAGTGCTAAACCACTGCGCCACCGTGCAGCCCTTTGGTGGTCCAAATCAGGCGCTGACTCTGCTGCGGCAGCCTCCTCAGCAGGCAAGACAGTGATTGCAGTCTCGAGGCCCCAAGGCGATGTTCCCCATGCTGGTGGTTCATCCGACGTGGTGGCTGGGAGCTGCCTCACCGCTGACCCAGGCACTGGATCCTCCAGGGCTCCGGGCCTCTCCTCTGTCTGGCGACTTGGTTCTGGGGCCGGCAAACTCACAGGAGCACACAGAGGAGAAATGGAGAGGACCGGTGAGGGGTTATTACATGCCGCTGGTGCAGAGAACTCAGGGGGCTGCAGGACCTGAGTCTCTTGACCAGGGAACAGGCAAAATTGTTCAATAGTAGGTATAGAATAATAAAAAACTTGTCTGTTCTCCTGGATCACAATGCCTCCAGCGGCGTCAGGAACACTCTCATCCCCCTCCATGTCCATGGTGGCTCTGGGCTCCTCTACATGCGATGGAGAAGCCTTCCAAGTTGGCACAGAGGCGGATGAATCCATAGGAAAAAATGCACCCTCCACATTGGCGGAGGTAACAGCTGTGGAGGAAATGGCAGCAGGCAAAACAGCAGGTGAAAATAGCGGCTCCGCTGCTGGATACTTCCCCTCCAGTAAAGGAGGAGTTGCTGAATGGATGATGGTTGAATCTCCTGGGCGAGACCTCCAGGAATGGTGACGACATGGGGGAGAAGGAGATTCCGAGGTGAGAGCACATTCAACTTCTGGCAGGAGCTTTGGTTCCCTCAGGGCTAATTCCTCAAATTCCGCTGCCAATTCCGGGAGGAGCCATGGCTTCACTTCCAAGAGGAGGTCCGCCTCCGCCAGCAGCACCTGTCTTTGTTCCTCCATCTCCTCCACAGATGGACCGGGCCACGGCTCCGGACGAGGAAGTTGAGCTGTCGAAGGAGAAGCAGGAGGCTTCCTACGGCACACATACCTCTTTCTAGGAAGAACTGGCTCCGGTATCGGGACCTCCTCCATCAACAGGGAGTTCATGCGGCTGAGCACATCCATAGCCTCCGGGTGACTCCATAGGCCAGGGTATATCTCCATTACCCACACCGCGTTGTCCTGGCTCTCCCAAACCATACTTGGAGACAGAGCAGTCCGCGTCCATGCCAGGAGGTCCTCCAGAAGGGACATTGCCTGCCGCTCCAACCCATCGAGGTGACCCATGGCTGCGTAGGACTCAGGTAGGAAAACACACAGGGAAAAAGGTGAGGGGGAGAGAAAAAAAAAGGAACCACACTCCTTCACTGCTGGGTTCTTTTCAGGTCATGGCATTCTGTCATGAGCGTGCGCTTTACGCACGCACAAATGGAAAAGACAAGCCCACTTGCAGGTGAAGAGTGTAATTTATTAAATAAAGAGTTCAACATGCAACAAGTGTCCAACATAAAATATCCAATAAACGATAAGTAACACAGCCGGCTAGAAATGTTCAGCTGAAACTGGTTTGGTTATGAGGACAGCAGTTCATGTCAGCTCTCAGGGAGAAACTAACCGCTGGAGGCAAAGCTAGACAAATGAAAATGAAAATGGACGGACTTACATAAATGGGTCGGAGCGCAGCTGGGCTCTGAAAACAACGGCAAACGTAGTCCAGGGGAAAATAGTCCAAATACCGGAGATGAGCTGAACGGGGCACAAGCTGCAAGCAGGTAGCTGACTAATGCCGTGACAGTGAGTGAAAGAACTGACAGAAAATAAATACACAGTCAACTAATGGTGCAGAGTGAATACCGGTGTGTGAGGGCGACAGGTGTACTGATTACAGGCTGCACACTGTAGCTGCAGGCTGAGCAGCCAATGGGAAGTGCCTGGAGGAGGAGGAGGAGGAGAGAGAGGCAAAACAAAGCACAGAATAACTCTAACTAACTAACTAACTAACCTGCACTTATATAGCGCTTTTCTAGTCACAAAGACCACTCAAAGCGCTTTCATTAATACTAACCTTCTATTCTAAGGGCCTATAGGAAACAGATATCTAGGGACAATTTAAAACAGCCAATTAACCTAACATGCATGTTTTTGGCATGTGGGAGGAAACCGGAGAAATCCCGGAGTAAACCCACGCAACACGGGGAGAACATGCAAACTCCACACAGATCACTGTTGGTCGGGGGCTGGGATCGAACCCACGATCCCCACAATCCCCCGGCCAAGGGTAAACTGTGCTGCCGCAGTGCTAACCACTGCGCCACCGTGCAGCCCAAGCAATAAGTGGACAAAACAGGAAAGAAAAATACAATAATAGTCAGTGTCTGGGGTCTGGAGTGGTCAAATCACCCCAGACACATGACAGCTTGGTTCTAAAATTGTAATAATAGTAAGAGATTGTTGGTGAAATTAAAGTAGTGTGTGAATAAATTTATGATAAATGCAGAATAGGCAATAACTTACAGAAGCCCTGAAAGGCAAACAAATAAAAAGGAGAGCAAAAAGCTGGAATTGGCCAATAATTAGCTGCAGTTGTGGAGTGTGTAAATGAAGAGGCATATTCATTTCAGACGATTTATTACACACTCACATCTCACAAGCAAAGAACAGACTGACTGGTCACATCAAGCATTCCTCTCTCTATATCAAGTCACACTTCACAAGGTTCAAGGCACTTCCTCATCACAGCATGACATCTACACTACACTTCATTCAATCCCCTCTCACCCACTTGGGCATTGTTCTCCCATGTGTATTCATTGTCTCTGTCTAAGGTGTGAAATAACCTGAGGCCCATACAGTACTCAATCCATCCACTGGAGAGCACTGCTCAAAATTATTGGACGGTTTGCCTCCTGAAAAGCAGACCCCAAAAAAGATTTTTGAAACTGGAAGCTTCCCCTGCAACCCCCATCCCCCACCCAAGTCAAATAATTAGCTTCAATACTTCCAGCTTCAAAAAACTTTTTTATTTTATTTTATTTATTTTTATTTATTTATGTGATTTGCCTTTCATGGTATTCATTCATTCATCTTCTTCCGCTTAATCCTTTTCGGGTTGCGGGGGTGGGGGGGCTGGAGCCTATCCCAGCATCTTTGGGCGAGAAGTAGGGTACACCCTGGACAGATCGCCAGTCCATCGCAGGGCCAACACAGAGAGACAGACAACCATTCACACAGAGAGACAGACAACCATTCACTCTCACAATCATACCTAAGTGTAGAAGAGCTTGAAAGAACGAGGCGGTATGATATATAAACCAAAGTTTATTATCAGCTCCTCTAACAAGTCTCATCTAAGTGCAGAAGCAGAAGAAGGAAAAAGAGACCGAACACCTCCGGCTCTGAGAGCTTATACTTGCACATAACAAAAGACATGCAAATCCAAAGCTGACATCCCTCCTTATCTTAATCCCCCCATTGTCTTTGTACTCCTCCTCATGGCCCTGGGGGGTGAGGGCAGCTCCTCCGGTCTCCACCGCAGTGCCTGGGAAACTCTTTGACCCTCACTGGCGGTTGAGATCTCTTTGTCCTGTTCTGAGGTGTGAAGTCGCCTTACATATGTAATCACCAAACATTCTCACATGCTTCAACATATGTAGGTTATGGAATATATGATTAATATAGACCACAGCCCCCCCCCAAACGACTAAGAAAAGGACAATAGAAAAATTCACAGTTTAAGATAATTATTATGACATACTAACTGCTACACCTCTTGCCACAGGAGAAACTTTCTAGCAGCCATGCCCCTAAGAGAGTTCAGTGGTAATCATAACAGCATAGTAAAATCACAAGTCAGTCCTAAACTGTTACAGCACAATTAGTGAACAACTGTTGAGTAGTTTGTATCAGTCTCTGTGCCGTCTGGGTTTTAATCTTCTCCCGAAACTGCTGTGGGTCCGCTTGTGCATCCCGCTGGGACCTTCCTGTAAGGAATCTGCAGTGTGGGAAGGAGAGTGATTATTTGTTCCCTGCAGGGGGGCTGAGTCTTTTCTCTTGGGGGGTCTACCCCTCCGAGGTGCTCTCGCCAACCGTGCAGGCTCGTCTTTCAACAAGAAGGCAGGTTTAAGTCTGTCAATGCTGACTGTTTCTTTTCTATCCCCAAAATCAAGCACAAAGTGTTTATCACCAGGTTCCAGCACTCTGAATGGCCCATCGTATGGTGGGCGGAAAGTTGGTTTTAAAGCTTCATGCCTAACAAAAACGAATTCAGCATTCTTTAAAGCTTGAGGGACAAAAACCCGTGGAAAAGAGTGATGAGCCGGACCGGGGAGAGAGTCCGGTCCGCTGCTGCCTGAAAACCTCGGGGCTGGAAGATGCCCTGGCTCTGGGTTCTCTGGTAAAAATTCACCTGGGAGCCTGAGAGGTTGTGCAAAAACTAATTCTGCTGGAGAGGCGTCTAGATCCTCTTTGGGTGCAGCGCGCAACCCCAATAAAACCCAGGGAAGTTTATTTACCCAATTTGTATCCGTTAGTGAGGCTCTGAGGGCGGCCTTTAAAGATCTGTGAAAACGCTCGCATAACCCATTAGCCTGAGGGTGATAAGCGGTGGTGCGGTGAATTGTTGCCCCTAAGCGGCTGGACATGGCTGACAAAAGCTCCGAGACAAATTGAGGCCCCCTGTCGGACGTGATGTCCGATGGGACGCCGAAACGTGCCACCCAGTTTGTCAAAAAAACGCGAGCGACTTCCTCCGCTGTGGTTGACGCCAGAGGGACTGCCTCTGGCCAGCGTGTGGTGCAGTCTATCATTGTTAACAGGTGTGTGAAACCTTGGGAGGAAGGTAGTGGTCCCACGAGGTCAACATGAATGTGGTCGAACCTTCTAGCAGGGATTGGAAAAGGCTCCAGAGGGGCTTTTGTGTGTTTGTGTATTTTGGCGCGCTGACAAGAAATGCAAGTTTTTGCCCATTCTTTTATGTTTTTGCGCAGGCCAGGCCACACAAATTTTTCGGCGACCATTTTAACCGAGGCGCGCACACCTGGGTGCGCGAGGGAGTGAATTGAGTCGAAAATATGGCGGCGCCATGTAGCTGGGACTAACGGGCGCGGTCGGCCGGTTGAAATATCGCATATTAGGGGGGGCACGCCGTCGCATAAACCCCTTTCGTCCAGCCTTAACCCTGTTGGTCCAGACAAGAGTGCGCGCACGTCCGCATCACTACTTTGTTCCTCTGCCATGGCTGCATAATCTATCCCTGCATGGATTGGTGCTGCGTATGTGTCCGCGTTAGTGAAGAGTTCTGCGGCTGAGGTAGTATAATCTGTCTCCTCGCGTTCTGGCGATGTCACAGCGCAAGAGAGGCAGTCTGCTACCACGTTAAGTTTGCCTGCCACATGTCGAATGTCTGTGGTGAACTCTGAAATCGCAGCCAGCTGTCTTTGTTGCCTGCCTGACCACGGTTCGGAAATTTTAGCCATGGCAAAGGTGAGCAGTTTGTGGTCTACAAAAGCCGTGAAACTCCGCCCTTCTAACCAGAACTGGAAGTGGCGAATGGATAAATGAAGCGCTAGCAGCTCCCTGTCAAAAGTGCTGTATTTACGCTCAGTTTGGTTTAGCGATTTGCTGAAGAATGCCAAAGGTTGCCAGATTCCGCTGACATGTTGTTCTACAACTGCCCCTATAGCTAGGTCCGAAGCGTCTGTGGTTAGCGCAATGCGGGCCGAGGGATCGGGGTGAACCAACAATGTGGCATTAGCTAGGGCGCTCTTTACTTCCGCGAAGGCGCGTTCGCGCTCTGGGGTCCATTCGACCGTGTTGGAAGCTTTTTGTTTTCTGAGCGCGTCATATAGGGGCTGCATGAGCTGAGCTGCGTGGGGGAGGAAACTGTTGTAAAAATTAACCATTCCTAAAAATTCTTGCAGCGATTTGACCGTTTGTGGCCATGGGAAACTTTTTATCGCGTGAACTTTGTCTGGAAGTGGGACCGCCCCCTTCGGAGAAACTCTGTGTCCTAAAAAATCAATTTGTGACACGCCGAATTTGCATTTGGCTGGATTGATTATTAACCCGTGCTCTTCTAACCTCTGAAAAACCGTAGTGAGATGCTGCTCGTGTTCTTCCTCAGACGGGCTGGCTACCAGCATATCATTGAGGTAGACAAAAACAAAAGGGAGGTCGCGTAATACTGCGTCCATCATCCGCTGAAAGGTTTGAGCTGCGCCTTTGAGGCCGAAAGGCATTCGCAAAAATTCAAAAAGGCCAAAAGGGGTTATTACAGCTGTTTTAGGAATGTCCTTTGGTCGAACTGGGACTTGATGATAACCGCGGACCAGGTCTATTTTTGAAAAAATGCGCGCACCCGCCAGATGCAGTGAAAATCTTGGATGTGAGGAATTGGGTAACGGTCATGCGCTGTCGCATTGTTTAATCTGCGGTAATCGCCACACGGTCTCCAAGAACCGTCGGATTTCGGAACCATGTGAAGTGGTGAGGCCCAGGGGCTTTTCGAGCGTCTAATAATGCCTAATCTTTCAAGGGTGGTAAACTCGTCCCGAGCTATGGCGAGCTTGGCCGCGTCTAAGCGCCGAGCTTTGGCAAATACGGGTGGGCCCGTTGTGGGGCGTCTGTTCGCTAGATCAACTAATAACCCATGTGCACACAAAAAGTCTGCGCCCAACAAGTTAAAACTCACCGCCGCTACAACAAATGTCCATCTGTAGTTGCGGCCGTGGATGCGGAGGTGCAGGCTTTTTTTGCCAAGTGTCAATGCTGGAGCCGTTGGCTGCCACCGCTCCGTTGCCCCAGGTGCCCATGGCTCGATCTGCTTGGGAGGGCATGACAAAACTTAGTTGAGCTCCTGTGTCAATAAGGAACTGCTTACCGGTGTGACCGTCCGTCACATATAACAGCTTACTTTTCTCGCCGAGAACCGCTGCCGTTAACGGCTCTCGGCTTTGGCGTTTCCCGAAATCGTAAATTTGCAGGGGGGAACGCATTTGTGAGCCTTCTCGGCGAAGCGGTTGTGGTAATAACAAACGTCGCTCCGTCTGTTACGTTTTGGCCGTGTCGCTGTTTCCGCGGGCTGGTTCTGCTCAGTGGTTTGCGGCTCCCCGTGGTTCTGGGCGTCAGCGTTGAGGTCTGCGGATGCTGCTGTGGGTGTCTGCTCCTTGCAGGCGTTGACGAGCCCTTGAGCTTCGTTGGCCAGCACACGGAAGTCTTGCTGGGTGCTGCATCGCATGTTGACGAGCGTCCCTCTCATGTGTGGCGGCAGCGTACTGAGGAATATGAATTGGAAGAGGAAGTTGTCATTGTCCTCTTCTTTAAGCTGCAGTAAGTCCTCCATGAGGGCCTTAGGTCTGCATCCTCTGTGACCGTAGACCGCCAGGATCCTCTCGGCTCTCTCTTCGGCTGAGGGGACGTAATTTGCCACGATGGTTGCTTTCAGTATTTCATATTTGTCTTGGGCCGGCAGCCGCCGGATAATGCTCCGCACACACCTCGAAGTGGCGGCGTCGAGTTTGGCGATGATGTGGTAGAACTTCGTATCGTCAGCCGTGATGCCCGCCAGTGTAAACTGGGCTTCAGCTTGTTGAAACCACGAGGCGGGGTCTTCCTGCCAGAAGTCCGGCAGCTTGACGGCGACGGCGTTTGTGTATACCGTCACTGATGTGTCCGCAGGGTGAAAGTGCCTTGCTTCGGCTCTCTCAGCGGCGCTGGTGCTCGGTTGAGCCCTCTCTATCACTTCTGCCGGGGGGGAAACGTCGTCCATCTGTTCCCCTGTCTGCGTGGGTGCCAGCGTCTGCCTGGGTCGCCACAGATGAGTCGATCGCGGGGGAACGCCTCTGGTCCATACTCGCGTCAGGGTCACCAGTGTAGAAGAGCTTGAAAGAACGAGGTGGTATGATATATAAACCAAAGTTTATTATCAGCGCCTCTAACAAGTCTCATCTAAGTGCAGAAGCAGAAGAAGGAAAAAGAGACCGAACACCTCCGGCTCTCAGAACTTATACTTGCACATAGCAAAAGACATGCAAATCCAAAGCTGACATCCCTCCTTATCTTAATCCCCCCATTGTCTTTGTACTCCTCCTCATGGCCCTGGGGGGTGAGGGCAGCTCCTCCGGTCTCCACCGCAGTGCCTGGGAAACTCTTTGACCCTCACTGGCGGTTGAGATCTCTTTGTCCTATTCTGAGGTGTGAAGTCGCCTTACATATGTAATCACCAAACATTCTCACATGCTTCAACATATGTAGGTTATGGAATATATGATTAATATAGACCACACTAAGGACAATTTAGAATCCCCAGTTTGATGCCAATTAACCTAACTTGCATGTTTTTGGCGTGTGGGAGGAAACCGGAGAAATCCCGGAGTAAACCCACACAGTCACGGGGAGAACATGCAAACTCCACACAGATCACTGTTGGTCGGGGGCTGGGATCAAACCCAGGATCCCCCGGCCAAGGGTGAGTTGCTGTGCTGCCGCAGTGCTAACCACTCAGCCACCACGCCGCCCCCTTGGTATTGAGACAAAAAATAATTTTGGACAGCAGGCGATACCTGCCACCCCTCACACTCCATCTTCAGCCCCCTGCCCTTAGGGAAAAGGTACCAGAGCCTCCAGGCCTGCTCCACAAGACTGCTAAACAGCTTTGTTCATCAGGCCATCAGGACCCTGAACTCTTTCCACTTCCTCCCCTCCCCCACCCCACCCGGACCATAACGTGCTTGTTATATACACACCTCTCCGAGGCACAGAGGAAAAGAGATGAGCCCATGCGCTGGATAAAGTTGTGTGTTTTAATAATAACTACAAAAGCACTCGGAGAGCGCAGACCTCCGCCAAGCGCAACAGTTCCCCCCATACAGTGTTTGTGTGTACATTTTCAGATTCCTTGACCATGAAAACATATGACTAGCAATTGGATTCACAATGATTATTTGTTTATTTGACAGGGACAGTGCAATAAACATAGACAATTAATCAATGACAATCAATGTGATAGTGATAGGATTAGTGGTTCAGTAGTAAAAGCATTGCCTCCTTGGCGGAGGTAATAAACTGAAGTGTTGCTGTTGTGTCCATCTCCTCCACTGACGGATGCAGATTGGGTAGACAGGTTGCCGTGGGTTTTATATTATATTATTGGGGTTGCGCTCCGAGGCAAAACAGAATTTAGAAGCTTCCCCGGCTGAGAGCTCGTTTTTGCGCAGCGCCTATGGCTGGCCAGGGAATTTCTGCCAAATGATCCGACGGCAGACAGCTGCCCGTGTCAGGTTTTGCAGCTGCGCGCAAACACAGGCACGCTGGCGGGCCCAGGCCACCAGTGTTTTCCGCGTGCTTTTGTGCGTAAAACGTTGATAAACGCGGAGTTTGTGTTGGTCAGACACGGCGACCAGCGCCCTCCATTGCGCCTGCGCACATGTTGAAAATGGCCGTATGTCACAGTGTTAAACTAGAAAAGCACTCGGAGAGCGCAGACCTCCGCCAAGCGCCACAATTCCCCCCACAATTCCCCCGCCACAATTCCCCCCACAATTCCCTCCTTGCTAATGTACGGTCTCTGGCGAGCAAAATGAGTGAACTACGGCTTCGGATCACCAACAATAAGAAACTTATGAACTGCAATATCATGATTTTTACGGAAACATGGCTTCACAGTGGAATACCCGACAATGCTATCGAGCTAGCCGGCCTACACACGCTCCGGGCAGACAGAGCAGCAGTTGACTCCGGTAAGACAAGAGGGGGGGGATTGTGCATTTATATTAACAAGGCTTGGTGCACGAACTCTGTCACTGTTGAGAGACACTGCTCAGCTAACCTGGAGTTTCTCATGGTTAAATGTAGACCTTTCTATCTGCCACGCAAGTTCACTTGTACCATCATAACAGCCGCTTACATTTCTCCGGATGCTAATGCTAAGCTTGCTATGAAAGAACTGCATGCAGCTATTAGCAAACAACAAACTGCACACCCAGAGGCAGCATTTATTGTGGCGGGTGATTTTAACCACTCTAACCTCAAGACAGTGCTTCCTAAATTCTACCAGCATGTCTCCTGTCACACAAGAGGGGACAAAACATTGGACCATGTTTACACCAATATTGTGGGAGCCTACACAGCAACTCCCCTCCCCCACCTAGGTCAGTCTGATCATTTATTCTTGTTCCTTACCCCCAAGTATGTACCGCTCATCAACCGGGTGAAGCCATCAGTGAGGACCATCAAAGTGTGGCCAGAGGGGGTTGACTCTGTACTCCAGGAGAAGTTTAGGAACACAGACTGGAGTATGTTCACCTCTCAGGCTACCTGTGGCTCCCACATAAACATCAACTTTTACACCCACTCAGTCCTGGACCATATCAACACCACTATTGACAGTGTCACCACGGAAAGACAGATCACCACGTACCCAAATCAGAAGCCGTGGATGAACAGAGAAGTGCGACTTCTGCTAAAAGCACGTAACAATGCCTTTAGATCTGGTGATGCACAGGCCTACAGTTCATCCAAGGCAGATCTGAAGAGGGGCATCAAGAAGGCCAAGCACAGCTACAAGCTGAAGGTGGAGGAACATTTTGGGGACTCTGACCCCCGACGTATGTGGCAGGGCATTCAAGCTATCTCTGATTATAAGCCCAGCAACTCCATACCTATAGCCATGACTGTGCCCTTTCTCAATGAGCTAAATAACTTCTATGCTCGTTTTGACAAGGACAACAATGAAAAGAGCATCAATTTCCCACCCTCTGATGACCTCCACCACCTCACACTCACCCACACTGACGTCCGTAATGCACTGAGTCATGTCAACGTACGTAAGGCTGCTGGCCCTGATGGCATTCCTGGGCGTGTGCTGAGGGCATGCGCTGAGCAGCTGGCAGGGGTCTTCACAGACATCTTCAATCTGTCCCTGGCCCAGGCCGTTTTACCAGCGTGCTTCAAGACCACTTCAATAGTACCAGTGCCGAAACATTCAACACCATCGTGCCTAAATGACTATCGCCCTGTGGCACTGACGCCCATAGTCATGAAGTGCTTTGAGCGACTGGTCTTGGCACAGCTCAAAAAAGGCCTGCCCCCTACACTGGACCCTCATCAGTTCGCCTACCGGAGCAACAGGAGTACAGAGGATGCGGTTTCTACAGCGCTGCACTATGTACTCTCACACCTGGATGACAAGAACACCTACGCAAGAATGCTGTTTATTGACTTCAGCTCAGCATTCAACACAGTTATCCCCTCCAAGTTGCTCACCAAACTTGGGGACCTGGGAATCAGTACCTCCACCTGCAACTGGATCATGGATTTTCTGACCAACAGACCCCAGCATGTTAGGTCAGGCCCCAACCGTTCTTCCGTCATCACACTCAACACTGGTGTACCACAGGGCTGTGTGCTCAGCCCATTCCTCTACTCCCTCTACACCCATGACTGCAGGCCTATGTATGGATCCAATTCCATCATAAAGTTCGCAGATGACACCACGGTGATTGGACTCATCAGGGAAAACGACGAGTCAGATTACAGGGCAGAGGTTGAGCACTTGGCTACTTGGTGCGCTGACAATAACCTGCTCCTTAACACCAGCAAAACCAAGGAGCTCATAGTGGACTACAGGAAGGAGAGGGAAGAGACACATGACCCCATCCATATCAATGGCAGAGCTGTTGAACGTGTCCCCAGCTTCAAATTCCTGGGGACCCACATCTCGGAGGACCTGTCCTGGTCAGTTAACACCACCAGCCTGATCAAGAAGGCCCATCAGCGCCTCTTCTTCTTGAGGACATTGAAGAAGAACCATCTGTCAACTGACATCCTGGGCAACGCAGCGACCAGCAGCCGGTGGCTTGTCACCAAACTGCAAACCAAGTCTACCTACGGGTACAAATAAGTAAAAAAAAAAAACTTCTACCGCTGCGTGATAGAGAGCACCCTGACCAACTGTATCACACTCTGGTATGGGAGCTGCTCTGTAGCTGACCGCAAGGCGCTGCAGTGGGTGGTGAAAACCGCCCAACGCATCACAGGGACTCCACTTCCAGCTATAGAGGATGTCTACAGGAAAAGATGTCTGCGCCGGGCACGCAGCATTCTTAGGGACTCCAACCATCCTGCTCATGGACTGTTCCAGCTTCTCCCCTCCAGAAGATGTTTCAGAAGCCTTCGGACTAGAACCAGCAGGTTTAGGAACAGTTTCTTTCCAACAGCTGTCACGTTATTGAACTTAGTTCCCCGCTGACTCTCTTACAATCATCTTTTACCATCCTCACCTGTACATAATTGCATAACTACATAACTACATCTAACTTATTGCACATTATTTGCACATAACAGTACTTTTAACTTTCTGCACTGCTGCATATATTTGCATATATTTGCTTAAATTGCACATACTGTTAATTACCGTATATACTGCACTGCTGTCCTTTGCACTTCTGATTGGATGCTAAACTGTGTTTCGTTACCTTGTATTCATACATGTGTAATGACAATAAAAGTTGAATCTAATCTAATCTAATCTAATCTAATCATACAGTGTTTGTGTGTACGTTTTCAGATTCCTTGAGCATGTAAACATATGACTAGCAATTGGATTCACAATGATTATTTGTTTATTTGACAGGGACAGTGCAATAAACACACAATTAATCAATGACAATCAATGTGATAGTGATAGGATTAGTGGTTCAGTAGTAAAAGCATTGCCTCCTTGGCGGAGGTAATAAACTGAAGTGTTGCTGTTGTGTCCATCTCCTCCACTGACGGATGCAAATTGGGTAGACAGGTTGCCATGGGTTTTATATTATATTATTTTGGGGTTGCGCTCCACGGCAAACGAGAATTTAGAAGCTTCGCCGGCAGAGAGCTCGTTTTTGCGCAGCGCCTATGGCTGGCCGGTGAATTTCTGCCAAATGCGCAGCTCCTATGGCTGGCCGGGGAATTTCTGCCAAAGAATCCGTCGGCAGACAGCTGCCCGTGTGAGGTTTTGCAGTTGCGCGCAAACACAGCCACGCTGGCGGGCCCAGGCCAGCAGTGTTTTCCGCGTGCTTTTGTGCCTAAAACGTTGAAGAACGCAGAGTTTGTGTTGCAGACACGACGACCAGCGCCCTCCATTGCGCCTGCGCACATGTTGAAAATGGCCCTATGTCACAGTGTTGAAAAATGCTTTAAAAAATTCCTGTATCCAGACGGTGAACCGGATCACCCCCAAAATTTAATCAGTTCTTCCTTGTACCATTTCCAACAATGCCTGAAAGTTTCATGAAATCCGTCCAAGACTTTTTGAGTTATCTTGCTAACCAACAGACAAACAGACAGACAGACAGACAGACAAACACACAGACAAACCCCGGCAAAAACATAACCTCCTCCTGGCCTTTTCGGCCTGGCGGAGGTAACTAGAAAAGCACTCGGAGAGCGCAGACCTCCTCCAAGCACCACAGTTCCCCCCATACAGTGTTTGTGTGTACGTTTTCAGATTCCTTGACCATGAAAACATATGACTAGCAATTGGATTCACAATGATAGGATTAGTGGTTCAGTAGTTATTGACGAAAATGGCATTTTCCGTAATGGCGGTTTAGCGCCACAGTTCCCCCCATACAGTGTTTGTGTGTACGTTTTCAGATTCCTTGACCATGAAAACATATGACTGGCAATTGGATTCACAATGATAGGATTACTGGTTCAGTAGTTATTGACGAAAATGTCATTTTCCATAATGGCGGTTTTCTTCTGGACGGTGATCTGGATCACCACCAAAATCTAATCATCTGTAGGATACCCCATTTCTGACAATCTGTGAAAATTTCATGAAAATCCGTCCATAACTTTTTGAGTTATCTTGCTAACAAACAAACAGACAGACAAACAGACAGACAAACAAACAGACAGACAAACCAACGCCGATGAAAACATAACCTCCTTGGCGGAGGTAACAAAAGCAAACAGTTCAAAAGAGTCCCATACAAAACGTCAAAAGGAAAACGACCTTGCAGTTCCCCAGATCGAAACCCGGCTCTTGAGAGGCTAAACTGTACTGTAGGTGAAACAGTTCAGATTAAATACAGCTGAGCAGACAGGCAAGGAGTCCATATAATGCCTCAGAGCCAGACTGGGCCTCTGGAGGGGAAAACAGCATTACATGACTACGGATACAAGAATAAGAGTAAACTTACGTTACGTGCCTCGGAGCTGGACTGAGCTCCGGAGGGGATAAACTGCACAAACGTAGTCTTGAGGGAAAGTGACTAACGGAGCAGCGAAGAGTGAATGAACTAGCTGGATTAAATACAGAGTGAACTCGACAAAGTGAGTGGAGACAGGTGTGAGAGCTGAGCTGCAGGTGAGCTGATTATGAGCTGCTCACAGCTGAGGCCGATGAGCTGTGAACAGCAAGTGGGAGTGTCTGGAGAGAGAGAGAACGGCAAAAACAGGAACAATGATCCGAACAAAACATATGAGCAGACAATGAGCAGAAATACAAAACACAACAATTAACTATGTCTGAGCTCTAAGATGACATTGGAGCTCAGACATATGACAGCACTCACCCGCACAATAACCACCTCAGCTGTTGGCACAGACAGAAAGACTGGCACACCAACAGTAATACATTTGCTGCTGTATGTGTTACACCACTCCAGGACAATTTGGTGTAGAAAAACAAGTTATTTTATTTACCTCAAAAAGGTCAATGCAGCAAACATACAGAACACCATTTGTGTCTTGTTCAGTGGCTCAAATCAGAGAGCCTCATTAAAAAAAAACCACACTTGACCAATTGCCACAGTTCAAGGTAAAGAACAATCTGTAGCATGACTGCCGCCTATTGGTGCAGATGTATAACTACAATACAGAATATACAATGGGACTCTGAGCATAAAACAGAATTATTAATAAATTCAGGCAATGTTTTTGACATATTTAGCACGACACTAACTCAAGTGCTACATATGTCTCTGCATTTTACTGCGCAAATGCCATATCTGCTGCTATCTGTCATTGCAATACTAATCATGTGCAGTCCTATCTGTCACTGTCTGCACCTACACTACCACATTGAACTTGATACTACAAGTATTACTGCTCTATTTTTCTGTATATAAGATTGCTGGGTCTCATCGTTTATCGTTTATCTTTATTTGCACTATGGGAGGTCTGGGTCTATCTTTTGTCGCCATTTGCACTACGGGTAGTATTACTGTACATAGACTGCTCTTGTTGTTTTTCCAGCCTTATTCCTTTTTCTTTTTTTGTATTGTGCACACCATTGAAGAGAGGGAGAAACGCCATTTCAGTTCTCTTGTATGTCCTGTACGTATAGAGTATTGACAAATAAAATCTTTGAATCTTGAATCTTGAATAATTATTGGCCTTAGAAAAATTCCAGCTTCTTTTTTTTTTTGGTTTGCCTTTTAGGGTAACTAGTCAATGTATCTAGCAACTAGTATCATATTCAAATTACTTTTTTCACAAAGCTGTACAGAGAAGTTTTGTTTCAGGATACTTTTTACTCCACCTTGAGAACATTTCTGAAGAAAAAAGTACATTTGTACATTTGGTCATAGTCTTTAAATTACTTTTGATTTAACTCCTCTGAACTGAGCGTAATTTGAGTTTTTCTCACATCAGGTTTGAAATCGGTTCAGTAAATACTGGCTTTATTGCTGTTGTGGCAGACTGAAGAGTAAGTTTCTCACCCAGCGGGACTTGGAGTTGGGGGTATGGTTTGTTTTCCTGGTTTTGGAGTCCGGGAGTGTTTAGAGTTTCAGTTGTTGGCGGCAATTGAGGAGTAAAGATAAAAACTCACCTTTGGCTCCTGTGTGTTTCTTCCTCTTCCCACATTGGTGACCCTGATTCGAGCCTGTCGAATTCGAGTGGGGGGGTGTTGGCAGAGTGGGGTGTGGACAGCAGGTCTCGATGACTTTAGAGGCAGCAGTGGTTGTTGTGCAGTCGGTGGGGAGGGTGACTGGTCAAACCTATTAAAAAACAGGTTCAGATTGTTGGCCCACTCCCTGCCCCCCGTGGCCTGGGGGGAGGTATTCTGGAGCCCAGAGATGGTTTTAAGATTTCTCCAGACCCCGCCGATGTTGCTCCATTGCAGCTTGTCCTCCATCTTCTTCCTGAAGCTGTCCTTGCCTTCTCTGATCTTCCTCCTCAGCTCCCTCCCTTGGAGAGTTCTTGCCTAAAAGTTCCGCCCACAAACTGGCCCCGCCGTCTACTCTCTTTCTTCCAATGGTGCACTGACTCTGAGCCCCATTCATCACTGCTTTCCACGATCCTTTGTGCCTACTGAGCTCAGTTTGGCCCATTTCATTTTTGTGTGACATGACGGTCACTGCTCACCTCTCCAACCCCCATACGATGGTCAATTTCGGGTACTGGAGATGGGCTCTAAAAGTTTTGTGCTGGATATGGGTGGGCACAAAGAGCATGTCAGGTAGGATAGGCTTAACCCGGTGCACATTATGGCGGACGAGGTTATGTTTCCAGCCCAGGTTCGCACCCCTTCAAGAATCCCAGCTAGGTTTGTACAAGATGAATTTTCTGGTTTCCACCCTACAATGGTCTGTGTTTCACCCGCCTGTTGTCCACGTGGACTCCCTACACGACAGGTTTCTCCTGTAGTTCCGGCTGGAGGACAGCGCAGTCATTAAGGCAGGCTTATTAGGCCCCCAGTGAGAGACTGATTTTGACTACTGGAGTCCCCTCTGGGTGTTCGGGGGAGTAGTGGGTGGCAGACTTAAGAGTGAGCCTCTCACCCAGTGGGACTTGGGGTTGGGGGCATGATTTGTTTCCCAGTTTTGGAGTCTGGGAGTGGTTACAGTTTCAGCTGTTGGTGGCAATTGAGGAGTAAAAATAAAAACTCACCTTCGGATCCTCTGTGTTTCTTCCTCTTGCCACATTGTCTCTTTATATGATTGTGATTATATTAGGGGTAAATGAGGAGAGTTTATATTTTATTTAAAACAAACTCACAAACTGGTGACCCCAAAGTTACCAGACAACAAGAAAAAAGTAAATTTATTAGAAAAAGCTAAAAGTTGATAAGGAAAATGGAACTTTGTGGGGACAAAATGTAAGTTTACAAGAACGATAAAATACAAAAAGATATATTTACCTCAAAAGAGGCACAAATTTAAGAGAAAACCTTATCATAATTGTGGATGAGTAAAAATCCCTAGTCACTACTCAGATGTTTTAGTAGATTTGTTCTTATTCTTGTTTACTAGTACTTAAATTTGGCATTCAAAGAGTCCTGCTATTAACTGCAAGACCATATGATCACTTAAACTATGGTCACAAAGGTTCTTATGAACAATGGGTTCGTAAGAATCTCACAGTTCCTACGAATTCTGAAGTTCACAGACATTCGTGCAGGGGGTCATAGTTTTTATGGCTGTCGTTCAATTCATAACAGCAACTTGAGGCATTCTTGAGAAATGAGTTGCTTTTCTGTCGTACGATGGCCCGACAGAATATATGCTGTACGAACCTCCGTATGAACAAGGTATGGCGTTTCCTACAACCACTGTAAGGGGCCCTCATGAACAACTTAAAGCGAGGTAGTCAGATCCGGGAAAAAAAAATTTTTTTGCGTGCATGGAAAGAAAATCTTATAGACACATATAGCGCGATTGTCTGCGAGTGTGAATGACCTGTTCCACGAGCAAATGTACGTTTTTTGGTCCATGGCTGTTTACATCGGCCAGGATACTTCGTACACCGATGGGCCGTAGGGATCCTGTATTTTACATCCAGAAAAAAACAGTGAAACAGGAACAGCAGGAAGAGCCATAGTATCGTCTAATCGTTTTATAAGACATTTCACAACTAATAATAGTAACATTTCCACAAAAAATGTGGTATATTAACAACACGATCGCATTTTGCACACGGCTTGCTCTCCGGCGGCGGCCACGAGAAGTAAACAAATGCAGGGACGCTTGAATTCTTTCGTCCCGAAAATATCATTTTTGAATATTAATTACAGCTAAACAGGAGCAGTTTCAATGCCGAAATTTCGCATACAAATCCTAATATACGTGTTCTATACACCATCGGCTTTTGGGTATCCGACTACCTCGCTTTAAGGTATTCTTGAGGCATACTTATGGCCAGCATCTTGTGTAGTTCTTATGTTGTTCCTATGGCATTCGGACGGCCACCCTACAATGGAGGGTTTTCCTGGGGCGTTCATAGAAAATCCCGGACAAGACAATCAACCTGACCACGAACTTACGAATGGTCTACGGACGCTGGATTCGCCTAAGGCCACCTTGAAAAGGCCGTACAAAATGGTCCAGAAATCATTTGTACGGTGTTCGCAGCCGTTCATAAGGGTATTTTTGACCATAGCTTAAGCTAGAAGGTGGGAAGTACCATTTTCAGCATGTAAAACACTGAAAGGAAATTAAAACTACATTTGTCTACCTGGACTGGCTCCCACTCATGGTCACATTGTTGGATGAGTTTGCACATCGTAGGTTTCAGTTCTTTGCCAATGTTAAGACACTGAGTTCCCATTATCCAGGGTGAGTGGAGCAGAAGGTAGAACATGCCGATTGTGTGGTGACAGAATTGCTATACCCCTAACTATCTTAAATATCCATCTCAAGTCGGTGACAAAAGCATAAGAGCATTGTTCTCTTTCAAGGCCTTTGAAGACAAGTCCAGACGTCACATTGCTCACAAATAAATCTGTCAGTACACATCGCAGAAAACATGTTTTTGATTTCTCTATGTAGCCAAAGCAAGGTTTTACAGTAAAACCTTGCTTTTACAGTAAAAAGTAGGGTCACTTTGGGATTTGTCTCAGGATGGTGAACCAAAGGTTCAAAAATGCCTCTCTTTCTCTCTCACTTTATATTTCATGCTTTTTTTTATTGACCTGTCAGTATATCTGTCAGCTGCTACTATTGGCAGTTCATTACATATTAGCCTCTATTTTAAATTTCTGCACTAAATATGATACTAGAAGATAATTTGAATTTTCACAACAGAAGTACAACAAACTACTTGTAGTGGGAATGAGTCAGAAAAGGAATAACTATGAATCTGATGACAATTCAAAGAGGACACCACATTACAACCCAATCTCACCCCCCCCCCAAAAAAAAGCACTACAAAAATGATGACTAATAACTCTAAAGGTGCATTCACACCAAACGCGAACGGGTGGCGCAAATCCATACAAAGTGAATGGGAAGACGCGAGTATGCGCAAATTTGCACAGTCACGCGTTCGAGTCCCAAGCTAGTTAGCTAGCTAGCTGCAACTTTGAGATTCTGTCGTCACCGGAGTAAAGGTATTGTAGCGAACTCAATATGAGCACCCTACTTGGCTTGCCAAGTGGGTTGACCCTATTGGCGACACAGGTAGAGTGCGGGACTCCGGAGCGGGAGGCGTGAGTTCGAACCTCCCGGTGGGACGTCGCCATGTCGAGCAGCACGTTACATTGGTGTCAGAAGTGGGATCTCCTGTCCAAAGCAGTAATGGGGCGCTGACATCGGGACGATGTCGAGAACCAGAGGGGAGTAGTGTAGCGAACTCAATATGAGCACCCTACTTGGCTTGCCAAGTGGGTTGACCCTATTGGCGACACAGGTAGAGTGTGGGACTCCGGAGCGGGAGGCGTGAGTTCGAACCTCCCGGTGGGACGTCGCCATGTCGAGCAGCACGTTACAGTGTCACCATTGCAGGGTAAACTAGTTTGAAAATTTAACTCACTCACCTGGACTCTCAGGCGGCTTGGGAGCACTTCAGTTGAATAGGAATGTTGTTATTTACCCATGGTTTCCTGTCACGGACAAGCTAACAAGCTAGCAAGCTAGCAATGTAAACACCCCTCATCTTGTGAACTTTTAGAGGCTTGAGACAACATTTTCAGGTGAGCCCCCGGTTGGATAATGTAAACATAAGCATGACATTATTTTGGGAATTTCCACAGCAGGTTGGACACAGCTGCAGAAGTTTTAAAGGCAGCTTCACCTGTCTGCATCTCACTCAGAAAGGGGATTCATGTCTGTTCTCGTGTTTACATTGAGTTATAATGTAATCGTGCCACGCGAAAAATTCGCCCGTTCACGTTTGGTGTGAACACACCTTCACCTTTTTACAGGTATTGAAATCCTCTTCCAGTGGGGGGGTGGGGGATGGTGGACATCACCACAAACTGCACTTTCACTTCACTTCTGCTTTTGACTTTCACTTTTGCATACATATGTTAATGTGGTTAGGATTTGGAAAATGGTTAGGGTTAGGCACTCATTACACTAATGGTTAGGGTTAAGGGCAAGAATGTAAGTGTCCTTCCTCTCAGCGTACACTTACCTGTACAGTATAATTCACCACTGGACATGGATATACGCCGCATGTGAAAATGCTTTATCATGTATATGCTTTCTAATTGGTATGAAATTGTACTAATGTTACTACTTTTTTGGGAGACTGGGCTGCATATTATGCAGTAAATGTAGTGAATAGGTGAGTGTGCACATTCTGGTTGTTGTTCTAGGTCTGTGTGGTTGCGTAACCTCTCTCCTCAGTGACAAGGAGGGCTGATTAATCACAGTTGGCTGATTACACACACCTGCAGGTAATCAAGGGTCCCCGGTATAAGAGGTCTCAGTCAGGATCGGCTGTCTGCGGTGTTGTCACATGGTAAACCTCCAAGTGAATGCTAAGAACTCTCACCTCTAGTGCTTTGTTTTAATGAATCCTGCTCACCTGATTTTATGCTCTGCTGCCTCAAGGAAGTCTCTCTTATCTGCCAAAATGTTGACTCCCGCCCACCCCTTGGCTCGTGCACACTCACCTGGTAACAAACCTCTCTCTGGTCTAGAATATCACCTGGATATTTTGCCACCTTCAGAACACAAGCAAGGACTCATGCGAGCTCCAGCCAAACAACTGATCAATTCAGAACCTCCTCTCGGTCCCAGAATCTCTTTTCCCTTGATTCCTGCTCCCATTTGTTTGGGTCCTGCATTTGGGTCCTGGTCTAATGTAAAACTGTACTCAGTAGTACATTTGGTAGCATTCTGAGTACTTTTGAGTTTGTAATTACTTAATCTTAACAGAAATGACTATCTTTAGTCATTTTAGTGAATTTATCATTGTCTTTCATTAAATTCAGAGTTTAAAGTGTTCTTCTGGGTAAGTAAATATTTGATTATTGTTTGCTCATTCTTTCTTCTTCTTCTTTTGGCTGCTCCTTTAGGGATCCTCTGGCTCCATCTCACCCTATCCCTCGCATCTCCTGTCATACTGACCGTCTCCACATCCTCCTTCACTGCATCCATGAATCTTCTATGACTGCCAGATACAATCTGGGAGTGGGAGCGGTCCTATCTCAACGCTCCCCCATGGACGACAAGATCCACCCCTGTGCGTTCTTCTCCCGCCGCCTCTCCCCGGCAGAGAGAAACTACAACATTGGGGACAGGGAGCTGCTGGCGGTCAAGCTGGCCTTGGAGGAGTGGCACTACTGACTCGAGGGGGCCTCCCAGCCATTTGTTGTTTGGACTGACTATAAGAACCTGGAGTACCTCAGGACGGCCAAGCGACTCAATGCCCGGCAAGCCCACTGGTCCTTGTTTTTTGGCAGGTTTGATTTCACCATCACCTACAGCCCGGGGTCAAAGAACATCAAGCCTGACACCCTGTCCAGGCAGTTCTCTTCAGATGCCACAGAGGTGCCATCACATCCCGTGGTACCTCCTTCATGTATTGTGGGCACCCTCTCCTGGGGCATCAAGGAGAAGGTCAGACGGGCGCAGGAGACTGAGGCCGACCCGCTTGGGGGAAGATGTATGTGCCCTCGGCGGTTTGAGGTGAAGTCATCAACTGGGCCCACTCCTCTAAGCTCCTGTGTCACCCAGGGATGGCGCGGACTGTGGCCCTGCTGCAGAGAACCTTCTGGTGGCCATCTCTACAAAAGGATGTCGGGGAGTACATCTGGGCCTGCCCTCAGTGTGCCACTGGCAAGACTTCCTCCTCTCCTCCGCCGTGTCTGCTCCATCCTCTCCCCATCCCGGGCAGACCTTGGTCCCATGTGGCGCATGACCTTCCTCCCTCTGTGGACAACACCGTCATCCTCACAATCGTGGACAGATTCTCCAAGGCGGCTCACTTCGTCCCCCTACGGGGTCTTCCCACAGCCAAGGAGACCGCGGACCTGCTCGTCCTCCATGTGGTGTGGCTCCACGGCATCCCGCTGGACATCGTGTCCCATCATGGTCCCCAGTTTGTCTCGAATGTGTGGAGAGCCTTCTGTAAGGCTATCGGGGCCATGGTAAGCCTGTCCTCGGGGTACCACCCCCAGAGTAATGGCCAGTGTCAGCGCACCAATCAGGAATTGGAGGCAGCGCTACGATGTGTCACCACCTCCAATCCAGTGTCCTAGAGCTCCCATCTGCCATGGGTCGAGTATGCGCACAACACCATGGTCTCCTCTGCCACAGGTCTGTCCCCGTTCGAGGTCTCCTTGGGATACAATCCCCCACTGTTTCCTGAGGAGGAGCAAGACATCGCAGTGCCCTCTGTGCAGGCCCATATGAAGCGCTGTCGCTGGCTGTGGAGGGCTACCCGGGCCGTGCTTCGGCGCACGGCGGACCGTAACACCAGCATTGCCGATCACCGCAGGACCCCGGCTCTGCTCTACCAGGTTGAGCAGCAGGTATGGTTGTCCACCAAGAACATTAACCTCAAAGCTGAATCCAGGAAGCTGTCACAGCGTTTTATTGGTCCTTTTTTCCATTACACACATTGTGAATCCTGTTGCTGTGCGCCTGGCTCTCCCTCCCTCCCTCCGCATCTGTCCCACCTTTCACATCTCACAGGTCAAGCCATTCATCTCCAGCCCTCTGTGCCCCCCCCCAAGACACCACCCCCACCGGTAATGATTGATGGTGACCTCGCATGGAGAGTCAACTCCATCCTGGACGTCCGACACTGGGGTCATGGCCTCCAGTACCTGGTGGACTGGGAAGGTTACGATCCAGAATGGAGGTCCTGGGTGTGTCCCTCCTTCGTGATGGATCCACAACTCATCAGAGACTTCCACCGGACGCACCCAGGTAGGTTGGATCAGCCGCCGAGAAGCGTCCCGTAGAGGGGGAGTACTGTTATGAGCCGCTCTGTGTGCCTGCTGCCCTAATTACCTCCACAGCTGCGCGCACACCTGATCACCTCATCAAGCAGCCTACTTAAGCCACGCTGCCCTCTGGTCTGCACGGAGAGATCAACGCTCCAACAGTCTGGTAAGACCTCCTCGCCTACTCAACTCTTCCTGCTCTGGAGTTCCGTCTACTCAGCTCCTTCCCGCCATTGAATCTCCTGGGAGTCAGTGCTCCCCACTGACAAGTAAGCCTTTGTGTTACCTACATGTCTATGCTTTCCTCCTACTCCCCTGTGCATAGGTGGAAGCCTCCTGGTGGTAGACCTCCTCCTCCTGGCAGCGGACCTGGACACAACCTGCACTCCACCGGCACTCTAAATTCACCTGCACAGCTTGACCTCGTCAGCAGCGGCAGCCCAAACACAGAGCAGCTGGCCCAGAGACCTTGGGAGTTCTTCAGCGCTTCAGCCCTTCAGCCAACTCGTAAGACTGTACATTAACTGGTGCATCCCTCTTATCCTCTGTGCACTCATCCGCCTGTTTGTGCTCTCTCCTAGGGTTGCCAGTCTGATTGTGCTCTGCTCGCCCAGCTGCCTCACTCCTGCACACACGCACACTCTCACACTCTTTATAATAAAAGATAATTGTATCTATTTCGAGTCCACGTCTGCTTCTGGGTCAACCAAACATGTCATTTGTTCTTTCTTTCTTTCTTTTATTTATTTATTTATGCAGGGACATGCACAATATACATTGACCTTAAAGAGGAAAGATGCATTGTACCAGGTTATAGCACAAGTGCTAATTTCCACCTGTAGTCCCTGGGCAGGCTGGTGTTAGCATTAAAAAGCAGACATTTGCTAAAACTACAAGTAAGCATTGATAAAAAACTAAAACCAAGCATTGATTAAAAAACTAGAACCAAGCATTGCTAAAAACTAAAAAACATTAATATCATTGATAAGAACCCAAAACATTGATAAGAACTAAAACATACAATAATACATTTTTATAACTCCATCCATATAAACAATTTTTCACATCAAACCACTGACTCTTATTGGTCCCACTGTCATCATCACACACTCTAACATCTTTACATCACAACACATTATGGACACAGGTTTGCTTAGAGATTAAATGTTTTTTTACCAAGCGTGAAAATGTGTGATAGTCTGTTACTGCAAGTAACTTCGTTGGTAACATGTTCCACTGTCGCATGGCCACACATGAAAATGTTGAATTTGCTAATGTTGTCTTGTGCTTAGGAATCCTGCACTCGCTGCATGCTGTTGATCGAGTTGACCGAGATGTATTTACAGAACTTAATGAAACAAGCCTATTTAAGGGAGGAGCAGCAGAGTTATGGATTATCTTAAACAAAAGGCACACATTTGTATACATAATTAAATTTTCAAAGCTCAACAGGTTATATTTGGACAGGATTGGGCAGTGATGGAACGTTCGTCTTTTCTTGTCATGAATCTTGACAGAATACTTGTATAATGATTTCAGAGGCCTCAGGGCAGATTTACACGCCTGTGACCAACTTGTCATACAGTAAAGAAAATGTGGAATTATCATAGCATTTAGATACATACTTGATGCTTCAGTAGACAGTGAATTTCTGATATGTTTGAAATTAGCACAATTAAATTTGACCGTGTTTGTCATCTTTTTAATGTGTTTTTTAAAGCTTAAATTTGAGTCAAGTGTAACACCTAAATATTTAAATTCAGTCACATTCTTAATTTTTTGTCCTTCTATCAAGATATGACAAGAATTCTTGGATTTGTAGCGATTTGTAAAAAACATTGACACAGTTTTATCGACGTTTAAGGTTAAGCAAGAATTCCTCAACCAATGTGAGACTTTCTCCATTTCCTGTGTTAATTTTTCAGTCACCTCTTCAGTCGTTTTACCATGAGTATATATCACAGTGTCGTCAGCATACATAATTATATTTGCATTACACACAGACGGGAGATCATTAATATATAATGTAAACAGCAAAGGCCCTAAAATAGAGCCCTGCGGTACACCCATACTGCATGCTTTTAAAGGAGATGTAACATTATTTACCATTACACACTGCTGTCTGTCACTGAGGTATGACCTTATCCAATTTTGTGTATTTTTATGAAGGGAGAATTGTGATAATTTGTTTAAAAGTAACTCAAGGTTAACTGTATCAAAAGCCTTTTGCAGGTCAAGAAAAACAGCCCCCACTACCCTTCCCCCATCCAAGCTGGATTTGATGTTTTCTAATAGATAGCAGCATGCTGTTTCAGTGGAATATCCTTTCCTAAAACCAAACTGAAAGGGGTTAAGTGCTGCCATGGAGTCAAGGTGGTCCACCAGCTGTTGTGCTACAGCTTTCTCCAAGCCTTTGGAAATGGTTGGGAGTACGCTGATGGGTCTGTAATTTGCGACCTGGAGCTTATCACTTGATTTGTACACTGGCCGTACAATGACTGTTTTCAAAATTGTGGGAAAGGTACTCTCATTTATGGATTGATTTATAATTTTTGTTAATACTGGTGTTAAAATTTTTTTGTGGTCTTTCAGAAAAGCTGTATCCATTCCAAATATGTCTTTAGCGTTACTATTGTTAAGATTGGATATGATTTTAAAGATATTCCCTTCATCTACATTACTCAATTTTAAAAAAAATGAGCATCACAGTGGAATTCATGAGTGCAGTTTGGCTTAGAAAAACTCTTTGCCAATTGTGACACAGAGTTTATAAAGTAATCATTAAAGGGTACCTGTGGTGGTCGTGAAAAAGAAGATATTATATTGAGCCCCTGTCTCACGTTCTAGTTCAAGTTTAAGTTGAAATTCATGTTCAAAGCAATTTGATATAAATCCATTGCTGATGTGCTGGTTCAGCTATGTCAGCAAAACATGGGTGCAGCCATACTAGCAGCTACATGGCCTTGCAGGACGCTTCCTGTGACGTAATAAAGTGGGCACCGCGATCTGGATCAATATTGGCTGAACCTGGAGTGTCCGGATGAGCAGTGGCTTTCGGGATATTCAAATTCAAATTCAAACATTTATTTCAAACTCAGGGTTCATATTAAATGCAGAACTAAAACGATTAGAAAATAAATAAATAAATGCTTAAATTCAGCGGGTCGTCTCGTCTGATCTGAGCTTATACCTGCCGCAACACGGCAGATGATTCGGCTCCTCCCTCACTGCTATACACAGCGGCAGACACTCGGCGCGTTGCGTTGTGTGTGAGGACCAAAATTCAAATGTTTATTTCAAACTCAGGGTTCATATTAAATGCAGAACTAAAACGATTAGAAAATAAATAAATAAATGCTTAAATTCAGCGGGTCGTCTCGTCTGATCTGAGCTTACACCTGCCGCAACATGGCAGATGATTCGGCTCCTCCCTCACCGCTATACACAGCGGCAGACACTCGGCGCTCTTGTTAAAACAAAAACATACAATGCGATATGGATATCGCAACATGGCGGAATGTAAAGCCTTTGGATGTCTCAATAATAAGCGAAAAAACAAAGATAAACACTTCTTTTGTGTACCCAAACCCAGCTCACCTTGTCAGAAGATCATAGAGGAAAAGTGATTGTGCAATCTCGGAACAGGGCACAGACGAATCCTGTCAGACGAAATTGCGTTGTGTGTGAGGACCACTTCATCACTTTCACCCTCAGAAGACCTTTCTGGCTCAAACCTGTAGCCATGTTGGATGAATTCTTCCTCAGAGTCCGACAATTCAGCCATAATAGAACAAAAACACTCACAACAGCACCCTAGTCTCTCATACAGACGGGAGTATTGTCTTTTCAGTAGCAACGGTATGACGTCACTTCCGCATATGTCATGACGGCGCCCATAGTTTTCATTGGCTGGCCATGCCCGTGGTCCTATTTCAATATATCTCAGGTGGTAGATGGCTGGCAACAATTATTTACCCAAATAACAAATACCTTTTCCTAATGTTTTCAAGTTAAATGCGTCTTCACGACCACCACAGGTACGCTTTAAAATGTTTTGCCAGCTCAGTGTTGTTGGTGTTCTTTCCACCAACCCTGCAGATTGTGGGTGGTAAGTTGTGTGATTTTTTTAGGTTGATGCTAACTGCTGTCCCTAAATGTGTTATAATCTGGTTTACAAAATGGGTTCCATTATTGGAGTACATTTTTTCTGGGATCCCGAACCTAGGTATAATCTTGGCCAATAGTTTTTTGCTACAGTAACAACATTTGGATTAGCACAGGGAAAGCCTTCTGTCCATTTTGTAAACATATCCACTATCACTAAACTGTACTTTTTTCCCTTCACATTTGTTTAGCTCAAGAAAATCAATGCAGATATTCTGGAATGGATAGGTTGATGCAGGGAAGGTACTTTTTGGGGGTCTTAAGTTTCCTTGAGCGTTATTTTTTGAACAAATTAGACATTTTTTACAAATTTGGGGAGCAAATTGAGTGAACCCATAGGTGGTAAAAAAATTTGTTTAACATAGAGCTCATACCCCCCTGTGACACATGGGAAATCCCATGTGTCAGAATTGCAGCCTGCTGGAATAATTTACGGGGTAAAATGGGTTTACTGTTTTGTCATTTGTGAAGTGTGGAGATGTTGTCAAAAACTGCATATTTTTGTATCCATTTATAGATTTCAGACTGTGGAGATGTAGTCTGAGCATCAATAAGGATATTTTGTGATAATTGCTCTGTCAATGTTAAGAGAAGGGGTGCAGGAGCATCATTTCCTGTCTGTCCTTGTGCTGCAGCCTTTGCACTGTCATCTGCAAACTGATTTCCTTTATATACTGGATCTATGCTGTTAGTGTGTGCTGCACACTTGCATATGGCCAATTTGGAGGGGAGGTGAACACTAACAGTTTTAGAATGAGATCTTTGTGTGCAATAGGTTTTCCTATTGATGTAACCATCCCTCTCTTCTTCCATTGTTGTGCAAAATGGTATATAGTGGAGAATGCATATTGGCTGTCAGTGTAGACTGTGAGTGCTTTTCCCTGCCCTAATTTACAGGTCTCAGTTAATGCAATAAGTTCTGCTGCCTGTGCTGAGTAATGTGGTGGGAGTTTTTGTGCTAATAGAACAGTGTGTTGTGTGACCACAGCATAGCCTGATGCATTTGTGCCATCTCGATTTTTTTCTACAAGAGCCGTCCACAAACAATGTGAGATCAGAATCATCTAAGGGCGTGTCCTGCAAATCAGGACATGGTAAGGTTTCATGTTCAATTTCTGCCAGACAATCATGTGGTGTTCCTTTTGTGGAAATGGGTAGGAAGGGGGCTGGGTTTAGGATGGTACAACGCTCAATAGTTAAATGGGGTTGTGAGAGCAGAACTGTCATGCATGAGAGGTGTCTAGATGGTGAGAGAACTGAGATTTTACTTTGAGACAAAATAACAGATACTGCATGTGTGACTTTCAGTGTCAGACAATGAAACAACACCACACCAGCCGAGGCTTGAACCACCATAAAGGTGGTGATCACAGCCTGCACACATGGTGGTGTTGCTCTGGCCACTGAATCTAATCTGGAAGAGTAAAATGCAACAGGACACATTTCTGTACCACATGGCTGACGAAGAACTGAGGTCATGTGTCCCTCCCTACAGTCAACCATTTGCACAAATGTTTGTTTGGTTTTTTGTTTTTTTTGTTTTTTTTTGTAATTGAGGATTGCCAGGACATCAGCACTGACTAGAAGTTTTTTTCATTTTAACAAATGCATTTTCTCCCTCAGGTGTCCACTCAATCTTATCCACCTGAGCCATGGGTGTTTTGTAAATGAGATCAGACAAGGGGTGAGTCTCATCTGAGTAACTTGCAATCCAAGAATGGCAATAATTTAAAGTGCCCAAAAATGACATCATATCTCTTTTTGTAACTGGTTTAGGTGCTGACAAGATGGCTGCCTTTCTGAAAGGATCAACATGTCTGCCTGCTGCTGACAAAATGTGTTGTAGATATTTGACTTTCTTTTTCCACAACTGTAATTTGTCCTTGCTGACTTTGTGACCTTGTTGTGCTAAAAACTCCAGTAAGGCAATGGTGTCCTGTTTGCATGTTTCTTCATCAGGGGATGCCGGCAATATGTCGTCAGCATAGAGGAGCAACTGGCTCCCATTGGGAGGAATAAACTGTTTTTTTTTTAAATTTATCTTTTGTTCATATGAAAGACAAAAAATAAAATAGAAAGATGTCTTTACCTTCTTTACATGTTTCAACTGCACTGCAGCCTTCATCAGAAGTTAGGAGAAGGTCTTCTGACGAAGGCTCAAGAACAATGACTTCAGTTTTATCTGTATTCAGCAATATAAGAAATATAAGACAGATATTTAAGATAGATATTAGATATAAGATATAAGATATATTAGATATAAGATATAATATAAGACAGATATTTCTGTCTTATAGAAATATAAGACAGAATAATAAAGAGCGATGGCAAGAACCAAGCAGACCGCCCGTAAAATCTACTGGAGGAAGAAGCCCCCCTCCCCCCAGGAGACAGCTAGCCACCAGGGCTGCTCGGAGAGGCGCTCTGGCCACCGGCAGAGTGAAGAGGCCTTGCCATCACAGGCCCGTGGCTCTGAGAGAGATCCGTCGCTGCCAGAAATCCACGGAGCTGCTCATCCGTAAGCTGCCCGTCCAGCGCCTGGTGAGGGAGATCGCTCAGGACTTCAAGACCGTCCTGCGTTTCCTGAGCTTCGCCGTCATGGCTCTGCAGGAGACCAGCGAGGCCCACCTGGTGGGTCTCTTCTTCGCTAAGGGGGTCACCATCATGCCCAAAGACTTCCAGCTGGCCCGCTGCATCCGCGGAGAGAGAGCTTAGACTTTCTGCTGCACATTCACCAGCCATAATGCTCTGCACTGTGTGTCTATATATATATACATTTATAGTAATATGGACATATGTTTACTAGATGTTGTTTTTTTGTTGTTTTTTTTTTTTTTCTTGCCTTCTGATTGTTGCTCTGAGTGTTGCTGTCCCTATGCTGTTGCAATCCTGGAATTTCCCCATTGTGGGACTAATAAAGGCCTTATCTTATCTTATCTTATCTTATATACAGCAAACCATTAAGACTACCTTCTTCCATCTCTGTAATATTTCTAAAATTAGGTTCATCCTGTCTCATAAAGATGCAGAGAAAGTTGTCCATGCCTTTATCACCTCTCGACTTGACTACTGTAACTCACTTTTATCAGGTTGCCCAAATAAGTCCATAAAGTTTCTCCAACTCATTCAGAATGCAGCTGCACATATCCTTATGAGAACAGGGAGAAGAGATCACATTACTCCAGTCTTAACTTCTTTACATTGGTTCCCAATAAAATATAGAATTGAATTCAAGATATTGCTCTTAATCTATAAAGCTCTTAATGGTATGGCTCCTTCTTGCCTGCAAGAACTCTTAGCTCCCTATCATCCAACCAGAGCTCTGTGTTCCCAAAAATCCAAACTACTAGTGGTCCTGATAGAATAATTTTCAGCATAATTATCCTGAGTCAAAAATCAGGCGGAGTATTTGGATTTAAGTATATTTATTAAATCCCATGGCCATTCGGCGAGATTACATGAGCATGAAACTTAGTCACACACACCTAACCTCTGAACATACATTTCTAAGTCTGGTGTTTTTATAGCTATGGGTAAACAAAGAGGAAGAGAAGGGGGAGAGCTATCTGCAGAGCCATTCAGAGACATCTCGGAGACAGTCTAAGTGCCTATCACAGTCCTGGTATCCTAAACAGAGCAGGTCAATATGACATGAGAACTTATCCTAGGTTGTTATTTATGTCTTTGATGACCTGCAGTCTCAGGCATTTGCATGCACATCCTGAAGGCCACAGATAAACAATAATTGCTCACAGAAACACATCAAGAATATATCAGACATATAATATACATGTATATATAATATGAAAGAATAATATAAAGGAATATATAAACTTATCCTACATGGAATGCACATACATGAAATGGAAAAGTCATGGAATAATATACTAATAATTATATAATAGGAATAATACAGATAATATGGAATTTCATATTACCCCCTTGATGCTTAATAAAGCATCATGATTAAAAGAAAAATAATCAAAATAGTAGTAAAATAAAGTGAATGAAATAATATAAAGATATATGTGTAAGAATTTACATGTTGTTGTGTCTTTGCAGACTAGCAGCAATCTTATGAGGTGGTTTAAAATGTGTGTAGAATTTGTCATTAAAAGTGAATATGTGTAATATAATCAAAATTAATCTTAGACTGTGTCAAATAAGAATGTAGAAAATGGCATGAAGATATTCAAAATACACTTAGATTATATTGCAACCTTTATACTCCTTAGGCTAGTATCGCCCCTTTCACCATCCTCATTATCTGCAGCAGTTGTATGAAGACATATCACTAAGTTTACAATAACCAGCCTCATCATCATATTAAGGACTCACACAGGAAAAGTCCAAAGTTATCACTATAAAAATCATTACCAAGTTCATGGTGAGACTTCTCCATGAAGAGAATCACTAACTTAATCAGTTTTGTTATCATTGCCTGCAAAGCAATGAGGCTGTGTGTATCCAAAGTATTAATATGACCATTTGATTGTGGCCAGAGGACGTAAACCAGGACTGGATAAAAAAGGAGAAGAAACAGAAAGAGAGACTGTGAGAATGGCAGCTGTGTCACACTTCTCACATGGATGTACAACACACTTGATCAAACTCAACCCTGCGATGCCCAGCTGTTAAGAATAACAGGATCATCAGCCGTGACGCAAAGGTAGCTAATGCTACCTACAGTGGAAGACCCTTCAGAACAAAAGTCAGAGAAGCTGAAAAACGTTTGCTCTGATGTTCACGGGCCTGTGAAGAGTTTTGCGGCTCTGATTACGAAATGGAGGGCTTCTAGCTTTGCTCTGACACCTGGTTTCTGCCTGAAATCTCTTTGTGGAGGGTCCGTAGTCGTGTTGTGGTTCTGGACCGAGGACTGCGGCACACGGTTGAATCAAACTATTTCAACGGAGCTGATGCCAGCGCCTGGAGTCTGTCATGGTGTTTATATAACTGGATGATCAGCAGAGGTAAGGCATAAGTGCTTTATCAACAGTTTTTTACACTGTTAATCCCTAAATATGAATATTGATAGCTTGAATTAATTCTTTATTGAGCTTTAATGAGCTAATTTATTAAGTGTAAAGGTACTATCACATGCTTCTGATTCATAGGTCCATATGCTAAACGTAAAGTGAAATCATATATGTGCCTTTCTGTTAATATAAATGTTTCAAAGTCTATTATAAGGCTCTCACATATAGTTCATGCTTTCACAAAGATTTTTTTCATCTGTTAAAATTAGGTGAGCAAAACAGGTTAAAATGTTTTCATCTCCTTTCAGCAGTTTCTAAATTGAGCCATTGTTGCTGGAAAGAAATTAGCTGTAAATTTAACAACTTGCAGTTATTTTTTTTTCTTCAGTGGATAGCAAATGAATTTCTTTCATTTTATGTGGTGAAACCCTTTCTGTGTGATTGTGGTGAGTTTGGTTGTGCGTGTTGTTACATTGTATTCTGATGGGCAATTTTGTTTCTTAAAAGTTGCTTCGTTGTCTCATTAGATCAACATTTTTACCTTCAGGTAAAGATTGATTGACTGGCGCCTAGCGGCTGCCCCGGCCTTGCATGCACTCTGCAGAGTGTGCCCAAATGCCAAGTCACGTTTCGTTACCTTGTATTCATACATGTGTAATGACAATAAAGTTGAATCTCATCTCATCATCTCATCTCATTTGCATTATTTTCATGGGTAGAAGTACAACAATAACCTCCTATAACAAGGCACACACCCCTGCGGGTGGCAGTTAATTCACCAAGAACCATTCTATTTTATGTTATAATTTTACAAATAATTGTAGCTTATAATTAAGTGTTTTAATCCCTAAGGTGTTCTTACCCACTCTCACTCAAGGAAACAGTGAACAAAAGACCCTCACTCCTGTGCTTTCCATCTGAAATTGCATTAATGCCCCAGAATGGCATCATATGGTAAGAAAGCATCTCTCTTCACCCTGCCCACCTGCCCTGCCAACATGATGAGGGTATGGTCAGTTGCCAAAATGGGGTACACAACCCTGCCCAGTTTCCTGGCCAGGTGTGGGTACATCCAATGACCCAATGACCACCAACCCCCCTTTAACAATGTACATCCTTAGTATAACGCTTGCTCGCTTCGCTGGTCAAGCAGGGTAGCAGTACAGGGGAGAGACGCACTGTAAGCCATTGCACACTTAGAGGGTGTTAAGCTGCTGAAAGGGACATCACCGCTTCAGAAAAGAGGAGTTCCCTGATTAAATTAACCTTGCCTTCGCAGAGTAAGGAGTGTCATCATGTTTCCGATCAGTGGAGTGATAAGTGTTGTGACAGGCATGATTCAAAGTGATGATTGTTGTGTTATTTCTGTATATAGCCTCTCTTAAGAAACCAAACAGCCTGTAGTAGCTGCATTATTTTAGCAGTAGCAGACAATTTGTCCAGCTGTTAGTGGCATTAAGGAACAAACATAACAATTCTGTACGGTGTATAGGCAATGGAGCGATGAGGATGATAAGGAAACAATACCAACCGCACCTTTCTTTCCCTTGCATTTTTGCCTCGTCATGATAAACAAACAGCCTGCTTCAAAAACCCATTACTGGATGCCAGGGACGCCATCAGCTGACACTTGCTTAGAGAAAGAGTTAAACAGTCACTTGTTGTTGTTTTTTAATGAGTATGCAATGTGTTTTAAACAGTCTCTTGCTGAGGGTTCCAAGTGGGGTAAAACATTAGATGCAACCAAGTGCCATGTCCTTCATTTTTCACGGCTGTTGGCGTCGCCAGGATAACCTTTGTGTTGCCCTTGCCAGGGAGTTTTGGTCCAGTTTCCTTTAATGACCAGATCCCCTGGTTAGGCTAAAAGATGGGTGCACCTCCCACGGTTCCTTCATCACATGGTTCCTCCTGGGAAGGGCAGTATGGATAACATCGCTGTCAGTTGTCATTCTTTGCATGAAATCAACCAGAAACCCTTCCTCATCACCTAAGTTAAATGGCTTTAATAGTCGTGTTTGCCATTCACAATTCAACCATTTTTCTTATTTTCTTAATCCATCTTTCATAATCCTATTTGTGCATTATGCTGATCCTGTAGATTGTTGATGGTAAGCTAAATGGTTTCCTAGGTAAATGTTGGGTACTAACAATTTGGGTACTGTCCCTAAATGTGACATGCTTTGTTTTGCAAAGTGTATTCCACTAAACATACTGTATTTCATTATCTAAGTGAATCATTTCAGCTATTTTAAACCTTGATATTGTTTTGATTAAGGGTTTTAGTGTCACCATAGCAGTATTCAGATTAGTGCAGGGGAAAGCCTTTGTTTATTAAATAAGTATGTCAATAATTTCTAAACATTTTTACCTTCACACTTATGTAGCTCAATGAGATCCATGCAAAGGTTTTGAAAAGACTAAGTTTATGTAGGGAAGGTCAAATTATTTTGCTTTGAGCTCCCTAATACATTGTTCTCTTCTTACATAACTGAATAAGAATCTGTGTTGTCTTTGTAGTAGATTCTAAATTGAGTCCCACAGTAAGCATAAATTCAGCATAAATTGGACCTTCCTTAGACATTTGGAACTTTTCTCATAAATTTGCATGGTTTTCTGCTTCCTTATCAGTTTACCTTATTTCTTATAAACATGATATTTCTTTTTACAATAATCTGCAAATATTTTTCAGCACATAATTTTCTTAAATACCTGCAAATCTAGTAATGTAAATTTAACTTTTCCTATCGAGTGTTGTGATTCCATTACCAAGCAGTTTCACCTATATTTTTCTCTACATTGATCATTTATTGATAATTTTTATGGATGATCTATTTTTCTGAGGATTTTTGCAAATTATTTTTTGCTAATTAATTGATGGGGTACCCCCCCCCCATGCACGAAGACATACATGCATCAAAGTTATGGTGTAGTTGTGTGATGGGTATTGGTTTTTTAGTAGAAGAAGGAAATGTTTTGTGCTATTTATATGTGTTGCACATGGTTAATTGAGATGAAAGTTTGTGAGTAATCTGACACCCTCAAAATGAGGTTTTCAGTACTCGGCTTCTTTTGTGTGTCCTCCCTTGACCTAGTTTACAAATTTCAGTTAGGACAAGTAATAAAGCTGTCTGTGTAGATTTAATGCAATTTAGCATTTATTGTAACCATTCTGAGTTAGTCGTTAAGGCCACATCTGTCTGTCCTGTTGAACACAGACAGTTTGAATTTGTGTAAGTGCATCTTTGTGAAAGGTTTTATTCCAGTCCTTCTGTTAATGGAAAGGTGGACATATTACTTAATTAGAATATGGGTTCATTTTGGACAAGAAATGCTTTATTTTATATGTTTCTTCCTAAATTGTGGTGTGGCCTGTAGTCCCGAGGCCCAGCTCAGCCAAGGCCAAGCACCAGGCGCACAGCCCAGCTTTGTAGCACATCAGTGTCGTATAAAACAATTATGTGTTATTCCTGTCACATGTCTGAAATGTGATCCTGTCACACCAAAATCTGGTGAGAGGCATCACTGCAATGGTGAGATTTGTCCTGTAATGTAAAGTCATGTAAACACTGCATTTTCAAAGTCAAAGTCAGTTAAATTGATATGCATTATATCATTGTCAGTGTCATTTGTTCTACTTAGCTTCGGCAATGCTTATCCTCTGTGAGGTCCCCTTCCCTCCATGCTGTGCCCCCAGCCAATGAGCCTGATGACCAGGTTGATGACAAACGTGTTGTTCCCCTCTCCACAGCCAGCCTGCCCCACAGAGACCTCCATCCTCCTGTCTTCCACAAAGGTCCAATCGTGGGGCTATCCTGTAAAAAGAAATCGGGGGAAGCCCAAGGCTACCCCCTGTACGTGCATCAGAATTCACAACAACAGGAGAGCAAATTTTGTCTCCCCATAAATTGTTCTTGCAAGTGTTACTGTTATAATCATTCAACTTTTGTCCTTTAGAGTTTTTACAGTGGTTATTCCACTGTTAATTATAATTTTTAATGCTAAGAAACTCAAGTGAATTATTGTTTTTATTTTGGTCACCAAGGATTTGTGAGATTTAAGGGTAATGGTGATCGTTTGATTGTTAGTTTTCACCTGTTTGACTTTACATTTTTAAATCCTGGTGAAAGATGATTTTTTTGTTAATGCTTTCCTTTTTCTTTTGAAAAGAAAAACATGAACATGAACCCAGAATAACAAAGGAGTTTAAATTACACCAAAATCTTATCATTTATTTGAATAATGTGATTTTGTAATTACAACAACTTTTTGCTAAAAATTCAGTGAATCACTAAATATTTTACCAATCTGCACGGGTCAGCATTATTTTAAGATCACTCTTGAATAAAACAGTGTCATTTATTGGAATCCTTTAGTCTAATGGCTTCCTTTGAAATAAGTTTCACAATGCAGCATGTAAAAAAAAATAAAACACAGACATAACTTCAAAAGTTTGGAATAGTTGCTTTTAACTTAAAAGATTAAATTATGTGGTTACACATGTGATTAACTGCAAAGTGTAGGCCTAATCTTTTTGCTGGAGTGGAAGAGATCTGTTCTGTCCTTATGGCAAAGCTTGTGAACTGTTTCTAGTTATCTGTGGAAGAGGTCATAATGATAAGTGCTGGGCAGCAGTCTGCCTTTTCTGCTTAGACTGCTGTCCAAGTGACTGGTGTTTTTCCAGATAAAATTGTAAGCATTACTACTCAAGGACTATGATGAAATCTTCTTTAAAAAAAAAATGGTGATTTATTTCCAGTAGGTTAGAGAGACCTCTGTTTGATATTTAGTAGCCTCAGGTAAATCATATGCACAAACATTGTCATCATCACCTTGTTCTGTGCCTTGAATCATGTGATGTAAGCTATATTTCAAGCTTTCGGTCATTGGGCATTATTAAATGACAGCATTATACCATAATCTCCATTGTCATGCTTGTTGAAGTGATTAATATGCATGCAATTGTACTTAACTTATTGGCATATCCGGCATGGCTTTGTTGTCAATGGGAGGAGTGCGGTGTGCAGGGGCAAGGTGACATTGTTCACTGGGCTTCTGGGGCAGGGTCATGGCTGAGGAGCTGAAGAGCGTATATGGAATTATACGGAGTAGAATTCCATATTTTTCCATAGTAAAATATGGAATTTTTCTATCAGGTCCCCAAGGTATCTAGAAGTAGATTGGGAGGTAGAGCTTTCAGCTATCAAGCTCCCTTCCTGTGGAACCATCTTCCCAGTTCAGTTCAGGAGGTAGACACTCTCTCTTTATTCAAGAGCAAGTTGAAATCTTTTCGCTTTGATAAGGCCTTTAGTTTGAAATGCTGCCCCTGCCAGGCCTTTGCTCACATGTGCAGCCTGGCCAGGCTTGGTACTGGACTGTTTGGCTTTGAATGTTGTATTTGTATGTTTGTTTTGAATGTAGCTACTCAACACAGCCAGTCGAGGCGGATGGCCATCCTCTATGAGCTGTGGTTCCGCCCGAGGTTTCTGCCCATTAAAGGGAAGTTTTTCCTGACCTGTGTCACCGCAGTGCTTGCTCTTAGGGGTCTCTGCTGGGTTCTATAAACTAAGAGTGTGGCCTAAACCCACTCTTTTCTGTAAAGTGCCTTGAGATGACCTGTGTTGTGATTTGGCGCTATATAAAATAAAATTGAATTGAATTGAAATGGTGACTGTATATCTGTTATTTTCAAATGTGAATGCAAACTAAAACTGATGATCTGGATGTATTGTTATGCTGAAAAATGCATTACTAATGCCGATCACTGTGAAAAACTGCATTTGGGGTTCTAGCTCATTAAACAATATGTGTGGGTCTGGTACACAGGGTGCTCAAGGAACCACAGCTTTTTTTACTTTCTGCAGGTCCCGCACCACCCTCCAACCGGATGAGGGTGGAGCCTTCTTTACAGGAAACAAGGGTGTGTTACATGGAGAGGCTGAGCTTGGCACCACACCTGCTGCTTTAAGTTCCTCTATAACTGGTTTAATGCCTTCCTGGGCTTCAGGACATAGAGGATACTGTCTTTTGTATGGTTTATAATGTGATTTTTGTGTTATGGTGACTAGTTCTCCCCCTTTATTAATAGTACATCTGCTTTGGCTTTTGACCAGAGGGAATTTGGAATTGTAAGATTGTTCATCTTCTTGTGTCAATGCCAAAATTGATCACATGGGTGATTTTTGAACGTCAATATGCACACCTTTCTGTGCTGAAGTTGCCCAGTTAAGTGCCAATGAATATATGTCTAATTTTGGAGAATACTCTACTTTTGGGATAGAGTTATCTTTCCAAGGTTGACCACACTCGTCTGCAGAGGTAACAAAGTGACCTACATCCTTCTAATCCATATGTTTGGGTTTGACCAATGAGATGTGGGGAGTCCCCCATTGTTTAAAATGTCTATTATCCTCATCAGATAACATAACAGATGCTCCCACATACCACCTTGGTGAACAATACAGATTTTTTAATGGTCAGTCTAGAAGAATGATTTGCAAAGAATGTTTTTTTCACAATTTGGATCCGGGCCACTCAAATGCCTGTAATACATTGTGCAATGATATTGATCTGTGGGCTGTTTGGTGATGGGAACAGTAGACACAAAATGTTCCATAGCCTTTTTGTATAGGTCTGATGTCACGGAGTGTGGTCCAGCCACAACCAGATCCAGTGTATACCAGTACCTTGGCTGAGAAAAATCATGGAGTACATTCACCTCCTCCACATGTGGATAATGAGATGTGTGCATGCCATTTGCCACTGGGATTATTTGATTTGATTTGGATTTTTTTGATTTTGTATACTTTATTGATCCCCAGAGGGAAATTGAGGGTATCCACCTGGATGGATGAAGTGGCCATGGTACGGCGCTATCCCTTAACTATGGCAATGTTGAGAACTGATAATAAATCTCTTCCCAGCAGATTAACAGGACAGGCTTCAGACAATATAAAACAGCCTTCAACAATGTCACCAGTGGCAGGATCTTTTACTTACACAGATTTGGAGAGATGTTCTACTTTTAATTTACCATTTGTAGATTTGACAGTTACTTTTTCTTCTGATTTTGCAAAACCCTGAACATTAGTTCCTGAAATCTCTGATCTGCATGCCACTGTATCATACAAAAACTTAATTGGGGTACCCTAAACCTCCAACATTACTTCAAGCAAACATTGCATTGCTAACATCAGGTCAAAGTCAAGTAAATGAAAACTGTCTGTTGTGTCATTGTCAACTGTGGGAGTGGGTTCACCTATCTGTGTTGTTGCTAGTCATGCAGTCCAGTCAGGTGTGGCCTGCGGTAGTGGCCCCTGGAATCCTTCCCCTCGTCCCGATTGGTGTTGGTGTTGAGGACACTCTCTTTGCCAGTGTCCTCTTTGTCCACATTGACGGCAAATGTCCCGCCCTTCTGATTGTTGATAGCCAGTCCCAAGGTCACGCCCTCTGCCTTGCCGTCCTTCACCCCTCCTCCACCGCTGTCCTCTACCTCTTGCAACACCCTGGTAGAAGACAGATTTAGGGGGAGCCACAGCCCCCCAGGAGGTCAGTAATCACATAAACACGAGTTGGCTTTTCTTTTGATTTTTCTTTTCCTTCTCCCTTTGCTCCTCCTCTAATCTCTCTGCATGTTTAGCATAAGTTTGTACTTTCATCAACCTTTAATTTGCCAACAAAACAAAACTTCCATCTCCACTTCCCCAAGTATGGCGTACTTTCCTTATCCTGTCTATGCATAAACTTACCATCACCAACAAACACATATACGTATGTCATTAGGCTCTTCTTGTTTTATACAGCAACCCACACAAGAACAACCTTTATAACACCCTTTTTTTCTTTCTGTTCTGTCCTTCTCTTTTCCTTTGTGCACTTTAATTACTCCCCATAACGTTTTAGGATGTCCTTTTGTTTGAATTTTGTTTATTCAGTTTTATTATTATTATATTGTGGAGGTAATAGAACAGGCAAGATGCGATGAGCTGGAAGGGTACAAGGTTTTATTTCCTCCAACATATTGAAATGCGCTTTGTACCTCAGTGAGCTACTGTGCTGCTGAGGCATGTATAGCAAGCTCTTTTATACACGTTATACAGACAGAGAGAATGCATGGCACATTAGCATAGTGATATACATATCAGTCAATACATATCATTAGCATGACCAACTGGCACCCGGATGTCCTCTCCCTCATACAGGGATGTATACACAACAGTCCATTGTTCTGATTGCTCCCTGGGGCTCTCTGTCCATATGTAAATTGTCCTCCGTTTCCTCCAGCCCTGCTGAGTATGAAATAGTGTCAGTCTGCAGTGTGCTGGGTCACCACAATATTATTATTTTAGTTATATAAATATTAACCTTTCCACCGCAGTTTTTACTAGAAAGAGACTTTTAAATCCTTCTCCATGGTTTTTACTGGAAAGAGACTTTAACTCCTTCTTGATCAGGATTCAATACCCGTAATTGGGACTTAACCCTTTCAGTGTGAGAATTTGTGTGCCCCTAGTGGTAGAGCGTGGCACTGCGCCTGCCTTCTCACTCTAACTTTGTCAAAAGTAAGTGAGAAATTTCTGTTTGTTTTTTGTTTTATTGTTTTTTTTAAATGTACTGATTTCTTGTTCATACAGTTAGGCCCAGAAATATTTGGACAGTGACACAAGTTTTGTTATTTTAGCTGTTTACGAAAACATATTCAGGATACAATTATATAATCAATATGGGCTTAAAGTGCAGACTCTCAGCTGTAATTTGAGAGTATTCACATCCAAATTGGAGCAAGGGTTTAGGAATTACAGCTCTTTAATACGTACCCGCCTCTTTTTCAAGGGACCAAAAGTAATTGGCCAATTGACTCAGAAGGCTGCAAAAAAAAAAAAATAACAAGGCTGCATGGGCTCTCCCCTCGTTAACCTGTCATCAGTTAAGCAGTTAAAAGGTCTGGAGTTGATTCCAGGTGTGGCGTTTGCATTTGGAAGCTGTTGCTGTGAACACACATCATGAGGTCAAAGGAGCTCTCAATGGAGGTGAAACAGACCATCCTGAGGCTGAAAAAAAAAAGAAGAAATCCATCAGAGAGATAGCAGAAATGTTAGGAGTGGCCAAATCAACAGTTTGGTACATTCTGAGAAAAAAAAAGAGTACACCGGTGAGCTTGGGAACTCAAAAAGGCCTGGACGTCCACGGAAGACAACAGTGGTGGATGATCACAGAATCCTTTCCATGGTGAAGAGCAACCCTTCACAACATCCACTCAAGTGAAGAACACTCTCCAGGAAGTAGGTGTATCAGTATCTAAGTCTACCATAAAGAGAAGACTTCATGAGAGTAAATACAAAGGATTCACCACAAGGTGCAAACCATGAATCAGCCTCAAAAATAGGAAGGCCAGAATTGACTTTGCCAAAAAACACCTGAAGAAGCCAGCCCAGTTCTGGAACAGCATTCTTTGGACAGATGAGACTAAGATCAACCTGTACCAGAATGATGGGAAGAAGAAAGTTTGGAGAAGAATTGGAACAGCTCATGATCCAAAGCACTACATTTTCTGTAAAACATGGTGGAGGCAGTGTGATGGCATGGGCATGCATGGTTTCCAATGGCACTGGGTCACTTGTGTTTATTGATGATGTGACAAAAGACAGAAGCAGCCGGATGAATTCTGAAGTTTATAGGGATATACTTTCTGCTCAGATTCAGCCAAATGCAGCAAAGTTGATTGGAAGGCACTTCACCAATGATCCAAAACATACTGCAAAAGCAACCCAGGAGTTTTTTAAAGCAATAAAGTGGAATATTCTGCAATGGCCGAGTCAGTCACCAGATCTCAACCCAATCGAGCATGCATTTCACTTGCTCAAGACAAAACTTAAGGCAGAAAGACTCACAAACAAGCAACAACTGAAGACAGCTGCAGTAAAGGCCTGGCAAACCATCACAAAGGAGGAAACCCAGCGTTTGGTGATGCCCATGGGTTCCAGACTTCAGGCAGTCATTGCCTGCAAAGGATTCTCAACAAAATATTTGAAAAGTAACATTTTACTTAGGGTTATATTTATTTGTCCAATTACTTTTGAGCCCCTGAAATGAGGAGCGTTTGTATAAAAATAGCTACAATTCCTACATGTTTAATCATATATTTTTGTTCAACCCCTTGAATTAAACCTTAAAGTCTGCACTTCAATTCCGTTGTAGTTGTTTCATTTCAAATCCAATGTGGTGGCATGCAGAGCCCAAATCATGAAGATTGTGTCACCGTCCAAATATTTCTGGACCTAACTGTATACTTTGAAGATAAGATGATGAGGTACCTCTGTATAAAAAATGGTGTTAAAAGACTGAACGATTTTTTGTGTAAATACATCCAAAGTCCAGTTTTGACTGCGTTATGGAATTTAAAGAGGTGCTGTGACATTATGCAAATTAGATGAGTAAATTTATTCCTATCTGAAACTTTGGATCATATTTTACATCTTTCTAATTGACAGTAGGACATTATCTCTTACCACTTTCAAGTTATAGCCTTGGAAATCAGAAGTATTTTATTGACAAAAAATATTTACCACTCTTGACCACTAGGGGTTATGTCACAGTTCTGCTACATACACACTCAGAGGGTTTAATACCGAATTATTTTCTTTTACTGCCAGGGCCTCTAACCCCAATTAACTATTTTCAACCTTTGAAAACATTCAGTATTAAATTTATTCACTTCGATCCAGTTGCTTCTGGGTTGGACCCCGTCACCTTCCCGGTCTGGTGGGAGAGTTCCTCCAGTGCCTCACTTCGGTCAAGCCATCTCACTGGAGCCAGTGTGGGAGTTCTTTGGGTTGCCGTGCACGGTCTTGGAGGGATCCTCCACTGAAAGGAAGGATGTTGGGGTCCCTGTTCGGGCAGCCAGTATGTTGGAAAAATTCCTCCTTAGGATATATGATGCTCAGTCAATGATCAGGCAGGATCAAATTTTCAGCCTATTTAATGAGGACGCTGATTAGCGGAAAACAATACAGAGCACAGTTCTCACAGTCTGCCGGTGCATTGTCTTATCTGAACATAGTGTGTCTGTCTAATATATCTTCTTCTTCCACCCAGGGACTGTTGGGGTTTTGTCGCTTCTTGATTGGTTCATCCTTGCCTCAGTATGATAAGATTGTATCTGCCGAGTCCCTGCAGAAAACCTGGTTAAAACTAGTTCTGAGACTAAACAGTCACCCAAGCATCCCTCTATCTGTATTTTTCCACTGCTCAACAACTCCTTATATGGTTACAGGATTTCTGAGTAGGTACAGAATCATTATCACACATTAAGCTTTACAGAAAATTCATATAACTCAGTGTAAAATAGAATTATCCCATCAACAACATACAAACTCTCAATGAGGATAAAGGTAACAAAAGAGAATCAGAACTTGGACAAAAAAATATACAATCAGTCAAACTTCATGTTCCAATTAACAAGAAAAAAGGAGTGTATTAAAAGAGAGAGAGTAAAGAGCACAACAATTCTCTGATAGTCTTTTTATTATTATAGTAATAGGAGCTGTCCAATGTCTTGCAATTTTTTATTTATTTATTTATTTTTGCATCAAGTGCTGTTTCACCACACCCACAGTCATGTGAGGCCTCACTATGTTGGTCACATCACATGACTTGAGGGCTCGTGGGAAAGGGTTCTATTGAAATTAGGGTCTTTTTGCTTGCTTTGTATTGTTTGTTCCTGCCGTCCAATTTTGAATAGACCTCGGATGGGCAAATCCTCCAAAAAAAAAAAAAAAGTATTGAGATTTTTTTCAGGTTTTCTACTCATATGCAGTTCTGACACTCAGTCAGCAGATGACACTCTTTATTAAATGTTTCATAACACTGTGTCAATCATGAAGCTATTGTTTCAAAGTTGTTCATTGTTTTATAAGGTCTATTCACCATCACTAATCTATGTATGTGTAATATTTATTACATGTAATGTGTTGCTTAATATTACTAAACCTAATTCTAACTTGTGTAATACTGTCCCTGACTTCTACTCAAATAGCAAATGCAATGATGATAACAAATCTCCTCCTCTCAAAAAACTCTCAGTTTGAGTGGTGAATCAGACCCCTTTTAAATTCTTCCCTATTGATGTATGCAACGCCCAGCCCTCTCAAATTTCTCGCCAGGTGACAATGAGGCCTCATTCGCTATGGTCACATGACTGTGGCCATGTTGACACAGTGCTTGACATGCTGCTCACAACACTTCCGTGTTATATTGCTCGAATCAGTGTCGAATGGGAGGTGTCGAGCATAACATCACTACTGCACACAGAGCAGCACCTAGGTTTCAATTAGCACTCCCTCTGTTGGCAGACTCTGTAATTGCATTTAAGAATAGAGTTTGAATACGCCAAGCATGATATAAATAAATGATTTTTTGAAATGAACAGGGGGCTGGAGTGGATGAGGGGGTGAGCTGCCAGTTGCCCATCCCTGTGCTAGGTGGTCCGAGTCACCCCACTGGAATCTTTGTTATATATGATATATGATCTCCCAAACATTTACACAGAAACAGCCTTTTTGAAGCTTTAGGAGATCATTGAGAAATCTGGTCAATTTTTGATCTCTCAACAATCTCAACCCAACAATCTCCCTCTGTGTACAGAGGCCCTTAAAGGACTGAGAATATCAATTTTCTTCATATACCAATTTGGCTGAGAGGTTTTTTTGCTGTTGTTGAATCTCAGTCTTGCTGATATGAACATACTCTCGATGAAATCCATAATCACTTTTCTTAATGATTTTTCACTTATCCTTTCCTACAATGTGTAAACTAATCCTAGGTAATTTAAACAGTGCTTCATAGACAATAAAATGATAATTCTTATTTCATTACTCCTTGTTTCTTCCTTTATTCACATCTTTGTGTTCTCTACCCCTCTCCTATTGCATATGAAATGTAAATTATGTTAGAAAAGCTTGAATTTGACTCTCTTTTGGGATAGCAAACAGCCCCCCTAATTGTTATGCCTACCCCTGGCTTGTGGTAAACACAGACGGGGAAAGAGAGAAAAATGTCTTTCTTTTGCCACTTAACCAGGAGGAAATCAGAATCTCTCCAGGAAACCATGAATTGTAATGTTTTCAACGTTTGTGCTAATTTCCTTTCCATTTGCCTCTACCTTCTGCTGCCCCCTAAGCACACGCTCACACATGGATGCACACACATAAACACGCACATGCATTGTGAGGCAAAAGGGTTAATTGATCGGCACGTCAGTCAGAAGTCTGATTTCCCTCTGGGTCTCTCTCTGGCATTCCTCCATCTCTTCCTGTGTGAGACAATTTGCACTCTTTGTCCTTTGATTTCCAATTAGAAAAACAAACGACCTGTATTTATTTCTGCTTATACTTCATCCCTTCTTTTCAAAAATTCCTTCACATCCGTTTACATTTTTTTCTAATTCAGAATGGTCTTTCATTTCTATGTTCCTCCTGCCCTGCTGTCTGTAATCAGGAATTCTCCCCACCTCGTCCTCGTCCACATGCACATCTGGGAGTATTATCCTGATCTCCGCTTTCATTTAGTCGCTTGATGACTTCATCTCCTTCTCATCACTGGATATGGCGTTTGGTTTTTCACAGACTTACCCAACTGTCCATAAGCCCTCTACAGTGGATGACTGGTGGACCATAAGATTACCACCTGGCTGTTTGCGTTTTATCCCAGAATCCAGATAACAGTGTCTGATTGGAAGCTGCAATACAAATGCTGCACCGAACCCACACAAGGGGACAATTTAGTTAAAAACACTCAGATATTTTTCCCCTAAAACTCATAAAATGCTTGAACTGTTCCCCCAGGTGTCATGTTCAGGGTTACCATTTAATTGATGTGTAAGTTAAGATAATAAGAACCAATGCCCAATCATAAGAGAAAGACACTGGGGTACCATGAAAAAGATCAGTCAGTGAAGCAGGGATTAGATCTCAGAACAGTATTTTTGGACAGTTTCTGCTTTTGGTGTACATTTGTCCACAAGTTCACCAAGTAATCTGAAAAAATAGATCAGATGTTCCTAATCTCAGGATAGGAACGTGTACCACCTTGGAGACTGTGCCTTTCAAGGCATTTCCCCATTTGTCCCTTGTTTATAGGTAGTTGGCACTAGAAATACTTGGTGAAGTTTAGGAAAGCGGACAGGTTTATTTTTTGGTATTTTGGTATACTTTATTAATCCCAGAGGGAAATTCAGGACATCCACCTGGATGGATGAGGCAGCCAAGACACAGTGCCAATCCCTTCACCATTCACACACACATTCACACCTAGGGCCACTTTAGAGTCTCCAATTACCCTAACTTGCATGTTTTTGGCCTGTGGGAGGAAACCGGAGAACCCGTGGTAAACTCGCGCAGACACATGCAAACTCCACACAGAAGAGTCATCGATAGTGAGGGGGTGGGATTGAACCCACGATGGTCAGGGTGGAATCGATCCTGTGACTTTCTTATTGTGATGCCACAATGCTAACCACTGCGCCACTGAGGTAAAACTCAATACATAACCCTCTGCCATGTCATTATTTCACTCAATGTCAAAATGTCCCGGCTGGCAGAAACAATAATATTGTGCATTTTCTGTTGGAGGACAGTCTCTTTTGTGAATTTGTCATAAAACCTGAGTATTTGTTGATAAATAAGCTTAATGCCCACTTACTTTGTCTCACTGAATTTAAGAAATAACTTTAATTTAAAAAAATCTTGTGTACTGATTAAGGACATTTTGACACCTGAAAGTCTGAACCAATAAGGTTCATATTTTTGTTCCATTCTATACATTTGGTCCAGTTAGGTTTGGTTTCACACTGTTCCCTGTCCAAGTGCACCAAACAACTTTACATGACACCAATGACGGTCCTGGTTTGTATGATGGGTGGACCGTCTCTCTTACTACCTGGGGTTATCTTGCTCCTGGCTGGCGACGTGGAAATAAACCCAGGACCATTGGCCACGGACCTGTGTACAGGACAGATGCCACCAATGCTAACAGGATTAGCACGGCTAATGCCTCCGTCAACAGCGGAGACAACAAGACCACAATTGTTTACGGGACCAGCACAGTCACGAGCACTATTGCCAGTGGAATTAATGCCGCTTCCACTACCAATACTGACAGGGCTAAGGTGACCCACATCCACACTAACCAGCACTGCTGCAGCCCTGCAGCCCACCAACATTGCTGTGGCGTGGCAGCCTGATGGTGTTGTCACAGACCAACAGCAGACCAGAGCCGGGGTGGGCTGGCAATCGAGCTTGTCCCCCATAACACAACAACGAGCTCACCTCACCACGGTACAGCGGAGAACCCACATCATGAGATGGCCAGATATGGTGGCTCCACAGATGGCCCTCAGCACTACAATCCAGCAGCCAGTCTTTGCTTCAGCAGCCCAGCAATCGGACTCCACTACAGCGGCAATGCAACAACCAGCCATCAGTAAGTGTAAAACTCATCAGAGAAATCCAGTGTTAAAAAAACATAGATTGCTCAGAGTTTTTCAAACCCTGAACAACCGGGCAAAACTCATTTGGGACCCTCAAAGTGAAAAAAAAAAAAAAAGGTCTGCTGGGGGGGGGGGGGGGGGCACTTAAATGTATGGAGTATGATCTCCAAACGTGAACAACTAGAATATGTACAACATCTCTAATATTGATTTTATAGGTCTGTGTGAAACCTGGTTATCATCCTCGTCACCTGAAACTGTTATTACCATGCCTGGCTATAATGTGTATAGGAAAGACAGGGAGCAAGGAAAAGATAGAGGAGTTTAACTATATGTTAGAAACACCTTAAAATGTAATCAGATTGAATGGTCAAAAGATATGAATCTAGAATGTGTAGGAGTTAACATTAAGTTGTCAGCCAATATGACCTTCTCTGTTTGTTTATACCGCAAACCCTCCTCTAAAGCAGATTTTTATGGCCAATTTAAAGCACTTGTTAATCAATGCAATCCTAAAAATGAATTAATCTTATTGGGTGATTTTAATATAAACTGGGATGACAAAAAAGACAGAAAAAATCTAAAAATCATTACAGGTCACTATAACCTAACTCAATTAATAGACAAACTAATCAGAGTCACAAGCCAGTCAAAAACCAAAATTGATTTACTTTTTACAAATAGACGTGAAAGAATCTCACAGACATATAACCTTTTAACAGGACTGTCTGATCACAATATAATATTAGCAACAAGAAAACTTCCACAGAAACAGCTTTCAAATCCATTTAAGAAGTAATCAGGTAACAGTAAATTATATAATCCCAAAAAAACAACAACAAAATATAACAATGGCAATAAATGAAACTGAATGGAAGGAAATCACCTCCTCAAATGGCATAAATCACAGCAATGAATTTTTTATAACAAAAATCAAAGAGGCTATTGCAGCATTTTTAAAAGCAAGTAACAGAAGAAAAATCAACTTACCGTGGTTCACCTCCGAATGTCTCCAACTAATGAAGACCAGAGATCAGCTTCTTAAAATATCTCTCAAAACAGGTTTAGCAACAGACAGACAAAAATTTACATCTGCCAGAAATAAGGTAACACAAACTCTGAGGAAGGCTAATGACATGGTTTATGACCCAGTGAAGAAACACAGACTCCAAATAGATACATTTAGGTTTATTCAGCGTGTAAGTGGATGTTGGTGTGTGTAAATGTAGGCAGGAACTGCAGGCAACAGAGCTGGACACCGTACGGCCTGGCAACCTGTGAGAGAAGATGGTGTGGGTTCTAGGTTCAGCACGACGGCTACAGCCAGGAGGACAGTGTCTTCTGCTGGGAGTGCAGCTCCTGCTGGTGAGTGTCTAGGGAGTGGAGGTGTCGTGGAGGAGAGGTAGGAATCTACTGCTAAAGGGGAGAGAGGAGAATCCACCGCCAGGGGACTCCACCTGTGCACAGGGGACTAGAAGACAAGGTGAGTGGATTGAATGGGCTTACGTGAGCAGCCGGAGTGATTCCCAGACGACGGTGGAGGCAGGCTTGGGTCTAAGACAACGACAGGCTGTGGTAGAGCATAGAGAATGAAAGATGAAGCTCGTCTGGAGCACAGTGAGACATCTCCGCACTGCAGGCTTGGGCAGTGCGGTAAAAATAGGCCAGGGCGTAATGGAGAGCAGGTGTGCACGCAGCTGGAGATAATGAGCAGAGCAGACCATGACAGTACTCCCCCCCAAAGAATGCCTCCTGGCGGTTGTTCCAGCCTAACTGGGTGCGCCCGATGGAACTCCCTGATGAGATCCTTATCCAACACGCAGGCAGGATGCACCCAGGATCTGGACTCTGGACTGTAGCGCTCCCAGTCCACCATGTATTGCAGGCCGTGACCCCGGCGCCAGACGTCCAGGATGGTGGTCACTCCCCACGCTGGGCTGCCGTCAATCATCCTCGGAGGAGGTGGAGACCTGGGAGGGGGACGCAGAGGGCTGGAACACATAGGTTTCACTTGGGAGATGTGGAAGGTGGGACATATGCGGAGGGAGGGGGGGAGAGCCAGCCGCACAGACACTGGGTTAATAATACGGGAGATAGCAAAGGGACCAATAAAGCGCTGCGCCATCTTCCTGCGCTCAGCCTTCAGATTGATGTTTTTAGTAGACAACCAAACCTGCTGACCCACCTGGTACGAAGGGGCTGGAGTTCTGCGGCGGTTGGCCACCAACGAATTGCGTTCCGCCGTGCGGCGCAGTGCAACCCGGGTTGCCCTCCACAGTCGGCGACAGCGTCTCAGGTGCACCCGAACTGATGGCACGGCGATGTTGCCCTCTTCTTCAGGAAATAAGGGAGGGGAATACTTGAGCGAGGCCTGGAAAGGAGACATACTTATGGCTGAAGAAACCGTGGCGTTGTGGGCATACTCGATCCATGGCAGATGCAAGCTCCAGGAAGCTGAGTTGTTTGAGGCCACACACTGCAGCACCGCTTCCAACTCCTGATTGGTCCATTCGCACTGGCCATTAGACTGAGGATGGTAACCAGACGACAGGCTCACCGTGGTCCCAAGGGCATTACAAAATGACCTCCAAACCTGGGAGATAAACTGGGGCCCCCGGTCAGAAACGATGTCCAGGGGGATCTCATGCAGCCTCACCACATGCTGAACCAGCAGGTCTGCCGTTTCCCTGGCCGTAGGCAGCCCTTGAAGGGGAACAAAATGGGCCGCCTTGGAGAACCTGTTCACTATGGTGAGCACAACAGTGTGGTTGTTGGAAGGAGGGAGGCCGGTGACGAAATCCATGTGTTATCTTACTGGATGACAGGCGAACTTAGAGGAATGGGCCCAGTGAATAACGTCACACTGGACGGCCAATGAAACAAACAGCTTACCCACTGGTCCCCTGCCCGGATCCATCTCAGCTTCTTGCGCCCTCCGGACCTTCTCCTTGATCCCCCATGAGAGGGTGTCCACAACACAAGAGGCAGGAAGGATGGGGTGATCCTCAGGATCCAAGGCATCAGTGGTGAATTGCCTGGAGAGGGCGTCCGGCTTGGTGTTTTTGGACCCGGGGCGGTACGTGATGGTAAAGTCAAAATGCCCAAAAAACAAAGACCAGCGGGCCTGGCGAGCATTCAGGTGCTTGGCCGTCCGAAGGTACTCCAGGTTCCTGTGGTCCGTCCAGACCACGAACGGCTGAGAGGACCCCTCCAGCCAATGGCGCCATTCCTCCAGCGGAAGTTTAACAGCCAAGAGCTCCCTGTCACCAATACTGTTATTGCGCTCCGCTGGGAACAGCCACCGGGAGAAGAAAGCACATGGTCAAACCTTACCATCCGCTGGGGAGCACTGGGACAGGATGGCACCCACTCCAGAATCCGAGGTGTCCATTTCCACCAGACACTGAAGAGCAGGATCGACCTGCACCAGGATGGGGGTCTTAGAGAACTGTTTCTTGAGGTCTGCGAATGCCGTAACCACCTCCTCAGTCCACTGAAAGGGTACCTTGGTTGAAGTGAGGCATGTCAGAAGAAGGGCCAGGCAGCTGTAGTTCTTGATGAAATGGCGGTAGAAATTTGCAAACCCCAGGAACTGCTGGAGCTGTTTCCTGGAGGAAGGGGTCGGCTACTCCACCACTGCCTTAATTTTGCCAGGGTCCGGGAGAATCTCCTTATGAGAAATGATAAACCCCAAAAAGGACGTCTTGGAGGCATGGAACTCGCATTTCTTGGCCTTGACATACAGTTGATTCTCCAACAGTCGCTGCAGCACTTGCCTCACATGCACCTGGTGTTCTTCTAGGGAACAGGAAAAGATTAGTATGTCATCCAGGTAGACAAATACAAATACACCCAGGAAGTCCCTCAACACATCATTAATAAGCCGCTGAAACACAGCAGGCACATTGGTTAGACCGAAGGGCATCACCAGATATTCAAAGTAACCACCGGGATCCTGAAACCCCGTCTTCCACTCATCTCCTTCGTGGATCCGCACCAGATGGTAGGCGTTGCAGAGATCCAGCTTGGTGAACCAAGACTCCCCCTGGAGAAGGTCAAACGTTGTGTTGAGCAAAGGAAGGGTGTATTTGTTTTTAATAGTGATGTTGTTCAGTTCCCTGAAATCAATACATGGTGTTAATGAGCCATCCTTCTTGCCAACAAAAAAGAATCCCGCCCCCACTGCCGAAGAGGACGGACGGATTATGCCAGAACTCAGTGATTCCTTAATATATGTCTCCATAGCTGCCTGGGGAGAGAGAGGCTGTATAGCCGGCTAGACGGAAGCGGAGCTCCAGGACGGCGGTAAATGGCACAATCATACAGCCGGTAGGGGGAAGGGACAGGGCCTGGGTCTTACTACAGATGACTCCAAGGTCATGATACTCTGGGGGGACTCTAAATAGGTCGGGAGGTGGGGTGGTGGGAGCCTCCAAGGGCATGAACGGTGAGCAAGCGGCTGATTGGAGACAGGCGCTGAGACAAAATGAACTCCAAGACTTAATACTACCTGTGCGCCAGTCAATTGAGGGATTATGGAGGTGCAACCAGGGAAAACCAAAGATGACTGGGGATGACAAAATTGGCAAAACGAAGAATTGTAACTCCTCCCGATGATTTCCTGAGATAATGACGGACACTGGGGCAGTTTGCTTGGACACAACGGCTATGGGAGCTTTCGACGGTGCAATCAGCCGTAGCGGAGACTTAAGAGGGGAACAGTGAAGCCCCAACCGGGTTGCCAGGTCCCTAGAAATAAAATTTTGCTCTGCCCCTGAGTCGATTAAGGCCTGTGTGGGAATTTCTTTATGTTTGTGTAGGAACTGAATGGGAAGAAGCAGTCTAGACAGGGGACTTGGCTGAGGTGAGTCTGTGAGTCCCCCTACTGCGACGCATGGACTCCCCCTTTTGGCTGAAGCTGACAAGATGCTACCTTATGCTCCTCGCTCCTGCAATAGAGGGACAACCCTAACTCACAGCGGTGTTGTTTCACCGCCAGAGACAACCTAGACTGTCCCACTACCATAGATTCTGGGGTCTCAGAGGAGTCAGAAGGTGGAAGGGCCAATAGGGAAGCTTGAGGGGTGTGATGGTACTGGGCACCTGAGTGACCATAAGACTTGCGTTCCACTGCTCGTTCCCTCAGCCTATTGTCTAAACTGATGGCTAAGGAAATTAGCTCAGACAGCCTAGTCGGCTTCTCTAAGGGAGCTAGCTTGTCCCAAAGGCTAGGGCTGAGGCTTCGGATAAAAATGCTACAGAAGGAAGCGTCCTCCCACCCCACCTCGGTAGCCGCTACCTGGAAATCAACAGTATAATCGGCCACAGCCTTGGTACCCTGTCTCAAATTTAGCAACCGAGAGGTAAGCACACTGTCCTGGTCCGAATGGTCAAACACCTCATTGAACTCCCCAATGAACTGGCCATAAGTTAAGCTGGTATAGTTAGCCCTAGCCATTACCACATAGGACTAAGCTAGCGCACGCCCATCCAACAAGATAACCATGTAGCCGATCTTACTATGGTCCGTTGTGAAATCCTCGGGCACCTGCTGGAAAACAACCTCGCATTGCATGACAAAGCCCTTAGCCTCTCCTAGTTTGTGGCTAAAGCGGTTTGGGGTAGGAACAGGAGTTAGCCGAGCAGGGGGTCCCTGTCTGAGTTGGTTAGCTGGCATGCTAGCGGGAGCTGAGGAACTACTGGGATCGGTAAAGCCTGGGGGAAAGCCTGAGAGTTAGTTAGCCGGTCTAACCGGTCAGTGACACAAGCAAATTGAGTCAGAATGGTTTGTTGCCGGTAACCCAATTGATCTACTCGGATCTCCATGTGATTTATTCGACACACCAAAACGCTGTCAGCTGGGTCGTTCTGGCAGAGATGTACTGACATGGTTTATGACCCAGTGACGAAACACAGACTCCAAATAGATACAATTAGGTTTATTCACCGTGTAAGTGGATGTTGGTGTGTATCAATGTAGGCAGGAACTGCAGGGAACAGAGCTGAACACCGTACGGCCTGGCAACCTGTGAGAGAAGATGGTGTGGGTTCCAGGTTCAGCACGATGGCTACGGCCAGGAGGACAGTATCTTCTGCTGGGAGTGCAGCTCCTGCTGGTGAGTGTCTAGGGAGTGGAGGTGTCGTGGAGGAGAGGTAGGAATCTGCTGCCAAAGGGGAGAGAGGAGAATATGCCACCACGGGACTTCGCCTGTGCACAGGGGACTAGAAGACAAGGTGAGTGGATTGAATGGGCTTACGTGAGCAGCCGGAGTGATTCCCAGAAGACGGTGGAGACAGGCTTGGGTCTAAGACAACGACAGGCTGTGGTAGAGCGTAGAGAATGGCAGATGAAGCTCGTCTGGAGCGCAGCGAGACATCTCGGCTCTGCAGGCTTGGGCAGCGCTGTAGAAATAGGCCAGGGCATAATGGAGAGCAGGTGTGTGCGCAGCTGGAGATAATGAGCAGAGCAGACCATGACAGCTAAGGCAAACTTTTTTATAACCCTTATTGAAAATGCAAATGGAAATGGCAAAAAAAAATTGAAATAATGTTAACAAATTGACAAATTAACAGAACAAAAAAGATGACGGAGACATGGAACTTAATATTAATAACAAATTGGTACAGAATCCCACGGTCATTGCTACAGAGTTTAACAACTTTTTCATAAACTATGTGCTAGAAATATCCAACTCATTTAATCCACCTGATCATAATTCTAGTTCTGATAACCCCTCAATGAGTATTTTATATATTAGAAATAACTCAAATGAAGTCACAAATATCATCAGCTTATTGAATAGCTCAAAAGCAACAGATGAACATAGTCTTAACACCAATTTTTTCAAAGAAAATAAAGAATCTTTCATTTGTCCAGTTACTCGGTTAATCAATCTGTCAATCAAACATGCTGTCAACTGCTTGGAAGGTAGGAGTGGTCAGACTAATTTTCAAAATGGGGATTAAAACTGATATAAACAACTACAGACCAATCAGCATTTTACCGGTTGTCTCCAAATTAGGGATGCAAGTTGTCGATTAATTCATTAATTGATAATTGATTCATCTTATTTATCAATTAACAATTAACTGATAAGCGGCATTTTTCCTGAGAATCTGAATTTCCCTTGGTACAATAAGGTCTATCTTTAACATATAAAAAGTTGCTGTTTTTCATATACTGAATAAACCATGAATATTAAATTCCTCAATGATTTATTGTACCATTTGCATTTTTTTTACTACAGACAATGGCATTTTTTGTAGTTTAACAAATTTTGCACTGTGTAGTGTGTACTATGTGCTGGTACATCTCAGTAAATTACAAATGTCATGGTTTTTTATTTATTTTAAAAACTACTACCAATATCATAAAATTTATCTTTTTTGGTTATATTAAAAAACTTTCACTTTCCAATTTACTGAGATGCACTGGTAGACTGTTTAAACAGGAAAATAAATTGTGAGCTGCTTCATCTGTTGCATGGTAAACATTATAACAGTACCCCAGAAATCCAGGAAAACCCAGTACGATCTGGGTTCCCTCTGTTGTCTGTTACCTTAGAGGCAACTTGAGTCCGGTCTGCTTTCCTGTCCAGCAGCAGGTTGAAGGGAGGCAACGGGGATGCAGTGGTGTGAAAAAGTGTTTGCCCCCTTGCTGATTTCTCATTTTTTTGTATGTCACAATTAAATGTTTCAGATCAGAAAACAAATTTAAATATTAGACAAAGATAACACAAGTAAGCACAAAATGCAGTTTTTAAATGAAGGTGTTTATTATAAAGGGTAAAAAAAAAAATCCAAACCTGCATGACTCTGTGAAAAAGCGATTGCCCCCTTCTGTTAAAACATAAATTAACTGTGGTTTATCACATCTTTTCAAAGCTGAGTTCAATTTCTCTAGCTACACCCAGGCCTGATTACTGTCACACCTGTTCTCAATCAAGAAACCACTTAAATAGGACCTGCCTGACAAAGTGAGGTAGACCAAAAGATCCTCAAAAACTAGACATCATGCTGCGATGCAAAGAAATTCAGGAACAAATAAGAAACAAAGTAACTGAGACCTATCCATCTGAAAAAGGTTATAAAGCCATTTCTAAAGCTTTGGGACTCCAGCGAACCACAGTGAGAGCCATTATCCACAAATGGCAAAAACATGGAACAATGGTGGGCCTTCCCAGGAGTGGCCAACCAACCAAAATTACCCCAAGAGTGCAGCAATGATTCATCCAAGAGGTCACAAAAGACCCTACAACAACATCCAAAGAACTGCAGGCCTCACTTACCTCAGTTAAGGTCAGTGTTCCTGACTCCACGATAAGAAAGAGACTGGCCAAAAATGGCCTGCATGGCAGAGTTCCAAGACAAAAACTACTGCTGAGCAAAAACAACAAAGGTTCGTCTCAGTTGTGCCAGAAAACATCTTGATGATCCCCAAGACTTTTGGGAAAATACTCTGTGGACTGACGAGACAAAAGTTGAACTTTTTGGAAGGTGTGTGTCCCATTACATCTGGCATAAAAGTAACACAGCATTTCAGAAAAGGAACATCATACCAACAGTAAAATATGGTGGTGGTAGTGTAATGGTCTGTGGCTGTTTTGCTGTTTTAGGACCTGGAAGACTTGCTGTGGTAAAAGGAACCATGAATTCTGCTGTCTACCAAAAAATCCTGAAGGAGAATGTCCGGCCATCTGTTCGTGACCTCAAGCTGAAGTGCACTTGGGTTCTGCAGCAGGACAATGATCCCAAACACACCAGCAAGTCCACCTCTGAATGGCTAAAGAAAAACAAAATGAAGATTTTGGAGTGGCCTAGTCAAAGTCCTGACCTGAATCCGTTTGAGATGCTGTGGCATGACCTTTAAAAGGCGGTTCATTCTCGAAAACCCTCCAATGTGGCTGAATTACAACAATTCTGCAAAAATGAGTAGGCCAAAATTCCTCCACAGCACTGTAAAAGACTCATTTCCAGTTATCGCAAATGCTTGATTGCAGTTGTTGCTGCTAAGGGTGGCCCAACCAGTTATTAGGTTTAGGGGGCAATCACTTTTTCACACAGGGTGATGTAGGTTTGGATTTTTTCCCTTAATAATAAACACCTTCATTTAAAAACTGCATTTTGTGTTTACTTGTGTTATCTTTGTCTAATATTTAATTTGTTTGATGATCTGAAACATTTTAGTGTGACAAACATACAAAAAAATGAGAAATCAGGAAGGGGGAAACACTATTTCACACCACTATATGTTTTTGCGCTCGTGTAGCCTGCTGCAGTCTGTTTCTCCACCCTGTTGATTTGAGCGGTGGACACTGGAACGTGCCATTGGAACTTGTGGCTCTCCGCAGTGTTGCCAACTCCTCAATAAGGAAAGTAGCTATTGGCTGTCCTATAGTCGCTAGAAGTCGCTAAATGACATCATCACTTAATTTGCATAATTGGCCCTGTGTATGAAATTGTAATGGATGCTGCAGGAGAAAGGAATAATATTGAGGGAAAGACAGAAAGTAAGTAAAAACAGCTTAAATGTGTTTAGCACTACAAATGAACTTATGTCGATTCTTGTTTTTTTTTATTGTCACAATTTCAACGCTCCTCCTTTATCCATTCTTGGGAGTGGCAAAAGTGGCCAAAAGGAGGTACTCTGGCGGAGTTACTTAAGTTTTTTAAACAAAATTTTACAACATTCACGATGAGCCAGTGGCAGCTTTGCGCATGTGCCATTGATTTTCAGTCTGGATGCAGATGGGTGAATACCTCCTGCTCTGACTGCAGCTGAGAGAGACTGCCGCTTGAGGACTGGGCCACCTGTGAGTGGTTTGGGACAGGGGAGGGGCCCATGGCAGCACTCGCTGCTCGTTGAGAAGCGTAAGAACGATATGTACTGTACTTTCATGCCAGAGTCTCCTAAAGTCTTCAATTACACCAGAAAAAGTTGCTAGATTTGTCACGAGTCACTTTTTAGAAAAAAAAAAGTTGCTAGCGGGGTCTGAATTCTCACTAAATATAGCAACAAAGTCACTAAGTTGGCAACACTGTGTGAGTGTTTTGGGATGGGGAGAGGCTTACGGTAGCACCCCCTGCTTGGTGAGGACAGTAACTGCAGAGCAATCGTGCTTTAATGTCAGAGTCTTCAAAACACCAGAAAAGTCTCAGATAACACCAGAAAAATTCACTAGATTTGTCGTTAGTCGCTTTGACAAAAAAAAGTTGCCAAAAGGATTTGAAAAGTTGCCAGGTTTAGCAAGAAAGTCACCAAGTTGGCAACACTGGCTCTCCAACGTAACCTGGAAGGGCGAGTTTTTTCACTGCACAGCACATGCGCTCTGGGGGTTTGGCATCTTATTCTGCTTTTGGTTGAAATGCGGCAGTGGGTAACTGCATGCGCCCCTGCCTGGACACCAAAGCCACTGCATTTCATAGAATAAGCTCCCATTGAAAAGGACTGCTGTGTTATCAGTTAAGTGACAAGTAATTTAATTTAGTCAACTAAATTGCTATTGACAATTAATCGAAAGTCAATTCATCATTAACATCCCTGTGATATATAGTATATTTTACAGTGAAGTATAAGATGGTGATGCGCACCTCCGGTGACGTCACCACTCTGCCCTATATAAGGCCGGGGTTGGCGATCTTGCTTTCGCTTGTCTCGCCTGTGCCTTGGCCGGGGCCCTGTCTGTGGCCGCCATATCCAGTGAGTTCAATAAAGCTGTGTTCCACAAGTCACCTCGCCTCATCTATGAACCAGGGTAATTTCAGACATAACATTGGCGATGTCGGATTAAACCATGGAGGCGTGCATAACTCCTATTCGTCCTTTTCTCCAGGTGCCAGGGGACCCACTGGTGCCCTGGCCTAGGTGGCTCAAAGCCTTCCAGAACTATTTTGCCGGGTTGGGTCTCAGGGAGCTCGATAAGCTTCAGGCCCAGGCACTTCTGGTTCACAATTTAGACATAGAGGGCCAGCAAATTCTGCGAACGCTTGGTGCTGCAGACACCTATGAAGAGGTAGCAGTGCTGCTAGCTTGCCACTTCCACACCCCAGATAATGTGACGGTTCAAAGGATCCGTTTTCAGCAGCGACATCAATGGGTAGGTGAACCCGTCCGGCAATTTGTCGCCGACTTGAGGCAGCTAGCTTGCGAGTGCCGTTTTGGAGCACTGGAAGAAGAAATGATTCATGACCAGCTGACGGAACATACTTGTAGTGCCGCATTGCGATCTAGGCTACTCACGGCGTCTAAGGACCTCACGTTAGCCAGAGCCATCCAGCAAGGTCTCCAAATGGAAACCACAGGCAAGCTAGCTCCGGAGCTAACTGGACGCCAGTCAAAGCAGCCGCTGGAGCCTCTTGTCGCGACAAATGTTACAGACACAGATAGTGAAGATAGCTTGGACGATGAAGCTGTGGAAACCAATGCCACCAGGCAGGGATTTGCCCCAGGGAAATTCCTTTGCATCGGTTGTGGGTCTGCTAAGCACTAAAATAAGGCTAAGGACTGTCCAGTGAGAAGCGCACATTGTAACAGATGTGGTCACTTGAACCATTTTGCCAGGGTGTGCCATGAAGTTAAGCAGGAAAGACCATGGGATAAATCACTCAGCCCACCCCCGACAACCATCCACATGGTGTCCCCCAACACGAATGGGCACACATTTTGCACAGTGGGGTTGGACGACGTGGAGCTGCCACTGTTGATCGACACGGGGGCAGAGGGGTTGTAGCTGAATTGGGCCACGGTGAAGAAGTTTTTTCCCCACCACAGGATTAAAGCTAATCCAGCGCCATTGTACAGTTATGGAGTTGGAACGCTGGACACAGTTGGGAATTTGGAATTGACTGTTTGGTACAAGTCTGCGACGGTGACAGGCTTCACGTTCCATGTGACAGCATGGGGCAATAATATCATGGGCTGTGATTTATTTTATGAACTGGGTTTCACCATTAAAGATGACACAGGGTCTGCGAATACGACGGCGCATACTACAACAGCCTTAGAAGACGTTGGGACAAGACTGAGAAGCACGGAGGATCAGTGTGCTTAACAACAACGTCTCAAGCCGAGCCAGGTCCCGTTGAGGGTCCTGGATTGGGTTTGGAGTTGAGATGAGGAACGTCCGCGGCAAAGATGGGCCAAACGACAACCTGAGGAGCATCGGGACAGTCTGTGCATAGTGGACAAACTGGGCGCAGCGCACTTCAGGCTGTCTGACAGCTCGGTGTGACATGCAAATCGGCTTCGGCGAGTCCGGGAGAAGACTCCAGGAGACAAGGCTGGACGTGGGACGAGGTCGATGGTGAGGAGGAGCAGCTTCAGCATCCAGAGGGTCAGCCATCACCCTGGGGACCGGCAGTTTCCAGTGGCGCATCTGCTGAGAGGGTGCCCTGGGACCTCATGCCAATTCTATCCTTTTACCCAAAGAACTGAGCTGTAAATAGTATATATTAAAGTTCTGGTGTTAATAGAAATGTTATATATGGGATTATTTTGTGTTTTCTTTACTTTAGGAACACAGAGCACAATTTTAGTTTATTAATGAACTTTGCTTTATTTTCACAGGTGGCAGAATAATCCACCATGCCTTGTGGGCAGGATGGCAGTCCACCCATCCTCCCTATTTTAGTTTCTGTTGTATGAATGTGTTAGGCCATTTAGAGACAGCAGTGTTCATTTGTTAGTGTGTGATTCAGGTAACAAATTGGGGACGGTCTTAATTGAATTAGTAGTTTTAGACCTTTTCAAGGAGCGGGGTGTGTGATATATATATTTTACTGTGAAGTGTAAGATGGTGACATCACCCCTCCGCCCTATATAAGGCTGGGGTCAGCAATCTTGCTTCCTCTTGTCTCACCTTTGCCTTGGCCAGGGCCCTGTCTGTGGCCGCCATATCCAGTGAGTTCAATAAAGCTGTGTTCCACAAGTCACCTCGCCTCATCTGTGAACCAGGGTAATTTTAGACATAACAATCCCCACTCCAAAATAATTGAAAAATGGGTGGCCACACTATTTTGTGAACATCTGAATAATGGGAACATCCCCCTGCATCACGAACAGCTTGGGTTCTGTGCCCACCACTCAACAGAGTCTGCAATAAGCTTGTTTTCAGAGAAAACTAAATCTTTTTTAAATAAGTGCAATTGTGTAGGTGCTGTGTTTTTAGATCTGAAGAAGGCATTTGACACCGTTGACCACAACATCCTTTTAACCAAACTTACTTAGTTTAATTTTTCAGAACACGCTATCAAATGGATGAAATCCTATTTAACCAACGGACAGCAATGTGTAATGGTCAACAGTGTCAAATCGCCATATTTGAAATGTCAAATGGGTGTCCCATAAGGCTCCATACTTGGAATGAAATGGATTTTTATTTATTTATTTACTTCTTTTTCCTTTTATTTTATTGTTTTTATTGACTGTAGTTTCTACTCATGCTGAGTTTTATATACTGTTTTTGTTAGTGCCCTGCTCCTTCCTTTTACATTTTCATGTGCATTCTTGTTGTACAGCACTTTGTGTAGCAAGTGTTGCTTTTTAAAATGCTTTATAAATAAACTTGATTGATTGATTGATTGATTGATTGATTGATTGATTGATTGATTGATTGATTGGACCAATATTATTCTCCGTATACATAAATGATTTATCAAATGCATGCAGAAACATTCATATACAAATGTATGCAGATGACACGGTAATATTCAGACCTGCAAAAAACACACAAGAAGCCGCCTGTATTCTTACAACAATGATGACCCAAATCTATGACTGGCTCAATAATTCATGTCTCCTACTAAACACTTAAGCAACTGTTTGCATGATGTTCACCAAACAACGATCAAATATTACAAACTCAAACATTTTCTTAAAAGGGGAGGAGCTGCAACTAGTCGAGGAATTTAAGTACCTCGGTGTGATTCTAGATTCCTCATTAACCTTTAAAAAGCACATCAAAAAAATCTCAAACATAATCAAATTCAATCTAAGAAATTTTAAACAAATTAGACAATCGCTAACAATTAGTGTGGCCAAAATGTTCCTGCATGCAATGACACAGGGTTACAAAAATAATTTTTTTGGAAGTTGTCTGTGTTTTTTCAACTGATTTAAGACAATTTTGTAACGCTGAATCCGAAAATGACATCCGTTTCTCTCGTCAGGTCAGGTTTTTATGCTGTTGATTTTTAAAAAGTCTGATCTTCTGACTAAATCAATTACATTTTTGTGACATTATTGGTTGATTTTTGTGAATATTTCTCATCTGAAATAGATTTTTAAGAGAAAAAATCATTTTCTAACACAATTTATTGATTAAATGCTACAAACTTCGATTACTGTAACTTTAATAGTAGACATTGATAAAGGTAAGTACATGTAAATTGAATGTTACATCACCATTGTTCAAAATTCAGAGCTTCAACTTCCATTTATTCGAACCTCGAACCTCTAGAAGGGATGTCTCTCTTCAGAGTCCAACAGTAATCAGCCATCATGACAATTTATGACATTATGTCATAAATTGGCGTATGCAAACTCTTCAGAGTTTGAGAAATTTCAAGAAATAAAAAAGAGTTTTGCATCATATAAAGCAAAAATACCCGTACATGTAAACAAAAACGTAAAAAAAAAGTGGCCATAGTTCAAAAAGTTGACCTGATTGAGCAAAACCAATGTGATTTTTTGATTCAGCACATTAAAATTGTCCTAAATCAGCTAAAAAAAAACTTAGACAATAAATTTGGTGTTGACCAGTGTGATCTTTCACACATCGATTACTGTTTCACCAACTGGTCACTCACTGGTGTAACAATAATCAAACCCACTGACTCTTTATACAAAAAAGCCATAAAAATCTTTGAAAAGAAAGATCCCACATATCATTGTTGTCACATTTACAAGAAATACAATCTTCTGTCTTTTGAAAATTATAAAACTCTCAAATTTGCCTGTTCAATCTACAAAATATTAAATGGCTATGCACCACCGCCCCTGGGAGAATGTTAAACTGAGGACTGTCACCGGTACAACCACCAGAGCAATCACTAGAGGAGACTGTGAGGTCCCCCACAGACGCACCACATTTGCCCAATCTGTGCTATCAGTGAGGGGCACCAAGATCTGGAATAACATACCACCTACAATTAGAGAACGTACCACACTAAACACTTTTAAGACTCATTGTAAAAATTGGCTTTTAAACAACCAAAACTGTACCAATAACTAGTGGTTGCTCTGTGGCATGCGCATATATATGTGTGTCCGTGTGTCACACACATATGCCCTGCCTCTTGTTTGTTGCTGTTGTTTGTTGTTGCTGTGAGGTGCTCTGGTGCATGTGTGTGTACACATACACACTACTTCACTAGTGTGACATTTGAATGCTTTGTTTCGTAACACCTTAACTCTTGCACTTTTGCATATCCAATTTGTACAGTTTTATTGTAGTTGTTCTTCTCATGTATGATTGTTTGCTTGTGTGTTTCTGTGACCCGCCGGGGGACTACAGATGCAAATTAGCAGTATAGCTAAATCTGTCATACTTACATTTGTATCAATGTTCATTAGTATCTAATGTCCCTTTCAAATAAACATTAAACTAAACTAGTTTCAGCAATGGTTGCTGCCTCAGACTACACATTTCTGTTTATTTCATATGAGACTTACTGGGGACTGATAGACAGATAGTCCAGCGGAACGCTGTGACGCTCGCCTGGTTGCACTCCATTAATATGGAAGGGACAGATCCTGGAGGAGGCGTGGGAACTAGATGGACATGCAGCGTGACTATCTCCAGCAGCTGTGGACATCAGCCTGTCCAGGTTCAGGTCTCCCTTCAGCGCCGCTCTGTGCTTGTTCATGCATCATGGCCCCACTTTAGCTTTTACTCTGTGATGCTCTGCTCCTCTTTTCCATGACAGAACACTGGTCAGAGCAGGTGGGGGAGGGGCCATTATGCGTTTGGAGGGAGAGAAGGGAGGAGGGTGGAGAAGGGTTTGATTGCGCTGCAGACAGGGAGAGATGGGTCCTGCCTGTAGAGGGCGCCCATTTACCACAAATGACCTGAACACAATAAACATTAATCTTTTTTTTTTTTTTGGCTCATTCTCGTGGTGCTCCCTAGAAAATGCCACCCTGGGCAACCACCCATGTGGCCCATATCAAAAATTGCCACTCCATGAGACCTCTCTCATCAGGAGTTGGGAGAAAGATTGGCTGCAGCTGACTGATAGCCCACATCTGTGGGAAATCACTGGTCCCGAGCAATATAAGCGTCAGTCTGGAGCTGCTCTGTGCAGGACTGTCTCGTGGTAAACCCTGTCCTCACGTCTGCTGTGAACTAAGAAAATCTAAGTTCTTTGACTCCTGCTCGCCCTTTGCTCTGCTCTCCTGCCCCTTGGAAATGCTATCTGTCCATCAGTCTGCTGACAATCCTCTTTTAGTCCAGCACACTCACCAAGTAGTGGAAAAGGGACTCAAGTAAGGAACTTTACTCACTCAACTCAACTACAAAACAGACCCTTGCCTTGCCTTGTATGCATCATGACAGAGATGAAATAGACAGGTTTTGTTTGATCTGAACCAAGCCCACCTTTTTATTTTGTTTTCCTCCAGACAAAATTTCAGCTCTTTGGTCCTTTCTGTGGTCCAGGGGAGGTTTCACACATGTAACTGTGGTTGAATCAAACTCTAGATCGAAAGTCCACATTAAAGGTGTGAAAGACCCCTAAAACTGTGAAAAAGGAGAAAGAAAGAGGTGACACTGTGAATATTAATACCTGCACTGGAAAGAGTTTTATTTCTCTAGATGCATGTTTTCACTTAATGTTTAGCAGGAAGCTGGGAATTTGGATTAGTTAATTTATCGAAATTGCAAATGTCCTCTCATGTGACACTAAATATGTTTTCATTTTGGTGTGTCATGGTTTCAAAAGCTTGTGTGATCTTAATTCAACTGCAAGTCATCTATTTTTCAGTGTGAAAAAGCATCTTTAAAAAAATAACATCACTGTACCACTCCAATTCCATCAAAATAAGAGAAAAAGTGTTTTGTCTTAAGTATTATTCCAGCTAGTCTTTGTGACTGATGCTTGTTTTTTTCACACAGAGTTACAGATCCAATCCCAAACATGAACTAAGATACAATAGAATTCATTGAAGCTTTTGTCTCTTAATTTAATTTCATTTTTTTTAACCAAACTTGCATTTTTTAAATTAAAGCTTTTAGTTATTTTAACCCAAAGAAGTCAGTGGAAAAACTTTCATCAAAACCTAAACTTGAGTATCATTTTTTAAAATTTCTTAAGGTATATTGTTAAAAAAAAAAAAGATATCTGTCAACATTACAGGACCTTAGAACAGCAGTTAAGGCATCACTTTAAATGATTTTTTTTTAAAAATGTATCTGTAAACAACAGCAGCTATTCCAGTTTTTAAGCTGAATGATATCTCCATAAAAGAGGACCGTCTTAGAGGTCACGGAGGTTCATTGTCAAGAAAGAAGGATGAAAAGAAGGAGAGAAAAACAGACAACAACAGGGCACGGAGACACCGGGGTGGACAAAAACCTCATCAAAAAGTGTCGAAAAAAGATGCACAAAGTTTAAAAACAGTTTTATGAAGAAAAGAGGCAGAAAGGGAGACAGACGGGGGAGGAAGGGGTGGAGGCAGGGTTGAGGGCCCTGCATGAAAACAACAAAAAGTTTAAAAGAAAAAGCTCAAACTTTACCACAGAAGAGCTGATTGCATGTTCAGATCTTTAGCACGGGTCAAAACACAAACACACTCATCTATGCGTGCACTCCAAACAGGGCTATTCTGAGAGATAATGTCTTCACCAGTGCAGAGGCCACTTTGGACTTTGGTCCTGCGGCCGGGCAGTTCAGAAGCCGCAAGCTATGATAGCTGCTAGCTGGAGATGCATGGAAAAAAAAAAATGCATTTCAGACAATCACTGCACAAGTGTCAATAATCACATTTTATTATCTTGGAGTTGGAACTGTATTTTTTGGGGTCTAACCCACTTAGGATATGTTTTTTGCAGTTAGATAACTTATGTTGAACTGTATAATCAGAGGAGTTATTGTCTAATTTAACCTTGTTGGATTTTCTTTCCCCCTTTGTTATATTATTCTGTTTCTTTTTTTAATCTTTACTTTAGTCTATCCGAAATAAAGATTCATTCATTCATTCATTCATGTTTAGTTTGTTTGAAAGGGAACCTAGGGCTTATAGGTCACATGACTAAGTAAGTACTTAACTGTTGGGGACTCGATTTTGAACAAGACTGAACTTATGAGCTAAAATTAAATCAGTTTTATTTGGACACATACTACTCCAACTAAAACATAAGAACAGGGTCTCAGTTTTTCAAATCAGAAATCATCCAAATATACTATTTTTCCTCTCATAAGGGTGGTACTGTATCAGGTCATGCTGACTACTTACTATGACATTTGTGCTGCATTTCCAGTTTGTTTGTTGACTTCTTTTTCTCATTACATGCACAATTATAGGTACTTGAAATTAGAGTGAGAGGAAGGCTTTCCCACTATTAAGCTGGGTTCATGCTGTACGTACCGCTCTGCACGTATGTGCAACCGGAAACCTTGTGTGATGAAATTTACATCATCGTCTCCAGTCTGCTAGTGTACGCAGGGATCTACTGCGGATGACTGTGTGCAGCCCAGATTTTATGACCGCGCGGCCTGCCCGTGACCTGAACACTTTGACAGAGCATGTGCAAGACTGAAAGTCCCATTCATAAGGTGGCGCTACCAACACAGCATACAAAGATAAAGTAGATGAGGAAGACAATGAGGAGGCGGAAGACGAGAATAAACATACATGAATCCTTTTGCAGCAGCAGCAGCTTGAGCAGAGAAGGGCACTGGAAAATGGCAATTCCTCCTTTTCCTTAAAACAACGCCATTGTTGTTGCTCCAAAAAAAAATGTGTATCACTCTCGTGTTTATAGTTGGTGAACAAACTGGCGTGTTAGCACATTTGCACTACCCATAGGGCTGGTGCGAAGCTACAAATAACAGTTGTGCGCATCCATCAACTGCTTGGCCTAGTAGACAAAACAAGTGAGCAAGTACAATGCCATGTGTGCACCGGGCTTGTCCAAAGAGCACGCGGATCAAAGCGGGCCAGAGGAGAAATGCAGCATGAATAAGGTTTGAGGATAATGTGAGGGAGATGGTTAGGGATAGGGTTAACGGGGCTCAGTTTTCAGCTGCACCTCACCCTCCACCATCTCACCCCATGTACTTACTTTTTAAAAGCACTAGAGGTCACTTTTTTCAAACACATAATAATGTGAAATTCCTGCTTGTAAAAACTATGATCATTTTTCTGTTAGAAGACAGTCTCTGTGTTCTTTGTCACAGTGGACTTATTGCAATATTCATGTATAAGTTAAGAAATGGGGGGATTTTATACATTTGATGGTTATTTTATTTGTGAGGCTGCATCTCTATTTAAAAACATGCCAGCTGAATTGTACTTGATACTTCAACTTTATTTATAAGATAAGATAAGATAAGATAAGCCTTTATTAGTCCCACAACGGGGAAATTCCAGGATTGCAACAGCACAGGGATAGCAACACTCAGAGCAACAATCAGAAGGCAAGAAAAAAAAAAAAAAAAACAAGCAAGCAAGAGCAGCTAATAAACATATGTACGTATTACTATAAAATATATATATATACACACACACACAGACACACAGTGCAGAGCATTGTAGCTGGATGGAATAAATATATGAATATATGAACACACAGTGCAGAGCATTGTAGCTAGATGGAATAAATATGTAAATATATAAACACCCACAGTACGGAGCATTGCAGCTAGGTGGAATAAATATGCAAGTATATAAACACACACAGTGCGGAGCAATGTAGCTAGATGGAATAATATGTAGATATATAAATATATAAACACCCACAGTACGGAGCATTGTAGCTAGATGGAATAAATATGCAAATATATAAACACACACAGTGCAGAGCATTGTTGCTAGATGGAATGAAACAGCATAACCGTCTACTTAGTTATCCTACATGGTATGATTATGTGCCCATACATATTCTCACCCTCCATAGCGACCGGTATGTTCCTAGTTGTATGCCGGAGAGGACCATTGTGTAAGTCTATTGCATCTTTTGCATTCAAAAAACTATTAGTTTGTTACGTCTTTTTGCTATCTCTGCGAGCAGCCCTGCTTAGGTTGTACAGTCTGACAGCCGTTGGTAGGAAGGACCTACGAAACCTCTCGGTTGTGCACCTGGGATGATGTAGTCTGCTGCTAAATGAGCTCCTCAGTGCATTCAGTATGTCCTGCATAGGGTGGAACTCGGACTCCAGCAGAGATGACAGTTTAGCCACCGTCCTTCTCTCTCCTATCTCCTCCATCGGATCAAGGCGCTGCCCCAGGACAGAGCTAGCTTTCTTAATCAGTTTGTTCAGTCTCTTCCTATCGGCTGCAGTAATGCCACTGCCCCAGCAGACCACTCCAAAAGTGATGGCTGATGCCACCACCGTGTCATAGAATGACTTCAGCAGCGCCCCTTGTACACCAAAAGACCTGAGTCTCCTCAGCAGGAACAGCCTGCGCTGTCCCTTCTTGTAGAGTGCATCAGTATTGTGTGACCAGTCTAGTTTATTGTTCAGATGAATACCCAGGTACTTATAGGATGTCACCATCTCGATGTCTGTTCCCTGTATATTTACTGGTACTGTGAGGGGCTGCCCATGCCTGCGGCAGTCCACCACCAGCTCCTTAGTTTTCCTCGCGTTGATCTGGAGGCAGTTCCGATGGCACCAGTCCACGAAGTCCTGGATAAGCCCTCTGTACTCAGCTTCATCTCCATTGGAGATGAGGCCAACGATCGCAGAGTCATCAGAGAACTTCTGTAGATGGCAGTGTGTTGTGTTGTGTGAGAAGTCCGCAGTATAAAGAGTGAACAGGAAGGGAGCCAGCACCGTTCCCTGGGGGGCCCCCGTGCTACTGATGATCGTGTCGGACACACAGTCCCGGGTTCTCACAAACTGAGGCCGGTTCGTGAGGTAGTCCAGGATCCATGATGACAGGTGCTGGTCCACCCCTGCGCGCAGCAGCTTGTCCTTCAGGATCATCGGTTGGATGGTGTTGAAAGCACTGGAGAAGTCAAAGAACATGATCCTCACCATATTCCCGGGCTTCTCCAGGTGGGACAGAGAATGGTGAAGGAGGAAGATCACCGCATCCTCCACCCCAATGCCATGCTGGTAGGCGAACTGGAGTGGATCCATCGCTGGTTCCACCAGGGGGCGGAGGTGAGCAAGGAGCAGTCTCTCCAGGGTCTTCATCAAGTGGGACGTCAAGGCCACCGGTCTGTAGCTGTTCAGGTCTTTGGGGTGGGAAGTTTTTGGTACAGGTACCACACAAGATGTTTTCCACAGCTGTGGTACCCTCCCCAGTTTCAGGCTCATGTTGAAGATATACGTCACAATCCCACACAGCTGGTCTGCACAGGACTTGAGGAGCTTTGCGCTGATGCCGTCCGGTCCCGGCGCCTTCCTCGCCTTGATCTTCCTCAGCTCCGTCCTCACCTGGGTCCTGGTCAGGGTCAGGATGGGGGGCTGTGTGTTGGGAGTGGGGGGGTGTTGGTAGAGTGGGGAGTGGGCAGCAGGACTTGATTTCTTTAGAGGCAGCAGTGGTTGTTGTGCAGTCAGGGGGGAGGGCGGTTGGTCAAATCTATTGAAAAACAGATTCAGGTTGTTCGCCCACTCCCTGCCCCCTGTGGCCTGGGGGGAGGTATTCTGGAGCCCCGAGATGGTTTTGAGGTTTCTCCAGACCCCGCTGATGTCGCTCTGTTGCAGCTTGTCGCGCCATTTCACAACAACTGTAGGGGAAACCCCCACAATTGCAGAAAGACCCCAGCAATCAGGCGATCCCCTGTGAGCAAGCGCTTGGCGACGGTGGAGAGGAAAAACTCCCTTTTAACAGGAAGAAACCTCCAGCAGAACCAGGCTCAGGAAGGGGCAGTCATCTGCTGCAACTGGCTGGGGGGTGAGGGAATAGAGAAGATGAAAAGAACAGACATGTAGAGAGCAAACAGCATGATAGGGACTCAATCTATGGGAGAGAACAAACAGATGTTAATGACGAGAAAAAAAAAAAATCATTGTGAGTGAAGAAAGGAGTGAAGCCCAGTGCATTATTGGAGGTCCCCCGGCTGTCTAAACCTATTAGCAGCATAACTAAGGGAGGGTTCAGAGACACATGATCCCTCCCTAATTGTAGGCTGTATCAAAAAGGAAGGTTTTAACCCTATTCTTAAAAACAGAGATCGAGTCTGACTCCCGAATTCCGATTGGCAGCTGGTTCCACAGGAGAGGAGCTTGATAACTGAAGGCTCTGCCTCCCATTGTACTTTTGGAGATTCTAGGTATTACAAGTAATCCTGCATTTTAGGAGTGTAGTGTTCTGTTAGGATAATAGGGTAGTATTAGATCTTTTAAATAAAAGGGGCCTGATTGTTTAGAGCTTTGAAAGTGAGAAGAAGGATTTTAAACTTAATTCTAAACTCTATGGGAAGCCAATGAAGAGAGGCCAGAACCGGAGAGATATGATCTTTCTTTCTAGTACCCGTTAAAACTCTTGCTGCAGCATTTTGGATCAACTGAAGACTTTTTAAAGATGTTTTAGGACAACCTGATAATAAAGAGTTACAATAATCTAATCTAGAGCTAACAAAAGCATGGATCAGTTTCTCAGCATCACTCTGAGACAAGATGAGGCAAGATTTGCCAAGATTTGTGTAATCTTGGCAATATTACACAAATGATAGAAGGCAGTCTTAGAAATGAATTTAATATGTGAATTGAAAAACAGATCTTGATCAAAAATAACTCCAAGGTTCCTCACAGAGCTATTAAGAGAAAGAGTAACCGCATCCAAACTAAAAGTTTGATTTGGAAAGGTATTTCTAAGGTTTTTTGGAACAACAAGAATGACTTCAGTCTTATCTGAATTTAATAGCAGGAAATTACAAGTCGTCCAAGCTTTGATTTCCTTAAGACAGGCTTCCAACTTGGCTAATTGATTACTATCATCTGGCTTCATTGACAGGTATAATTGTGTGTCATCTGCATAACAATGAAAATGTATACAGCGCTTTCTAAAAATGTTGTCCAACGGAAGCATATATAAACTAAAAAGAGTAGGGCCTAGCACAGATCCCTGTGGAACTCCATGACTGAGCTTTGAGTTGAAAGAAAACTCATTATTGACATGAACAAATTGGAACCTATCAGATAAATAAGATCTAAACCACTGCAACAAAGTTCCATTAAGTCCAACATAGTGTTCTAATCTATCAAGTAGAATATTATGATCGATAGTATCAAAAGCTGCACTAAGATCTAAAAGGACAAGTACAGAAACAAGTCCATTATCAGATGTGATCAGGAGGTCATTAGTGACCTTCACTAAGGCTGTTTCAGTACTATGATGGATTCTAAATCCAGATTGAAACTCTTCAAATAAACCATTTCCCTACAAGTGGTCAAGTAATTGCGTAGCAACAACTCTTTCTAAGATTTTTGAAATGAAAGGGAGATTAGAGCTTGGTCTATAGTTAGCTAAAATTTCTGGATCCAGCGTTGGATTTTTGAGTAAGGGTTTAATTACAGCAGTTTTAAAAGCCTGCAGTACATGGTCTAAAGTTAATGAAGAATTGATTATTTGAAGAATAAAGCTAACAATAAATGGGAAGACTTCTTTAAATAACCTGGTAGGAATAGGGTCTAAAAGACAAGTTGAAGGCTTGGATGAGGAAACTATTTTGTCTAACTCTAAAAGGTCAATTGGAGTAAACTCATCCAAACAAATATCAGTTGAAGGAGTTGTAGTAGTTACTGTATTTAAGTTAATGGTGGGAAGAATCTGACTGATTTTACCTCTGATAGATGAAATTTTATTATTGAAAAAGTTCATAAAGTCCTGACTAGTAAGCTCTAAGGGAATGCTAGGATTGACAGAGTCCTGACTCTTTGTCAGCCTGGCTACAGTGCTGAAAAGAAACCTGGGATTATTCTTGCTCTCTTCTATTAATGCGGAATAATAACTAGTTCTAGCTTTGCTAAGAGATTTTTTATAAATTAAAAGATGATTTCTCCAAGCTAAGTAGATTTAATCTAAATTGGTGGAGTGCCATTTTCTTTGTAATTGACGAGTCTTCTGTTTTAAGCTACGATTTTCTGTGTTGAACCAAGGAGTTAGAAATCTCTGATTAGACTTTTTCTTTTTTTAAAGGGGCCACCACGTCTAGAGTTTGATGCAGAGAAGCTGTAACACTATCTACCATGCTATCAAATACAGAAGGAGCAAGCTGTCTATAGCTTATTTCCGTTGTGTTGACACATGGCATAGAGGAAACAATCTGCATAAATTTGATAACATCATCTGAGAGGCATCTACTGTAGTAATATTTTTCTTTAGGAGCCAAATAGTCAAAAATAGTAAAATCAAAGGTTAACAGACAATGGTCTGACAGTGCAGGGTTATGAGGAGACACTACCAGATTTTCTATTTCTATGCCATATGTCAGAACAAGGTCTAACATATGGTGGAGATAATGGGTAGAATTTCTTACTTTCTGAGAAAACCCCATCAAGTCAAATATGGAATTAAATGCCATATTAAGATAAGATAAGATAAGATAAGCCTTTATTAGTCCCACAATGGGGAAATTCCAGGATTGCAACAGCACAGGGACAGCAACACTCAGAGCAACAATCAGAAGGCAAGAGAAAAACAAGAGCAGCGAGTATACATATGTACATATAAATATAAATATATATATATAGACACACAGTGCAGAACATTGTAGCTAGATGGAATAAATATATAAATATATAAACACACAGTGCGGAGCATTGTAGCTAGATGGAATAAATATATGAGTATATAAACATAGTGCAGAGTATTGTAGCTAGATGGAATGAATATGTGAATATATAAACACACAGTGTGGAGCATTGTAGCTAGATGGAAAAAATATGTAGATATATAAACACACACAGTGTGGAGCATTGTAGCTAGATGGAATAAATATGTAAATATATAAACACACACAGTGCGGAGCATTGTAGCTAGATGGAATAATAAATATGTAAATATATAAACACACAGCGTGGAGCATTGTTGCTAGATGGAATAAATATATAAATATATAAACACACACAGTGCGGAGCATTGTAGCTAGATAGAAATAAACAGCACAACCGTCTACTTAGTTATCCTACATGGTATGAATATGTACCCATACATATTCTCACCCTCCATAGCGACCGGTATTTTCCTAGTTGTATACCGGAGGGGACCATTGAGTAAGTCTATTGCATCTTTTGCATTCAATACTATTAGGTTGTCACGTCTTTTTTGCTATCTCTGCGAGCAGCCCTGCTTAGGTCGTACAGTCTGACAGCCGTAGGTAGGAAGGACCTGCAAAACCTCTCGGTTGTGCACCTAGGATGATGTAGTCTGCTGCTAAATGAGCTCCTCAGTGCATTCAGTACAGTGGGGCAAAAAAGTATTTAGTCAGCCACCAATTGTGCAAGTTCTCCCACTTAAAAGATGAGAGAGGTCTCCAATTTTCATCATAGGTATACCTCAAATATGAGAGACAAAATGAGTAAAAAAATCCAGAAAATCACATTGAAGGATTTTTAATGAATTAATTGGTAAATTCCTCAGTAAAATAAATATTTGGTCACCTACAAACAAGCAAGATTTCTGGCTCTCACAGACCTGTAACTTCTTCTTTTAGAGGCTCCTCTGTCCTCCACTCATTACCTGTATTAATGGCACCTGTTTGAACTCGTTATCAGTATAAAAGACACCTGTCCACAACCTCAAACAGTCAGACTCCAAACTCCACTATGGCCAAGACCAAAGAGCTGTCAAAGGACACCAGAAACAAAATTGTAGACCTGCACCGGGCTGGGAAGACTGAATCTGCAATAGGTAAGCAGCTTGGTGTGAAGAAATCAACTGTGGGAGCAATTATTAGAAAATGGAAGACATACAAGACCACTGATAATCTCCCTCGATCTGGGGCTCCACGCAAGATCTCACCCTGTGGGGTCAAAATTTTCACGAGAACGGTGAGCAAAAATCCCAGAACCACATGGGGGGACCTAGTGAATGACCTGCAGAGAGCTGGGACCAAAGTAACAAAGGCTACATCAGAAACACACTACGCTGCCAGGGACTCAAATCCTGCAGTGCCAGACGTGTTCCCCTGCTTAAGCCAGTACATGTTCAGGCCCGTCTGAAGTTTGCTAGAGAGCATTTGGATGATCCAGAAGAGGACTGGAAGAATGTCATATGGTCGGATGAAACCAAAATATAACTTTTTGGTAAAAACTCAACTTGTCGTGTTTGGAGGAGAAAGAACACCATTCCTACTGTGAAGCATGGGGGTGGAAACATCATACTTTGGGGCTGTTTTTCTGCAAAGGGACCAGGACGACTGATCCGTGTAAAGGAAAGAATGAATGGGGCCATGTATCGTGAGATTTTGAGTGAAAACCTCCTTCCACCAGCAAGGGCACTGAAGATGAAACGTGGCTGGGTCTTTCAGCATGACAATGATCCCAAACACATCACCCGGGCAACGAAGGAGTGGCTTCGTAAGAAGCATTTCAAGGTCCTGGAGTAGCCTAGCCAGTCTCCAGATCTCAACCCCATAGAAAATCTTTGGAGGGAGTTGAAAGTCTGTGTTGCCCAGCGACAGCTCCAAAACATCATTGCTCTAGAGGAGATCTGCATGGAGGAATGGGCCAAAATACCAGCAACAGTGTGTGAAAACCTTGTGAAGACTTACAGAAAACGTTTGACCTCTGTCATTGCCAACAAAAGGTATATAACAAAGTATTGAGATGAACTTTTGTTATTGACCAAATACTTATTTTACCGCAGAATTTACCAATTAATTCATTAAAAATCCTTCAATGTGATTTTCTGGATTTTTTTTCTTCTTATTTTGTCTCTCATAGTTGAGGTATACCTATGATGAAAATTGGAGACCTCTCTCATCTTTTAAGTGGGAGAACTTGCACAATTGGTGGCTGACTAAATACTTTTTTACTCCACCGTATGTCCTGCATATGGTGGAACTCGGACTCCAGCAGAGATGACAGTTTAGCCACCATCCTTCTCTCTCCCATCTCCTCCACTGGGTCAAGGCGCTGCCCCAGGACAGAACTAGCTTTATTGATCAGTTTGTTCAGTCTCTTCCTATCGGTTGCTGTAATGCCACTGCCCCAGCAGACCACTCCAAAAGTGATGGCTGATGCCACCACAGTGTCATAGAATGACTTCAGCAGCGCCCCTTGTACACCAAAAGACCTGAGTCTCCTCAGTAGGAACAGCCTGCGCTGTCCCTTCTTGTAGAGTGCGTCGGTATTGTGTGACCAGTCTAGTTTATTGTTCAGATGAACACCCAGGTACTTGTAGGATGTCACCATCTCGATGTCTGTTCCCTGTATATTTACTGGTGCTGTGAGGGGTTGTCCTTGCCTGTGGCAGTCCACCACCAGCTCCTTAGTTTTCCTCGCATTGATCTGGAGGCAGTTCCAATGGCACCAGTCCACAAAGTCCTGGATAAGCCCTCTGTACTCAGCTTCATCTCCGTTGGAGATGAGGCCAACGATCGCAGAGTCGTCAGAGAACTTCTGTAGATGGCAGTGTGTTGTGTTGTGTGAGAAGTCGGCAGTATAAAGGGTGAACAGGAAGGGAGCCAAAACCGTTCCCTGGGGGGCCCCCGTGCTACTGATGATCGTGTCGGATACACAGTCCCAGGTTCTCACAAACTGAGGGCGGTTTGTGAAGTAGTCCAGGATCCATGATGACAGGTGCTGGTCCACCCCTGCGCACAGCAGCTTGTCCTTCAGGATCATCGGTTGGATGGTGTTGAAAACACTGGAGAAGTCAAAGAACATGATCCTCACCGCATTCCTGGGCTTCTCCAGGTGGGACAGAGAATGGTGAAGGAGGAAGATCACCGCATCCTCCACCCCAATGCCATGCTGGTAGGCAAACTGGAGTGGATCCATCACTGGTCCCACCAGGCGGCGGAGGTGAGCAAGGAGCAGTCTCTCCAGGCAATCACTATCTACATCTACATGTATATTAAAGTTCCCTACTATAATTATTCTATCTCATTTCAGCACTAAATCAGCTAAGAATTCGGCAAATTTGGATAAAAACTCTGAGTAGGTTGATGGAGGATGATAAACTATGGCAAATAAAATTTGGTTTAGCCTAAAATTGCTAAAATTCCCAATACTGAGGACCAGATCCTCAAAGGAATTATAACATGTTTTTTGCTTTACGGTACATTAACTAGTAATTTGGAATGGTAAATTGTTGCTACTCCTCCTCCACGACCAGAACTTCTGGGATTTTGACAGTTTAAATAACCATAGGGAGTTGATTCGTTTAAACCAACATAATCCTCTTGCCCTATCCAAGTCTCTGTAAGAGATATTAAATCAGTCTGATGATCAATTAACAGATCATGGACTAGCAGAGACTAGGGAGTTAGAGACCTCATCATCATCAATCATCAAAGCAGTCTGTAGGGGGCGACAATGACTGTTTCATGTAGGTCTGATCAGATTCCTCCACGCAGCTCTGTCCTTTGCCTTCACCTGCCAGGAACTTTTGACCTTGTTAACCCGGGCGATGTCCAAACCGGTATGAGTTGCTTTCTGACTGACCATTTCATGAAACTGCTTGCAAAGTATTGGAGTACGGCTAGCTTTTGCTGGACTAGCGGCACATTCTTGGCAGATAGAGATATTATCAGTGGCAAGGACAGGCCAAGACAAACTGACTCCAGTATCTGTTGCAGTGACTGACCAGATGATAGGTTTGTTTATCTCTGCTCTTTTTGTAGTGCATGTCACGATGCACCAACTGGCAAAAGTCCACCACAGACATTGCGACAGATGTGCTTATCTGCCAGGATGTCCAGTCTCACCCCAGGTAACTGGGAGTGGTAATATTTAACAAACCACATTTAATTTTTAAATTATGAGGAGGAACAGAGGCCAAATCAGTTTAGAGGCTTCATGTTTAATTTGAGTTTTACCAACTTTTTGTTTAATCACTTTGGGATGCTTATACATTATATTTTTATTTACTTTGGAGGGAGCAGACAATGATTCTCTGATGGGGAAGACAGGGGCTAAGTTGAGGGGTGGCGGATGAAGAGGAGCTGCGTGTAAGACTGTGACTCTGCTTCCTGGTCCCAACTCTTGAGTTGTCAAGGTTTTGGAAATTTGGATAAAAATGATGCCAGATTGTTAGATAAATGAGACGCACCATCCAAAGTGGGATGGACATCGTCTCGTCTAATAAGACCAGGTTTTCCCCAAAATGAGCTCCAATTGTCTATGTAGCCCACATTGCTTGCAGGACACCACACAGACAGCCAGCAGTTGAAGGATGACAAGCGGCTTGTCATGGCCTGAGCGCCGATCTTGTCCGCACTCGGGTCATGCAGTATTTTCCTCCCATTCGATAGTATTTCTTATGGTCCCGCAGGGCTCTTATTCTGACAGCGTCTCTGCGGGGCTTCCGGCTGTCAGAGCGGAGCTGGCTGTGACAGCTGGACTCAATGGAGTTGATGACTGCCTCATCAGCTGTTTCATCCCTGGCCCTATTTAAGGGAGCAGCTTCTGTTACTCCGAGCTGCGACCTCATCTGACATCGTCTGACATCATCTGACAATCCTCGTCTGATATTCATCGTCTATATTCATCACAGTGTTTTCCCTGGGACTCTGTAGCCCGTGTCTAGTTATAACCTTAGCAGTGTTTTTGCCCCCCCGTGGCTCCTTATTTTGTCATTTGTGTTCCTTTAATAAATTATGCAAGCTCATCGGCGGCCTATAGCATCTTATTTGCGGCCCGCAAGGACCGCAGCATGACACGGCTAAACATGTCATCACTGGTCAGATTGGGGAGGGGCCCAGAGAATACTACAGAGGCAGACATTGCTTTTGCAAAATCATACACCGATTCCGCATTAAGATTTGTGACTTCCGAGTCAGATGTCATTAATGCCGGCGTGGATAACAATTGTGGAGTATTTATAGTTACTTTTAGCCAGCATTTTCAAATTTGACTCAATGTTGCCTGCTCTGGCCCCGGGAATGCATTTGACTATGGCCGCTGGAGTCTCTCGATTCACGTTTCTGACTACAGAGTCGCCAGTGATCAGAGTTTTTTTCCTCAGCGGGTGTGTCGCTGAGCGGGGAAAAGCAATTAGAAACATGAACAGGTTGGTGGTGAACCGGGGCCTTGCGACTATGCTTCCTTCTCACCATCACCCACCCTGTCTCCTCGCTGATGAAGAGGACCGGAGGACCGCTAGCAGGCCGCCCTATGCTAGGGTGCGCCACTGCAGCTAAGGGGCGTCCGTCATTAACTGGCGCAGATGGTGTTTCAATGCAGCGGAGCCGGGATTCCAAATCAGACAACCTTGCCTCGAGCGCCTCAAAAAGACATTTGCCCAAATCATTCTTTTAATAAAAACATTGGGCCTCATTCAAGAACCATTCACACTAACAGATTTGTTCATACACTTGTGGGATTCACCATTCTGTTAGTTGTTGAAATTTTGTGCAGGTACTAACAAAATTTTACTGTATAAGTGGTCCAGACCATTGTAAGAGTTTTGTGTAAATAGTTTGCTTTTATTCTAACTTTAGTTTTCACTAAATGGCTCTATATTTGTCTGAATCAAGTACAAGAATGTTAACCTTATAAACTTAATAGCAAGTTGACAGTTGATTTTTATACTTCGATTCAAGTTATGATTAAAATTAAAATGATTAAAAACAGTATCATTCCATCTATGTCCAAATTATGTCAGATGCATGGCTCTTTTTTACAATGGAGATCAGCGCAGTGGGGAATGTCTCATGCAAGGTGATGGTAATCTGTAAGGATGATCAATAAGTGACTTATCAACTATCATAATGCAAATCCCACAGATACCATTCTGACTTATACTGCTTTCATATAAGGTGTGGGCTTCGCCTATGAGTAAGGGTGCAGAGCAGGGTCCATTTTGATAAGTGATTTTGAGAAAAGACTAGGCTGTGTTTTCATATAAAGTAACATTATACTATGGAAATTAACAAAAGTCAGTTTTTTGCTGCTTTTGTTGAAATATGTTATACTACTCAGCACAGTGGGACAGTTTCAGTACAGTGCATACAGGTGGCACAAATGACCAATGTGCTCTGCGCTCACCTTTTGGCTTCATGTCGGAACATCAGCAGCAAATACATACTGAAATATAGCCTATAAACTGATAGATTCATTTTTGCGGGTCCTTTGCTTCCACTCCAGACACTACCTAAAGTATATATTTTTTGCTTTTGGATCCCAGACCGGAGAACTTCAATTTTGCTTGAGAAGTTTTTTTTTTTTTTTCTTAGACCTTGAAGCCATTTCTGTGAAAGAAACATTTGCCATAGATATGGAAGCATCGCCTTATATAGTAGTTTTAGGATGTCAGCTATGCAAATTTTCAGTTCTCATGAATGCATGCTCACTTACACAGAGGTGGAATTCAGCACTGTTAAGAATGCTGTTTACACACTCGTTTGTACTTACATGAATTACTAGCAAAGTATGCATGATTTACACATAATAATACTAACGTGTTCTTGCATAAGGCCCATTGTGTTTAAAGCTAAAAACGATGTGGGCCTCAAGCTGGAGTTGTCCTCAGTGGATCTGAGATCAAATAGGCTCACTGTACAATATGATAGTTATCAACTTATAGGAGTAAAAGGGAATTCTCTAGTACTGTCAGTAAAAGCATTTCTGCACCAGTAAATCATACACCACGGGTGTAGCTCCTTTCTTTAAAACTCCCGGGGTGAAAAATACTTGCTATACACGTACAGTGGATATTAAAAGTACACCCTTAAACTAATACTTTGCTGCAGCACCTTGGCTTTTATCACAGCTCTCAGTCTTTTTGGGTAGGAGTCTATCAGCGTGGCACATCTTGATGTGGCAATATTTGCCCACTCTTCTTTGCAAAACACTCCAAATCTGTCAGATTGTGAGTGCATCTCCTGTGCACAGCCCTCTTCAGATTACCCCACAGATGTTCGATTGGATTCAGGTCTGGACTTTGGCTGGGCCATTCCAAAACCTTGATCTTCTTCTGGTGGAGCCATTCTTTTGTTGATTTGGATGTGTGTTTTGGGTCATTGTCGTGCTGAAAGATGAAGTTCCTCTTCATCTTCAGTTTTCTAAGAGAAGCCTGAAGGTTTTGTGTCAACACTGACTGGTATTTGAAACTGTTCATTATTCCCTCCACCTTGACTAAGGCCCCAATTCCAGCTGAAGAAAAACAGCCTCAAAGCATGATGGTACCACCACCATGCTTCACTGTAGGTATGGTGTTCTTTTGGTGATGAGCAGTGTTGTGTTTATGCCAAGTATACCTTTTGGAATTATGGCCAAAAGTTCAACCTTGGTTTCATCAGACCATAACACATTTTCCCACATGCATTTGGGAGGTTTCAAATGTATTTTTGCAAAATGTAGCCAGGCTTGGAGGTTTTATCTTTGTAAGATAAGGCTTCTGTCCTTGCCACCCTAAATGGGAGATTGTTGTCACATGTACTAAACAGCCAGTACTTGCCAGAAATTCCTGCAGTTCCTTCAATGTTGCCATCAGCCTCTTGGCAGCCTCCCTGACCAGTTTTCTTCTCATCTTTTCACCAGTTTTGGAGGGACGTCCCGTTCTTGGTAATGTCATTGTTGTGCCATATTTTCTCCACTTGATGATGACTGTCTTCATTGTGTTCCATGGTATATTTAATGCCTTGGAAACTCTTTTGTACCCTTCTCCTGACTGATACCTTTGAACAATGAGAGCCCTCTGATGCTTTGGAAGCTCTCTGTGGACCACGGCTTGTTTTAATTAGGTTGTATAGGTTATAGGTCACATTAATGGTGGAAAAAGTTTTGAAATAATTTATCTTGGTCTCATTTTTTCACATCACAAAAACCTGGTATTTGAACAGGGGTGTGGAGACTTTTTATATCTACTGTAGGTGTTTTTTGTAAGGGTGAGTTGTCCCTGTGGATCTTAACTAGCCACTTGGCTTGACGTGCAAGATCAATGGAATATGAGTGGATGCTAATTTGCAATTTACAGCATGAAGAATTGCTATAAAGGGGGCATGTGACAATGTAATGCTGACTTTTTAGCTTGCTGGAAGATTAATCATCTCTTTTTAATTTTGAATTCAGGCATATTGCTTTCTTGCTCTTTGTACTGCTATGAAAACTGTTTTAATGCAAAAATGCTTTGACTGTAAGTACTAAAACACACACTTTTATACTCGGAAGTTTCATAGCCGCAGATCTGTGCTTCCATCTGGGGAACATGCGAGTTGTGAACTGTGGTGTTTTCTTGCTGGAGGCAGGTGTGGTCTATATTAATCATATATCCCATAACCTACATATGTGAGAATGTTTGGTGATTACATATGTAAAGCGACTTCACACCTCAGAACAGGACAAAGAGGTCTCAACCGTCAGCGGAGATCAAAGAGCATCCGAGGCGCTGCGGTGGAGACCAGATCGATCGCCCTGACCTCCCAGGGCCAGGTGGAGGGATACGAAGACAAAGGAGAGGGATTAAGATAATGCGGGATGTCAGCTTTGATATGCATGTCTTTTGTTATGTGTAGGTATAAGTATGTAGAGCTGAATGTGTTCTTCCTCTATTCTACTTCTGCTTCTGCACTGAGATGAGACTTGTTAGAGGAGCGAAGCTGATAATAAACTTTGGTTTATAAGTCACATCGCCTCGTTATTCCAAGCTCTTCTACACTGGTGACCCTGACGCGAGGATGGACCAGAGGCGTTCCCCCGCGATTGACTCATCTGAGGCGACCCAGGCAGACGCCGGCACCCATGCAGACAGGGGAACGGATGGAAGACGTTCCCCCACGGCAGAAGAGAGGGCTCAACCGAGCACCAGCCCCGCCGTGAGAGCAGAAGAAAGGCGCTCTCACCCGGCGGACACATCAAGGATGGCCCACACAAGCGCCGTCACCGTCAAGCTGCCAGAATTCTGGCAAGAAGACCCGAGCTCGTGGTTCCAGCAAGCTGAGGCTCAGTTTGCACTGGCGGGCATAACAGCGGACGAGACGAAGTTTTATCACATCGTCGCCAAACTCGACGCTGCCACGTCAAGATGCGCGCAGAGCATAATCCGACAGCCGCCCGCCTATGACAAATACAGAGAGCTGAAGGCGACCATCGTCGAGAACTTCGTCCCCTCAGCCGAGGAGAGAGCAGAGAAGATCCTGGCGATCTACGGCCACAGAGGATGCAGACCCAAGGCCCTCATGGAGGACATGCTGCAGCTCAAGGAGGAGGACAACGACAACTTCCTCTTCCAACACATCTTCCTCAGCACTCTGCCGCCACGCATGAGAGGGACGCTGATCAACATGCGGTGCAGCACCCAGCAGGACTTCCGCGTGCTCGCCCGAGAAGCGCAGCGACTCACCAACGCCTGCAGGGAACAGGTGGCCGCAGCAGCATCCGCAGATGCCCAGAGCAACGGAGAACCACAGACAACCGAGCAGAGCCCGCCCACCATGGCGGCAACACGACCAAGACGCAGCGGGCGGAACGACATCTGCTATTACCACCACCGTTTCGCCGAGGGGGCGTACAAATGCATTCCCCCCTGCAAGTTCAAAAGTTCGGGAAAACGCCCAAACCGAGAACCGTTAACGGCTGCGGTTCTCGGCGAAAAAAATAAACTTCTTTATGTGACTGACGGACACACCGGCAAACAGTTCCTAATCGACACTGAAGCTCAACTGAGTTTTATCATGCCCTCCCACGCAGACCGGGCCATGGGTCCCCGGGGCAATGGAGCGATGGCAGCCAACGGCTCCATCATCGACACTTATGGTGAAAGGAATCTGCCCCTCTGCATTCATGGCCGCAACTACAGATGGACATTTGTTGTAGCGGCGGTGAGTTTTAACTTGTTGGGCGCGGATTTTTTGTGTGCACATGGGCTATTAGTCGATCTAGCAAATAGACGCTTGGTTAATGCACTGTCATTTGCTTCTATTCCCTGCTCAGCTCGAGTTTCTCCACCACCCGTGCAGGCCAGCGTCACTACAGCAGGAGGTAAGTTTGATCAACTCCTCACCCAATTTCCAGCACTCACAATTCCCAAATTCTCAGCTACAGTGGCTAAGCACGGGGTTGAACACTTTATTCCCACAACCGGTCCACCCGTGTTCGCCAAAGCTCGGCGCTTAGACGCGACCAAGCTCGCCATAGCTCGGGACGAGTTTACCACCCTTGAAAAACTAGGCATTATCAGACGCTCAAAAAGCCCCTGGGCATCACCACTACACATGGTCCCAAAATCCAACGGTTCTTGGAGACCGTGCGGCGATTACCGCAGATTAAACAATGCGACAGCGCATGACCGCTACCCAATTCCTCACATCCAAGATTTTTCACTACATCTGGCGGGTGCGCGCATTTTTTCTAAAATAGACCTGGTCCGTGGCTATCACCAAGTCCCCGTTCGAGCGGAAGACATTCCTAAAACAGCTGTAATAACCCTCTTTGGTCTTTTTGAATTTTTGCGGATGTCTTTTGGCCTCAAAGGCGCTGCTCAAACCTTTCAGCGGATGATGGACGCGGTATTACGCGACCTCCCTTTCGTGTTCGTCTACCTCGACGATATGCTGGTAGCCAGCTCCTCGGAGGAAGAACACAAACAGCATCTCACTATGGTTTTTCAAAGACTAGAAGAGCACGGGTTAATAATCAATCCAGCCAAATGCAAATTCGGCGTGCCACAAATTGATTTTTTGGGACACAGAGTTTCACCGAAGGGGGCAGTCCCACTGCCAGACAAAGTTCGCGCAGTAAAAAGTTTTCCACGGCCACAAACGGTCAAATCGCTGCAAGAATTTTTGGGAATGGTTAATTTTTACAACCGTTTCCTCCCCCGTGCAGCTCAACTCATGCAGCCCCTACATGACGCGCTCAGAAAACAAAAGCCTTCCAACGCGGTTGAATGGACCCCGGAGCGCGAACGCGCCTTCGCGGAAGTAAAAAGTGCCCTAGCTAACGCCACATTGTTGGTTCATCCTGATTCCTCGGCCCGCATTGCGCAAACCACAGATGCTTCAGACCTGGCCATAGGGGCGGTTGTAGAACAACACGTTGGTGGAACCTGGCAACCTTTGGCATTTTTCAGCAAATCGTTAAACCAAACTGAGCGTAAATACAGCACTTTTGACAGGGAGCTGCTAGCGCTTCATTTATCCATCCGCCACTTCCAGTTCTGGTTAGAGGGGCGGCGTTTCACGGCTTTTGTAGACCACAAACCGCTCACCTTTGCAATGGCTAAAATTTCAGAACCATGGTCAGGCAGGCAACAAAGACAGCTAACTGCAATTTCAGAGTTCACCACAGACATTCGACATGTAGCAGGCAAACTTAACGTGGTAGCAGACTGCCTCTCTTGCGCTGTGACATCACCAGAGTGCGAGGAGACACATTATACTACCTCAGCCGCAGAACTCTTCGCCAACGCGGACACATACGCGGCCCCAATCCACGTAGGGATAGATTACGCAGCCATGGCGGAGGAGCAAAGTAGTGACGCAGACGTGCGCGCACTCCTGTCTGGACCAACAGGGTTAAGACTGGAGGAAAGGGGTTTACGCGACGGTGTACCCCCCCTAATATGCGACATCTCAACCGGCCGTCCTCGCCCGGTAGTCCCAGCTGCATGGCGCCGCCGTATTTTCGACTCAATTCACGCCCTCGCGCACCCAGGTGTGCGCGCCTCGGTTAAAATGGTCGCCGAAAAGTTTGTGTGGCCCGGCCTGCGCAAAAACATAAAAGAATGGGCAAAAACTTGCATGTCTTGTCAGCGCGCCAAAATACACAAACACACAAAAGCCCCTCTAGAGCCTTTTCGAATCCCAGCTAGAAGGTTCGACCACGTTCATGTTGACCTCGTGGGACCACTACCTTCCTCCCAAGGTTTCACACATCTGTTAACAATGATAGACCGTACTATGCGCTGGCCTGAGGCGGTCCCTCTGGCGTCAACCACAGCGGAGGAAGTCGCTCGCGTTTTTTTGACAAACTGGGTGGCACGTTTTGCCGTCCCATAGGACATCACGTCCGATAGGGGGCCTCATTTCGTCTCGGAGCTTTGGTCAGCCATGGCCAGCAGCTTAGGAGCGACAATTCACCACACCACCACTTATCACCCTCAGGCTAATGGGTTATGCGAGCGTTTTCACAGATCTTTAAAGGCCGCCCTCAGAGCCTCACTAACGGATACAAATTGGGTAAATAAACTTCCCTGGGTTTTATTGGGGTTGCGTGCTGCGCCTAAAGAGGATCTAGACGCCTCCCCAGCAGAATTAGTTTTTGCACAACCTCTCAGGCTCCCAGGTGAATTTTTACCAGAGAACCCAGAGCCAGGGCATCTTCCAGCCCCGAGGCTTTTAGGCAGCAACGGTCCTGACACTCTCCCCGGACCGGCACATCACTCTTTTCCACGGGTTTTTGTCCCCCAAGCTTTAAAAAATGCTGAATTCGTTTTTGTTAGGCATGAAGCTTTAAAACCAACCCTCCGTCCACCATACGATGGACCTTTCAGAGTGCTGGAACCTGGTGATAAGCATTTTGTGCTTGATTTAGGGGACAGAAAAGAAACAGTCAGCATTGACAGACTTAAACCTGCCTTCTTGTTGAGAGACGAACCTGCACGGTTGGCGAGAGCACCTCGGCGGGGTAGACCCCCAAGAGAAAAGACTCAGCCCCCCTGCAGAGAACAAATAATCACTCTCCTCCCCAAGCTGCAGATTCCTTACAGGAAGGTCCCACCAGGACGCCCAAGCGGACCCACAGCAGATTCGAGGAGAAGATTAAAACCCAGACGGCACAAGGACTGATGCAAACTACTCAACAGTTGTTCACTAATTGTGCTGTAACAGTTTAAGACTGACTTGTGATATTACTACGCTGTTATGATTACCACTGAATTCTCTACAGGAGCATAGCTGCTGGAAAGTTTCTTCCTTGTCAAGAGGTGTAGCAGTTAGTATGTCATAATAATTATCTTAAACTGTGAATTTTTCTATTGTCCTTTTCTTAGTCGTTTGGGGGGGGCTGTGATCTATATTAATCATATATCCCATAACCTACATATGTATAAGCATGTGAGAATGTTTGGTGATTACATATGTAAAGCGACTTCACACCTCAGAATAGGACAAAGAGGTCTCAACCGTCAGCGGAGATCAAAGAGCATCCGAGGCGCTGCGGTGGAGACCAGATTGATCGCCCTGACCTCCTAGGGCCAGGTGGAGGGATACGAAGACAAAGGAGGGGGATTAAGATAATGCGGGATGTCAGCTTTGATATGCATGTCTTTTGTTATGTGTAGGTATAAGTATGTAGAGCTGAATGTGTTCTTCCTCTATTCTACTTCTGCTTCTGCACTGAGATGAGACTTGTTAGAGGAGCGAAGCTGATAATAAACTTTGGTCACCTTTGGTTTTGATGGCCTTCCACAATTTCTGGTAGTGAAGTAAGTCCCGGGAATTGTGGTACCCTTTGCCAGGAACCCCATCATCAATACTCCATGCTGATCCTAAAAGATCATGAGCATGAGCTTGCCCGCTGAGGGTTGGACATGTGCGTTTTTAGATTGTGAGTCATAATGCTTCCATTGCTTCACTTGGGCTTTAGTTTCTGGATCATAGTGATGGACCCATGTTTCATCCTGTGGGATTAGTCTGTCGAAGAAGTCCTCCTGGTTTTCTTGGCACATGGCCAAAAGAGCCTGGGAGTGCGTGACTTGTTCCTGCTTCTGGAAAAGTGTGAGCAACTGGGGATTCCATTGTGCAGACAACTTCTGCGTGTGCAGATGGTCAATTTTTTTCCACAGACTCCACACCGATCTTGACATCTTGGGCTAGTTGGTGAACAGTTGAACAGTACAGTGACCCTACAAAAGGGTGCATCAGCTTGCAGGATGGTGTCTTCAGCAGTGTGCACTGTAGTTGCCTAGGAATGGGTGCCAATCCCACTGGTGTCTGACCACACTTGAACTGTCGATGGCAGTGTCTGACTGTGTCATATGATGGGGCATCCTCCCCATCACTGTCTTTGATCTCATCAAACTTTTCCTGTGGTGACAGGCACCTGATAACTGTTCTGCATTCAACTGGCTCTTTTATCACACCTTTCTCCCCCTTAGCACCTGTAAAAAAGAAACTCTGAGGAGTTCAGAGTTGCACATAACCACATAACCGATTGAGATATCTGTTATTATACATGTGCAATTTCAGCCTTCTACAATAACCAGAAGTTGGTCAGGGGAAATATGTGATGCGTGCTTGCAAAATGAGTCACTTTGAGGAAATTATCAAAACTGACATAACATTTTTTTTCCATATTCTGTATTGAAAGACCTTCAAAATGATATTTAATTTGTAGGAAGTGCGCAAAAATGGACACCGGAAAAAGACGATTTATTTATGTTTTGGCTAGGTTTAAGACTCGCGTTTGATCGGTCGGGAGTTACATCTTCCGCAAAAACATATGTATTTTTAGAAAGTACTTTTCTAAGCTTTCCAATGACACCAGGCACTCATGGGTTTTTCCCCGGGACTTGCCGCTAGCAAACAAAGAGTCATGAGGTATGACTTCTCCTGCCTGCAGCTCGTAATGACACGGTGCGCATTCCGACTCATTTTGCCAGCACAGGTCACATATTTAATGAGCAGCCCTGGTATGATGTTTCCATCTTACTACTGTAATTTTAAGAATGTTAAAACTCCAGGAATTCACTAACCTGAAGCTCAGCCGTCCTTCAGTGACCACCTCCATAGTGCCCTTGAGGATTATTGTGCTTTCTCTGTTTTTTTCCTGTAGCAGGCGATGAGACAGATGTTCCCTGTGATGTTCTTTTAAAGCATCAAATTCAGACTTAAAATGCATACTATACTGTGATATTTTACTCCTCCAACAACCCTGTTAACATATAAAGCACTTGACAAAAAAAAAAAATCATCTTCAAGTGCCCCAGAAGTTGCTGGTACAACTAAGCCTCATGTGCCATTAAAGGCCAGTGCAGCCATGGCCTCCATGTTGAAAGCGCTCTGTGTGTGTGTGTGTGTGTGTGTGTGTGTGTGTGTGTGTGTGTGTGTGTGTGTGTGTGTGTGTGTGTGTGAGGGAGTTGTTGTGTTTGGAAACTAAATTTTACAGGGAGGCCCTTTCTCTGTTCTGTGGTCATTCTTTAAGTTTCTTTCTTTCTTTTTGTCTATCAGTCGATCTGTTTGTCTGTTGTGGTTGGTGCTCATTTTAGCCCGAGGACAAGTCAAGTCTACACACACAGACACACATGCACAGTGTATTGGCACTACGCTCAAACAAAACCACAACGGTCCAGCCCTTGGCAATGCAGCCAAGATGAACTGACCACTTTGACGTCCGTCTGGATGCACACACAAGCAGTAGAACAGAGCAGACTCTACAAAGTGAAGAACAAATTCAAAATTCCCATTTTATCTATCCGTGTAATATTCATATTTGCATTGGTTAAAGAAGATTTCTGAAGTGATTAAAACATTGTTTTGGAACACTGAATTCAGCTCTATGTCAAGGTTTCTTGGCAGCAAATGCAAAAATACATCTGGATAAATCTCTCTTTGAAAAATCACTTTTTAATATGAATGTGTCCTTGGAAATACAAACACACTGATGGCTTCGCCTTGCACTGACGAGAGAGTATTTCTTTACTCACTGACGAGTTTGAGGGGGCACACTGCAGCATGACACACAAATAAATGCACACACATGAACACCCAGTGTAGGGCCCCAACTAAAAGCAGAGGGGACTGATTTCTGCCTGTGGAACCGCACCCTAAGGGAGAGAGTACTGGGCATTTGTAAACTAAAATAATGTTTGTCTCTAGCTTATTTTGATAGTTAATGATGTTGCACTTGTGAAAGATGGATCTCAATATGTATTGCATGATGTTAAATATGAAAATATGTTTTACTTTTGTAACACATCTTTTTTTGGTTTATATCACCTTTCTTTTATCGTTTACCTAATATCATTTACTTACCTACCTTCTTATTCCATGCTTGAGTATAACAAATAACTGACATTACATGAGTACATGTTGATTTTTATCAAGCTTATTAATCAGGATGCATTGTTGTTGTGATCTGTAAATATTGATTTATGTATTATTTTGAGATAAAAATCAAGAGTATACAGTATGTCTCTCCACCCTGCTTCCTGGCTGCCTTCACTATGTCTACCCAATAAAGGCAAAAATATAATCTTAAAAAAAGAGAAAGTTGTTGAAAATACATGAGTTTTCCATTGTATGTTTACAGAAATTCCAAGAAAGATTTGTTGATTTCAAAGTGAGCTCTTTGAGTCATCATGGCTGGTTCCCAACCGGACTGGTATCAGGTAAAAAAAAAATAATTCAGGAACCAATGGGGGTTTCGTTTAAAATTAACATAATACATCAGCAAAATGAAAAAGTAAGTAAAGTTTAGAAAGTGTTTTTCACAGACATACAGTCACAAAGCAGTGTATAACAGAATAAAAAGAATTAGACAGAGACATAATAAAAATAGAAATAAAACAAAATCTACAAAAACCAAGTTAAAGTGACACTCCACCAAAAATTTTTTTTTGTTAACATGTTTGTAACATGTTTTATATGATTTACAAGAGATATCAAGAGCAAAATCACTCTGTCTTATATCTGTATTTTTGCTGTGAAGTTTCACTTAAGCGCCACCTCCTGCAAAAAGGCGAGTTGAAACAGAACGTTTTTGGTGACGTAACTATTCGTGGTGCTGGCACATGGGTAGTATTGAGCCAATCAGGACACTCTGGCCTAAGTGACGTTAACCTCCAGGCTAGTTAGCATTTTTTAACAAACTGCTTTGAAAACTTGACCCAAATTAAGATGGGTTTTACTATTAAACTGCTTTAAAGGAGTTTCAGTTATTATTCTGGGCCACTGTGCATACAACTGGGCATGTCCTTCAACCGGTAAGTCTTTTTATCGACACATTTTTTCTAATAAAGAATAGTAGTGTAGTAGTAGTAGTAGTAATGCTAGCCACTATTAGCATTATGGTACGTGGTTGGGCCAAGTAATCACCGATTCTGGTGTTTGAAGGGGGGGTGAAAACATTTTGACATGAAACTAAGACAATGAAAGTTTTTTTTGTAGAAAAAAGGGCATAAAATACGGGGGGGGGGAGTGCTGAAAAGTTCATAGTGATCAAATTTGACCAAATGTGGTTTATTTTTCAACATTGTAAACTCCTTCAGTCCACACACTTTTTCCATCGGTGTTGTAGTGATTGGATCCCTGCAGTTGAAAAATGAACCACATTTGGTCAAATGTGACCACTATGAACTTTCCAGCCTATGAATTTTTCAGCTCCCCGTGTACCATTTTAGACAATATGGATTTGTTTTTATAGGGGACTTATATCCACCACAATCCATCTTTAAAACAAAAGATTAAAGTAATTTAAAAAATATCAGACCATTAAAAATCAGTTGATCTGAAAATCAACAGAAAGCCTGGTTAAACAAAAAAGTTTCTGACTGCTTTTTAAAAGACTCAACAGTCAGTTAAACATATCTGCAGTCGGAAGCCTTGGTGCTACAGATTTAGACTCTGTCCTCCTAGTCTTCAATCTTGTATGAGGAACAATAAAAGAGCAAAAACAAAAAAAATTGTGTGATTAAAGAAAACTCACCTACTAGCTATCCCACGCCATCCATTCCTCCATCTCCCAGGGCGCCTCCAGAAATTTTTCATGGGGGGGGGGGGGGGGGGCACATGGGGGCCACTGAAAATCTTGGGGTGGCACATCAAAATCAATTTAAAATGTAATCACGTTGCGTGCCTGTTCGCGTTTGGTCTGAACGCACCTTGACAGTGTGATCTGTCCTACTTTGCTGTATTTTGTTAATATTTGTTAATAATATACAGTACACATCAATTATTCTTAAACATCTACTACATGTAAAATATGACAGAAAAACAAGTTATAAAATTATGTTAGACTGTCCAGTGGCAGGGACTGGGTGTGGGGGCACTGGGGGGAGCCCAAGTGGTGGCAGGGGAGAGCCATGCCCCCCACCCACCCACCCACCCAGGAGATGGACATTACCCCATATCTCCATGCTTTAGAGCCCTGGGTGCCAGTTGAGGTAAGGCTATTACTACACGCGGAGCCACACACACACACACCGGTTAGTGGAGAGCCCCTCCTCCTGATACGACTAAAACTCTTTTGAAAGCAAAGATTGCTTGCTGGTTTAATTTTCGAGCATCATGCTAATTAGCCTACCGATGAGACAGGCGTGTGTTTAAGTAGGGCTGCGACTAATGATTATTTTGGTAGTTGACTAATCTAACAACTATTTTTTTGATTAATCGATTATCATGATTGTTTCTGTCATGTCCACTGTCTCTGCTTCCTGTTGGCACAGCCCCTGTTCGGGGCTCTGATGCATGTTTAACCTCTTAAAATGTTTCAGGTTTTCTACCGCCACTCAGTGAAGAAAGAATTTGATTTTCTTTGTATATGCTAAATTCAGGGAAATTGGCTGAAATGTTAAGGGGCTAAGTCCGCACACCTGAGAATATCACTTTGTTTTCAGTCTCTGCCTTTAATGTGTTTTATATTATAGTATATATAGAGAGAGTGGTGCTGCCCCTCATTCAGGACGGCATACTGGTCCCCCTGCAGTATGCCTACAGCCCAACAGGTTCACCTCAGATGCCATCGCTGCAGCACTCTATTATTCTCTCTCCCACCTGGAAGATAAAGACTCCTACATTAGGATGCTCTTTGTCGACTACAGCTCTGCCTTCAACATGGTCATCCCCCACAAACTCACCAACAAACTGTCTTCACTTGGCCTACACCCCACCCTCTGCGACTGGCTACTGGACTTTCTAACTGACAGGCCCCAGTCTGTCAGGATGGGTAACAGGACCTCAGCTAGCATCATCACAAACACAGGTGTCCCACAGGGTTGTGTTCTCAGCCCCATCTTCTACAGCCTTTTCACCCATGACTGTGTTGCCTCCCACAAGGACAATATCATCCTAAAGTTTGTGGATGACACAGCAGTGATGGGACGCATCACTGGTGATGACGAAGCATCCTACAGGAGGGAGGTGGTCAACCTGGTGTCATGGTGTGAGGACAACAACCTCACCCTCAATACAGACAAGACAAAGGCAATGATAGTGGACATGAGGAAAGGGAGGAGGAGACCCCAACAGCCACTGTTCATTCGGAAGCTTGAGGTGGAGAGAGTGAGCAGCTTTAAATATCTGACCATCCACATCAGCGAGGACCTTAAGTGGACACATAACGCCACAGAGCTGATTAAGAGAGCTCAACAGCGACTGTACTTTCTGAGGAGGCTTAAGAAGTTTGGCATGTCTTCCCGGATCCTCAACAATTTCTACAGCTGCATCATCGAGAGCATCCTGACCAACTGCATCACTGCGTGGTATGGCAGCACCACAGCCCTGGACCTCAAACACCTGCAGAGAGTGGTGAAGACAGTGGAGAAGATCATCAGGACTCCACTCCCCTCTCTGCAGAGTATCTACCACCGCAGAGTACAAAGGAGAGCTGACGCCATCCTCCGGGACCCCACCCACCCCCAGCACAGACTGTTCACACTTCTACCCTCAGGCCGGAGGTACAGAAGTGTGAAATGCAGGACAACCAGACTGAAGAACTCCTTATTCCCCACTGCCATCAGACTCCTGAGCAGATAACAACTCCCAAAACTCTGTAACACAGCTTTGCATATAGGAACTCACACACCGGCTGCTAAGTTTGCACACTGCTCACCTGTACAGTAGATAGTCTCACCCGTCTGATGTCCATATGATCTCTGCTGTTAATTATCATCTCTGCTGCTACTTACCATGCATAGTCTACTGGTACTACCATTACAGAAATTAGCACCGGATGCTAATTTGTAATTATATACTGCTCGCTGCACAATGCTCATTTGCACACTGTACATAAGTCTATGCCATCTCAGGTTCACATCATCTCTATCAATATACCACTATCACTTTAGTCATCCAGTAAATTTTCAATTTCATTCCTCTTGTCTGACTGCTTTAACTGCTTTAACTTCCCATATTGCCTGGTGTGTGTTATTAGTACTCATTAGTTTTAGTATTTAGTATCAAGGTGGGCTTTAGGAGTCCTAACTACCTAACTGTGTGTTGGTGTGTGTGTGTTATTAGCATCCATTAGTATTAGGACTCAGTTACTGTGTTAGTGTGCCATGACCTATCAGAATTGTTGTTTCTGTACCTTTTACCTTGGCATTCATTCGGAGAGCAAAATAAGAATTTCCTTGCTCAAAAAATGTAGCATTTCTTAACTGTGCACATGATAATAAAGCCTTTGACTCTTGACTCTATAAAAGGTCCCCGTAGCTAAATAAAAAATAATGGCCCATCAAACATGAGTTTGAAACTTGAGCTTGAATGTTTGTAACAACACAATTGTCAGACATCACAAAACCGTAATTTATTTAACTCATAATGTACGAGCAAGGAAAGTGGCAATTTTTCATGTTTTAAAGCCTGAAACATTTATATTTTTTTAGAATTTTTCCTGGAAAGGGCACACAGGCGATTAGTCGACTTTTAAATTAGTTGCCGATTAATTTTCTGACATCGACTAGTCGATTAGTCGACTAATGTTGTCAAGATGGCAAACAGACAGACAGGCAGGCAGGAAGTCAGGCATGGGAAGTGAGAGGAATATTCAGTTATTTTTCAAAATAAAACTCAGATTTTGATAGTAAATACAGAGGAATTTTTTTTTTCACTGTGGCTCTCTGCAGCGGTGCCGAGTGGTCAGTGGTCCAGCGGTTGAGGAGCACTGATCTAGTGTATTGTCACTGATCTAGTGTATTGTCTATACTGGATTTATATTTACATTTTGTCCTTTGTAGATGTGTGTGTTTATTTTTCTCTGCTGATCATCTCTGAAACAAACAAAATCTGAAAATCCTTTAAAGTGTGCTTATACTGATCTGTTGGTGTGTCTTTCATGTAGAGTGTGTGTGTGTGGGTGTGCGTGTGTGCATGCGCGTGCGTGCACACTCAGGTACATAGTATAAGAGAAAACTTAGCCATGTATAAAATTGGCTTCGCTGGCTGCCTGCTCATATTCACTCAACCAGCCTTGTAGTGCCACACAGAAACTATCGTCCCAATCACCTTGAATGAAGATTCTCTCTCTCCCCCTTTCCTGCTCTCCAGTTCCACAGGCTAAACTCTATTTTAGCAACCAGCCATATGAGAGCGGGTGAGGATTCAAATTGAAACCTGCCCATTTATGAATCAAATTTGTTCCGCATATACATTTCCATAGTGCCGAGGACTGCATTAGACTGTGTTTAGACAAGTCTGCATGGGAAGTGTGTGTGTTTAGGAGGACTGGGACGTTGCATGTACTGAAAGTGTGTCTTCAAGCATGCGTGTGCATACAATTATGAACTAAGCCATTGTTCCCCTCATCAGCAGTGTTTATAGTGCACTTGACTAACCCTTGTGTTCTCAGTGTATTAAGTTATTCGTGAGGATGCCAGGATTTATTAATCCTCGTGCGATTTGATTTGTTTGACTCCAGAAATCACAAAATGTTTATGAAGGAAATGCTAACGAAACTGCTGTCTGGTTTCATTCATAAATTGAACAGCATACAGTGTGAAGACCACTGCTATTTTCACAGAGCTTCACTGAACTGGTAGTGGGTAGAGGTTAAAGCCCTTGCTCCTTATTGATTTTACCTCCTAAATCCACTTCAGCCATGAAGACGAGAGCAGAAGACAGCAAACATATTTGGCCGTGAAACTACTGAGGCACCTCAGAAAATAGTGAAAAAATACTCCTTAAATGATATATATTATGACTTCTGTTATTATACTCCCCCTTTGTTATATTATTCTGTTTCTTTTAATCTGTACTTTTAATCTATCCGAAATAAATAAAGATTCCTTCCACTTCCGGTACTTCCGGTGCTGCACTTGTAATGCTTGATATGAGCCGAGAATTTTAAGCAAAACCATCAAAATAAGGACTTCTGTTGGCTACCAACAAACGTGGGGAATACCCTTACGACCCAGTACTGACCTGGTGAAGGTTCTGGCAGATCTGGCTCCGTTTCGCCCCGTTTCCGACCTCTAAAGGCTCGCCTCTGATGCTAACCCAGATGCTAACCCAGAGTAACTGCAGCAGTGAGAAGGTATTCTTTACATCTGGCCATCTGGAGCCGAGGAGAGAAGGATTTAAAAGGAGGACGAACCAACCGAGGCGGCGATTGGGAGCTCGGGCGCGGCGTTGGTGAGAGACGGGGGCCACCTGGATCCAGCAGGACAGTGGTCTGAACCGGTGCCCAATTGCGAGGCCCAGCCGAGGAACTACCAGACTCACGGCGGTCGGTGACGGGGCCTAGACGGGGCCCAGCGGAGGAGCCGCCTAGCCAGACGGCGACGAGTGGCTGTGATCGGTGGATTCCGGCTGCGCCGGCGGTGCACGACATAACTGGCCAGGTAGACGGAGGCAGGCGCCGGCGATAGACGGCGGTGATCTGCGGAGCTGAGCAGCGTCACTCGGCGGAGAAGCTGCGCAGGAGCGGCGGGTCCAGTAGTGACCGAGCTAGTTGAGGCCTAGCCGGATTCTCTGCTTATTTCTATCCACAGGTCAGTAAAATGCCACCCAAAAAAGAGGAAATGGAAGAAATTAAAAAAACTCTGAACTTTGTGTTAGATGAACTGGCCAAAGTGACTAGCCAGCAGGACAAAATATTAGACCTAATACAGGAGGTACAAGCCCTACATTCAATAATAAAAGAAAAAGACAAAAAAATTATGGACCTGGAGCAACACGGGCGTCTTTTGGAGCAATGCGTTGAGGATCTTGAACAAGGTTCTCGCATTGATGACATAGTTATAAGTGGACTAGACATCAGATATCAGTCGTACGCCCATGCCGCTACAGGACTGAGTGGTGAACATGCTTCCATAAGTGAATCAATGTCCTTAGAAAACCAAGTGCTTCAGTTCCTTAATGATAAAGACATTAAGGTAGAAGCCAATGCAATCTCAGCCTGTTATGCTTTACCGAAGAAAGATAACAAAACAAAGAAATCAATTGTGATGCGCTTTGTGAACAGGAGGGTGAAAAATGACATACTGAGGCAGGCCAAAAAACTAAAGGAAACTCAAGTTTACCTAAATGAACACCTGACAAAAAAAAACGCTGAATTAGCACGGCAGGCACGGATGCTAAAGAAACATAATAAGATACAGTCAACCTGGACAAGAAATTGTAGAATTTGGATTAAACTAAATGGAACACCTGAGCAAGCAAAAAGTATAATGATCAGAGATGCTACTGACTTAGATAAATACAGATGAACACTGACTATGAAACACAGAGTGAGGAAACTCAAACTCTAAAAATATGCCACTATGCTGAACATAAACCACAAGAGATGGAGAATGATATTGATCCTGATAACCACTTTTTCAATAATATTCATAACCACTGTGAATATTACACTGAAAAGCAATTCAAAAGTCAAGTGCAATTAGGTGGTAAACTGTCAATAATACACTTCAATAGCAGAAGTCTTAACAAAAACTTCTCACAGATTCAGGACTATTTAAAACAGCTAAACAGAAAATTCACAGCTATAGCAGTCTCTGAAACCTGGCTTAATGCAGACCAGGCTCCCCTGATGGCAATAGAGGGATATCAGATGTTTAACATTAACAGATCTCAAAAAAAGGGTGGTGGTGTTGCACTGTATATTGATGACCTATATAGATGTAAGCTTGTAAATGAAATGTCCTCAGCACTACCAGGGATTCTGGAATGTGTTACTGTTGAGATTGACCTAGACAAAACAAAAAATCTAATCATAAGCTGCATATACAGAACGCCGGGAACTTGCATTGAGACATTCAGAGATAAATTAGTCGAGCTGTACAATAATATTACTAGTAAGAAAATGGTAGCAATTTGTGGAGATTTCAATATTGATCTACTTAATCCACATCAACAAAATGTAGTTACAGAGATCATGAACTCTATGTACAGCATGAGTCTATATCCCACAATAACACATCCCAGTAGAATCACAGCTCACTCTGCTACACTTATTGACAACCTGTTTGTCAATGTTCTCGACAAGAAAATAGAAAGTGGATTATTGATAAATGATATAAGCGACCACTTGCCAATCTTTGCACTTATCCATGGCCACACGGGGCCCAACCCAGAAAAAATCTCAAAATCGTTCAGACACAAATCACCAAACGCAATCAGTTCTTTTAAAGAGGACTTGCTGAAGCAAGACTGGACAGAAGTCTATGTATCAGATGTAAATGAAGCCTATGACACATTTACAAACATTGTAACCACTCTTTATGAAAAAAACTGCCCATTAGTTAAAAAAAAGCTTAAACACAAATTTACTGACAAACCATGGCTAACCAAAGGACTACAAAAGGCGTGTAAAAAGAAAAATTTATTATATAAAGCTTTCATAAAGAAAAGGACAAAAGAAGCAGAGCAGCGGTATAAAACATACAAAAATAAGTTAACATATATAATAAGATGTAGTAAAAGAGACTATTACAGTAAAGAACTGGAAAAAAACAAAGACAATATTAAAAATACATGGACAATAATCAACAGTATCCTTGGAAATAAAAGCAGAAATACCAGCTACCCAACTAACACTCCAAAAAATAATAAATCGACTCCGAATGTGAATATAGCTTCACCTGCAGATGAATTTAATAATTTTTTTGTTAACATTGGACCTAAACTGGCCCGAGAAATACCCACTACGGTGCCAACGGGTGATTCAATATGCAATAACACTGCTGTAAAAGACACCATCTTCATAAAGAACACAGACGAAAGAGAGGTCATTGAAATTGTTAAATCGTTCAAAAGTAAAACATCTACTGACTGCGATGGTATTGATATGCTACTAGTCAAAACTGTTATCGAATGCATAGTGAAACCAATGACGTATATCTGTAACCTGTCTCTCCAATCAGGTATATTTCCCAATGCAATGAAAATAGCTAAAGTAATTCCGATTTACAAGACAGGCGACAGAGGGGAACTCTCCAACTACAGACCAATTTCACTATTACCGCAATTTTCCAAGATACTTGAAAAAATATTCTATGAGAGAATTGACAACTTCATACTGAAGAATGATTTATTGTGTGAGCAGCAATATGGGTTCAGACACAAAAGGACAATAGCATATGCCTTAATGGAATTTACAGAAAAAATATCAACAGCCATTGAAAATAAAGAGTATTCAGTTGGAGTATTCCTGGATCTTAAAAAAGCATTTGATACAGTAGATCACAATCTATTATTAAAGAAACTACAAAATTGTGGTATCAGAGGGGTAGCACTGTCCTGGTTAAGAAGTTACTTAAAGAATAGATATCAGTTTGTATGTGTTAACAACAAAAACTCAGAGCTACTGAAGGTCACCTGTGGAGTCCCACAGGGTTCAGTTTTGGGACCATTATTATTCAATATGTATATAAATGATATATGTAAAGTTTCAGAAAAAATGGACTTAATATTGTTTGCTGATGACACTAACCTGCTATGCAGTGGAAACAACTTGGAACAACTTCTGGATACACTCGGAAAGGAATTAGGAAAGCTGAAACTGTGGTTTGATTCAAACAAATTAACGCTCAATTTAAGCAAGACAAAATTTATAGTCTTTAACAACCATCACAACTACCCAGTACCCAAACTCAGTGTAAATGGTGTAGAGATTGAAAGGGTATCCGAAACTAAATTCCTTGGAGTAATAATTGATAACAAACTGTGTTGGAAGCCACATATTAATTATATAAAAGGTAAAGTATCCAAATCAATTGCAATATTACACAGAGTGAAAAATTTGCTGAATCAACCCACACTATACACCTTGTATCATTCATTAATACTCCCATACATGACATATTGTAATGAAGTATGGGGAAACACATATAAAACAAACATATATCCACTCTTTATGCTTCAAAAGAGAGCTATTAGAATAATCAACAAAGCAGCTTACAGGGAACCAACAAACCCACTTTTTCTTAAACAAAAAACTCTCAAGTTGAAAGATCTGATCGACTTTAAAACCGCAATAATAATGTTCAAAGTGAAGAATCTATCACTGCCCGCAAATATCCAAAAGTTGTTCCAAACAAGGGAGAAACGATATCACTTCAGAGGAACATGTATATTTCAAAAGCCTACAGTGAGAACAACTACCAAGCAACACTGTATTTCAGTGCAAGGTGTCAGATTATGGAACGATTTTGGACCTGAATTAAAATCATGTACAAAGCTTGGACAATTTAAACAAAAACTAAAGGAAGAAATACTCCAAACATATTTACAAGACGACATGTAAACTCACATAAGAATTGACATTTCCAGCCTGTGTTGTGTTATAGCTTAGTTTTTCTTTTTTCTCTGTGACACTATGTCTTAGATTTGTTTTTGAATAGTAACCGCTTAACTTAGACTAGCTCAGTTTTCTTTTTCTCTCAGTCATATTTTGTCTTAGCCTTGTTTTAAATTGTAATCGCTCTTGTCTTGTTTTCTCTTTTTTCTCCTTTGAATTCTTGGATGGAATATGGGTGGGCAATATAAGCTGCGGCTTCAGCCATCACCCATTTCGGATAACTCACGTGGAATTGTATAGTAGAAGGAGTCTTTGTCTAATTTGACCTTGTTGTTATATTATACAGTTTCTTTTAACCTGTAATGTACTATCCGAAATAAATAAATTCATTCATTCATTCATTCATTCATTAAGATCATAAAACCCACGGACAGTTAGGAATGGAAATTTCAGTAGACTTTTCACCAAAATGCGTTTAATTTTACCTTATTGAAATAGTCATTAAATAAGTGTTCATTCTAGCTAGTTTAGGTAACGTGACCTTTCTCTGGAAAAAATAAGAGACCATTGCAAGCTCTTTTGAAACTAAATTAGCATCTCTGCATGTATGGCAGCCATTCACTTTAAGTATCTTTTGAATTCCAACACAAGGACAACTCAATCTACACAAGGACATACTGATTAGGTGATCATCTATGGTAAGATCAGGTTCAGGTTCAGGTTCAGGTTACTTTATTTGTACCCGTAGGTAGATTTGTTTTGCAGTCTGGTGACATCCATATTTACAAGCCACAATTACATTCAACATAGACACAAACACAGGCACACATGAAGCTGACTATAAACATGATAAAAAATACTCAAGGCTCCATCAGTCAGGGTATAAAGACAAAGAGATGGGAGAAAAACCAGAGGTAAGAGAGGAGCGTCATCTTAAAAAGTTAAAAACTGGTCAAAGAGGTTAAAAACTCAAAGGGCTAAAACCCAATAAAATATTTAGAACCCAAGTAACATCCTACAAAAATAAGTAAATATAAAATGGAGTTAATAAATAGGTACCTAAATTATGTGCAATATGTTGTTACAACTTGTTCAACTCTTTGACAGCAGCAGGGACAAAGCTGTTTTTGTAGCGCTGGGTTTTACTTTTTGGGACAGCAAACCTCCGTCTGGAGGGAAGAAGCTGAAAGTGGCAGTGCAAAGGGTGGGAGTCATCATTTAAAATGGAGGTAGCCATCCTCTGTACTTGTCTGGTGTACAGGGATGTCAGGCTCAGCTGTGACTCACCAAGCAAACGACTGGACCATCTAACTACCTGATCCAAGGATTTCCTCTGTTTCAGTTTTATCTGACCAAACCATGACACTAAAGAAAAGGATAAAACAGATACAATAAAAGTTCGATAAAACACTGTCATTATGGTTCAGTCAATTTGGAAGCGTGCAAGTTTCCTCAAGCAATGCAAATGTTGCTGACCCTTTTTGCACACCCTTTCACAGTTCTCTTCAAAGTTTAAATTACTATCAATAATCGCCTGAAAGCTTTGAATAAAAATCAGAGCTATTACACAAAAGCAGATTTCTGAGTTTTTCTAAGTTAAAACTTGAGTGTTGTAGCATTTAAGAATGATCATAAACTTGCCTGATTTGCTTTATTTGATTTAAAGGCACATCTAAAAGCAACACCTTGTTATTTAGGCCAGTTGTCATTTTCTATAAATAAATGTTGTAATTTATGATATTTTGACTTAGAAACTGGGTGAGTTGTTTTCAATAGGTTTGAGAATAAAACAAAATTGTTCATTTTACTCAAACACATATGTATAAATGGTAAAAAAAAAACAGAAAGTGATATATTTGCAATGGTCTCTTTTTCCAGAGCTATATAAAATGAGAATGGGATATAAAAAGTATTAAGTATCATTAAATTTCTGTAGGCACTGTATTGGTTGTATCAGATTTTTTTTTTTTTTTTGTGCTGTGGAATGTACATGGCATGCATTAACTGATTAGACCTGATTCATCTAATATGTAAGAAGTTTACAATAAACATGTGACACATATTTACGTTTTGCTCTTATTAAAGACAAAAATAGAAAGGAGATGTCTTTACCTTCTTAACATGTTTCGACTGTGCGCTGCAGCCTTCGTCACACAGTGCACAGTCGAAACATGTTAAGAAGGTAAAGACATCTTTCTGTTTTTGTCTTTAATAAGAACAAAAGGTAAATAATTAAAAGAAGACAAAATGAACCTACTTGAGCTAACATGTGACACAGTCAATAAAACATGTCTACATGGTTGCTAAGAGTGTCGACCCCTTCGTGACGCAGCTGCTTGTAGGGAGCTGGACTCTGATATGGGAGGACATGACTTCAAGCCCCCTTAGACACCAACAGTGTGCTTCACTGCCCTCCTTAGTCACAGTTCAGGCTTGGAATTATATACACTTGTCACTGGAATTAAGTGGTATCTTATAAAATAGAATCAACAAATGGAAAAAATGAATTAAAAAGGGCATTGTATAGCCCAGAGATTTTCAACCACTGCACCGTGACAGATGGTCAGGTGTGACGCAGAAAATTGTCTAATTTCACTTAATTGCTCAAAAAAAAAAATTGTTTTGGTTGTTGAAAATAATTTGCCATTGTGTCTGTGCCTGCAATGTAGTGGCTCTTCCATGTCAGTGGGTGGCAGTGTGAACACAATCTTCTTCTTCTTCTTTTTCTTATTCTTATTCTTCTTCTTCTTGGTTTCTAAACAGAAGTTTAAATTGTGTTACAGTATGAACTTATTAAATGATATGTGTGAGAGGTGACGGTGACAAGATGGAAAACAGCGATGGATAAATATTTGAAGAGGAGAGCCTCAAGGTGTGTTTGGACCAAATGTGAAGTGAAAATTTGCATCGCTGTACTCACACGAGTACAGTTACCAGAGTTTAGATCAACACACAAAAATTTGTCCTGTGGAGAGGTGGGGTTACCTTCATAACTTCTGCAACCACTTTGCACTAGCAGTGGAAATCCCCCCAAAATACCATCATGTTTGAGTTCTCAACAACTTTATATCCAGAGGGGCACACAGTTGAGAAAATGTCACTGCCTCCTCCAGAAACTGCATCTTGATGTTGGCTGTTTTCAGCACTAAACAAGCAGACCAGTGTCCCGTTTCATGAGCTGCTAGCCCTCATTAGCAGATTGGTAGGAGCCTAGAAGGATATTATGGGTGAACACAAACTACAGACATTTTGCAGAGCTGCAGACCATCTGTGGCAATTTCATTTTCTAACTAATTTATTCTTCATTCTTGATACTAGCTCCCGGTAATGGTGGAATCTCAATGCTGATTGGCTATCGCAACCAAGCATCAAGCCAAACTTTTGACTGAGTTGAATAAAATCCAACTCGTACACACGCACATCGGTCCATTGACTTTGTATGTAATCATGCCACATTTCACACTAAATATAAACAAATTACAAGACTAAATGATCATAACACAATTCAGTGTGTCATTTTGTAACATTTTTGGTTGGTGGTGTGCAGTGGGATTTTTCAGTGCAAAAAGAAATGTGCTGTGAGTCAAAAAAGACTAAAAAACACTGTTATAGGACATATACTGGTAAGGGGTTTTGAACAGCTCCTGATAGAGCTTAAATTTTGATCCTATTTAAATTCAATTTTTGTAATGTCCTGCAAAAGCAGACAGTCTTGTTTAAAGAGTTACTCCTAACAAAAATGCTGAATTAGATCTTAGTCCCCGCCCCCCCCCAAAAAAAAAAAATCTACAAAAGAAGTCAGTCCATAATTGTTTTTGTTGTCTTATTAACAAACAGGACAACACAAACAATCTAAACAAATCCCAATATTTGTTTGATTATTGGGGAAGTAAAAATAAGTCAATTCCAAATCTCATTGGCTAAACAGTTTAGTATCTCAGGAAAGAAGAACAAGTCCTCCTACTATGTCTAGCAGTCTCACAAAAAAAGGACAAATGCATGGTTTTCCATCCATCCATCCATCCATCCATCCATCTTCTTCTGCTTAATCCTTTTCGGGTCGTGGGGGGCCTGGAGCCTATCCCAGCATCTTTTGGGCAAGAGGCAGGGTACACCCTGGACAGATCGCCAGTCCATCGCAGGGCCAACACAGAGAGACAGACAACCATTCACTCTCACAGTCATACCTAAGGACAATTTAGAATCCCCAGTTTTGATGCCAATTAACCTAACTTGCATGTTTTTGGCATGTGGGAGGAAACCAGAGAAATCCCGGAGTAAACCCACGCAGACTGAGAAAATGAGCATCCATATGAGAAAAACATTTTTCACATGCACTAGATATGTGGCATTTACGCCTTTAACAAATGTGTCTGCCAGCAGTGTAACGTTTCCTCTGCCACTTTCTTTTTATCTCCAGCTTGCTCTCCATTAGAGGTGAGGTCAGGACTGGACAGTCTGACCTTAAATCAGCATCATGGTTAACTGACTCCTTCATGTCAGTTTTCTTTGTGGTGTTTTTTTTTTTCATCCCTTCTTCATACTGATAAGGCTCGTAATTCATAATAATAAAAATATTAATAATAAACCAACTTTATTGTCGTTCAAGCCATACAGCCAACCACAGTAGAACAAAACTATGTTTCTCCTATCTGCAATGTCAATCACATCTAGAATCAGAGGGGCTGCTACCATGCAAGGTGCCACCACAACCAACTAACCAATTAAGCAATATTACACAAGAGTGTGGTATCACATCACTGTTGTGCAGTAGTAAATGAGCATAACATAATAAAGAACAGATGTGCCCATGCCTGTAACTCCACTGGCACGTCTTAAAGAGGCAGTACATGTAAAGCTCTCACATACATGCACACAACAGGGAGAACAGAGAGAGGGGAAGAAGCGGAAAAAAACGACATGAGCAAGATTGCGTTGGTTCTACATCCTGAATGTCAGGTCTGGTTTTATTTTGGTTAATCACCCAGCCCTAGATGATGCCTAACCCTAATGTTTTGTTAACCATTGCAGGATGTGTTGCCTAAACCTAACCATTAGTGGAGGGGAAAACGTTTAAAAAAGAAAAGTCAAAGTGATATTTGGCTCAGTGTGGGATGTGAACGTGGGACCTGTTGATTGAAAGCACTGGTATATTAATCATCTACCATCCCCCTCCCACCAACCAAATGAGTGTTGAAGCCTTGTTAAAACAGGTGTTGTGTTGCTCATGCGCACTGACAATGGTGGGTTAGATTGCCACATGCACAGTGAGTGAAGGCATTACTCTGTATCTCGGGTACGAGTTTTTATTGTTTCTCGTACAAATGCACATTTTTTTGACAGGGTGGAAAGCATTTGCACATTTGTATGAGTTTCAGTGCAATCAGGTTGGTACAGTACCAGCTCCAAGATGACGAAGTCACAACTTTTCATGATGTTTTCTCGTTTCAAAAGCACTTACTAAATCTGCATAAGCAGGCTGGTTGGGAATGGAGGGAAACACTAAAAAATAGTACCTAGTACTTAATAGTAATAGTAACTAATAGTAACTTGCAAGTTTGCATCCCCATCTTGAATTTTTGCTCACTTGTGTTAATGCTTACATTCACTTCCTCCTCAGAAATTAAATAGACATAGTCATTGTTAGCAAAAAGTCAGGGTCTAACCTACACTTCCCTTCACTTCTAACCTCCTTCTGATGACCATTCATAATTTAACTCAAATGTTATATTTGGAAAAATGTCCATCCTTTTGCCATATTCTATTAACGTTGCCTTAAAGTGCTGACCAGGAGTCGACAGTAAATAGCGGTTAGTAAGTAAAGGTTACTAGAACACTTTTGAAACAGAGTGATACATATCCAGTGAAAGTTGGGGTGCAGTTATCATGGATTTTAGTAACTCCTGGAATCCCTATTGTCCAATCAAATTGCTTGGTCGGAACTAACTGTTGTATAAACTCCTTTGAGTTACCACTGAAATAAAAGAAACTGCCCTGGGACCATGTACATGTCGACTTCAGAGTTTATAAAAGAGAATTACTTTGATACACTATATGTATATTGATTTGATTAAAGTTGTTTGTGCAGCGCTTTTCTAAATGAGGCTGCAGAGTAGATATAATATGATCAAAGGAGTCATGAGTGATTAGTTACACAATAGACTTGAACTTAAGCACATCCAATAGTTGGCTGTAATAATAAACAAATGGATGCCACACAATAAAAAGAAAATAATTTCTGAGGGCCAATTACAGGGGGAGTATTGTGTTTTACAAACCAAGGGTGGGTTGTCATGTTCCTGATTTTGTGAATGTTTATTTTTACTAAGCTCACCACCAAAATTTTAGAAAAATCGAAACAGCATGCAAATTTGAGCAATATAAGAAACTAACTCGTCAAGAAAGAAAGAAAGAAATTAGGGGCAAGTAGAAACAGAAAGATTAATAATTGATGGGTTATTTTGGAAAAGAGAGGAGTTAAAGCAGCCAGCTCAGTTCCGTATAAACAAATAGTCGCTAATGCCTCATCTCCCTGAGCAGAAAGCAAAGATGAGGGGAAGAAAGAGAAAACTCAGCAACTGCAATGAGATGGAAAATGTGAGAGTTGGCCGGGACTGAGCTTCGTGGTTTCACCAGTATGACTGTCCTTTTGTCTTACTCTACCAGATACTGAGTGCAGAAGACGCACAGCTAAGTTGTTGTCCCAGGAAAAGCCGAACTCCTGTGGAGGTAGACTGAACACACACAGAGAGAACATGACGAGATACGCTGACGTTTACATGCCAGCGTTGCGTAATCACCGTCATTAGTCTTTCAGCTGTGCATCTTTTCCACTTTATACCCACCTGTCAGCAACAGACACTCACTACAGTACATCCAATGGCAGTTTTCATTTAATTGGATAAAAGTTGGATAGCTTGTGCACTAATATAAACTGTAATCATGTTTCCTGTGTGATGGTTTCCTTTTTTGGGGGGACCAAAGCTCCATGGAAAAACTGTCTTCATTTGGCAATAGCAGTTTCCCTGCACCTTTAATGCCCCATCAATGAGGCTGCCTGTCACCATGAATAAACCTGTAAACTGAATATTCCACTTCTGCTCTCAAGTAGGGAAAAAAAAAATGAATCTAAAGAAGATGGGTATGCCAGCTCCCCTCTGACTGCACAGGAGGCGACTCCTAACACAGTGGAAAATGGTGAAGAGCCCAGTGAGAGCAGCAGGAGGCGATGCTGATCAGCAGCCAGGTTCGGGTTGACATGGAATTGATGTTTGCGTTTAAAAATAAATCAACAGTTTGATGCTTCATCACATCTTCAGATGTTTCTTTTCTATAGAAAAAGAAAGGAGAGTATATCCACTGGACTCTGTCAAGGTTTAAATTTGTTCGATATAGGCTAAGCTATAGCCTATAGCACAAGTTCATTCCACCATGAGCTTGTGTACCTTTCCTTCTCCTTTCCCCACAAATATTTTGATTTCAAGCCATATTTAGCAAGCAGTGTGTGACATCTTTATCTGTGTGGACTGATACACTGCATTCACGTTTTATTTCATATATAAATATGGTGCAAAAGTATAAGCGTTTTTACAGTTTGAATAAAAATTATAGAAATAAGTACTTTGTCTTGTGAATTTATCAACTTGCCACCTGCTGTATCAACGTACCCCGGTATATGTAACAACTTTCCCCAGCAGTGAGATAAAAAGTTACACCACTATATACGGCTGTTGGAAAAAAAAATAGGAGACCACTGTAAAGTCTTTCCTAAATTAGCATCTCTACATGTATGGCAGCCATTATATTTGAGTATCTGTTGAATTCCAACACAAGGACACTTCAGTCTACTTAAGGAGGTACTGATTAGGTGATCATCTAAGATGGGTAAGATGCATGAAAGCTGTGAATAAAAATCTGTGAGTTATTCAATTCAATTCATCCATCCATCCATCCATCTTCTTCTGCTTAATCCTTTTCAGGTAGCGGGGGGGCTGGAGCCTATCCCAGCATCTTAGGGCGAGAGGCAGGGTACACCCTGGACAGATCGCCAGTCCATCGCAGGGCCAACACAGAGAGACAGACAACCTGGCGGTGCGGTGGCGCAGTGGTTAGCACTGTGCCAGCACAGCAACTCACCCTTGGCCATGGGATCTCTGGTTCGATCCCAGCCCCTGACCAACAGTGATCTGTGTGGAGTTTGCATGTTCTCCCCGTATCTGCGTGGGTTTACTCCGGGATTTCTCCGGTTTCCTCCCACAGGCCAAAAACATACAGGTTAGGTTAACTGGAGACTCTAAAGTGGCCCTAGGTGTGAATGTGTGTGTGAATGGTTAAGGGATAGCGCCATACCGTGGCTGCTTCATCCATCCAGGTGGATGCCCTCAATTTCCCCTCTGGGGATCAATAAAGTATACAAAATTAAAAAAAAAAAAAAAAAAAAACTTTCACTCTCACAGTCATACCTAAGGACAATTTAGAATCCCCAGTTTTGATGCCAATTAACCTAACTTGCATGTTTTGGGGATGTGGGAGGAAACCGGAGAAATCTCGGAGTATTCAGCTTTATTTATACTGCGCCACATCACAACAGAAGCCGTCTCGTGGCACCACAGTGCAGAAAAAAAAACACACATCCTCAGAAAAACCAGCAAATTATTCCACAAATACAGATTTATGAGTTCTTCCTAAGTTAGAACTTGAGTATTGTCATGTTTAAGAATGACCATGAACTTGTTTTCTTTGCTTTATTTGATTGAAAAACACATCTAAAAGAGACATCTTTTTTATTGTTTGGGCCAGTTGTCATTTTCTGTAAATAAATGCTCTATATTATGATATTTTGACTTAGAATATGGGTGAGTTGTTTTCAGTACATTAGAGAATAAAACAAAATTTTCCATTTTACTCACACACACACACACACACACACACACACACACACACACATATATATATATATATATATATATATATATATATATATATATACTGTATATATACGTATAGTAAAACCAGATAATGAGATAATTTTGCAGTGATCTCGTCATCTCTTAAGTTTTTCCCAGAACTGTATATTTTCATTTTTTTCTACTAAAATCATATAATAAATACAAAATAAAAAACAAATATGAACAAGGACATGTCCAAAAGCACATGGATGAGATTTGTGTGAAATAAAACTGTAGCAACCACATTTATGTAACAATTATTAAAAAAAATGAATAAATAAAAAACTTTGTGCCCCGCTTACTCTGTATATAACTGAAAGAAAATTGTGTTGGACATGAAAATGGAGAAAATAATACAGATTGTGCCTAAATTCATATACAAACAAACAAATGTCAGTATTAAGCTGATTCATATTGACAGGCACGCATCCTAAATGGGTAAATGTGAGCTAAACTCAATTATTTTAAGATACTTATGTTACCTATATATTTCTAAAGGCAGGTAACATTAGAATAATTTTTTAAAGGCTAATTCTTTGAGTACATATTCTGTCTGGGCCATTTTGCACAGTTTGGGGGGGGGGGGTACTGTAAAGTTAGAGGAGTTTGCGTGTAACCGATGACCACCCATCAGCAGCTCTAGTGAAGAACTTTTTTTCTGTCAGTGTCTTATTTTTCTCTCTTTAAATTGATATGCTGCACTAACTCAGCCCCCGTTTTTTTTCCCCATTGTCTCTGTATTGTTAATGCCATATGTCACTGTGGGACTCCAACAGATTTATATCCAGTAGTCTTAAAGCCGTAAAGTTTCAAAGCAGCATTTTAAAATCTCATCAGAACTGCACATGCTGAGTTTCTGTGTGTGTGTGTGTGTGTGTGTGTGTGTGTGTGTGTGTGTGTGTGTGTGTGTGTGTGTGTGTGTGTGTGTGTGTCAGTGGCCCACTTAAGTCTAAAGCCTGGGACACAGTGAGCAACTGGGAAAGAAAGTAGAACAGCAGAGATGAGGGAAGAAGACGGGGGGACAAACGGCAGCCAGGCTGTTGATTTGTGAGCAGAAGTGTGCGTGTAAAATCTATAAATGTTACATTGACATATGCGTGGACCCGCAGCCGGCGGCATGTAAAGTGAAACCAGAAGTTATGCTTTCCATTAAATACCATTTCACATTTGTTCCCCTGTCGTCTTCTCTTATTAGAATCTACCAAATTCTTTCAGAATACATTTATTTTATGAACTTATGAAAAAAATTATCAGTGTTAAGCAGTACTTCTGATTTTACTGCAGGTGAACAAATATTCAAATACTATTTGGACAGGTTTTATTAGATCAGGTTGTTCCTGACGGATGAGGCTGGAACTGAGTCATCTTAAAACAGAGGGCCTCTAGAAAAAAAAAATACCATGAAAGATAAAATGTGTGAATACTTATTTTACCGCAATAATATATTTTCATGGTGCCTAGACTTTTGCTGCCTGTAATATTCTCAACCAAATAATTTTTGTAAATGTAAAATACTAGAAATATAACTTACGAAATGAAGATCTTGATGAAAAAAAAATCAAGTACATGAAAGGTTGTTATTCTTCTCAAGCATTTGGAATTGAAATAAAAAATTATACTTGGATGATGAGGATTTATTTTACTGATAGCACAATCAAATTATTGAAAGTTTCTGCAGTACATATATTAGATTAGAAAGGCTATACACCCTGGTCATTCTCTTTCATCAGAAGTTTCTCTTAAAAATTTTTGGAATGAGCCAAAACTGGTAGTTTTAACTGTTAAATCCATGTAACCAATACAGTCTTGGTTAACTATGTGTACATTATCAACTTTAAGATAAGATAAGCCTTTATTAGTTCCACAATGGGGAAATTCCAGGATTGCAACAGCACAGGGATAGCAACACTCAGAGCAATAATTTAGAAGATAAGAAAATAAGAGCAGTGAATATACATACACTACCGTTCAAAAGTTTGGTGTCACTTAGAAATTTCCTTATTTTTGAAAGAAAAGCACTTTTTTCAATGAAGATAACTTTAAACTAATCAGAAATACACTTCATACATTGCTAATGTGGTAAATGACTATTCTAGCTGCAAATGTCTGGTTTTTGGTGCAATATCTAGATAGGTGTATAGAGGCCCATTTCCAGCAACTATCACTCCAGTGTTCTAATGGTACAATGTGTTTGCTCATTGCGTCAGAAGGCTAATGGATGATTAGAAAACCCTTGTGCAATCATGTTAGGTCTGCAATGCTGTAATTGCTGCAAATGGAGGATTCTTTGACGAAAGCAAAGTTTGAAGGAAAAAATTATTATTTCAAATACAAATCATTATTTCTAACCTTGTCAATGTCTTGACTATATTTTCTATTCATTTTACAACTCATGGTGGTAAATAAGTGTGACTTTTCATGGAAAACACAAAATAATTGTCTGGGTGACCCCAAACTTTTGAACGGTAGTGTATGTACACATAAATATATAAATATATAGTATACACAGTGCGGAGCATTATAGCTAGACGGAATAAACAGCATAACCATCTATTTAGTTACTCCACATAGTATGAATATGTACCCATACATATTGTCACCCTCCATAGCGACTGATATTGTCCTAGTTGTATACTGTATACTGTATATGTTGTATTGTATACGCCTGGAATTTCCCCATTGTGGGACTAATAAAGGCTTATCTTATCTTATCTTATACTGGAGCGGGACTATTTTGTGTAAGTCTGTTGCGTCTTTTGTATTCAATACTATTAGGTTGTCACGTTTTTTTTGCTATCTCTGCGAGCAGCCCTGCTTAGGTTATACAGTCTGACAGCCGTAGGTAGGAAGGACCTGCAAAACTTCTTGGTTGCACACCTAGGATGATGTAGTCTACTGCTAAATGAGCTCCTCAGTGCATTCAGTATGTCCTGCATAGGGTGGGACTCGGACTCCAGCAGAGATGACAGCTTAGCCACCATCCTCCTCTCTCTTATCTCCTCCACTGGGTCAAGGCGCTGCCCCAGGACAGAGCTAGCTTTCTTGATCAGTTTGTTCAGTCTCTTCCTATCGGCTGCTGTGATGCCACTGCCCCAGCAGACCACTCCAAAAGTGATGGCTGATGCCACCACCGAATCGTAGGTCTTCAGGAACACCCATTGTACACCAAAAGACCTGAGCCTCCTCAGTAGGAACAGCCTGCGCTGCCCCTTCTTGTAGAGTGCATCAGTATTGTGTGACCAGTCTAGTTTATTGTTCAAATGAACACCTAGGTACTTGTAGGATGTCACCATCTCAATGTCTGTTCCCTGGATGTTTACTGGTGCTGTGAGGGGTTGTCCTTGCCTGCGGCAGTCCACCACCAGCTCCTTAGTTTTCCTCGCGTTGATCTGGAGGCAATTCCGATGGCACCAGTCCACAAAGTCCTGGATAAGTCCTCTGTACTCAGCTTCATCTCCATTGGAGATGAGGCCGACGATCGCAGAGTCCTCATTGAACTTCTGTAGATGGCAGTGTGTTGTGTTGTGTGAGAAGTCGGCAGTATAAAGGGTGAACAGGAAGGGAGCCAAAACTGTTCCCTGGGGGGCCCCCGTGCTGCTGATGATCGTGTCGGACACACAATCCTGGGTTCTCACAAACTGTGGCCAGTTTGTGAGGTAGTCCAGGATCCACAATGACAGGTGCTGGTCCACCCCTGCGCACAGCAGCTTGTCCCTCAGGATCATCGGTTGGATGGTGTTGAAAGCACTGGAGAAGTCAAAGAACATGATCCTCACCGCGTTCCCAGGCTTCTCCAGGTGGAACAGAGAACGGTGAAGGAGGAAGATCACTGCATCCTCCACCCCGTTGCCATGCTGGTAGGCAAACTGGAGTGGATCCATCGCTGGTCCCACCAGGGGACAGAGGTGAGCAAGGAGCAGTCTCTCCAAGGTCTTCATCAGGTGAGACGTCAGGGCCACTGGTCTGTAGCTGTTCAGGTCTCTGAGGTGAGAAGTCTTTGGTACGGGTACCACACAAGATGTTTTCCACAACTGTGGTACCCTCCCTAGCTTCAGGCTCAGGTTGAAGATATGCTTCACAATCCCACACAGCTGGTCTGCGCAGGACTTGAGGAGCTTCGCGCTGATGCAGTCCGGGCCCGAGGCCTTCCTCGCGTTGGTCTTCCTCAGCTCCACCCTCACCTGAGTCTTAGTGAGGGTCAGGTTGGGAGGCTGTGTACTGGGAGTGGGGGGGGGGGGGGGGGGGGGGGTAGTGCTATTGCATGGTTTTTTAAAATCAAATATACCTGTTGGCTTTGAGTAAAAATGTTTTTTGAAGAATTATTATATGCCAGGCATCTTTTATGTATTACATGCATTTAAAATCTGAAGAAAAAAATTATTAAAACTGATTAGAAAGACGGATGTGTGTTGAGGTCATCCGTCACAATTTGTTAAACTCTAAACTATAACTTTGATAGCATATACCTTACAGACAACACTGCGCTTATTCCAATTGATTGTAATAAACTATCACTAAATATAGATAAAACTAAGGTAATGATATTTGGTAATTGTAAAAATAAAGAAGATATACACATTCATATAGATAATGTTATTGAAAAAGTTAAGGAGATCAAGTTTTTGGGTGTAGTACTGGATGATAAAATTAGTTGGAAACCACATGTCAGATACATACAAAATAAAGTTGCAGAAAATATTGCAATTATAAATAAAATTAAGCAGGTCCTAGATTATAAATCACTTCATATTTTGTATTGTTCATTAGTACCGGGCTGCACGGTGGCGCAGTGGTTAGCACTGCGGCAGCACAGTTTACCCTTGGCCGGGGGATTGTGGGGATCGTGGGATCGTGGGTTCGATCCCAGCCCCCAACCAACAGTGATCTGTGTGGAGTTTGCATGTTCTCCCCGTGTTGCGTGGGTTTACTCCGGGATTTCTCCGGTTTCCTCCCACATGCCAAAAACATGCATGTTAGGTTAATTGGCTGTTCTAAATTGTCCCTAGATATCTGTTTCCTATAGGCCCTTAGAATAGAGGGTTAGTATTAATGAAAGCGCTTTGAGTGGTCTTTGTGACTAGAAAAGCGCTATATAAGTGCAGGTTAGTTAGTTAGTTAGTTAGTACTTCCATACTTGACTTATTGTATAGAGGTTTGGGGTAACAGTTATAAAAGTAAACTTAATTCATTGTTAATATTACAAAAAAGGGCAGTCCGTGTTATACACAAAGTCGGGTACCTCGAACATACTAATTTATTGTTTTTACATTCAAAGTTATTGAAATTATGGGATCTGGTTCATTATTACACAGCACAATTAATGTTTAAAGTTAGTAAAAACCTCTTGCCACACAATATACAGAATCTATTCAGGGAGAGAGAAGGGAAATATAATTTACGGGGGAATACAAAATTTAAAATGCACTTAGTAAGATCTACAAGGAAGAGTTTTTGTGTGTCTGTGTGGGGGGTAAAATTGTGGAATGGGTTGGGGGAGAAACACAGGCAATGTCCAAACATCCATATATTTAAATCAACATATAAAGAAATGATTTTTGAGCAGTATGAGAATGAAGGGCAGTGATGTTACATTGTGTCTTCAGTGAGGGAAGGTTGTTGTGTGTTATGGTGATTGTGAAGGTGATGGTGTTGTTTGTGTTTGCATTGAACATGCCAGAAGTGTATGTTTATTGTTGTCATAATATTGTTGGATATGGACTGTCATTGTTGTGTCATTTTTGTTGTATAATTTGACTATGGGTGTATTATGGTGAATGTGGTTGTGGGATAATGATGATTTTGAGTAATACTGTAATTTGTTTGGTGTGGAGAAGGGGTGGGACTGTATAAGCGTTGGCTTCTTCCCACTCCTTTTGAACATTTTATTTTTGGTTTGTTTTTTTTTTTGTTGTGTTTTGAACTCTCTTCTTTCTTTCTTTAACAATGTTCAAATAAAATCAATGTCAATGTCAGTGTCAATGTCAAACTTTGATAGCATATACCTTACAGACAACACTGCGCTTATTCCAAACAAATGCCAAATTGCAATATTCCATATCACTAAGCAGCAGAATTGATATACTGTATTCATATGTGAACAACTCCAAGGCCCCATATTCATTTAAACCCAAGACTAAAATTCATCAGGTGAAAGACATCAAAGGAAGAGAGCATCTGGACCTTAAAGCAGAAGGAAAAAAAACATTGTTTTCTATCCTCTTTTGTCGTGTTTTGATGTTGTGAAGCAGGTTACAGCATTGTTTAGCATAATAGTGGATTTGTCACAGCATGGAGACCACCTGAGGAGTGTCATTAGACTGTATGAGTGCTAGGCATGGTTATAATGGCCAAGGCCTTTATAAAGGATACTCCCTATGGTGCAAATACTTTCCCTTAGTGCATCTGCTCATTACAAAACCACAAAGCTGCCAAATAGATGGCACTTTGATGAACACAAAAGCAAGAATGAAACTTTTCACCTGATTTGACCAATCTGTTTTCGGAGTGGTTAGCACTGCAGCAACACAGCAACTCACCTTTGGCCGGGGGATCCCGGGTTCGATCCCAGCCCCCGACCAACAGTGATCTGTGTGGAGTTTGCATGTTCTCCCCGTGTCTGCATGGGTTTACTCCGGGATTTCTCTGGTTTCCTCCCACATGCCAAAAACATGCAAGTTAGGTTAATTGGCATCAACTGGGGATTATAAATTGTCCTTAGGTATGACTGTGAGAGTGAATGGTTGTCTGTCTCTCTGTGTTGGCCCTGCGATGGACTGGCGATCTGTCCAGGGTGTACCCTGCCTCTCACCCAAAGATGCTGGGATAGGCTCCAGCCTCACCCCCCCCCCCCCCGTGACCCAAAAAGGATTAAGCAGAAGAAGATGGATGGATGGATGTTTTCTTTCACTTTTATCACTATAAATTCAAGAAATCTCTGTGTGTGTCTGTCTGTGTGTCACGATCATAGGACATCATAGGCCGTCCTATGATGTCCCTATGATGTCTGCATCATAGGACAGCCTATGATGCTCCTATGATGTCCCTATGCCTTGACGTGTTTATGATGTCATATACAGTGGGGCAAAAAAGTATTTAGTCAGCCACCAATTGTGCAAGATCTCCCACTTAAACGATGAGAGAGGTCTCCAATTTTCATCATAGGTATACCTCAACTATGAGAGACAAAATGAGAGAAAAAAAATCCAGAAAATCACATTGAAGGATTTTTAATGAATTAATTGGTAAATTCCTCGGTAAAATAAGTATTTGGTCAATAACAAAAGTTCATCTCAATACTTTGTTATATACCCTTTGTTGGCAATGACAGAGGTCAAATGTTTTCTGTAAGTCTTCACAAGGTTTTCACACACTGTTGCTGGTATTTTGGCACATTCCTCCATGCAGATCTCCTCTAGAGCAGTGATGTTTTGGGGCTGTCGCTGGGCAACATGGACTTTCAACTCCCTCCAAAGATTTTCTATGGGGTTGAGATCTGGAGACTGGCTAGGCCACTCCAGGACCTTGAAATGCTTCTTACGAAGCCACTCCTTCGTTGCCTAGGTGGTGTGTTTGGGATCATTGTCATGCTGAAAGACCCAGCCACATTTCATCTTCAATGCCCTTGCTGATGGAAGGAGGTTTTCACTCAAAATCTCACGATACATGGCCCCACTCATTCTTTCCTTTACACAGATCAGTCGTTCTGGTCCCTTCGCAGAAAAACAGCCCCAAAGCATGAAGTTTCCACCCCCATGCTTCACAGTAGGTATGGTGTTCTTTCTCCATGAACACGACAAGTTGAGTTTTTACCAAAAAGTTCTATTTTGGTTTCATCTGATCATATGACATTCTCCCAGTCCTCTTCTGGATCATCCAAATGCTCTCTAGCAAACTTCAGACGGGCCTGGACATGTACTGGCTTCAGCAGAGGGACACGTCTGGCACTGCAGGATTTGAGTCCCTGGCGGTGTAGTGTGTTACTGATGGTAGCTTTTGTTACTTTGGTCCCAGCTCTCTGCAGGTCATTCACTAGGTCCCCCCGTGTGGTTCTGGGATTTTTGCTCACCGTTCTCGTGATCATTTTGGCCCCACGGGATGAGATCTTGCATGGAACCCCAGATCGAGGGAGATTATCAGTGGTCTTGTATGTCTTCCATTTTCTAATAATTGCTCCCACAGTTGATTTCTTCACACCAAGCTGCTTACCTATTGCAGATTCAGTCTTCCCAGCCCGGTGCAGGTCTACAATTTTGTTTCTGGTGTCCTTTGACAGCTCTTTGGTCTTGGCCATAGTGGAGTTTGGAGTCTGACTGTTTGAGGTTGTGGACAGGAGTCTTTTATACTGATAACGAGTTCAAACAGGTGCCATTAATACAGGTAACGAGTGTAGGACAGAGGAGCCTCTTAAAGAAGAAGATACAGGTCTGTGAGAGCCAGAAATCTTGCTTGTTTGTAGGTGACCAAATACTTATTTTACCGAGGAATTTATCAATTAATTCATTAAAAATCCTTCAGTGTGATTTTCTGGACTTTTTTTTCCCTCATTTTGTCTCTCATAGTTGAGGTATACCTATGATGAAAATTGGAGACCTCTCTCTATCTTTTAAGTGGGAGAACTTGCACAATTGGTGGCTGACTAAATACTTTTTTGCCCCACTGTAGATCATCAGGACTCACGATGCCGTCATACAGACAAAAGGACGATGCCGTCATATACACAATAGGACACAGCACTTTAAAGTGCACCCATTCGAAGCAGTAAATCTGGAAATCTTACAAAATATCACTATAAATTCAAGAAATCTCTGTCAGTTTCTGTGTAAATCTGGAAATCTTACTCATCACCCGATTAACAATAGCACATACTACTTTAAACCACACCCATTCGAAGCAGTACATCATGTCTGTGTGTCACGAGCAGAGCACATCATAGGATGGCCTATGATGTCTGCATGATGTCCTATGATGATCCTATGATATCAGGCAACATAAGACTCGTGATGCCATCATATACACAATAGGACTGCCTACAATGTAGGCAGTCCTACCTATGATGCAGGCAGTCCTACCTATGATGTAGGCCCTACATCATAGGTAGCCAGTCATCCAGACATCCAGGCAGGCGTCTTTATGATGTCATATACACCATCACTCACCAAAAAAGAGATACTCATCACTCGATTACCAATAGGACACAGCACTTGAAACCGAATGGGAGTTGCCAGAAACAGGAAAGAAGAGATACTCATCACCCAATTAGGAATAGGACACACTAATTTAAACCAGGATCAAATGCAGGCATCATAGGACTTGCTATACCATCGACAAAGATCATAGGACATAGGACAGCTTCCAAGATCAAACGCAGGCATGACTCACGATTAAAATGACTCCCTATGACATCATCACAGATCATAGGACTCATTATGATACCATCAAAAATCAAAGGCAGGCATCACTGAATGAGTGCTGACGTGCTTTCTTACACCCCTGCTTACACCTGCTTTCTACGGGCATGCAGAAATAGTTGCTTATACTTGGTTTCTATGGGCATGCACAGGTATGCACGGCCATGCACGGGTATGTACTAGTTTAAAATAAACGTAAATCTGAATAACTGCTAAAATTAATGTGACTGCTGTCCTTCAAGTTCCTTTTGTTCACCTAGTTGTGAATATGAGAAACTGTCTAAGAGTACCTGGATGCAGCGGCAATATGGCCGCCGAGTCATCTGTGTGTACCGGATCTGTGTACCGGAAGTAACACAAAGATCCATGGAAAGGACGCCCTCATGTGAGCTGGAGACACGAAGTTGCCCACGCAGCAGCCAGGAAAACAAAACGGAACATCATAATCGTCTAAAAAAAAAAAGTTAAAATACGGCTTCCTTTCCATGGAACTTTGTGTCACTTTGTGTCCCAAGATATGGTCCCCAGATCCGGTACACAGATGACTCGGGGGCCATATTGCTGTTTTAACTCATTAAGGATTACATTTGATTACATGATCTGCCTCTCCTGAAGCTGTTGTCGCAGATCTGTGCCTGTCACGTGATTGGTCAAAAAGTCTGGAAAAAAGAGCAAAATAAACCCAGATGTATCAAATATTTCACATCACTAGATGGCAGACACATATAGCTTACTGGTCTTCACTGTAGGGCCAAGAACAGAAAAACCAGAACCACATCGAATCTGATATCACTTTCGAGGCTCAGAAGAAGAGCTGTATAAACAATTTCGCAACATATATTCCACAGGGAGGAAGCATTTGCTCCAAATTTTGCCAACTATGATTCTAAAAGGGATTATTTAGCTTCTGAAGGGAAATGAATGAATGAATGAATGAATGAATGAATGAATGAATGAATTTATTTCGGATAATACAGTACAGGTTAAAAGAAACTGTATAATATAACAACAAGGTCAAATTAGACAAAGACTCCTTCTACTAAACAATTCCACGTGAGTTATCCGAAATGGGTGATGGCTGAAGCCGCAGCTTATATTGCCCACCCATATTCCATCCAAGAATTCAAAGAAAAAAGAGTAAACAAGACAAGAGTGATTACAATTTAGAACAAAGCTAAGACAAAGTGTGACTGAGAGAAAAAAAAAAAGAAAGAAAACTAAGCTAAGCTAAGTTAAGCGGTTACTATTCAAGACAAATCTACGACAGAATGTCACAGAGAGAGAGAAAAAAAAAAAAAAAAAACTAAGCTACAACACAACACAGGCTGGATATGTCAATCCTTATGTGAGTTTACATGTCGTCTTGTAAATATGTTTGGAGTATTTCTTCCTTTAGTTTTTGTTTAAATTGTCCAAGCGTTGTACATGATTTTAATTCAGGTCCATAATCGTTCCATAATCTGACTCCTTGCACTGAAATACAGTGTTGCTTGGTGGGTGTTCTCACTGTAGGCTTTTGAAATATACATGTTCCTCTGAAGTGATATCGTTTCTCCCTTGTTTGGAACAACTTTTGGATATTTGAGGACAGTGATAAATTCTTCACTTTGAACATTATTATTGCGGTTTTAAAGTCAACCAGATCTTTCAACTTGAGAGTTTTTTGTTTAAGAAAAAGTGGGTCTGTTGGTTCCCTGTAAGCTGCTTTGTTTATTATTCTAATAGCTCTCTTTTGAAGCATAAAGAGTGGATATATGTTTGTTTTGTATGTATTTCCCCATACTTCATTACAATATGTCATGTATGGGAGTATTAATGAATGATACAAGGTGTATAGTGTGGGTTGATTCAGCAAATATTTCACTCTGTGTAATATTGCAATTGATTTGGAAACTTTACCTTTGATATAATTAATATGTGACTTCCAACACAGTTTGTTATCAATTATTACTCCAAGGAATTTAGTTTCAGATACCCTTTCAATCTCTACACCATTTACACTGAGTTTGGGTACTGGATTGTTGTGATGGTTGTTAAAGACTATAAATTTTGTCTTACTTAAATTGAGCGTTAATTTGTTTGAATCAAACCACAGTTTAAGCTTTCCTAATTCCTTCCCGAGTGTATCCAGGAGTTGTTCCAAATTGTTACCACAGATTAGTGTCATCGGCAAACAATATTATTTACCTTCTGGACAGCACAAGATGGACCGGAGTGGAACACTTTTCGTCCGCCATTGACGAAGCTGTACGTGATGGAAAGGACAATACTGCGGGTTCCGCAGGGTAAACTAACCAAAATTGAGGTGGAATAAATCAGAAGATAAATGTGATTGTTTCTGGATGTAGGTGAGAAAGTGAAAATGACCGACAGAAGACAAGATAAGGACCGGGGTGAGCACATGGGCGCATGGTGACACATGATGAGCCGTAGGTCTGATGTCTTTTTTATGTTTGTTTACATTGTACTGATTTTCTGGTTCATATATTTTTTAAGATAAGCTAACAAAAAACAAAAACAAAGACAAAGACAAAAAAACCAAAACCATCCTTTGTGTAAATATGTCCAAAGTCCACTTTGACCGAAAGTTATGTAATCTGATGTGGCTGCCATCACATTATGCAAATTAGATGCATAAATTTACTCCTATCATAAACTTTGGATCATATTCTACATCTTTCTCATTGACAGTAAGCCATTATCTCTTACCACTTTCAAGTTACAGCCTTTGGAATTTTGATATCTAAACTACTGTAAATATTTTCTTGAAAAAAATCTTTGCCACCAGAGAGTGCATGCAGACAGTGCGGATCTGCAACCAAAATCCTTAAGTAGTTAAGACATTTTTTTTTCTATCTTAGCAATGGATTTATAAAAACTTTTCAAGTCATTTTTAAATGCTGTATTTTAACATTTTTAGCTGATTATAATGTTGCATTTTGTTTTGCTGGCTGCTACGTGGGCAACTTCCTGTCTCCAGCTCACACGAGGGTGTCCTTTCCACGGAACTTCGTGTCACTTCCGGTCCCCAGGTCCAGTACATAGATCCGGTACACAGATCTGATACACAGATGACTCGGTAGCCATATTGCCGCTGCATCCAGATGGGTCTCACTGTTTAAGGACCTTTGCAACAAAACCTTAAAAACTGTGTGCAAACTGCTTTGCAATCTTTTATGAACCCTAACAAAACCCAAAAAGTATAGCGTTAATGAACGTTCCTCAGCATTTGCAGCTCTTTGAGATGCTAGCTCAGTCTTTGCATGATTTTTGCCAACATTCATCAGAAAAGTTGACGAATTCAAAATTTGCCACGTTCATCAGCATTCGCTGCATTGTGAAATACTGCCCTTAGAGGCTATGTGTCATGCCGCGCCGCTCATCAGCGGCGTCACCTGCACGCACACCTGCACATCATCAGCGGCGAGGAATATAAGCCGCCTCGCCCTGAGCTTCGGCCTGAAGCCGTCAGACTTCGATACTCATCCCTGTGAGTGAATCCTCTACTTCAGCCAACATTTTGGTAAGAAGATCTTACCTCCTTTTCTCTCCAGTCTGCTCCCCTGTGCACAGGTGGATTTCCCGGCGGCGGACAACGCCTCTCCATCGCCTGTTCCTCGCTGCTGCACCGAGCTCTCCAGGTGGCTGTCTTCCGGGTCTCGTCCCTTGTTGTGCCAGTCATCTATTCCATCCAAGTAAGCCTCTCTCTCGTCTTTATATCTCCTGTGTTGGTGCGTGCCCGTCACCCCTCTCCTTGTGCTTTTCCCATAGGGTTGCCTGGCTGTACGGTCTCCTGCCTCTGTGCCTGAAGCAGACGCCGCCACCAACACATCTACATCTCGCAGACACGCACTCATTCACGCCTGTTGTTAATAAACTATTTGAACTACTCTGAGCCTGTGTGTGTGCGTCTCCTGAGCAGAGCGATATGTCACTATGTAGGAATAGTTTATATTCTTCTCCACAGACTAAAAACATTTAAGAGGAAAACACTCATAAACTGAGCAGCATAAAATCACAAGCTTATGAAAAAGTTGCAATTTTACATGAAAAAAGTTAAAAATTTATAACCAGAGCATAGCAAATAGTCATAAAATTAAATCTAGGTTTCAAATTTCTGAGGAAAAAACTCACAAATTATGAAAAAGTTGTTAATGTACATGGAAAGTTTAGATATATGCAAAAAATTATCAATTTAAAAAAAAATAAAATAAAAACTCAGAAACTGTCAAAAATAAAAGATATTCACTATTCAAGTAATTTTTTGACTACTCTTACTTTTATGTGTATGCAATTAATGTAATAAGGTAACACTACTTTTACTTGAGCACAGTTTCTCCCAGCTCTATCCCCCTACATCTAGTACATACAGTACATTAGTGCTCATAAATATCAAATAATCTATCGGCGTATATAATAACTCAAGGGCAATATCAAAAGAAATTAGATTTCATCAGTGTGTTGGTGGACTTTTAACATCACCCTTCTTTTCTGTGACATGAATGACAACATCCCTTAAAGCGTTTAACCTACTGCCAGTATGATTTTCCCTTTAACAATCTGTTATGGCACACACACACACTGACAGAAACCACATTGCATTTGGGCAGACTCACCATGCCAACCTCAGGGAGGATGTTCACTTCCATCAGGTTATAGGTCTTAGTATCAAACCAGCCTTTTCCGGAGGAGCTGGACCACCTGCTGCATAGATGAATAAACTCATGTGGCCACTTCCATTTCCTGAGTTACACTGACCCTGAGAATACAATCCAAATGTATTTTTTCCACTGCTCTAAACTCCACAGGAGGCAGGGCTCATCTCTGATCGTATGAGAGGCTTTCGGTGAGTGGCGGTATTCCTGTGCAGATCGAGCTCTGCTATGAAGGGACATAGCTGGCAAATTGATACACATTAACAGTATATATTTGCTTAGACATCCAATTCAGTGTGAGGGTGTTTAGCATCAGAGCTGCTGCTATTTCCAGCAACAAAGCTACAGTCTTTAGTGATAGAAATGAAAAGGTTGTCATCCTGCAGGAAAACTAGAAGATGATGGTGACTGTATACTCAACATTAAGAAGCAGATTACTTGTGGTGCTCTCGTCTTCTAGTCCCTCAACTACAGCTGTTTTAACAGGGATGGCTTGTCTAGCTCAATCAAGCTGATGGTGTATAATACCACTATGCTTCAATGCTATTTTATGGGAACAAAACCTGACCAACCTTCAATACACAGCTTCCAGTTTTAGAAGTGCTCCTTGCAACACTTGTTGCAAGTGGTGGTATCGTATCCGAAATGCAGCCCCCACTGAGGTGATCATCTGGGACAATAGGCTTCACTGGCTGGGTCACGTCTGCAGACTGGATGACACCAGAATGCATAAGCAAGTTCTTTGCAGTGAGCTGGCCCAGGTCTCAAAACTGAGAGGCCAGCCAAAGAAAAGACTAAAGAAATGGATGACATGAATATGGACAGGTTTTACAAAGTCTGGTTTGCCATCTCTCTCATCAGATCGTCCCGGCGCACCTGCATCCAACAGGGGAAGACACTATCAGAACATGATCTCACAGACAGTATAGGGAGGTCAGGCATGTGATTTATCATAGGGAGAACTCCAGTTGTCGGAAATAGAGGGGATTATAACAAATGACTACAGTCTTTAGGGACAATAATAAAAAGATAAGTAATTTCAGGATTGTGCAGCCAGTTAAGAACTACACCAAGATATTCCATAAAATACTTTTCTTGCTTTTAAATTGTCTTATTCTAATAGACCACAAATGTGGAGACAAAAATAAATGCTTCATCTCATTAATTAGAAATTCACTGAGAGAACACAAAGACTTGCATAGTCTGGTTACTGAGGAAAGGGAAAGAGACTATGACAGGTAGGCTGTGGCCAGTAGTAATGGGATCCACAGCTCACTAAAATGTACTGAGTAACTTCTGGTTCGTTCACTAAAAAGATCCGTTCGAATGATTTGTACACCAAATCACTCAGTGCTGTACTGGAGCTCTAACTGCCTACCACTCACTGAACTGAGAGTCAGCTGAACGGAGCGGGCAGGGCTCATTTGCTGCCTAGGTGGGTGGTTCAATTGGTGATCCCTGGCTCCCAGTACAGTTCCAGTAAGTATGTTCACCCATAAAAACTAGTACATTCAAAAGAAACATTACAGCACTAGTGACCAGCTCTGCTGTGAGGTATGGTAGATGCTGCTAAGATATCTGTAAAATCCCAAATTAATCTCTCATTTGGTCTTGCATTTTCATTGTTGGGTGGAACCCCATTTTTTGCAAAGGAAATGAAATGAAAAATAAACCACATTTGGTCAAATTTGACCACTACAAACTTTACAGTATATGAACTTTTCAGCCCCCCCGCCCCCCCCGTATATTATGCACGGCTTAGAGAAAAAGAAGCTCCAGCTGCCTTTATGCTCTCCGCTTTTAAGACAGCTTTCTTCTGTTTTGCTGCCCTGAGCAAACACGAGGTTTTGTACAGCAAATTTGGATTTGTGCGTAAACAAATTACAAGAGCACTGCACATGGTACATTATTTGCCTGACCATAGTCATTATCAATACTGCATAGCTAGCACACCAACGACAAAAAAACTGATTACAAATTCAAGATTCAATATACCTATAACTGTAATAAAACCAGGAACTATGTAATTACAAGGGGTTTAACCAAAACAAATAATCTACAATTCAAAGTGGAAGAATTTTAGAGAAAATATCAAAAAATCATTTAACCCCCTACAATATACACATCTTCAATAAATGTGCAAACATGTGAAATGAAAATGTCCTAGCTTGAAAACTGTAGGAGGAGTTAGCCAGATAAACTATCCATCCATCCATCCATCCATCCATCCATCCATCCATCTTCTACCCTTATCCGGTTGTCTGGGTCGTAGGGGCAGCAGTCCAAGCATAGTAGCCCAGACTACTGTCCAGTTCACATAGCAGCATGATCCTCCTGATCCCTCCTGCAGATGGTGATCCCTATGGAGGCTGTAGCTCCTTTGGGCACACCGAGTCCTTGATGTAACTTTTTTCATGAGTATCGACTGAATCACTCTTGGTCTGGCCCTTCACTCAAGACCAGTTTGTCTTGGGAGACCCTACCAAGGACAGGCTGCCCCTGACAGCATTGCTCCTGGGATCATTAAGGCGCTCAAACCCCTCCACCATGGTAAGGTGGTGATCCACAGAGGTGCAAACTATGTACCCTCTATTGAAATTTAATTTTTAAAAAAAATCTAATTCAAATCAAAAAGCAAAATCAAAGTTCTAAAGCCTGACATTTTCACAACTGGTGTTCAGCTGCACCAGTTACTCCACCTGTCTCATCAGTCTGCTACCTTTAATAGAGGAGTCATTATTCTTCCTCCTTGCAGGACTGTTAGACCTAGCTTCATGTCAGCACCAATCCAACCATGATCCAACACCGATGCTGCACACAAGAAGGACATGAGCAGACTACTTCCTGAGGAAGCTGAGATCCTTCAACGTGTGCAGCAGGATGCTGGAGCTTTTCTACCAGACTGTTGTTGCCAGTGCCATCTTCTTTGCTGCTGTCTGTTGGGGTAGCAGTATCAGGGCCAGTGACACCAACAGACTTGATAAGATTATCAAGAGGGCTGGCTCTGTAATTGGTCTCAGACCGGATACCTTTGAGACAGTGGTGGAGAGGAGAACACTAAATAAACTGCCATCCATCATGGACAATCCTGATCACCCCCTCCACCACACACTGGACAGACAGCAGAGCACTTTCTCCAGTAGACTACTGCAGCTTCACTGTCAAACGGCCAGGTACAGGAAATCTTTGCTGCCACATGCCATTTCACTGTACAGTAACTCACTCTGATGTTGTATTCTGGTCATAACTATGCTGCCATACTGCACTTTACAGTCTAACTGGTACCTCACATTTTACTCTGCTCCTGATAGTCCTGCATTGTGCAGCGGGTACAATTCATGTGTTTATACGGGTCACCATCTGTTCAGCTATGATGTATATAGGCTTTTATAGTCGTGTTAAGTTTTACTTTCCATGAGTAATCTCTTTGTCAAGTGTGTGGTTCTGTCATTTGGTTGTCTACTGTCATGCTGCTGTTACACTCCAATTTCCCAGTTTGGGATCAATAAAGTCTATCTATCTATCTATCTATCTATCTATCTATGTCATGATTTACTAACAAAATCAGCCCACGTGCAAGATGCCACACCAGAGAACACACGCAACACTGAGGGGTAAAGTTTAACACAATTTTATTGAAAAGAAAACAGCAAGCGAAGCGGAAAAGCACCTCACGCGCTAACGGAGCACCCAGCCTGTAAATGAAGAGATGAGAGCAGGTTAGAGCGAGGAGGTAGATAGGTAATAATAATTCTTAGGAATTCTTATGAGTGAGAGCAGAGAGCCCGACGAGGAACCCAGGAAGGCCAGGAAGAGTGGGAACAGATGCTGCAGATGATACAGGCTGGTGAAAGTCTGACCGGGTGGAGTAGGCAATCAGGAATGGGGCTGATGATGATGAAGGAGCAGGTGAGTGCACAACAAATTCCCCGGGACACACCACAGAGATGGCAGCAACCTGAAAACAAGAGAAAGAAAAGACAGTAACTTCTCTGGGTTCCAATACACTGAATATTTCACTTACTTAATTTTTCGTTTGGCAGTATATCCAACAAGCCAGCGCTGGAGCGTTCACAGACTGGGCCTTTTAAGCGCTGGCAGCAAGAAGACAGCAGGTGCGTCCACTCATACAGGTGTCTTGATTACCTGCGGAGCCGGGAACCCTCCCACAGGATGGGAGGGGGAGTGCGCTCACCCGAACATAACAGTGCCCCCTGTTGTGTCCATAATCCTTATAGTAATAACCAGGCTGGAGGTAAAGTGAAGGTAGCTTTATTATAACAACAACTATATACAATGCAGCTACGGCGCTCCTGCTTGCCAGGGGTAAACAGCGAAAGAGACATGGCTGCCTCCTGCTGTGCCCTTTATACCCCGAGTGGCATCCCTACCAGAAAGGCAGTCCGTCACCCCTTGCTATTCCCCGGGAGCCCCGGCCGCGATCTTACTCCTACTTTCCATTCATAACATTCCCTGCCCCCCCCCCCCCCGCAGAAAAATAGGAAACACACCGATTGAGCACACCCCCCCCCCCCCACCGAAATTTGTAACCCGACTCAAGCACTAACAACAAAACCAAATGTACAGAAACGAATGAACAAACCTATCCACACACACAACATAAGTTAGAGGGGCCAGGTAGTCTGCCGGCACCCCCTACACAGCCAGGCGGGTTATTCTGAAGCCTTATCCTCAAAGTCCAAAATAAAAATAGCCGTGTTCCTATAATAAATAAAATAATCCCTGAACCATTTCTATATACACACAATAAACAAGACACACCCGTATTGGCGGCCCCACCCCAACACACCCACTCCACACTTGGGCACATCACACAATTCAAAGTAAACAGTGTTAGGTATTACCAATTATTGTTCACAATTTACTCTAGCTGTACTTTACCAATCCAATTCAATCGAAATTCCAAAATACCTACATCATTCAATTTACACACGTCCCCCTTTTTTTTTTCACAAGTCAATCAAGTCAATTAAATATACACTCTTTACCCAAATTTAAATATGCATGGGGCATAAGCCCAATAAGACCAAGTGCAAACTGTATACAATATGACACAGGGAAACCAAATCAGAACACACATTTGAACATACCCCGGTCACTTCTCAAACCCCGTGGAGTGCCCCCCCCCCCCCTTGGATTGCCATCTGGTGGTTCCCACCCAGAGCACCTCCATTTTTTGGCCTCGCCGCCTCCTCTTCTCCACCACGCAGCACAGTTCGTTAGGTTGCCTCCACGACTCATCAGACAAGCCCAAGTAGCCATCACTCCGGGCCGCCATCACCTGTAGCCACCCCTGGTCATCACTCTGCTCGTGACGTTTATGGGTCCCTCTCAACCAAGCTTCAACCCTTGGGCAGACCTCGTCGCCGATACAAAGGGGAGCTCTGTTATGCTTCTTAGGACCACCGTGTTGCGAACAGGCCTCCCGTTTAGGGCTGGTCATCTTGCCAACCCAGCCTGAGGCCCTCTTCGAAAGCCTTCGTTTGGCATGTTTTAAAGGTGACGGACAGTGACATATTTTTATTGAACCAATCAACTGATTATATGAAAATATTCTATTATGTCTATTCCCTTGATTTAATATGTGTCACCATCCTCCATACATGACCTTATTTGCTCATAGCCCAGCCTTCACTTAGTGAGGCTGCAGTACCGCCATCTCTCGATAGGTGCGGGCATTAGTGACGTCACCACAGCAATAGAAAGAAATGGCAGAACGAGAACAAAGTGATTCGGACAGCGATTATTTTGTCGAGTTTGACGACCACAATATAAATGATGACATTGAAAATGAGGAATCGGATGATGAAGAAGTTTTGGGTGGTGCTGAGGGGGTATGCAGCCTTATTTGTGGGAAAGAAGTGAGGGTTATGTTGCCTGCCTGTGCTGTGAGCCTCATCAGAGAAACATTCCCATCTGATCACTACAAGGGATTTTGCCTACCAAGATTAGATATGTGAACAATGATATGTAAATAAAGTTTTGTAAAATCATATATTGAGTTTATTAATGTTCATGTCAATGTTATAATTCTCATAGTTCAGCATTCATCAAAGTCGCATGTCATATACATTTGAATAATTTGAACACACTAAATTCTTCTCAATTTGAAAAGAAATATTACATACTATACCACCTTTGTATGAATGTTTGAAAACACAGCAGAAATATACAAAGAAATACAAAAATCAATGGAGTATCACTACAGATTAAGAAAATAACTAGTTTCCAGATATAGCAATTATTATATTCCCATAAATAACATTTCACAGTTATAATGGGCACCATTTTATGGTAGAAAATTGGGGTTCCATTTTTAAAAGCACATTTCTCTTACAATCTTAGGCTTATATTTATTTTTCTTAGCAAATATGTTGCTTCCCTAAAAATTGAAAGCTGAACTGTCATTGGTAATTTCTTCTACTTTTACATGTTTGATTTTGAAAATCATCCATTGCTTGGAATTCATTTAAAATGTTTAGTAAACATTTGCAGTGAATATTAAAAATACAAAACTTTCCCTGTTTACTTCTCGTTTTCTGACAGCTGATCGCATCGGTAGATCACCCTTGCTTTTCACGCCACTGTCACTGACACTTGTCTCAGAGTCAGACTTGGGAATCGAGGGATATATAGTTGGAATAGTTGTTTTCTTTATCACCAATCTTTTTGCAAATTTCATTTCAAATTGCATCTTATTCTCGAAATCGCTGTAAACGAAATGTCTACTGCACATGTAGGGCGCTGACGAGGTGCAGGTGTGCGCGCACCTGAGGCAGATGCCTGAGAGCGGCAAGCCGTGACACCTGCAAAATATATGTGGACAAGAAAGACTGACAAACCTGGGTACTATTTCACAGGAGTCTGCTTTAATACAGAAGCTGAAGCAATAGGGAACACTGTATGTCTCTGTAATTGAGAACTTTGCTTCTAAAAAACACAGGAGGATGGACTTCCAATATAAGTAACCGGTGAGTTAAACTGTCTTTCCTCAGCATGTTTTTTCCCCCTAACCGTTCTTATGATCATGAAAATATTTGGTAATTCCGAGAAATATCCATAATCGCCGATTTTAAAACGTAAACATCAAGTGTTGCATGAAGCAAAACACAGCAGTGGCCGCGACAGTGTGCGTGTGTTTGCCGGTGGTGACGTCACACAGTCAGTGGCCATCTTAGCCGCTGATCGCTTGGGTCTCCAGGGCAGCATATTTCAAGAGCACATTGTCACCATATGCTACATTTGTTGAGACCAAAACATGTGCGGTTCGCTTTAGCTCGTCTCAGACAACAATTTGAGATATGAATTAGCGATATTGAATTTTCGTCTGTCCGTCTGCTTTAAAACTGCACCAGCTGGTCTTGCCCTGCATTCTTTCAATGCTGGCACCTCGGTCCTACCTGCCACCCAGGGAGTCTCATCATGCCGTCCAGTTCCCACACCAAGGGCAACTTGGACGCTAGCATCGGGTCTGTCCTGGGATGGCGCACCGTGGTGTTATGTTTGCACTCCTCCTGTGATACCAAACCAGTCATTGTCCCACACTTTACCGCCATCCACACACGCAGCAGGCCGGTCCCACAATCCGCAGCCTGACCACTCTTCTCCAGTGTCGCTGATGATAGAGAACCCCAAGCCATAAAACATGTCACACCCCATGATGTTGGGTCCTGCAGTGGTCACCACCACCTGGACATTCACCATTGTTCTAGACTTGTAGGTCGCCATTAGTCCCACAGACTCCACCACAGCAAGCCTGCTCCTGCCATAGCCGTAGTAGGGGGCGAATACTCTGTTTATGCAGTAGTGGGGAAACAGACTCTTCACTGTCACCAGATTTAGCACCAAAACCACCGCTCCTGTGTCCAACAGCAGCAGCACTTCAGCGTCATCCAGCTTAACAATACAACAAATATGTCCATCCGTCTCCGGGGAAACTGTGTGGATGATCGTAGGAGTTTTCACAGAGGAGCTCGCTTCCTGTCTTCGGTCCCCTCGTTCGAAACTTTTACAGGTTCTGGCAAAATGGTGCAAAAGGCCACATTTTCCACAGTGCTTGCCTTTCGCCAGACACTCCCTGGACTTGTAGCGATGCCTGGCCGACCCACAGCCATAACATTTCGGCATCCCAGGGGTAGACCTAATCTTGACAACGGAGGTATATTCCTCTTCCTAGACGTAGTCTTCGTTTTCAGGGTCCAGAGTCAGCACCTTTACACGAGGCTCGTCTAGGGTAGGAGTGGACATCCCACTGAGGTCCCTCACTACGACTTCCGCAGCCTCGAACTGCTGTGCTACCTCGATAGCTGTGGTTAGCGTTAATTTGTCCGGACAAGTCAGGAGTCTTGACCGAACCGCAGGACAGCACACATGCTCTGCCAGCTGGTCCAGGATCATTTCATCCTGCAACGCTCCAAACTGGCACTCACTAGCCAGCTGACGTAGGTCTGCAACGTATCGCTTAACAGATTCACCCATCCGCTGGTAGCGCTGCCGGAACTGGATGTGTCAGACTATGATGTTTTCTGGGGCACGAAAATAGCACGCCATTAGATCCACCACCTCATCAAAGCTATCTGCTCCTCCCAATATCTCGAGGAGTCGTCGGCTTTCCATGCCCAAATTATGGACCAAAATTGCCCTTGCACGCAACTTCTCGAGCTTGCCGAGGTTAAGGGCCACCAGGTAGTTGTTAAAAGCAGCAAACCACCTAGGCCAAGGCACGGGTGGTTCGCCAGGGGCCTCCAAAAACAATCAGAAACTAGTGGCAGCTTGTTCCATTACCATATTCTCCTCGTCACCAAATGTTGTGTCCATAATCCTTATAGTAATAACCAGGTGGGAGGTGAAGTGAAAGTAGCTTTATTTTAACGACAACTATATACAATGCAGCTATGGTGCTCCTGCTTGCCAAGGGTCAACAGCAAAAGAGACATGGCTCCCTCTCGCTGTGCCTTTTATACCTCTAGTGACGTCCCTACTGGAAAGGGGGTCCATCACCCCTTGCTATTCCCCGGGAACCCTGGCCGCCATCTTACTACTACTTCCCATACATAACACCCCCCTTCCACCCCCTCAAGGAACGCCTCTTGGTGCCCCACCGGGCTTGTTAGGATGGGCCCAGAGAAAGGCCTGGACCATCCCCTTGTCATGGAAATACGATCTAGGAATCCATGACCTTTCTTCAGGTCCATAGCCCTTCCAATGGACCAAATATTGCAGCCCCCGGCCCCGACAGCGAACGTCCAAGACTCTCTGAACAGTGTAGATGGTCTGACCATCGAGAATCTGATGGGGAGGAGGAGGTTTAGGGGGAGACATAGAGGACTGGAGAAGAAGGGCTTGATCTTGGAAACGTGGAAGGTCGGATGGATACAGAGAGCTGGCGGAATCTGCAGGCGGACTGTCACATCATTGATGACTCAGGAGATGGAAAACGGCCCCAGGAACTGAGGTGACAGCTTCCGAGAGTCAGTTTTAGGAGGCAACTGGTCCACCGACAGCCACACCTTCTGCCCAACCATGTATTTGAGTGCTGGAACCCGCCTGCGGTCCATGTACTGTCGGTTCCGTTAAGTGGAATGGAGGAGCACAGCGCGGGTGGCCCTCCACAGACGACGACAACGGCGGGCGTGGGCCTCCACAGATCACACAGTGGCCTCCCTCTCCACCATGGTCAGCAGGGGGGTGTACCCCATTGATGCCTCGAAAGGTGTTAATCCCGTAGCTAAAGAAACTGCGGCGTTGTGGGTGTACTCCAACCAGGTCAAATGAGTGCTCCATGTTAATGGGTTGCAGTATGCCACACATCTGAGGGCGGCCTTCAGGGATTGGTTGGTGCACTCAGCCTGCCCATTGCTTTGCGGGTGGTATCCTGAAGACAGGCTGACTGAAGTGCCCAGGGTCCAGCAGAAAGACTTCCACACTTGGGATGTAAACTGTGGCCCCCAGTCAGTCACAATGTCCATCGGAATACCGTGGAAGCAGATGACGTGGTTTGTGAATAGGTTGGCAGTTTCTGAGGCGGAGGGTAGTTTGGCGAGGGGCACTAGATGAATGGCCTTAGAGAATCGGTCGACAATGGTGAGGATGACTGTGTTACCATTAGAGGGAGGAAGTCCAGTAACAAAGTCCAGGGTAACATGAGACCGGAGGCGGCTGGGGATCGGGAGGGGGTGAAGCAGCCCGATGGGAGGAAAAGAGCCTAATTTACACTACCATTCAAAAGTTTGGGGTCACTTAGAAATTTCCTTATTTTTGAAAGAAAAGCACTGTTTTTTTCAATGAAGATAACTTTAAACTAATCAGAAATACACTCTAATATCTAATATACATTGCTAATGTGGTAAATGACTATTCTAGCTGCAAATGTCTGGTTTTTGGTGCAATATCTAGATAGGTGTATAGAGGCCCATTTCCAGCAACTATCACTCCAGTGTTCTAATGGTACAATGTGTTTGCTCATTGCGTCAGAAGGCTAATGGATGATTAGAAAACCCTTGTGCAATCATGTTAGGTCTGCAATGCTGTAATTGCTGCAAATGGAGGATTCTTTGACGAAAGCAAAGTTTGAAGGAAAAAATTATTATTTCAAATACAAATCATTATTTCTAACCTTGTCAATGTCTTGACTATATTTTCTATTCATTTTACAACTCATGGTGGTAAATAAGTGTGACTTTTCATGGAAAACACAAAATGTCTGGGTGACCCCAAACTTTTGAACGATAGTGTATTTCTGGTGCACACTTGACAGATTTTAACATAATTCCGGACATCCGTCCACAGCGTGGGCCACCAGAACACTCGCTGAATGAGATTGGTGGTACGGGAAACCCCTGAGTGACAGGCAAAATTACTGGTGTGGCCCCATGTGATAATTTCACTGCGGAGGCCGGCCAGGACATAAGGTCGATCTTCAGGTCCTCCCTTGGGTTTGGGCTCAGTGGCCTGGGCCTGTCGGACCTTCTGCTTGATTTCCCAGGTGAGAGCCCCCATGATGCAAGAAGAGGACACAATAGGTTGGGGGAGGGAGGAGAGGGCTGAGTGGTCAGAGGAAAACTGGAGGGAGAGAACATCAGGTTTTATATTGCACCAGCCCAGCCTATAAGTGATGGTAAAATTAAATCTAATAAAGAATAAGGCCCATCGGGCCTGTCGGGCATTTAATCGACCAACCAAAAATACTCTAAATTTTTATGGTCAGTCCACACCACAACACGATGAAGTGCTTCCTCCAGCCAGTGTCTCCACTCCTCCAGACACAATTTAATGGCTAACAGCTCTCGATCACCTATGTTGTAATTCCTCTCGGCGGCTCACATCGGCCGGGAGAAATACACGCATAGATGGAACTTCTGATCGGAGGCTGAGCGCTGCGAGAGGACAGCGCCCACTCCTGAATCAGAAGTGTCCACCTCTACAGTGAATTGGAGCTGAGGGTCGACCTGGGCCAAGATGGGAGCATTGGAAAACAGGCTCTTCAGCTTAAGGAAGGCCTGTTCAGCCGTCTCAGACCAGGTGAAAGTCAACTTAACAGAAGTCAGCTTCGTGAGGGGCTGTGCTTCCCCACTGTAATTTCTAATGAATCAACGGTAAAAGTTAGCAACTTACAAGACTCGGGTGTTGGCCAATCCAGCACAGCCTTCACCTTGGCCAGATCGGCCCTCAGTTCTCCCTCAGCAATAATGAAGCCCAGGAAGGAAGTGGAGCTGGTGGAAAACTCAGACTTTTCAGCCTTCACGAAGAGCTGATTCTCCAGGAGCCGTTGTAACATGGCCCTGACATGAACTGAGTGCTCCTCTGGTGTGCGTGAAAAAATAAAAATATCGTCAAGGTAGACAAAAATGAATTGATTAACCATATCGCATAGGATGTCATTAATCAATCGCTGGAAGACGGTGGGGGTGCTGGTGAGCCCAAAGGGCATCAGCAAATATTCAAACTGCCCCAAATGTGTTTTAAATGCCATCTTCCATTCGTCCCCCTCGCGAATATGAACCAAATGATACGCATAACACAGATCTAATTTAGTAATACCAGTGCGTGCTGAAGGAGCTTGAATGCAGAATTGATCAGGGGCAAAGGGTATTTATCTTTGATGGTGATAGCATTCAACTCGCGGAAGTCTATGCACGGACGCAGGAATCCGTCATTCTTTTGGACAAAGAAGAACCTTGCCCCAAGAGGAGCCGAAGAAGGCCGAATAAGGTTGGTGTTCAAAGAATCTTTAATATAACTTTCCATTGCCTCGCTCTCCGGTCCAGAAAGGCTGTAGAGCCGGTTAGATGGCAACCGCACACCCGGGAAGAGGTCAATAGCACAGTCATAAGAGCGGTGAGGAGGCAAAGAAAGAGCTCTAGACTTGCTTAAGACCTCCCCAGGGTCATGATAGACCTCAGGTACGAGGCTGAGATCCGGCGGCTCCACTGGAGGAGAGGAGACAGAAAGGGATGGAGAACACTCGGACGAGCAGAGGCAGGATGCTAAACAAAAAGGGCTCCAGGAAGAGATGGAATTTTGTGCCCAATTAATAATAGGATTATGCTTCCGAAGCCACTGATACCCCAGAACCACTGGGGAGGATGAACTAGGGAGAATAAGGAATGAAATTGTCTCCCGGTGGTTCCTGGACAGAAGGACAGAGAACGGCACCGTGCGCTCACTAATAGACACCACACAACTCCCAGAAAGTTCCCCAACGTTTATCGAAGCCGGCAACTGAGTTATGGAAATACCAATTTCCCGCACGAGCCGCCGAGAGATGAAATTTTGCTCCACCCCTGAGTCAATTAAAGCCGAAACCCTCCTCTCAACCCCCGCAACTGAATGAGGACCGGAATGGAAAAGCTACCGGGGGGATGAATAGAGTTCTCGCCCGTCAGACCCCCCCCCCCCCCCCATGGCTACTGATGGGCCACGTCTTTTGGTCTAAGGTGGCAATTGAAAATTTTGAGTTTCAGCAAGCCACAATACATGCAAGCACCGGCTTCCCTCTGTCATTGACGCTCCTCTGGAGTCAATCGGACTCAGCCGAGCACCATAGCTTCGCAGGATGAGTCGGTATCACTTAAGCCAGCTGCTAGGGAGAACGTACGCGAGACGGGCGGGTCAAAGGAGGCCTTTCGCTCCTTTGCACGCTCGCGGTAGCGATTATCCAGACTAACGGCCTGATCAATAAGCTCATCCAGAGAGGAGGGAGCAGCATGAATCGCCAGGTCGTCGCACAGGTTAGTATTAAGATCCTGGAGGAAGGCGCTTCTTAGGCAAACATCATTCAAAACCAGAATCTGCCACAATGACCCGAAACTCCACAGAGTAATCAGCTGCTGACGACCACCCTGGCGAAGTGACAACACCCGACTCATGATGTTTCCCTCACTCTTGGAGCGATTGAAATCCCAAGAAAATTCGCCAAAAAATCTATCAAAAAAGTAATGAGGACCCTCCTCACAATCTAAAATAGACTGAGCCCAACTGAGGGCTGAGTCTCGTAGCAGGAGGGTCATGAAGTGAATTGTTGATGTGTCGTCCGGGTACTCCCTGCCCACCTGCCGCAGATCCAGCTGAACTTGGCACAAAAACCCCTGCATTTCCCCACCTCCCCCGCATATGGGGCAGGTGAGGGAACAGAGGTGGTCCGGCGGATGATAGAAGAAACAGGACTGGCAGGTGAGGGAAGAGGTCCCAAATGAGACATGTGGCTCAGGTGTTCAGTGACCGTGCTCAATTGCTGTGTAATAGTCTGTAGCTGTTCAGTTAGCACGGCCACCTGCCTCTCGGTAGCATCGAGACGGAAAAGGGCGGAGTTTTCCGCTGCTGTAGCACCTGCTGGGCCTAATTCTTGGCTGGCTCATTCTGTCATGATTTACAAACAAAAACAGCCCACATGCAAGATGCCACAGCAGAGAACACACACAACACCGAGGGGCAAAGTTTAACACGATTTTATTGAAAAGAAAACAGCAAACGTAGCGGAAAAGTACCTCACTCGCCAGCGGAGCACCCAGCCTGTAAATGAAGAGATGAGAGCAGGTTAGAGCAAGGAGGGAGATAGGTAATAATAATTCTTAGGAATTCTTATGAGTGAGAGCAGAGAGCCCGACAAGGAACCCAGGAAGGCCAGGATGAGTGGGAACAGATGCTGCAGACGAAACAGGCTGGTGAAAGTCTAACCGGATGGAGTAGGTGATCAGGAATGGGGCCGATGATGATGAAGGAGCAGGTGAGTGCACAACGAATTCCCCGGGACACACCACAGAGATGGTAGCAACCTGAAAATAAGAGCGAGAAAAAATGGTAACTTCTCTGGGTTCCAATACACTGAATATTTCACTTAATTTTTTGTTTGGCAGTATACCCAACGAGCCAGTGCTGGAGCATTCACAGACTGGGCCCGTTCACCGTGAATGTTTTGCACATTCACGATGAATGCACAAAATTGAGAGGTAGGGCAAAGGGGTGAATTGGAAACAGGATCTCACTCAACCTATAATCTTCTCTCAGTGTCTGCTTTTGGATCCATTGTTCTGTAAATATGTCACAGACGTAAAAAAAAAAAAAAAAAGTAAACTTTCTTCTGCATTAGAAATCAGTATGGTCCTGTTAATAAGTCTTGATAATAGTTTTTTGTTACCTCATTTATTTTTCTGCTAGATTAAATAAATGTATCTGAAACACAATCATCTGCAATATGTTTTATTGTGTGTGAGGAGGGCTTTGTTAGTTCTGTAATAGCTACAACCAGCATATGTATTAAAAGCTAGCTGGCTTTGTGCATAAAGATAATGTCATAATAATAATAATGAAAGAACATCATTCAATGAAGGTCAAAAGTTAGAGATAATTGTACAGTACATTTTCTATAGAAGATTTAAGATGCTATGGATGAAACTGCAGATTTTAAGAGAACCCATTGTTCCTTAACTTGATGACAAGATGGATTAATCTGTAACTTTTTAAAAGTTTCAGGGTTTTTTTTAGGCTTTTAATCCCAAAAAAGAAGGCAAAATACCAAAAGACTTAAAACATACAATGCCTTTTCTGTGGTGATAAGGAACAATTATATTGAAATTGTAACCACAGCTCTTGGCTCATTCCTTCCACTGATAATGATGTTTGTGGTCATGATCCTGGCTAGAGTCACTTAGCTGGACCACCACAAAGAAATGTCATCTATTTTTCTCTGCATCTGTGGGTGCAACCCAGCTTGCAGATAAAGCACTTGGCAAGAACTAAACATGAAAGAGAATTCTGCTTTTGCAAAGCCTGGTAAAAGTTTCAGTCTTGCTGACAGTTGTTTTGACAGATAGCTAAAATCTGTAGTCTGTGTTTCTCACTGCAAGGCAAGAGTTGATTATTAATAATATGACTTTTTTCTGTTTTTAAGCCAAAGTGCCACTTGGCTGTTAATTGACTTAACTGATTTATACTCAAATCTTTGTTCAAATACATTTAGACTAGATCAATCAATTGATGACGTCCAGTTGTAGGATAATCCTCAGCTTTTCTTCGAATCTTCAGAGAGCTGTTTTCTGCTACTGAGATTAGAAATTATATCAATATGACTGTTGGAATTAATAATGTCTCAGAATGGATTCCATACCAATGGGAAAGTTAGGGTTATGTACTGTATCTGAATATGTTAGTGTTATGAGAACATTAAAAATACTCTGGCAAAAAGAATATATGACTGAGTTTCAACTTTTATTGCAAACAAGGAGTCTAATGTGGAAAATGTAAAAAAAGCAGGGTGGGGTGTGCTGGTGAGTCAGTATTTCAAGGTTCTGACCGGTTTTGAGACCAACTGAGTGATTTTGGTATTCCCAGCCTTTCCTGCAGCTAGCAGCTTTTTTTTTTTTTTAAGAAAATGAAGTGACCAGGCAGTTGCATAACAAAAGTGGCTGTAGGAAGAGCCCTGTTTAAGTAAGAGTATGGTCACAGGATGGCAGTCAGTCAGTTAGCCGCAGTGACCAACAGGAAAAAACAGCCCATCGCCTCCAGACAAACTAGGGCGGAAAGGGACAAATATGTAACGTAATAATCAAAGAACAGTAAGGCTCTTTTCACTGACACTGTGATGTGCGGTCAGCGATCTTGCAACATTGCTATGCCTTCCAGTGTACACTGTTGTGAATAAGTATTTACCCCTTCCTGGTTTCTTATATTTTTACATATTTGTCACACTTAAATGTTTCAGATGATCAAATAAATTTTAATATTAGACAAAGATAACCCAAGTAAATACAAAATGCAGTTTTTAAATGATGGTGAAAAATTGCCCCTTAAACCTAATTACTGGTTGTGCCGCCCTTGGCAGCAACAACTGCAATCAAGTGTTTGTGATAACTGGCAATGAGATCGCTGTTGAGAAATTTTGGCCCACTCTTCTTTGCAGGATTGTTTATTCAGCCACATTGGAGGGCTTGAGCTTGAGGTCACAAACTGATGGTCGGACACTCTCCTTGAGGTTTTTCAGGTAGAGAGCAGAATTCATGGTACCATCAATTACGGCAAGTCGTCCAGGTCCTGAAGCAGCAAAGCAGCCCCAGAACTATCACACTGCCAATCAAATTTTTGTCCCCTATACCAATCAGTCATTTTGACTTGTTTATTTTTATGGTTTTCATTTTCCTGCTTAATATGATGTGGTATTTGAAATAATGAAGATTTCTGTACACATTCTTCACAGTTGATGACATCTTTATTTTACTGTTAACAAGCAAACAGCTGCAATCTGTAATGATGATCTATAAACAGTGCATTTTTGAGGTGCATTTTTGGAACAACAATTATAAAAACAATAGCAGCAACTACAGAACCTTCAGGTAAAAACTGAAAATAATGCTCTGCATTGAAAGTGTTGAATCCCAAAATGTACAATTAAATTGTACTTCACATTTGTCCATGTGCTATATGACGTATTGTGCAATTTTTTGTAATTGCAGTCAATGTGCAATCTCTACATATTGTGGTAAATTGTGCTGATGTCATGTAGCACTGCAAAAGTCGAGTCAGTCACTGTGTCGTGCGGTGACATGCACGTCAGGGGACGTTCAGAAGCATCCTGAGGTGTGTTGCTGTGCGGGTGGGCTATAGCAGCTGGTGGGTTGTGTAGGGGGGGCAGGTATATGGGGGGGATTGTTGGACTTGAGGACATCCACTGTGGCTGAGAGGGATGTGATTGGGCGACTAGAGCTCTTGCCATAATTTGCATGAACATCCCGTGCTGCCATCATGTCGCGAAACGTTTTAAAAACCTCGGTATTCTTGTGTGTAGCCACAAGCAGCTGAGAAATCTGGTTCTCAGACCAAATATCTGTCAGGGCCTGCATCTCCTCACTACTCCAAGTCTGTCCATGAGATATTTTTTTAACTTTTCTCCTCAGCTTTCTCCAGTGAAAGGATTTCTTGGATCCACGTGGTTGTCTTTGTTATTTTCTACCCAAAATGTGTTACAGTAAATGCCACTTTCTCTTCTCACTACATGTTGCTATGGTTACACAAACACCGAGGAGCACTTCCGCCCCTTGGTCTGCTGGATACTCCATTTAGGATCATACGGCAAGCAAAGTGCACCAGACTTTGTTTGCAAGTGAACCGAGACCCCTGGTTTTGAGGGGTCCAGACTTCGCTTGTTTGGTGCGTACCAGAGTTCCAACGCGTATTCAGACGGCATCAAACAAACCAAACTATTTGCGGATAGTCCTTTGGTCCGGACCAAACAGTGGCCATCTGAATGCACCCTAAGACTGAAGGTTGGCCGATACCGAGCTACAGTCCAATACTCGCATCTTCCTATAACACATTCTTGCAAACTACACATCATTAAAACCTCTTAACATTCCAGTGCCCCACCCGTGGGATATCTTACATTGGCTGGAATGTTTAAGGGTTAAGTACAATAAAGTTATTAAAAACAATACAGTGTATTTTCCTGACACCCCCCAGTACTCAGAGTATTCCACACAGAAGATATGTTGGCAGCACCTTCCCTGCTGCAACTCTGTACAGCTGCCGTTTTATGGCCAGGCTGACTAAAAACAATTGTGCCTTTTGGAAAACTGTTTGAATGGGGATGAACCCAGTGACACCAATACCAATCAAGTCACAAAAGGCTTAATCAGGATCCCGATCCAGCCCTCTACCCAGGCCTGCATTCTTACATTGACTTAATGGTTTTTGAAATGGTGTGATGCTGCTATCCGAAAGTGTCAGGGGTCTGACACAGAAGGACCCTAAGCAAATGGCAATGTGCTACTCTGTCAGTTGAATGTGCTGGAGTTAATCCTGGTACAAACTTGCAAGTCTGCCAGAAGGGCTGAAACATGACTGTATGCTAAAACAGTTTTGAGTTTTAATCTTTTTTATTGATGTAATTGATTTTAATTATTTTTTTCAAATGAAAATGGTAATTATACCGTGAATATTGTCTCCTCGTGATTGCCAATTGTGATAACATTATTTTTTGTGGCTTTTGTATGAATTTGTTTTCATAATCACAGTAAAACGCTCTCCTGGGGATGTTTACTGGCAAATTACCACAAATGTGGTTTTTGGGCTTCACTGGCAGTGATTTATTTTGTGTTTGTTGATTCAAAGACAGAGCTTGTCATGAAGAGAAACATCACAGCTGTTGTGAAAAAAAAATTCCAACAGGTGTGTATCTGAGATCAAAATCCAGGCTGAATTGGAAGATGAGTGCAATCAGAGCACCAGTTTGTAATAGTCACAAGTATTAATGATGACTACAGAGTACTCATAGGACACGAGTGAGCTGACAGGTCCTGGTGGAGTAGCACTACAACAGGGTGTCTAGCATGCAGTGTATTTGCCTGTTTTACAATCAAAAGAAAATATTGTAAGCTACTTTTTGTCATTTTGTTTAGACTGATTACTCTCTAAGTTTTTCCAATCACAGTTTTAACCCATCAATAACGTGGATCAACAAGGTTCGTCTATGAATTTCGAAAGCATCTGATGCTTAAGGGAAGGACAAGTGCATTTTGTCATATATGCTGACTCAGATGTCTTGTTCTCACAGGGATTATGCATAGTGCTGATTACTGGGATATGGTTGTGTGTTATGTATACACACACTCAATTATCCTCTTTGTATTCTTTGAATAAGGTCAGCTAGATCCAAAACTTGGCAGTAAGTATGAAAACAGCATTGATCTATGGCTGCAAGGGACCCACTATTTGTTTTTTTTAGACAGTGGAGTCAACTGATTTTCTTTTCCTTTGACCTTGTTCTTTGCAAAATATATGCAGCACTGTTTTTTTTCTCCGGAACTGCAGTAAATACTTATGCCTTACATTGGAGCTTTTAAGGAACAATGTGTCTAAAATAAAAATGTCAGTGTTCGGCAAACATTAAATCTCATCAAATAATCCTAAAGTTGGAAAGAATTGCCATCCTTTTTAAATGTGGAGAATGCATAATTTACTTTCTAGATTAAAATAATTTTCAAAACATTTCTATTCTTTGCTTAAAGTCTGCAAAAGTAAAACAATAATTAAACATACATGTCCTGGCATTGCACTTTAAATAGGACAAAATGTTTAAACAATAATAAAGTCACTTTGTCCAAGGCATATGAATTAATGTCTGTATACCTATAAGTTAGTTCAGTTAGTTTCATTTTGTAGAGTTTGTTCATATAAATCTATTTAAACAACAGTTCTGACTGAGCAATCTGATTGGACAGTTGGGATTCCAGGATTTACTGTATCCCCTAATAATTGCACTGGGGCGTTTCATCAAATATGTATCACTCCACTTCAGCAATGTTCTAATAATCTTCAAATTATACTCAACACCTGTATAATACTGATTAATTACTTGATTAATTTCCACAATGAGGTGCTGTTTGAAAAGAGACAGTCCTAAAATCCAGACCTCTGTGACCTGGAAGTCCCACCCTTGTAAACATCTGGCTAGTCACATTTGTTAACAACAAAAAAGACAAGCTACAATTGGACTTTTTTGTCTAAACTAGCAAACCATAATAACTTTGTGGTGATGGACTCTTTAGTTCATCTGAAAATGCCAAGAAACAGTGAGCAAAGTGCACAGAAGGTAACATGGAAATGTGCCAAAGCTAAATCACGAAAGTGCTAACTAGCTGCCGGCGTGAGTCATGTCATCCACAAACCCTACCCTTCTGGTTCATATATAAACACTGACTTCTACACTCGACAATATTTAATTTGGTTACATGTATGTGAAATGACAATAGAATATCCTAAAATAAAATGTTTTTTCTATAAATAAAATATTATTTTCTATATTGTGCTTATTGAGGTGCTAAGCAACTGTTAACTGGGTACATTCAAAAGGGACTGTTTTTCTCTGCGGAACAAAATAACTGATTAAACAAACAAAAGTCATAATATTTTGTCCTCTATTGCTGACATTTTGTGTACTGTGCTTGTGGACTGTTGTATAAAAATAATATTACACTCAAGGTCATGTGGTATCATGAATATATCACTGCAGTGATACCGGACTCCCTCGCATGTAATATTGCTTAATTAAGGTAGTATGCACTTTGATGATATTTACCTCCACCAAGGGGGTTTATCAGGGACATTTGTCTTTCTTTTAAGAGGATTACACAAACACTATTGACCTGATTTCAATAAAATCGATTGGAGATGTGGAGTTTTGGCCACGAAAGAGATTTTGGGGTGGATTCAAAGAAGGGGTTGACCTAGCATTTTCTTACTGGAGGCTTTCTTTTTCACATTTTCATTGTAATTTTTTTTTTTGAAAACCATAAATGACCTGAATGAGAAAACTCAGTCATATATGGGAGGTGGGTAACTAGAGTGTGCAGAATATGGCGTGGATCCAATAAAAATCTAGAACTAGCAGGAAGTGTTGGCATATGTTCTCAAACAATATAGACACGTTGCTACATGTGGCCCTCTGAGGCAGAAAGGAGCAGACCCGAATGCCAGTGAGAAGTTGCAATTCAGTTTATTAAACAAGGAGCTCAGCCAGGAGGCTGGAGAGCATAATAATGCTAATACGGCAGGTGAACTTACAATAAATGATAATCCAAACCTGGAGAGTAGAAACGGAGGTAACGTTAAGAACGCCGCGGAGATTAGTGCCCGTGGCAAACATATACAGGGGAACAGTAATTAGAAAACAAGGAGCAGCTGTGGCAGATTACAACATAAGAGGCTTAAAAATAAAAGTAAACTCAGAACTAAGATAAGGTAAACAAACAATACATGAACCCTCACCAAAGTAACTGAGAATAACATAATAGGAATAATAATGATAATGTAAATAATCTTAATGACAACAGGTACGGTCACAGACCCCGTCCACACCCCGGCACAACTCAGCCGGTATCTGTGTACCATGTTTGTTTTCCTAAGTTTATTATTTTTCACCATAATATATCTTCCAACATAAATCCGCCTGACAGGGTTGTCAATACCTATATTAACATTTGGTTTTTTTTATTGAACTCAAAAAGTGTTTACTCCTTTCAAATCCCCGCTGGCAGTCCATATCCTCGTGAGAGGTCAAGAGAGACAAATGTAAGAAAGGTAAGATGAATAAGGGTTGAGACAACTACAATGCAGAATATTTCAGCTACTGCCATACAGATTATGAGAGAGGGGAGAAATGACAGCTCTGAGACAACTATTTAAAGGCAGTGATACAATGACGCTTTGATTCCTGCATGCTGAACAGCACAAAAACAAAGACTAGTCCGTGACAAAGTTCAAGGAACCATACAATTTCTTCACTAAAAGGTATAAAATGTAATTGATTTATTGCTATTTAAAGGCAGAAATAGGTTAGTGGAAGATTTACAGTATGTTCAGATTTCTGTTGTATAATTTCTTCAACAGTAGTTGCTCTGCATGGTCTGTGCAATGCCCCACACTGCTCCTGTGGTGGTGGATCCCACCATGTGTTTGCCTGAAGGCTACAGAATTGCTTATCTCAGCAAAAAATTCTTACCTCTGGCGACTGAAGGAAAGTATTTGACGTAGACTGAAAAGTTCCCTATAGCCTCTTTCCCATGTAACAAAGGGACTGGAGGTTAGGGTGAGAGATGTGGCAGGCAGAATGGTATGAATTAAAAAAGCACATAATCACTTTTTATGTCATATTCCTTCATTATTTGACACTATAATAATAACAGAGCGAAAGTTATTACTGGATGTGCAATGTTAATCCCCACTGCAAAATCAACATTAATGTAGAAGAAGCCAACTTTTATTGTCATTCAGTAGAACAAAATTACGTTTCTCTTATCTACAGTGTTCACTGCCATGCAAGGCACCACCACAAACAATATTTTTCCTTCCCCCATTCTATTACGCTGAGCACCAAGCACCATTTTTTATATGGTCTTTGGTATGACCCAGCCGGGACTTGAACCCCCAACCTCCCACTTGTGGGGCAGATGCTCTATCAACTAGGCCATCATGCCAGTCTAGGCTTTATTTTGTTTTGTGTTTTTTTATCACAACTTTGAGCATCTACACACCCTATTACACTGAAATGCAGCATAAATAAGAAAATACAGCACCATTTAATGACAGACTAAGTGGTGGTTGACACTGAGAGCTTAAACTACAAATCGTGTCTACGTATGGTGGCTCCAGCTAGATGGAACAGCTTATCATGACAAGCTAAATCATCATTTTACCTGTATATTTAGTGATATGGGTTTTTATCATGCAGGCTCATATTTCATTTGACCTCTGGTTAAAGAGGTAGTGATACCAGATAAGGCAGGTAAGAGTTATTAATATGTATGGTGCTCTGATCTTATAGTGCAAAGCAAAACCAATTTAAAGTTGGCTCATCTGATTTATCTTTATTTATTTATTTTTCCCCAAATGATCTGCTGCCTGAAGTTTTCATTTGACATATGATTTTTGGATATTTTATGGGAGTTGAATTTGTTCAGATATTTTAACACTGTAGGTGTTTTTGGTGAAGTTTTTCTCATTTTATTTTACATTTTGCAAACTTGGAAAACTGGGAGTTTTGACCACTGGAGGTGCTGTGGAGCAATGTTAAGATTGGCATGTTTACATGTCCTGCTCTGATACATTTATATGCAGAGCTTCATGGGTACATGAAAGTCACAAGTTTAAGGAGGTAAGTAAAATATGCATGAATTATGACTTTAAAGGCTGGATATAAACAAAAATGGCAATATAGCAAAGACACATGAGAAACAAGAACTAAGTAAAATGCCTGAAGAAATTGAATTTTTTTTTTTCATTAGCCTTCCTTCACATTCCCACTCGTGGCTGCCCATCAAAGTCTATGCAGAAATCCATGGACCAGTCCCTTTGATTCTGACCAATCACAAACACATTCAATCTCAATCACTCCCCTGCTTTTATATCATTAAATAACTGGTTGAAAACAAGCTGATCTGTAAAATGAACACTTGAGTATAAATTACCATGACAAGAACTAACCATGAGGACAATATGGCTGGGAAAAAACATCAGTACAATGTAATATCATGGTACTTTGTGGCAGCAATACTGTACTGATTCAGACACACAAGTGTGGTGATACTGTATTACAAAGTTTTAATATACGCATGTTGTAAATACAAACTTAGCCTTTTAGGTACCATAGTAAAACCAGTGGACTTAGTCGATAAGTCCATAAGATGGTTCAAAATACTTACTATTTGGTGAGGTCAGTGACTCCTGAGATCTAGCTGGGGGGCTGGACAAGACAAAGGCCATGAGGGGAAATTGAAAGCACATGATATGTAAATAGTGTATTGCAAGAACTTGATAATATTGCATTGTGGCTGAAATCATGATAATATCATAATGTGGGCCCTCTGGTGATTCCCACCTAGGGGACAGAAACCATTTTTGGGAAAAACGATTGACAAAAATTTTTAGTTTTCAGTTTGGCCAAATACTACAGACAATAACGGGGAGAGGTGGGGTTTGTCTTACTGCAGTCAGCCACCAGAAGGGGATTGAAATTTGGGCTGGCACTACCGCTCACCTGCATGCAGGCGGACCGGGAGCTCTGTACCAGAGATGGAATGCCTGTTTATCCACCCACATACACCTGCTACCAATGTGCTAATGTGCTAAGGAGGGCTAGCAGCAGGGCTGGAGTGGGACTAGTTTTCAGCCCGGGAGTTTCATGCCCAAGACCGGCCTATTTTTTTTTTTTTTTTTTTTTTTTTTTGGCCGGGGGGTGGGATGGGGGTGTTGATAAATGAAAACAAAGTTCAACTTCTGTCCTGTAGTTTTTTATTATTATTAACATTAAGACATGTACTAAATCTACATTTAGAATTAAAATATTCCTCTTCATTAAACTATAACTTGATAAAGACAAATTTGGAAGAAAATTGACGGACTGAAAAAAAAAAATCCCCCCCTTCACTCTGCACTGAACATGGTTAAAGCAATGCTATGTAAGATTTTTACCTTAAAATAATGTCTCCAAAATTACTTTGATAGTACATCAACCTTTGATTGGGTGAATGTGACTTCCGCACAGCCTGAGTGGGCCCACAATGCTTGTAACAGCTCTGTTCTTAGTAGGAACACTGAAAAGACTACAACAATGGCAACTATTATCTCAGTCATAACAACCAATCACAGGGTGCTTTGTTGTTGTTGCACTGCTGAGGTACGACTTTAAGGCTGACAGCATCAGCAGTCACCTAAGCAGTGAACTGGTTCCTGCTACTTTGTTGATCTTTGTCTATAGACATGAGAATTTCTTTTTTGGTGTTCATAGGCTAATTGGAGACGCTAAAGTGGCCCTTGGTGTGAATGTGCGTGTGAATGGTGAAGGGATTGGCACCGCACCATGGCTGCCTCACCCATCCACATGGATGCCATGAATTTCCCTCTGGGATTAATAAAGTATACAAAATAAAAATAAAAATAAGCAAGAAAGCCTCTAAATACTCTTGAGTCAGTGAGCATTTAGACCACTGTCAGTGGGCGTCTGCGCCGGGGAGCTTGGGTCAACACCACCTGTTCGTCTATCAACACATAAGCGGGCTTCAGCCTGTCAATGCAGACAGTCTCCTTATGCCCCCCCAAGTCTAACACAAAATGCTTTGCCTCAGTTTCCAGCCCTCTGAACGGTCCGTCGTACGGTGGGCACAGTGGGGATCTGTGTGCATCGTGCCTGACAAAAACAAACTTGGCGCTCTGTAAGCTCTTTAGGACGAAGGTGGGGAGAAAACAATGGTAGGCTAGGCCCGGCATGTTAGCAGCCTCTGTACTGTAAAAAAATTGTGTAGGCAGGTCGGTCCCGGGTGCAGGGTTTTCTGGTAAAAATTCCCCGGGGATCCGCAGCGGCTGAGAAAAAACAAGTTCTGGTGGGGAGGCTGCCAGATCCTCCTTAGACTTAACAGGACCCAGGGCAGGCAGTCGACAACAATTTGAATCCGTGAGTGAGGCTCTGAGCACTGCTTTAAGCGACCTATGAAAACGTTTAAATAACCCGTTAGTCTGGGGGTTGTACGTGGTGGTGCGATGGATTTTGACCCCCAGGCTCTGGGCCATCACGGACCAGAGTTCTGAGCCTCTTCCGCGGACATGATGGAAACCAGCAGGACCACTCCAGGCCAATGCGTGGTGCGGTCCACGATTGTCTAAAGGTGCATGAAACCTTGCGATGGCAGGAGGGGGCCCACCAAATCCATGTGGATGTGGTCAAACCTCCTGGCCGGGATTTGGTAGGGCTCGAAGGAGGCTGTGGTGTGCTTGTGCACTTTGGCCCTCTGGCACGTGACGTACGCTGCAGCCCATCTTTCACGTCCCTGCGTAAGTGAGGCCAGACAAATTTCGCCCCCACCAGTTTAACCGAGGTGTGCATGCCGGGATGTGAAAGGGAGTTGACTGACTCAAAAATGCAGCGGCACCAAGAGCTCGGAACCACCTGGTGTGGGCGACCACTGGAGACGTCGCAGAGCAAGGGGGGTACCCTTCTTGCACCACCCTGCTCTCCAATTTTAAGTCAGTAGGCGCGGACTGGAGAGCGCAAATGTCCACATCCCCAGCTTGCTCCGTGGCCATGGCAGGGAAACCTATTCCCATGTAGACTGAGGAGACTAACGTGTGCGACAGGCAGTCGGCCATGACATTAAGCTTACCGGCTACATGTTGAATGTCGGTCGTGAACTCCGAGATTGCGGCCAAATGTTGTTGCTGCCGGGCTGACCATGGTTCCAAGACTTTGGACATTGCGTATGTTAACAGTTTATGATCAACAAATGGGGTGAACTTGCACGCTTCCAGCCAAAACTGGAAGTGGTGTGTCGCGAGGTGGAGGGCCAACAGCTCTCTGTCAAACATATTGTATATGCGTTCGCTGTTGCACAAAGTACAGCTGAAAAATGCGAGCGGCTGCCACGAACTGGAGACGTACTTCTCCATCACTGCCCTTATGGCAATGTCAGACGCGCCGGTGGTGAGTGCTATCTGTGCTGACAGGGCCGGGTGGGCCAGCAAAGCGGCACTAGCAAGCGCTGTTTTGGCATTTGCGAAAGCCTGGACTCGCTCAGGGGTCCAGTTGATGTTTTCCGTGGGCTTCTTTTTTTTTTGAGTGCGGCAACGGTTGCAGAAGCTGGGCTGCTCGGGGGAGAAAATGGAAAGTTTAAAAGTTGACCATGCCCCAAAATTCTTGTAGGGCCCTCATGGTCTGCGGATGCGGAAAATCCGCTATGACGCACACCTTACAAGGCAGCAGAATTACGCCCTCCGGCGACATGCAGTGACCCAAAAAATCAATCACTGGCACTTTGCCGGGTTAACGATAAGCCCCTGCGCTTCCAAACTCTGGAAAACTAGTTTGAGATGGGCGAGGTGATCCTCCTCGGACACGTCAGCCACCAAAATGTCGTCAAAGTAGACAAAAACGAAAGACAGGTTATGGAGCACTGCGTCCATCATTCTTTGAAAGGTTTGTGCCGCGCCCTTTAACCAGAATGGCATGCGTAAAAACTCGAAAAGACCAAAAGGAGTTATTACCACTGTTTTGGGCATGTCCTCCACACGCATCGGGACCTGATGGTAACTGTGGACCAGATCCACTTTCGAAAAAACACGCGTCCCGGCCAGATGCACAGAAAAATCCTGGATGTGTGGGATGGGGTACAGATTGTGTTCCGTGGCATTGTTCAAGCAATGGAAATTGCTGCACGGTCGCCACGACCCATCGGCCTTGGGCACCATGTGTAGTCTGGATGCCCACAGGCTGTTGGAGTGCCTAACGATGCCCAGTTGCTCTAAGTTAGCAAACTCCTCGCACTCGCTGGTCAGCTTAACTGCATCCAGGCGCCGAGGGTGTGCGAACACCGGCGGACCTTTTGTTGTTATGAAATGCTCGATCCCATGTTTAGTTACCATAGCAGAAAAAGTCAGAACCGTGAGTGCTGGGAACTGTGAAAGCAAATGTTGTTACTTACCCCCTGGAGCGATAACGTTAGCATGTGTTGTTGGCCCAACTCCCCGAGCTGTGCAGGGCAAGGAGGAAAAAGAAACGGCATCAACTAAACGTCTGTTGGCAACATTGACTAACAATCTGTAAGCACATAAAAAATCAGTGCCAAAAATGGGGACAGAACATGCAGCTACCACAAAGTCCCACTGGTAATTGTGTTCATGTAAGCGTACTGTCAATGTTCATTTGCCAAACGTCCTGATGTTGGATCTGTTGGCGGCAGTAAACTCGGGGCTGCAGCCTTCTGCCGACCTGTTTGCGCTGACGGGCAGAATGAGGCTCTTCTGGGAGCCGGAGTCCACCAAGAAACGTCTCCCCAAACATGTGTCTGTGATGAAAAGCAGCTTGTTCCTGTCGCCAGCGGTCGCAGCTGCTACTGACTGCTGGCCGTGCTGTTTCCCTGGCTTCTTGAATTGGCACGGTGGCAGACAGCGTTGGGCATTCGAGCCAAACCGGCGGTGATAGAAACAGAACGTCCCATTCCTGTGTCTCTTGGCGTCCATCCCAGCCGCCCCCAACGGCTCCTCGACCTCGCTGGAGTCCTTCATAACTTCTGGTGTCGTTGCGTGCACGCTGAGAGCTCTGTTTGCCAGGATGATGCGGTCCACTTCTTGCACCAGGGCGCGGTAGTTCTTGGCCACCAGTCTGGGAGCTTGACTGTGACAGCGCATGCCACGCTGATGTTCTTCCTCTGGGTTGTCTCCGGGGCGGTGCTTGGCTCGTTCTCCATTGCACGTCTCAGGGTCACCAATGTGGAAGATGAAAGTAGACAAGACAGCGAGCTGGACGACACACAAACTTTATTCACCTTCCAACATAAAACACAGAAAACTTCTCTTGGGGTCTCTGGGTGTCTCCTTTTATACCACTTTATTCCTGCCCAGTGAGACCCAGGGAGCCAAAGACAATATACAGTACATAAAGCCTGTCTGGCACATTAACATTACAGGACACGAAACCCTGCTTATCACTCCCTCTCCCACTCTAGCGAACTCTGGTGTCTCCTGACTCCCTGGGTTGTGGCCAGTCCTTTCTGTTGCATCTGAGACCACCTTCCCTCCCCGTGCCACTTCCTCCTTCAGTCCTCTATTCCACCCCCCCGACTTCCAACTCTGGGTGGAGAACCCCCCACTCGGTGCCACCACATTGTGTTGCCTTGTGTGGCTGTAAGATCGTCACTTCCTTGTGGTAACGTATCGTCACTTCCTGTTTTGCTGTCTGCCTGTGTGGTTTGCTCTCCAGCTCTCTAGCCACTAGCTATGGCTACTACCTCTCTTTCCTCTCCTCTGGTGTGCTCTCTCTGTCAGATGTTTAGCTACACCTCTGCCTCTTTTAGTGATAACGGTAAATGTAATAAATGTTGTCTTTTTGAGGCGCTCGAGGCGAGGTTGTCTGATTTGGAATCCCGGCTCCGCTGCATTGAAACACCGTCTGCGCCAGTTAATCTCGACGGACGCCCATTAGCAGCAGCGGAGCTAGCTAGCTTAGGCCCCCCTGTCAGCGGGTCCCCGGCTCTCCTCAGCAGCGAGGAGACTGGGTGGGTGACGGTGAGAAGGAAGCCTAGTCGCAAAGCCCCGGTACACCACCAACCTGTTCACGTTTCTAATCGTTTTTCCCCGCTCAGCGACACACCCGCTGAGGAAAAAACTCTGATCATTGGCGACTCTGTAGTCAGAAACGTGAACCTAGAGACTCCAGCGGTCATAGTCCAATGTATTCCTGGGGCCAGAGCAGGCGACATCGAGTCAAATTTGAAAATGCTGGCTAAAAGTAACTGTAAATATTCCACAATTGTTATTCACGCCGGCATTAATGACATCCGTCTCCGGCAGTCGGAAGTCACGAAACTTAATATAGAATCGGTGTGTGACTTTGCAAAAACGATGTCTGCCACTATAGTATTCTCTGGGCCCCTCCCCAATCTGACCAGTGATGACATGTTTAGTCGCTCGTCATCCTTGAACCGCTGGCTGTCTGTGTGGTGTCCTAAAAATGACGTGGTCTACATTGACAATTGGAGCTCTTTTTGGGGAAAACCTGGTCTTATGAGACGAGACAGCATTCATCCCACTTTGGATGGTGCTTCTCATTTATCTAACAATCTGGCATCTTTTTTATCCAAATTTCCAAAACCATGACTACTCAGAGTTGGGACCAGGAAGCAGAGTCTCAGTCTTACACGCCTCTCTGCAGCTCCTCTTCATCCGCCACCCCTCAGCTTAGCCCCTGTCTTCCCCATCAGAGAATCGTTGTCTGCTCCCTCCAAAGTGAATAAAAATATAATGTATAAGCATCCCAAAGTGATAAAGCAAAATATTGGTAAAACTCAAATTAAACATAAAGCCTCTAAATTGAATGATTTGGCCTCTGTTCCTCCTCATAATTTAAAAATTAAATGTGGTTTGTTAAATATTAGGTCTCTAACTTCCCAAGTCTCTGTTAGTCCATGATCTGTTAATTGATCATCAGATTGATTTAATTTCCCTTACAGAGACTTGGTTAGGACAAGAGGATTATGTTGGTTTAAATGAATCAACCCCCTCTGGTTATTTAAACTGTCAAAATCTCAGAAGTTCTGGTCGTGGAGGAGGAGTAGCAACAATTTACCATTCCAAATTACTAGTTAATGTAAAGCAAAAAACATGTTATAATTCCTTTGAGGGCCTGGTCCTCAGTATTGGGCACTTTAGCAATTTCAGGTTAAACCCAATTTTATTTGCCATTGTTTATCGTCCCCCATCAACCTATTCAGAATTTTTATCCGAATTTGCTGATTTCTTAGCTGATTTAGTGTTGAAATCTGATAGAATAATTATAGTAGGGGACTTTAATATACATGTGGATGTAGATAGTGACTGCCTTAATGTGGCTTTTAATTCAATATTAGACTCGATTGGGTTTTCTCAGAAAGTAGGAAATTCTACTCATTACCTCCACCATACATTGGACCTTGTTCTGACATATGGCATAGAAATAGAAAATCTTGTAGTGTCTCCTCATAACCCTGTACCGTCAGACCATTGTCTGTTAACCTTTGGTTTTACTATTTCTGACTATTTGGCTCCTAAAGAAAAATATTATCACAGTAGATGCCTCTCAGATGATGCTGTTTCCAAATTTATGCAGATTGTTTCCTCTATGCCATGTGTCAACACAACGGAAATAAGCTATAGACAGCTTGCTCCTTCTGTAATTGATAACATGGTGGATAGTGTTTCAGCTTCTCTGCATCAGGCTCTAGACTTGGTGGCCCCCTTAAAAAAGAAAAAGTCTAATCAGAGATTTTTAACTCCTTGGTTCAACACAGAAACTCGTAGCTTAAAACAGAAGACTCGTCAATTAGAAAGAAAATGGCGCTCTACTAATTTAGATGAAATCTATTTAGCTTGGAGAAATCATCTTTTAATTTATAAAAAATCTCTTAGAAAAGCTAGAACGAGTTATTACTCTGCATTAATAGAAGAGAACAAGAATAATCCCAGGTTTCTTTTCAGTACTGTAGCCAGGTTGACAAAGAGTCAGGACTCTGTTAATCCTAGCATCCCCTTAGAGCTTACTAGTCAGGACTTTATGAACTTTTTCAATAATAAAATTTCATCCATCAGAGATAAAATCAATCAGATTCTTCCCACAGTTAACTTAAATACTGTAACTACTACAACTCCTTCTACTGATGTCTGTCTTGATGAGTTTACTCCAATCGACCTTTGTGAGTTAGACAAAGTAGTTTCCTCATCCAAACCTTCAACTTGTCTTTTAGATCCTATTCCTACCAGGTTATTTAAAGAAGTCTTCCCACTTATTGGTAGCTTTATTCTTCATATAATCAATTCTTCATTAACTTTAGGCCATGTACCGCAGGCTTTTAAAACGGCTGTAATTAAACCCTTACTCAAAAAGCCAACGCTAGATCCAGGAGCTTTAGCTAACTATAGACCAATCTCTAATCTCCCTTTCATTTCAAAAATCTTAGAAAGAGTTGTTGCTACGCAATTATTTGACCACCTGCAGGGAAATGGTTTACTTGAAGAGTTTCAATCTGGGTTTAGAATCCATCATAGTACTGAAACAGCCTTAGCGAAGGTCATTAACGACCTCCTCATTGCATCTGATAATGGACTAGTTTCTGTACTTGTCCTTTTAGATCTTAGTGCAGCTTTTGATACTATTGATCATAATATTCTACTTGATAGATTAGAACACTATGTTGGACTTAATGGAACTTCGTTGCAGTGGTTTAGATCTTATTTATCTGATAGGTTCCAGTTTGTTCATGTAAATGATGAGTTTTCTTTCAGCTCAAAGCTTAGTCATGGAGTTCCACAGGGATCTGTGCTAGGCCCTACTCTTTTTAGTTTATATATGCTTCCGTTAGGCAACATTATTAGAAAGCACTGTATACATTTTCATTGTTATGCAGATGACACACAATTATACCTGTCAATGAAGCCAGATGATACTAATCAATTAGCCAAGTTAGAAGCCTGTCTTAAGGAAATCAAAGCTTGGATGACTTGTAATTTCCTGCTATTAAATTCAGATAAGACTGAAGTCATTCTTGTTGGTCCAAAAGACCTTAGAAATTCCTTTCCAAATCAAACTTTCAGTTTGGACGCAGTTACTCTTTCTCTTAATAGCTCTGTGAGGAACCTTGGAGTTATTTTTGATCAGGATTTGTCCTTCAATTCACATATTAAATTTGTTTCTAAGACTGCCTTCTATCATTTGCGTAATATTGCCAAGATTAGGAGCATCTTGTCTCAGAGTGATGCTGAGAAGCTGATCCACGCTTTTGTTAGCTCGAGATTAGATTATTGTAATTCTTTATTATCAGGCTGTCCTAAAACATCTTTAAAAAGTCTTCAGCTGATCCAAAATGCTGCAGCAAGAGTTTTAACAGGTACTAGAAAGAGAGATCATATCTCGCCGGTTCTGGCCTCCCTTCATTGGCTTCCCATAGAGTTTAGAATTAAGTTTAAAATCCTTCTTCTCACTTACAAAGCTCTAAACAATCAGGCTCCTTTTTATTTAAAAGATCTGATACTACCGTATTATCCTAACAGAGCAATACGCTCTCAAAATGCAGGATTACTTGTAATACCTAGAATCTCCAAAAGTACAATGGGAGGCAGAGCCTTCAGTTATCAAGCTCCTCTCCTGTGGAATCAGCTGCCAATCTGGATTCGGGAGTCAGACTCGATCTCTGTTTTTAAGAATAGGGCTAAAACCTACCTTTTTGATCTAGCCTACAATTAGGGAGGGATCATGTGTTTCTGAACCCTCCCTTAGTTATGCTGCTAATAGGTTTAGTCAGCCGGGGGACCTCCAGTAATGCACTGGGCCTCACTCCTTTCCTCACTCTCTATGAAATATTTTTTTTTTGCTGGTCATTAACATTTGTTTGTTCTCTCCCATAGATTGAGTCCCCATCCTGCTGTTTGCTCTCTACATGTCTGTTCTTTTCTTCTTCTCTATCCCCTCACCCCCCAGCCAGTCGCAGCAGATGACTGCCCCTCCCTGAGCCTGGTTCTGCTGGAGGTTTCTTCCTGTTAAAAGGGAGTTTTTCCTCTCCACTGTCGCCAAGTGCTTGCTCACAGGGGATTGCCTGATTGCTGGGGTCTTTCTGCAACTGTGGGGGTCCCCCCTACAGTTGATAGTGCTATGAGATGACTGTTGTTGTGAAATGGCGCTATATAAATAAAATAAAGTTGAATTGCCTTGTCTGAGCTTTGTGCTCTTTGTGATTAGACTGACTCTGACCGCTTAATCAAGCTAATGCTAATGGTTCGATATAGCATTACGGTGAAAATATAACAAAATAAACCTGCAACTCACCCTTGACCGGGGATCCCTGGTTCAATCCCAGCCCCCGACCAACAGTGATCTGTGTGGAGTTTGCATGTTCTCCCCGTGTCTGCGTGGGTTTACTCCGGGATTTCTCCGGTTTCCTCCCACATGCCAAAAACATGCAAGTTAGGTTAATTGGCATCAAACTGGGGATTCTAAATTGTCCTTAGGTATGACTGTGAGAGTGAATGGTTGTCTGTCTCTCTGTGTTGCCCTGCGATGGACTGGCGATCTGTCCAGGGTGTACCCTGCCTCTCGCCCAAGGATGCTGCGATAGGCTCCAGCAACCCCCCCCCCCCGTGACCCGATAAAAGGATTAAGCGGAAGAAGATGAATGAATAAACCTGCTTTTTGATGCAAAATATATTATCTACTGTGGATGAGTGAACCAGGTGAAAACAGGGATGTCTGTTAGGGTAAGTGAAATGTTTTTAAAAAATAAAAATAAAAAAAACAAAATCAATGTTTTTTCAGTTAGGGTTCCCCAGAATGTGTGTGTTTTTGTGGGAAATTTTCTAATATCACTTCTGAATTGGTCCACCCAAAAAAATGAAAATAATTTGCTGTTGTTGTGCATGGGAGCATGAACCAGAAAACTGAACGTTCCAGGGAGTGCTGGGTGAAAAACACTGGTATAAACCACGCTTGGTAAGCTAACTCCCCAGCACTGTTAGCTTGGAAACTAACGCCTTGGGTACCCCGTTCATCTGTCCGGGGACTGGATCATCAGAGCCAATAGCCCGGTGATGGGTTGTAACTGAAGACCAGAAAAAAACCTGCTTCTGTCCATTCTGCTGAAAAGCTCAAATATAAGTATTTTTTTTTATGTGAAGAAAGGTTTTAATACAGTTATATGACCCAAGAAAGCGTTTTAGAAGGCCAAAGTCAGCAAACACACCATGTCTGAGTGAATGGGACCTTTAAAAAGTCAGTTTATAATGTCAAATTACCAACAAGCATGAAATCACTGCATGCCAGCAAGACACTCCTGTTGCGCTGATGTAAATGGGGAAATGCCGAGATTACAAAAAGGTTTCACTTCAACAGTCTGGATACGCTTGAGTACAGATGTAGTATTAACCCGGTAAAATATTACGCGATATTATTGCAGTGCGTGTCACTTTAAGAGTCAGTCTTCGGATGGCTTCTTGATATTAATAGAGCTGCTGTGTCTTCCTCCTCTGACGTAATACCCACAGCCTACAGAGAGGTCCTGTCACAGCAAAGCGATAACAGCACTCTGAAAGAAAAAATACAGATAATCAGCTGCTCTGCTTTGGTTATTATGCATCCCGCTTGGAAAAAAAAGTCACCACCTTGTACCTTCGGGATATTGCAACACTTATATCAAAGTCAGTCATCAATGAGTCGGCATTAGCTTTAACTATCTCTCCTTCCCTCTCAGACCAAAGAGAGAGAGAAAAAAAAAAAGAGACAGCCAAGACAGTCACCCCGTCCGACATCATCAACAAACAAAAAGCCCACAAAGAGACGAACCAGCCAGCCAGCAAAGCAGCCAGCCACCATCTTAAAAGAGACACACACTGATGAGAGAAAGGGGCTAATGCTTGTTTTGATCAACAGGTAAGCAGCAGCAGCAAGAAAGGAAACGCCGCGTTGCTACTTGGTGCAGCGGCATTGTAAACTGCTGAGGGGGGGGGGGGGAGAAGAAATGGCACCGGGCGATTTGTGAGCCGAAGGACGGCGAAATGCATGCTGTCGGAACAAGTGGCGTTGGCGTAAAACGGGTTAGCCTGTTTTTAAGAAGAGAACGCAGCGGCGCGCGGTTAGGAGAGGGGGGGGGGAGCGGTGTACAGAAAATCGCTGCTGTGCTGTGTTGTGTGTGTGTGTGTGTGTGCGGGGAGTTTTACGACGGGCAGCAGTCGGTTTGCGTCTTATGTAACTAACGGCCTGAGCGGCGTCGGTAAGGAAACGGGGATCTGCTGCTGAATGGGAGAGAGAGAGAGCGAGCGAGGGAGAGCCGCACCGCTTTGAATTCACATGGCAATTTACTTTTAAGCTAGGACACCCAAACGCTACACTAATACACATTTTTTTTTTAAGGGGGGCTACAGCTGCTGTTACTACAACAACAACAACAACTACTACTACTACTACTACCGCTGCTTTGAGTTAACAGTGAGTTTTGAAGCCAGCTACAAGGAGACGTGGAGTGACTCAAGTAGGTTTCTTTAAGTTTTGCTTCTTGTTTTTTTTTCTTCTTCTTTTTTTTTTTTTTGCATCCTCTCCCCCACCTTCCACAACTCGGTGTGATTTATCGCCACAGAGTAACTCTTCTGTAACTCTCCCGTGTTGCTTTCTTTCCTATATATACATATATATTTTCCCCCTTCATTGATAACTTTCAACCGGCTGCAAACTTGATACCCAAGTTCAGCTTTCTCTCCTCAGGGGTGGTGGTGGTGGTGGTGGTGGTGGGGGGGTTCAGAAGCAGCGTTAGCAGCTCGCTGTTTACTATGCCGAAAACAAAGCGGAAAGGAACGTGAGTCGAGATCAAAGAGATTGTGTTGATCTTCACCGGTTTACATGCGATGTGGCGCTGTTTTTGTCCACCTCTGCCATTGTTGGGAAGCCCCCAGAGCGCATGGTGGATGTGGATCACCCACCAGAACACCCCCCCCCCCTTCTCGAAAATCACATTTCAAACCTAATAAACACTTAACAGGTCAGATATTGGGGAGTTTGTTGCCTTGTGTTGCTGCTGAGTGATGCCGGGAAGCATGAGTTGCATTTCCACTCAACTTTTGGAGAAAAAAAAAAATAGAAGTTCACCCCCCCCCCCTTTTCAAAGTGCTCTTGTGGTAAGAAACTGTGATGTTCCTTTGAGATAAGGGAGCTGGGTAGGCATGACAACTCTGTGGGGAGAGCAGAGTATGTGAAGGCAGCACAATGAGGCACACACTGCAAGGAAGCTTTTTACAGAGTCCTTCACCCCAGTTTCTCCAGTTCTGGCCCCCCGAAAGAACCCCTTATGTGTGGACCGACATTTATTCAGCAGATAACCTCTGGACTTTTTTTTTTTTTTTTTTTGGTTTTGTTTTCCAGGCCCACCAGATTCACTGTGACCCTCACACTTGTTCACAGTTGTCTGCATTTTATTAAGTGATTAATTTATTCATTGGGTGACCTTGCATTGATTGCAGAATTCTCCCCGGGCCTGTGAAGATGTAGCTTGTAACTGGCACTGCAGCTTTAGGTCCAAGGCGTTAGCAACACGTCTAGAACATGCTTTAACCTCTTAAAATTCCGGCGTTGCACCTGCGGAATGTTGCACATTGGCTGGACATTGGCTGCGGTGCTAAGGGGTTTTAAAAGTTCCTCTCTTTTATTTAATTTTTTTGGAGGTTCCCTGGAAGGTTCAAGGTTCTGTGGAAAACTGTAATTTCACTTCTTAATTGGTACACAAAAATTGCAAATAATGTGCTGTTCTTGTGCGTGGGTGCCTACACTACCCATGCACAACAGCAAATTATTTGCAGTTTTTTGGGGGCCAATTAAGAAGTCAAAGTGGACAGTTTCCCACAGAACCCTGAATGTTCCAGGCGTCCCCCTTTTGAAAAAGACTGCTTTAAATAACTTACACAAGTTTGTAAACTCAGCCACGGTGGAAAAGTTATCCGGCCGCTTCCTTTCAGTTCATAAAACTGTGAGGATGGATCGTGTTGGGGAAAATACAAATACTTCATTAGAATTATAGAATTTTTTGCCACCTTATCGCCCAGTTTAATAAAGAATAATACTAATTCTGTAAGTGTAAATTCCTTCAGGACGTCAGTGTGTACTTCATGTCTCCATTAGAAGCAATGATGGTGCCATTTATACTTTATATCCTTAAAAATGAACTAAACAGTTGAATTTCATTATAAAAGCTTGTGATTACTGTGTTACATCTGTACTTTAATTTATAGTCTAACAAAGTTTTCACATTAGTTTTTCCACTTCTTTTTATGCATTATGATGGCATTTAAAAAAGTATAGTTGTTCTAATTCCTAGCTGAAATGAGTTATTTCTTTTAAAATGTTTTATTAGAAGCTGCTGTCTGACTAGGATTGAGTTGTCTGAGCCTCATCCCAGCACGTCAAAGAAGTTTATCAGTAAATGTGCAATAATCAGAACGATAATAAGACGTTTAACTTTTTTAGGTAATATTTCTGGCATGTCAGTTACGCTCCCAGCCTCCAATACTTCACACTAAGTGCAAACAGCTCACGTCCAGATTAGTTGTGCCTGTACCCGAAGATACCGTGCATGTAATGGGCCCCTGTCAAACTTTTACAACTTTTCAAACGTTCTATAAAATTAGTTAAAAACACCTGATCCACCGGTGTATCAGTCCACCTCCGTAACTTCCTAAAATGTTCCACTTTCATTTCCAGACACTGGATATTATTGTATCGTACAGCTTTGTCCAAAGCCGCTATTAAATGTCAAAACAGTTGAGAACTTCCTAAAGAGAACCCCCCCTGCTTGTAAAACTCATTCCCATGTATGTGAGAGAGAGAGAGAGAGAGAGCGAGAGAGCGAGGGAGAGGGAGGGAGACACTTTTTCCTGTGTGTGTCTATGTTCTGTGGAGGAATACATATGGCGGCAATATGTGAAGTCTCTGCGGTGAAACTGGGAAGAGAAAGTTTTGAGAGATGGGAGAGAGAGGGAGAGAACACATGGAGCAAGGGAAGTCAAAAACGTCCCGTTCAACTAGTTGGAATGTATCTCCTCACGTTTTATTGATGGTTTGATATTCTGTAAAGACATGAGGAACAACTGTAGCAATTTTGCGGGCTGCCATGCATTTGTCTTTGGCCGTTTTAACTCGCCCGCTACATTACGAGGCTGGAAAGGAAAGGGACGTTAGGATTATGGAGTTAAAGGGCGGAATGTTTGGGGTGGAGAATAGTAGTGATTTCACTGGTAGACGTGCGATTGATTTTGCTGCCTTATTGCGTTGAGACATGTGAAAGTTGCAGGCGCCTGATGAGTTTGTGAATTTTTCAGAAGTGAAATCAGTAACCTTGCCTATCCCAAGTAAGTTTATTTAAAAAAAAAAATACTGTGCATCATCTACATTCTTTATAAGTTCCAGGTGAAGAAGGATCTTATTTTCCTCTCGGTGAGGTCTAACACTTGTAAAGGTAGCGCTTCCTCCGCAACTTCTAACCAGTCGCTGCTGCCTTTTTCTAACTGGTCTAAACTGATGGCATTCTTTTTATTCCTCAAGGTCTACTAGTTTTCCCTAAAAAGCAGAAAACGTTTGTAGCACACAACTTGTTAACCTGATTAAAAAAGTTAGCTTTTCGCTTATGTCTGTTTTGATGTGGTATATCCATAAATGGAGGGAAAGTCTTACATAGTTTATTGCAAATGTTTACAGGTGGTATTAGCTTATTAATTACAGTGGCGTGAAAAAATGTTTGCCTCTTTCCAGATTTCTTATATTGTTTTGCTTGCCTGTCACTCTCATGTTTTGGATCATCAAACAAATTTGAATATTAGATGAAGATAACCTGAGTAAATACAGAATGCAGTTTTTATATGACGATTTCATTAATTAAGGGAAAACGCTATCCAAACCTACCTGGCCCTATGTGAAAAAGTCCCCCCCGCCCCCGTTATATTATGATTTAACTGTGATAAACCATATTTTGGGGAAAGCTGAGTTCAACCTTGTGTCTAGCTCAGTTTGGACACTGGTCCACGATTCAATAATAAGAAAGAGGCCGGGCAAAAATCGCATCCATGGGCGAGTTCCAAGGGGAAAAAACCCCACTGCTGACCAAAAAGAAGACAAAGGCTCATCTCACCTTTGCCACAAACATCTTGATGATCCCCAACACTTTTGGGAAAATATTTTGTGGACTGAAGTGAGTTGAACTTCTTGGAAGGCGTGCATCCCAGTACATCTGGTGTGAAACTAACACAGCCTTTCATGAAAAGAACGTCATACCGGTAGTCAAACATGAAGGTGGCAGTGTAATGGTCTGGGGCTGCTTTGCTGCTTCAGGACCTGGACAGCTTGCCGTAATTGATGGAACCGTGAATTCTGCTCTCTTCCAGAAAATCCTGAAGGAGAATGTCCGGCCGTCAGTTTGTCACCTCAAGCTGAAGCCCTCCAATGTGGCTGAATTAAAACAATTCTGCAAAGAAGAGCGGGCCAAAATTCCTCAGCAGCGATGCAAAACACTCATTGCCAGTTATCGCAAACGCTGGATTGCAGTTGTTGCTGCTGAGGGTGGCATAACCAGGTTTAGGGGGCAGTTACTTCTTCGCATAGAGCCAGGTAGGTTTGGATAGCTTTTTTCCTTTAATGAAGGAAAGCATCATTTAAAAACTGCATTTTGTATTTACTTGAAGAATCTTTGTCTAATATTAAAAATTGTTTGGTGATCTGAAACATTTAAGCGTTACAAATACGCAAAAATGTAAGAAATCAAGAAGGGGCTAGATACTTTTTCACAGCACTGTATATGCCATTACACTCATGTGCTAATAAAGTCTGAGCAATTTCAAGAAGTGTTTTAAATGACCCCACTCCTGATTGATACTAATTTTTAATCCCATTTATTTCTGAACACTAACTGCCCTAACTCTTGGCTGTTTCCAATAAGCAGGGAAAGATAGCATCTATTAGAGCAATCAGCCCTTATTCATCTCAACTCTACCCACAGTTCAGATAAAGGAAAACATCCATTTGTCACGGATAGTTTATCTAAAGAAAAAAAAGCCCTTTTTTTTTAGGAAGATGCTTGGCTTTCTTGGCTCAGTTAGCTTTTCTTTATTATGCTGCCTCTTTTTTGCTTATATCCTAAGGACACAATTGTTTTAACTTGTTTTACTGACTCTCAGTTCTTGTAACACTGGTGATACTGGGATTTGGGCTTATTCTCTCCTTGCATTTACTGGAAGTTGGTCTGGAAAAGAGCGGCTGCTAAATGCCCAAAATGTCATCCCCACTCTGTCTGTGGTTAGTGCAGTCTTGTTTAGGCTCAACTTTGTCTCTAATGTTTTTGGCCCATTTTATTCTTTCAAGTCTTCTAGATGGCCTGCTTCAGATAACGAGCACATGGTCTTAGTTTAGGGTAAAATTAAGTCTTTTTAACCCCCTGTTTTTAGTTATCTAAGAGATACAATTCCTAAATGGGGGCAATTTCTCTCCCTTTCATCTGAAAGTAAGAAATCCTTCTGTCACGACAGCAGTGGACACTGATAAAATAATGACTGAGTGGATTTAGACATGTCAGTCAAAGGTGTTGAAACGTGCCGCCATAAAGCTTTGCGGTTACAGAACAAAAATCTGTCACGTTCAAATCCCACAAACTACATAACTGTATGAGAGCCAGCGTGTGAATATCTCAAATTAGAGTAGATAACATCTGCTATGAACATCCAGCACCAAAAAAATAATTGTCTGAGGCTGTTAGTTAATGAGTCCTGCTGGGTTTTAAACTGATGTGCTTTGAGTTGTTAGATCTGTTTGCTTTGACTCAGCAGTTTACAAATCAGGCTGATGCTTCCCATTCTCTCCGACGTTCAGATATCAATCACAGCTCATTTGAGTATTGACTTTGTGTAAAACGCTGGACTATTTGTTCCAGCCCTGTCTTCAATTAAGTTTTAAATAAATCATGTGAGGTGAATCTGCTCTCATTTGCTCAGGCATAAGCTGGCCGATTTTTGTTTCCAAGCATTCCTTTACAGAAATATTTTGCAATTTTTCATAGATATTTTTTTTAAATACTTGGAATTTTATACTAATAATTTGTGGATTTACTTTATGCAAGAGTTAAGCACTCACCTCAGCACACAACTGAATTTCAACTGGTCTCATGTATTTAACCAAATAACATTTATCCAGTTATACTGCATAGCTGGATATATTCCCATTTACTTGCACTTCAAAATGGTTTGACTTATGATTTGCAGCAAAACTATTTCATCATGAAAAAGTAAAAATTATGGCAGGTGACCAGAGGACAAACAAAATTAAAATGCATGCAGTCGTGGACAAATTTGTCGGTACCCTTCAACAAAATCCAAAAGCTATCTGGAATAACTTGAAACTGACAGAAGTTTAATGGCAGATCTTACTGTTTATATCCTATTTAACGCAAATCAGACTTTGTTTTTAATTATTGATTCAGTTGAATATTTAATATTATTAAACAAACTAAAATGGCAGGGACAAAAAAGATGGTTCCCATCCATCCATCCATCCATCTTCTACCGCTTTTCCGGAGGTCCGGGTCGCGGAGGCAGCAGTTCAAGCAGAGAAGCCCAGACTTCCCTCTCCCCAGCCACCTGCTCCAGCTCTTCAGAGGGGATACCAAGGCGTTCCCAGACTAGCTGGGAGACATAGTCTCTGCACCGAGTACTGGGTCTGCCCCGGGGTCTCCTCCCAGTGGGACGTGCCTGAAACACCTCAAGTGGGAGGCGTCCAGGAGGCATCCTAATCAGATGCCCATACCACCTCAACTGACTCCTTTCAATGTGGAGGAGCAGCGGTTCTACTCTGAGCCTCTCCCGGATGACTGAGCTCCTCACCCTATCTCTGAGGGTGAGTCCAGCAATCCTACAGAGAAAGCTCATTTCAAAAGATGGTTCCCTTAAAATGTAATATTTTTTGGCACACCTTTCATACCAACCACTGATAACAAAAGATCTGAATTAGTATCACAGATGCCTTCAACTTTTCATCAGCCATTTCAGCTTATATTTAAAGGAAAAAAACAAAAGAAAAACATGCCACTGTGTAGTTTGGTATCATTGTGTGCACCACACTGAACGTGGACCAGAGGAAGTTGAGAGAGCTGTCAGAGGAGCTCAGAAAGAGGATTCTAGATAACCATGTTAAAGGTGAAGGCTCTAGCACCATCTCTGAGCAGCTTCGTGTTCCTGGAACCACAGTTGCCAGTATTATTAAATAGTATAAGGTTCATGAGACTGTTTGTATTTTCATTTTACGCAAACATGTACAACTTGCTCTTTTCATCAAAAATGTGTATAAATCATAGGTGAATATGCTCGGATACATGTTCAGGTATACCATACTCAATTTTTCTAAAAAAAAAAAACCAAACTTTTTTTTAGGCTTTATACAGTTGAATATTGGGTAACAGCAGGACATGAGCAGGTGCTAACTGCAGGACAGATGTATGCTGTATTTAGAAGCTGTTAATCATACCCATTAAAACAAATGTTTTGAGTGCAAATACAGATGCTTATTGTTAAAATACATCTAAAGATAGAACACATAAAATACATTTGCAACTGATTGTTTAAATTATGATGGATGCTGCTTGATTTTTGCCATTTCTTAGATGCCACGTTTCTTTTAGCTGTGGTAAAGGTGTTTTCCCTGCTTTGAAGAAATTGTTTAATAAGTGCTTGGATGGATTTTGGCATTGAAAGCAAAACAGTTTGAACAATAGTTCTTCTTGTGTCCTGGAAGTCCGATCACTTACATTTTAAATACAGTGTCACAATGTTTTAAATAATGGCAACACAGAGACCTCGGGTAACTCTGCAAGTTGAGAGTATTTTTTTTAATCGAGACTGTAACTCTATGTCATTAGCTTATTTACAGTCTGCTCCATTAAAAGTCAGTAAGTTTGAGCTATGGTGTTCATTGGCCAGCATTCAAGGTTTTGCTAATAGGTATTTAAAACCTTATTTTAGTGCGTTCAGATTTGAAAACTGCTTTGATAAACAAGAGTAAATTACACAGTTGTCATTCTTTCAGTGCATTAGAAGTGTAAGTGAACAAAAGTATTATATTCATATAAAATTCTCTTTCTCTTAGTAGCACAATGGATCAGTTTTTCTTTGTGTTACACATTTCAAACACTTTAACATAGTTAAGTATGTAGTATACAGTAATGATCAAAAATGTGTTTCTTCAAACTTCAATTGCTCATTAAGTTATGGTACTTTTGACGTCACTTTTGTGTGTCAGAATAATCAAACATTAGTAAAAGCACAGCTTATTTGTTATTTGATTGATAAAATTCAAAGTATAAGAAAGCTAATTGTAGAAGGGAATACCATGATAATGGGTGAATAGACTACAAAAAGGTAAAATGTTTGTAACAATGCTTCATTTGTATAAAGGAATATATCCATTAAAGTTAATATACAAAAACCCGCCCTGTCAGACAGGGAAATCTAGAGTGATGAGGATGCTTAAGAAGCATCACAAGTTTATTGAAACTTTGCGACTGTCGTAAGCCCCTTTCTATATTTATTTCCAAGTGCGCTCCCGAGCACAGCTCCGTCTGTAATTTCCCACTGTTCACGCAGCGCCCAGCAGGCAGACAGTGTAAATTAACTATGGAAATTGTGACAGTGGCATAAGTGGCAGGAATCTGAATGTGATTTATACCGTACGTGTCTTTGTGTTGAGGCTGAAAAACGCTGTGTGGCGCAGATGGGGAGTACTAAACCATTTTCATCAAGTACTCTATGTTATGCAGTGAGACTTTTCTCAAACTGAAGTGTCATATTTTTTCTTATCTGGGAAGCTACTCAGACTAAAGTCGTTTCATTTCAAAGTAAGAATTCTAGCATTTGATTCTGTTTTGAAAGGAAGTCATCTGATTACTGATGTTGTGCTGTGGATCTTTTAAGGTTTAAGACGTATCATAAACCTAGGTTTGCAGCAGATTAAATTACTGCATTTCATGTCATGTTCTGGAAAATACGAGTTATGACTTCTCATTTACTGCTTTTTTTCCCCCAGGTACACTAAATAGGTATTTTACTTTGATTGCTGCTTTTTCCACACATAATTTAAGGCCTCTGTAGTTCTCTCTATATTTCTGTATACCATCTGTTTAAACTGTATATGTCATGCTTGCCCTGCAGTATTAATAAACGTTGTTGACAGATAGCTATCAGTTTATTGTAAGAGTCTACTGATGCTTATCTCCTCCTGCTGAGGTCAGATCTATCTCATTTGCTGCTCGGTTATGATCGAATTGACTCACTGATTGTTTATTTCTGTACTGAAGGTTAACTCTCTGCTCTGTCAACTGTCAAAACAAGAAACCTGCACACTCATGCCCATATGCACTCACTGACAAATTTGCTGCTCTCTCTCTGTTTCACTTTTTCCTCTTTTCTCTCTCTCTCCTAGCGCCTTTGTGCCTTTATCTGTAAATCTCGGTCTCCTGTTTTTACTGTAATGCAACACGAAAAAGACTGTTAGCATCATGTGCGCGTGATCACTCTGTAATCACTGTCAAAACACTTTATTTACTTTCTTAAAGATTGCATTTAGCTTTCGCTTTGCTGACTTTTGTTTGCTATTGTGAGCCTTCTAAGTCGCAGTAGTATATTTTTCTAAAGTTGATGTGGCACAGTTTCTCGGTATTTGATCCAGTGCATATGTTGCACTCATACAGTGTGGCTTTTTGCTGGTATTGCTGGGCCTTAAAGAATTTGCACACCCTTGATATTATCTGTTTCCTATAGAAGCGGCCATTTCTATATGTGACTCTGCATTTGGTGTGTTTTTTTTTTTAAATTTCCATGTTGACGTTTTCTGTTGTCTCTTTTATTGCCTCATGAAAAAGAGAGCTATTTTTATTTTTTTCAACTTTCTTTAAATTCACGGAGCTGCCTTGCACACACACACACCCAAGCGCACATGTATGCACAGCCTCATTAGTATTGTAGTCTGGCATCAGGCTAAAACATCTGGTGGCCGAGCAAGTTTTTCAAAGTGCTCTTTGTCCTCGGTCTGTGCGAACACATGCGTGTGCCTGTCGGTGTTAGAGAGCTCCTCTGTGTGGTTATGTGTTATAAGGGGCAGACGTTTTATGGCGTCCCGTCAAATTAAAGCTATGATTTAAGCGACCAACATACATTGTTTTTTTTCATTAAAGGACGGAGCCACACTTGCCTCCGCTGATTTTTTTTTTCTTCTTCTTTCTTTTGGCTTTCGCCTCTGGGCTCGTGGCCACACTGAATAGTCTGTGAAAAATAAGGATGAGAAAATACAGATTTGAATGAAAGTAAGAACTTGAATTCGCCAAGTCTGGTGAGTTTGGCTTGTTGTGCTATTTTCTTATTTTATTCATTCTTCCCTCTGTCATTGCCCTGCAATGGAGAGGAACCCTGGGAGAAAGTGCAGGGAGATGTGACACCCTTTCTTCTTGCCTGTGGTCTAGCTGACATTTCTGTCCAAAAGCTGAAGGAATTAATAAAATGCAGCTGGGCACAGTTAACCGTCTCACCTGTTCTCTGTAGGATAGTGCTGGGCTTCACCTTTATCTGACACTATAAAATAATTGCGCAGTTGCAGCTTTTGGCTTTAGGAAGGTACACTCCTGAAGATGGTTTAAGCGGATGCCCTTAGGGTTTCTCTTCAAAACCACATAAACTTTGAAAACGTAGAGACTGATCTTCTCCCACAGCAGCAGAGAGTGCTTAATCGGCATATTTAGAGGTGTTGCTTTGGGTTGTGGTACAAGAATTTTAATGTGTCCCATGTAAAGTAGAAAGAAGCCCTTTTTGAAAAATCACAGCGCAGGTGAGTTTTTGCAGAATCCACAACCTGTTGCTCATTTGAATTTTAGTCCACTATGTCTTCAGGCTAAACTTCTGAAATTTAAATATTTTACTTTTTCATAGCTTTCTAAAATTGTTTTGCACCGGGAAAATCAAAGCAAGATATGCTGGAAGTTGGAAAAGTTATTATGTGAAAAGCGATACTATCAAAGAAATATTTCACTAGTTTTGTTGATATTTTGATTATTTTCAAGGGCCCAAGTATGCCTATGAAGAATCATCTCCAGATTCCACTTGGGTTTGAAACCTGCATTTGAAAATCGCAGAGATTTGTGACATTTTGTCACCATCAGCATGTACCTTTTTATGGATAAATGCTGTTTTTGATCGTCAGCAGCTTTTAGATTTATACACGGCACTTCTAAAGGCGGGGGGAGTCTGTTGGTATCACTGATATAAACTGTGACATCGACCCTCTCCCCTTTTAAACGCTCTGATAAGAAATATTTGTCACTGCCAGCATGTATTTCTTTTGCCACTTATGAAAATGGAAAAGCCTTCTCGCTGAGAGCTGTGTGGAACACTGTGTTTTTGAAGTGTCTGCATGTGAGTGGGTGAAGAAGTGGATGCATGGATAGATGGATGATGGAGGGAGGGAGGTGGCTCTTGTTTTTTTTTTTTGAAATGGAAATTAAGGGGGCTCACATCTGGGGGTCTCTGAGACTTTTGTGAGGGGAGAGGGAAGAGGTGGGTGTCAGAGGCCCACAGTCAGAAGTGTGTGGATGTGTGTTTGGAGGATGGAAGGTGGGGGTCGAGGAAGAAGGACAGAGAGGGAGAACAGGAAAGAAAAAAGGGCAGTTTAGCAGTTTAACGTTCGTGGAGTGATAAGGTGTAAAAAAGGAAAGAGAATAAAAATGGGTGCCATGTCTGGAATGGGAAAGAGGAGGTATAGACTGGTGGATGTACAAAGAAGAAAAAGAAGTGAAAGCATGCCATGATGGACATAATCAGAGACGAAAATTTAACGGTAGAATAGATACTGAAGGAAAGAAGGAAGGACTCCTTTGCCTAGGACACAGAGGAGGAAAAGTGGGGTGAGAAAAGGGCCAAAAGATCATTGACAATGGTTGAAAACTTTACGGCTGACAGTTAAATTTCCTTCAGGTTTGTGTGTGTGTGTGTGTGTGTGTGTGTGTGTGTGTGTGTGTCTAATAACACAGTGGGGGGCATGGCGTTTGTTTTAAAAAATGGCTTTTGGCCTTTTTTAGTGCTTCACACACAAGTTGTTCTCTTACATTTCTATAGAGGCTGGTTCCATCTCACTGTGACAGTGCTTTTCTCACACTTTTTCTTTCTTTTGTTTCTCCGATTTAGACAAGCTGCAGCGTTGGAAGTTATTAAAATTCCATATCCAATATAAAAATGTCAGGCTCATGTATGAAATGGCCTTGTTTAGGAGGAAGCTGACCAAGCTCTCTTTGTGCATTCTGGTGTTCTGGCTTTTCATGCTTCCAAGATTTTAGACCTGCTAGAAACTTACCTTTTGCTCTGTGTGTGTGTGTGTGTGTGTGTGTGTGTGTGTGTGTGTGTGTGTGTGTGTGTGTGTGTGTGTGTGTGTGTGTGAGAGAGAGAGAGAGAGAGAGAGAGATATGGGGCGGGGGCTGAAAAGTTCATAGTGGTCAAATTTGACCAAATGTGGTTTATTTGTCTTCCCTTTGGTCCTCACACTTATCAGTGTTGCAGCGCTTGGATCCCTGTAGTTGAAAAATAAACCACATTTGGTCAAATTTGACCACTAGGAACTGTTCAGCCTATGAACTGTTCAGGCCCCCTCGTGTGTGTGTATATATAAAGTATATATAATGCATCAGATTTATATAGCGCTTTTCATAGACACTCAAAAACGCTTTACAATGGATACATTGTTCATTCACTCCACAGACAATGGTAGTGGTAAGCTACTGCTGTAACCACAGCTGCCATGGGGCCCCTCCGACCACTACCGAACATTTATGCCCAGTGTCATGGACACTGGAGGCAAGGTGGGAAAAGTGTCTTTCCAAGGGACACGACAGCAGGATGGCTGGAAAGAGCGGGATTCAAGCCATCAACCCTCTGGTTATGAGACCTTTGATTAAGCCACTCCAAAGTCTTCATTTTGTTTTTCTTAAGCCATTCAGAGGTGGACTTGCTGGTGTGTTTGGGATTGTTGTTCTGCTGCAGAACCCAAGTGTGCTTCAGCTTGAGGTCAGATGGCTGGACATTCTCCTTTAGGATTTTTTGGTAGACAGCAGAATTCATGGTTCCATTTACCACAGCAAGTCTTCCAGGTCCTGAAGCAGCAAAACAGCCCCAGACCATCACACTACCACCACCATATTTTACTGTTGGTATGATGTTCCTTTTCTGAAATGCTGTGTTACTTTTTCACCAGACGTAATGGAACACACACCTTCCAAAAAGTTCAACTTTTGTCTCTTCAGTCCACAGAGTATTTTTCCAAAAGTCTTGGGGATCATCAAGATGTTTTCTGGCAAAACTGAGATGAGCCTTAATGTTGTTTTTGCTCAGCAGTGGTTTTTGTCTTGGAACTCTGCCATGCAGGCCATTTTTGCCCAGTCTCTTTCTTTTGGTGGAGTCGTGAACACTGACGTTAACTGAGGCAAGTGAGGCTTGCAGTTCTTTGGATGTTGTTGTGGGATCTTAGTGGTGACCTCTTGGATGAGTCATCACTGTGCTCTTGGGGTAATTTTGGTCGGCCGGCCACTCCTGGGAAGGTTCATCACTGTTCCCTGTTTTCGCCATTTGTGGATAATGGCTCTCACTGTGGTTCACTGGAGTCCCAAAGCTTTAGAAATGCTTTATAACCTTTTCCAGACTGATAGATCTCAATTACTTTGTTTCTCATTTGTTCCTGAATTTCTATGGATATCAGCATGATGTCTAGCTTTTGATCTTTGGTCTACTTCACTTTGTCAGGCAGGTCCTATTTAAGTGATTTCTTGATTGAGAACAGGTGTGGCAGTAATCAGGCCTGGGTATGGTTAGAGATGAACTGATAAACCACAGATAATTTGTTTTAACAGGGGGGCAATCACTTTTTCACACAGGGCCATGTAGGTTTGGATTTTTTTTTACCCTTAATAATAAACACCTTCATTTAAAAACTTCATTTTGTGTTTACTTGTGTTATCTTTCTCTAATATTTAAATTTGTCTGATGATCTGAAACATGTGGGCAGCGCGGTGGCAGAGTGGTTAGCACTGCGGCAGCACAGCAACTCACCCTTGGCCGGGGGATCCTGGGTTTGATCCCAGCCCCTGACCAACATTGATTTGTGTGGAGTTTGCATGTTCTTCCTGTGTCTGTGTGGGTTTACTCCTGGATTTCTCCCGTTTCCTCCCACATGCCAAAAGCATGCAAGTTAGGTTAATTGGCATCAAACTGGGGATTCTAAATTGTCCATAGGTATGACTGTGAGAGTGAATGGTTGTCTGTCTCTCTGTGTTGGCCCTGTGATGGACTGGCGATCTGTCCAGGGTGTACCCTGCCTCTCGCCCAAGGATGCTGCGATAGGCTCCAGCCCCCCCGCGACCCGAAAAAAGGATTAAGCGGAAGAAGATGAATGAATGAATGATCTGAAACATTTAAGTGTGACAAACATACAAAAAAATGAGAAATCAGGAAGGGGGTAACACTTTTTCACACCACTGTGTGTGTGTGTGTGTGTGCGTATCTATCTATCTATCTATCTATCTATCTATCTATCTATCTATCTATCTATCGAGCGATCGATCAATAGCTAGATACTGCTGATCGATCGATTGATTGATCGATCGATAGATAGATAGATAGATATACAGTGGGGCAAAAAAAGTATTTAGTCAGCCACCAATTGTGCAAGTTCTCCCACTTAAAAGATGTGAGAGGTCTCCAATTTTCATCATAGGAATACCTCAACTATGAGAGACAAAATGAGGAAAAAAAAAAAATCCAGAAAATCACATTGTCTAATTTTTAAAGAATTTATTTGCAAATTATGGTGGAAAATAAGTATTTGGTCAGTAACAAAAGTTCATCTCAGTACTTTGTTATATACCCTTTTGTTTGCAATGACAGAGGTCAAACGTTTTCTGTAAGTCTTCACAAGGTTTTCACACACTGTTGCTGGTATTTTGGCACATTCCTCCATGCAGATCTCCTCTAGAGCAGTGATGTTTTGGGGCTGTCGCTGGGCAACACGGACTTTCAACTCCCTCCAAAGATTTTCTATGGGGTTGAGATCTGGAGACTGGCTAGGCCACTCCAGGACCTTGAAATGCTTCTTACAAAGCCACTCCTTCGTTGCCTGGGTGGTGTGTTTGGGAGCATTGTCATGCTGAAAGACCCAGCCACGTTTCATCTTCAATGCCCTTGCTGATGGAAGGAGGTTTTCACTCAAAATCTCACGATACATGGCCCCATTCATTCTTTCCTTTACACGGATCAGTCGTCCTGGTCCCTTTGCAGAAAAACAGCCTCAAAGCATGATGTTTCCACCCCCATGCTTCACAGTAGGTATGGTGTTCTTTGGATGCAACTCGGCATTCTTTCACCTCCAAACACGACAAGTTGAGTTTTTACCAAAAAGTTCTATTTTGGTTTCATCTGACCATATGACATTCTCCCAATCCTCTTCTGGATCATCCAAATGCTCTCTAGCAAACTTCAGATGGGCCTGGACATGTTTTGGCTTAAGCAGGGGGACACGTCTGGCACTGCAGGATTTGAGTCCCTGGCGGTGTAGTGTGTTACTGATTGTAGCCTTTGTTACTTTGGTCCCAGCTCTCTGCAGGTCATTCACTAGGCCCCCCCGTGTGGTTCTGGGATTTTTGCTCACCGTTCTCGTGATCATTTTGACCCCACGGGGTGAGATGTTGCATGGAGCCTCAGATCGAGGGAGATTATCAGTGGTCTTGTATGTCTTCCATTTTCTAATAATTGCTCCCACAGTTGATTTCTTCACACCAAGCTGCTTACCTGTTGCAGATTCAGTCTTCCCAGCCTGGTGCAGGTCTACAATTTGTGTTTCTGGTGTCCTTTGACAGCTCTTTGGTCTTGACCATAGTGGAGTTTGGAGTCTGACTGTTTGAGGTTGTGGACAGGTGTCTTTTATACTGGTAACGAGTTCAAACAGGTGCCATTAATACGGGTAACGAGTGGAGGACAGAGGAGCCTCTTAAAGAAGTTGTTACAGGTCTGTGAGAGCCAGAAATCTTGCTTGTTTGTAGGTGACCAAATACTTATTTTCCACCATAATTTGCAAATAAATTCTTTACAAATCAGACAATGTGATTTTCTGGATTGTTTTTTCTCATTTTGTTTCTCATAGTTGAGGTATACCTACAGTATGATGAAAATTGGAGACCTCTCTCATCTTTTAAGTGGGAGAACTTGCACACTTGGTGGCTGACTAAATACTTTTTTGCCCCACTGTTTATAGATATGTATGTATAAATTGAAATTCAATTTACTTTGTTTGGACAATGTCAAAAAATGAAAATCCTCAATATATGGTAGCCTTCAGCTCCAGTCTAACAGCCAAACACAGGGGACAATTTTAAATGGTAAATAGCATTCACTTATATAGTGCTTTTATTCTCATCTCTTGATGACCAAAGCGCTTTACAGATCCTGCTATCCACCCATTCACACACACATTCACACACTTTTAGCCACCAATTTTAGCCACCAACAGCTAAACACTCTGTGATTGGTTGTTGGGACGGAGGTCTTGCAGTCTTTTCAGTGTTCCTATCCAGAACAAGAAAGTTACACTGTGCTGCTTTAAGATGATAGAAAAACCCTTTATTTTTTTAAGTTATTTTTTCTAAAAGTTGTTTTGGCACTTTATCAATTGGGAATTTGTGGATTCATCTTTGTTCAATCAAACCTCTTTTTAAAAGAGGTTTGGTTTGATTTAATCCAGGTTTTCAATTTATTCCCCAAAAGTAAATCGTGTTTATTCTCGTTTGCAATAAAAAGATCATCTTTGAAGTAATTCTTTGTATTTGTGTTTTTGAAGAATTCAAAAAGCAAGTGCTTCTGATATTTAAAAAAAAATATTCAGGTTGTAGACAAGTAATAGAGCAATATGGGATGACAACTAAACTTGAATTATACATATAGTATGAGGTTATGAGGTAAAGTGTCTCAAAGAGTTCTGAGGATTTCAAATGATGTCGCTTCTGAATAATACTACGATGGAGGCAACTGGGACAGTGCTCAGTCTGACAGATTAAAACTGAGGAGATGTGGAAAGAAAATTGTGAAGAAAACCAACACATGGAGTAAGGAATTGGAGAGCTGAGCAGCTGAGGAAAGAGCATTGCTTGAAAAAGTAGAACACAAATGTGTGAAACATACAGTGCAGTTTGAATTGACAGAGATAATCTTGAGCTTCTTTTCAGACATGCATTCCTTTCCATTAATCTGCTAACAACTGAATATGTTGGTGTCATACACGAACATCACACCCGGCTAGAATTTGACTAAGTTATATGGGTATCTTTCTAGGAATCAAGGTACTTGTGTAACTTTCGACCTGGGTCAAGCCTGAGCCGTGAGGCTACACAGATGGGTACAGTTTAGATTGTGATGTGCTGGCACCAGACACTGTTGCATTTCATGCACAATGCCACAGTCTAAAATTAGGTGCTATTAGAACTGTGACATTATTTGTGTGGAAGCCACCGGTAACTATAGCTACTTCTCTTTGTCTGTCTTCACATTGGTTAGATGCCAGTATCGAAGAACTGCTCACCCTTCGCACCAACAATTATTCACCAAATTAATGGAAAAGATCTTTAGATACAGTATTGCACTATCTATCCCTGGATACTCATTCTGACTTGCAGATATTGTGGGTGTACTTTAAATCTCTTCATCACTGGCTCAAATGTGTCTGAAACAAGGTAAGGATAATATGTGCAAAAGTAGGACATAGTATCTGAATTACATAATGATTTAATTTATGGGGTTGATGAAGTAAATAACATTACATAGGGGTGTGCGATATGACCCAAATTTCATATCATGATATAAATAGTCTTGTTTGATGATAACATTATATATCACGATATAGTTTTCTGTAAATTCTATAGTTTAGATATACATAATAATCATATAAAAAGGACCATGTCTTTTTTTTTACATTTTAAATTATATATTCATTAATACCGTACTCCCTCTTGTGTTATATTGCTCAATCATTACATAGCGAGTGATATATTTCAAGTGTTTATTTCTTTTAATTTTGATGGTTATAGCTTACAGCTACTGAAAACCCAAAATTCAATTTCCTAAAAAGATGAATATTACATAAAATTAATTTTAAAAATGGATTTTTAACAGAAGTGTTGGCCGGCTGAGAAGTACTTCCATGAATGGTAATGTTTCAGCGTATACACAATCGCTATCTGTCTATATAAGAGATTCTGTGGTGTGCGTATGTACTGTATGTATGTGGCAAACTTTGTCCCCCTGCTAACTCAGGCTGGGCCTCTCATCTCTTGCGTGGTGATGCCAGAATATCTGAAGAGTACACCTGACATAGTTTCACTGACCGCTTGACCATGAAAGAGGTCAAAGGTGACCTTTTTTTAACTGACCTTTACTGGTGGAGGTGTACTCTGAGGAAGGATTCAAGCGCATCCGGCACTGTTGGCGGAGTTTAAGATCCATGGATCCCTCTCCACAATATAGGTGTTATGGACTGATAGGGAGTTGGATGTACAGGTGCTGAGACACCAAACTTATATTTTCATTTATCTATATTCACTTTTCATTATTAATCCACTCATACAGTCATGAAAAAATGAGGACACCCCTCAGGTAAATAACTAAAATTAACTGCAGCTGTGGCGCAGGTGTAGTGTGGCCGACTACTGATCAGAGGGTGAGGGGTTCGATTCCCACTCTGTCTGCAGTCTGCATGTTGAAGTGTCCTTGAGCAAAACACTGGAACCCCCAGTTGCTCCTGGTGGGTCAGGCCAGCACCAGTGTATGGCACCTCTTCCGCCATCAGTGTGTGAATGGGTGGATAGCAGGATCTGTAAAGCACTTTGGTCATATAGAGATGAGAAAAAGAGCTATGTACAGTGTTTCCTCTGGCTTAAAGACCTTGGTGTGGTGGCAACATATTTTTCCTGGGGGCGGGGGGGCGCAAAAAACACATGACACGGTTGTAACCGGAATATGTTAATTTTACACTATTTCTTTTTCTTTTATTTTTAATTTTGCACAGTAATATTGCATAATGGAACTTACCATTTGAAGTATTGTACAACCAAGGCTTGAATATTGGCATATTGGGTCAGTTGGGGTCCCACCCAGATGTCCTGTGTTTGGACTTTTTACTGGTGTCATTCTTCTCTCCTCCCTCTGCTCTGACCTCTCCTGGACCCTCTGCCTGAACACTTTCCTCTCCTTGGCTCCTCTCTTCTGTCTCATCTTTTTTTCTCTGAGCCCTTTCAGGTTCTCTCTCTGTCTATGGTGGTATACAAACAGGCTAGAAAATACCAAGTGTCATGTTTTGTCCTGCAGGATTTTTTTTTTCATGGTTTACATAAATAACCAAAATGTGTACTTTTTGTATCCGCTTGTATCCGCCGCTTGTCTGAAATGAGCTTTCTCTGTAGGATTGCTGGACTCACCCTCAGAGATGGGGTGAGGAGCTCAGTCATCCGGGAGAGGCTCAGAGTAGAACCGCTGCTCCTCCACATTGAAAGGAGTCAGTTGAGGTGGTATGGGCATCTGATTAGGATGCCTCCTGGACGCCTCCCACTTGAGATGTTTCGGGCACGTCCCACTGGGAGGAGACCCTGGGGCAGACCCAGGACTCGGTGGAGAGACTATGTCTCCCAGCTGGTCTGGGAACGCCATGGTATCCTCTCTGAAGAGCTGGAGCAGGTGGTGGGGGAGAGGGAAGTCTGGGCTTCTCTGCTTGAACTGCTGCCTCCGCGACCCGGACCTCCGGAAAAGCGGTAGAAGATGGATGGATGGATGGATGGTGTACTTTTTGTATTTTTATTCTAGTGTTTCTTTTTTCCATTGACAAAGAGTAGGAAAGGGAAGGGAAAAAACTTTCATAACAGTAATTATGCATACTTAAACTAGAAAAGCACTCGGAGAGCGCAGACCTCCGCCAAGTGCCACAGTTCCCCCCCATACAGTGTTTGTGTGTACGTTTTCAGATTCCTTGACCATGAAAACATGTGATTAGCAATTGGATTCACAATGATAGGATTAGTGGTTCAGTAGTTTATTCACGAAAATCGCATTTTCCGTAATGGCGGTTTTCTTCTGGACGGTGATCCGGATCACCACCAAAATCTAATCATCTGTAGGATACCCCATTTCTGACAATGTCTGAAAATGTCATGAAAATCCGTCCGTAACTTTTTGAGTTATCTTGCTAACAATCAAACAAACAAACAAGCAAACAAACAGACAGACAGACTGACAGACAGACAGACAAACCAACGCCGATGAAAACATAACCTCCTTGGCGGAGGTAATTATTTGATCAGAGGTGGGTATAGTAGCCAGAAATTCTACTCATGTAAAAGCAGTGCTATGAAATTAATAATTAAAAGTAGACAACCAAAAATTTCTAGTTGAGTTAAGGGTACAAAGAGCACCCACTTAAAAACTTGAGTAATGACTTCAGTCTTGAAGGTTTGAAGTTTTTCTCCAAAATTTATAACAATTTTCTTATAGTTTTCTACTTTTCTCTGTAAATTGATCTAAATTTGCAACCATTTTCCTCAAATTTGTAATTTTCTCTTGTAAAATTATGACTTTGCATGTACATTTGAGACTATTATAAATGTGTATTATTTTATGGCTAATGTTTATCTTTTTTAATCCAATCCAACTTTATTTATAAAGCTCTTTAAAAACAATGACAGTTAACATAGAGTGCTGTACATCAATGATAAATAAAATACAAAAACAATAAAATACAGCTAAAGTACAAAACAGCACAAACAAAACAATAGTCATACAATAGAGAATAAGAAAAAATAAAATTAATGTCTCAAACTGGGTCAAAAGCCAGAGAATAAAATGGGTTTTAAGAGGAGTTTTAAAACTGGACAGTGAAGAGGCCTGTCTGATGGACAAAGGTAGATTATTATGAAATTGCTGGGTTTTTCTTAATAAAATTGAAACAGAATGTGGCAAATTTTTTTACTTTTTTCCTCATACAATTTAAACTTTTGGCCATAATTTTGTAGAGCCACAACAGAACAATAACTTTAACTCTGAATTCAAAGAAATATAATTATTAAAATTATATTTAAAGAAATAAATTAACTTAAATGACCAAATATTCAGTTAGTTCTGTTATAATATTTCTATGTATTTATAGTTTTTTAGAAATCTCCTCACCAGCCTGACAACTGGAAAAACCTTCCTTATTTTGAAATCCAAATGTTGGCACGTTTAGTTTCTCTGAAGGCTGCTGACGGATTAAAGTCATTGACTTCGTGAATTTCGGTCATCTTAACTTGACAGGTACATAATGAACATAAATTATTAGTTAATATTGTAGTAGCTGGTGAAGTAAATCCCCAGCGATTCATCGGCCACTCTTGCCTTTCCCTGCAATGAAGCCTAACCAGACCTGTTAGCTAAGCGACTCCTCATTGTTGTTCCAGTTGCCAGTGGGTTAAAACCACCATAAATGCCTCCACTGCTTATATCTTGTACTTTTTTTCCACGTTTAAAGTACTTTAATAAGCTCATGCTTCTCTCGGACAGCAACGCTAGAGAGACACTCTCTGCTTGCAGAAATGGTCACGCGGGCGCTGGGTGGGTGGGGCGCTTCCGCGCGGATGACAGTCACGCGCATTGTTCATGTGCACGCTTGCGGAGCGTTTCTTTCATAGTTTTTTTTTTCCACAATATTTTTATTGAACCTTTTTACAACATAACACAAACAATCAGACACTAACACTAAAGTAATAAAAAAAAATACTAAAAAAAACCAAAAACACCAACAACCACTAACAAGAACAGGTCTTCAACAATGCTCCTCTGTTTAGTCTAGGCAATCCGTTACATAAGTATACATATTATACATTCACCAGTTTGGAATTTACAAGGTCCACACACATCATTCACCTTCTTCTTCAAAAGTTATGTTTAAATTCTTTACATAATCAATGAAAGGTCTCCATATATTCTCAAACACATTTTCCTTTGATTTCAGTATGTATGTTATTCTTTCTAATGGAAGGTTTGTTAACATCTGTCTCAATAGATCTGTCTTAGTCGCAACTGGTCTATGAGTCTTTTTCCACAATAGTGCAATACATTTTTTGGCATTAAGCAAACTGAGGTCTATGAATGCTCTTTCACTTTTATTAAAATTATGCTTTTCTGGATACAGACCCAACAAAAACAATTTAGGATTCAATATGATTTGTTTTGAAATTATTTTTTCAATTGTTACCCTCACCTCTTCCCAAAACACTCTAATTTTCCTACATTCCCATACACAATGAAATAAGGTTCCTTTACTTTCCATACATTTTGTGCACGTATCTGGTATGTTTTTGTTATATCTATTTAATTCCACCGGTGTAACATAGATCCGCATTAACCATTTAAAATGTATCAATTTAAGACGTACATTTATTGATTTGGTTGGAGCTTCTGTACAAGCCAATTCCCATTGTTCCTCTGAAATTTCAATTTGCAGGTCTTCTTTCCAATAATTTAATCTTTTCTGTGAGTTTTCACTTGAAGATAGTGTCAATGAATTATAAAACTCTGAAATAATACCCTTTCTCTTACTATCTTTGGTCAAAATTTTTTCCAAGGATGAATAAATAGGTCGAGTGAGAGCATTGTTTTGATTTGATCGAATAAAATTCCTAAGCTGAAGATATTTAAAAAATGTGTTCTATTAAGATTAAATTTGATCCTCAGCTCTTCAAAAGACATTATGTTATCTGAACATGACAGATATAAATCTTGAATCTTTTGAATCCCTTTTAAATTCCATACTTTAAATACAGCATCCGCTCTCCCTGGTTTAAAATATTGATTACCCCATATTGGGCTAAATTGTGACAGTAAATGTGGTTCTTTTAAATATTTTTTAATTTCACACCATATTTTGATCATATGCTTTACAAATGGATTTTTAACTTGTTTCTGTAATTTTTTTGCCGAGTCTGAGTATATGAATAAGGGAAGAGGTAAAGGTAAATTGTATGATTCCATTTCAGTCCAGTGAGGGAGATCATTTGATGAAAAATAATATGTCATAGACCTCAGTTGTGCTGACCAGTAATACAACATAAAGTTTGGACATTTCAGACCTCCACGATCAAATGGTAAATATAGTAAGGACAGACATAATCTAGCCTTCTTGTTGTTCCATATAAATTCCACTAACTTTTTTTAAATTCTTGAGAATAGATCTGAAGGTGGTGGCAAAGGAATGCATTGAAATAAATAAAGTATTTTAGGTAAGATATTACTTTTAAGTATATTGATTCTCCCTATCATCAACATTGGTAGTGACATCCATCTCTGAAGTAACTCATTAATGTCTGTCATTAAGGCTTCATAGTTGGCACTGGCGACTAATTCTAGCTTAGGCACAATTTGAATTCCTAAATATTTAAACTGATTTACAACATTGAATTGATTTACCTCAGAAGCTGGGTGGTTTCTCTGGGTCTCATTTAGCATTAATATTGAAGATTTAGTTTTATTTATTTTATATCCTGATATTTCCCCAAAATTCTTTATTAAATTCAACAAGGTCGGGATTGATTTTTTTAAGATTCGACATAAACAAAATTATGTCATTGGCATACAGGGAGATTTTATGTTCTGTTGGTCCAACTTTAATTCCATATATTTGTGGATGTAAACGTACTGCCATCGCTAAAGGTTCAATTGCCATAGTAAACAATAAAGGTGAAAGTGGACAGCCTTGTCGACATCCTCTATTGATCTTTATTGATTTTGAGATATTGCTGTTTGTTAGGATATCTGCTGTAGCATTATTGTATATTATCTGAACCCATTATATGAAATTATTTCCAAGTCCAAACCTTTGTAAGACTTCAAAAAGAAAGGGCCATTCGACCCTATCAAAGGCCTTTTCGGCGTCCAATGATAGGAGAGCTGTATCCGGTGCTTCTTTATTAGAATAAATAATATTAAATAGTCTTCTTACATTATGGAAGCCTTGTCTTCCTTTTATAAAGCCATTCTGATCTCGGTTAATAATATTTGGTAATATTTCTTGTATTCGTCTTGCTAAAATTTTGCAGATTATCTTAAGGTCAGCATTTAATAGACTTATTGGTCTCATATTTTCACATTTATTAGAGGGTTTACCTGGTTTTGGCAACAGTATAATTAAGGCATTATTCATGTATGGTGGTAAATTACTATTTTGAAATGCTTCTAAAACCATTTCCAAAAAAGGTTTTATTAATTTATTCTTAAATTTTTTATAAAGGTCTACTGGAAGACCATCTGGTCCTGCACTTTTTCCTGATTTCATATTATCAATGGCTAGCCCAACTTCTTCTTGACTAATTTTAGACTCCAGTATCTCCCTGTTTTCATTTGGAATACATGGTATAGATAGTCCATCCAAAAACCCTTTTAGTTTTGTTAAGTCAGTTTCATTTTTTGTATCATATAATTTTTCATAGTAATCTCTAAAGGCTCTATTAATTTCTAAAGGATCTACAACTACCTGTCCGTTACTTATAATACTGGTGATTGGTGTTTTAAATTCTAATTGTTTAATCTGCCATGCCAATAATCTTCCTGATTTTTCACCTTGTTCATAAAAAGATTGCTTCAATCTTAGAAGACTCGAGGCAGCTCTATTCGCTGATTTTTTGTCATATTCAGCCCTCAGAATCAGTAATTCATTCTCTAACTTTGGGTCACTTCCTGCATACACTTTTTCTTGAAGAATTTTTAGTTTATGTTCCAATTGGACTCTCTCCTCTCGAGTCTTCTTAGATTTTGAACCTGTATAACTAATAATATGTCCCCTAATAAAAGCTTTGAAAGCCTCCCACTTTATACATGCTGATGTTTGTGTAGTATTGATATCAAAGAACTCATCTATCTGTTTTTCTATGTACTTAACAAATTCCTCATCCTGAAGCCATTTATGCTGAAATTGCCACCTACCTGGTTCCTTTGTCAATTTCTTATCTACATATATGAGACAACAGGGTGCATTATCAGAGATCACAATATTATCATAAAAGCAGTTCTGAATCTTGGACCTTAATTCTGTGGAGATCAAAAAATAGTCAATACGTGAGAATGTCTTATAGGTATTAGAATAACAAGAGTAGGCTTTAACTTGTGGTTTCATTTCTCTCCATATATCTAGCAATCTCAATTCTTTCATAAAATGCTTAATCATCATCCTGCATCCATTGTGCGTACAGTCCAGTCCTGTTGATCTATCTATATCGGGGTTCAATGTACAATTAAAATCCCCTGCTATTATATGTTGCCATGTAAGTGATGATAAGATAAGAAATAAATTAGCAAAGAACTTTTGATCATCTATATTGGGGCCGTATTCTTTCACCAGATTTATATTTTCTAATAGCAAAGATCCTTGAATAATTAGATATCTTCCAAATTTGTCTCCAATTACATTTTTCACTTGAAATGGGACTGATTTATGTATGAGAGTCATAACTCTCCTGGCTCATGATGAAAATGATGAGGTGAGTACACTTCCTTGCCATCTACTCCTAATTCTTTTTACATCTTCCTCTATTAGATGAGTTTCTTGTAAAAACACAATTTTTGAACCTATGTCTTTTATTTTATTCATAACTTGTTTAAGTTTTTTTAAATTTTGTAGACCTCTGCAATTCCATGAAGTTAAATTAAGATTAACGCTTTGGTCTATGATCAATAGGGAGTTTGGGATTACCTCGCAATATAAACATGCTCATACAGAGAAGTAAAAACATGAGTGGTTGAACATTCATCCTACAAACTACACACAAACAAATTCCCCCTTCCCACATTTGTGGTGATCCCCCCAAAATCAAAAAAAAAACTCCGTCTCCCGATATAGCCATCGACCGCTCCACACCCACGAGGACCAGCCAAAGCCACTCCTTCTTCATCCTCCCAATCACCCCAACTCTACTGCATTAAATGACGTAACATTAACTGTCTTCTGTAGTTTTCCAACTTAACTCCAAAATTTTATAGCAACTTTGTACATCATAGTTTTTTTTTTTTTTTTTTAATATGTAATACAATCTATATTTTGTAAACTTGCTATATGCTTCAAATCAGTTAGATGCCTGTGCAAATGCTTAAATATTCTACCTTATATTTTGTTCATGCTTAGCTCCCACCAGTCTCTTCTTGGATCTTCCCGATGAACTCCTGCGCCTCCTCAGGGGTCTTGAAGATGTGTGTTCCGACCCCATACGTGACCAACAGTTTTGCAGGGTGAATTACTCCATGACGAATCCCAAGGTTGCGCAGCTCTTTACGGACGGGGTCAAACTGCTTCCTCAACCGTTGAATTCCTGTGGCCAAATCTGGGTAGAACCGCACCTGTTGATCCTGGTATTTTAATTTCTCCTTTGGCTCGCGTCGCCGTCGAAGATCTTCATCCTGTCTCTGTAGCTGAGAACTTCATAATTAACGTCCTCGGTGCTGACTTATTATCTCTCTGTGGTCCAATTCGGTGAGCGCTTTCTAAAACAACTGATGATTGCAGCTCCGCGTTGTTCAGCGCTTCTGGAATCCACTTTTCCAAAAAGGAACATGGGTCCCGACCCTCGGTTCCCTCCGGTAGACCCACCAGCCTCAGGGTTGTTCCGTCTCGACCGGGACTCCAAGTCCAGGACATTATCTTCCAGACATTTATTTTTTTTTTTCCAAAGTGCGCACCTTTAATTGAAGGCTGGCGACGTCATCTTCAGCACTGGAAACTCGAAGCTCCACCTGCGCCTCTCGTTCCACACAGTCACCCAATTTCTTTTCTCATTCCTTCCAACGCTGCCATAATCCCATCAAATTTAGCGAAAAGTCTGCTCTCATTGAACTAATGGCAGTGAGCACTGCACCTGTGCCATCGCCCGCAGTCACCGCAACCGCTGCTAGCTTCTCCACCATATCTGGAGCTTTATCTGCAGCGTCACGGACGTGAAAGTCCATTAATTTGGACTGTTTCGGCGGTTCAATTTTCCTCCACCTGATTTTCCAGCCTTAGGCTTCATCTGCATATCCTTGCCCAAACGCTGGGATAGGTTCTGTTCCAAATGAGAGAGTTATTTGCCGATTTTTTTTCTCTAGAAACAGAGCAGAGTGGATACGTGTCTTCTACGTGGCCGCCATAACCGGAAGTCCGTTTCTTTCATAGTTATTTTTCTTAATTAATATATCATACGCGCGGAAACATACTTCCTTAGGGCGGCGGGCCGTCACACAGTAATGTTACCAGAGTAAACCCTGATATATGTGAATGCCATTTACCATATTTTTTCATTAAACAACAGATATCAACAAAAAATGCGTATTCTAACTGAGGAAAAAGTTAGGACAACCCTATCGCCTCATAGCTAGTGTTACCTCCTTTGGCTGAAATAACTTCAGTGAGACCCTTCTTGGTAGTCATCTAACCAGTCTCTGACATCATCTGAGGAAAAGTTTGCTCCACTCTTCAACAAAGAATTCTTTCAGCTGTGAGATGTTTGAGGGGTTTGTGCATGTACAGCTCGTTTCATAGTCACCCACAGCATCTCAATGGGATTAAGATCTGGGCTTTGACTCAGCCATTCAGAACTCTCCATTTCTTAGTTTTTTAGCCATCCCTTGATGGACTTACTGGTATGTTCGGGGTCATTGTCATGTTGCAGGGTCCAGTTTCTGCTTCAGCTTAATTATTTTACAGATTGTCTCACTTGGTCCTTAAGCACCCTCTGCTACTCGGTAGAATTCATGTGATTCTATTGATGGTGAGGCTGGCCAGGTCCTGCTGCAGCAAAGCATCCTCAAACCATGACACTCCACCTCCATGCTTCACAGTTGATATGACGTTCTTTTCCTGAACGCTGTATTTGGTCTACGCCAAACACGTCCTCTATTCTGTGTCCAGGTAATTCAATTTTAGACTCGTCTGTCCAAAGAACATTCTTCCAGAAGTCCTGGTCTTTGTCTACGTTCTCTCTGGCAAACTTCAGTCTGGCCTTCATGCTTGTCTTAAGGTTTCCTCCTTGCACACCTCCCATGCAAGTTAAACTTTTGCAGTCTCTTCTCATTGTAGAGGCATGCACTTTCACATCAACAGTAGCAAGAGGCCTACTGTAGGTCCTGTGATGGCATTTTAGGGGTTTTTGGAGACTTGCTTGGACGCCAGACCTGGGCATGTCTGGCAGTTGTTTTTCAATGTCCTCCACTTGTAGACCATTTTCTGGACAGTGGAATGGCTGCTTTCGAATTCTTTTGAGTTCTTTTTAAATCGCTTACTAGACTCATAAGCTGCTACAATCTTCTTCTGAAGGCCTCAGACAGCTCTTTTCATCTCACCATGGGTGTTCATTCTCACTTCAACAATCAGGAACACACCAAACTAAATGTCTGAGTTTATAATAGGACAAACCTCCTTCAAAATGCTGAGTAATGATGTTTCTAATAATGTGCAGCTGATGTGATACAGCTATGTGTGATTTTATTCATTTTAAGTGTGAATGTGGGGGTGTCCTAATTTATTCCTCACCAGAAATTGCATGTTTTTAGAATAATATTTTACAGAAAATTTTGAAAAGGCTTTTCTTCAGTTTTAATTATTTAGTTATATTACTTGAATCTCCCAGTATTGTTAAAATTGATATTAAATATCCATATGTCCAAATATGTAAAAAAAAAACCAAAAAACAAAAACACAGGCTTTCATAGGGTGTCCTAATTTTTTCACATGGCTGTATAACCTCCTAGAGGTGTATGCCAGGCAAGGAATCAAGTGCACCCCGGATCCAATGTCACACACTCTGCTGCTCTCTCCACACCGGTGCTGGAGTGTCTTTGGAGGGGGAAACGGAGGTAGACTGTACTGCTTATTCTCCATAATACACTTAGGCTGCTATATGATACTGTCACGATCTCATGATATGCTGAATATTTTGATATCATATATTGTGATTTCCAATCCCGATCTTTGTCTGGTACAAGTCCTGGCTGGATTTCAGATTTGCTGTGCTGACCTAAAGACAGTGAGCACTTAACACCATCTAGTGGACTGAAAAGTCAATTTTTTTTATTATTCTGTACCTAAATAGGTAAGTTTTGTGTTTACAACATTTCTTAAACAATTCTAATAAAGTATCACAATGCTAGTGTCTCTGAATCAATACAGTATCACCACCACAAAGTATAGAGGGGAGATGCATTGGAACAGAAATCTGGCAGTTACAGTCAGTTACCATAGCAACACAGCACTGAGTGGCAATCACATGTGACAGCTTATTTTTTATGCACCAAAACATAAAATTCACATAAAATATTTAGTCACAGCAGTGCACAGAGTACCTTTTTTAACTTAGATGTTAATACCACACAATTTACTTGACTGTAGTAATGTATGGGGTGAAGACTGAAGCGGCATGATAAAATAAAGGCAGCGATGGAGTTTTAAAGTTGGTTTATTGAATCATACCGCCTTCACAGGAACTCGGCACCAGCCCATAGTGTGAGCAGGCTGAAGCTGAATTCCTCAGGCTCTCAGAGGAGACACACAGTGGTGTGTGTCCAGCAGCAGTTGAAGAGTCAGAATGAGAGTGAGAGATGTGAACATGGATTTCAGTGCAGTACTTATACCCAACTCAGACAATACATCAAAGACCTTCACAGCAGTCAGTCTGGCATTTGCATATCAGAGGTACAGACAGGATGCATGAACACAATGCATGGATGACACTTTAACCTCACAGCTGTAAACGCAGCATGCAGCGGAAAAAACCCAGGAGTAACGAGCTGATTGTCTCTGTGTGTTGTGGGGGTTGAATCCAACCCGCTACAACCGCTCCCCCCAGAGGGCACGGCAGGGGGCCGAGACCTCGATGTTGCAGTTTGGGCAGCGAGCAGGGAAAAGCTCTGTGCAAGGTGGAGGGGGAGGGGGAAGGGGGGTAGTAAGTGCTGACCGGGGCGCGGTGAAATCGTTCGAGGGCGCGCCAAAAATTGTTTGCTGCTTCCGCGATGTCGAGGGTTTGTCCCGTTGAACTTGCGGAGATCACCAGAAGAAAAATTAGTCTCTGACTCCTCTCGTGGCCATGAAGAAAAACAGGAGCGGCGAGGTTGCGTAAACAAAAGCAGAGGAACTAGGCGTGTTGACTTTAGAGCGTGCGCAGCCCTAAAAGCCCTCGGGAAAAGCAGACGGCTGAATCCTTTGTGCGCCGTGGCTGAAACCATCAGTGAATCCTGTGGGCACGCTGCGCGCGTGCTTGCTTCAGGTGAGTGCGCAGCCTTGAAGGTTCTGCGTGCAGCTGTGCAGGACGATGGCGGTCTCTGGAGCCATTTCTTGTTCCGTGCGTGTTGCGCCATCCTCGTCACCCCCGTGCGTGTGCCGGGGCTCCTTGCGTGGTGTGGGCCCGCTGGAGAGGAACCAGGGTTGGAAACTTGGTGGAGATTGGCGCAGTTGGCGCCGAAAAACATCTATGATGAGCCGTGCTGCAGATTAGTCATGGTGCGTTGGAGCGTTGAGGGAGATAGACGATCTTTGTCCCTCAGGCTGTCCCGCATGGACGCCGCCGATCTCGGCGAGGGTCGCGCCATGACGTTTACTGCCGTTTACCCAGTCTTGGGCGATGTTCGGAGAGTAGCTCGCTGCCGTGGGCTCTGCGTTGAGGCCTCCCTGAAGCCGCAGGGAGGGGCAGATTAGTCAGGCTGCTGCGTTCGCATCGTCGGCGGAGCATCACTGCCGGGTGCTGCGTTCGCCGGCAGCTCGTTTTCTTTCAGCGTCGGGTCGCCAGCGTGGGCTGTCCAGACCAGAAGGTTTGCGTTTGCACAAAACGTGTGCATGTTCAGGGTCACCAGTGAAGCGGCATGATAAAATAAGAGCAGCGATGGAGTTTAAGTTGGTTTATTGAATCATACAGCCTTCACAGGAACTCGGCTCCAGCCCATAGTTGTGAGCAGGCCTGAAGCTGAATTCCTCAGGCTCTCAGAGGAGACACACGGTGTGTGTGTCCAGCAGCAGTTGAAGAGTCAGAATGAGAGTGAGAGAGTGAACATGGATTTCAGTGCAGTACTTATACCCAACTCAGACAATACATCAAGACCTTCACAGCAGTCAGTCTGGCATTTGCATATCAGAGGTACAGACAGGATGCATGAACACAATGCATGGATGACACTTTAACCTCACAGCTGTAAACGCAGCATGCAGCGGAAAAAACCCAGGAGTAACGAGCTGATTGTCTCTGTGTGTTGTGGGGGTTGAATCCAACCCGCTACAAAGACCAGTGAAAAACTGATTCAGATCCTTTAATTATTTAACTTTTTGCCAATTAATACAAGATGGAATGATAAGATTAGCTCTCCACAATGCAAGCAGGTACTCAGTGTTTCCTCTGGCTTAAAGACCTTGGCGTGGTAGCAACATATATTTCTGGGTGGGGTGGGGGTGGGGGGGCAGAAAACACATATGTATGAATATGTTAATTTTATACTATTTTTTTCTTTTTTTAAAATTTTGCACAGTAACTTTGCATATAATAATAATGATGCATCAGATTTGTATAGTGCTTTATCATAGACACTTTTTACAGATACATTATTCTTTCACTCCAGACAGACAGTGGTAGTGGCAAGCTGCTACTGTAGCCACAGCTGCCCTGGGGCAGGCTGATGGAAAACGTGGCTGCCAATCTGGGCCAACAGCCTCTCCGGCCGCCACTGAACATTTATACACATTCATACCCAGTGTTATGGACTCTGGAGGTAAGGTGGATAAAGTGTCCTTTCCCAGGGACACAACGGCAGGATATCTGGGGAGAGTCGGGATTCGAACCCTTAACCATCCGTTATTGGACGACCTGCTCTACCCTTCTGAGCCACTGCCAGTGCATGTGGAACTTAACAGTTTGAAGCATTGTACAACCAAGGCTTGAATGTTGGAATATTGGGCCATTTGAGGTCCCACCCAGACGTCCTGTATTTGGACTTTTTACTGGTGTCCTCCTTCTCTCCTCCCTCTGCTATCACCTCTCCTGGACCCTCTGCCTGAACACTTTCCTCTCCTTGGCTCCTCTCTTCTGTCTAATCTTGCCCTCTCTGAACTCTGTCTAATTCAGGTTCTCTCTCTGTCTATGGTGGTATACAAGCAGTTAGAAAATATCAAGTGCCATGTAAATTAAAGGAGACAACCAAAAAATTTCTAGTTTAAGGGTACAAAGAGCACCCACTTAAAACCTGAGTAATGACTTCAGTCCTTGAAGGTTTGAGGTTTTTTCTCCAAAATTTATAACAATTTTCTTACAGTTTTCTACTTTTCCTCTGTAATTTATTTGAAAACCATTTTCCTCAAATTTGTAATTTCCTCTTGTAAAATTGACTTTTCTTGTACATTTGAAACTTTATTATACATTTGTGGATTATTCTGTGGCTTAACTTTTGTTTGTTTTTTAAAATAAAATTACTACTATTACTGTTTTTTAAAATAAATTTGAAACGGACTGTGGTATTTTTTTTTTTACTTTTTCCTTATAACAATTTTATATTTTGACCATAACTTTGGCAGTCAGAATAGAACAGTAATTTAACTCTCATTACAAAGAAAAACATATTAATAAAATTGTATTTAATGATTTAAATTAACTTAATATGACCTAGGATGCTGTTTATAAATATTTCTATATATTTATAGCTTTTTTTTTAAGAAATCTCCTCATGGCCAAGAAAAACCTCCTTTATTTTGAAATCCAAATGCTGGCACGTTTAGTTTGTCTGAAGGCTGCTGACGGATTAAAGTCATTGACTTTGTAAATTTCGGTCATCTTAACTTGCCAGGTACATAATTGGGAACATAACTTAATATTGTAGTGGCTGGTGAAATATATCCTCAGCAATTCAGTAGTCCCCCTTGCCTTTCCCTTCATATGAAGCCCGCTGCATTTGAATTCTAACCACATCTCTTAGCTAAGTGACTCTTCCATTATTGTTCCTGTTTCCAGCGGGTTAAAACCATGATAAAGGGCTCCAGTGCTTACATACCTCTTCTGATTTTTTTTTTTCTGCGTTTAAAGTACTTTAAACCTTTTGAGCGTGAGATTTTTAGTGTGCCCCTAATGGCAGAACGCGGCACTGCGCCTGTCATCTCACTCTGACATGATTGGCTGCATTGGGGATTTGTACTGATTTGTACTGATCTGCCAGTTTCAGAAGGTGGCAGACATCCGTTGAAGGACTCAATGGATGACACATAATACACCAAAGAAGAAGAACTCATTTCCTTTTCCTGTTTTTAGCATTTTAGCCCAGAAAGCTAATATTGCTGCCGTCCGTCATTGTGTACCGTCACTTAGTCGGCTTTGTACGTGGAAAATAGCTGCGGGATACAAGCAAAATTTATGTGGGATAATCATAAGACTTTGTAGATGTGGTAGAGAGCGTAAATGACCAACAGAAAGCAAAATAACGACCACGATGGGTAAAAACGCAGCAACCATGGCAGCGAGCGAGTCCCCTTAGCTACCGGTAAGTGAGGAATTTCTGTGTTTTTTTTAATATTGTACTGATTTCTTGTTCATATACTTTGAAGATAAGATGATGAGGTAGCTCTATACAAAAAACGGTGTCAAAAGACTGAACCATTCTTTGTGTAAATATGTCCAAAGTCCAGTTTTGACTGAGTTATGGAATTTAAAGAGGTGCCGTGACATTATGCAAATTAGATGCATAAATTTATTCCTATCTGAAACTTTGGATCATATTTTACATCTTTCTAATTGACAGTAAGCCATTATCTCTTACCACTTTCAAGTTATAGCCTTGGAAATCTGAACTATTTTATTGACAAAAAAATATATACCACTCTTGACCACTAGGGGTTATGTCACAATTCGGTGACAGACACACTCAAAGAGTTAATACTCATGTTTCTGTCGGACAGTCAAGCCTTATTCATGCTGCATTTCCCCTCTAGACCACCTTGGTCTGCGTACGCTTTGGACGAGCCTGGCACGCACACGACGCTGTACATGCTCACTTTTTTCATCTACCCAGGCCAAGCGGTTGACACATGCACACAACCATCATTTGTAGTTTCACTCCCGCCCAATAGGTAGTGCCAAGGCGTTGACGCGGCAGGATTTTCACCAACGAAGAAACGCCGGACTTCTTCACATAGTTTCTGTTCAAATAGAGTCCATTTCTGCTGTTTGACTTCCCGGTTTTCACTCCTTTTCCACGAAGATGCTGCTGCCGCTAGCAGGACACTGCCTGCTGCCTGACTGGAAAGCTTGCGTCGGGCGGGGGCGCTTCTAAACTCTGGCGTGGATTGATGGGCCACGCGTGTGTTCATGTGCGCGCTTGCGGAAAGTCATTGCTCTCATATATTTTTCTTAATTTCATATCTCCTTCTTGGCGTGGCGGTAAAATTTTCTGGCGAGGCGGGTCGCCACTGAGAAAGTTACCAGAGGAAACCCTGTGTTATGACCCGAGCGCCGGTCCTGTCCGTGCTCGGGCTATGTATATTTGCTGCCGGCTTTGACAGCTGTGGGTTACATTCTGGCTTCACTGGGCTCTTATTGTGAAGGCGCTTGGTGGGGTTTCTGGCTGTCAAAATCGGTCAGCTGTCTGTCATCACTGCTCGTTAGTGTTCGCCTTTATAAGGCGGGCACTGATGGCAGTTAAATTGCAGGAGTATCGTCAGACATCGTCAAACAATCCTCGTGAGGCCTCGTTAGACCTTCATGTCAGGTTCGTGTTCTTTCTTGTCTTGTCATAGGTTAGCTCATAGTGGCTGGAGTTAGCCCTACGAGCCCTTGTATTGTATCGCTTAGTGTGTGTTTTTGCCCTTAGCCGGCTCATAGCCTTGTTGTCTTGTCTCGTTTTGTTAATAAATTATCATCATTGCAAAACTCACCAGTGGACTCTTTGCATCTTTCTTTCTTTCAAAGGTCTTTTTATTATTATTAATTGAAGTATCAATACAATACAAAGTATTAGAAATTTTCATTTTTGTTTCAACCAAACAGTAAAAAACTAGAACTTAAAGCCAAAAAATGTAAATGCTTCAAAGCACAAAAACCTTTAAATAAACAATAAAAAAAAAAAAAAAATACAAAGAAAAATTGTGTGTGTGAAGTGGGGGTGGGGGGGGACTCTTGGCATCTTATGGTGATCCGCGAGGGTCACCGCATGACAGTATACTCCTGCCAGATGTCTAAACGGAGACGTCTAAACGGAGACGCCACACCGAGACGCTTTTTTCACCGTGAGTTTTTGCTTTTTGGACGTTTGTTCTTTTTCTGTCTGGGGACGGTGTGCTGGAGGAATGCCGTCGCGGAGGGGCCGCGCTCGGAGTCTGAGCCACGAGCTGGCGGACGTCCTAGAATACGTGGATGAAACGCTCATCTCTGCTTCCCTCCTCGACTACGACAGCGAGGTACGCTGGTACCTGGACTGCGCTGAGGATGTGCTTAATCGTCTTTCTCCCTGCTACGCTGACCACCCTGAAGTCGGCGTGAGGAGGGCTAGACTATCGCCGCACAGCGCGAGATACTCCGTATGGTGGAGGAGGACTAACGCAGGAGAGCAGCGGAAGGAGGCATCCTCGTCTCCCCGTGCTGGGGATCCCTTTCCTGCCCTTGACCCGGTCCAGGAGTTTGCGCCATCTGGGGGCCGACGACGACGTCGGCACCGCGGCCCAGGCAATCCTCAGCAGAATCCCCGGCTGGACCCACTGCCGGCGAAGCCCGTCAGCGAACCTCTGAGAGCGGCTCCACCTCGTCCTTCCAGGGGGCCCTCTGTCGCATCCAGCGGGGAGAAGGAGGAACAACGTCCGCCTACAGCAGGAACCTCTCTTCTCTGGGACAAAGGCAAGTGCAATGTTAATTTATTACATCATGATTGTAACCTTCCTTGTCTGACTCCTGGGGCGGAGTTCGGGGTTCGCAGCCCCCCGAGCTCCCTCCACCTGCTGTAGAGATAATGATTAAACCTGCTGGCCTTTGTGTCCCCTTCCGTTGAGCGGGTCCGCGACGCCAGGCCAACGTCGTCGGATGAAGAGGGGGCCTGCAGTGCTGGAAAGCCTGGAATCTGGCCCTGCAGCCACGTTGTTGACGGGAGGAGAAGAGTGGGACTGCGGCCCTAGCCTGAGCCGACGATGAAGCGTCCCTGGTCTCCTCGCCGGAGCGGTCCGAGCCAGTGGGTCGAGTGTCCCCTGCCCCCACGCCATATGGGTCATCGGCGTGGACAGGCAGCGCAGGAGGAACCTCAGGCTGCAGACGACACTCTTGCCAGCTGCGGAGACCCACGCAGCTGGAGTTGGAGGCCTGCTGACGAGAGTCGTTGCCTCTGAACCTGGATCGTCGAAGTCCTGGGGTGGCAACAGAACCCGAGTGCAGGCAAGTGCTTCCTCTTGTGTCTCTGTCCCCCCTGTTTTGGAAGCATTTTGCCTGCCTCTCGGGGAGGCGAGTGAGGAGGCAGCCGCCTGCTGCGCCCGAGGCTCGTCTCACTGGGTTCTGTTGCTACCGGTGATTCTGATCCCGGTTTTCTTCTTGTTTGTGAGCCTCGTTGCAGTGTCGCCCGCATGGAACCAGTCGAGTCACCTGGGTTGGAGGTCCCAGGTTCGGGGGTGGAGATCGTCAGCGGAGCTGCACCGACCCAATCGGGGTCCAACGTGGGTGCACCAGAGGCCCAATCGGGGTCTACCGCAGGTGCGGTTCTGGCCCAATTGGGGTCCGACAGGGGTGTTCACAGAGGCCCAATCGGGGTCCACCGCAGGTGCGGTTCTGGCCGCAATCGGGGGTCCGACGTGGGTGCGCCAGAGGCTCAATCGGGGGTCCACCGCAGGTGAGGTTCTGGCCCAATCGGGGCCCGACGTGGGTGCAGCTGGGACCCAATCGGGGTCCAGCGGAGGTGCAGCGCCAGTGTGGTCCGCGGACGGGGGAGGAGCTGCAGACCTTTCGCCGTCGGACAGATTACGGCTCATCCTTGCCTTCCTTTCCCCTCTACTGAGTCACCGCCCTGCGCATCATCGCTTGGGGGCCGTGGGGGGTTCCTGTTCGCTCGCCCCAGCTCTCCCGAGTTTGTCCTCGTCAGGGGAGGCCACCGCGGGCTGTTTTTCCACCGGGACTGGTGGCTGAGGGACACGGGTCGGCCGCCTGAGGGACTGCTTCGCCGGTTTGGCGCCCCGGTCGGCCACCCGACGTGTTATGTGTTTCGCTGGGCGACCTGGTTCGGCCACCAGAGGAGCGGACGTGCTGGGCGTTGGACTGTGGTGAGCCGCCTGGTCATGTTCTGCCTCCCATGACCACCCCGCCGGCCGTTGGACGCAGGGAGACCACCTGAACTGTTCCTATGGTGCCTGGTCTCCGCTGGTCCGCCATAAACTGTCGGCGGGGTGGGGGGGGTAGTGGTCATTTTCTGGTGATGATCTGTCCCAGTGATTGTTGTGGTTTTTTTTTTTTTTTTGTTTTTTTTTTCCCTTGCTATCCTGTGTGCCTTGTGTTATGGTCATTTGGGTGTCTGCGGGTATTTGTTATGTCTTGCAGTTGCCCTAGTTTGTTTTGTATGTAGTTTGGTATGAGCCAGTAATTGCTCTGTTTTTCTGCGTTTGGTTATTTGAAAATTCACATGAGAATTCACACAGGTGGGAAGCCATTTTCTGGTGTAACATGTGGCCAAAGATTTAATTTTCTCTTGCTGTGCTGTGCTGTTTCTGTAACTGTTATTTGGGGATCCTTGGCAATTTGTGTTATGTCCTACAGTTGCCTTATTTTCCTCCGTGTGTATTTTATCTGATTTGAATATTTGGCATTTTTTTGTCATTGTACTGTGTTTAGTTTTTTTTTGCCTTGTCTGGTCTGGATTTTGTCTTTTTCCTGTACTGACTCTGTGTTGGTCTTTTTTTCCCTCCGGACCTACCCCCATCCGCCCACCCTGGAGGGGGGGGCAGGGTGGTCTATGGGCGTTCTGGAAGCCTGCCCTCGGAGGGAGGGTACTGTTACGACCCGAGCGCCGGTCCTGTCCGCGCTCGGGCTATGTATATTCGCTGCCGGCTTTGACAGCTGTGGGTTATATTCTGGCTTCACCGGGCTCTTATTGTGAAGGCGCTCGGTGGGGTTTCCGGCTGTCAAAATCGGTCAGCTGTCTGTCATCACTGCTCGTTAGTGTTCGCCTTTATAAGGCGGGCACTGACGGCAGTTAAATTGCAGGAGTATCGTCAGACATCGTCAAACAGTCCTCGTGAGGCCTCGTTAGACCTTCATGTCAGGTTCGTGTTCTTTCTTGTCTTGTCATAGTTTAGCTCGTAGTGGCTGGGGTTAGCCCTACGAGCCCTTGTATCACTTAGTGTGTGTTTTTGCCCTTAGCGGCTCATAGCCTTGTGTCTTGTCTCGTTTTGTTAATAAATTACCATCATTGCAAAACTCACCGGTGGACTCTTGGCATCTTATGGTGATCCGCGAGGGTCACCGCATGACACCCTGAGGTACTCTTTGTACTGCTGTGGTTGAATACTGTGTGTTTTTTGTGTTTTACTGCATAAACCCTAATGCTGCCACTCAATTTTGCCACCCAGTGTTTTTAACTGCCAAGAGTTCTGTTCAGTGACATCATACGCATACCCTTTATTGCTATATTGCCATTCATCGATTCTTCCCCACCCCTCCACCCCTACTTGCAGCTAACTTCTGCCATGAGTTTCTTCATCTGAAGTTCTGAGGTTGATCTGGCTTCTAAAATTGCTCACATGAAATCTCCTGCTGCTTTTAAGATACTGATTTGACTCTGGTCAGTTATAAATTGATTTTGGGGCTGTGGAAAAAAAAAATAAGGGCATAGATTCATACTATTATTGGATTACCTTTTGAATATGACATGTGGAATCTGCATTATAAACCTTGACTGCGTGAGAAATTACATGACTCCAGGGCAGTAAAATCAGTTTCTCGAACTCTTTGCAAATGAAAAGTGCATCACTAGAAGAAACATAACCTTGCTGCAATCTGGGAAACTGAAAAATGCTCTGGCCTTCTGACGTGTTCAGGTTGGTGTCTTATACATGGACGATATCAAAGGAGTAACACTTTGGAGCCCCAAGTGTCTTTGACTGAGACACTGAAAATCATTAAAGCCATAAAAGAACCGTCACCATCTGAATTACACTGAGACTCTGTGATATGGTGATCATATTTGGCTTTGACTCTTGATAAAAGTCCAGCTCTTCATTTCAGCTCGGCCCTGCATTGACATCATTGAAACCTCCCTGTCTCGCTTCCCGGTAGTGCTCAACAGGGGAAATGCCGCTTCACTTGGCCAGCTTGGAGAAAGAAGGGCTCTGGAAAGGAATATAATGTCAACATTGTGGGCTGAAAATGTTCCGCTGTGTGTGTGTGTGTGTGTGTGTGTGTGTGTGTGTGTGTGTGTGTGTGTGTGTGTGTGTGTGTGTGTGTGCATGGGCGTGCGTGTATGTGTATATGTGCGCACATCTTACTAAGTTTGTCCAGACATTTTTCCCGGCTGCTTGCAGGAAATGTCCGATTCTCCAGGAGTGGAAATTATGTGTGTCTATAATTTTGTGCGCGTCTACATGAGAGAAAGTTGTGAAGCGGTGCACGCGTGGTCTGGTGTATCGGCCTGTTTCGGTTCGTGACGTGCGTGTGCGACTGACGTAATGTTTGAGCTTACCCAGACAGACAAACCAAACCATAACACACATAAAAACACACACATGAGGGTGTGTGCTTGTGTATGGATTTAAAATCGTTGGATGTGTTTGGCTGTCGAGATGCAAGAGTGTGGTGTGTGTGTGTGTGTGTGTGTGTGTGTGTGTGTGTGTTTCTGGCAGAGATGTAGTTTGTTTTCAGTATTTTGGGGGAAAAGACAGCTAGGCAAGAGTCAACAATCAACATGTTGATTTATGCAGCTACTAGTTCCTTCCATTACGCCTACAACTACCACTGAAGCAGAGTTTGTTCTCCATTATTTTTGATGTATGAGAGTCTTAGCTGTAGAGAGCAAGGTCAGAATCAACAGTCCCGTGTTGATTTATGCAGCTCCTGGTTTCCTGCTACTATCGTACATCAAGAGTGGTGTGTGTGTGTGTGTGTGTGTGTGTGTGTGTACATTAACACCATCTACAAGGCAAATGTGGACACTCTCTCCTGACTGTGGTTGGTCAGTTTGTCTCGTCTACTGGCCACAGCAGCAGGTTACCAATCACCCATCTGTTTTCTTTTCGTGTTTTCTGAGATGAAGTTGATACTTTTGGCCTTCAGTCTAAAAAAACCCCCTTTATTTTTCAACTTCATAAACTTTAAATCTTTGATTAATACTTCAATATGTGCATGTGTTTGCTTTGTTTTAGTACTCTGCAGGGCTTAGTCTGGAAATGGGGAGTGAAAGTAAGATGAATAAACGTAATTCCTTTGGAGGGAAAATAAGCAAAGAAGTGATGATCCCTCTGTGCTGATGATCTTGTTCTAACTAAATTTATACTGGGATCCCATTTTGTTGTTGATGTGAACTCCTGGCATTGGCTGTGCAATTTACGCACTGTTAAGTCACGTAAAACAGGTCAAAAGAACAAGGTGCAAAATGACTGACCTTCCTCGTAGTCATAGCAAACAAAAACCTTGTAACAGAAATATCTTGGATTAAATTTAGAAAAAAAGACAAACTAAACTCGGCATAATTTCAAAAATTTCAGCCATTGAATAACATTGTGGTCATCTGGCGGTTGGCAGTTATGTAAAAAAATTCCATTGCTGGGTAATTAGCTAGATTATTATATTTTAAAAATGCTCTTAAATTACCAAAACAAAGGAGAGGAGTAGGAAAGACAATACTTCTTTGTTTCCATCTAGCTTAGGGGTTGTGCACATGACAGCGTTTTCATTGAAACTGGAAAAAAAGATCTCTGTGCACTCGTCAACGTCACAGAAACAACGATGCTTTCACACAGGACCACCCAAGGTGTGAAAAATGGATGCTGTTACTATGTCAGGCCTGTAGGTGGCAGTGCAACTTTTTACAGCATCACATACGACTTCCTGTCAACAGTCAATCGTTTCGTTGAGCTCTTGCTGAACTTTTAAAATAGTGCTTGTTAGTGAAAAGTAAACACATATTCAGCAAATCCACCTTTTATTATAATTGTTTTCAGAAACACGTTCCGCTGTTTAGTTTTGAAGTTATAGAGGGGTTGCACTGACGTCACACGGGTCACATGTGTTTTGTTTACTGCGCTGTTTTGGACGGCAACAAACAGTCAAATCACCAACGGCTAGCGTGAGTGAGTGTAATCAACAAGATAAATGGCTACACACAAATCAACACTGTGGTCCAATGATGAGGTGCAGACTTTTCTGTGCTTTGTAGTTGATTAAAGAAATCCAGAGGGAGCTGGACAAAGCGACCTGAAATGAATTCATGGCCACGGCGGAGGCAGAATGGCGAGGATAGTGAGTGATGTAATATTATGCATCTTTGCTGTTATTTATCCCAGTGGTGGAAAGCTCACTTTGAACAAACAACACCATTGTCTCCCGTATGCAGACAGGAGCTAGCTAGTTAGCCATCAGTGCTAACTCCGTGCTCTGCTTGTATTTTGTGCTTGTGTCGACAACATCTGATGAAATAAGCTAGTGTTAATCCTGGTTAAAATGTAGTTTTTTATGTGTTGTACTTTCGTGCTGTGCATGTACTTAAGTTGTGTATGTATTTTCATTCTAGAGTCCCACTACAGGCTGAAGATCTGCTGAACCGGGACCAGCAGCACATCCAGTTGCTTCTCAGTGAGCATGGATGGCAATTTTCCGCTGATTTATTTTCAAATTGATCATTTCTGTGAATCGTCTAAATCCGTTGAGAAAATTTTAGGGGGGGGTAACGGTACCTTATTGTTACCGATTTTAGCGAAAATCAACACGATTACATAAGCGCTCGGCGCTTCCCCGGAAAGTCGTCTCGCTCGATAACCCGGATGTGTTGTGTTCAAGCTACTGCTGTATTGCAGTAGCTTGACAGCCCTGCGATTGGATAGTTGCAAACGATTGGACCAATCAAATGGCTCGTTGTATGCTTTTTCAAAAATTCATGGCGGCGTGTTCTCAGAGATGTGATTTTCTGCTAATTCGCCGAATTCTGCTTTATGTTATCTTCCAGGAAGATAAAGTATGTTAAGTACGTTAGCGGCTTGTGGTCCACGAACGCAGTGAAGATGCGCCCTTTCAGGCAGGACTGGAAGTGGCGTATGGCCAGGTGGAGAGCCAGTAACTCTCTGTTACTGGCGGCGTACAACGGCTGTATGAGCTGGGCTGCGCGGGGGAGGAAACGGTAATAAAAGTTAACCATCCCCTTTTATGATTCCAAACAGTTTGAAATTGACAGTGCACAGTGGACATTGACTCATAACTTTTGAATATTTCTAAGACTTGGCTACATCAGTGATTGTGCAAAATGAACTGCTCATACTGTATATACCCCATACAATATACCCCAACAACAAACCATGGGTAACTAAATCAGTTAAATCCTGCTTACAGAGGAAAGCTCTTGCCTTTAAACAGGGGTCTGTTTCTGAGCTACAGGTTGCCACCAAGGAGCTGAAGTCTGAAATTTTAAGCGCAAAACAGAATTATAAATCAGAGTTGGAAAGCAAGATGGCAGCAAATAAACTTGGTTCGGCCTGGGCCAGTATGAAAACTATTGCAGGCCTTCAGAGCACAGAGCGCAGTAATCGTGTGTTTTTAGATGGTTTTAGTTCAGACACAGAGCTGGCTAATGCTCTTAATTGTTTTTATGGTCGTTTTGACTCCTTTGATTTTAGCACAGAAATCCAAGATTTGAAACAGAAACTCAAAGACAATCAGCACTTTAATATTGAGATGCAGGATGTTAAAAGGGAGTTCCGCGCTGTAAAAGTGAACAAAAGTCAGGGCCCTGATAATATACGTATGTGGACGCCTGGTAAAGTCCTGTGCACATGAACTGAGTCCTATATTTCATTATATTTTCAATAAGTCCTTACAGACACAACATGTGCCTAAGATCTGGAAAGATGCCGTGGTTGTTCCCGTTCCAAAATCCAGCTGTCCTTAAAAACGGTAAACGACTTTAGACCAGTTGCCTTTGACATTCAATTTTAATGAAAATTTTTGAAAAAACTGGTCAGATGTTGAGGTCCTAAGGCAGACTGAACATGCATTGGATCCTCTGCAGTTTGCCTATAGGCCTCACAGAGGAGTGGAGGATGCCACTGTCACTCTGTTTGACATGCTTTTTAAACATCTGGATTTTAATGGGACACACGCCAGGCTTTTATTTGTGGACTTTTCTTCTGCCTTTAATACAATCCAACCTCATATTTTAGTGAAAGGCTCCTGCAACAATTGATTTGAGCAATAATCTGGTGGGTTGGATTCTGGATTCTTAACCAACAGGACGCAGAGAGTAAGGGTCAATGGCACATTGTCTGACCTAAAGTGCTCTTCTACTGGCTCTCCTCAGGGGTGTGTGTTGTCACCACTACTCTACCATCCTGTACACAAACATGTGTCGGAGCAGACATGACAACAGACACATTATAAAGTATGCTGATGACTCAGTCATTGTCAGTCTCCTCCAGGATGGTGAGAGTGGCCACGGCCCAGTAGTTGATGACTTTGTTCACTGGTGTGAGGATTCCTACCTGCAGCTGAATACAACCCAAAACAAAAGATATGATTATTGACCTTTAGGAGGAAAACTCCCAGGCACAAAGTCACCATACTAAAAGGCCAGACCACCGAATGTGTACAATTGTACAAATATCTTGGGACGATTATTGATAGTGGATTGAACTTTGAGGTGAACTGTGAAAGGGTGATGCAAAAGGGTCAGCAAAATTTGCATTGTTTGAGGAAACTTGCACGCTTCCAAATTGACCGAACCATAATGACTATGTTCTATCGGGCTTTTATTGAATCTGTTTTTATCCTTTTCATTAATGTCATGGTTTGGTCAGATAAACTGAAACAGAGGAAATCCTTGGATCAGGTAGTCAGATGGTCCAGTCGTTTGCTTGGTGAGTCACAGCTGAGCCTGACATCCCTTGTACACCAGACAAGTACAGAGGATGGCCCGACTCGATTTTAAATGATGACTCCCACCCTTTGCACAGCAACTTTCAGCTTCTCTCCCTCCAGACGGAGGTTTGCTGTCCAAAAAGTAGAACCCAGCGCTACAAAAAACAGCTTTGTCCCTGCTGCTGTCAAAGAGTTGAACAAGCTATAAAAATTATTATTGTACATATTTTATATTTACCTATTTTGTAAGATGTGTGCCTGTGGTTGTGTCTATGTTGAAATGTAATTAGTGGCTTGTAATATGGATGTCACCAACTGCAAAACAAATCTACCTACGGGTACAATAAAGTAACCTGAAACCTGAACCTGAACCTCAAGTCTCAATGGAAGATTGAAACTGGTGTTCTAAAATGAATGCTGAAATTATTAAAAAGTATAGGATATGTTGGAATTTTATTTTCTATTATGGAATGACTAAAATTAAACTGATTTTGATTTGAACAAGTGTTAAACAGCATGTGATGGATAATGCTTGTTGGAATATTTTAGGACATGCTATCTTCTTGGAACATAGCTCAATATTATACAGTAATAAGAGGCATTCAGCTGTTTGTTTTATGTCATTTAAGTACAGTTCTGGTACTTAAAAATCATAAAAACCCAGGAGCTTCGGGAGGCTTCGCCCCCCTAGCCCCCCCCCCCCACCCCACTGGGGGCTCTGCCCTGGACCCCGCTGGGGGACTATGTCCCCCCTGACCCCCTGCTGAATTCTCAGGATAATTTCCTCAACCCCAAATCACATCCCTGGTTCGTGTTGGAATACTGAGCTTTCGGTATTGTTTTTCAGCGGAATTATGAGATTTTTATCGAAGGATCAGGAGTCATCAGTGCTAGAAATAGACAAAAGTGTCAAAAATAAGTTCCGATGGAATTGGCTTGAGAGAAGAGTGACGGTTAAAGGTGGAAAATTGGCTCAAAGTTCGACGAGGTAACAGAAACACTCGGACAATTTCTGAAGAAACCAGAAAAGGAGATGAAGTTCAAAGTTCCAGAGACTGACACAGCTTGCTGCAAAAAGGACGAAAGTTTCTACATTAGAAGTGACTTGGTGACCAGTGTAAATAGTGTAAATACAACTCTTATAGAACTGTTAAATATGTTGGACCTAAAGGACAGTGAGACAACATTTGAAGAAAAAGTAAGTTAACTTTTCATTAAATTTAAATGATTTATCTAAGTCTAGTATTTCATTTTTTTTAATCATTTTTTTCAGTCTAAATTACTTCTGTTTTACTGAAAAACCTCCCAGCTTCAGGGGGGGCTGCGCTCCCGGCCCCCCCCATAAGTCAATCGACCCAAATAGATTTCAGCTGAAATTCAGAATTTCCTGTTGCCATCCCTGAGTGAGGCAAGAGAGCCTGAAACGGGAACAGGTCAAGTGGACCCACTAGACCAAGTGAGCACCCCATGTGAACACTCAAGTGGACCTCGGGGTCCCAATCTGTACATGTACAAATACGTTTTCAATCCAGTGATTTCCATACTGATTCAGAGCTTTCTAAAGCATCATTCAGAACATTCTAGTCCCACATACCTATTCTGTGTATTTTCATCTGGGGGTAGCCAGTGGTGATGAGCAGCAGCAGTGGAGAAGAAAAGTCTTTTGAAAGCACAAACAGAGCCCAAAACTTCTCCGGGTCAGCTTAGTTGTCATCTTACATATATATATTTTTTACACTTCTTGGTGGACGCGGAAAAGTTCTTCCCAACAGTTTTACACAAATTCTTGTTGTTGTTCTCCCTTTGCGTTTACCAAATCACTGGATTGAGAATGTACGTTGTACAGCTTGGATCCCAGGAGGTCCACTTGGGGTGATCACTTTGAGGTGCTCAGTTGGTCAGGGGTCCACTTGACCTATATCCCATGAAACTGCCTTGCAAAGGGAGGAGGTGGCTCAGAATGCTGCCTTCAATCAGGCGTTCTTTGGTCTGCTAGGCCACCTCGCGAAGGCAATGAGTCCATCGTGTGTGACCCATTCTGAGTTCGGATTTTACTGGTGATTGTAATAAACAGTTTAGGGACATATGTGTTTTGCATCATGTTTTCGCTATTTGGTATGTTAAGAACCAGTGAGAAGAGTCAACAGTACAAACCAAACATTTATCAATGACATTGAAAATAATGGCTCATTTTATAAGAAAAAGTAACCAAAAAGCAATTATTTTATTTACTGAAGACTGTATTGTTGGATGCGCCAGTCCCAGAAAAACACTGCACACTTTAGTGATAGTACCCAGTATATCGAGGAATTCTGTGCCATATTAGCATCTGTATTTCCTAATAGTGAGTTAGGGTTTAATGGGATTTAATATGTTTAATAACACAAACTACTTTTATGGTTCATAATTCTGTTGACGGACTTACACCAAACAAAAGTGATTTCTCAAACTGCTGGAATATTTAGATAGCTTGTCCAGTCTTTTAGCATTTAATTTATGTCACTAAATCTTGGTAACTTTCACAAATAAAACAACATGGAGACATATCTGCAAAAGTCACAAAAAGTTTATGGTAAAATTCCTAGTGCAATACAAAAGGAGCTTAAATAGAGTGTTGGTTATCACAAGGTTGTACTCTGAACATAGTGCAAGTAGAAGTTCTCCATTAGCATTTGCACTTGCCAACTCCACGACTGCCTAGCACTCCTTTCCATTTCTCGGTGTCCGAACCAACTCTGGCATTAAAATCTCCAAGGAGTACAGCCTGTCATCAGTCGGTACAACGCCTGATAGTCTCACATAAAATCACTGTAGAACTCTTCCTTCACCTCCTCTGTGTTGGTCATTGTTGAGGCATATACACTGATGACTGTGGCATACATCTTCCGCTGTAATGGGAGTCTCATAGTCATTATCCTGTCGTTGATTGGCACCGGTTCCTCATCAAGCATTTGCTGCTATCTCCTTTCTAACTGCAAAGCCCACTCCTGCTTCTCTCCTTCTTGAGTTGATCTCCCACTCCAAAAGAAGATGTACCCATGGTCTTCCAAGCTGTCATATCCAGGCAATCTTGTTTCACTAAGTGCAGCTATGTCTACATTGTACCTGTTCATTTCCAGGGCCACAAGCGCGGTCTGTCTTTCTGGGCGCTGAGATGTTGTTCTGTCCAACAGAGTGCGTACATTTCATTCTGCTACACACAAGGTTGCTGTTTTCCTCTTCTTTTGTCTTCCTGCTCCTAGCTTACTTTTTGCTGCCTGTCAGAGTGTGAACAGATCAGCGCGGACTTTGTAAGCCCGGGCGGCGTCCGAGCCGGTATGAGTTGCTTTCTGATTGACCATTTCATAAAACTGCTTGCAAAGTATTTGAGTACTGCTAGCTTTTGCTGGACTAGCAGCACATTCTTGGCAGATAAAAGTAATATCAATGGCAAGGACAAGCCAAGACAAACTGACTCCAGTATCTGTTGCAGTGGCTGACCAGATGATAGGTTTTTTTATTTCTGCTCTTTGTGTAGTGCATGTCACAATGCACCAACTGGCACAGTCCACCACAGACCTTGTGACAGATGTGGTATCTGCCCAGGATGTCCAGTCCTCACCCCTGTGTAACTGGGAGTGGTCCACCACAGACCTGTGACAGATATTGCTTTTAGTTCTGCCAGGATGCCCTGTTTCACCGTCCATGCCCTCGAAAGGGCGGGGATTGCCAGTTGAGTCGCCGACGGGCCCGACCCATGAGACAGGTAGTACCGGTTTTCAAGGTTATCCGGGTAGCAAGCAAGCCAATGCCTGACCTGACAAAGGAGTTACACAGTACATTATTCACACAGAATATATATTTATACAGTATCTACTGTATATATCCAGTAAATCTATGCATTTTCCATGTACCTTGTAACTGCATTATTTTAATTGCTTTTAATCCTAGATGAAGTTTGTTTTGGGTTAAAAATGCATCATAATTGTTAAATATATCTTATTATACCTAACTCAGTACTGGTTTACACTCTTGAAATATAATATAACCCCATATCTATAATATGGCACCTGGCGATCAATTTTGCCAGCTGATCACTTTTTGCCACGCCACCACAGGCTGGAGCAGGTACATCCCATGATGTCTCAACAGTCTCTCCATGATTTGTAGCATGTAGCAAATTGTAGCAATTTGTAGCACAAGAAGCTAAATGTTTCTACAGACATTCTGAAGCTCTGCAATCACTGCGGTTCGTGAAGCTGGGATGACATCCCACCACTGAGAGGCTCGGTTGAACACCCAGACCGACTGTTTGAAGCAACAATTTTGCCACAAGAAAGTCATCTGAAACACACACACAGCATACATATTTTAGTACCTAATAGCAATAACTTTGCCGTGATACAGTGTGGTACGGGAGACTGATTAGTGCTTAACTAGCATTAGCAATCATTAGCTTACCTTATATGTGATCTAGTTTGTATCCCCACATCTTCGGCTTGATACTGCTCCATGGCTTCCTAAACTCTCCAGTACTTTTCCAGAGTGTTTCGTCTCACTGCCTGTAGCCTTCTCGCTCTCCTTTTTTGCCTTTATACTGACAAAAAAACCAGCGAGCAGCAGGCACACCTCGATATCCATCTTGTGTTTTTCTTGTCACATACAAATAATGTCATGGGAGTGTTAGGGCTGCCTTGCTGTAAAGATCTCACCTACTTGAGGTGGTATTCAGTCGTAAATGGAAAATGAACAACACCGTGGCGAGTCGGGCTGATCAGGTGCTAGTGGAATTATTGTTATTCTCAACACAGGGTCCACGCCTATTTGCCGTCCAAAATTGCAGAAAAACAATGTAGCAACATGACCACTGATGTCAACCTGCAACCCCTCTATAGGAGAAACTTCACCCGTCCAGGGGGCGCATCGACCAATGAAGTGCAGCTTTTTTTTTTTTTTTTTTTTTTGACTTATTTTGTACCTGTAGGTAGATTTGTTCTGCAGTCTGGTGACAAGCCACCAGCTGCCCGGTCGCTGCGTGCGCAAAGCGCCCTTAACTCCCTAACCTGCATGTTTTGGCATGTGGGGAGGAAACCGGAGAAAATCCCGGAGTAAACCCACGCAAACACGGGGAGAACATGCAAACTCCACACAGATCACTGTTGGCCGGGGGCAGGGATCGAACCCACGATCTCATGATCCCCGCGATCCCCCGGCACCGAGGGTAAAACTGTGCTTCCGCGGTGCTAACCACTGCCAGACACCCGTGCAGCTTGTGTGTTTTTGCCACACACAAGCAGCACCTAATGTCACCTGATTTGTTGTGGCTGCGATGGTTACGTCCCATTCATGGTCCTGTGATGGTGACGTCACCGTTAACTGCTTTTTTCCGTGCCACACAGAGGTGGAAAAAAAGGTGCCAGCAAAACCGTTACATTCTGGAGACTGGTTTCAACCTTTACACTTTCATACCTTCCAAACTTCAGGAGCTGTATGCACATACAGCAAAACTATAAAAGACGTTTCAGTGTTTCCTCTGGCTTAAAGACCATGGCGCAGTGGCAACATATTTTTCCGGGGGCGTGGGGGCAGAAAACACATGGACACTATTGTACCAGAATATGTTAATTTTATCCTTTTTTTTTTTTTTTTAAATTTTGCACAGTAACTTTGCATATGGAAACTACCATTTGAAGTACTGTACAACTGAGGCTTGAATGTTTGGAATATTTGGGTCAGTTGGGGTCCCACCCAAACGTCCTGTGTTTGGACTTTTTACTGGTGTCATCCTTCTCTCCTTCCTCTGCTCTCACCTCTCCTGGACCCTCTGCTGAACACACTCCTCTGCTTGGTTTCTCACTTCTGTCTCATCTTGCTCTCTCTGGAGCTCTGTCTAATTCAGGTTCTCCTCTCTGTCTATGCTGGTATACAAACAGGTTAGAAAATATCAAGTGTCATGTTTTGTCCTGCAGGATTTTTTTGTCATGGTTTACATAAATGACAAAAATATGTGTATTTTTTGTATTTTTATTCTTGTTTCTTTTTTTTTTTCCATCGAGAGAGTTGGGAAGGGAAAAACCATTCATAATAGTAATTTACTCATGCATACTTCAATTAATATGATCAGAGAGTGGGTATAGTAGCCAGAATTTACTCATGTAAAAGCAGTGCTTTGAAATTAATAATTAAAAGTAGACAACCCAAAATTTCTGGTTAAGGATACAAAGAGCACCCACATAAAAACTTGAAGTAATGACTTCAGTCTTGAACGTTTGAGTTTTTCTCCAAAGTTTATAAATTTGTAGATTATTTTATGGCTAATTTTTGTCTTTTTTAAATAAAATTACTTTTTGTTTAAGTAAATTTGAAACAGACTGTGGTCATTTTTTTTTTTACTTTTTTTCTTGTAACGAATTTACATTTTTTAGAATAATTTTGCAGAGCCAGAACAGAACAATAATTTATTTACCTTTTGTTCTTATTAAAGACAAAAATAGAAAGGAGATGTTTTTACCTTCTTTACATGTTTTGACTGTTCATTGCAGCCTTCGTCAGAAGTGTCAGCTGATTGCTGTGAGGTGTCATTTTATCAGCTGACTTTTGGTAGGCGGGGCTAGCCCAGCAGACCTGTCAGATCCACCGAGCCGGCCCCGCTTTTCCGCCGTCCGATGGTGTCTGGAGAATGTAGTCCCAGGTGTGGGAAAGCATAAAGGCCCCCTCATCCCGGGTTCATGCTATCTTTTTTCCCATTTCCCGATTTCTATGGCCTCCTTGATCCAGCGTTTGTGTCTGCTTGCTCTCCGATCCAATAATTTTTGTGTTGTTCCAGTCCATGATGTGATTATTTCTTTTGCAGTGATCTGATATACTCAAGTAGGTTCATATTGTCCTTCTTTTAATTATTTACCTTTTGTTCTTATTAAAGACAAAAATAGAAAGGAGATGTTTTTACCTTCTGTACATATTTCGACTGTTCACTGCAGCCTTTGTCAGAAGTGTCAGTTGATTGCTGGGAGGTGTCATTTTATCAGCTGACTTTCATATCAGATCACTGCAAAAGAAATAATCACATCATGGACTGGGACAACGCAAAGATTATTTGATCGGAGAGCAACAGACACAAATGCTGGATCATGGAGGCTATTAGAAATCAGGAAGCGGGGAAAGATAGCATGAACCGGGATGAGGGGGCCTTTATGCTTTCCCACACCTGGGACTACATTCTCCAGACACCATCGGAGGACGGGGCGAAAGCGGGGCCGGCTCAGTGGAACTGACAGGTCTGCTGGGTTGGCCCCACCTACGAAAGTCAGCTGATAAAATAACACCTCGCAGCAATCAGCTGACACTTCTGACGAAGGCTGCAGTGAACAGTCAAAACATGTAAAAAAGGTAAAAACATCTGCTTTCTCTTTTTGTCTTTAACAAGAACAAAAGATAAATAATTAAAAGAAGACAAAATGAACCTACTTGAGTGAATAATAATTTAATTCTGATTTCAAAGAAAAAATTTAATAAAATTGTATTTAATGAAATAAATTAACTTAAATGACCAAAGATGCACTTATTTCTGTTATAATATTTCTAATATAGTTATAGTTTTTTTTTTTTTAGAAATCCTTCCTCCCCACCCAGACAGCAGGAAAAAACCTCCCTTATTTTGAAGCATTAGTTACACTGGCTGATGGATTAAAGTCATTCTTGAATTTCAGTCATCTTAACTTGCCAGGTACATAATAAAAATAATGAACATAAATTAGTTTATTAATTATTAACTAAAGGTAAAGGTAGAAAACATCTTTTTTGTTCTTGTCTGAAATAAGAAAAACAAAAAACTAATAAAAGAAGACAAAATGAATCAACTTGACCTCCTCACCATACCTGTTAGCCAAGCGACTTCCATTTTTTGCTCCCGTTACCAGTTGGGTTTAAACCATAATTAATGCCTCCACTGCTTACATACCTCTTCTGCTTTTTTTCCACGTTTAAAATACTTTAATAAGCTCATGTTTCTCTTGGACAGTGACCCAGAGCGAGACACTCGACTGCCGACTGGAGCGGTCAAGCAGGCGGGGGCGCTTCTGAACTCCGCGCAGATGATGGTCTGCTCGTTCTTCATCTGCGCACTTGTGGACTGTCATTCCTTCATATTTTTTTCTTAAATTTATATTTCCTCATAGAGTGGTGAGATAATTTCAAGCATGGCAGACCGCCACCCGGAAATGTTACCAATGGAAACCCTGAGTTTGCCAGTTTGGGGTAAAACATTGTCATGTGTGCACAGAACCTTAGCTATAAAACCCTTGTCTTGCTTTCACTGCTATCCTAAATGTCAGTTTTAAGCTTTTAAATATTTAGGAATATTCTGTACAGTGTTTCTTCTTCCTCAGTAGAATGCATTAGCATTTTTTTCCAAAATGTCACTAATGTGATAAATTCTAAAATTTTTAATGTAAATTTGCAACTTTTTCTCATAAATTTTCAGCTTTTCTTGTAATTTTTAGCCCATCCTGGCAAAGTGGAAAGGAACAAATCCAACGGCCCTGTTTCCATCATCTATCAGTCAGTCTGTCCATCCACGCCCACACTTCCCAATTTCTCTGTTCCTTCTAGGCAATTGCCTCAATGCTCAAATTCTCAAATTCCCACATAATGATTCTCAGGTGAAGTCAGGAGATCTGGGTGCTCTCTCTGTGGTTTCATCAGGTCAGAACAAGCTCCATCACTGCTTTTTTGGGGGGTAAATTTACATTTCTTATTATAATTATGCAGTTGTTTTTCCTTGTAAGATTTTTCTTAATTTTGCAGACTTTTTTTTCTCATTAGTATGCAGCTTTAATCATGTAACTTTTATTATTTTTCCCATGTATTTGTAAATTTGTTCATGCAAATTTGTGACAGTTTTTGTACATTTGTAAATTTATCATCATGCTGCTATGTTTTATGTAAATTTGTGATTTTTTTTTTCTCCTAAGTTTGCTTTTTTGTTGTTGTTGTTAATTTGTTAGTTTTGGGGAAAGTGAATATGTGAATACCAAACTTGAAAAATGAATACCAATGTAACAAACCAACATCTAGATAATTGAGTACTGACCTTCTTCCTTGTGTTATCAATCAAGTGCAAATATTCATACATGCTGTTTATTTATTTATTTGGTTAAATGCATTTTATTAAACTTTAGGCAGGCATTTGGGGGTTCCCATTTTGAACAAGTGTTTTTAAAAAATGCAGGTCAATAGCACATGCTCTGCCCCGTTGGCATTTTCATAATGCTTAATACTCTTTGATTAAATGCAAGCTGTCTTCATAAATCAAAATTTCACGATTGTATAACCAGTGGCTATATTTCAACAATTAGCTTGTTTGTGATATATTGTAATCCATATCCTGCCCTCATGCTGCATTTCTAATATTAGACATGTAGTTGGTCCCCACAGGAAAAAAAAAATGGATCGATATCATTCTTATGTTTATTTATTTAGTCATTAAAAGGAACTGATCCATCACAGGGAAGCTCCACCATCACTAATCTGCACATGCATATGTGTCACAGAAGAAGTTGAAAGATCTGGGTGTTGCGCTCACTAATGAAAAGATGGGCCACTCCCCCGGCTTCAACCTGAAGACATGAACGGGTTCATCAAGGTTATTTACCAATGTTCCCAAGAGAGTAGACAGTGGAACAATGTGTTACTGTCTCAGTGCAAATCTTGATAAAGCAGTTTCTGCTGCAGTTTGTTTATTCTACTAATACGCAGATAAACAGCACTTTAACAAGTCACGCCAACAAGTCAAATATGAGCTGATCGAAACATTTTTTAACCTGTACTTGAAATACAAAATGCACTCCATAAATTCTGATTATGCCTTTTGAAGTTAGTGATGTAACTCAGCTGCTTGCAATAATCTTCACCTTTGGATTTACAACATAGTGTCCAACATTATTTATCAAAATTTGGGGAGGTTTATTCTCTGATGATTGACTAATAGTAGCCCTAACCTTCTCTAAAATTACCCAGAACAGCTGAACATGAGAAGACAAATGCTCGCTACAGTGACATTGGTGGTCAGTTTATCCTCAACCTGCCTGCTCTTAGAAAGGTCTTTAAAATTTTGAAAGGCGCTAAAAAGTGTTTGCTACTTGCTTACTTAGTTCTCTTCATCTGATCACGAGCATGAGGGCATTGGCCATCGATTACCAATAAAGTGTTGTTGAATACGCATATTTCCTGCTGTTTTACTTGTGGAGAAAAGGATAACTGTAGAAACTAATTCTCCTGAAATTCTCTGAAGTGAAAAGCAGTCAGTTTTAGTTAGAAAGAAAGCCAAGTTTATTGTCACTATATCCATACAGCCAAGCATGTACAGTAGAATAAAATTAGTTTTTTTTCTCCTATCTGCAGTGTCAGTCACATCTAGAATTGGAGGGGTCACTACCATGCAAGGCACCGCCATGGCCAACTTTCTTTCCCCCATTCTGTTATGCTGAGCACCAAGCTAGAAGGCAGGAAGTACCATTTTTATATGGTCTTTGGTATGATCCAGCTGGGGCTTGAGCGCATGACCTCCCCGGCTTTGGGGCAGATGCTCTACCAGTTGGTAGCTAGTCAATAGAAATCCATTTTAGCATTGATGCCAGTATGGTCATAGTGGGAAAGCTGTCATTACAGTTGGGTAATTTTCTCTCTGCAACCTGATGGTTCTAACGTGACATTGCTAAAATGCAATTTATTTTGTGCAGAATAGGGTGGCTGGCTCACTGCTTTGATTTAAAAAAAAAGAACTGAATAAACATAGAACAGACATTTTTAGTCACACAGTGACAAGATGGTTACCATATATTCCTCCCCTTAAACAATTTTAGCTGTTTAATGTATAAAAGCAGTCAGTTATATCTGTATTCTTATAAGATGCAATAAGATAGTAGGTTTTAATAAAATAAGCAGCCATCCATGTTCTACTGCTTATCCAGGGGTCCAAGTGTACTCAGTTCAACTTTTCAGAACACGCTATCAAATGGATGAAATCCTATCTAACCGACAAACAGCAATGTGTAATGGTCAACAGTGTCAAATGTATATAATATTTTAATATTTGAAATGTCAAATGGGTGTCCCACAAGGCTGCATACTTGGACCAATGTTATTCTCCCTATACATAAATGATCTACCAAATGCATGCAGAAACATTCATATACAAATTTATGCAGATGACAGGGTAATATTCACACCTACAAAAAACACCCAAGAAGCCACCTGTATCCTGACAACAGCGATGACCCAAATCCATGACTGGCTGAATAACTCATGTCTCCTACTAAACACAAAAAACTGCATGATGTTCACCAAACAACGATCAAATATTACAAAGTTGAACATCTTCTTAAAAGGGGAGAAACTGCAACTAGTCGAGGAATTTAAGTACCTCGGCGTGATCTAAGACTCCTCACTAACCTTTAAAAAACACATCACAAAATCTCAAACATAATCAAATTCAATCTAAGAAATTTTGAACAAATTAGACCATCGATGACAGTTAATGCAGCCAAAATGTTCCTGCATGCAATGATCTTCTCACACATCGATTACTGTTTCACCAACTGGTGACTCACTAGTGTTACCATAACCAAACCCATTGAATCTTTATACAAAAAAGCCATAAAAATCCTTGACAAGAAAGATCCCACATATCATTGCTGTAACATTTACAAGAAATACAATCTTCTGTCTTTTGAAAATTATAAAACTGTCAAATTTGCCTGTTCAGTTTATAAAATATTAAATGGCTATGCTCCCCCCCCCCCCCCCCCCCCCGGAAGAATATGTTAAACTGAGAACTGTCACCAGAACAACCACCAGAGCAATCACTAGAGGAGACTGTGAGGTCCCCCACAGATGCACCACATTTGCTCAATCAGTGCTATCAGTGAGGGGCACCAAGATCTGGAATAACATACCACCCGCAATCAGAGAATGTACCACACTAAACACTTTTAAGACGCATTGTAAAAATTGGTTTTTAAACAACCAAAACTGTACCCATAACTAGTGGTTGCTCTGCGGCATACGCATATATACATATGCACCCGTGCGTCACACACATATGCCCCGTCTCTTGTTTGTTGCTGTCTCTTGTTGCTGTGAAGTGCCTGGGTGCATGTGTGTGTGTACACACACGTAGTACTTCACTCGTGTGACATTTGAATGTTTTGTTTTGTAACACCTTAACTCTTGGCACTTTAGCATACCCACTTTGTACAATTTTATTGCAGCTGTTTTTCTCGTGTATGATTGTTTGTGTGTTTTTGTTACCTGCCGGGGGACTACAGATGCAAATTAGCAGTATTGCTAAATCTGGCATACTTAGATTTGTATTAATGTTCATTAGTATGTATTGTCCCTTTCAGATAAGCATTAAGCTTAAACTTAAGCAGAATAACCCAGACTGCTGCCCCGTTCACACAGCACCATGATCCCCATGATCCCTTCTGCAGGTGGTGAGCCCACTGGAGGGCGGACCCATGTGGCTGTTTTGGGTACACTGGGCCCTTGATGTAACTTCTTTCATGGAATCTGCTGGACTGCTCTTGGTCTGGCCCTTCACCCAGGACCATTTCGTCTTGAGAGACCCTATCAGGGGCAAGTTGCCCCTGACAACATAACACTTGGGATCATTAGGGCATGCAGACCCCTCCACCATGATAAGGTGGTGATCCGCGGAGGGGACAAAATAAGAAATTGTTTGAAAATGATAATTAGAAGTCCTATTTTGTGCATTTTCCCAGGGATTATTTTTTTTGTTTTGTACGTGCAGTCACAAAGATCAACAACAATTTCTGTTTTTTTTTTCTCCGCAAAAACCTTCTGTCCAAAACAGTTTTCAGCCTGCTCATTAATATTCATTAGCTCCATTTTTGATTGAACAGAGGTTTTCTGAGTGGGTCAGTCAGAAATAAGAGACAGTCAGTGTGTGTTTGTTTTGTTAACTTAGAGAAATGAAGGTGGGGCTTGTTGGTTTGTAACATCATGGAACCTAAGAAGTGAAATCTGCTTGTTTCTTTCAGAACACAGCTAAATAAAAGGCAGTGTGCTTTATTATTTGAACAATATACATATGACCCATGGCCATAATTTGTAAGGGTAAAACACACATAAATACCAATTTGCACAATATGGGACCTTTAAAAAAAGAAAACGGGTGCTTAGGCCTAGACCTCAGGAGCTCTGAAACCTGATACATATTGACAAGCCACTTAATGATTTTTTTCCCCCCACCACTAGCCAGTGTTTTTATACCCAAAGCTGAATTTTATCAGTACATGAGATGATCTGTATTGTGTATTTGAAAGCCAAACAGCAAAACTGATAATTTTCAGATGTAACACTTAAGCTGGGTATGAAACAATGTTCTCTCTGTGCTTTAATTGGTGGAACATGGATCTAAAAACTCGGCAAGACACATCAAAAAAAGCCTTTCAGAGACAATCATTTTCATGGGGACAGCGGGGTGGAAACAACAAGAAAAAACGGCACGCAAAAAAAACCACGCTGAAACAATTGCAGTTAGTTTGACCGCAGTGTCATTTCAAATGGCATTAACAATAACAAATCAGAAAACAATAAAAGATGAGAACAAAGATAAATTAAAGGCCTGGTGTTTCATGGCAAGAATGATTGAAAACGAGTTTGAGTGGTGTGTTTGTGCAGTTGTCAGTGTGCATTTACAATAAATCTGTGTGTCTGTAGGAGACAGTGGGACCACTTAACATGTGTGCGGGTACACATGATGCACAAGACTCAGGCGCGCACATCAGATACATGTGTGTGCCTGTGAACGAGTGCTGAGCCCGGTGAGTGGGTATTTTTTTGTGTAATCATGTACGTCAGGCCGTCATGAATGGTGTGTTTGAGACAGAGCGGAGTGTGGAGTTCCTCGGGCGGACCAAATTGGAAACAGAAAAACAAACATTCCCTCGGAACCCCCCGCGCTCCACCTTCCCCGTCAACACCCCCGTCTGCTGGCTAGTGGTGCAGTCCAAACCTGTCTGGGACAATGTAACGGTCTATAGTCGGACCGGACCACACACATTCGTGCCAGGGGGTGAGAGCACAGAGGGGGTGGCAATGGCTGTGCTGGTGGGGAGAGCTGCGGCGGGAGGGTTAGTGGGTTGGGTTGGGTTGGGGGGGGGGGGGGGGGGGGCGGATTTCAGCCACAATGACAGTTGGAAAAACAGGCAGACGAAGCATATGAATATGACAGAGAGCTCAGTGATGGATTGATGGGAAAGACAGAGGCATGGAGTTTTAAGTGGGTGGACACAGCATGTAAAAGGCAGCAACATTTTTTAAGAAAACAGAGATCGGTTGTGATAAATATAGGAAGAAACAGTGATTTAATGAGTGAGTAAGCAGGAAGTCAACTGAGTCACAGTTGTACAGGAAAAAGTCTTTGAAGCTAGACACACTCTTAGCTAAAGAAAACTTTGCTCCCTCTTTTCCTTTTGTGAGCACTACCAATGGGTATGTATAGATTAGTCCTCTGCTTCTTATTTTGCTTTCATTGTGAGTGCATTTACAAATTTAGTCATTTCCCAGTCTTCTACTGTCATAGTTCTTTCCAGTGCAGACAAACTTTACGTTTACCTGTGGATATGTGACAGTTTTATTCCAAATATCTTCTTGGAAACATGTTTTGAGCCTTCTAAGCATGAGTTTTTGTTTTAAGATGGGAGGCTCTTTAAAATGACTCATAATTTCACTCATGACTCATACTGCTTGATGTTTGTTGCCACCAGTCCTTTTTTTTTTCTTCTTCTTTAAACAGCAGATACGCTTTTTCAGTTAATCATACACTTTGGTTCTGGTGTGTTAAGGTTCTGTCTGCAGCCCAAAATTAGAAATGCAGTGGAAGTGGTTAGAACCAAAGTAAACCAGGTAACCACCAAGCAGGTGCTGGGGATACACTAGCAGACGTTCTGCATCTAATTTAGTGTCTCTTCCTATTTGTCTTTTTTTTTTTTTTTAAAGACTTTGTCTACCCACCTCTGATGTACAAATCTACGTTCGCTCACACAAGTCAAACTGACCAGAGGAAACCAGCCTAGTACAAATACAGACTTAGATTTTGAGTTGCGGCAAGCAGGGGAGAGCGAAGAGGCAGACTGTGTGTGAGAGAGAGAGAGGGAGAGGATTGCGGTTGGGGTAACAAAAAGGGGAACCAAGAACTGTAGAGTGTAACTTTTGACGCCAGGATTATGATATGAAAATGGTGAAATTGCCATTGGTGTCAGTGGTTTGAAATTAATGTGCTTTTATATACAGTGAGTTCCGGTAATTGCAATTAACTAACTACCTGTTTTCATTTAATTAGTGCTCAGTATAGAAAATACTCAGTTAACACTTGTAGTAAAAAGGAAAATATGCTCCACTAACTGGTTTTGCACCATGTAAATGTTTGTCCTTTGGGATCAACTCATTGTGAGTTTTTTGCGCCGCGCTAAACACCAGTGGAGCCCGTCTGTATGCTGCAGTCTGTCTAAACATATGGCTCTGGAGAAATATAAGAGACCACTGCAAAATCTTTCCTAAATTAGCGTCTATACATGTATGGCAGCCATTCAGTTTGAGTGTCTGCTGAATTCCAACACAATGACACCTCAATCTACTTAAGGAGGCGCTGATTGGGTGATCATCTACGATCATCTAAGATGCATAAAAGCTGTGAATAAGAGTCAGTTATTCCACAAACACAGTTTTCTCAATTCTTCCTCAATTAAAACTTAAGTAGTGTTTAGGAATGAACATGAGCTCGTTTTCTTTGCATTATTTGACCTAAAAGCAACATGTTTTAGTGTTGTTTTGGCCTGTTGTCATTTTCTGTAAATTAGTACTTTATGATGGCATTTTGACATGGGATTTCTGGGAGTTATTTTCAGTTGGTTAGAAAATAAAACAAAATAGCTAATTTTGCTTAAGCACGTACGTATAAATAATAAAACCAGATCAAGTGATAATTTTGCAGTGGTCTCTTTGTCTCTTAATATTTTTCCAGAGGCGTATACAAGTACGTACGTTTGATAAATGGCAACTCATTGCGTTTTCATGAAGACTGCGAAGAAACATTTGATAATATTATTTAATTTCAATTCTAGAAAGATGTAGTCCACTGTCACGTCTCTCATAGTGTTTTTTTACACCTTTGATCAGTCAGTCGGTTTGAACTCTAAACTCTGGACTAAATTGTTTCCTGTAAATGTGAAATATGGAGAAAATGGCTAAAGTCTGCCTTCAATAGTCCAATAAATGTCTTGTAATGTCCACATTTCTAACCTTGTTTGTGTTTCTGTCATTTTCCAGGTTGTTAAGGTGATTGTGGCCAGAGGACGTAAACCAGGACTGGAAAAAAAAGGAGAAGAAACAGAAAGAGAGACTGTGAGAATGGCAGCTGTGTCACACTTCTCACATGGATGTACAACACACTTGATCAAACTCAACCCTGCGATGCCCAGCTGTTAAGAATAACAGGATCATCAGCCGTGACGCAAAGGTAGCTAATGCTACCTACAGTGGAAGACCCTTCAGAACAAAAGTCAGAGAAGCTGAAAAACGTTTGCTCTGATGTTCACGGGCCTGTGAAGAGTTGTGCGGCTCTGATTAAGAAATGGAGGGCTTCTAGCTTTGCTCTGGCACCTGGTTTCTGCCTGAAATCTCTTTGTGGAGGGTCCGTAGTCGTGTTGTGGTTCTGGACCGAGGACTGCGGCACACGGTTGAATCAAACTGTTTCAACGGAGCTGATGCCAGCGCCTGGAGTCTGTCATGGTGTTTATATAACTGGATGATCAGCAGAGGTAAGGCATAAGTGCTTTATCAACAGTTTTTTACACTGTTAATCCCTAAATATGAATATTGATAGCTTGAATTAATTCTTTATTGAGCTTTAATGAGCTAATTTATTAAGTGTAAAGGTACTATCACATGCTTCTGATTCACAGGTCCATATGCTAAACGTAAAGTGAAATCATATATGTGCCTTTCTGTTAATATAAATGTTTCAAAGTCTATTATAAGTCTCTCACATATAGTTCATGCTTTCACAAAGATTTTTTTCATCTGTTAAAATTAGGTGAGCAAAACAGGTTAAAATGTTTTCATCTCCTTTCAGCAGTTTCTAAATTGAGCCATTGTTGCTGGAAAGAAATTAGCTGTAAATTTAACAACTTGCAGTTATTATTTTTTTTTTTCTTCAGTGGATAGCAAATGAATTTCTTTCATTTTATGCGGTGAAACCCTTTCTGTGTGATTGTGGTGAGTTTGGTTGTGTGTGTCGTTACATTGTATTCTGATGGGCAATTTTGTTTCTTAAAAGTTGCTTCGTTGTCTCATTAGATCAACATTTTTACCTTCAGGTAAAGATTACTTATTGACTGCAGTTAAAATATTGCATGTTCAGAGTGATATAAGTATGTAGAAAAACTGTAGTTAGTCATGGTTATTGGAGGAAGTGGCTGTGCACTGCTGTAAGGTGCTAGCCAAATGCCGTGCCCTCACTGTAAATGAGCATGTGCTGTTAGCACCTGCCAAAAGCTGAAATCTACTTCTACCCTTTGGGCATTAGTCACATGCTGAAAAATTTTTTAAAAATGCCTTTGACTTTTTTCATTAAAGCAATTCGCTAATAGCTAAACTTTACCTGCTCTTCAATTAAACCCACACTGCTGCATCCAAGTTCAGTAAACCTCATTAAGCAGAGCTCATTAGTTCCTCGGTCCAACATTTAGACTTTAACCTTCGTTAACTGTTTGGTTGGTTGGCTACAATTACAGGCTTGGAAAATATGTATGTAACTGTTCTTTCTTACATAAATGTGTTGATCTTAATGCAAACTTTTACAACCTTGATAGAGTCAAAATAATGTTACGTCCATATTATCTAAAAAAAAAAAAAAAAAAAAAAAAAAAAATATATATATATATATATATATATATATATATAATCCTGCTTCTTGACTGGTGATAGTGAGCCTACAATTACATATTAGGTATATATATATATATATATATATATATATATATATATATATATATATATATATGTGTGTGTGTGTGTGTGTGTAATTATTTTTCATTAACCTCTTAAAATTCTGTGGCGCACCGGCACGCCGTCAGCCTCCCCCCTCTGGTGGTCAAGGTTTTTTGGAAGAAAATATTCAGTGGTAAGAGATAATGGCTTACTGTTAATTAGAAAGATGTAGAATATGATCCAAAGTTTGAGGAATAAATTTATGCATCTAGTTTCCATAATGCAACGGCAGCTGTATCGAATTACATAACTTTCAGTCAGAAGTGGACTTTGGACATATTTACACAAAGGATGGTTTTGGGTTTTTTTGTCTTCGTTTTTGTTTTTGTTTTTTTGTTAGCTTATCTTCAAAGTATATGAACCAGAAAATCAGTAGAATGTACACAAACCGATAAAAACCGGTCGGACCTACCGCTCGTCGTGTCTTCATTCGTCCATTTTCGTCATCCACGATCCTTATTTCATCTTCTGCCAGTCATTTTCGCCTTCTCTCCCACATCCAGAAACTGTCACATGTATGTTATGAATTATTCCACCTCAATTTCGGTTACATTACGCCGCCAAACCGGCGCTGTTGTTCTCTGTCGTCACGTGCAGCTCCGTCGATGGCAGACGAAAGTGTACATGCTCCAGACCATCTTCTCCTGTCACAAAAGGTAAATATTTCCCTTCAGAAGCTAAGTAATTTCTTTGTAGAATCGCAGTTAGCAAAATTTGGAGCAAACACTTCCTCCTTGTGGAAATATGTGTTGGGATGGAGCTTTTGTTTACATTCTCATCTTCGTGTTACCGAAAATGATGTTTGCGGCGGTTTGTTGAGTGAAGTCCTCCAGTCCTCCAGTGAAGAGCAGGAAGCTATACGTGTCTGACATCTTGTGATGTAAAATGCTTGTTACAACTGGGTTTTCTGTGCTTTTGGGACACCTCACGTAACAGGCGCAGAACTGTGCCAGGGACAGCAGGTGACGCTGATGTCTTATGAAAGCGGAGTGTCAAAGGGTTAATATGGGCCAATTAACCCATTCATTCCCTGAGGTTGTGACGGCAATGGTGACTGGTTTGTCTCAGCAGTTGGCTCAGCTGAAAACAAGAGTAGGTCTTGTTTTCCAGTGTCTAAATTTACACCACACTAAACTGATCCACCAGTACTCAGAGCAGCCTCATCCAGCACTCACACTTGTCACATAAGGCATGCACATACATGCATACACACAAACACACCTGATGTAGTGTTATTGATTAAGACTGTCAGAGTGAGTGGGAAAAAAAAATGCACTCTCTAATATAAAGTGAATAAAAGCTGCTAACTCATCATTAAAGTTGCAAGCTCCCAACATCAATTAAGAATTGCTCCATTTGTTTCCACTTTTAATAGTTGAGATAAATTGGAAAGTTGGATTAAGTGGAAGCACTGACTTCCTCTCTGACCATTTCAAAATAAGACAGGAAATGTGACAACAATATTAAATCACCCATTATTGTCATTCAACCATACAACCAATCGTGTACAGTAGAACGAAATTGTGCTTTATCCTACCTACAGTGTCAATCACACACACCCCATGTGTAGAATCAGAAGGGCCGCTGCCATGCAAGGCGCCACCACAGATTTCCCTCCTCCATTCCATTACTGCTGAGCACCAAGCTGGACGGCAGGAAGTTCCGCTTTTATATGGTCTTTGGCATGACCCGGCCGGTATTTGAACCCCTGCCTCCCGGGTGTGGGGCGGATGCTCTACCAACTGAGCCACCACTCCGGTATCAACAATACCAATATCAACAATGGCAGTTTTGCTGAGAAATTGACTCTTATCTTTTTAATGAACTGAAAAAGAATATTACAAATCATAAATTATAAAATGTTTTAATTGAATATACATTCATGATTACAAGTGTTTTATGTTGCTCTAGCAGCATTTTTGTTGAATATGAGCGTCACAGCTATGTTCAATGAATGAAAATGCAATTAAAATGCTAAAGTATACTTCTTTATCACTGATTCTTTTCCATGTTTAGCGATTAATCGCAATTAGTTACAGAAAACTGCAATTAATTAGTTTGAATATTTTTAATCAATGCACAGCCCTACTTATATAGAAGTCTTTTGCATAGGTTAACTGTATCAAAACGGCTGCGATTTTTCTGTAATGCATGCATTCAAGAATGAGCTGGCATCATCTAGGTTATTGTACTGCAGGAAATGCAGACATATAAATAGCTGAGGTCATTATATAAGTGTGCACATGAAGCTGCAGTGGTTTGTGGTATAGCATGCATTTGATTCTAGTAGCAGCATTTTTATTTCAGTTTAAATGATGCGTGTGTTATGCTGCCAGGGCGTGTGTTAATAAGCGAATCGTTTCATTGAGTTATACTCAGTAACTCAGTAAAGTTATTAAGAACCCCTTTATTTGCTTCTTGATGTGAGTGTACTGTGACAGTCTCTGTGTGTTTGTGTGTAATAGAAACTTCACACGTTGTATTCTACTCCATCCGGAGTGGCGAAAAGACCATTTAAGATGCAAGTGCTTGCACTGAAGCAGTTTTCAGAATCGGCTCCGTCTCGCTTCCATTCTTCACAGTCATCAACCATACTCTACCCACACATAAACAATCGTGGCGGATCTTCCTCCACCTGAGTCATAACACACGCTGATGCGCTCTCTGTATGTTTCCTTTCTCTTTCTCTCCAACACACAAACACGCACTTACTGTATTTGGTTTTTCTTTTCCCTCTCAACTGTTTTCACTGAAAACTGTAATTTTTGTTACAGCTGTGCAAAAAAAAAAAAATGCTCAAACTGTCCAGAATGCGGTGCCTGAACTAGCTGAGTTACTAAGACATTGTGCCTTTTTTGTTAATTTTGTAGCTAATTTTGTTGTTAATCTTGTTAATTTTGTTTTTAAGTAGCTGTAGAAGTATAGCTCTGTAATTTATTAAAACATTTATTTCAGCTGTGGGTGTTAATATATACATTAACATACTGTTTTGAAATCATTGCACTAAATCAAATATTTATTTTTTTTCCATGTGACCTTCTTAACTAATTTGCCAGATTTATTACAGTGAAAGTATCCTGTTTAGAGACCAACAGGACAAACAATGCTTCAAAGTTAGAAATCATCCTTTTGCATTGATGTAGGGACAGGATTTGTTTTGCCCTTAAAATGGCTGCTATATACAGTGTATATATGATATATGCACTGCTTAATGTGCACTGTATACGTCCCATGATACATTTTGAAAGGAACAAAGCAATATAGAATTATAAAGAAACAGTGGTGTCTTGAACACAGGCTGGTCTTTTTTTCTTTTTTCCCTACCCACCTGTTAATGATTTATGAGCTAATACAGTCACATTTTTGTGGCAAATGTAATTATCCCCACTACAGAGAGTGGTGAACAGAATCAGCAGCTTTGACACTGTTCACAGGCAGAAAATAGGATGGAGGAGCTGGAATTGAAAAGTCGAAGAGTTGGCCCCAGTAGCAGGGTAACTTTTCTTTTAAAGCCATGCACATTTTGAGCTTCTGGGTGATTGTTTTTTGACTTGAGAAGTGCCGTTTGCTGACTTAACTTTAAACTAACATCGGCTGTTTAATTTTGGTTTAGACTGCTTGACTAAAATACGTGATCGCCAAGCCTGTGGTATGTTTTGAATGGCAGAAAGTTTTGAGTGTGAGCAGAAATCTTGCTAAACATATATCCAGTGCATTTTTAAATGCATTAAATGAATAAAGAGTAAATTAAATTTTTAAATGCCACATTTAAGTGTAGTCATCATCACTTCCTCAGATTAGTTAGAAAAAAGTTTTTGTCTTTGTATATAAACATTTGCTCCATATTTGAGTCCTGTAGACACATAAAAAAATGATCACATTCACCAAAATGCCTAATTTTTGTTGAACAGTTATGACTGTTAGTTTAGATTAGTGATAGATTTGAGCCAGAGTAAATACAGTAGTACATAGGTACATATATATGAGATGTGTACTTTTGCAAATGAGTATAAATGTACATTTGCATGAGTTCATTTTGTGGTATGGGGGCTTTTCCCTGCTGATATTGTTGCACAGGACTTTGAGCTGCCCAGTGCTATCAACTGTGGCCTTTATGTGCGCGTCCAACTTAAACCCTTTTAAAGTGCATGTTCGTCGATGCATATGCGTGTCTGCCCTATGACATCTTGAATTCTTTGATGCGCTAGCCTAAATCACATTTAACCTTTTTTCAGACTTTTAGAAGTCTTAAGTTGTTGATTAAATGTAATTCACTGGGTGCTGCACTACAAATGCACAGTTGCACATTGCAAAGAAAGTCAGAAGTTTTCATCTATGATGCAGTAGCCCACAAAAGAAGTTTTGCTCCTCGGAATTAGTGAATCCCCCTTTGCTCTTTTCTTTTGTCTGTCAGTAGACGTTTCTCTCTTTGTGTCATCGTCTCGCTGTCTGTCTCTTTGTGTCACCCCATTTCTCCCTCGTACACCCGAACTAGCAGTATGGTTAGGTGCAGCATGGAATGAGCTCATCCTAAGTCTGCTTCACTTTGTTTTCCACAGACAAACACTTTCAACGCACGCAAAATTCTATATTTGTAACTTATTGTGCACGTAAGTTTATGTTTGTGTGTAGAGCAGACGCTTGCATTTATCATCCTGCACAGAGGGCGTCACGCCTTGCACAGCAGGCCTTTCTGTTTTTCCCAGAAATCACCCCCAAAGCACCAATTAATCCTAATTAATTCCAATTAATGATCATCATTTATGCAGACAAAGATGAGTAAAGGAGGTGTCACCAGGTGTTGTGCTAATAATGACTTAATTTGTCAGTTTGTTAATAATCAACTGCCTTAATGGACAGCAATTGATCAAATGCTATTTGTTAGTAAAGCTGAGATGGCAGATCTTATTGTGTCATTTTTTTTTTATAGTCAAAAACCACTAACAATTAAACAAAGTAACCAAGAAGTCTCATTTGGAAGGATATGCACAGTAGATGATTTGAGAGGGAATGAGGGAGGGATTCTATCCCCTTTGTTATCAAAATGACCCCAAAACATCCCCTCTGTTAAGCTGAAATCCCCCCCATCCCCATAAAGTGTTCAAAGATAGTTTATACAGTACAACTGAATTAGCCACAAATTGGTGAGAGTAAAGTTGCAAAGCCACAAGAAACATGTTGAAAAACTGCAGGGAAGAAGTTGCAAATTTAAAAGCAAAACGCTTCAAATTAGTGTAAATTTGTGTAGAAAAAAGTAACAAATTTGTCAAAAGTTGCTGATTTTTAGCTGAAAAGGTGCTAACTTTATTATAGAAGTCTCAAATTCACTGTGAAGAAGTTTCAGATTTATCAGAAAAAGTTATACATTTCAGAAATTGGCAAGTAAATGGGAAATATTTAAGGAAAAATGTCAAATTTATACAAATGTGCAGCTTTTGTTCTTGTAAATTTGCAAAAGTTTTTCTTGTAAATTTGAGGCTTTATTCTTGTGAATTTATGGCTTATTTTCTTCAAAATGTTTTTCCCCCTTCATTCATGAGTTGCTTTTTTCCCCCACAAATTTATAACTTTTTTCTCATAAATTTGGAATTTGCTTTTGGTAAAATTGTGACTTTTTATTTGTAAATGAGCATCTTTTATCATAATTTTGCACCTTTATTCTTGCAAATTTTTTACTTAATTTCCATTTATTGTCAGGAGCTGAGCCGGCTTGGTTTCCCCCGGCTCGGTCCTGGCCTCTCTGTGGGTAAGGTGCCACGTTGTATGTATGTTAGTATGTATTTCTGTGTGCTTTGCCGTACCCATAGCCACTGCTTTCTGGCCGGCAGCGGTGAGGCAGCCTCTTGGGCTCACGTTGGTGTGAGTGCTGTCTAACTGTCTGCCGGTCCGACCATGCTCCCTCTCTATTACTGTCAGCTGTTCTCACTCCCGTTTGCCATCTCCCCGCTCCTCACCCAGGTGCGACCAATTTACCATCCCCAGCAATGCGTGTACTTTAAGAGCCTTTTGCCAGTCACGCATTGCTGGGTCATTGTACTAGACATGCAGTCGTTAATCGCTGTATATTAGTCAACATCATTTAAGGACTGTGTTTCACTTGGTGCTTTGTTTGGACTTAAACAGACAGCTCCGTTCCTGTGAGTATAATCTGTGCGTGTTTTCCCTGGTATCCTCACCTTAGACTGTCGAGCGTCCTGGAGGACTCCTTGAGCCATTGTGGAATGTATGCATTGTAACTGTTTGTCAGTTTTGGTGTTTAATAAATGTGTGTGTGGTGAACCCAGCGCGTAAATCCTCATCCTTTCACCCCTTCTCCGTGCGCCTTTCCATGGCGCACAGGGAGTTCATGACATTTATACATTTGTGAATCCCCCCCCCCATCCTCCTTTTTAAAAGATAACAAATCACCAACTGGATATACATTTAAGCAATATTATATGAGAGGCAGTACGGTATCAATGAATATAGTACGCGGAAGCCATTAGACATATCACACCCATAGTTAGTATAATCATGATATTGTAACGACTTCCAGTATAATATTGCTCAAATGACAGCAATACTGGACAAAATATTATGATTTGTTTGTTTAACCAGTTATTTTGTGCAGCTGAGAAAAAAAAAAAGTCCCTTCTAAATGTAGCCAGTAACTGTTGCTAAATATCTCAATCAGCATGAAGATGTCTTGTAATTTCACACACGTAAACAAAATAATATTGTCAAGTGCAAAAATAGTGTTTATAAAACATACACCTGTTGAGTTGGTATTGCAGAAGACCTGAGATCAGAACGTGGCCAATGCCAGTAGCTAGCCGGTGGCTAGTAGTTAGCATGCTAGCGATTTAGCACACTTCGCGCGCTTTTCTTCACATTTTCAGATGAAACAAAGAGTCCATCACAACAAAGGCATTGTGGTTTGTTAATCGAGACAATAAATCCAACTCTAGCACTGCCTATTTTTTTTTAACAGATCTGAAATAACTTCACGATATCTATACAAGGGCAGACTTAAAGCTGAATAAAGCTTTTTTCAAAAGGGTGGGACTTCCGGGTCAGTTAACAAATCTTTTCAAACAGTGCCTCACTGTGGAAATTAAGGTATTCAACACAGTACTGCATTGTCATTGAGAGTTTATTGACAGTAAATTACTGTTAATAACACTGGTCAACACCAAATTTATGGTCTTAGTTTTTTTTTACCTGTTTTAGGACAATTTTGATGTGCTGAATCCAAAAATCACATTGGTTTTGCTCAGTCAGGTCAACTTTTTGAATTATGGCCACATGTTGTTTTATACGTTTTTGTTTACATGTACGGGTATTTTCGCTTTGTATGATGCAAAATTCTTTTTTATATCTTGAAATTCTCTGAATTTTGAACAATGATGACGTAACATTCAATTTACATGTACTTACCTTTATATAAAGGTAAGTACTGTACATGCACAGTACTAAGTAAGTACTAAGTAAATACAGGTTTTTACTTGGCACCTGATCGAGAGAAACAGATTCAGTGGTGCAAAATTGTCTTAAATCTGTTGGAAAAACACAGACAACTTACAAAGAAATTATTTTTGTAACCCTGTGTAATTAACGGTTACATGAATACCTTTGAAGCGGAGTGATACATATCCAGTGAAATGTTGGCGTGCAATTATCGTTGATTTTAGTAATGCCTTGAATCCTTATTGTCCAATCAAATTGCTTGGTCAGAACTAACTGTTGTTAAAATACCAATATACAATAAAATATATATTTCCTGTATTATTTCCCAGGAAAATGCAATAAAGACTGAGTAGAGTCGGTAACACAACATAACAAAAATAATTTTTTTGTAAGTTGTCTGTGTTTTTTCAACTAATTTAAGATAATTTTGCACCGCTGAATCCGAAAATGACATCTGTTTCTCTCGATCAGGTCAGGTTTTTATGCTAAGTTATAAGCAGTTGTACAGCAGTTGTACAGTTGTACTGTAAATTGAATAGTAGACATTGAAAAAGGTAAGTACATGTAAATTGAATGTTACGTCATCATTGTTCAAAATTCAGAGAATTTCAAGAAATAAAAGTAAAAATACCCATACATGTAAACAAAAACGTAAAAACATGTGGCCATAGTTCAAAAAGTTGACCTGATTGAACAAAACCAATGTGATTTTTGGATTCAGCATATCAAAATTGTCCTAACTCAGACTACAAATTATAATTTGCAGTCTGCAATCACAGTGTCTCATAGTGCTGGACTGAATTCACAGTTGAAATCCAGATAATATTGCGATAATCAGTTTGCAGCATTTTCCATAGCCATATGCAATATTTTCTTCCTCACATATGGCACATGACAGGGCATCGCCTCCTTCAGATGATTTCACTCTACTCGGGATAATCTGTAAAGAGACAGAGCTGCTTGGCTAGTGTGTTCAGGACGCCACTCTGCACGGTTCTCAACTTGAGTTATAATGCTGCTGGGCATCTAGTTGAGCTCTTGAACTAGTCTTTTTAGCAGTTAGAACCTGTCCAACTAGATATGACAGGTGTAAGATGTGACAGTGTAACTATATTAAGAATGTTCCCTGATGATCAACATTTCATATCAGTGTTTGGAAGTTTTGTTACAGTGAAAAATCTATGCCACTGCTACTGCTTTACTTTGGGATGTATTGCTGTTAAGTATACAGTGCATCCGGAAAGTATTCACAGCGCTTCACTTTTTCCACATTTTGTTATGTTGCAGCCTTATTCCAAAATGGATGAAATTCTTTTTTTTTTTCCCTCAAAATTCTCCACAAAATACTGCATAATGACAATGTGACAATTTTTTTGGACATTTTTGCAAATTTATTAAAAAATAAAAAAAACTAAGAAATGACATGTACATAAGTATTCACAGCCTTTGCCCTGAAGCTCAAAACTGAGCTCAGGCGCCTCCTGTTTCCACTGGTCATCCTTGAGATGTTTCTACAGCTTAACTGGAGTCCACCTGTGGTAAATTCAGTTGATTGGACATGATTTGGAAAGGCACACACCTGTCTATATAAGGTCTTACAGTTGACAGTGCATGTCAGAGCACAAACCCAGCATGAAGTCAAAGGAATTGTCTGTAGACCTCCGAGACAGGGTTGTCTTGAGGCACAAATCTGGGGAAGGGTGCAGAAAAATTTCTGCTGCTTTAGAGGTCCCAGTGAGCACAGTGGCCTCCATCATCTGTAAATGGAAGAAGTTCTGAACCACCGGGACTCTTCCTAGAGCTGGCTGGCCATCTAAACTGAGTTATCGGGGTAGAAGGGCCTTAGTTAGGGAGGTGACCAAGAACCCGATGTCACTCTTGTCAGAGCTCCAGCATTGCTCTGTGAAGAGAGGAGAACCTTCCAGAAGGACAACCATCTCTGCAGCAATCCACCAATGAGGCCTGTATGGTAGAGTGGCCAGATGGAAGCCACTCCTTAGCACATGATAGCCCACCTGGAGTTTGTCAAAAGGCACCTGAAGGACTCTCAGACCATGAGAAACAAAATTCTCTGGTCTGATGAGACAAAGATTGAACTCTTTGGCGTGAATGCCAGGCGTCATGTTTGGAGGAAACCAGGCACCATTCATAACCACACCAATATTGGTAACAGCATCATGCTGTGGGGATGTTTTTCAGCGGCAGGAACTGGGAGACTAGTCAGGATAGAGGGAAAGATGAATGCAGCAATGTACAGAGACATCCTGAATGAAAACCTGCTCCAGAGCACTCTTGACCTCAGACTGGTGCGACGGTTCATCTTTCAGCACGACAACAACCCTAAGCACACAGCCAGGATATGAAAGGAGTGGCTTCAGGACAACTCTGTGAATGTCCTTGAGTGGCCCAGCCAGAGCCCAGACTTGAATCTAGTTGAACATCTCTGGAGAGATCTGAAAATGCGCTGTGCACCAACGCTTGCCATCCAACCTGATGGAGCTTGAGAGGTGCTGCAAAGAGGAATGGGCGAAACTGTCCAAAGATAGGTGTGCCAAGCTTGTGGCATCATATTCAAAAAGACTTTAGGCTGTAATTGCTTCCAAAGGTGCATCAGCAAAGTATTGAGAAAAGGCTGTGAATACTTATGTACATGTGATTTCTTAGTTTTTTATTTTTAATAAATTTGCAAACTTTTCTAAAAAACTTTTTTCACATTATCATTATGGGGTGGTGTTTGTAGAATTTTGAGAAAAAAAGGAATTTAATCCCTTTTGGAATAAGGCTGTAACATAAAGTATGGAAAAAGTGAAGCGCTGCGAGTACTTTCCGGATGCACTGTATGTTGCATAAGTTGATGTGCTTGTTGCATATAATACTTCAGTTTTCTTGTGCTAATCTGTATGAAGGGGGTTACACTCTGTAGGGATTCATTGTGCTGTGTAAGCTGTTTAGAATTGGAGGCAGAACAATTAACAACCTGAGATATGGTGATGATTGCTGATGATATGCTGATGATACGACCCTGTTGGCAAGCAGTGTAAAAGATCTGGAGACATTGATCAAAATAGTAAGAGCAGAAAGTATAAAATATTGTCTCTTTCTCAATGCTACTAAGACAAAGGTGATGGTAGTGAACCAAAATAAAGAGAATCCATCTGTCAAGGTAGGAAATGAATTAATTGAAGTCATCGACCAATTCAATTTCCTTGGCTCAATAATATCTAACCAAGGTGGTTGCTCGATTGAGATAAAACATAGAATCGCAATGGCAAAAACATCTATGTACTCAATGAATAAGATATGGAAGAACAGCAGTATTAACAGAACAACCAAAATCAGGCTAGTCTCCACCTTGATCTTCCCAATTGCAACATATGCCTGTGAGACCTGGACTGTCAATGCTGCAGATCGAAGGAGGATTGAAGCATTTGAAATGTGGTGTTGGAGAAAGCTTCTGTACATTCCTTGGACAGCCAAAAGAACCAATGAGAGCATCCCTCGTGAAATTGGTGGAGGGATCAATCTCTTCAATTTAATCTCAAAACAAAAATTTCAATATTTTGGACACATTGCCAGATGAGAAGGAGAAAATCAGGAGGAATTAATTATGTTTGGTATAGTTGAAGGGAAAAGGAGCAGAGGGAGACAAAAACTACAGTGGACAGATGGAATTGTATCACTCTCCAAGAAGTCTATCTCCACCTGTTACAACATGGTCCAAAACCGACACTACTGGAGAAACTTTATTATTGAGGTCACGAATGCTCAGACATGAGTAGAATGACGATGACGAAGCTGTTTCCCGTCCAGATTGCAGCTAGTTAGTAAACCTAATCTGGTCCACATCTGGTTGTGTTATTTGTCACACTGGCTAAAGTCCTGCCTCTCATTATGACATAAACCTATAATTTTCAATGCTATAAAATATTTCATGGTGCATATAGACTAAATATGGGAGAAGCTGAATCATATATTCAGTTGCACCTTTATCCCTGGCACCACAGTGACAGACAGATGTTTTTAACCACTTTTTGTTATTGAGCATTTTCACTTAATCACTATTTCGTCTCTTCATTTCACCTGTTAGAGTACTTCATCTGTAGGGACTGGTTAGTGCTGCCAGACTGGCATTTGCTGGCACACTCTGACTGATCATTTTCCAATGGTGATTTTGAAGGTGCAGTTTTTTCCTTCCAGTTTTTGGAGGGGGGAAAGATCTGTTAATCAGATTAGGAATGGTAAGTAGGCAAAGCAGGGGGAAAGACCAAACCCATTTTCCAAAGCTTCTCACCACTTTATCTTCCTCGCTGTCTGCTTCTGTGTTTATGGGTGTTGGTTTGAAATCCAATAATCAGATTAGATTAGCAAATGAACACAGAGCAAGAAGGGAACCAGCCACATACTAGTGGCCCTCTAGTAATAAATAAATAAGCCTGCTGCTAAACTTTGTCTGTGTTTTTTTGTTTGTCACATGCATGTGTTGAGGGAGTAAAAATTCAATTATGAGCACTGATGCATAGATTTTAAGAACAAAAATGGTATAGGGAAACATTAATTTACATTCAGCTTTAATATACAGCGGGGAAAATAAGTATTGAACACGCCAGCATTTTTCTCATTAAACATATTTCTGATGGAGCCATTGACCTGAGTTTTTCACTAGATATCAGTAACAACCCAAGTAATCCATATATACAAAGAAATCAAGGCAACTGTGTTCACAAAACAAGTTATATTTAATAAAGTGTAATGACACAGGGAATAAAGAGGTGCAAAAATGCATAGAAAGCCAAGAAAACCAGAAGAAACCAGCTGAAATCCATCAGAATTTAGGAAGCTATCCCATCCCCCATCACTGCAAATTAATTTCAGGTGGTTAAGTTGAGACTGATAGCCTTTAAAAAGGTCTGTGAATATCTGATTGTCATACCACAAAGAACTCATGATGGGTAAAAGCAAGGAGACCTAGACCTTCTAGACCAGGGGTGTCAGACTCAATCCATGGAGGGCCAAGACCCTGCATGTTTTGCTTCTACCCAGTGTCATCAGCAGGTGTTTTCACTGATCAGCAATCAGTGGGAAGAAATTCAGTGAAATCACCTGCTGAAGACACTGGGTGGAGGTAAAACCTGCAGGGTCTTGGCCCTCCATGGAATGAGTTTGACACCTGTGTTCTAGACCTTCTCAACATTATTGTTGCAAAATATAATGATGACATTGGTTACAGGTGCATTTCTAAACTGATGAATGTTCCAGTGAGCACTGTTGGAGCCATCATTCGGAAGTGGAAAGAACATCATTTTACCATAAACCAGCCATGACCAAGAGCTCCTCATAAGATTTCAGACAGAGAATTCAAAAGAATTATCAGAAGAGTTATCCAAGAGCCAAAGACCACTCGTGGAGAGTTCCAAAAAGACCTGGAGTTAGCAGGTACTGCTGTTTAAAAAAAACAAAAAAACAATTAGTAATGCACTCAACTGACATGGGCTCCATGTCCGCTCACCTCGAGACTCCATTGCTGAAGAAAAAGCATGTTGAAGCTCGTTTAAAGTTTGCTGCACAACATTTGGGCAAGCCAGTAAAATACTGGGAGAATATAGTCTGGTCAGAGAAGACCAAAATTGAACTTTTTGGATACCACAACACACAGCATATTTGGAGGAGAAATGGCACTGCACATAGTGCCATCATGGTGTGGGGGTGTTTTTCAGCACATGCTATAGGCAGACTTCATATAATTGAAGGAAGGATGAATGGATAAATGTACAGAGACATCCTTGATAAGAACCTGTTGTGCCAAGAAGCTGAAGATGAAACAAAGGTGGACATTTCAGCAAGACAGTGATCCCAGATATACAGCCAAGGACACTCTCAACTGGTTCCAGAGAAGGACAGTAAAGCTCAGTCACCTGACTTTTCCAATTGAAAATCTATGGAACAAATATTATTATTAGTAGGGCCCAAGCCATTGACAACATCAGTGGGCGAAAGCCCTATCCTAATTGTTAATTTTTTTTTTTCTTCTTCTCCATCTAAGATCTCATTTTTGGGGTAGTGAACATGCATGAAAACTCACCATTTTTAGCAGGGACCTCAAGACTGGCAAAAAATTTAATATTTTGGAGGAAATATGAATAACCCCACAAAAATGGCTCTACAGCGCCACCTAACATATGAAGTCAATGGGGAGTGGCACCTCCTTACTTTTAGATTTTAGATTTTTAGATTTAGTATACTTTATTGATCCCCAGAGGGGAAATTGAGGGTCATCCACCACCTGGATGGATGAAGCAGCCACGATACGGCGCTATCCCTTAACCATTCACACACACATTCACACCTAGGGCCACTTTAGAGTCTCCAATTAACCTAACCTGCATGTTTTTGGCATGTGGGAAGAAACCGGAGAAATCCCGGGGTAAACCCACGCATACACGGGGAGAACATGCAAACTCCACACAGATCACTGTTGGTCGGGGGCTGGAATCGAACCCACGATCCCACGATCCCCACGATCCCCCGGCCAAGGGTAAACTGTGCTGCCGCAGTGCTAACCACTGCGCCACCGTGCAGCCCGTTTTACGTAGAAAGATGAAAATTGGGTGAGATGTTTGTCATCTCAAGACATGCAAAAAGCTCCATCGAAGTGATGATCTACACTCAACAGGAAGTCGGCCATTTTGGCAGAAGTGGCAGTGACCAAATTTCCACCTTACGCATTTGATCGAATTCGTCCTAGGGTTTTTGTCCAATTGAGCTCATTTGTGGTGACAATCATCTATACCCATGTGCCATTAAAAGTTATTGAAAACTTTTCCAAAAGCTCGATGGTTTGGCCGTAGGTGTGTGGCAAAGTTTGATACCTCGCCATGATCATTCTATGACCATTCTGACGGCAATAACTCTGGTATGCATTGTCGGATTGCAACCAAATTCAATATTATCAGTGCAATTCCAAACAGTTCTGTAGAACAATATTCATAGAAATCTACAGCGCCGCCTATAGGAGGCAGAAAGGTTTGCATCAGAAAGTTTGCATCATGTTGTTTTTTTAATACCTTGGAAATGGAATGTGGGATTGGCACCAAGACAGGTATGTTGTATATGGGTATGCCTCCGAACAGTTACAGCTATGAATATTCATGAGTAGCAATAGCGCCCTCTCTTGGAGACATGAAGGTTACACCAAAGGTTTTCTTCAATATCTCTGAAATAAATAAGTCTGATTGGTAACATTTATGGTGACAATCATCTATACCCATGTGCCATCAAAAGCTGTTCAAAACTATTCCAAATGGCCGACGGTTTTGCAGAAGGGTGTGGCCATGTTTACAGTGTCACCATCACCCTTCCAATGGCTTTTACTCTAGCATACATTGACTGATTTCAACCAAATTTTGCGTGGTGAATAGGTAGCCAATACTGATAATTTCTATAATAAAGACTGACACATAGCGACAGCGCCCCCTACCGCCAATGGTCAGGAAGTTGGCATAACTCACATGCTATACTCACGAGCCACTTGCCAGAATGACGTGCAATTTTCTGAGGTTTATTAGACCACCTGGTTGATCATAACTGCACATCACCTTTAGCATGGCATCACTGCTCTTACCATGAACACACCCTCCTTGCCATTCAATCTGTGATCTTGTTGGGATGGTTGGGAACGACCTGAGGTCATGAAATCTGGGACATAGGTTGAGGTGACTGTCCTATGTAGTCCTATATGGGTGGGCAACACATAACTGACAGGGAAGTGTTGCCATGGCGACATGGCGAAGGTTGACTCCTCACCATGGAACATCGGTAAGTTCTAAGTTGGACATACTTTGTCTGATTTTCACCAAATTTCCCTACGATGGATATTCGTCCCACCCAACAGGCGCCTACATAAAAATGATTGACAAAAGTTATAGCACCACCTACTGCTCACAGGAAGTACTGCGCCAAATGGTTTACTTTATTATTCACGCAGCGCTTGCCGCGACGACGGGAAATTTTCCGTGCCAGCTAGGTACATCGGGTGCCGGGGTCCACTCCGCGGGTGCGCGGGGGATGAGAGCCCGCTTACAGCTGCTTGCAACTTTAATTTTTATTCTTATTATTTAATATTAATACTAAATGAATTTCACCAAGTGTTTTCAGTGCTTACAGTATTCTCTGTCATTCCATCATGCTATTCACGCTATTAAAGCAAGAAATTTGTGTGTGCGTCTGTCACATTTATAGGACATCATAGGACGGCCTATGATCTCTGCCTGATTATCATAGGACGTCCTATGAAATCAGGCATTATTGGACTCACGATGCCGTCATAAAGATATGTCTATATGACGGCACATAGACAAATGTGTCTTTATGATGTCATATAGACCATCATTCACAATGCCTAGAATAATGTGTCTTTATGATGTCATATGGCTCAAAATTGGCAAGGTGAATAAGTCACAGAGCCAGTCTTTACAGCGCATTTGTGTTTTCTGCACAGCAGATTTCTGCAGCCATGGCCAATTCTACGTTGCCACGAGCAGAGTTGCCAGATCAAGCAGTCTTCGTATTGTTGCTCATGATGAAGAAGCTAAGCCAAAGCGTCGCTTTCTCAGCAATGCCGTTTTTAAAGATGATGCCTAGACTAATGTGTCTTTATGATGTCATATGGCTCAAAATTGGCAAGGTGAATAAGTCACAGGGCCAGTCTTTACAGCGCGTTCGTTTTTTTCTGCACAACAGATTTCTGCAGCCATAGTCAGTTCTACATTGCCGCGAGCAGAGTTGCCAGATCAAGCAGTCTTCGTAGTGTTGCTCAAGATGAAGAAACTAAGCAAAAGTGTCGCTTTCTCAGCAATGTCGTTTTTAGAGGTGCTGACACAGTAAAAATGTGTAACCTTGAAGAATGCCAGTCTACACTACAAATGTGTAAAATGCCAAGCAAAGTGCTGATTTTCTCCGGGTGCTCCGGTTTCTTGGTTTCTACGGGCATGCACGGGCCTTCCTGAACAGGGTCTTTTTGCTAAGATCTATTTTCATGATTCTTCCCATTAACTGGAATTACGACGCATCTATCCCTCAACCAGTGGTCTGAACAAAGAAGAAGAAGACCCACCAGATGGAGAGCAATAGAATGAGGAGAACTGCTGCACGTCAGAAAAGATAACGTGAACATGAAACACCTTAGGTTCGAGCAGTACGCCGCAAGCATGACTGTGAACAACACAGCTGTCTGAGACAGGAGGAGACCCTTCAGCAATGGGCATGCAGAAATACTTGCTTATACTTGGTTTCTATGGGCATGGAAGGGTATGCATGGGTATGTACTAGTATTTAAATAAAATTATTTCATTTGTTATTTGGAGGTGATCTTGGGGTGTGTCCCAGGATCTCAAGACAGCTCAATAGATCAGCCAGGAAGTTAAAGCTTGGGCGCAAATGAGTCTTCCAAACGGACAATGACCCTAAGCATACTACCAAATTAGTTACAAAGTGGCTTCAGGACAACAAAGTCAATGTTTTGGAGTGGCCATCACAAAGCCCTGATCTCATTCCCATAGAAAATTTGTGGGCAGAGCTGAAAAGACGTGTGAGAGCAAGGTGGCCTACAAACCCAACTCAGTTCCATCAGGAGGAATGGACCAAAATTCCAGCCAACTATTGTGAAAAGCTTGTGGAAGGATACCCAAAACATCTTTAAAGCCCTCCATCACCAGGCCCCTTCCTATCTCACTGACCTGTTGCACCCCCCACCCCCAGCTGCTTCCGTTCCTCTGATGCAAACCTCCTCTCTCTACCACACAGAACCAAGCACAGAACCTGGGGGGACAAAGCCTTTTCCATCGCGGCCCCCCTTCCCTCTGGAACTCTTTCCTCCAACAGATCCATGACTGCTTCAACTACTTCAAATCATTACTCCAAACTCACCTGATCAAACTGGCTTTTGAAGAATTTTTATTTTACGTTCCAATTGGACTCTCTCCTCTCAGGTCTTCTTAGATTTTGAACCTGTATAACTAATAATATGCCCCCTAATAAAAGCTTTGAAAGCCTCCCACTTTATACATGCCGTTGTTTGTGTAGTATTGATATCAAAGAACTCATCTATGTTTTTCTATGTACTTAACACATTCCTCATCCTGAAGCCATTTATGTTGAAAATGCCGCCTAACTGGGCTCTTTGTCAATTTCTTATCTACATATACTAGACAGCAGGGTGCATGATCAGAGATCACAATGTTATCATAGAAACAGTTTTGAATCTTGGACCTTAATTCTGTAGAGATCAAAAAGTAGTCTATACGTGAGAATGTCTTATAGGTATTAGAATAACAAGAATAGGCTTTTTGACTTGTGGTTTCATTTCTCTCCATATATCTAGCAATCTCAATTCTTTCATAAAATGATTAATGGTCATCCTACATCCATTGTGCGTACAGTACAGTCCTGTTGATCTATCTATACTGGGATTCAATGTACAATTAAAATCCCCTGCTATTATACAGTATGTTGCCCTGTAAGTGATGATAAAGTGAGGAATAAATTAACAAAGAAGTTTTGATCATCAATATTGGGGCCGTTTAAGTTCACCAGATTTATATTTTCTAATAACAAAGATCCTTGGATAATTAGATATCTTCCAAATTTGTCTCTAATTACATTTTTCGTTTGAAATGGGACTGTTTTATGTATGAGAATCGTAACTCCCCTAGCTCGGGATGAAAATGATGAAGTGAACACGTTACCTTGCCATCTTCTCCTAATTCTTTTTACATCCTCCTCTAATAGATGAGTTTCTTGTAAAAATACAATTTTTGAATCCATGTCTTTTATTTTATTCGTGACTTGTTTAAGTTTTTTTTAGATTTTGTAGACCTCTGCAATTCCATGAAATTAAATTAAGATTAACGCTTTGATCTATGATCAATAAGGAGTTTGAGATTACCTTGCAATATGAACATACTCTTACAGAGAAGCAAAAACATGGATGATGGAACATTCATCCTACAAACTAAACAAAAACAGATTCCCTTTCCCCACATTTGTGGTAATCCCCCCAAAATCAAAAAAATTCCGTCTCCCGTTATAGCTAGTGACTGTTCCACACCTGCGAGGATCAGTCAAACCACTCTCTCTTTCTCCTCTCAATCACCCTGACTCTACTACTATTCTTATGATATTAACTCTCTTCTGTAGTTTTTTCAACATAACTTCAAAGTTTTATAGCAATGTTGTACATCATAACTTTTTTTTTTTTATTAGTCTGTATTTTGTAGACATGTTTATGTTTCAGATCAATCAGATGTCTGTACATATGCTTAAATGTTCTACCTTTGTCATGTTCATGCTTAGCTCCCGCCAGTCTCCTTTTGGATCTGCTTGATGACCTCCTGCGCCTCTTGAGGGGTCTTGAAGGTGTGGGTTCTCCCCTTATATGTGACCAGCAGTCTTGCCGGATGAATTACTCCGTGACGAATCCCTAGGTTGCGCAGCTCTTTACGGGCGGGGTCGAACTGCCTCCTTAATTGTATTCCTGCAGCCAAATCCGGATAGAACCGCACCTGTTGGTCCTGGTATTTAATTTCCCCTTTAGCTCACTCCGCATTGGTGACTGTCATCTTAGTCTCTGTAGTTGAGAAACTTCATAATCGGCGTCCTCGGTGGTGTCTTATTATCTCTCGGTGAGCAGATTCGGTGAGCTCTCTCTAAAACGACCGATGACTGCAGGTCCGCGTTGTTCAGCGCTTCTGGAATCCACTTTTCCAAAAAGGAACATGGGTCCCATCCCTCCGCTCCCTCCGGGAGGCCCACCAGCCTCAAATTATTCCGTCGCGAGTGGGATTCCAAGTCTAGGACATTATCTTCCAGACGTTTGCATTTTAATTCCAGTGTTTGCAGATTAGTTTGGAGGCTGGTGACGTCATCTTCAGCGCTTGAAATTCGGAGCTCCACCTGCGACACTCGCTCCATGCAGTCATTTATTTCTTTTCTCATTCCTTTTATCACTGTTATAATCCCGTCAAATTTAGACGAAAACTCTGTTCTCATGGAGTTGATGGCAAAGAGCACTGCGTTTGTCCCCTCTTCAGCAGTTCCCGCTCCGCCGCTGGCTCCTTCCTCCGCCATCGCCTCTGGAATTTTCTCTGTTTCGCCTCAAGCGTGGAAGTCTGTTAGCTTGGGTTGTTTTGTCGAGTTACCTTTTCCTCCACCTAATTTTTCAGCCTTAGTCTTTACCATATCCGCGGCAAAACGCTGGGATGGGTTTTTGTTCCAATTAAGAGAGTTTTAGTAATTTTTTTTTTTTAATTTTCAAGAGCAGAGCAGTGCGAAACACATCTTCCTACGTGGCCGCCATAACCGGAAGTCCATCAAACTGGCTTTTAATCTGTAATTTTAATCCTTATTTATTTTTTTTTTAATGTAAAGTGTCTTTGAGTGTCTTGGAAAGCACTATACAAATAAAATGTATTATTGTTATTATCTGACGCAAGTCATGCAGTTTAAAGGTAATGCCACCAAATCATTATCATCACCATGAATTTAAGAAATCTCTGTGTGTCTGTCTATCATGATCATAGGACATCATCGGACAACCTATGATGTTTGCCTGATATCCTATGAAAATTCTATGATCTCAGGCATCATAGGACTCGTGATGCCGTCATAAAGATATGATGTCTATATGACGTCAGAAAGCCATATAGACAGGTGACGTCATGTAGAGTCTATATGACGTCATATAGACATATACACAGGTGTCTTTGTCTACATGACGTCATATAGACATATGGACAGGTGTCTTTGACTATGTGATCAACGGCAGGCATCACTCACGATGATCCTATGATCTCAGACAGCATAGGACTCGCGATGCTGTCATATAGATGTGATGTGTACATGACGTCATAGAGACATATAGACAGGTGTCTGACTATGTGATCAACAGCAGGCATCACTCACGATCATAGGACTTGCTATGACCTATGATGTTCCAATGATCTATAGATAGGATGGCTATATAGGGCGGTGCAGTGGTTAGCACTGTGGCAACACAGCAACTCACCCTTGGCCATGGGATCCCTGGTTTGATCCCAGCCCCTGACCAACAGTGATCTGTGTGGAGTTTGCATGTTCTCCCTGTGTCTGCGTGGGTTTACTCCAGGAGTTCTCCGGTTTCCTCCCACGGGCCAAAAACATGCAGGTTAGGTTAATTGGAGACTCTAAAAGTGGCCCTAGGTGTGAATGTGTGTGTGTGTGAATGGTAAATGGAACCATGGCTGCTTCATCCATCCAGGTGGATGTCCTCAATTTCCCCTTCTGGGGATCAATAAAGTATACAAAATCAAAAAAAAAATAAATGACATCATATAGACATGTGTCTTTGACTATGTGATCAACGGCAGACATCACTCACGATCATAGCACTTGCTATGACCTATGATGATCCTATGATCTCAGGCATTCAGAGGACGGCCTGTGATGTCCACATGATGTCCTATGATGGCCCTATGAACTCAGGCATCGTAGGACTCGCGATGCCGTCATATCACACTATAAATTCAAGAAATCTCTGTCACGACCATAGGACATCATAGGATGGCCTATGATGTGCCTATGATTTCCCTATGATGTCTGCATCATAGCAGAGCCTATGATGTCCCTATCATGTCAGCATCATAGGACATCAAGCCTGCCTTCATGTCTTTAGGATGTCATAGACAGTGAACATCAGGACTTGCGATGCCGTCATATAGACAAAAGCACCATGCCGTCATATACACAATAGGACACAGCACTTCAAACCACACCCATTCGAAGCAGTAAATCTGGAAATCTTAAAAAAGTTCATATGAACATCAGGACTCGCAATGCCGTCATATATCCCCTCTGGGGATCAATAAAGTATACTAAATCTAAAAATCTAAAAAATAAAATGTAGACAAAAGGACCATCCCGTCATATACACAATCGGACACAGCACACCCATTCGAAGCAGTAAATCTGGAAATCTTAAAAAATATCACTCGATAAATTCAAGTAATCTCTTTCAGTTGGTGTGTAAATCTGGAAATCTTACATCCATTCGAAGCAGTACATCATCGCTATGCCATCATCAAAGATCATAGGACCTAGGATGTCTTCAAAGACCAAATGCAACATGACTCATGATCATAGCACTCACTATGACATCATCACAGCTCATAGGACTCACTAAGACACCATCAAAAGATCAAAGGCAGGCATCACTGAATGAGTGCTGATGTGCTTGCTTAGACCCTGACTTACACCTGCTTTCTATGGGTATGCAGAAATACTTGCTTATACTTGGTTTCTATGGGTATGCACGGGTATGTACTAGTTTTATTAAATATAACTTGTTTTGTGAACACAGTTGCCTTGATTTCTTTGTATGTGTGGATTACTTCGGTTGTTACTGATATCTAGTGAAAATCTTTGGTCAATGGCTCCATCAGAAATATGTTTAACGAGAAAAATGTTGATGTGTTCAGTACTTACTTTCCTCGCTTGTAACTCTTCTGATAATTTTCTTAACTCTTCTGTCAGAAATCTTGCGAGGTGCTCCCGGTTGTGGCCAGTTTATGGTAAAATGATGTTCTTACCACTTCCGAATGATGGCTCCAACATTGCTCACTGGAACATTCAGCAGTTTAGAAATTCATCTGTAACCAATGCGAACATTATGTTTTGCAACAATAAGGTTTTGAAGGTCTAGAGAGAGCTCTTTGCTTCTACCCATCATGAGTTCTTTGTGGTGTGACAATCAGATATTCACAGACCTTTTTAAAGGTTATCAGTCAGGACTTAACTAGACCAGAATGGTGGCCTAGAGGTAGAGCATCCGACCCACAACCGGGAGGATGGGGTTCAAGTCCCGGCCGTGTCATGCCAAAAACCATATAAAAATGGAACTTCTTGCCGTCCAGCTTGGTACTCAGCAAAAATGGAACGGAGGAGGGAAATGTTGGTTACCCAGCCACAGGGGGTGCACAAGCCAGTGTACTCCCTGTGCCGGTCCCAAGCCCAAATAAAAATGGGCAGGGTTGTGTCAGGAAGGGCATCCGGCGTAATACTTAGCTCCAGCCTATGGATATTGTAGATATATCGATGTCTGCCGCAGTGACCCCACCAGAATGTGGGAATAAAGCTAGAAGAAGAAGAAGAAGAAGTCAGGACTTAACCAGCTGAAATTAATTTGCACTTATAGGAGATGGAAGGAGACCCCGGGGCAGACCAGGACACGCTGGAGAGACTATCCTGGTATCCTCTCTGAAGAGCTGGAGCAGGTGGCTGGGGAGAGGGAAGTCTGGGCTTCGCTGCTTGAACTGCTGCCTCCGCAACCTGGACCCCGGAAAAGTGGTAGAAAATATATGGATGGGATAGGCTCCAGCCCCCCCACGACCCGAAAAAGATTAAGCGGAAGAAGATGGATGGATGGATGAGGGGGGATGGGATGGCTTCCTAAATTCTGATGGATTTCAGCTGTTTTTTGGGGTTTCTATGACTTTTTGCACCCCTTTTTCTTAATGTGTTCAACACCAATACTTATTCCCTGTGTCATTCCACTTTATTAGATATAACTTGTTTTGTGAGCACAGTTGCCTTGATTTCTTTGTATGTATGGATTACTTGGGTTGTTACTGATATCTGGTGAAAAACTCAGGTCAAGGGCTCCATCAGAAATATGTTTAATGACAAAAATGTTGACATGTTCAATACTTATTTTCCCCAGTGTGTGCCTGGAAAAGGCTCAAATAAAGTTAAGCAACACTAATATTAAACAGGTAACTTGCTGGTCTTCGTACAGGTGGGCTTACTTGAGTTTTGTGGATGTTTTCCCACATTGATTTCTTGTTAAATACAAACATGTCTTAGTACCCACATGAAATACTTTGCCGGCTTTCTACACACATTTGTCCATTTTTATATTTGTGTGTTGTTTTTAAACCAGTAAACCTGCATACAATATGTGTCACTATGTGCATCCCCAGTAACCCACCTAGAAAGGTTTGCATGTTACATACTTTTTGTATGAATTTTTTTTTTGCATGCAACTTGCATATATCATTTTGTTTAGGTGTGCAGAGTTTTGAGTGTGTGTGTGTGTGTGGTTTTTTTCTTCTAGTTTCTGTCGTAGCCAAGTGAACAAGTGTTAACAAGCTCTGTTTCGACTGCATTTATTTAATCCATGTGCTGGTGGACTATACAGCTGCCTGTATGGGGGGAAAAAACAGCCCTGTGTTGCAGACTTGACTAATATAAAGGGGTTTTTAAGTAAGCTTGACTGCTGCTGTTCCTATTGATAAATAGACTTAAAGTGGATTTTTATCCTCTTCTCAAAATCAACACTTGTCTTTTTTTTTTTTTTTTTAAACCAAATATGAATCATGGGGATCACTTCATCGCCAGTACTTCTGGAAGTTTCCTAAATCATTATCGGAACTTTCACAAATCACTGACAGTATACTAGTATGTCATGGGATCATAGGAAAAATTTTCATAAGATCAGCCATCTCAAAGTCCAATATTTGCATAGTTGATGTTGTGTGTGAGTTAAAGAAAGGCTGTTTCTGCTGATAGTGTTGCTGCCAGGCTTGCACTACCAGTACTGCTACCCACGGCGATAAAGACAGAGTTGCTGGGAGCTGACAGACTAGTGGCTACTGGTGAGGCTGCAGTGAGAAGCCAGCACAAGCAGCTAAAGCAGCCAGAGTGCCTGGCAGCAGCAGAACAACAAGAGCCAGAACAATAAAAACAGAGTCGCTGGGGGCTGACAGATAGTTCCAACTGGTAGCTTTTTTACATCCAGGTGTCTTCCGAAGCCAAATGCAATAGAGTTAGTCACCATGATGCAGTGAGTTTCACAGTAGATTGCTGTGCTTGTTTGACAGTGTTGCCAGACCAGTGGCTAGGGACTGCTTGTGTGTGAAACAATGTGGGCACAAAATTGCCATCAAACAAGAAGAAAGAAACTTGCCAGCAGGACCAAAAGTTCTACATTCAGATAAGTGTGGTTTTCTGTTGGTCTTATTGCACCTGGATCAGTTTTCCTCAGGTTTTATTGAGCACCCCCACCCCAAGATTTGAATCTTTATTCAAAGGCTGGATCACAGTGGGGTCAAAACAGCTTCTTTGTTGGTTGTTTAGCTCACAGAATCTTGTTCCTGAGGAAACCCCCAACAACAAAATTATTTCAATGATATTAAACTTAACTCACTCCATTTCTTATTTGCAGTATGATTAAGACATTTGTCTTGGGCTATTTCACTGTTTTTGATATTTTCATTACTGTATTTCAGTACATTCCACTGTACTATTTTCATATTTTTATACAGTGGGGAAAATAAGTATTGAACATCCATCCATCCATCCATCTTCTTCCGCTTAATCCTTTTCGGGTCGCCGGGGGGGCTGGAGCCCATCCCAGCATCCCTGGACGAGAGGCAGGGCACACCCTGGACAGACCGCCAGTCCATCGCAGGGCCAACACAGAGAGACAGATAACCATTCACTCTCACAGTCATACCTAAGGACAATTTAAAATCCCCAGTTTTGATGGCAATTAACCTAACTTGCATGTTTTTGGCATGTGGGAGGAAACCGGAGAAATCCCGGAGTTAAACCCACACAGACACGGGGAGAACATGCAAACTCCACACAGATCACTGTTGGTCGGGGGCTGGGATCGAACCCAGGATCCCCCGGCTAAGGTTGAGTTGCTATGCTGCCGCAGTACTAACCACTCCGCCACTGCGCTGCCCCAGTATTGAACATGTCAACATTTTTGTCATTAAACATATTTCTGGTGGAGCCACTGACCTGAGATTTTCACCAGATATCAGTAACAACCCAAGTAATCCATTCATACATACAAAGAAATCAAGGCAACTGTGTTCAAAAAACAAGTTATATTTAATAAAGTGGAATGACACAGGGAATAAGTATTGAACACATGAAGAAAAAGAGGTGCAAAAAGGCAGAGAAAAACAAGAAACCAAGTGAAATCCATCAGAATTTAGGAGGCCATCCCATCCCCCATTAGTGCAAATGAATTTCAGTTTAGTTAGTTTTGGTTTATTTGTCAGAGACAATGTACAGAAAAAACATTAAACACAGGGGAAAGATGCTCTGTACCAGATTATAGCATTCTCACTCATTTCCATCTGTAGTCCCTGGGGCAGGCAGGGACTGGTTAAGTCAACTGGTTAAGTCCTGACTGATAGCCTTTAAAAAGGTGTGTGAATATCAGATTGTCACACCACAAAGAACTCATGACGGGTAGAATCAAATAGCTCTCTCTAGACCTTCGCAACCTTATTGTTGCAAAACATAATGATGGCATTGGTTACAAGCGCATTTCTAAACTGCTGAATGTTCCAGTGAGCACTGTTGGAGCCATCATTCGGAAATGGAAAGAACATCATTTTACCATAAACCAGCCATGACCAAAAGCTCCTGGCAAGATTTCTGACAGAGGAGTCAAAAGAATTACCAGAAGAGTTATCCAGGAGCCAAAGACCTGGAGTTAGTAGGTACTGCTGTTTCACAGAAAACAATAAGTAATTCACTCAGCTGACATGGGCTCTATGCCTGCTCACCTCACAAGACTCCATTACGGAAGAAAAAGCATGTTGAAGCTCGTTTAATATACTGTAGTCTGGTCAGATGAGACCAAAATTGAACTTTTTGGATGCCACAACACACAGTATGTTTGGAGGAGAAATGGCACTGCACATCAGCCCCAAAACACCATGCCAACAGTGAAGTTTGGAGGTGGAAGCATCATGGTGTGGGGGTGTTTTTCAGCACATGGTACAGGCAGACTTCATATAATTGAAGAAAAGATGAATAGACAAATGTACAGAGACATCCTTGATAAGAATCTGCTGCTATCTGCCAAGATGCTGAAGATTAAACTAGGACAGACATTTCAACAAGTCAATGATCCCAAACACACAGCCAAGGAAACTCTCAATTGGCTCCAGAGAAGGACAGTAAAGCTGCTAGAATGGCCCAGTCAGTCACCTGACCTGAATCCAATTGAAAATCTATGGAACAAACTGATGATCAGAGTTCATAGAAGACACCCACGGAACCTTCAAGTTTTGAAGACAGTTTGTGTGGAAGAATGGGCTAAAATCACTCCTGAGCAATGCCTGCGCCTCGTTTGCCTATACAGGAGGCATCTGGAAGCTGTCATTACCAACAAAGGCTTTTATACTAAATATTAAATGAATTTCATTAAGCGTGTTCAATACTTATTCCCTGTGTTATTCCACTTTATTAAATATAACTTGTTTTGTGAACACAGTTGCTTTGATTTCTTTGTATGTATGAATTACTTGGGTTGTGACTGATACCTGGTGAAAATTTCAGGTTAATGGCTCCATCAGAAATGTCTTTAATGAGAAAAATATTGACGTGTTCAATACTTATTTTCCCTGTTGTATACTAAGGCCCGATTTTGTGTATGAGTGCGGTTTTTACCCACTGCAGCACATCCAAAAAGTCACTCATATTGCTGTTTGTGACGGTACTAATACTAAATAGATTTTGATTCTTTATATTTTAACATTTTTTAACCAATGGTTTCATGAGTGTACTTGCTTTGTCACTGATTTATTAGAGGTAGGAATTGCAAGGGACCTCACAATACGATACCTATTGCAGTATTGTCACAGTGCAGTATTATTATGATACGACGCTTCCTTAAGTATTGTGATACCATATGCCCCCCCCCTCCCATTCAACGTGAAATTGGTCAACAACGTACAACTGTCAATATCTGTTTCATATTAGTTTGAATTCTTTTCAACACACGTGGCCACATTTGTTCTGGTGGCTGCAGGCCCTCAGTCCTCTGTGGGATGGTGTGCCATTGGGGGTCCTTTATGCTGTGCTCTGGGATTTCTGGGCTTTGGGCTTCACTTCTTGTTGTAGTTTCAGGATGACTGTGGTAGCAGGACTGGGTCATTTGCCTGGGCTCCAGCGTCTCATGTTCCAGGGGGTTTCATTTTCTGTGGTGACACAGGTATCTGCACATAGGGAGGGTGGTGGACTGTGTTGTCTTCTTGACTCACTCTGAGTAAGGTGAGCTGAGGTGGCTGAATTTTTACTGGGAGCTGTTTTGGCTTGACTGTCACTGGGGACAGCACTACTAGGGCTGGAGTGTTTTGGCATGGCTGTCATCTGCTGATACTGCTGTTGCTTCACGGTGCTGAGAGGAGTGTGCCAGGCCGCATGTGGTACTGCTCCCCAAGTGTTTTTTTTCTTGCAGTGCTTCTTGTGGATTAAGTATGCCATGGCAAGGTCTTTGGTTTCGTCTTTGTCATGAAATCCAAAAACAGGCCCAGCATTTCAGTTAATGTTTCGGCGTATTCAGCAGTTCTTCCTTCAGAGTTGTTCTCCAACCGCTTCCTAATTTGTACACGTGGCTGCAAATCTCATGAAACAAGCAGTGACTTCACCTGCTAGTACATGCTTACTTTGCACTATGTTGTGGACTGAAAACTTAAGTGGTTAATTAATACCCAAGAGTTTGCAACATTTACACATGTATATAATTAGTTAAAGATGGTATGTTTATAAATCATAATCAAATATCAAAATACTAGGGGTGGGGCAATTCAGTTGGGATCGCGATACTTGGGTCACGATACAATCCTATCACGATTCAGGGATAATCACAATATCACGATAATCGAGTATCACGATCCCATATATTTCAAATTTTTTCACCTTATTCAACCTCAAGTCATGTCCCAAAGTAAAACTGTTGACATCTCTTTCATATAATAAAGTATTCTCGGGGCTTCATCTTCCATGGAGACATGTCTCTGCCTCTCCCACTCCAGATACGTTTAGCTGACTCTGTGGACTCTTTTTTTTAAAAAGCAGCTGAAAACTTTTTTGTTTAATGAGAATTTCCATTGAGTTTCAACTGCTTTTTAATAGTAAATCTGATATTTTAAATTTTAGATACACTACCGTTCAAAAGTTTGGGGTCACTTAGAAATTTCCTTATTTTTGAAAGAAAAGCACTTTTTTTCAATGAAGATAACTTTGAACTAATCAGAAATACACTCTATACATCGCTAATGTGGTAAATGACTATTCTAGCTGCAAATGTCTGGTTTTTGGTGCAATATCTACATAGGTGTATAGAGGCCCATTTCCAGCAACTATCACTCCAGTGTTCTAATGGTACAATGTGTTTGCTCATTGAGTCAGAAGGCTAATGGATGATTAGAAAACCCTTGTGCAATTATGTTAGGTCTGCAATGCAGTAATTGCTGCAAATGGAGGATTCTTTGACGAAAGCAAAGTTTGAAGGATAAAATTATTATTTCAAATACAAATCATTATTTCTAACCTTGTCAATGTCTTGACTATATTTTCTATTCATTTTACAACTCATGGTGGTAAATAAGTGTGACTTTTCATGGAAAACACAAAATAATTGTCTGGGTGACCCCAAACTTTTGAACGGTAGTGTAAATTATTTTAATCTTGTGTTTTAATTTGTTTTTGCATTTCTAAAATTATTTTTTATGTATCAACTTCCTTTTATTCCATTTTATTGTGCAGCGCTTTGTGACACCCTATGAAAGCCTCTGTGTGTGTGTGTGTGTGTGTGTGTGTGTGTGTGTGTGTGTGTGTGTTTTAACATATTTAGACATATGGATATTTAATATCAATTTTAACAATACTGGGAGATTCAAGTAATATAATTAAACAATTAAAATTGAAGTAAAGACTTTAAAAATTTCTGTAAAATATAAATCTAAAAACATGCAATTTCTGGTGAGGAATAAATTAGGACACCCCCACATTTATTCCCACTTAAAATGGCTAAAATCACATCAGGTGCACTTGATTAGAACATCATTACTAAGCATTTTGAAGGAGGTTTGTCCTATTTAAACCTCAGACATTTAGTTTGGTGTGCTCCTGACTGTTGAAGTGAGAGGGAGCACCATGGTGAGATCGAAAGAGCTGTCTGAGGCCTTCAGAAAGAAGATTGTAGCAGCTTTTGAGACTGGTAAGGGATTTAAAAAGACCTCAAAAGAATTTGGAATCAGCCATTCCACTGTTCGGAAAATAGTCTACAAATGGAGGACATTCAAAACAACTGCCAACATGCCCAGGTCTGGCCGTCCAAGCAAGTTCAGCCCAAGAGCAGACCGCAAGATGCTAAAAGAAGTCTCCAAAAACCCTAAAATGTCATCACAGGACCTACAGTAGGCTCTTGCTACTGTTGATGTGAAAGTGCATGCCTCTACAATGAGAAAGAGACTGCAAGAGTTTAACTTGCATGGGAGGCGTGCAAGGAGGAACCCTTAAGAGAAGCATGAAGGCCAGACTGAAGTTTGCCAGAGAGAACGTAGACAAAGACCAGGACTTCTGGAAGAATGTTCTTTGGACAGACGAGTCTAAAATTGAATTATTTGGACACCAGATTAGAGGACGTGTTTGGCATAGACCAAATACAGCATTCCAGGAAAAGAACGTCATTCCAACTGTGAAGCATGGAGGTGGAAGTGTCATGGTTTGAGGATGCTTTGCTGCAGCAGGACCTGGCCAGCTCACCATCATAGAATCCACCATGAGTTCTACCGTGTATCTGTAAAAAAAAATTACATCTGAAGCGAAACTGGACACTGCGTCTCACTGAAGTTATTTCAGCCAAAGAGGGTAACACTAGCTATTAGGCGGTAGGGTGTCCTAACTTTTTCCTCAGTTAGAATACACATTTTTGTTGATATCTTTTGTTTAATGAGTAAAACAAGGTTAATTTTTGTTACTTACCTTGCAATTAAATCACCTTCTTTTCCAGAGATAAATAAAAACAAGATTAGACATCAATATGAAAACATTTCTTAATAAAGAACTGAATATTTCATGGGGTGTCCTAATTTTTTTTCGCATGACTCTGAAAAGCGCTTAATAAATAAACTTTACTTACTTGGCGATCAGAGAAAAAGCTCTATGCCTTTTTCTCTTTAGCTTAGTCGTTGCTAATGCTGCTCCAAGACGTGTGTGGCCCGCCGTGTTCTGAGTGTTTTTTCTTTTTTTTGTACAGTGCTTCTTGCAGGTTGTGTGTCATGTCAAGGTCTTTCCTTTCATCTTTGTTATAAAATCCAAAAAAGGCCCGACATTTGAGCTAACTTTGAGTTAACTGCTTCCGAACTTTCAAAGCTGGCTGCACTCTCCGAGACAAACTATGACTTCACTTGACTAAGTGCTTGCTTTGTGCCATCTAGTGGACTGAAAATGCCATTGATTAACTGACAACCCCAAAGTATAGGTGTGCACATTTTTTTTTAAATAAAAGATTGATCCATGCGGTTATGGATCGATGCATTGTTGCCAGTGCAGAGTATTGCGATCAATCATCATCATATCATCATCATAGCAGTCTGTCGTGGGCGACAATGACTGTTTCATTTAGGTCTGATCAGATTCCTCCACACAGCTCTGTCCTTAGCCTTCCGCTGCATTTCTAAGTTTTTTCTGCCATCGACACCAGCTTTCATTCACGATCTGAAGAGATGTATACACATGAGCCGTTGGATAGCATTACTTAGTATTAGAAGCTCTCCTAAATGTCAAATGATGTGCAGTTAGTGGTATTAACCTTTACTTATTTATACACACTAATAAGCAAAGAATATACTTACATCTTAAAACACACTGATGTAGATATGCAGTAAATGTCTCCCATTATATAGAGTTTCTTTCTTTCTGAGAGCATTCAGTGACATGACTCTCACAGCTCTTTTTCTACAGCTTCGAAGAAGTCAGTCATTCAATCTTGACAATTCAATGCTGTGGAAGTTGAGCAAAAAAAAAAAAAAAAGACATTTTTTTCTCCTATTACTTTGAGTCTTTCAGATGCTTTTGACTGCACTAACAAACACGGTCATCTGTAATGAAACATAAAATGTTCCATATTGTTAAGAAGACTGGAGGACCTGCTGTGTTTCGACTGCAACAGTAAAAACAGGATGTTGAGAGATAGGCTGAGAAATGGGGTTAAGGAATAAGGACCTGTACTTATATAGCGCTTTTTCTAGTCTCCAAGACCACTCAAAGCGCTTCACTAGTACTAACCCTCTACTCTAAGGGCCTATAGGAGACAGATATCTAGGGACAATTTAGAACAACCAATTAACCTAACATGCATGTCTTTGGATTGTGGGAGGAAACCGGAGCCCCCGAAGTAAACCCACGCAGCACAGGGAGAACATGCAAACTCCTCACAGAAAGATTCCTGCCCCTGCCAGCCTGGGGAGTCGAACCTGGAACCTTCTAGCTGTTAGGCAACAGTGCTAGCCGCTGCACCACCGTGCTGCCCATGGACTGAACTAATGTCAGGCAAAAAAAAAACAAAACAAAAAAAAAACAGGATAGAAAATTTTTCCACCACCATAAGAATGAATTTTTCCAGTTGATGGAAATGGGAATGAAATGCAGCAAGAGAGATACATAGGTTCAAAAAAATTTGAGATAAGAACATACATGATAATTAATTAATGTCACCACAAGCGATGATCATTGGCTACCAAGTAGCTGTAGACTTCAAGGCCTTGTACTGCTTAGCAACTGTATTTAAAAGCTAAGATGTGCTACACATTAAGGTTTTCAAATGTACAGGAGCGGTATGTTGTACTTCAGGAAAATAAAACTTTGCTTTGGGTAATGCACTGACTTTCTCACCCACCTACAAAATGTTCCACTGACAAGACACAAAGGCTAATAGACATTTTATAAAAATCTTTGGCACATGAACAGAATTGCATGAAATTTGTTGTGTTTTTGTTGTGTTTCTGAAGAACAGGGTTGTGAGTGTGAAGTTTCATCATGCTTGGATCGCTACATCACTAACTAACTAACTAACTAACTTACTAACCTGCACTTATATAGCGCTTTTCTAGTCACAAAGACCACTCAAAGTGCTTTCACTAGTACTAACCCTCTGTTGTAAGGGCCTATTGGAAACAGATATCTAGGGACAATTTAGAACAACCAATTAACCTAACATGCATGTCTTTGGATTGTGGGAGGAAACCGGAGCCCCCGAAGTAAACCCACGCAGCACAGGGAGAACATGCAAACTCCATACAGAAAGGTTCCAACCCCTGCCAGCCTGGGGATTCGAACCAGGAACCTTCTATCTGTAAGGCAACAGTGCTAACCACTGCACCACTGTGCTGCCACATCAGAAGATAAAACAGCCAATACACGCCAAAGAGAAACTGTACAACTTCACTGGCATACAAAATCAAAAGGAAATAGTATTTTGGGATATTTTAACAACTTTTCATCATCAATACAGCAGGGAAAATAAGTATTGGACACGTCAACATTTTTCTCATTAAACATATTTCTGATGGAGCCATTGACCTGAGATTTTCACCAGATACCAGTAACAACCCAAGCAATCCATACATACAAAGAAATCATGGCAACTGTGCTCACAAAACAAGTTAGATTTAATAAAGTGGATTGACACAGGGAATAAGTATTGAACACGCTTGGTGAAATTCATTTAATATTGAGTAGAAAAGCCTTTGTTGACATTGCTCAGGAGTTATTTTAGCCCATTCTTCAACACAAACTGTCTTCAAATCTTGAAGGTTCCGTGGGTGTCTTCTATGAACACTGATCTTCAGTTTGTTCCATAGATATTGAATTGGATTCAGGTCAGGTGACTGACTGGGCCATTCTAGCAGCTTTATTTTCTGTCTCTGGAGCCAATTGAGTTTCCTTGGCTGTGTGTTTGGGATTATTGTCTTGCTGAAATGTCCACCCTTGTTTCATCTTCAGCATCTTGGTGGATGGCAACAGATTCTTATCAAGGGTGTCTCTGTACATTTGTCCATTCATCTTTCCTTCAATTATATGAAGTCTACCTGTACCATGTGCTGAAAAACACCCCCACACCATGATGCTCCCACCTCCAAGTTTTACTGTTGGTATAATTTTGGGCTGATGTGCAGTGCCATTTCTCCTCCAAACATGCTGTGTATTGTGGCATCCATAAAGTTCAATTTTGGTCTCTTCTGACCAGACTAAAATTCTCCCAGTATTTTATTGGCTTACCCAAATGTTGTGCATTGTTATGTTGTGTTATGCCCCTCACATATGGAGCAAACTCACAGAAAGCATCAGGGCTGCTGAAACTCTCAGCTGCTTTAAATCAAGGTTAAGAACTCCTATTTGCCATGGCCTTTCAGTAGCCTACAATGTCCTGTAACTTTTATTTCTGTCGTATTGTATTTTAGCTTGTTTTTGATTCTCTTTAATTTACTTTTTAGTTTGCTTTTAAATTCTTGTTTTTGTTTTTCTTTAATTTACTTCATAGTTTGCTTTTAAATTCTTTTGTATTGCTTTTGCAAGTTGCTGTAAAGCTTTAATGAGATAATGTTTTTATGTAAAGCACTTTGAATTGTCTTGTACACGAAATGTTATACAAATAAACTTGCCTTGCCTTACCTTGCAGCAAACTTTAAACGAGCTTAAACATGCTTTTTCTTCAGCAGTGGAGTCTCGAGGTGAGCAGGCATAGAGCCCATGTCGGTTGAGTGCATTACTAATTGTTTTCTTTTAAACATCAGTAACTGTTACCTCCAGGTCTTTTTGAAGCTCTCCAGGAGTGGTCTTTGGCTATTGGATATCTCTTCTGATAATTCTTTTGACTCCTCTGTCAGACATCTTGCAAGGAGCTATTGGTCGTGGCCAGTTTATTGTACAATGATGTTCTTTCCACTTCCGAATGATGACTCCAACAGTGTTCACTGGAACATTCATCAGTTTAGAAATGCACCTGTAACCAATGCCATCATTACGTTTTGCAACAATAAGGTTGCGAAGGTCTAGAGATAGTTCTTTGCTTCTACCCATCATGAGTTCTTTGTGGTGTGACAATCAGATATTCACAGACCTTTTTAAAGGCTATCAGTCAGGACTTAACCAGCTGAAATTAATTTGCACTGATAAGGGATGGGATAGCTTCCTAAATTCTGATGGATTTCAGCTGGTTTCCTTGCATTCTCTGCCTTTTTGCACCTCTTTTTCTTCATGTGTTCAATATTTATTCCTTGTGTCATTCCACTTTATTAAATATAACTTGTTTTGTGAGCACAGTTGCCTTGATTTCTTTGTATGTATGGATTACTTGGGTTGTTACTGATTCATTCATTCATTCATTCATTCATTCATCTTCTTCCGCTTAATCCTTTTCGGGTCACGGGGGGGAGGCTGGAGCCTATCCCGGCATCTTTGGGCGAGAGGCAGGGTACACCCTGGACAGATCGCCAGTCCATCGCAGGGCCAACACAAAGAGACAGACAACCATTCACTCTCACAGTCATACCTAAAGACAATTTAGAATCCCCAGTTTTGATGCCAATTAACCTAACTTGCATGTTTTTGGCATGTGGGAGGAAACCCGAGAAATCTCCGAGTAAACCTACGCAGACACGGGGAGAACATGCAAACTCCACACAGATCACTGTTGGTTGGGGGCTGGGATCGAACCCAGGGTCCCCAGGCCAAGGGTGAGTTGCTGTGCTGCCGCAGTGCTAACCACTCTGCCACCGCGCTGCTCTGTTGTTACTGATATCTGGTGAAAATCTCAGGTCAATGGCTCCATCAGAAATATGTTTAATGAGAAAAATGTTGACATGTTCAATACTTATTTTTCCTGCTGTAGATGATCTCAGCTTAATTTCAAGGAGTTTGGAAAGATGGGCTTGGAGGAGTTCATTTTGACTTTACTTGCACATTTTTGAAAATATGGTGCAGAAAAATTCATTTTAGAGCATGAGATCAAAGAAGAAAATTTGCAGAAGATTTCAGAGATTAAAATGATGACATAATTTTGAGTCTGGGCCCAGCCGTTATTGGGATATTTGCAAAAACACAAGGTAAGGTACGTTTAGGTATATTTTTGAAGCCAAACATTATGAATGCTGTTTCTAGGTTTGTTAACCATCATACCAATTTTGCAGTTCTATTCTCAGATCTCAACCAACAAACATATTAGCCAAGTTATCTGGTTAAATTCCACTTTTTGCTGCTAAAAAGATCCAACTTTTCTGAGACATTTGCCCCAGCTGCTTAACCACAAAGCTTTACAAGCACCTCTGTTGGAATATTAAGTTCAATACCTATATTTAGATTGAGGAAAACAACTAACCTCTCTAATGGATAAGTGCCCCAGAATGTCTAATACTAAGCCTTAGTGTGTGTGTTAGAAAGAGTATGTGAGTGCAAGCGTGTGGTAATCTCCATAGCAGGTTCCTTGCCATTAGTGCACTACTGAACAAGGCAGCAATTCATTCAGTAGATTAACTGTCTGGAAGTGTGCATGTGTGTTTCAGCGAGAGAGGGAGAGAGAGGTGCAGGTTTCTAAGTGTAGAGTGTGTGTTGTTTTTAGAGAATTGTTTCCGTGTGCCTGTCTGCACCATATGGCCCAATGTGGAAAAAAAGGCCCCTTTCGGGGGTCTGTGTGTATGGGAATGTGTGTGATAGAGATAGAGCGAGGTGTGTGTGTGTGTGTGTGTGTGTGTGTGTGTGTGTGAGTGTGTGTGTGTGTGTGTGTGTGTGTGTGTGTGTGTACAGCGGTCTGGTCTGCCCGGAGTGAAGCTGTGAAAACAAAATTGTCTTGAGAGAAGGAGAAAAAGGTGCACAGCAGAAGTGATGCCAAATAGTGCCCGCTTCATGCTCATGTACACACAAAATTCTTTAATTATTGCCTTTATTTGATGACATTCTTTTCACTTTTCCTCTTTTTTTCAAAATTATACTCAAAAAAAGATCAAAGGCAGACAAGTGTCTTTGCTTTCTTCCTTTTTATTTATGGTCCATTATAGCTTTCACTTAACTTATTGTTTCTCACTCTCATTTTTTTTTAGCACTGGTGAAAATAATTTCCTTTTTTTTCCTCCCTTAATTACTTTCTCTTCCCCTCTTGTTTTTCATTTGTCTGTTTTGTTTTTTGTTTGTTTTGTCTAATTGGTGTAAACCTTGAGGCTGTGGTAACGACATCTGAAGTTAACGAGCTTCTGCTAACAATCACTCTCTCACCCTCATGCACTCACACATGCATAATCATGGACTGGTATGACCTGCCACACGCCCATGCAGTCCCCTCAAGTGAGAATATATTATTCTGTAAAATTTTATAAAAATTGGTAGCGGTTACGTCATTCCAAAGAAAGTCATGGAAATAATTTCAGTGAAAAAAAGGTTTCACATTTTAAAATTTGTATCTGTTGACTCTCTTGATGCTCTTCCAGGAGAAGATTAAAGAGGGGAAGCAACTCTTTTTGTGCTTCGGGGACTTGGCTCACTAACTCACAACCTGTGACGATATCAGGGTTAATATTCCCACTTCATGTTCATGTGTAATCACTGAAAATCCATTGTTTTTAACAGAATTTTGAAGGATTATGTAATTTTTGTATTTTACCAACAATTAATTGTATGCTTCCAAGTCTGTGTTCAGCTTTTGGAAGCTGAACCACCAAAGCCTCAGCCTTTGACCACTGCCTGGTGGTGGGTTTACAGAAAGGGAGAGGGGAGATAGAGCAGGAAATCCGCAGACCATCTTCCCTTAAGGTCATGAGCTTTGCATAGGAACCTGAAGAGTTACATCACCGATACAAATGACCAAAATGAGCTTTCTTTGCAGGGTGACTTCGCAGCGACTGGGTGGTAGAACCACTGCTTCATTGAAACGTATCACCTGAAGTGGTTTGGGCCTCTAAGCTAGATGGTTCCTAGGTGAGGGGTTTTAGGGCTTAAGGAATATCCCACTGAGAGGACACCACCCCTCACTGGTTAGAAGGTCCATCTCGGTTGGACCTGGAAAGAATTCTGGCCATTTCTGGTAAGACTTTGGCCTCCATGACCCAGAGTCTTAGAAAAGTAGGAGAAAAGAGATGGATCCACTGACTAAAATTAATCGCAGCCTAATGATACATAAGAACTTGCACACTGATTTGGAATACCAAGTTAATGTGTGACTGGGAAGCATCTCCAAGTACTTGTACACTTTGTCGCCGGAAATGCCAGGCGGCCATTGTGAAAACAAAGCTGTCACTAGTAATACCCATGTGAAGCCCTGGTTTGAGTCAAACAGGTGTGTGATACATCCTGGTCAGTCTTTTCAAACCTTGGCACATTCAGCAACAGATTAAGGAGTTTGGATGCTTTAAGATGCTAAGTTCCACTAAGCTTTATTGATGGCTGGAATCTTACTTGACTGCAGTCTGCTAGTTCTCCTGATATGAACTCCTCTTTAATCTTCCTTTCTAACTCTTTTTTTTTTGCACTCACTTGTATCTTGATATGGTCTGTGTTCTGCACTGACTTCTAAACATTTACATTTCTGCTTTCAAGTGCTGTTTATATATGGCTCTTATCTTCTATCTAATACACACTGAGACATGCACACGCAACACACACACATACACAAGCTCACACTCAGACAGGGACAGACAGTGAATCAAATCTCGAGTTGTCCCTGCAGCAACACTGTTGCTATGTCCATAATAGGACAGGATGAGAGTGAACGAGGGAAGCAGTGGAAGAAAAGAGTGCCACATGGACAGAAAGAGGGGGAGGCAGATAATTTGCCACCAGACTGTTTTGTGGTGAGGTGAGACGTGGAACTTTGGTGGCTTAAGCTCACATGCTTTTTGTGATACTCCACTGATCCCCAGCAGTGAAATCCCTGTTTTCATCTCCTCCCCTTCTTTGATTGCTACCTCTGCTACAGAACAGTTCCCCTGGGACCGCGGGGAACGCGTCTTGCTCAAGGACACTTTAGCAAGTCCGATTTTCACAGTCACAGGAGAGACAGCTTGGCCTTCTAGTTGAAGGATGCTTTAGTCTTGAGTCACTGTACCATCCTTCCCAGCTACCCTTGGCTTGTGTGCTTGAATGCTGCCCTATCTTGATAAACTCTTGATAAATTTCCAGCATGGAAAAACACCTCTGGGATTAGTGGCTCCACCTATTACTTCTCTCAACAGGGGAGGACGGCAATGGCAGTGGGACTGTACACTTCTTTTAAAAAAGTTGTAGGCTTAAAGGATAGGTTGCAATTTTTTTGAAGCTCCGTTTATTGACAAGAATGAATTAGAGATTGTAGTTGCTTTAGTGCCACTTATTAACACAAAATAGATTCAACAGTTAGAAAAAAAAATAAGCATATGGTTTGTGGAGCAACCAGTCTTACTCCACATTTCATAGTAATCGCTCCTCCTCCTAGGCATTTGTCCCAATGGTCACTAAACTTTCTCACAATGATCCTCGGGGGGCAGCATTGTAAACAGAAGTCTCAAGTGGGTTGAGGGTTTTCTTTGTCACATTGGTACCTTAAAAAATGCCAACTTTAAACTTGACTCAAGGTGAATCGTGAAGTACACATACGAGTTTTACAGTTTCTCTTCTCCGCTGATCCCTTCAGAGTACGGTGTGACTTAGACAAGAGAAATTTCATGTCAGGGATCAGTGGAATCACATCACATAAGGTTTGTTGTTCATCGTATCATCTTGTGACATGTTTCCAGATGGCAAACATTTGACATTGTATGTGTGCTTGACTTTATATGACAGTATTAATCTCTTTTCTTATGTTGAGGATAGCTGAATTTATTGCTTCGGGGAGATCTGCCATGAACAGCAGGATAATGAGGGTGGGCTTGTGGAGAAAGGAACAGAGTAATAGCAAGCCTTGTTAGAAGAGAATTTTAGTAAGTGGACACTGTAATGCACAGACAGAAAGAAAGAAAGAAAGAAAGAAAGGGAGGAAATGACACATAGGTGGAAAAAATCTTATCCTAGCTTCTGTCTCACTCTGGCTTTCTTTCTTGCATGGGCACACACACACATACGCACACACGTACACACTGTAATTGAACACTAATTGAACACATTTTATCTGCTTATCTGTCCAAAGAGGTTCAGAGTAAAAGGTTCACAGATGCGCGTGCGTTTGTGTGCGTGCGTGCGTGCACGTGTGCCGTCTGATTCTTATCAAACTGTTTGACTCAGAGCTGCTTTTAAGGCAATGAATTCACATTTCATCCTCTTTCTGCATCCTGTCTCTTCCTTTTTGGGCTTCCTTCTCAGATCTCTCTCTCTCACTCTCTGTGTTTCTTTCTCTTTATTATTCTTCCTGCTTTTGTTCCTGTCAAATCAGTCTGATGGTCAGTTTGACAAAATGTGACTAATAAAGATTGTATTTGTGGGCCACTCTGTCTTTTTGGATCTCTGTCAGTTTCAGTTGGTTTTTCAGGAGGCTTTTTTTTTTTTTTTTTTTTTTTTTTTTGGTAAGTTGATTAGACAGAAGAGGTGAAAGGTCTGAAGTTGCGAGACCTTCAGATCAGCTGCCAAATAGCCATGGTATTTTTGTGGAAATCAACCCCAGAAGATGCAGTTTTACTTTTGAATGGCTGTACTTTTGTTATGTTTGACTTGTGTGTAACTGGGATGGCACAAGCGTAAATATGAAATACAGACAGCAGGTAGAGGTTGAAGATAGCCAAAAGGTAGATCCGGGGTGTCAGTCGCTTGTACCTATGGCTAATTTCCACATTAATGCCCGTGAGCATTTCACATTTTAAAATCCCTTATCTGTTGTTTTGCCGCAGGCCTGTGAAACATTCTTTGACATGCGGTAGACAATTTCAGCTGTCAACTGCTGTGAAAATTGAACATAAAAAAAATGGCAGAAATTGTCAGCAGAAGACCAAGCACACACTTTATTTTTTTTTTTTTTGTTGCCATTCATCGGCGGCATAGATCAGAGAGAGATTAGGGAGAAGAATGAAAACAGAAGTGAAGGACAGAGGGAGGGGCTGACTATGAAACAAAAGTTGAAAGGATTTAGGGTGTAGTATCAGCTAGATAGGTTTGGGCACTAAACTCTGTGCGCGCCTGTGCTTGTATTTGATTGTGTGTGCACATGTGGATTTTTAAGGGTGTATCAGCACTTAGATGGGTGTGAGAACTAAACATGACATACCTTTGCTCTTATTACTGATCCACTCCTGAATCTATTGTAAATCTCTGACCTATTTAAGGTGTCCCCATCTGGTTGAGATTGCATGACTTATCCTCACCACGCACTTAAAAGAGCCTGATAAGTTCTGACAGAACAGGCAAGATAGGGTGTGTTAAGCCTTTTCATTTTCAAAGGTGAGTGCGTCATCATTTTTAGGCTTGGCGATGTGATAGCTGAGACATATTGGCTATTACACCCTCAGAAGCCTCTCCTGGTGAGAACAAAAATTCCGATAGTGTCTTTAGATCAAGCTTGGTGACAGAATCTGCCTTTCTCCAGTTTTTGCTTTGGCACTTTATTGCTGTCATTAGAGCTTGTTGCTAGTTTCAGCCATTAGAACACTAAATATGCCTTCACAGATTAATTCATGGGATTATTATTAGTTTGTATTTTTAAAGCTTTTAAACTAAAGTTTTTTTTTAGATTTACTTTCACTAATAGACTTTTTAACAACATTCCTTTTTGGCAGCTAGGATGAGATGTAATCTTCATTTTTTTGCGCAACCACTTTAACAAAGTTCAGGTAATGCCGTCAGTGGTTGACTGTTTTGGAGACCATTCGACTTTGGTTCTGCTGAATGTAACTTTAGTTAAACTAGTTCTGAGATGCAGGATAGTGCACTCCTCCTGTTTCTTAAAGTAATGAATCAATCCCAAAAGGCTTCTGATGCATCACTTTTTGCATTTTCAAAGTAGGACAGTCCTAGCATTGGCCAACCAAAGACAATATGGTTGGACCAAACATGTCAGTCAAACACCCTGGAGCTACAGCTCTGCTACTGGGACTAAAAGAGACTGCAGCTAAGTGAATCCCATCAGATGTTATTAGTCAGACATCAATGTGTGCATAGTGCTAATATTTACACCATAAACATGGTGACCAAAATGAGTTGAATACTGTGCTTTGCCTCGGGTTATAATATAATAAAGTGAATTTCCTCAGGAGGTGATTACTGAGGGCTTCTGTTTACATGCCACTACTTGTTTTTTTCTCCTTTTTTTACATGGCATTATTAGCCAAAGTGCAAGAGCAGCTGGGATGCTGGCGCCAGCTTCACAATGCACGAGTAACGGTCGATACCATTCTGTCGATATTTCAGCCAGAAGACTTGTGTCAAGACAACCCTCCTGCAATAATCACCACCTTCATCCTCCCCACAAAGCCCCTGCTCCCTCTCGCCTCCATAAAATCATCCAGGGCATGCTGAGACAGATAATCACAGGTGATCAATTTCAGTTTATCATGTAGAGAATGCAGAATTAGATCAAATCAGGTCAGTGTATATTACGGTCACCTCCTCGGTCCGAGTCTAAGCTGTGCAAGTCAATGCAAAGGCAGAAGTTACCAAGTAGTTCAAACATGAGCAGATACGCCATTTCACATTTTCTCAAGAGTAAATGAGGAGGATGCTGTAAGTATTGTTGTAGTCAGCCTTGTGCAAGATTGTGTTGGGGGCCCATATATTTATGACAAGGAAGAGAGAAAATCCTTTAACATGGGCAAAAATCTTTCTAGAAAGAACAGAAAAAAATTAAGGCATTACATAGAACCAAAATTTAATCGTCATCCATATGAATGTTGCAAATTAAGAATAAAGTTGAAAAATTTACAGTAAAAAAGTCACAAATTTATGCCAGCACAACAACTCACCCTTGGCCATGGGATCCCTGGTTCGATCCCAGCCCCTGACCAACAGTGATCTGTGTGGAGTTTGCATGTTCTCTCCGTGTCTGCGTGGGTTTACTCCGGGAGTTCTCCGGTTTCCTCCCACAGGCCAAAAACATGCAGGTTAGGTTAACTGGAGACTCTAAAGTGGCCCTAGGTGTGAATGGGTGTGTGAATGGTAAAGGGATAGCGCCGTACTGTGGCTGCTTCATCCATCCAGGTGGATGCCCTCAGTTTCCCCTCTGGGGATCAATAAAGTATACAAAATAAAAAAAATAAAATAAAAAAACTCCCTCAAAAAAGTAGCAAATTCACAAGGAAAAAGTAGCAGACTTATGAGAAAAATGTAAATTTTTTTAGGAAAAAGAAATGCAAATTTACAAGAATATGTAGTGCATTTATGAGAGAAAAGTTTCACATTTATGATGAAAAAAGTAGTGAATTTACTCAAAAAAAAACAACCCAGGATTTACAAGAAAAAATGGCAAATTTACAAGAAAAAAAGTTAAGTTTACAAGAAAAGAGGTGCAATTTCAGATCTAAAAAAGTAGCAAATTTACAAGAAAAAAAGGATGAAAAAAGGTTGTGTGATTAAACAGTCATAAATCTATGAAAAAAGTTGCAAATTTACAAAAAAGTTGCAAATTTACATTGAAAAAAGTAGCAAATTTATGACAAAAAATTAATTTTTTTAAAAAACAAGAAATGCAAATTTACAAGAAAATGTAGGGTATTTATGAGAAAAAGTTTCTAATTTATGATGAAAAAGTAATGTATTCACTCCCCAAAAAAAAAATCCCCTCAGGATTTTCAAGAAAAAAACCGGCAAATTTATAAGAAAAAGTTGAACGTTTGCAAGAAAACAGGTGCAAATTTCAGATGAAAAAGGTAGTAAACTTACAAGAAAAAAAGGACGAAAAAAAGTTTTGCGATTTTAAAAAAGTTGAAAATTTACAAAAAAAAGTTGGAAATTTACAGTGAAAAAAGGTAGCAAATTTATGAGAAAAAGGAGTGACTTTACAAGAAAAAAAGTTCCAAATTTACATGAAAAAAATGCAACTTTATCAGACAAAATCTTGCAAATTTAATGAAAAAAATCATACAAATTTAAAAGCAAAGAGCTGCAATTTCACTAGGGGAAAAAGTATATTTATGAGAAAAAATTGCAAATATAGAAGAAAAATTTTGAATTTACAAAAAAAAATGCCTTGGTGCTTCAGATGCACTTCACACAGGTCTGTAACATGATATAGAAAAGGTTTATGATGATTTTTATGTCCTTTTTAGGGGAAGGGCGGTCCCCCCCCCCCCGAATCACACCTACAAGTCCCGATGTCAAATATCAATTAGAAACTCCAAAATGTCGTAAAATGCACATTTCCTTGGGAATTTGCCATCTTATCATCACGTCAGGTTTGTTTTCCTTTTTTTTTTTTAAGTCTGTGGAATGTTATTGCCCTGTAAAGTGTCACAAAGAAACATTTGTTGAAAGCCCGATCACAATGGACTGACATGGGCCTGTCGTGTGTGATGTGTTGCCGTGGTGTGTGAGAGTGAATGACAGATAAAGCTTTTATCTCAAACAACAATGTCGCAATGACGTGCAACTTCCCGTAGCACAGGAAAGTTAACTGTCTGCACATCTGTCTGTGTGCATGCGAGTGCCAATGTGTGTGCTTCTATTACTCGCGTTTGTTGCCGGGGACATAAATCTGTTCACACTGTGGGGACCTACCTTCCTTATAGGGACAAATTCCCAAATTCCTGTTCTGCTTTTTTATGCTCTCTGATGCATGATAATCACTTCATTGCTTGCATTATCACCTTAGCTGTAATTATCCTGCCTTGTTGCTGATGTGTGTTTGTTTCTTGCTATCGCTGACATTTTTCAGATTCATGTTGATTCAAAAGGAAATGGTTATTGTTCCCTTGATTTTTTTTTTAGTGAAAAGAATCTTGATTATTTTAATAAAGGGTTCTGTAATTATTCTGTTAGACTCGTCTACCTTGGCAGTCCCTCTGGGCAGGCCAAAAGTCTCATAGTGATGCACCCTCACTCCGTCTGCCTGTGCATAGCATATTTGTGTGTGTGTGTGTGTGTGTGTGTGTGTGTGTGTGTGTGTGTGTGTGTCTAACAGTTGTTTTGCAGGATAGAGGAAATGAAAGCTCAGACTTAGCCCTAAGGCTTTCTAAACTGTCCCAGTGTCCTTCACATGGGGTTTTGTCTTTGTGCGCGCTCGTGTGTGTGTGTGTGTGTGTGTGTGTATGTGTGCGCAACTAAACAAAAAAGAGAAAAATATACAGAAAAAATAATGCAGTTGCAGCGTTGTGTTTTTCTTCTTTGCTACACATTATTGCACAAATGCACACACAGACATCTAAATGTACTTTATGATCACAGTGTTAGGAGGTTATTAAATCTTAGTTTTAATTGCGAAATATTGGACAAAACGGCTTCCTCCTTCCCTTTTTTTGTTCTGTCAGTTTGTTGATAAGATCGTTACGGTAATGCTCATCTTACTGATGGTATTTTTGAACCAAATGTCATTAAGTTTACCCATTTCCTCATGGATCTGGAGCTTTAAATGTAAATTTCTTGAGCAACTGTTAGACTAAACTCTTGAATCAGGTTGAATTTATTCTTTTACTACTATTTATTAAGTACTGAATTTTATAAAGAGGCATTTTTGAAAGTGAGTTAACTCATTAAATGTATTTTACTTGAAATATTTTTTAGTACCAACCCCAACTTACGTCCTTACATAAATTTTACTGCTTTTGAAATATACTGTATGTCAGGTCAGGCACTGCTTTGCTTGCTACCGGATAACCATGAAATCCGGTACTACCTGTCTCACGGGTTGGGCTGTCAGCGACTCAACCAGCAACCCCGCCCTTCCGAGGACGTGGAGGGTGAAACTGGGCATCCTGGCAGAACTAAAAACAATATCTGTCACAGGTCTGTGGTGGACCACTCCCAGTTACACGGGGTGAGACTGGACATCCTGGCAGATAAGCACATCTGTCGCAAGGTCTGTGGTGGACTTTTGCTGGTCGGTGCATCGTGACATGCACTGCACAAAGAGCAGGGATAAACAAACCTATCATCTGGTCAGTCACTGCAACAGATACTGGAGTCAGTTTGTCTTGGCCTGTCCTTGCCACTGATAATACCTCTATCTGCCAAGAATGTGCTGCTAGTCCAGCAAAAGCTAGCGGTACTCAAATACTTTACAAGCAGTTTCATGAAATGGTCAGTCAGAAAGCAACTCATACCGGCTTGGACATCGCCCAGGTTGACAAGGTCAGGAGTTCCTGGTGGCGGAGGGCGAGGGACGGAGCTGTTTGGAGGAATCTGATCGGACCTGGGTGAAACAGTCATTGTCGCCCCCGACAGACTGCTATGATGATGATGATGATGATGATGATGATGATATTATTGACCCTTTAACTGCCCGGGAAAAAATGGCAGGAAAACGTAGAGTTTGACTTCAAAATTTCAAATGATTATAGCTTCACAATGGTGAAAGTTAGAGGATAACTGTCAATTGGAAAAATGTTGCAGATGAACCAAAGGTCATGACTGGCCAATTTGCACCCATGCATCTTGCATAATTTGACCTAATTTGCACATGACAACAATGAAATGTTCATAAGACAATTCCTTCTAAATGGTAAAAGGTAGACACACAGTGCCAATGGGAAAAATGTTGCAGACAACCCAAAGGTCATGACTGGCCATTTTGCACCCATGCATCTTGCATAATTTGACCTAATTTGAAAATGGTACAAAGCACCTGAGGGGGGGAAATACTAATGGTCTTTGAGTTACACCCCCCTCCTTTGTTGTTGCAGACGTTGCAATGTAAAAACAGACACACACACACCGATGTGAAAACACTAATATGCACCTACCAATGCACCGAACGAATATGCACCTACATGCTACAACTACATTCATTGTGAGACATAGAAAAATAAAATGAATAACACACAGTTTACACCAACTCAGAATGAAGGGGATGTCATTTACGGTCACGGTAAGATGATTTGGCACATACTGTATATGGAACCAACGCTATCATATAACACAGTTATATTATAGTGGGGCACACACAGCAATAATACTAACAACATATGGATAATGTGGATTATTCACTGTATTTTCCATATTGTGACATTGTAAATTTCACAAAGTAAGGAGGCGGCTGTGGCACACACAACACAGAACATGAAAAAAAAAAAAACAACAGAAACTCCACGGTTTTTTTCCCACAATATGCACCTACATGCTACAACTACATTCACTGTGAGAAATCGAAAAATAAAATGAATAAGACACAGTTTACGCCAAAATATTTACCTGTTTGTTTCAATGGTGATCAGCCTCCAGAAGTCGCCAGTCCAAAACAAATTCAGAAAATTGATGGGGCACCCCAAAGACATATCTCTGTCCCCACAATATCCACATGGCTCTTGAAATGGTTTGAGCCACGGCTGATATGTTTCTTCATCCGTAAGGAGCTCCCAGGCATCATTGTCCAAACCCCCAGTGGGATTTCTACTGCTGGTTGTTGCTTTTTGTCCCCGCCGTGCGTCATGTGCTACACGTGGCGCATGGCCCACGGCGCATGACAGGACACACCGGGTTCTGAGCTGCCTGGTCCATCCAAACTTTGTCCATGAACTGTTCTGGGCCTTTTCACCCCGGGACCACGGTTCGGCAAAACAGAACAATCTTTAGAAGAAGCCCCTGTGCCATTTTCGACGCGACTCAACACAGAAAAAAACCTCCGGTCTCGCGCGCAGGACTGTCGTTTTCCTCACTTTCACCGGACTCACTTGGCACATAATCCGAGCTGCAGTCTTCATCAGACAAAGAACTGTGGCTTGGCTCTTCCTCCGACCTGGGAGCAGCCCACAGCAGCGCTAAAGCATCTTCAAGACCGAGCGTTCTTCTCGCCATCCTGTCTCGTCCGTGTCAAACTGCAGAATGAGCTCGGTCCATCTTCAGCGTGAGATTTGAACAAGAAGTTGCATTGCATCATATCCAGTTTTCGTGGGAAGTGAAAAGCTCTTCCTGTATAACGTCTTATAGTGTTAAAAGGTTATTACTTCTCTGAATGTATTAAGCAGTACTGCCTTTGATTTGATTTATGACCTGACAGGCGCCATATGGCGCCGAGGGCAGTTAAAGGGTTAAGAATGTCTCTGAACATCTGACGAAGTCATCAAAATACATCATTTTTTTTTTTGCTATTTCAGCATTTACACATGGTCAAATTAAATTATTTCTACAGAACTAACAACATGTCAGTATTATCATATATGGGAAAATGTGGAATAACATTTTTCCTGAAGACAAGATAGCTTTCAGGACTGTACATTTTGCATTATAAAGCTGTGATAATTGTTAAAGGTATAATGTGAAATAACAATCTAGGTAAGTAATCCTTGTATCTAGTACAGTATGTATCCAATGTAACTAGAAAGTAATTGTACATCTTGGAATAATTAGTTACTTATTTTCAAAATCTGATTTCATGGTGTAATTTACAATAAAAAAGTGTTTAGAGAGCATATATATATATATATATATATATATATATATATATATATATATATATATATATAATATGCTGGTCAGCTGGATGCTAGCTCCGCGGAGCAGCAGGTGGTGGCTTTCATGCAGTCTAAGGGGATAGATATAGAGGCCAAGCGCATCGAGGCATGCCACTCCCTTCCCAAAAGGAGCCCTAACAACAAACCAGCAGCCATCATTAGTTTTGTCAACAGAAAACACAAAACAGCACTGCTTGAACAGGGAAAGAAGCTAAAGGGGACCAACGTCTTTATCAGTGAACACCTAACTAAACACAATGCCGACATAGCCAGGAAGGCACATTACTTGAAGAAACAAAGGAAAATTCAGAGCACTTCGACAACAAACTGCAAAATATTTATAAAGTTGAGTGGAATACCAGAGGAAGCCCAAACACTACTCATCAAGGATTTGGAGGAGCTGGACAAATACCAAGGATTAACATGACCTTTTAAAAGGTAACAATCATCCACTCACATAGATATGACAGTTACACCTGAGGACCATAACTATATGGAGCAGATCATTTATAAGCATGACCAGCCAGAGCTGCAGACATTTGAATACACTGATCATAGCACACAGGACTTGGAACACGATATAGACCCAAACAATAATTTCTTCTCCTCCATTCTAAATACCTGTTGTTATTATTTCATAGATCAATACAACAGTAGTTTTGATGTAGAGGGAAAATTATCAATAATCCATTTTAATTGCAAAAGCTTATATGCACATTTCAGCCATATTGAAGAATTCATAGATCAGTTTTCAAAACCATTCAGTATCATTGCAATATCAGAAACTTGGATAAATGAAGCTAAAGGTACGGACTTTGATCTGGATGGTCACAAATTCCTATATATTAATAGACGTAATAAAGGTGGAGGAGGAGTGGCTCTGTATGTGGACAAGGATTTAAAATTTAAGGTTGAAATCTTTAATGGTTGGATTGAGGAAACCTTTTCAAAACTAAGAAACAAAACCACTTTTATTTGTGGAAATTTTGATGTTGATTTGCTGAACCCAAAAATTCACAAAGCTACAGATGGATTTATAAATACAATGGATAGTATGGGATTACATCCAAAAATAACTTGACCTTCCAGAATCACATCTTACTCTCTGCCACTCTCATTGACAATATATTCACTAATGACATAGAAAAAAAATGTAACATGCAGACTATTAATAAATGACATTAGTGATCACTTACCAATTTTTGCAGTCTATGGCAAGAACTGTAAGAAAACTAAATCCAACAGAATTAAAATAAACAAATGAGTGAGAACATAGGACTTCCTGGCTGCTCTAGAACATGACTTATATCATATAACTGAGATGACCTGTATCAAATTAAAGACGTGGATGGTGCATATGAGGAATTTCTTAAAATATTTTATGTTTCTATATAATAAAAATGGTCCTATAACTCAGATAAATAAAAAAGTAAAATATAAAAATGTCCATGGATAACCAAAGGTTGACAAAATGCCTGCAAAAAGAAAAACTTACTGTATAGAGAATTCATAAGACAAAGAAAGAAAGAGGCAGAAAATAAATAAAAAAAATATAGAAATAAGTTAACTACTATTATTAGGAATAACAAGAAGGATTATTATAAGAGAATACTAGATAAAAACAAAGATAATATTAAAGGAATATAGGATATATTGAACAGTATAACCAAGAATGGCTCTAGAGAGTCACACTATCCGGAGATTTTTGTTGTTAATGATAAGGATGAATATAATATGGATGTTGTAGTTAGTGGTTTTATGATTTTTTTTTTTTTTGTCAATGTTGGTCCAGATCTGGCAGACCAAGGTATAACTAGGGCAATCTTTGATGAGCTGATAAACAGGAATCCAAATTCAATGTTTCTTAATCCTGTTGATGAAAAAGAGGTGATTGATATTGTTATGAAGTGTAAAAACAAAAAGATAATGGATTGTGGTGACATTGATATGATAACGGTAAAAAAGGTAATTGATGGGATTTCCAAACCATTAACCTACTGTATATATTTCACGATGCACCGACTGGCAAAATACCTTGCGACAGATGTGCTTATCTGCCAGGATGTCCAGTCTCACCCCATGTAACTGGGAGTGGCCTACCAAAGACCTGGTTTTACCCACGAGGCGTTTTTCTCCCTCTGAGATGTGCAAGACAGTCGACTCCCTCATCAAACTTCTGTGTGGCAGAAAAATAGCCATATCACCTGAAATACTGAACAAGAGGTGGAATAATGCAACCTTCCTCTGCTGTCTGAAGTACCTCCAGTCAGAGGACACAAGCATCTTTAAACGCAGCGCAGTCATCTACAGCCGTGGACAAAATTGTTGGTACTCCTCTGTTAATGAAAGAAAAACCCACAATGGTCACAGAAATAACTTGAATCTGACAAAAGTGGTAATAAATAAAAATTCTATGAAAATTAACCAATGAAAATCAGACAATGCTTTTGAATTGTGGTTCAACAGAATTACTTTAAAAGCAAACTCATGAAACAGGCCTGGACAAAAATGATGGTACCCCTAGAAAAGATTGAAAATAATGTGACCATAGGGACATGTTCAACCAAGATGTGTCCTCTAATTAACATCACAGGTGTCTACAAACTTGTAATCAGTCAGTTGGCCTATTTAAAGGGTGACAAGTAGTCACTGTGTTGTTTGGTGACATGGTGTGTACCACATTAAACATGGACCAGAGGAAGCAAAGGAGAGAGTTGTCTCAGGAGATTAGAAAGAAAATTATAGACAAGTTATGGTTAGACATGTTAAAGGTAAAGGCTATAAGACCATCTCCAAGCAGCTTGATGTTCCTATGACTACAGTTGCACATATTATTCAGAAATTTAAGATCCATGGGACTCTAGCCAACCTCCCTGGACGTGGCCACAGGAGGAGACGGATAATACGAATGGTAACAAAAGAACCCAGAACAACCTCTAAACACATTCATGGTGAACTCCAAGGTCAAGGTACATCAGTGTCAGATCGCACCATCCGTCGTTGTTTGAGCCAAAGTGGAGTTCATGGGAGACGACCAAGGAGGACACCACTGTTGAAAACAAATCATAAAAAAGCCAGACTGGAATTTGCCAAACTGCATGTTGACAAGCCACAAAGCTTCTGGGAGAATGTCCTATGGGCAGACGAGACAAAACTGGAACTTTTTGGCAAGGCACATCAGCTCTATGCTCACAGAAGCAAAAATGAAGCATACCAAGAAAAGAACACTGTCCCTACTGTGAAACATGGAGGAGGTTCTGTTATGTTCTGGGGCTGCTTTGCTGCATCTGGCACAGGGTGTATTGAATCTGTGCAGGGTACAATGAAATCTCAAGACTATCAAGGTGTTCTAGGGAGAAATGTGCTGCCCAGTGTCAGACAGCTTGGTCTCAGTCGCAGGTCATGGGTCTTACAACAGGATAATGACCCAAAACACACAGCTAAAAACACCCAAGAATGGCTAAGAGCGAAACATTGGACTATTCTCAAGTGGCCTTCTATGAGCCCTGATCTAAATCCTATTGAACATCTTTGGAAGGAGCTGAAACATGCCGTCTGGAGAAGGCACCCTTCAAACCTGAGACAACTGGAGCAGTTTGCTCATGAGGAGTGGGCCAAAATACCTGCTGAGAGGTGCAGAAGTCTCATTGACAGTTACAGAAATCATTTGATTGCAGTGATTGCCTCAAAAGGTTGTGCAACAAAATATTAAGTTAAGGGTACCATCATTTTTGTCCAGGCCTGTTTCATGAGTTTGTTTTTTAAAATAATTCTGTTGAACCACAATTCAAAAGCATTGTCTGATTTTCATTGGTTAATTTTCATAGAATTTTTATTTATTACCACTTTTGTCAGATTCAAGTTATTTCTGTGACCATTGTGGGTTTTTCTTTCATTAACAGAGGGGTATCAACAATTTTGTCCACATGTGTGTATAAGGTCCCACATCTTGATCCAAGATGGCGCCCACAGTGGTCGCCATGGTGCTTCGCTGCGCTTTTTTTTGTTTGTTTTTGTTCGTCAATTGTGTGTCTGCCTGCTCTTACACCCGTGAAGAGCTACTAAATATCAGGACTTTCACTCCCACGGACCTACTCCCAGTTTTTTTTGGCTCCTGCCACCGATCTGGTTCACTTTTTAGCCCAAAAAGTGAGACGGCGAAAGCGAGGAAGACGAGCGGGCGCCCTGGTGCGGCTTCGCAGGAGAGGCACGCGCACGGCTTTGCCTGGGATATTTCTGTCCAACGTCAATTCTCTTTATAACAAAGTAGATGAATTGAGACTGCTGATGCGATTTAAGGACCTCCCCACCTCGTGTGCCCTCTGCTTTACTGAGACCTGGCTCAAGCAAAAGACACCGGACAGTGCGCTCCTCCTCGAGGGATTTCAGCTGTTTCGTGCTGATCGAGACTCGGGGCTCTCCGGCAAGACCACAGGCGGAGGAGTCTGCTTCTACATCAACAGCAGCTGGTGCTCCGATGTAACTGTGATCTCCCAACACTGTTCTCCCGCTCTGGAATATTTATTCATCAACTGCAAGCCATTTTATTCCCCGCGTGAGTTCGCTTCATTCATCCTGGCCGCTGTTTACGTCCTGCCCAACGCGGACGTGCCCGAGGCTCAGCTCGCGCTCGCGGATCACATTCAGCAAGCGGAGCGGACTTTTCCGGACTCTCTGGTTATTGTGGTTGGCGACTTTAACCAGAGCAACCTGAGCCACGAACTCCCCCGATACAAACAGTTTATTAAATGCCCCACCAGAGGAGAGAACACGCTGGATCACTGTTACACTACAGTTAAGGACGCGTATCGCACTGTTCCCCGCGCTGCGCTCGGACTATCTGATCACGTGATGGTCCACCTGATTCCCACATACAGAAAGAGACTGAAACTCACAAAACCTGTTGTGAGCACTACGAGGAAATGGACCAGTGAAGCTGGGGAGGAGCTGAGCATGTGCTTGGAAACAACTGACTGGGGCATGTTTAAAGGAGCCACGCATGATCTGGATGAGTACACGGACACTGTGACCTCATATATCCACTTTTGTGAGGAGAGCATTCTTCCATTGCGCAAGAGGGTGAGTTACTCCAACGACAAGCCCTGGTTCACAGCTAAGCTCAGACAGATCAGGAAGGAGAAGGAAGAAGCGTTGAAAAGTGGAGACAGGGACTGCTACAGGGAGGTCAAATACAGGTTTAGCAGAGAGCTGAAGAGAGCTAAATCTGTGTATTCTGAGAGACTCCAGCAACAGTTCACTGCTAACGACTCTGCTTCTGTGTGGAGAGGACTGAGGCAAATCACCAACTATCGGCCTCAGGCTTCTAAGGGACAGGATGACAAAGCCCTTTGTCAAAGACTGTCCCAACACTATGCCCGTTTTGACACCTCGTCAGCTGTGTCCAACTCCCCCCCTCCCCCCAGCGCCACTGCCTCCATGGTCCCCACTTCATCAAAGGTGCCCCCCCCTCCTCCCCCCCCTGCCCTTGCCATCAGTGAGCAGGACGTGCACAGACAGTTCTCCAGACTGAACCCGCGCAAGGCCCCCGGTCCTGACGGCGTGTCTCCCTCCACACTGAGACACTGTGCGGAGGAGCTGACTCCTGTCTTCACAGACATTTTTAACACCTCCCTGAAGTCATGCCACGTGCCGGCCTGCCTCAAAACCTCTACCATCGTCCCTGTCCCCCAGAAGCCACGGATCACTGGACTTAACAACTACAGACCTGTAGCGCTCACCTCTGTAGTCATGAAGTCCTTTGAGCGCCTGGTCCTGCCTCACCTCAAGACCATCACCACTCCCCTCCTGGACCCGCTGCAGTTTGCCTACAGAGCCAACAGGTCTGTGGACGACGCAGTCAACCTGGCCCTCCACTCCATCCTGCAGCACCTGGAATCCCCGGGAACCTACGCCAGGATCCTGTTTGTGGACTTCAGCTCTGCATTCAATACCATCCGCCCCGCTCTGCTCCAGGACAAGCTGTCCCTGCTCAACGTGCCTGACTCCCTCTGCAGGTGGATCATCGACTTCCTGACGGACCGGAGGCAGCATGTGCGGCTGGGAAAGACTGTCTCAGACTCTGTTAGCATCAGCACTGGATCACCCCAGGGCTGTGTACTTTCCCCCCTGCTCTTCTCCCTGTACACCAACTCCTGCACCTCCAGCCACCAGTCTGTCAAGCTGATCAAGTTTGTGGATGACACCACCCTCATCGGGCTCATCTCCAACGACGACGAGTCCGTCTACAGGAGAGAGGTGGCCCAGCTGGCGTCCTGGTGCAGCCACAACAACCTGCAGCTGAACGCTCTGAAGACAGTGGAGATGATCGTGGACTTCAGAAAAGTCACAGCCCCTCTGCCCCCCCTTACCCTCACAGACTCTCCCATCTCCTCTGCGGACTCCTTCTGCTTCCTGGGCACCACCATCACCCGGGACCTCAAGTAGGAGCCGACCATCAGCTCCCTCATCAAAAAGGCCCAGCAGAGGATGTTCTTCCTGCGGCAGCTGAGGAAGCTCAAGCTACCCACCAAGATGTTGGTGCAGTTCTACACGGCCATCATCGAGTCCATCCTCACCACCTCCATCACCGTGTGGTACGCAGGAGCCACCGCCAGGGACAGACTAAGACTGCAGCGCGTTGTGCGCGCTGCTGAGAAGGTGATCGGCTGCAAGCTCCCATCCCTCCAGGACCTGTACATCTCCAGGACCCGGAGGCGTGCAGGTCGGATCGTAGCCGACCCTTCACACCCTGGACACGCACTGTTTGCCCCCCTCCCCTCAGGCAGAAGACTTCGGTCCATTCAGACTAAAACCTCCCGCTACATGAATAGCTTCTTCCCCTCTGCCATTAGACTGCTGAACACTAAGTGACTTATTAGACTCTCGTGCACTACGTACAGCAGCTCAACCGGACTCATGATAATTATCACTGTTTTCTTTTGCACTACCGACTGCACTATGTGGAACTCCACAATATCTGCTGCTTGTTAATATATTTAAAAATTGCATATTTTCTCATTCATATTCTACATTTTATTGCATGCATAGTTTTTTTATTTTTATCTTTAGTGCTACTCCATGTTTAATGTTGCAGCATTGCACCGAGACAAATTCCTAGTTTGTGTACTACATGAACAATGGCAATATATCTCATTCTGATTCTGATTCTGATTCTGACCGTGCATGTCAGAGCACAAACCAAGCATGAAGTCAGAGGAATTGTCTGTAGACCTCTGAGACAGGATTGCCTCGAGGCACAAATCTGGGGGAGGGTACAGAAAAACTTTTGCTGCTTGGAAGGTCCCAATGAGCACAGTGGCCTCCATCATCTGTAAATGGAAGAAGTTTGGAACCGCCAGGACTCTTTAGAGCTGGCCGGCCGTCTAAACTGAGCGATTGGGGGAGAAGGGCCTTCATCAGGGAGGTGACCAAGAACCTGATGGTCACTCTGGCAGCGGAAGGCGAAGGACAGAGCTGCGTGGAGGAATGAATGAAACAGTCATTGTCGCCCCCGACAGACTGCTATGATAATGATGATGATGAACCTATATATTTAACTTATCATTTCAAACCAGTATTTTCCCTGATAAAATGAAAACAGCTGAAGTCATTCCACTGTACAAATCTGGTAACAAGCATCATTTCAGGAATTATAGACCTGTTTCACTTCTTTCCACAGTTTTCCAAAATTCTTGAAAAACTTTTCAATAACTGTCTGGACATATTCATAGATAAATACAATTTAATCACTGACAGTCAGTATGGGTTCAGATCAAACAGATCCACATAACTTGCAGTATTAGATACAATAGAGGATATAACGAATTCCATTGATCAGAAAAAAACATGCTGCTGAACTATTCATCAATCTAAAAAAGGCTTTTGACACAATAAATCACGATATATTAGTAAGAAAATTGGAAAGATATGGTATCAGAGGGGTTGTGTTGCAATGGATAAAGAGTTATTTAAGTAATAGGAGACAGTTTGTGAGTTTGGTTAAATGGTGCTCTTTATGTTTGGATATTGTCTGTGGTGTCCCCCAGGGGTCAGTGTTGGGTCCAAAATTGTTCACTCTTTATATCAATGACATTTGTAAAGTGTCACAAAAATTAAAACTGGTTTTGTTTGCTGATAACACAAACATTTTTTTTTTGTGCAGGAGAAGACCTACAGCAATTACTGGATGACATAAACAGAAATGGAAAAGCTGAAGATGTGGTTTGACATAAACAAGTTATCACTAAACTTAGGCAAAACAAAAATGATGTTATTTGGCAATTGTAGAACAAAAATACAAATTGGTGGAACAGATATTGAAAGAGTCAATGAAATCAAATTTCTTGGGGTGATAACTGATGATAAAATTAACTGGAAGCAGCATATAAAACATTTAAACTCAAAAATATCAAGAACGATTGCAATTTTAAACAAAGCAAAACATGTTCTGGATCACAGATCAGTCCTCATTCTTTACAGATCACTGGTTTCATTTCACTACTGTGTCGAGGTTTGGGGCAATAATTATAGAAGCAGGCTACAGCCACTAATTATTGTACAAAAAAACCCAATAAGAATTATTCATAAAGCTGGTTATAGGGATCACACAAATCCATTGTTCTTGCAGTCAAATATATTAACATTTTTGGACCAAGTAAAATACCAAACTGGACAAATCATATTTAGAGCCAACAATAATCAACTTCCAAAAAATATTTTAGGCCTGTTTACAGAAAGGGAAGGCAGTCATAATTTAAGGGGATTTTTTAATTTTAAAACAGTAAATGTAAGAGGGCGGCGCGGTGGCAGAGTGGTTAGCACTGCGGCAGCACAGCAACTCACACTTGGCCGGGAGATCCTGGGTTCGATCTCAGCCCCCGACCAACAGTGATCTGTGTGGAGTTTGCATGTTCTCCCCATGTCTGCGTGGGTTTACTCTGGGATTTCTCCGGTTTCCTCCCACGTGCCAAAAACATGCAAGTTAGGTTAATTGGCATCAACTGGAGATTCTAAATTGTCCTTAGGTATGACTGTGAGAGTGAATGGTTGTCTGTCTCTCTGTGTTGGCCCTGCGATGGACTGGTGATCTGTCCAGGGTGTACCCTGCCTCTCGCCCAAAGATGCTGGGATGGGCTCCAGCCCCCCCCCCCCCCCCCCCCGCGACTCAAAAAGGATTAAGCGGAAGAAGATGAATGAATGAATGAATGTAAGAACAACCAGGAAATGTTTCTGTGTATCCTTCTCTGGAGTGAAATTATGGAACAATCTTACTGATGAACTGAAGCAATGTCCAAACATAAAACAATTTAAAAGGATGTATAAAAAAAAAACATCTTCGCAAGGTACAAGGATGATGGTGTTTGAACAAAGTTGCGTTTCTGAATATTGTTTATTAAATGTGGGCAGCACGGTGGTGCAGTGGTTAGCACTGTTGCCTAACAGCTAGAAGGTTCCAGGTTCGAATCCCCAGGCTGGCAGGGGTAGGAACCTTTCTGTGTGGAGTTTGCATGTTCTCCCTGTGCTGCGTGGGTTTACTCCGGGGGCTCCGGTTTCCTCCCACAATCCAAAGACATGCATGTTAGGTTAATTGGTTGTTCTAAATTGTCCCTAGATATCTGTCTCCTATAGGCCCTTAGAGTAGAGGCTTAGTGCTAGTGAAGCACTTTGAGTGGTCTTTGAGACTAGAAAAGCGCTATGCAAGTACAGATCCTTATCTCTTAAATGTATTATTTTCTATGATTTAATTTAAATGATATATGTATATATGTATATTGTGTTGTGTATGGCTAGGAAAAAAATGAATAGAAATCAATGATTTGTGGAGAAGGGGTGGGACTGAATAAGTTTAGACTTCTTCCAACTCCTTTTCGGATATGTACGTGAATTATATGCATAGTCAAACATATGTTTTGTATGGTGACTTATGTTTTGATGTATATTTTATTTTTATTTTTCTTAACAATGTTTTCTACATCACTGTTACTGAATGCTTGATATTACACATTCAAAATAAATTTTGTGTGTGTGTGTGTGTGTGTGTGTGTGTGTGTGTGTGTGTGTGTGTGTGGCTGTCGCAGGTCTCCCTGTGAGTAGGTTTTATGAGTTGCGTGACTGGTGTCATCTTGCCGCTGGCTAGTTGGCTTAATAACTGCATGGGACCTCCTGGATGAAGCCATGATTTTGTTATCACCCCATAGATATTACAAATGGCTGATGGGGCTGATAAATCCAACTTCAGCTTGTCCACTTTGTTGCCAGTTGACATGCCATTTGCAGTTGAGGAGTTGAAACGGGTACTAAATGCTAAGCTCGCGTCATTTTGGTTTTGGTTTCTGTGTCCTTTGCCCACTTCTTGGCGTCTTCAGATGAAATAAGTAGAATCAGGAATCCTTTTTGTTAACAACAGATGTGACACCTGCACATGCAGATCCGACATATCACCTTTTTTATCCTGATTGTTTGTAAGGTGAAGCATCGCATCACGGAGGTCTGGATGAGGAGGACCGTTTCTTGTCAAACAGATGCTCGGTGTGGATAAGAAGGTGCAGAATACACACTGACATGCACATGTTGACATTATAATAAATACATTTCAGTTACTGCGAACTAATTAATGATAATTAACTATGAAGCGGAGTAATATGGGCATTGTGCAAATGGAGTGCACATTATGCTCTATCGTCAGAACTCTGGGAATAGCTGTTGTCCAATCAAAATACTCGGCTGGAACCAACTGTTGTATAATGTGATTGACCATAATTCTAACATAACTATATTCACTGTTCTAAAATGAATAAATTGTTTTGCTCTTCAAGTATTTATAATGGAACTTGCCTCAAGTTTGCATGTTTTTGATTTCCTGTTTCCCCCCCCAGCAACCCCTGAGCTACGATCGCAGGAAGTTTAGAGGAAGTTGTCAGGTCTAAACACCCCTCTCTATCACTCACTCACTCACTCACTCACTCACTCACTCACTCACTCACTCACTCACTCACTCCCGTCTATCTCCTCCCACACTTTCACTCTAGTAGAGGAAATGGTAGTGGAGATCAAGTTTAAAAAAAAAAAAGGAAGAGAACCAAGAGAAGGACAGGGAGGGGGATGGCGTCCAGGTGATTGTCTTGCACCGTCAAATGCACCACCACGTGCCATTCTTTCATCTTTTCTTTTTTTGGCTCTTCGAGGCATCTGCCAGCAAAATAGGACAGAGATTGTCTCATTTATTGCCTCTTCTTTGAGAAGGCCTGATTTTTTTCTTTCTTCCTTCATCTTTTTCTCGGATTTGTTAAGGAGGTTAGTGAAATGGAGTAAAAAAAAAAAACCAGGCTGACAAAGATGGAGTGAGCTGAATTTGAAGCTTTGCGCAACACATTTAACAAGATTTCTAACAGTGTTTTCAACATTTACGTCTGCAGGGCTGTGCAGTAAAATTTTTAAGGGAATAGCTCTATATTCAGTATTCAGCAAATTTCTTCACTGTTTTTTCCAACTTATGGCTGCAGGAGAGCAGAGTCGATCCTAGCTGACGTGTTTGGACTGGATCAAGAGAAATCACTCCAGCGCAGAGAAAAGATGCAAACTTCAATCTGCCGGGATGCTCAAACACAAAACCTTTTTACTGTGAGACAATAGTGTTAGTCACAACTGTCACTCCAATCATCAAGTCTAAATAAGTCCGCTTCCTTACCCTGACTTTAGATTATCTGTAAAAACGTTTCAGTGCAGTTGTGGAGCTCTGTGCTCATGCCGGCATTTTCTGGCTTTTTCCACCTAAGATTTGATATTATTTGCATGTAGGTGAAGAGTTTGTGAGTAACGTGAGATGCCAGTTTCTGTCTGGAGGTGGGATTTAAATCGAATGAACATGTAGATCTTTTAGGGCTCAGACAAATCTTTACAATGCATGTCATTTGGATGTGCAATATGCGTGTGTGTATTTATTGGACCGAGTAGAATGTGTATGTTACTTGTGCATATATGAAACATTTGTGGCGACTAAGTATTTGTGTAGGTTGTTCTTTATCCATTATTCATAATTCCCAGGGTTGCGGTATTTTGACGTTACGGGCATTTTCCCTCTCTAGTCTTTTTTTAAAAGTACACTGAACTGTTTCATTCAACACTTTGCAGTTTTGGAAGAGTCCCTTCAATTATCATTTTAAACTACTTTCAGTTTCCAAACATTTTGTTTCATTTAGTTTTAGGAATTAGATTTTGATACTTTTATCCTTAACGGTAGATTTCATCATTGACAATACAGCATGTGATCTGAGTGTGCCTGTTTGAATTTCACGGTATATGTGGTGCTTAGGCTGATGTGCTGGAAGAAGCCAAATGAGGATTTAATGAGGACTGTTTTAAATAATGGATGCGATAAATTCAGGCAATGGAACTAATCCTTTAATAGAGTCATCATGAAATAGTTTTTAATCACTATTTACAAGTACGTGATATACAAGTTTTTCAACTGATCAGTCATTCTGGGAGAACTTAATGTTTTCAAATTGTGCAGCATTCAAAACTCAATATACTGTATGTGTGGACTTATTTTATCCACATTTTTGTCTTTCATTTTGAGCTCATTCTGGAAAGTCGAAAGGCATTAATGCAATGACGGGGCATCCATACTTCTGCCTGTCCACATTTCAGGAGAATTGCTACTACTGCTAGGCATTTGCCCCGATGGTCACCAAACTTGCACACAGTAATCCTCAGGTGGGTCTGCATCCAACATGTGCTCAAGGTCAGGGTCAAAGGTGAGGAGATCTGGGCACTTATGTGATTTCAGAAGAATCAATACTCCTCCTAGGCAATTGCCCTAATTCTCAACAAACTCACTCACAGTCATCCTCAGGTTTGTCTGCATCCAGGTCAAGGTTATTGTCAAAGTTCAGGAGATCTGGGCATTCATGATTTTCACAGTAATTGCTACTCCTCCTAGCCAGTTGACTATCTTAGATGGGTCAGCATCTAGGCTGTACTTAAGGTCAAGGTCAGCAGTCACAAGATCAGAACACTCAGGGTAATTTCATCAGGCCAGTATGAGCTACTCAGTCATTGACGGTCTGGTTGTTTTTATCTTTGCACGTGCATTTGTGAAACTCATGGCAGTTGTATGATTTATTGCTCAAGTTATAGATGAAATATTACACACCATAAAAGTGTAAAATGGCTAACATGACATCAGTGATGATGAGAAAAGAGAAAAAGTGGAGAAATCCATTTTAAAGGAGCTTTCAGAGACGTGACCACACACACATGGTATGCTCCCCACACACATTCACACACAAAGTATGCTCTAAGGACCATAGCAGGGGAGCTGTGTCTGTATCCGAGAGTGCATGTGTGTGTGTGTGTGTGTGTGTGTGTAGAGCTAAAATCCAGACAGCCATTCCAGAGGCCAGACTATTGAGTCTTATAAACTTTCAGGTCACAGATTATTGAAATAGCAGAAGAGATATATAGTGAGTGCCTGTGTATGTGTGTGTCTTCTGTTTCCCCATTTCACGAAAATGGCACAAATTGCTTTATAAGAACCAGAAATCCAAACACGTGAGAACACACTTCTTCAGGTGTATGCACTTAGATGTATAAATGCATGTGACTTCATGAAGTAACACAGATCCTGTACGTATGGAAGATTTGGGAGGCCTGGATCTGTTCAACTTTCTTCTTCTTTACTATTAACTGCCTTTATTGGAAATCTAAGAAACTGGGCTGCCTTCTTATGAACAAGTGGGAAGCTTTATAAGTGCATGCCGATTCCTTCTGGAAAACGAGTTCCATGTTTTTAGTACCGCTGTCCACCTGTGGACTGAGACATGCATAAATAAAGTTTTACTGACTGTGGAGTATTAGTGTGGCTTTGCTTTAGCGTAAAGAAATGACTGCTTTGTGCCATGCTGAGTAAGTCATAGTTGAAAGTTATTTTTCATTTTGTCAGTGGATTAGTTTGTGTGTAAAATGAATACATTAGCAGTTGCACCTGATAATGGCCGATTGCTTGTGCTGTATGTGTCTGCTTAAATGCAGTTTTGTGTTTTTGACTCCCTATGGAGTTACTCTGTACATGTGTGCACATGTCCCACAGTTTTGCATGTGCATATATACAAAACCAAACTCTTAATACATGATTTCCCAGATCCTGTGTGGTGTAATAATCCCATGTACTTACCTCAAGGTCCAACCTCTCTTACAGATTTTTAAAAAAGTTTATTTATAAAGTTAACTGCCAAGTCAAAGTCACGCTTGGGGATTTTGTCGTTTGTTCCTCAAAGTGCTTCTGTAGCTAGGGTGAGCAATTGGTAGTACTCAGGTTGTGCAGGATGTTCCTTCTTTTAATCCTGTATATATGCAATAAAAGCTGTGTGAATAGAATCTAACACATCTGATTTAATGATAAAAATTTTGCAACGTGCAAACCTACACTGGTCATCATAATCCATGTTGGATATTTTAATGTATTTTCAGTATTCCCAAAATTAAAGGTGGGAGTTGTAAACTTTTAGGGTTATTATTTGACAAAGGAAGAGAAAATAACCATTTAACTATATTAGGATCATAGCCTAGGACTGCCAATATCTGACTTTAAAAGGAGCAGTGAATCATTAGTGTCACACCCAAACATGTTTACGTGTTATGGAACCCTGCATGCCTCTTGAGATTTGAAGAAAGCAGTGATGGCAAGATGGAGGGAACTCCATGACTGATGATTATATAGATAAGCAAGTTCATTGTTCAACAGATCGTGGCTAATATATTTCATTAGTGTCAGTATCGACTAGAATCCTCTCAGGGTGATCAGCACTATAAAATCTTATAATTGTACATCTTGTTTTGTTATTTAAAATAGTTGTGCAGCATTTGGCACATTATTATCTTTATTTATACACAGTGTGTATGGGAAGTTTTTCTTTTCTGTTAGTGTTACAAATGTGCAGTTAATGCAACAGACCAACCCAGCAGCTTCATGCCAGTTGTACCTCTAAAATGTAACGGTGCCGTTCATGTTAAATGTGGGCTTAAAATAAAACTGCCATGCTGTTTGATCAGTAATAGAGCAGTACTTGAATATTCATTTGTTGTTCAGGCTTTCAGTTTTTATTATTCATTTATCATTGAGATTAAAAAAAACAATAATTAAAAAAAAAAAAATATATATATATATATACGTATATACTGTATATGTCTCATTTGGAGCAGTGAGTGTCACACTTTATTTTCCTCTTTGTTAATTATTAGAGACTAATATCTAGAATAATTTTGATTTAGAGAACTTTTAACAATGGCGTGTTCTAAGGTTAATTGGAGACTCTAAAGTGGCCCTAGGTGTGAATGTGTGTGTGAATGGTTAAGGGATAGCGCCGTGCCGTGGCTGCTTCATCCATCCAGGTGGATGCCCTCAGTTTCCCCTCTGGGGATCAGTAAAGTATACAAAATAAAAATAAAAAAAAATAAAGCACTAATTAAGTCCTCCAACTAATATGTAAAAAATCTGTTGTGTTCCCAGTGAAGTAATATGACCAAATGTACTATGTCAAACAATGATGTAACCACGTTCAATGGTATTTTCCCATGGTTGATGGAACTAAAAAAACAACAACAACAAAAAAAAAACACTTCTACACAGGAGTTCATTGTTTAAACATGAATAATTGCCACTTTTCTTGTTTGAGCATTATGCGTTAAATATACAGTATTGTGGTTTTGTAATGTCTGACAATTGTGTTGCTCAAGCTTCAAACTCATGTTTGATGGGTCATTATTGTTGGGAACAAGGTGATATTCTCAAGTGTGCAGACTTAAATAGGTGAAGTAAAACATGCACTGGAGCCCTGAACAGGAGCCATGCCAACAGGAAGCAGAGATATAGTGGACATGACAGAAATAATCATGATTAGTCGACTGAAAAAATAGTTGTTAGATTAGTCGATTACCAAAATAATAGTTAGTTGCACCCCTGCTGGACATTGCTTAAAGGTTCACTTTATTTATTTTATTTATTTATTTTTTATTTTACCTTTGTTTATACAGGGTAGTTCCACTGAGAGGGACCCTTTCTTTTTTAAGGACGCCCCATTCACACTCACACAGTTACACATTCACACCTGGAAGCTGCCCAGTACAACCACAGACTGACCTGTGGCCACTGAGCAGCTCCACTGGAACAGTTGGAAGGCAGCACAGTGGGGTTAAGCAGGATGGGGAAAACAGTGCTACGTTATCATGGGGCAAACAATGCTACATTATCTGTCCCACCCAGATCTAATCCTGACGGTCCTGGGATCGAACCCGCGACCCTCCGTTCACCAGTCCACATCCCTAACCATGAGGCCACCACTGGCCCGCCAACTCACTGCTCTTCTTCCACATGTTGACAGATCCCACAGGTCTTAATGAAAGGTTAATGACATACTTTGGCCAAATTATCTTCAGATATTTAAGGGTGCATCCCAGTTCACCCCTTCGTCCAACCCTTTAGCCCTACCTCTCCATTTTGCGCGTTCATGTGTAGTGCTGTCCCAGTTCTCTTTGAGGTGTAGGGGAAGGGGTGAGGGGTAGGTTGATTTATCCCTCCAAAAGAAGTGTGGTCATGACCATACTTTGTTTGCAGAGGTATCACATAAAACTGTTTTTTTCATCAAGCATAATACAGCAATGTAAAGAAATAAGTATATAAATACAACTATGTACCCATTTATTCACATCTTAAGCTTACAACAACAATTTTAATGTAGTCTGACAAAATCACTACCAGTGTGAATGTGTGCTATTATATGGATGGTCTGTGTTATACAATTATTTATTTTTTTTAAACACAAATTTAAAAAAGAAAAAAAGATTCTGGATATTCGGTGCAGATGTTGAGCTCTATTGTCTGCCACCCACCACGACATTTCTCTCCACTGGGCTGCGGTGAAAAGAACAGGATGGGAAACCGACTTGCAGAGGAGACTGTCTGCAGCTTCTTCTGTACCAAGCCCGGAGCAGAGCCCGACTTCATCTACGGTGGGTTCATTTTGCAGCCAGTCTGGACAAACGGTGATGAACAGACACTCTAAAGTCGACTGGGATTAGTCGACTAATCTAATGATTAGTCGACTAGTTGTGATTATTTCTGTCATGTCCACCAGCTCAGCTTGCTGCTGGCACAGCTCCTGTTTGGGCTCTAGGTCATGTTTTTCCTCACCTGTTTAAGCCTGCACTCCTGTGAAGATCGCTTTGTTGTCAGTCTTTGCCTTAATATAATGTAGCCTGTTATAAAAAGTTCCCATAGCTAAATAAAATAATGACCCATCAAATATGAGTTGGAAACTTGAACTTGACAGCTTAATCAGAATTGTTTGTAGCAACACAATTAAATATAGATGTTCAAGTGTAAAAACTCAAAGAGCAGCTTTGCTGCTCAATAAAGGCTGTTGTAACCGTGTGTTAAAAACAAACTAGAGTAATATTCAACTCCATTACAGTAAAAAAAGAAAATAACAAGCTAGTCCATCCTGTTTGAAACCTTGCTGGGTCTCGAAATTTAAAAGCTTAATTAGACTTCAGATGAAAATTAAAAGAGCTTCTTCCAGTTTAAAATAATAAAAAAAACCCACTTTAAATATCAGTGCAGGAATGTGAGCCTCCACTACACATACAATGAAATATTTAAGCCATTTTAAATTTATTTCAGTGTTTCCTCTGACTTAAAGACCTTGGCGTTGTGGCAACATATTTTTCAGGGGGGGGGGGGGTCAGGTTACATGACGCTATTGTAACCAGAACATGTTAATTTTGTACTATTTATTTTTTAAATTTTGCACAGTAACTTTGCTTATGGAACTTATTATTTGAAGTATTGTACAACCAAGGCTTGAGTGTTGGAATATTGGGCCAGTTGGGGTCCCACCCAGACGTCCTGTGTTTGGACTTTTTACTGGTGTATCCTTCTCTCCTTCCTCTGCTCTCGCCTCTCCTGGACCCTCTGCCTGAACACTTTCCTCTCCTTGGCTCCTCTCTTCTGTCTCATCTTTCCCTCGCTGTGGCCTTTTTAATTCAGGTTCTCTGTCTATGGTGGTATATAAACAGGTTCGAAAATATCAAGCGTCACATTTTGTCCTGCAGGATTTTTTTGTCATGGTTTACATAGATGGCAAAAATATGTGTATTTTTTGTATTTTTATTCTAGTGTTTCTTTTTTCCATTGAGAGAGTAGGAAAGGGAAGGGAAAAACATTCACAATAGTAATTTACTCATGCATACTTAAATTATATGACCAGAGGTGGGTATAGTAGCCAGAAATTTTACTCATGTAAAAGCAGTGCTATGAAATTAATAATTACCAGTAGACAAACAAAAATTTCTCTTTAAGGATACAAAAGGCACCCACTTCAAAACTTGAGTAATGACTTCAGTCTTAAAGGGTTGAGGTTTTACTCAAATTTATAAAAAATTTTCTTATCGTTTTCTACTTTTCTCTCTAAATTTATCTAAATTTGAACATTTTCCTCAAATTTGTAATTTCTTCTTGTAAAATGTACTTATCTTGTACATTTGAGACTTTATTATAAATTTGTGGATTATTTTATGGCTAATTTTTGTCTATTTTTTAAAATAAAATTACTGTTTTTTTAATATAAATTTTAAATAGATTGTGGTAAAATTTTGACCTTTTTTTCCGTATGCAATTTACACTTTTCAGTCCCTCCAGGATTTCGCGGGATGTTTTTATGATTGTTGTGGCCCAAAAAGTCTGAATTCGCGGGAGCTTTTTTAAAAAGTTGCGATAAAAGTTGCAATATTTTTAGAGTGTTTTTTGCACTAAAAGTTGTGGGAAGAATTACAGCTTTTAAAGCAGATGGACTTTTCCAGTTTACTGCAGTGATATTCTATATAACAATACAAGAAAAGCACAGGATTGTCAAAAATGTCCTATTATAGGGATTTGTAAATTAAGCAGAAACTTCTGCTATACAGAAAAACTGTTGTGCAACAGCAAATACAGACTTTAACAGCTAAACTGCATTGAATGTATGTTAAAGAGTATAGATTTGGAAATTATGGCAGCACCTTCATTTGAAAACCATAGCGGTCCCCAACCACTCGGTACCGAGCGGAGAGGAAAAAAATGAATAACTTATTCTGTTGCTCTGTATTGTCTAGCGGAGTCTATTTTTCTGAAAAAAAAAAAAAACAAAACAGAATATTCTCTCTTTCCCTGCCTAACTCCTACCCTCTGTCTGCTGCATGTCGGTCTCGACACACAAACTTGTCCCTTCAAACGCACATCTTTTATTTACGGGGGTTGGGGGGGTGCGGGAGGAGGGGGTGGGTGCGTTTGTCTATCCAGACCAGAGATTCACAGCTTTAAAGCTCATTGACAATATATAGTAATGATTTTACCTCTAAAGATGTATAAAATGTTCAAACACTGGCTGTAGTGTTACATTTGCGCATTGTGTTTGTGGTTTTATGGCATCTCTTCTCACGCGCGCTGCCATGACAGCGTGCTTTTGGGGCAGGCGGATGTTTTTCAACACAAACCCAGCACTTCGTACATGCGGTCAGGACGGAGACGTGACGAGACATCCACCGGCATGCTGGGGGAGACGGAGGAAGGAGCGGAATTGGAAACCTCATGGATGTTTTTTTTTAAGTCACTCTCTCTTGTTTGCTGATGTATTCTGTTAATACTCACTGTAAACACGGATGTGAACATGGTGCAGCGATGCATTTGGTTGGTTAGACTGACCATTTGAGCACCAGTCAGACAAATTTGATTGGTGAAATTGGCGGAAGTTGACGAAGGTTGGCCAAAATTGCGGGAAAGTTGCAGTGATTGGACAAAGTTGCAAGGTCGTGCAATAGTTGCGCTGATTGGCTGATTTTGCGTGAACTGACACGATCGCAACTAACTAACTACTAACTAACCCGCACTTATATAGCGCTTTTCTAGTCACAAAGACCACTCAAAGCGCTTTCATTAATACTAACCCTCTATTCTAAGGGCCTATAGGAAACAGATATCTAGGGACAATTTAGAACAGCCAATTAACCTAACATGCATGTTTTTGGCATGTGGGAGGAAACCGGAGAAATCCCGGAGTAAACCCACGCAACACGGGGAGAACATGCAAACTCCACACAGATCACTGTTGGTCGGGGGCTGGGATCGAACCCACGATCCCCACAATCCCCCGGCCAAGGGTAAACTGTGCTGCCGCAGTGCTAACCACTGCGCCACCGTGCAGCCCACGGTGCAACGTTGTGAAATCCTGGAGGGACTGACTTTTGACCATAATTTTGCAGAGCCAGAACAGAACAATAATTTAACTCTGATTTCAAAGAAAAAAAGTCAATAAAATTGTATTTAATGAAATAAATTAACTTAAATTACCAAAGATTCAGTTATTTCTGTTATAATATTTCTATTCAATTCAATTCAATTCAACTTTATTTATATAGCACCATTTCACAACAACAGTCATCTCATAGCACTATCAACTGTAGGGGGAATCCCCCACAGTTGCAGAAAGACCCCAGCAATCAGGCGATCCCCTGTGAGCAAGCACTTGGCGACGGTGGAGAGGAAAAACTCCCTTTTAACAGGAAGAAACCTCCAGCAGAACCAGGCTCAGGGAGGGGCAGTCATCTGCTGCGACTGGCTGGGGGGTGAGGGGATAGAGAAGAAGAAAAGAACAGACATGTAGAGAGCAAACAGCACGATGGGGACTCAATCTATGGGAGAGAACAAACAAATGTTAATGACCAGCAAAAAAAATATTTCATTGAGAGTGAGGAAAGGAGTGAAGCCCAGTGCATTACTGGAGTTCCCCCGGCTGACTAAACCTATTAGCAGCATAACTAAGGGAAGGTTCAGAAACACATGATCCCTCCCTAATTGTAGGCTATATCAAAAAGGTAGGTTTTAGCCCTATTCTTAAAAACAGAGATCGAGTCTGACTCCCGAATCCAGATTGGCAGCTGATTCCACAGGAGAGGAGCTTGATAACTGAAGGCTCTGCCTCCCATTGTACTTTTGGAGATTCTAGGTATTACAAGTAATCCTGCATTTTGGGAGCGTAGTGCTCTGTTAGGATAATACGGTAGTATCAGATCTTTTAAATAAAAAGGAGCCTGATTGTTTAGAGCTTTGTAAGTAAGAAGAAGGATTTTAAACTTAATTCTAAACTCTATGGGAAGCCAATGAAGGGAGGCCAGAACCAGAGAGATATGATCTCTCTTTCTAGTACCTGTTAAAACTCTTCTATATATTTATAGTTTTTTAGAACTCTCACCAACCAGACAGCAGGAAAAACTTCCCTTATTTTGAAATCCAAATGTTGGCACGTTTAGTTTGTCTGAAGGCTGTTGATGGATTGAAGTCATTGACTTCGTGAATTTCGGTCATCTTAACTTGCCAGGTACATAATAGTGAACATAACTTAGTTAATGTAGTGGCTGGTGAAATAAATCCTCATCAATTCATCAATCCCCCTTGCCTTTCCCTGCATATTAAAGCCTGCAATTGAAGCCTAACCACACCTGTTTGCTAAGCGACTCTTCATTATTGTTCCCGTTACCAGCAGGTTAAAACCACCATAAATGCCTCCACTGCTTACATACCTCTTCTGCTTTTTTTTCCACATTTTAAGTACTTTAATAAGCTCATGCTTCTCTCACACAGCGACGCTAGTAGCAAGACACTCTGCCTGCCGACTGGAACATGTGGACAGGGCGCTTCTGAACTCTGTGTGGATGACTGTCACGCGCGTTGTTCGTGTGCAAGCTTACGGAGCGTTATTCCTTCATATTTTTTCTTTAATTTATATTTCCTTGCCGTGGCATCATCACTTCAAGCGTGGCAGCCTGCCACACGGAAATGTTACCAGAAGAAACCCTGTATTTGTGATGATTATGGTTATCTTTTTTAAATTAAATTACAAATCATGATATTCTAATTTACCGAGATGCACTAATATTCAGAGTGAATACTAAACTATCAACTATCGTAAGAGAGATTACTGTCCAACAGCAGGTAAACTATTTAAACGGCACGCACTAATAGTGTGATCAGTTTTCTAAAGCTGAGAGAGTCGCTCATTGAAAATAAGAAGCTCTAACTTTACTTGCTAACCTTACCGGTGCAGTCCGTTGACAGGTGGCCGGAGACGGAAGAACGGAGAGGAGGAGGGAATGGATGCATCGCTGTCGTGCAGCTGTGATATGACAACACTGCTTTACAGTCTACCTTTAACTTGTTTCATTTATTAATTTTTGGTAAAATCCTCCCATACTTGGGAAACTTTTGGCCTTCTCTGTGATTTTCTCTCTGTGTCGCCATGATGTGCTCCTCTTCTTCTTCGCTGGAACAGTTAAACTGAATATTTCCACGGCATGCACATAAACTTTAAAATTAAACGATTTGTCGACAATAAAAATCTACGTCGACAAATTTTTATGATTGACTAATCTTTTCAGCCCTAATTAGATTTGTTGATGGAAATTTGAGACATTTTGTCCTTAAGGTGAGACTTTCTTTTTTTCTGGTGAAAATGTCCCCTTTGGTCCTTAATTTCAAGGGCGAAGGGGTTGGGGTTGGCGAAGGGGTAGGGGTACAAATGAGAATTGGGACGGCCTCTTAATTATTGCTACATCATTGCAAATCATCTTTTGCAGCCTCCCTCAGAATGGTTTGTTTCAGTGCATGTCTCTTTAAATGCCTAAGAGCCACGGTTTCCTCTGCCCTCCCTCTTTTGTCATTATTGCTAATCTTAGCTGCTGCTAGCTCCAAGCTCAGGTAGCAAGCCTGAACCAGCCAACATAAATTTGTCTTAAAGAATGAATGAAATAATGCTTCACTGTTGGACAGGAGTGTGTGGTTTCAATGGTCGATAGGATATGACCGGTCAATAATCAGAAACATTCATGAATGAGTGCATGCTGGCTCAAGGCAGCTAGCTGATGTCAACAGCTTGCTGGTGTCAGCTAGGTGAGCTCTAATGTGGTTACACAGACCAACTCCAACAGCCTAGCCAAGCTAATTCTAATTGTTTGATGTAGCATCATGGTGGAAATATAATAAAATAAGCCAGAGTGATGCAAGATATATTATCTACTAGAGAATAGTGAACAAGGTGGAAACAGTGATGTCTTTTAGGGTGACTGAAAACAGACAATAGTTACGATCCGATCCACAGTGTACTTCAACTGTATTCCCTACTCCCTGCTCCGTTCTCAGGGAATATCAGTGAAGTTAACTGCCCTTCACAGAATTTCTCCATTGGAAACACCCTGTAACCATCGGCTCCTTCCTCTGTGCATTACCACAGTAACCATCGACATGTACTGATACTATGATGGATCCTTTATATTTCCTAAATAAAATATTAATACAAATATATTTTTATTACAATCAGTTGATATAAACAATAACCAACATCAGTTTAGCTTGTTAATAGCATTAGCAACAATAGTTTGTTTTATTCGTATTTGAGGCGCAATGGCTTATGGGTAATCTTCTTGTCAACTTCTGGTGAAGTGATATACCGTTGTTCACTTCTTCTCTGCACAGTTCTCAGTTTTCTTTGAACTGAAGACCATTCGCTCCCAGCGATTTGGAATCTCAGTTAATATGGCAGATACCCTGTGCAGTCCACTTTGGAGTATACTGTTAGGCAATCGGAATGTGGCTACAATAAACTGAACTTGGTAAGCTAACGCCGTAGTAGCACTATTAGCTCTGGGTCTAATGGCTTGCATTCCATGCTCATCTGGGTGGGGACAGCCAATAGCATGATGATGGGTTGAGACTGAAGACTGAAGCATTTGCCAGTGACGTAGGGAAAAAAATCCAGATGAGCAAACCTGGCTTCTGCCCATTCTGCCGAAATGTTAAAATATAATTATTTCTAAGTGTAGATAGATTTTAACATTTTTTACTGGAGTCAGATGAGCCAATAAAGCACTTTAGGAGGTTAAACCCCACACACCATGTTTGAGTTGATGGGACCTTTAATGTCAAAACATACAGGCACATCTCAAAAAATTATATCATAAACATTTTTAATTTATTTTTCATAATTCTAGAAGTAAACTTTCATATATAAGATAAGATAAGCCTTTATTAGTTCCACAATGGGGAAATTCCAGGATTGCAACAGCACAGGGATAGCAACACTCAGAGCAACAATCAGAAGGCAAGAGAAAAAAACAAGAGCAGCAAGTATACATATGTACATATAAATATATATATATAGACACACAGTGTGGAGCATTGTAGCTAGATGGGATAGATATATAAATATATAAACACAGTGCAGAGCATTGTAGCTAGATGGAATGAATATGTGAATATATAAACACAGTGCGGAGCATTGTAGCTAGATGGATTAAATATGTAGATATATAAACAGACACAGTGCAGAGCATTGTAGCTAGATGGAATAAATATGTAAATATATAAACACACACAGTGCGGAGCATTGTAGCTAGATCGAATAATATGTAGATATATAAACACACAGTGCGGAGCACTGTAGCTAGATGGAATAAGTATATGAATATATAAACACAGTGCGGAGCTTTGTAGCTAGATGGAATAAATATGTAGATATATAAACACACAGTGCGGAGCATTGTAGCTAGATGGAATAAATATGTAAATATATAAACACACACGGTGTGGAGCATTATTGCTAGATGGAGTAAATATATAAATATATATATAAACACACACAGTGCGGAGCATTGTAGCTAGGTGGAATAAATATGTAAATATATAAACACACACAGTGCGGAGCATTGTAGCTAGATGGAATGAAACAGCACAACTGTCTACTTAGTTATCCTACATGGTATGATTATGTACCCATACATATTCTCACCCTCCATAGCGATCGGTATTTTCCCAGTTGTATACCGGAGGGGACCGTTGTGTAACTCTATTGTGTCTTTTGCATTCAAAACTGTTAGGTTGCCACGTCTTTTTGCTATCTCAGCGAGCAGCCCTGCTTAAGTTGTACAGTCTGACAGCCGTAGGTAGGGAGGACCTGCGAAACCTCTCAGTTGTGCACCTAGAATGATGTAGTCTGCTGCTAAATGAGCTCCTCAGTGCATTCAGTATGTCCTGCATATGGTGGAACTCGGACTCCAGTAGAGATGACAGTTTAGCCACCATCCTTATAGGTTGTCACCATCTCGATGTCTGTTCCCTGTATATTTACTGGTGCTGTGAGGGGTTGTCCTTGCCTGCGGCAGTCCACCACCAGCTCCTTAGTTTTCCTTGCGTTGACCTAGAGGCAGTTCCGATGGCACCAGTCCACGAAGTCCTGGATAAGCCCTCTGTACTCAGCTTCATCTCCGTTGGAGATGAGGCCAACAATCGCAGAGTCATCAGAGAACTTCTGTAGATGGCAGTGTGTTGTGTTGTGAGAGAAGTTCGCAGTATAAAGAGTGAACAGGAAGGGAGCCAAAACCGTTCCCTGAGGGCCCCCGTGCTACCGATGATCGTGTCGGACACACAGTCCCGGGTTCTCACAAACTGAGGCCGGTTTGTGAGGTAGTCCAGGATCCATGATGACAGGTGCTGGTCCACCCCTGCGCACAGCAGCTTGTCCTTCAGGATCATCGGTTGGATTGTGTTGAAAGCACTGGAGAAGTCAAAGAACATGATCCTCACCGCATTCCCGAGCTTCTCCAGGTGGGACAGAGAACGGTCAAGGAGGAAGATCACCGCATCCTCCACCCCAATGCCATGCTGGTAGGCGAACTGGAGTGGATCCATCGCTGGTCCCACCAGGGGGCGGAGGTGAGCAAGGAGCAGTCTGTCCAGGGTCTTCATCATGTGGGACGTCAAGGCCACTGGTCTGTAGCTGTTCAGATCTTTGGGGTGGGAAGTCTTTGGTACAGGTACCACACAAGATGTTTTCCACAGCTGTGGTACCCTCCCCAGCTTCAGGCTCAGATTGAAAATGTACTCCACAATCCCACACAGCTGGTCTGCACAGGACTTGAGGAGCTTTGCGCTGATGCCCTCCGGTCCCGACACCTTCCTCGCCTTGATCTTCCTCAGCTCCGTCCTCACCTGGGTCTTACTGAGGGTCAGGTTGGGGAGCTGTGTGTTGGGAGTGGGCAGCAGGACTTGATGTCTTTAGAGGCAGCAGTGGTTGTTGTGCAGTCAGGGGGGAGGGCGGTTGGTCAAACCTATTGAAAAACAGATTCAGATTGTTCGCCCACTCCCTGCCCCCCGTGGCCTGGGGGGAGGTATTCTGGAGCCCAGAGATGGTTTTAAGGTTTCTCCAGACCCCGCTGATGTCGCTCTGTTGCAGCTTGTCCTCCATCTTCTTCCTGAAGCTGTCCTTGCCTTCTCTGATCTTTCTCCTCAGCTGCCTCTGTACGGACTTCAGCATCTCCCTGTTCCCCGACCTGAAGATCCTCTTCTTCTCTCTCAGAAGTGTTTTTATCTCAGGGTTGATCCAGGGTTTGTTGTTTGAGCAACACTGTATGGTCTTGGTGGGAACGGTGTTGTCCACACAGAAGCTGATGTAGTCCGTGATGGTGTGAGTGAGGCCATCGATGTCCTCACCATGTGGATCGCAGAACTGCTCCCAGGCGGTGGTTTCAAAGCAGCCCTTTAGAGTGTCCATTGCCTCCTCAGACCATAACTTCACTGTGCGCATGGCCGGAGGTTGTCTGTGCACTAGGGGTTTGTACACCGGCCGGAGATGAACCAAGTTGTGATCCGATCTCCCGAGTGGGGGGAGTTGTGATGAGGTGTACGCCTTCTTAGTGTTTGCGTAGAATAAGTCCAGTGTTTTATTGTCTCTAGTGTGGCATGTGACATACTGGGTAAACGTGGGTAGAATGGGAGACAGTGAAACATGGTTGAAATCGCCTGAGATGAGGAGAAGAGCATCTGGGTGTTCTGTCTACAGCCTGCCAGTTACTGAATGGATGACGTCACGCGCTGTCCCAGCGTTCGCCGTCGGATTTGCATAAACAACAATGCAGATCATGTGTGAATATTCCCTCGGGAGATATGTAGGCCGCATGCTAACAGCTAGCAACTCAGTGTCTTTGCTGCAGTGTTGTTGTTTAACAGTGATATGTCCCGGTCTGCACCAGTTGTTGTTAACATACATTATCACTCCACCGCCCCTTGCTTTGCCACTGTCTGATGTTCGGTCTGCCCGTATCGCGTGGAAACCCTCCAGTTCAATGTTAGCATCTGCTGGTAATTCAGTTAGCCAAGTCTCTGTGAATAGAAACAGGCTACACTCCCGGTATATGCTATCGTAGCGGGAGATAGCCTCTAGCTCATCTACCTTTCCCAATAACGATCGTACATTCCCCATAACAACGGATGGGAGACTGGGTCTGTACCTTATATTTCTTGCCTTCCGCCTTACTCCAGCACGGCACCCACGGCGTTTTCGCCTCAGTTCTCCTGGTATGTCGAGTTTTTCCGTTAGCACCGGGTGGCGGTTGAGTGCTAGCAGCTCTTCCCTGCTGTACCGTCTCCTGCTATAAACAGTGGCTCCGTCCACCGGCTCGGGAGACATTTGGGGCGATCTGTGTGTCCGTGATATATATGGAGTGAAAGGTGTGCCGGATCAGAGAGTTGTCACCAGATCAGAAGAGAGAGGAAGGAAAAAAAAGACTCAGAATTGAGCCGCTGTTGCAAAAGGCAGCCGACTCGTGTGGCGCCGGAAGTGGAAAAAAAAAAATGTTGTATTTGTTACAATTAAAGGGAAATATTTCAAGCCTGTTTTATTTTTAATTTTGAATATTATGATTTATTGCTTATGAAAATCAGAGCTGTTGTATCTCAAATTATTAGAATGTTTAATTTGTGTAAATTACTGTTCAAACATTGTAAATGCTGCATATCTTGTCAGCCAGTTCTGGACATACAGCCACAATCATAGGAAAGACTACTGACTTGACAAGCGACCAGAAGACAATCATGAACACACTTCACAAAGAGGGTAAGCCACAGAAGGTGGTTGCTAAACATGCTGGCTGTTTACTGAGTGCTGAATCAAAGCATATTAATGGAAAGCTGAGTGGAAGGAAAAAGTTTGGTAGGAAAAGGTGCACAAACAAGGATGACCTTAGCCTTGAGAGGATTGGGGGAGCTTCACAAGGAGATTAGACAGTCCTTGCTTTTGGTACTTGAGTATATGCTGAGCTCCAAAAATACCACTCGGGACAACCATGATACCCTAATATACAGTATATCATTAATGGTCTAATTAAAATTGATGTCTCTGGACTGCCCAAATATTCCTAACTGTTTAGCTCATTGGCTGTTTTGTGCTTCTGAAAGCATGCTTTGGCATCCTCCTTCCAATTTTACATAGTACTTTTAAATGGTATCGAATATGTTCAAACTTATTGAAGGACATAACGTTTCATGAAAAGATTAACCGAAAATGTTCGCTATTTTAGTGTATAAGTCTGATGTACACCGAAGCACAGGCAGAAATGTGATACAATATGAGCCCCCCCCACCCAAAAAAAAAAAAACTTCCCTACTTTTAATGAATAGATCGTTATCTTTCTGTCACGTAGAGCGATTGAAGCAGTTGAGCTTTTGAGAATTACACCTTTAGCCACTCACACATGTACAAACACATCAAGACATCAAGTTTCGTGTAAGGATAGGCCAGAGGCAAGGGGGGGAGTAAAGACTGAGGAGAAGACAGAGGTGAGGGTGGGAAATGCATGAGATTAACTGAGAATGCCAAATGATAGATGGTTAGATAGAGGGAGGAAAAGGTGGAGTGATGGGCGTCGGGTTAGCTCGAAGTAAGAAGAAAACCATCTAGAGATGTAAAACTTCGGAGTTTTACATTTAACTTACCTTTAATTTAGTGATAACAATCATGGTTTTTATTGTATATTTGTCTCAATTCAGGATCCATGGTTTCACAAGGTGAAACCATGGATAGGTTGCATAGCAACCTATGCTGTGTTTTCCTGCTATGACAAACTTCTAATAATAAAATGAAAATGAAATCGAGACAGACGAATAAGTAGAAACAGAGGGAAGGAGGCTCATAATGAGAGAGGAATTGAAATGTGAACCACTGATTAAGTTTGACATTTAAGATGACATATTTTGCATGCTGTTGTCCCAGTACAAATGAGTCTTACACTCTGCGAGAGTGTCTGAGTGTATATTTGTGTGTGTGTGTGTGTGTGTGTGTGTGTGTGTGATTTACTTGTCAGGAAAGAATCGGACCTCAGCTACACAGCAGATTAGGTGTACGTGCGTGTGCACATGTACGCGCCATAAGTAAATAAGTAAGAATTCTGGCATTGATTAGGGACCTGGTAGTCAGCTGAAAGCTTTTAGCCTTAAAATGGGAGATGGACCCTGTCTCAGGGTGATTTTATGTTGCTTCTCCTCCTCTTTTATTCCAAACCCTCTCGACCCACACCGTCAATTAGACTCCTGCTCTTGAAAATCAATTTCCAGCTGCCAAACTAGTCCCCCCAAAACCAGATTTGCTCCCTCACAGTGTGCACTCCTTCCCTTATATCAGGGGTCATCAACTAAAAGTGCCAGAGGTCCGATAAATCAGTCCTCCTCCCCAGCTGAGGTCCGAATTAGAGCTGGGGGTCTTTAGGCACCTCACAATGCAGTTATGATTCAGAGCCTCTGATTTGATTCTAAAAGGATCCTCCATGCATTTTTTTTTTTTTCAGGATTTTTTCCTCACTGTGTGACGGCTTGGCACTTTTAAAGCCAAGTGTTTGCAGTGACCCATGAATTTACTTCAAACATCTTTTAATGAAAGAAATGGAAGCGAACTGTGACAAGTCACATGGAGAAATTTAACTGAAGATGTGCTTTTAAGAACTCATCTTTTCATGGATGACCACAGCTAAGAAGACCACAGCTGTCTCCCGCAGGCCAATATCATTTGCTTTTACACATTATTTTATTAAGCAGATGTTTTAGCTGCTTTTAGTTCTGTATTTTTTTTAAACAGAAATCAAATAAATTTACAGGAGAACACAAACTATCCATCCATCCATCCATCTTCTACCGCTTTTCCGGAGGTCCGGGTCGCGGAGGCAGCAGTTCAAGCAGAGAAGCCCAGACTTCCCTCTCCCCAGCCACCTGCTCCAGCTCTTCAGAGGGGATACCAAGACGTTCCCAGACCAGCTGGGAGACATAGTCTCTCCACCGAGTCCTGCGTCTGCCCCGGGGTCTCCTCCCAGTGGGACGTACCTGAAACACCTCAAGTGGGAGGCGTCCAGGAGGCATCCTAATCAGATGCCCATACCACCTCAACTGACTCCTTTCAATGTGGAGGAGCAGCGGTTCTACTCTGAGCCTCTCCCGGATGACTGAGCACCTCACCCTATCTCTGAGGGTGAGTCCAGCAATCCTACGGAGAAAGCTCATTTCAGCCGCTTGTATCCGCGATCTCGTTCTTTCGGTCAATATCCAAAGCTTGTGACCATAGGTGAGAGTAGGAACGTAGATTGACTGGTAAATTGTAATTGCCTTAGAACTAAGCTCCCTCTTCACCACAACAGACCGGTACAACGTCCGCATCACTGCAGATGCTGCTCCAATCCGTCTGTCGATCTCTCGCTCCATTTTCCCCTCGCTCGTGAACAAGACCCCAAGATACTTAAACTCCTCCACTTGGGGCAGGAGCCTGTCCCCAACCCGGAGAGGACAATCCACCTTTTTCCGGCTGAGGACCATGGACTCGGACTTGGAGGTGCTGATTCTCATCCCAGCCGCTTCACACTCAGCGGCAAACCGTCCCAGCAAGAGCTGTAGGTCATTGCTGGATGAAGCCAACAGGACAACATCATCTGCAAACAACAGAGATGAGATCCTGTGGTCACCAAGCATGACACCCTCCATTCCCTGGCTGTGCCTAGAAATCCTGTCCATAAAAATTATGAACAGGATCGGTGACAAAGGGCAGCCCTGGCGGAGTCCAACTCTCACTGGGAATGACTCCGACCGAGTGTTGGCAATACGAACCAAACTCTCACAACGGTCGTACAGAGACCGAATAGCTCGTAACAACAAGCCCGATACCCCATACTCCCGAAGCACCCCCCACAAAAATCCATGAGGGACGCGGTCAAATGCCTTCTCCAAGTCCACAAAACACATGTAAACTGGTTGGGCAAACTCCCACGAACCCTCAAGAATTCTCGAGAGGGTAAAGAGCTGGTCCGATGTGCCACGGCCAGGACGAAAACCACATTGCTCCTCCTGAATCCGAGGTTCGACCAACGGCCGGACTCTCCTCTCCAGTACCTTGGCATAGACCTTCCCAGGGAGGCTGAGGAGTGTGATCCCTCTAAAGTTGGAGCACACCCTCCAGTCCCCTTTTTTGAAGAGAGGAACCACCACCCTGGTTTGCCATGCCAAAGGCACTGTCCCCGACCTCCACGCAGTGTTGCAGAGGCGTGTCAACCATGACAACCCAACAACATCCAGGGCCTTGAGGTACTCAGGGCGAATCTCGTCCACCCCCGGGGCCCGGCCACCAAGGAGATTTTTAACCACCTTGGCGACCTCAGCCCCTGTGATAGGCGAGTCATCCCCCTCGTCCCCAAACCCTGCTTCCTCTGTGGAAGGCGTATCAGTGGGATTGAGGAGATCCTCGAAGTATTCCTTCCACCGCCCGACGATATCCCCAGTTGAAGTCAACAGTGTCCCATCCGCACCATACACAGTGTGGACGGGGAGCTGCTTTCCCCTCCTGAGCTGCCGAACAGTTTGCCAGAATCTCTTTGAAGCCGACCGAATACAAGGACACAAACTAAATTACATGAATTTAAAAAAGACTAATATTTAAAAAAAAAAACAATCTCACAAAGTCTGCCTCTGTACTATATTTTCATTATTAAAATGTTTCAAACTGTAAGCCTAAAAAAGGACAGGAAATATAATTAATTCCACACTACAGAATTCCTTTGGAGGTTTTTTTTAATGTCAGTGGTTTTTATCTTTTTAACCTCATCTGGGTCTGTCTGGGTAACACTCTGACACAGGGAGAGAGCAGGTGGATGTGTGGCGCTTTTCATGTTCAGTAACACGCAGAGCAAATTATTGTTTTTACATGATCGAGGGTCGTGGAAATTACCTCCATAACCAACGTCAGACTGGCTCAACGGAGATACGGTCCCAGGAAGGAGGGGCCGTGGGGAACTTCGGTGAACAAACCCCCGGGTGGAAACGTACCATCAGAGGCAGTCAACGTGGTGGTGGATATAATTTCACAGCAGCGTTTTATTCCACGGGTACACACCAGGAAGGAAGCGTGGCTGTCCACCTGCAGCAAACTGTTTGGCCTAACCAGTGTATCCCAAGGTCCCACGCCATAAAATGTCCGGGCGGCTGCCACCAATACTGCACCTCAGTTCCGCTTTTTTGTTTGGTTAAAACTAAACGGTATAATTTTTCCCCAAGTTATATTAAAAAGCTTTGAAGTCCAGACGGAGGACTCTCGAGGTCCGGATCCGGACTGGAGTCCACCACTCGGTGACCCTTGCCTTATATTCATGTTTTTGGGGACTTATCCCACCTATATCAAGTGATCAAGTGAAGACAATATCGCAGCATGCACTTAAGACTGTTTTATCTTTCTAAATTAGAGTGATTCCACTGATTGTTCTGCTTTGTCTTTGTGGGTTCCAAACAAACACAGCTTCATTTACTGACACACACAACCCGGTGGCTATAAGCGCTGTTAGCATGCAAAAGATGTGGCCTTACTTGAAGAACGGATCTGTGACATTTCCATATGATTAAGTGAGTGTAGAGTGATACAACAATGTCATGAAAGCCATATGATTTGGAGTAACAACAGCTGGGATCCTTCCAGAAGGCTGAGGTGTTTTTGTGAAATATCGATGAGGCTATACTGCCGAAATATGCACCCACAGAGTAGTGTGTTGTCCCTCAGCCAGTTGCTGTCAGTAGTCCTAACTTAAGTTGCACACCTGTGACAATTCAGAACAAGGTATCTGAAGGATTGTTTAATTGTATTAGGGTTGTATTACTATTACCCTGACCTGATGGTTGACCCAGTCTTCAGGTTTGAACAGAATAAACACAAAGTATGGCAAAGTTGAAAAGGAAACACAGCAACCTGACAAGTGGGGTATTTTTTAAGTGTTGGGAGAAATCTGAGCTTCTGGGGGGTTCCTGTACAAGCACAGGGAAACGCATTCCTTCCTCGGAAGTATACAGGTGCATTGATTTATTTTTCAGTAATTCAATTCAAAAAGTTAAACTCCTATTCGTTACACACAGAGTGATATACAGTATTTCATGTTTATTTCTTTTAATGAGCTTATAGCTCATGAAAACCCCAAATTCAGTTTCTCAAAAAAATTGAATATTAGATCAAATTAATTAAAAAAAAACAGATTTTTAATAGAAATATTAGCCAACTGGAAAGTATGTCATACAAGTCATAGAAGTCATGCCAATGTTCTATAGCTGGTAACTTCCACAATATTCTTTTGAATTCGGACCATTGTTTATCCAGCTCGCTTTGGAAGTGACGCTGTGGTGAGTGAGCAGTCAAAAACCAGGAAATGTGTAGTTGGTCTGCGTTGCTGCAATGTGAAATTAATTTTCTGGAGATGTGCAACACCGGCGATGCAGTGGATGATGATGTCAGTTCTGCATTGGGTCTGCAGCGGCCCAATTTCCCTTGTTATCTATATGGTCTATTTTAAGGCTGTGCGACCTGGCCAAAATTTCATATCCCGATATAAATAATCTTATATCCTGATAACAATATATATCCTGATGTACATTTTCTGTCAATTCTATAGTTTAGATACATATAATAATCATATAAAAAGGACCATCTCTTTTTTTAATATTTTAAATTACATACTGAAAAAAAATCAATTGTACAAATTCATCTATCATTAATTTTATGCAACTTTTTCACCCTCATAATTTTGCAGTATTTTTATAAAATTGTATTTTTAATGTGCATTTGAGACTTGATTCTTATAAATATAAGGTTTTCCTTCTAAATCGTATCATATCAATAAAAAGTAAATAATAAGTTAAACATTTCCTGAGCCAGAGGAGAATAGCAGTAACTTAAAAAAATGTCAGTCTGAAAGTGAGAAAGTTGCCCATAGCTGTCATTTACAGATATAAATTAGTTGTTAGTTTACTTTGGTGCAGTTTTCTTTATTACGCATCATACCTGCAAAAATATCAATAAATAAAAATGTAATTGAAACAAATAAATCAATGAAAATGTAAGCATTGAGTCACATCCTGAAGGCTGCCATTCTGGCCTGATTAAAACCTTTGGGGGTTTTCTTCACATCTGCTGGAGTTCCCTTCTTTCTAAAAATATTTCAGATTTGCTATGATCTGAAAATCAAAGGCACAAAAGGCAATGTAATAAAATACAAGTGATGTCTTCAGCTTTATTCATTATTGCTACTTAACTAATTAAAATTATTAGAAATCAAATAAGTTACATTAAGAGTCAATTTACTCCTATGACACGTTTTGATTTATTTATTGTTTATTTTGTTTATATGTGTTGCTATCGCACACTTTTGCAGCTTTAGTAGAGTTTTTTCAGACAAAATTAAGAAACTCAGCAGAAACTTAAAGCAATGAAATGATGGTCTGATACATTAATAATGTTTACTATTAGCAACAACTTAGCATTGTCATTTAGCATTTGCTGTTTTACAATGATGAGAGTGAGAAAGTGTTAACATGACTTACCTTCCGTTAAAACAGGGTTAGGGGACTATCCTCCCTGATGCAGCACGGTGGAAAACCGTTCCACATTCCTGGCAAACAGAAGTAGTGGCTATTTGACCAAATCATTAGTTTGGAGTTAGCCGCTGTGCTAACCGCTGGAGTGAAGCCGTCTACTCCTGTTGCGCTGTGCACATGTGGGGGAAAGTTGGGGCACTGACAAGTAGTGTGTGAGAAGCTTTGCTGAAGAAACGGGGAATATGTGTATTTTGCAAAATCCCAATATGAACAACAGAGTTTTATATGAAACGATAGATGTTTTTATCTCATCATAAGTTAATCCCTTCCACAGCGTGTGGGACACCATGTGGTGTATGGGGCAGAGCCTATTTCCGTTTCATTGACCCTAAGCCACACAGCTACTGTGAGTAGTGAAAGATACAGTGGGGGGGGGGGGGGGGGGGGTCAGTCCTCTGGTAGCTCTGTGCGTTAACGTTCCTTTCCCCATTCTGTTATGCTGAGCACCACGCTAGAAGGCAGAAAGTGCCATTTTTATATGGTCTTTGGTATGACCCAGCTAGAATTTGAACCCACGACCTCCCGGTTATGGGGCTGATGCCCCACCAACTAGGCCACCACTCTGGTTTTATCTCATCATTTGATATAAATTGTCATATTGCACAGCTCTAGTCTATTTATAATATGAAAAGCTTATTATTGTTTATGATATATCAAACAGAAAAATTGACATCATGTTCATCAATGATTTTTTTGATTTTGTTGTAATCTGTTGCATGTTAAACATTAACAACATAAAATAAACTCAGAAAAATAAATACAATTATTTAATCTATTTTCATATTTAATAAATATAAATTTTTAAATGAATGTGTACTATATTATTGATATTAAACTTCAGCAGCATAAAATACAATAAATTCTGAATAAAAAAAAATATGTAGACTAAAGCTGAATTTATGCATCCACATCATAGCAACACTGTTGCCGGAGCACATCACCAATGTTGTTATCAACATTTTTTTTTTCTTGTTCGCTAGTTTGAATACATTGGTGCTCTGCCAAAACAGGTTTCTGCCAATGGGCAGAGTGATTTGCGTTTGTCGTGTTTTTGTTTATTAAATAGCGACAGACAAGAGCAGATTGTGATGGAGTTGGAGCTAATAAATGTTAATAAAAATGCCACTTTTCATACGATGCTGCAACATAGAAAAAAGAGAAGACGCTTGAGAAAACGATGCGTATGACCACTGGCACTGCTGTCATTTCTCCATCTGTGTAATTAATGGGGTTAGGACGAGTCATAGAAAAGTTCTGTATCTGCTAACTTCCTCAATTCTTTTGGAATTTTGACTGTAGTTTAACTCATTTTGGAAGTGTCGTCGTACTGAATGAGCTGAGACTTCTGGTGGGTTGGCGTCTTCTTCTCCTGTTTTCTTTTGTTATGGTTGGAAGGTGACAACGGATGACTGAGTAAGCCCCCACCTGATCTGGCGACTCCACTACATTTTTATAAAAGGTCTGCCAAGTTATCAATTAATTGATTGAAACTAATTTAATTTAGTCAACTAAATTATTATCGACAATTAATTGAAAGTCAATTTATTGTTAACATTCCTTCATGTATTGAGATTTGAGGCTATACTTTACAACATTGCTCGTCCAAGATGTGCAATATCTTATATATCAATTGAATTTACTGCACGGTTTGACTACGCAGCAACTGAAAAAATCTGGGCTGCCACAAGTGTACTTTCAAAGCAAGCACATGTAGCTTTGTTGTCATAGCCAGGAGCGGCACTGGGGTTAAGCTCCCAGTGCTCATAAAATGCTCCTTACGGCGTGCGTCTCGAAAAGCCTCTGACAACCAAGTCCAACTCCTAGCCTGCCCGTGTGGTTTAGTCTCTAAGCCCGGCGGAACTGCTTTTACTGATAGGAGAAGGGTTGAAGGCGGATCTCTGGCGCCTTAAACCAGATGCTTCGGGTAGATGGTAGCTCATCAACCTGGGAAGGTAGCCCATCTAGGGGAAGGTAAACCCTGATTTCAAACCTCCGCTGCCTTGCGGCACACCCGGTCACGGGAAAGGCTTCGGGAGTCAACCCTGAGGAAAAATCCGGAGTCGGAGTCCCTAAGGCAGTTCTCTGTTGTGCTCAACATCGTTCTGGCAGCTCCTGCGACGGCGCTGGTGCCAAACTATAGCAGCCCTGCTGTTCCTTTGGATTCATCAGTGACGTGGAGAGGGGGGACATGCTGCATGGGTAACATCTTGTCCTCCATATCTTCCTGCCCAGGCTTGAATCCTACCAACGCCCAACGCTGGAAGGTAGAACACCGGTGCGCATCAGCCTGTCCAGCAGAGTAGACGTTTAGGATTCTCTTCCATGGTCATCATAGACCGACGGAGGCCGACGAACATGTAGCTCCCTTCTGGTCTGAGCAAGCTTTCAAAGTGGAAGCAAGCGGGTGACCAAATGATTGATTGCTTTACTGTATATGACGCATGAAGGGGAAAAACAAAGCAAAACACTGCCACCACTAAATTTGTGATTAAACTTAATTACTTTTACAGGGCAAGTAAGTTTAGTTAAGCAAGAGGGGAAAAAATGTAGTTGCATTTCAGTTACATATTGTTATGAAGAACAAACAGAGCTTTCTCTGGGGTAAACCACCTTTTAATAATAAAATATGAATAAATAAAAATAGTATTTGTAATTAAATGCACATGTACAGTGGGGTGAAAAAGTGTTTGCCCCTTTCCTGATTTCTCACTTTTTTTGTATGTTTGTCACACTTAAATGTTTCAGATCATCAAACAAATTTAAATATTAGACAAAGATAACACAAATAAACACAAAATGCAGTTTTTAAATGAAGGTGCTTATTAATAAGGGTAAAACAAAATCCAAACCTACATGGCCCTGTATGAAAAAGTGATTGCCCCCCTGATAAAACATAAATTAACTGTGGCTTATCATATTTTTGGAAAGCTGGGTTCAATTTCTCTAGCCACACCCAAGCCTGATTACTGCCACACCTGTTATCAATCAAGAAATCAGTTAAATAGGACCTACCTGACAAAGTGAAGTAGACCAAAAGCTAGACATCATGCTGTGATTCAAAGAAATTCATGAACAAATGGAAACAAAGTAATTGAGATCTATCAGTCTGGAAAAGGTTATGAAGCCATTTCTAAAGCTTTGGGACTCCAGCAAACCACAGTGAGAGCCATTATCCACAAATGGCAAAAACATGGAACAGCCACTCCTTCCCAGGAGTGGCCGGCCGGCCAAAATTACCTCAAGAGCACAGCAACGACTCATCCAAGAGGTCACAAAAGACCCCACAACAACATGCAAAGAACTGCAGGCCTCACTTGCCTCAGTTAAGGTCAGTGTTCATGACTCCACCATATGAAAGAGACTGGGCAAAAATGGCCTGCATGGCAGAGTTCCAAGACAAAAAACACTGCTGAGGAAAAAAGAACATAAAGGCTCATCTCAGTTTTGCCAGAAAGCATCTTGATGATTCCCAAGAGTTTTGGGAAAATACTCTGTGGACTGATGAGACAAAGTTGAACTTTTTGGAAGGTGTGTGTCCCATTACATCCGGTGTAAAAGTAACACAGCATTTCAGAAAAGGAACATCATACCAAGAGTAAAATATGGTGGTGTTAGTGTGATGGTCTGGGGCTGTTTTGTTGCTTCAGGACCTGGAAGACTTGCTGTGGTAAATGGAACCATGGATTCTGCTGTCTACCAAAAAATCCCGAAGGAGAATGTCCGGCCATCTGTTTGTGACCTCAAGCTGAAGTGCATTTGGGTTCTGCAACAGGACAATGATGACATGGTTGTCAGACCCAGTGAGCAGACTCGGACTCAAAAATAGACACAATTATCTTTATTGAAGGAAGTGTGTGTGTGTGTGTGTGTGTGTGTGTGTGTGTGTGTGTGTGTGTGTGTGTGTGTGTGGCAGCTGGGGCGAGCAGGGCACTGTAACTGGCAACCCTAGGGACAAACAGAAACAGGGAGAGTTAGTGACAGACCCTGGAGAGGATGTACAGGATTGTCCAGTGCTTACTGTTTGTGGTGATGGGGTAGAGCTCAGGTTCAGCTTGGCGGCTACGGCCAGGAAGACAGTGCCCGCTGTCCCGGTTGTGACTGGAGATGGTTGGTGGGTGTGGTGCAGCTTGGTCCGCCGCCAGGAGGGAGTGAGGTCCGCCGCCACGGAGCTCCGCCTGTGCACAGGGGATCGAGAGAGGATTAAGGAGAATGAGCGAGGGCTTACTTGAGCTGAGGAGTTGATTCTTTCTGACGCCGGCTGGCAGGAGGCTGGATACAATGACGAAGGTAGGCTGAGGCTAGAATGCTCAGGAACAAGGATGAAGGCGATTGAAGGTCTCATGGGAACGGAAACAGACGACTCCGCGCTGATCCGAGGGCAGCGCGGTCTAAATAACCCTGGCCGTGATGGGGAGCAGGTGTGCACGCAGCTGAGGATGATAGGCAGCCATCACAAATGATCCAAAACACACCAGCAAGTCCACCTCTGAATGGCTTAAGAAAAACAAAATGAAGACTTTGGAGTGGCCTAACGAAAGTCCTGACCTGAATCTGATTGAGATACTGTGGCATGACCTTACAAAGGCAGTTTATGCTCGAAAACCTTCCAGTTTGGCTGAATTACAACAATTCTGCAAAGATGAGTGGGCCAAAATTCCTCCACAGCACTGTAAAAGACTCATTGCCAGTTATTGCAAACGTTTGATTGCAGTTGTTGCTGCGATGGGTGGCCCAACCAGTTATTAGGTTTAGGGGGGAGTCACTTTTTCATACAGGGCCATGCAGGTTTGGATTTTTTTTACCCTTAATAATAAACACCTTCATTTAAAAACTGCATTTTGGTTTTACTAGTGTTATCTTTGTCTAATATTTAAATTTGTTTGGTGATCTGAAACATTTAAGTATGACAAACATACAAAAAAGTGAGAAATCTGGACGGGGCAAACACTTTTTCATACCACTGTATATAATGTATTGAGATATAGAGTAATTATATCAAGATATCGTTCTTAAACCATATCACCCAGCTTTATATCAGATGCATTAAAATTACAGAAATGACCCTGTGTTGAAAATGTGAGAAGAAAGTAGATATTTTTGTTTGTTTGGTGACTAAAAAGTTGTCAGAAAAATAGTTGCTCAAGTAACGTAAAGAAACCTGAAAATTCTGTTTCAACACAGTAAGGCGGACCATGTTCTTCATTGTTCCCCCATACCTACACAGGGAGAACATGTAAACTTTGCACAGAATTGTCCTGCCTTAGTTCAAACCCAGGACCCTCTTTCAGTGTGCCAACAGTGCTACTATAATCAATCTTGAGAAGTTGTTTTTATGTTTCTATATTCCTTTTGAAAGACGGGGCGAGGAGGAGTCCTGAAATACCCCCATCCAGTAATAACAAACACTGTGCAGGAAGCTTTAAAGTAGATGATATACAAGTCACCTAGTTTTTGGGAGATGCTCATTAGTATGTGGAGCTTATCTGCTCTTTGCCTCTTGCCTTTTTTCTCTCCTCCTGCACTCCCTCGCTTAGTTCTTGTCTATCCATTTCCCTAGACAATCTTTCCCTTTTCCCTTTTAAAGAATAAAATACATTTGTTTTCTCGTCTAAAAGCTCTCCTCCCTGCCAAATGCATGCCCCCCTTTTCCTCCTCACTTCCCTCTCGCCAAGACAGTGTGAAGATTTTTATTCTAATTAAGAGTCCTTATACCTTTTGTTTTCCCCTTTTCTGCCTTCATTTCTCAAGCACACTTCTCCTTCATGTGCCCCCATTTTTCAAATCTCTCTTTTAAAGAAAAAAAAAACTTGCAAAAGATTTAGTAAATCAGAAGAGGCGAACAGAGATGGCACAACGAGGAAAAAAAAAGTGAACACGGATAATGAGGACCAGGAGAGGTGGGGACAAACACTGAGAGGATAACATGAAGAGAGAATGATGCAGATCAAGGAGGATCAAGAAACGGAGAAGCTGGAGAATCCACTCGTCACGAGATCTTGCCCTTAGTGTTATCTCTTAATATGTTGCACATTAATCCTTTGTTTATGAAAGATGAAGATGGCAGCTATGGCCGTTCCATGGGGAGGAGGAGAGCAGAGATATCTGGAGGCAGCGGGGATATGTGGATGTGTTGAGATTCGGTATCAAACCCATCCATTATCGAGACTCAATATTATGCATTTAGAGAATTAGCTCGGAGTCACTGTATAAAATGGTCGAGATGTGCTCGTAATCTGTTTTTCTCCATTAGTGAGATATAACTTTGTTCCCTCGATGAAAAAAGCCCTCAGATTTTTTTTTTTTTACATAAATGTCAGAGCCGTGTGGTGATCCTGTGCACGTCATGGCACGACATACTGTTTGTCATGTAATTGAAGTGACACATGTAGAAGTAAAAATAGATGGCAAATTGTTTGACTGAGGTGATTATTATTATTTGTTTGATATAGAAATAGTGTAAAAAGACAAATTAATTATCAACTATAAATTAGACAGACTATGATAAGTTATATCAGGGCTGTACGTTATCTTTTTTTGCTCATAACACTAGTGCTACAGAGGTTCATAGTCATGTAGCACAAGACAAAAACTTGTAGCACGATAAAAACATCTGTTACATCTCTAAAACTGACTGCAAGGATAAGGACCTTTACTTATTAAAGCGCTTTTCTAGTCTCAAAAACCAAAGTGCTTCACTAGCATTAACCTTCTATTCTAAGAGCCTATCGGAGACAGATACCTAGGGACTATGGCTGTGCAATGTGACAAAAATTTCACATCACGATAATGATATATATCACGATATACATTTGCTGTAAATTCTACAGTTTAGATAATCACATACAAAGGACCATCTCTTTTTTTTTTTTTTTTACTTTTTTTACATGCACCTTTTTCCCTCATAATTTTGCAGTGTTGTTATAAAATTGTTCCTTTATGTGCATTTGAGACTTGATTCTCATAAATTTCAGGTTTTTCTTCTAAATCGGGCAGTGCGGTGGTGCAGTGGTTAGCACCGTGGCAGCACAGCAACTCACCCTTGGCCATGGGATCCTGGGTTAGATCCCACCCCCGACCAACGGTGATCTGTTTGGAGTTTGCATGTTCTTCTCATGTCTGTGTGGGTTTACTTTGGGACTTCTCCAGTTTCCTCTCACAGGCCAAAAGCGTGCACGTTAGGTTAATTGGAGATTCTAAAATGGCCCTAGGTGTGAATGTGTGTGTGAATGGGGAAGGGATTGGCACCGTACTGTGGCAGCTTCATCCATCCAGGTGGATGCCCTGAATTTCCCCTCTGGGGATCAATAAAGTACACAAAATAATAAATAAATAAAATCATATCACATGAATAAGAAGTAAACATCAATAAATTAAATATTTCCTAAGCCAGAAGAGAATAGCAAAAACAAACAAAAAACATAACATAAAAAAGTGTCTGAAAATGAGAAAATTACCCATCACTGCCATCAACAGATATAAATTAGCTGTTCGTTTAAATCAATGAAAACTTAAGTGTGGAGCTAGAGCCTGCAGCCTGCCATTCTCTCCTGATTTAACCTGTTTGCTTCTCAGTAAAAATATTTCAGATTGGGCATGATCTAAAAATCAAAGACACAAAAGGTAATGTAATAAAATACATCTGATGACTTTAACTTTATTCATTATGGTTACTTGACTAATTAAAATGATTAGAAATCAAATAAATTACAATTTGCTCCTCCGACCCATTTTAATTTATTATTTATTTTGCATGTATGTGCCACCATCATGGACTTTTGCAGCTTTAATAAATCTTTTTCAGACAAAACTAAAACTCAGCAGTAATTTAAACCAAGCAAACGATGGTCTGATACACTGTTTCCAGTTAGCACAACTTAGCATCATTTAGCATTTGCCGTTTTATAGTTAGACATGGTGTTAACTTTACTTACCTCCTATTAAAACGAGGTTAGTGGACTATCTTCTCTGACACAGCGCAATGGAAAACAGTTTCACATCCCTGGCAAACAGGAGTAGCAGCTATTTGACCAAACCGGTAGTTTGGAGTTTGCAGCTACCGGGAAGCCTAGCCAGCAACCACACACTTGTTCTGCTGCGTGCACTGCAGGGGAGAGGCAGGGCACTGACAAGTAGTGGGTGAGGAGCTTTGTTCAAGAAATGGGAGTATGTGCATTTTAAATCGTGATATAAACGATAGAGTATTCTATGAAACGTAGACGTTTTTATATCATCATCCAATATATATTGTAATATTGCACAGCCCTACTAGGGACTATTTAGAATCGCCAATTAATCTAACATGCATGTCTTTGGATTATGGGAGGAAACCAGAACATCTGGAGTAAACCCACACAGCACAAACAGAACATGCAAATTCCACACAGAAAGGTTCCCACCTCTGTCAGCCTGGGGATTCAAACCTGGAACCTTCTAGCTGTTAGGCAACAGTGCTAACCCCTGTACCACTTTCAAGGTTACAGCAGCACAGGGATAGCAGCACTCAGAGCAGTAGTCAACAAGATAATAAGAACTGGTTAGCCAAAAGCTTTAAATGAATATACAGTGGGGCAAAAAAAGTATTTCAGGGATGGCAATTTTCCGCCGATCCGCGGATTTCTGCCGATTTATTTTCAAATTGATCATTTCTGTGAATTGTCTAAATCCGTTGAGAAAATTTTAGGGGGAGTAAGGTACCTTATTGTTACCGATTTTAGCAAAAATCAACACGATTGCATAAGCGCTCGGCGCTTCCCCGGAAGTCGTCTCCCACGATAACCCGGATGTGTTGTGTTCAAGCTACTGCTGTATTGCAGTAGCTTGACAGCCCTGCAATTGGATAGTTGCAAACGACTGGACCACAATCAAATGGCTCGTTTTATGCTTTTTCAAAAATTCATGGCGGTGTGTTCTCAGGGATGTGATTTTCTGCTAATTCGCCGAATTCCGCTTTATTTTATCTTCCAGGAAGATAAAGTACGTTAAGTAAGTTAGCGGCTTGTGGTCCATGAACGCAGTGAAGCTGCGCCCTTTCAGGCAGGACTGGAAGTGGCGTATGGCCAGGTGGAGAGCCATTAACTCTCTGTTACTGGCGGCGTACAACGGCTGTATGAGCTGGGCTGCGCGGGGGAGGAAACGGTAATAAAAGTTAACCATCCCCTTTTATGATTCCAAACAGTTTGAAACTGACAGTGCACAGTAGACATTGACTCATAACTTTTGAATATTTCTAAGACTTGGCTACATCAGTGATTGTGCAAAATGAACTGCTCAAGTCTCAATGGAGATTGAAACTGGTGATCTGAAATGAATGCTGAAATTATAAAAAGTAATGGTATGTTGGAATTTTATTTCTATTATGGAATAGATAAAATTAACTGATTTTGATTTGATCAAGTGTTAGAGCATGTGATGGATAATGCTTGTTGGAATATTTTAGGAATGCTATCTTCTTGGAACATAAGTCAATATTATACAGTAATAAGTGGCATTCAGCTGTTTGTTTTATGTCATTTAAGCACAGTTCTGGTACTTAAAAAATCATAAAAACCCAGCTTTGCCCCCCTTGCCCCCCCCCCCCCCCCACCGGGGCTCTGCCCTGGACCCCGCTGGGGGACTGTGTCCCCCAGACCCCCTGCTGAATTTTCAGATAATTTCCCCAACCCCAAATCACATCCCTGGTTCGTGTTTGAATTCTGAGCTTTCAGTATTGTTTTCAGTCGAATTATGAGATTTTTATCGAAGGATCAGGAGTCATCAGTGTTAGAAATAGACAAAAGTGTCAAAAATAAGTTCCGATGGAATTGGCTTGAGAGAAAAGTGACGGTAAAGGTGAAAATTGGCTCAAAGTTCGACGAGGTAACAGAAGCACTCGGACAATTTCTGAAGAAACCAGAAAAGGAGATGAAGTTCAAAGTTCAGAGACTGACACAGCTTGCTGCCAAAAGGAAGAAAGTTTCACATTAGAAGTGACTTGGTGACCAGTGTAAATAGTGTAATAAACTCTTATAGAACTGTTAAATATGTTGGACTAAAGACAGTGAGACAGCATTGAAGAAAAAGTAAGTTAACTTTTCATTAAATTTAATGATTTATCTAAGTCTAGTATTTCATTTTTTTAAGTCATTTTTTTCAGTCTAAATTACTTCTGTTTTACTGAAAACCTCCCAGCTTCAGGGGGGCTGTGCCCCCCCCCCCCACATAAGTCAATCGACCAAACTAGATTTCAGCTGAAATCAGAATTTCCTGTTGCCATCCCTGGTATTTAGTCAGCCACCAATTGTGCAAGTTCTCCCACTTAGAAGATGAGAGAGGTCTCCAATTTTCATCATAGGTATACCTCAACTATGAGAGAAAATGAGGCAAAAAAAAAAAAATCCAGAAAATCACATTGTCTGATTTTTAAAGAATTTATTTGCAAATTATGGTGGAAAATAAGTATTTGGTCACCTACAAACAAGCAAGATTTCTGGCTCTCACAGACCTGTAACTTCTTCTTTAAGAGGCTCCTCTGTCCTCCACTCGTTACCTGTATTAATGGCACCTGTTTGAACTCGTTATCAATATAAAAGACACCTGTCCACAACCTCAAACAGTCAGACTCCAAACTCCACTATGGCCAAGACCAAAGAGCTGTCAAAGGACACCAGAAACAAAATTGTAGACCTGCACCAGGCTGAGAAGACTGAATCTGCAATAGTAAGCAGCTTGGTGTGAAGAAATCAACTGTGGTAGCAATTATTAGAAAATGGAAGACATACAAGACCACTGATAATCTCCCTCGATCTGGGGCTCCACGCAAGATCTCACCCCGTGGGGTCAAAATGATCACGAGAACGGTGAGCAAAAATCCCAGAACCACACGGTGGGACCTAGTGAATGACCTGCAGAGAGCTGGGACCAAAGTAACAAAGGCTACCATCAGTAACACACTACGCTGCAAAGGACTCAAATCCTGCAGTGCCAGACGTGTCCCCCTGCTTAAGCCAGTACATGTCCAGGCCTGTCTGAAGTTTGCTAGAGAGCATTTAGATGATCCAGAAGAGGACTGGGAGAATGTCATATGGTCAGATGAAACCAAAATAGAACTTCTTGGTAAAAACTCAACTTGTCGTGTTTAGAGGAGAAATAATGCTGAGTTGCATCCAAAGAACACTATACCTACTGTGAAGCATGGGGGTGGAAACATCACGCTTTGGGGCTGTTTTTCTGCAAAGGGACCAGGACGACTGATCCGTGTAAAAGAAAGAATGAATGGGGCCATGTATCGTGAGATTTTGAGTGAAAACCTCCTTCCATCAGTAAGGGCATTGAAGATGAAACGTGGCTGGATCTTTCAGCATGACTATAATCCCAAACACACCGCCCGGGCAACGAAGGAGTGGCTTCGTAAGAAGCATTTCAAGGTCCTGGAGTGGCCTAGCCAGTCTCCAGATCTCAACCCCATAGAAAATCTTTGGAGGGAGTTGAAAGTCCATGTTACCCAGCGACAGCCCCAAAACATCACTGCTCTAGAGGACATCTGCATGGAGAAATGGGCCAAAATACCAGTAACAGTGTGTGAAAACTTTGTGAAGACTTACAGAAAACGTTTGACCCCTGTCATTGCCAACAAAGGGTATATAACAAAGTACTGAGATGAACTTTTGTTATTGACCAAATACTTATTTTCCACCATAATTTGCAAATAAATTCTTTAAAAATCCTTCAATGTGATTTTCTGGATTTTTTTTCCTCATTTTGTCTCTCATAGTTGAGGTATACGTATGATGAAAATTGGAGACCTCTCTCATCTTTTAAGTGGGAGAACTTGCACAATTGGTGGCTGACTAAATACTTTTTTGCCCCACTGTACATATGTACACAGATATATACACAGTGCAGGAACATGGCAGCTAGATGGTATAAACATCATTACGGTTTGTTAAGTTACCCTGCAGAATATGAATATGTACCCAGACAGTACATTTCGTATTTGAATCAACAGTGTTGTTGTCTCCCTCAGTAATGATTGATATTGTCCTAGTTGTATAACGGAGGGGACGATTTATTGTGCAAGGTTATTATATTTGGACTTTCAATACAACCTCTACAAGCAGCCCTGGTTAAGTTTTAAAGTCTGACAGCCGTAGGTAGGAAGGACCTACGGAACCTCTCCGTCGTGCTCCTAGGATGGCACAGCCTACTGCTAAATGAGCTCCTCAGTGCGTTCAGCGTGTCCTGCATGGGGTGGTACTCCAGCAGAGATGACAGCTTAGCCACCATCCTCTTCTCTCCTATTTTCTTCCCTGTGTTGAGGTGTTGCCCCAGAACAGAGCTAGCTTTTTTGATCAGTCTGTTCAGTCTCTTCCTGTCAGCTGCCGTGATGCCACTGTCCCAGCAGACCACTCCAAATGTGATGGCTGATGCCACCACCGAATTGTAGAAGATCTTTAGGAGTGCCCCTTGCACTCCAGAAGACCTGAGTCTCCTCAGAAGGAACAGCCTGTGCTGCCCCTTCTTGTAGAGCGCATTGGTGTTGTGTGTCCAGTCCAGTTTATTGTTCAGGTGAACACCCAGGTACTTGTAAGATGTCACCATCTCAATGTCTGTTCCCTGGATGTTTAATGGTGCTGTGTGGGGTTGTCCTCGCCTGTGGCAGTCCACCACCAGTTTCCTAGTTTTCCTCGCATTGATCTGGAGGCAGTTCCATTGGCACCAGTCCACAAAGTCCTGGTAAGCCCTCTGTACTCTGCATCATTTCCATCAGAGATGAGGCCAACGATCACAGAGTTGTCAGAGAACTTCTGTAGATGGCACTGTGGTGTGTTGTGTGAAAAGTCAGCAGTATAGAGGGTGAACAGGAAGGGAACCAGAACTGTTCCCTGGGGGGCCCCCGTACTTCAGATGATGGTATCAGACACACAGTCCTGGGTTCTCACAAACTGGTTGGTTTGTGAGGTAGTCCAGGATCCACGATGACAGGTGCTGGTCCACCCCTGTGCACAGTAGCTTATCCTTCAGGATCACTGGTTGGATGGTGTTGAAAGCACTGGAGAAATCAAAGAACATGATCCTCACGGTGCTCCCAGGCTTCTCCAGGTGTTAATCTTTAAAAATATAATATTTCACTTTATCATTGAAAACAACTTGTCAAGATCTAGAAATTACTTTAAATTTACAAACATTTCCACATCAGTCATCAATTCTAACCACCTAAACACACTCACCACACCATACAAACTAACAGGCCAGTTTTGGCCCGTGGGCCATATGTTTGACACCCCTAGACTAGACTGTGAAAAACAGCCTCATCACCCTATGGAGCTTCCTTTTTGTCCGCCACACTCCCCCAGAGACCCGCGCAAAATGAACCCGCTGTGGGACCAGGAGAAGCTAGAAGAAGCGGGAAAAAATGTTTCTTTTATAAGTGCATTTTTTCAGTCACTCCCGGAGCCTGGAGCAGTGGAGAAGAGAGCAGCCTGTCCTGTCGGCGAGGAGCAATCTGTGCATCCCAGTTCATCTCACATCTGCTTTTTTTTTTTTTTTTTACCTCCGCCAAGGAGGTTATGTTTTCATCGGCGTTGGTTTGTCTGTCTGTCTATCTGTCTGTTTGTTTGTTTGTTTGTTTGTTTGTTAGCAAGATAACTCAAAAAGTTGTGGACGGATTTTCATGAAATTTTCATTTCAAAATTGACAATGTAAAATTTCAATTTTACATTGTCAGAAATGGGGTATCCTACAGATGATTACATTTTGGTGGTGATCCGGATCACCGTCTGGATCCAGGAATTTTTTTTTTAATTATTGGGATTTCCAAAACGGGAATCACAGTAATTTGCATAATACAGGACAAGTTTTCAACAGCTTCTACAAGACATTTAAGACCTAAGGAAATGGAATAAATCTGGATAATGATGCAAAAAAATGAAAAAATAGGGAACCTTTGAAATTTTTAAAAGAACAAATGAAGCTATAAATACGCAACAAGCATCACAGTATAGCTAATATATGTCACTTGCGAATGGCATTTTTTTCATGGTCAAGGAATCTATAAAGTTACACAAAATAAATGCAGGATTAATATTTATGATGTTAAACACTGTATGGAGGGAACTGTGGCACGTGGCGGAGGTCTGCGCTCTCCGAGTGCTTTTCTAGTTTTTCCTGTGACAGTCTCCTCCAAAATAAAATATCCCGCTTTGTGTGGCGCTAAATGCGACACTCAAAAGTGCAGCCTGCGCACACAAGCACAGTGTCTGTTCTTGTAAATATGAATGCTGTTCAGCATTGATATGAAAAAGAATGTTGGGTGCATTTTGGAGTTCTGTCCATTGTAACCGAGGACAAAGGTGGAGTCATGAACACTGACCTTAACTGAGGCAAGTGAGGCCTGCGGTTCTTTGGATGTTGTTGTGGGGTCTTTTGTGACCTCTTTGATGAGTTGTCACTGCACTCTTGGGATAATTTTGGTCGGCCGGCCACTCCTGGGAAGGTTCACCACTGTTCTGAGTTTTTGCCATTTGTGGATAATGGCTCTCACTGTGGTTTGCTGGAGTCCCAAAGCTTTAGAAATGGCTTTATAATCTTTTCCAGACTGATAGATCTCAATTACTTTGTTTGTCATTTGTTCCTGAATTTCTTTGAATCGCAGCATGATATCTAGCTTTTGAGGATCTTTTAGTCTACTTCACTTTGCCAGGCAGGTCCTATTTAAGTGATTTTTTGATTGAGAACAAGTGTGGCAGTAATCAGGCCTTGGTGTGGCTAGAGAAATTGAACTCAGCTTTCCAAAGATGTGATAAACCAAAGTTAATTTATGTTTTAATGGGGGGGTAATCACTTTTTCACACAGGGCCATGTAGGTTTGGATTTTTTTCCCCTTAATAATGAACACCTTCATTTAAAAACTGCATTTTGTGTTTACTTGTTATCTTTGTCTAATAATTAAATTTGTTTGATGATCTGAAACATTTAAGGATGACAAACATACAAAAAAAAAGAGAAATCAGGAAGGGGGCAAACACTTTTTCACACCACTGTATTACTGTGGTTATTTGAAAGTAAATGAGCATAATGTAATAATTCACACATGTAATCACATTAAATATTGTCTAGTGCAGAAGTCAGTGTTTATAAGTCATACCTCTTGAGGGTTTGTGGGTCATGTGCCTCACTAATTAGCTTGTTAGCTACATTGGGAGAGGCTTTTATGCAGCCATGATTATGTTTTCACTACATAGTGATTACAAGTCTCTGATTGGGTTCTTAAATCCAACCTCTGCTTGTCCATTTGGTATCCATTCCTGCTGTAAAACTGCTGAGCTAGAGTTAGTTAGTGGCTAACAATAATGGCTATGTTTACATGGACACAAGTAACCAGATTAAAAGCCTGATCGGAATAAAAATGCTTCATGTAAACATGGCAATCTGAATATTCTAACCCGATCATGCTCATTCGGATCAAAATTTCATTCCGATTGAGAGGGGTGGGTTATGCTGATTGTTAATCGGAATGGTGCGCATGAAAACACTTATTCCAAACGTTGGGCAGAAAATATGTTTACTATGCATGTCTGTACACCAGCCGCACGTTGACGTGACGTATTTCCGCCTTAGCAGCAGCTAGCTGAAAACATAGCGGTAGTAAGACAAAACTGGTCTGTATCGTCCTGCTGTCTCCCTCTGTTCGTCATATGCAGAAGTATGTACTTGTAGCTTCATTACGGAGACCAGCAAAAGCAAAATTACAGTCTGAATAACACAATACAGGTCAATTTCGACACGAAGTGGGCCTTGCTGACACCGGAAGTTGCTTCTTCTTCTATTATTTTTGGAATGTCGAAATGTCGACGTGAACATGTCAAGATGATTTATTCCATTCAAACGTGTGACCCATGGAAATGCACGTCCTAATCAGATCAGCTTTTTCAGGATCCATGTAAACAGTAAAATTCTGATCTGAATTGCAATCAGATTGAAGTAATTTTGCCCGTGTAACCGTGGCCAATGATTTAGCTTTGGGGCTTTTCTGTGTTAATTTTAATGCGCTTCACTCACTTTTTCTTGGCATCTTCAGATCCAGTCAATCATCACATACTATGTGGAAGGACACCACATTTCTTTTTGAAAAAAATAAAAAAAAAAATTTTTCTGCCCTGTTCTGCTGCTTCCAAGCAGCGCTAACTGCACAGCTTCCAGGGTGCAGTCACGTGACCACACACAGAGGACATTATGCCTGTTGTCGCGAATTCGCATCAATCAAAAAAAACCCCAAAAAACAAAAAACCCCCAATGATTTTCAATTATGAAAAAAAAAAAAATGTTCACAATTGGAAATAAATTCAGGCGTCAAGGGGTTTTAAAGGGGAAGGACATGAAAGCTCTCATATGCACATGGCCACAACAGGGAAAGGGACAAACTGGGAAAAAAAAAAAAAAACATGAGCAAGATTACAATAGTTTTTACGTCCTAAACATTAGTTTTGGTTTTATTTTGGTTAATCGCTCAGCCTTACTATAGTAGCATTTTTACTTAGGTTTACTTTGTCTTGAAAGTGATGATTCTTTTAACTACGTAAATCAATCAGCTCCAATCGAGATGATGATCTCTGTCATTATTTTTGGTACTAATTTATAGAGTAGAACAATCTTATAAACATCTGCTATACCATAGAGTACAAAATGCTACAAACAAACAACGTTAGTTTCTTGAAAAAACTTATGATAAATAAAGTGAAGTCAAATTTTAAAGTCCCCAATCTTAACATATCTGCTGTATACAAGTGAAACTTAGCATTTCCCCATCACTGCATCTTTCAGCAGCTGCCCTTGGATAATCGTTTGCAAAATTAGATAAAAGCCTCATTGGCATCGGGGCTAATTGCACTTGATGGAAATGATTAGCTGTCACATTTGTCTTTGCTGTGGTATTGGGGCCATTGTGGCATTTAGGGGCTAATTGTAGCTAGTAGCAGTAGTTGTTATGCGGTATGTTGCGGTGGGTTGCACCTAATTGTAGTTGATAGTAATGGTTCCAGTCTGTGTATACAGCCCGGAGCAGACAAAGAGATGCACACACATATACGGAGATGCACAGAATAGCTATTTAATGCACTTCTTGGCCATATTCTGCAACCAAACAAGTCATTGTAATGTAAATAAATGGTAGCAAAACTGATGCTGTTTCTCACAGTATTGATTTCACATTTTGCTGAAGTCATTTTGCTGATGGAATGATTATTGGGTTGGTACACTTTTTATTTTTAAGTCTCCACTGGAGTCATACGTGCCTGATGGGAGCACACTTGGGTCAGTCATTGCTTTTTAAGTTGGGATTCCAGCATCACGGCTTTACCACAGCGATCTGTAGTTTTCCACTGTGTGTCTGTGTGTTTCTGTGTGTCTGTAAGGGAATGATGAATTCTGACTGGGTGTGGTGATCATCAGATGAGATTTTCCTCTGCTCGCTTTGCCCTCTTTCTCCTACTCGCTTTCTCTTTCACACACACACACACACACACACACACACACTGAGCGCCAGGGCTGGTCTAGGCGTAGGCCCTTGCAGACATAAATGCTTTATTTTAATAGTTGTATGGTAGAGAGTGAGAGGCAGTGGGTGAGGGAGACAGGAATTGTAAAATACTTCAGGCACAGGGAGAAAACATGGTTCACCAGATGCATCAGTGCTCACTTTTCTGTTTATTTTTGCATTTTTTTTTTCATTTTCAAGAAAAGCTGATTTTTTTTTAGATACAGTGTATTCTTTTGAATTCAGTTTTCAAGGTGAATTGATAGTATTTACGTTTCCTTTTCTTGCATTGTTGTAAGGAGGCAGTAGTGTGTCTTAGGGCTGGTTGCCACAGGTCAATTATAAACAAATTAGCAACTCTATCAGTTATCTGTTTGACTTTTCACAATCCATTAGCAGTAACTGTTGTTTTTGTACACTTTTGTACAGTACATGCATGCAGTGTTTACCAAAAAACATATATGATAAAGTTAAAGATCAGTTTGACCATCCATCCATCCATCTTCCACCGCTTACCTGGGGGTCTGGGTCACGGGGGCAGCAGTCCAAGCAGAGAAGACAGACTGCCGCCCGGTTCACATAGCAGCATGATTCCTATGATCCCTTCTGCACATGATGAGGCCACTGGAGGGTCAGTTTGACCCAACAGCATTATTTTTATTTGCCATCCTCCACTCCATTCTTCATTGTGTGTATCACAATGCTTCACATCAGCCACTACAACTATTACACTGATCTGTAGAGTGTAACCGACCATTGGAGTATTCACTGCCAGGAACATGGATGTGGCATGAAGGTTCAGGCCCATCTCTCCTTGTCCCCCCACCACTCTTTAGGGAAGAAGGTTCAGCATAGATTGGTCAGTGCAAGTTTGCTTAATACATAAATGGCAAGATTTTGGTTAAAAGGTCTTCAATCAAAAGAAAAAAAGACACATAAAGCTTATCCGATTAATCGATAGCTGCAACCCTAGTTTGAATATTGCAAACCTGAAATCAAACTTAGGACCCTACTCACACTATAAAGTTTGTCCCTAGCCTAAAGTCAGATTGTTCTGAAGAGTTTAATCGCTCCGCACCACACTTAAGGTTGTCCATGGCTCTCTGCTTTGGCCCACCTGGAGGGGTCAGCTTCAGCCCTGGTTTGGCTTCTCATGTATGAATAAATGCACACGTATGGTGACTATCTATGGTAGAAGAGGTACCAGTGCTTAAGCCTGGCTGCATTAGAAACAGTATGAGTGCAGGGTGGCTGGGGATGTGGGAGCAGGGACAGTTGCCTTCAGCAAGTTGGGGACCAACTGACCTCAGTGAGAGTGCATCCTAAATGAACATTTTATGTGAATACTGATTTTGTCATTATGCGCTTGGTAAATGCATTAAAATGTTATAGGCTCCAAAATGCTATTTTAAATGCATTATAATTCCTGTGTCACATTTGAGGAGCGGCACAAATCAAGTTTGCATTACACATACAAAAACATTTGTGACATATTTAGCGTCTTCTCCCTTCCTATTGCATTGGTTTAAAAGTGATAAGTTTTTGGCATCTAGCAGGCATCTGTTTGGCCTTACTGTGTTTATGACCACACACACACACACACACACACACACACACACACACACACAGAGCAGGTCAGTGAGTTGAATAAATATGAACTTAATGACCACAAATAAACACAAAGTCTCATGCGTGCGTGCATGTTCTTGCAAAGACACCCGCAGCATCTCTCTGTCACAACTGTAGTGAGCAGGACAACCACAATTGTTCTCCTTTTAAACAAAAGCAAGATCATGACTTAATATAAAACACATGGTTGTTTATGTGATGGCTTTGTAATGCGATCATGGGGGGGGGGGGGGGGTGATGTGGCAGGAGATGATAGGAGTGAGAAGAAAGTTCTTTATTATGGAATTATTGAAATTATTATGGCAGTTGTTCTTGTTCGTCAGAGAGGGCAGTAAAGAATAAAAAATGAAAGGACAATGCTTTATCTAGTCTTTTTGGTTTTATAAAGCTATTTTACACTTACTTCACTCTATTGGCCCAATTAGGGAAACTTGTTGTGCAGCAGCTTGCATGAATAACAGCATCATCAAATAGTTAACATATAATGAATGTATGCAACACACTAAAAAAAAGAGGATATGATTAAAATAACTAAATAATGATGAACAATTAAAATTATACATCATTCACGCAAATTAAGAAGTGTGATAGCAAATGGTATAAATTAGTTTTAACCTTTGGTAATTTAAGCCTTCGTTATGAAGGTACCTACTGACATTCCCTTTTCAAAGGATGGTTCTTGCTCTCCATGACACATCTAGCTTTATGATGCACCTGTTGTTCAAAGACAGTTCTCCGTTTCCTCTCTTCACCCAGTATCTTGCATGCCTGTTTCAGTGTATTCTGTGAATGATTCCTATTCCGCACAATTGAAGTTCTAATCATTTAGAGCAGGACTCATCAACTAAAACTGCAAGAGGGCCGATAAGTCAGTCCTCCTCTCCAGATGGCTCATGTATAAACAGAGCGCATGCACAAAAACACGGCATACGCTGATTTTCATGCACTCAGTGGGATGTATTGAAACAAACGTGATGTGAGAATCTGCTGTCTGAGCCGCAAAGTTTCCACCTGCCATGAGAAATTGCAGCTGCCCGCAAAATTCTGTTTGGTAGACCCACCTGATAGAGCCAAACTACAAACCAACTGAAACTCAGAATATGTTAACGTTTCCACTTCAGTTAAAATGCTTTGTCCATGAATTAGTCTGTGAAAATCATGATTATTATGTGATTTATCTCCATAACTCTGCTTATTGTGTGCACTGAAAACCTGATGAATAATAACTAATTTCCCTTAGATAATCTGCTGCACTCACTGGACCATGGCCAGCACCACTGTAAACTGGATCCTGTTTCTGTAGGCTAAATGTAACAGAGATAATAAAACTTGCCAGAGACTAGGCTATAGACAGTTGATTCACTAGGCAATGCACACAGATCCATCTGTCCTGGGAGGAATTCTGGTCGACAAAATGCACTTTTGAATTAATCGAACCCCAGCTGAAGATCATTGAAGATCGTTGATAGATCAAAAATTGTCATCTCCCAATGAGCTCTACCTCTGTGTTAAGGGGTATAAATGCCATTGCAACACCAATCCACTCCGTAAACTTAAGTTTACTGCATTTAATACAGATTCCGGAGGGTCAGAACAAAATAAAATATTTTTTTCTCACCTCTACCTCCATTATCAGCACCTCGGTATCACACTCCGTCAAGTTACTATTTTTTTTAATGTTGTACCTTCCCGCAGGATCAATAACACAGGGTTACAAAAATATTTTTTTTGTAAGTTGTCTGTGTTTTTTCAACTCATTTAAGACAATTTTGCACCGCTGAATCTGAAAATGACATCTGTTTCTCTCGATCAGGTGCTAAGTAAAAACCTGTACTTACTTAGTACTTACTTAGTACTGTGCATGTACTTACCTTTATATAAAGGCAAGTACATGTAAATTGAATGTTACGTCATCATTGTTCAAAATTCAGACAATTTCAAGACATAAAAAAGAATTTTGCATCATATAAAGCGAAAATATTCGTACATGTAAACAAAAACGTATAAAACAACATGTGGCCATAATTCAAAAAGTTGACCTGATTGAGCAAAACCAATGTGATTTTTTGGATTCAGCACATCAAAATTGTCCTAAATCAGCTAAAAAAAAAACTTAGACAATAAATTTGGTGTTGACCAGTGTAATCACTGTTTGACAGAAGAGTGACAGAAGGGCCGTTTTTAGTCATTTGCATAGTCATTAGTGGGAGGAACCGAGGCAGAATAAAGAGATTGTGCATGTACGCTGGTTTTCACGGTGAAGTGGGATGTATAAGGAAAAGCAGTGGAGAATTTGGTGGACAGATAGCTTTATACATCTGAAAATTTCTGTGCGCATGTACTTTCCAGGTTTTGTGAGTACTTTCAGTACAAAAGCTGCGCGATCCTTATATATGAGGCCCCAGCTGAGGTCCGAACTAGGGGTGGGAATCTTTTGACTCCTCATGATGTAATTATGATTAAAGAGCTCAGATTTGATTTTGAAATGATTCTCTATGCATCTTGATGCATTTTTTTTTTCTATTCAGGAATTTTTCCTCCCACTGTGTGACAACTTGGTACTTTTAAAGGGACACTCTGGCAAAAATCAAGTTTTTTTCTGTTGTTAACATGTCTGTAGCATGTTTTTCGTGACTTAAAAGACATATCAAGCGCAAAATCTCACCACAGTCTGAAGTCTGTGTTTTTCTGCTGTGAATTTCCAGTTTGGTAATGCCCCCCCCCCCCCCTGAAATGGGCGAGTTTGGACAGACTGTTACTAGCTACGGAAGCATTCCTGCTTAGCCTGGTTGGTCATAACATTAACCAATCAGACAGATACTCTTGGCTACCTCAGGGGAAGAGGGAGGAGCCGAGGAGCAGCAGAATTGAGGCAGAGCAGGTTGGGGTAGCAGCAGAGAGAGAGCGGAGAGAGGCAGAGAGGTGGTGGTGGTGGTGGGGCCCGATTTGAATGTGACTGTACATTCAAATCGAGCTGCTCTCAGCTGCCTTCGCCGGCAGACGGGCATTGCACTGTGAGCTGAGAGCAGCCACATTCAAATCGGGTAACCCCCCCCCCCCCCCGCCGCTCAGTCGTGGGGAGATGGGGAAGTGGTTGTTAGTAAAAAAGCAAACACATATTTGGATACTATGCATTTATCTCTCACCCCAACTGTTTTCATAAAAATGTTTAGCTTTTTACTTTTGAAGATATAGGCAAAACTTTAACGTCCAGAAGCATCGTGAACAGACTAGCAGCCAAGAGTTGCAACCAGGAGTTGGGGCGATCAATCACGTGCAAGCCCTGCAGGTCGGGGAGCGTGGCGACCAATTACGTGCAAGCCCTGCAGACTGCTAATTAGAATATTCATAGATCTGTGCATACTTAAGTAGGTGAAAGATTTAAAAGCTCTTACCAAGCAATTCTAAGGCAATGAAAGGGTTTTTTTTGTTGGTAAAAAGCCACAATATATTGTTTTGGGCAATACATATTTGTTTTTGAGGTGGTTTTAGAGCTGCTGGAGTGTGTCTTTAATATCTTTTAATAAACAAATGGAAGAGAAATGTGGCAAGTCACATCGCAAACTTGATCTCAAAGTGTGCTTTTAAGAACTGCCATCCTTTCATATGGGCATTCTTTCAGAAGACTACAGCTGTCTCCAGACAGGCCGATGTCATTTAACCTGCTTTCTCACATTATTTTATTATGCTGATGTTTTAGATGCTTTTAGTTCTGTATTTTTAAAAATTTAAAATATCAGATGAATTCTTTGCTCAATTTCTAACAAAACATGTAATACGAAATTTTATAATAATAACAATAATACTGGAGAACACTATGGGCCGTATTACAATGATGGGGTCGTTGATCAGTTGTCACTGACGCAGAACTCATTTATGGGCGTTTCCAAGTTCATCTCCTTATCACAACGGCGTAAAAATGAACTTTCCGCAGGCACATGATGCAAAGAGACCGGTCTAATCATTCAGAAGTGTGTTTTGGATAATCCAAGCCAAAGTGCTCCTTCCCATCCCTTTAGTGCAAGGGGTGCATTATCTAAAATGAATTGTGATCATGACAGTTTAAGACGGGTTTTGCGCTGACCAAAGCCCATGTGTGTAAGCCAAAATGCATGTGATAGTAATGCTGTTTGGTAATAAGGAAGATCTCAGTCACAGTTGATGCCCAGTTAGTTTTGTTAAAAAGAACAAACGGTGAAGAATACATTTACATGTATTGGTAGATGGTGCACGGAGAGGATGCTGGCGTCAAAATGTTTGCCGCTTCTCCACCTAAAAACTGCCAAATTCAGTTTGACTACTGATCAAAATCTACTGGACTGGACTGTTATTGAACTGTCACCAAACTGAACTGTTACCAGATTGTTTTCTTGATTTGGGAAATAACTATTACCTGACCTGTTGCCACAGCAGCTGAATAGTGGTGTTCTGCTATCCCCCAGCTTGCAGCTAGTCTGCCTATATTGTGATCGTCTGTTTGGAATACCTGCATCAACTTTGGTGGGTGCTGGCGCTGTCTTCTGGTCTGTTCTCCTGAGTTCTGCTGTGGATCATCTGGTGTTGGTGACAGTTGCCCACCCTGTCCTACAGCGAGCGACAGATCCACGGCAGGCTGCTAGCCGCTAGCTAGTAGCTGTGAGGAAACGGCCTCTACTCTCGGAATTATGCTCCGCTACTCAGCCGTGCAGCTCCTGAAGCTAAACAACAACTATGGCTCTACTATGGACGTGTCTGCTATTAAACAGCAGGGACTCATTCCTAGACCCCGCTACATCCATAGAAGGTCTGGACGGGGATTTGTCTACTCCCAAGACCAGCTCCATACCATCCCTGTGGTTGGCATCAAGACTCAGTGCACACTGGCTACGTCATCATGCACATCATCAGAGCACTGCTACAAACCTGTATGATAACACTGCCCTGTGACAGCTGCAGACTGGGAGGGGAAAAAACCTGGAGTGGATTACACTTTACTGTGCCATCTTCCCAAGCATAATACTCTGTCTGAAATTGAATTTGAACTATTCAATACCCAGTCACTGTCCAATAAATCCTGCTTAACACAAGACCACATTTTGAACAAACGGATTGACTTGATGTCCCTCACAGAGATATGGCACAAATCTGAGGAGTACTCTGTTATGAAGGAGGCTTTTCCACCTGGATACACATTCCTGGCAAAGGCCCGTAACTCAGTTCCTGGAAGGGGCCTAGCGGTTATACATCACACTAGCCTTAAACTATCCACTGTTCCCCCGCTCAAACTTAGTATTAAGATGTAAGCATCCACTCCCTATGACAATAGTTCTCATCTACCGGCCTCCAAAACCAAACCCAGCATTCACTACAGTAATAAAGGAGCTTCTCATGTCACTATGTACCACATCAACAAATGTTACAATACTTGGAGATTTCATCATTCATGTTGACTACCCAGTCACTCTGCTGCAGAATTCTTACGGCTCATTGATTTTCTCAATCTCATGCAGCACACCAGTGCTCCTACACACATCAGAGGACATGTCCTCGATCTGGTCATCACGGATTGCATCCCCATTATCAACCTCCAGGTGTATGACATGGGTGTGTCTGATCATAGGACTGTTTCATTTGAAGTGTCATTACAAGCACCATACATCAAGCCAAAGTGACAGATACAGTTTAGGAATTTCAAGAATATCAATCATGATAGCCTGACTATCGACATTAAAAATCTCTGCACTGTCTCCCAGTTTTCCTCACCATCTGAATCCGTTGACTACTATAACAAAAATCTTCAATAGATCCTTGAGAGACATGCCCCACTCAAAATAAGATCTGTCTCGTTCACATCCTCTGCTCCATGGTTCACAGATGAACTGCGGAAAATGAAGACGGCTGGACGTGCCCTGGAGTGGAGGCTCCTGGCCTCAGGCTTGACAGTGCATAAACTGGCCTATCATCAACATCAAAAAGCCTATTCCAAATCCCTCACCACTGTAAGATCACAGTACTGCTCCAGCATCATCCATAATAACTCTGGTAACTCCAAAAAACTGTTTTCAACCATAAGTCACCTCCTTAAAGCTCAATCTTTTTCTCACTTGAGCAGTCTGAGAACACTTGAGAACAATCTGGTGCTCAACGTGGACAAAACGAAGGAGATGATTATCGACTTCCGACGGTCACAGCCTGAACATGTCCCTCTCAGCATCGGCGGCCGTTTGGTGGAGAGAGTGGAGAACATCAAGTTCCTCAGAATGCAGATCTCGCAGGACCTGACCTGGAGCAAGAATTCCTTGGGGATCAGGAAGCGGGCCCAGCAGAGACTGCACTTCTTGAGGAAACTCAAACAGGCCTCTCTCCCCATCTGCATCCTCAGGACCTTCTACAGAGGTGTAGTGGAGAGTGTTCTGACGTACTGCATTGCAACATGGTACTCCAGCTGCAGTATGTCAGACAAAAAAGCCCTGCAGAGGATAGTTAAGGGAGCTGAGAGGGTAATTGGAGTCTCCCTCCCCTCTGTCCAAGAACTTTTTCAGAACCGTTGTAGGAGCAGGGCACTGAACATTGTCAAGGACCGTTCTCACCCTCTGCATAATCACTTTGAACTTCTGCCATCTGGCAAACGATTCCGGAGCATCAGAGGCAGAACCACCAGACTGATTAACAGCTTCCTTCCACAAGCTGTTAGGATACTGAACAGTTGATCCGGAATCTTATATTATTTGTATATTATAGTTCTAGTTAGTTTTCAAGTATGTCTCAGGGATGTGTGAGTGGCTGTGTTGGGGTGGGGGGCAGGTGAGGGTGTGTGTGAGTGTGTCTTAAATTATGTTCTTTTTACTTATATGGATGCCGAGAGAAACGCAAATTCATCTTGCCTACACTACAGTTGTATGTACAGCAATATGACAATAAAGGTTGATTTGATTTGATTACAGAGGAACAATGCAATAAATTCATTACCATCTTTGCTGACAAAATCAGCACTATCCGTAATAGCTCAAGTAGGTTAATTTTTGTCTTTTAATTATTTACCATTTGTTCTTATTAAAGACAAAAATAGAAAGATGTTTTTACCTTCTTTTTTTTGCCGTCTTCTTTTATCTTCTGCCTACGAAAGTCAGCTGATAAAATGACACCTGGCAGCAATCAGCTGACTCTTCTGACAAAGGCTGCAGTGAACAGTCGAAACATGTAAAGAAGGTAAAAACATCTCCTTTCTATTTTTGTCTTTAATAAGAACAAAAGGTAAATAATCAACACTATCCGTTCTTCTTTTACCCCGTCTCACTCAGCACCAGAAAATACATCTGAAAATATCACAGTCAAACCAGACATCACACTTTCTGGTTTTTCTAATGTCACCCAAGGAGAGGTGGAGGATTTTATATGACAGATGAGCTCTTCTACAAGTGCATTGGATCCCATACCTACAGTTCTCATTAAATCCAATGCAACCATCATAACTCCTCTCATCACTACTCTTATTAACAGCTCTCTGCAAACTGGTCAAGTTCCATCAGCACTTAAGATTGCATTTATCAGGCCCAAACTCAAAAAACCCTCATTAGAGCCTGGAATTCTATCCAACTATTGTCCTGTCTCAAACCTCCCATTCCTTGCAAAGGTCCTGGAGAAAGTTGTGGCTGCACAGGTACAGGAGCATCTCCAATTAAACTCATCTTTCGAAAAATTTCAATCTGGTTTTTGCCGGGGCCGTGGCACAGAGACAGCCCTGGTCAGAGTCACCAGTGATTTACTGGTGGCTGCTGACCAGGGCTCTCCCTCACTGCTCATCCTCCTGGACCTCTCATCTGCCTTTGATTCAGTCCACCATAAAACTCTACTAAACTGGCTACAGCTATACACTGGAAGTGCCCTCCAATGGTTCCATTCTTATATCGTAGGTAGGGTTGAGTATGTGGTCCTGGGGGAGGCTAAATCAAGGCCCTACCATGTCACCTGTAAGGGTCCCTCAAGGGTCTGTCCTTGGGCTAACCCTGTTCAACATCTACAGTGGGGAAAAAAAGTATTTAGTCAGCCACCAATTGTGCAAGTTCTCCCACTTAAAAGATGAGAGAGGTCTCCAATTTTCATCATAGGTATACCTCAACTATGAGAGACAAAATGAGGAGAAAAAAATCCAGAAAATCACATTGAAGGATTTTTAATGAATTAATTGGTAAATTCCTCAGTAAAATAAGTATTTGGTCAATAACAAAAGCTCATCTCAATACTTTGTTATATACCCTTTGTTGGCAATGACAGAGATCAAACGTTTTCTGTAAGTCTTCACAAAGTTTTCACACACTGTTGCTGGTATTTTGGCCCATTCCTCCATGCAAATCTCCTCTAGAGCAGTGATGTTTTGGGGCTGTCGCTGGGCAACACAGACTTTCAACTCCCTCCAAAAATTTTCTATGGGGTTGAGATCTGGAGACTGGCTAGGCCACTCCAGGACCTTGAAATGCTTCTTACAAAGCCACTCCTTCGTTGCCCAGGCAGTGTGTTTGGGATCATTGTCATGCTGAAAGACCCAGCCACGTTTCATCTTCAATGCCCTTGCTGATGGAAGGAGGTTTTCACTCAAAATCTCACGATACATGGCCCCATTCATTCTTTCCTTTACACAGATCAGTCGTCTTGGTCCCTTTGCAGAAAAACAGCCCCAAAGTATGATGTTTTCACCCCCATGCTTCACAGTAGGTATGGTGTCCTTTCTCCTCCAAACACAACAAGTTGAGTTTTTACCAAAAAGTTCTATTTTGGTTTCTTCTGACCATATGACATTCTCCCAATCCTCTTCTGGATCATCTAAATGCTCTCTAGCAAACTTCAGATGGGCCTGGACATGTACTGGCTTAAGCAGGGGGACACATCTGGCACTGCAGGATTTGAGTCCCTGGCGGCGTAGTGTGTTACTGATGTAGCCTTTGTTACTTTGGTCCCAGCTCTCTGCAGGTCATTCACTAGGTCCCCCCGTGTGGTTCTGGGATTTTTGCTCACCGTTCTCGTGATCATTTTGACCTCACGGGGTGAGATCTTGCGTGGAACCCCAGATCGAGGGAGATTATCAGTGGTCTTGTACGTCTTCCATTTTCTAATAATTGCTCCCACAGTTGATTTCTTCACACCAAGCTGCTTACCTATTGCAGATTCAGTCTTCCCAGCCTGGTGCAGGTCTAGAATTTTGTTTCTGGTGTCCTTTGACAGCTCTTTGGTCTTGGCCATAGTGGAGTTTAGAGTCTGACTGTTTGAGGTTGTGGACAGGTGTCTTTTATACTGATAATGAGTTCAAACAGGTGCCATTAATACAGGTAACGAGTGGAGGACAGAGGAGCCTCTTAAAGAAGAAGTTACAGGTCTGTGAGAGCCAGAAATCTTGCTTGTTTGTAGGTGACCAAATACTTATTTTTTTTTTCCACAATATCTTTATTGAACCTTTTTTTTTTTTTTAACAAACATGATACAAACAATCAAACACTAACACTAAAGTACTACTACAAAAAAAAAAAAAAAATGCACTAAAAACACCAACAACCACCAACAAAATCAAGTCTTTAACAATGCTCCTCTGTTTAGTCTAGACAATCCAATACATAAGTATACATATTATGTTCACCAGTTTGGAATTTACAAGGTCCACACACATCATTCACCTTCTTCTTCAAGAGTTATGTTTAAATTTTTTACATAATCAATAAAAGGTCTCCATATATTCTCAAACACAATTTCCTTTGATTTCAGTATATATGTTATTCTTTCTAATGGAAGGTTTGTTAACATCTGTCTTAACCACTGAGTCACATCTGGTCTATGAGTCTTTTTCCATAATAGTGCAATACATTTTTTGGCATTAAGCAAACTGAGGTCTATGAATGTTCTTTCACTTTTATTAAAATTATGCTTTTCTGGGTACAGGCCCAACAAAAACAGTTTAGGATTCAATATGATTTGTTTTGAGATTATTTTTTCAATTGTTACCCTCACCTCTTCCCAAAACATTCTTATTAATCTACATTCCCATAAACAATGAAATAGGGTTCCTTTACTTTCCATGCATTTTGTGCATGTATCTGGTATATTTTTGTTATATCTATTTAACTCCTCCGGTGTAACATACATCCGCATTAACCATTTGAAATGTATCAATTTAAGGCGTGCATTTATTGATTTGGTTTGAGCTTCTGTACAAGCCAATTCCCATTGTTCCTCTGAAATTTCAATTTGCAGATCTTCTTTCCAGTAGTTTAATCTTTTCAGTGAATTTTCACTTGAAGATAGTGTCAATGAGTTATAAAACTCTGAAATAATACCCTTTCTTTTACTATCTTTCATCATCATTTTTTCCAAGGATGAATAAATAGGTCGAGTGAGAGCTTTATTTTGATTTGATCGAATAAAGTTTCTAAGTTGAAGATATTTAAAAAAATGTGTTCTATTGAGATTAAATTTGATCCTCAGCTCTTCAAAAGACATTATGTTGTCTGCACATGGCAAATATAAATCCTGAATCTTTTGTATCCCTTTTAAATTCCATACTTTAAATACAGCGTCCGCTCTCCCTGGTTTAAAATATTGATTACCCCATATTGGACTAAATTGTGACAATAACTGTGGTTCTTTTAAATAGTTTTTAGCTTCACACCATATTTTGATCATATGCTTTACAAATGGATTTTTAACTTGTTTTTGTAATTTTTTTGCCGAATCTGAGTATATGAATATGGGAAGAGGTAAAGGTAAATTGTATGATTCCATTTCAGTCCAGTGAGGGAGATCATTTGATGAAAAATAATATGTCATAGACCTCAGTTGTGCCGACCAATAATACAACATAAAATTTGGACATTTCAGACCTCCACGATCAAATGGTAAATATAATAAAGACAAACGTAATCTAGCCCTCCTGTTGTTCCATATAAATTCCACTAACTTTTTTTTTATTCTTGAGAATAGATCTAAAGGTGGTGATAAGGGAATGTATTGAAATAAATAAAGTATTTTAGGTAAAATATTACTTTTAAGTATATTGATTCTCCCGATCATCGACATTGGTAGTGACATCCATCTCTGAGTTAACTCATTGATATCTGACATTAAGGCTTCATAGTTGACACTGGCGACTGATTCTAGCTTAGGCATAATTTGGATTCCTAAATATTTAAACTGATTTACAACATTGAATTGATTTACCTCAGGGGCTGGGTAATTTCTCTGGGTCTCATTTAGCATTAATATTGAAGATTTAGTTTTATTTATTTTATATCCTGATATTTCCCCAAAATTCTTTATTAAATTCAACAAGGTTGGAATTGATTTTTTTAGATTCGACATAAACAAAATTATATCATCGGCGTACAGGGAGATTTTATGTTCTGTTGGTCCAACTTTAATTCCATATATTTGTGAATGTAAACGTATCGCTATCGCTAAAGGTTCAATTGCCATAGTAAACAGTAAAGGTGAAAGTGGACAGCCTTGTCGACATCCTCTATTGATTTTTATTGGTTTTGAAATATTGTTATTTGTTAGGATTTCTGCTGTAGCATTGTTGTATATTATTTGAACCCATTTTATGAAATTATTTCCAAGTCCAAACCTTTGTAGGACTTCAAAAAGAAAGGGCCATTCAACTCTATCAAAGGCCTTTTCGGCGTCCAATGATAGGAGAGCTGTATCCGGTGCTTCTTTATTAAAATAAATAATATTAAATAGTCTTCTTACATTATGGAAGCCTTGTCTACCCTTTATAAAGCCATTCTGATCTCGATTAATAATATTTGGTAAAATTTCTTGTATTCGTCTTGCTAAAATTTTACAGATTATCTTAAGGTCGGCGTTTAATAGGCTTATTGGTCTCATATTTTCACATTTATTAGAGGGCTTACCTGGTTTTGGCAGCAGTATAATTAAGGCATTATTCATGTATGATGGTAAATTATTATTTTGAAATGCTTCTAAAACCATTTCCAAAAAAGGTTTTATTAATTTATTCTTAAATTTTTTATAAAGGTCAACTGGAAGACCATCTGGTCCTGCACTTTTTCCTGATTTCATATTATCAATGGCTAGCCCAACTTCTTCTTGACTAATTTTAGACTCCAATATCTCCCTGTTTTCATTTGGAATACACGGTATAGATAGTTCGTTCAAAAACCCATTTAGTTTTGTTAAATCAGGTTCATTTTTGGTATCATATAATTTTTCATAGTAATCTCTGAAGGCTCTATTAATTTCTAAAGGATCTATAACTACCTGTCCATTACTTATAATACTGGTAATTGGTGTTTTAATTTCCAATTGTTTAATCTGCCATGCTAATAATTTTCCTGATTTTTCACCTTGTTCATAAAAAGATTGTTTCAATCTTAGAAGACTCGAGGCAGCTCTATTCGCTGATTTTTTGTCGTATTCAGCTCTCAAAATCAGTAATTCATTCTCCAACCTTGGGTCACTTCCTGCATACACTTTTTCCTGAAGACTTTTTATTTTATGTTCCAATTTAGCTCTCTCCTCTCGAGTCTTCTTAGATTTTGATCCTGTATAACTAATAATATGTCCCCTAATAAAAGCTTTGAAAGCCTCCCACTTTACACATGCTGATGTTTGTGTAGTATTGATGTCAAAGAACTCGTCTATCTGTTTTTCTATATACTTGACAAATTCCTCATCCTGAAGCCATTTATGCTGAAATTGCCATCTACCTGATTCCTTTGTCAATTTTTTATCTACATATATTAGACAACAGGGTGCATGATCAGAGATCACGATGTTATCATAAAAGCAGTTTTGAATCTTGGACCTTAATTCTGTGGAAATCAAAAAATAATCAATACGTGAGAATGTCTTGTAGGTACTGGAATAACAAGAATAGGCTTTAACTTGTGGTTTCATTTCTCTCCATATATCTAACAATCTCAATTCTTTCATAAAATGATTAATAGTCATCCTACATCCAATGTGCGTACAATCCAGTCCTGTTGATCTATCCACACCTGGATTCAATGTACAATTAAAATCCCCTGCTATTATATGTTGCCCTGTAAGTGATGATGAGAAATAAATTAGCAAAGAACTTCTGATCATCTATATTGGGACCATATAAGTTCACAAGATTTATATTTTCTAATAGCAAAGAACCTTGAATGATTACATATCTTCCAAATTTGTCTCCAATTACATTTTTCACTTGAAAAGGAACTGATTTATGTATGAGAGTCATAACTCCCCTGGCTCGGGATGAAAATGAAGAGGTGAATACACTTCCCTGCCATCTACTCCTAATTCTTTTAACATCCTCCTCTATCAGATGAGTTTCTTGTAAAAACACAATTCTTGAACCCATGTCCTTTATTTTATTCATAACTTGTTTAAGTTTTTTTAAATTTTGTAGACCTCTGCAATTCCATGAAGTTAAATTAAGATTAACACTTTGGTCCATGATCAATAGAGAGTTTGGGATTACCTTGCAGTGTAAACATGCTCATACAGAGAAGCAAAAACACGAGTGGTTGAACATTCATCCTACAAACTACACACAAACAAATTTCCCCTTCCCACACTTGTGGCAAACCCCCCAAAATCAAAAGAAAAATTCTGTCTCCCGATATAGCCATCGACCGTTCCACACCCACGGGGAACAGCCTAAGCCACTCCTTCTTCATCCTCCCAATCACCCTAACTCTACTGCTTTTAATGACGTAACATTAACTCTCCTCTGTAGTTTTCCAACTTAACTCCAAAATTTTTAACAACTTTGTACATCAGTTTTTTTTTTGTTTTTTTTGTTTTTTGTTTTGTTTTTTTAATATATAATACAATCTATATTTTGTAAACTTACTATTTACTTCAAGTCAGTCAGATGCCTGTGCAAATGCTTAATTATTCTACCTTATATTTTGTTCATGCTTAGCTCCCACCAGTCTCTTCTTCTTCTTTGATCTTCTTGATGAGCTCCTGCGCCTCCTCTGGGGTCTTGAAGATGTGGGTTCTGCCCTCATACGTGGTCAGCAGTCTCGCAGGATAGATTACACCATGACGAATCCCAAGGTTGCGCAGCTCCTCACGTACGGGATCAAACTGCTTCCTCAATTGCTGGATTCCTGTGGCCAAATCTGGGTAGAACCGCACCTGCTGGTCCTGATGTTTAATCTCTCCTTTAGCACGTGCAGCGCTGAAGATCTTCATCCTGTCTCTGTTGCTAAGAAACTTCATAATTAAGGTCCTCGGCGGTCCCTTATCTCTCCGTGGGCCAATACGATGTGCTTTTTCCAGAACCACTGCTGATTGCAACTCCTCGCTGCCCAGCACCTCCGGAATCCACTTTTCCAGAAAGGAACATACGTCCCGACCTTCTGATTCCTCTGGAAGACCCACCAGCCTCAAATTATTCTGTCTCGACCGAGATTCCAAATCCAAAATATTATCTTCCAGAGATTTATTTTTTTTTTCCAAAGTGCGCACCTTTAATTGAAGACGGGTGACGTCATCTTCAGCACTAGCGAGACGGAGCTCCATCTGCGCCGTTCGTTCTACACAGTCACCCAATTCCTTTCTTATTCCTTCCAACGCTGTCATAATCCCATCAAATCTAGAGGAAAAGTCCGCTCTTATTGAACTCATGGCAGCCATCAGCGCATCTGCGCCATTCCCCGCAGATATCGCAGCGTTGCCAGCCTCCTCCGCCATATATGGAGTTTTGTTTGCTGCGTCACAGACCTGAAAGTCCGTTAATTTAGACTGTTTCGGCGGCTCGCTTTTTCCTTTTCCTGGTTTTCCAGCCTTAGGCTTCGCCGACATATCCTCGCCCAAATGCTGGGATACGTTCTGTCCCAAATGAGAGAGTTATTTGCCGATTTTTTTTCTCCAGGAGCAGAGCAGAGCGAGACACATCCGTCCTACGTGGCAGCCATAACCGGAAGTCCCAAATACTTATTTTACCAAGGAATTTACCAATTAATTCATTAAAAATCCTTCAATGTGATTTTCTGGATTTTTTTTTTTCTCATTTTGTCTCTCATAGTTGAGGTATACCTATGATGAAAATTGGAGACCTCTCTCATCTTTTAAGTGGGAGAACTTGCACAATTGGTGGCTGACTGAATACTTTTTTGCCCCACTGTATATGCTCCCCCTGGGCCATATCATCAGCAAGTATGGGATTTCTTTCCACTGCTTTGCTGATGATACTCAACTCTACCTCAGGACAGATCCTACCTCTTCTGTAGCCACACCACCAACTCTTACAGCCTGCTTGAAGGAGATGGAGGTGTGGATGAGTGAGAATTTTCTTCAGCTAAATGGCAACAAAACTGAGGCCATACTCACTGGCATGCCACACCAGCTTCACACCTGTCACCAGCATCTCACTGGCTGGTCAGACCATTCCACTTTCTTCATCTGTTACTAACCTCGGAGTCCGATTTGACCCCCCTTTAACATTTGAACATCACATTCAACAACTCTGTAAAACTGCCTTCTTTCATTTGAAAAACATAGCCAAACTTCACCCCTTCCTCTCCCTGCCAGATGCTGAGAAGCTGGTCCATGCCTTCATCTCCTCCAGGTTGGACTACTGTAATGCACTCCTTGTTGGGGCTCCTGGCAGGAACATCCAGAGACTCCAGTACATCCAGAACAGTGCTGTCAGGATCCTGAAGAGGAAGAGAAAATATGACCACATTACCCCGGTTCTCCACTGACTCCCGGTCAGTGTGAGGATTCAATATAAACTTTGTCTCCTCACGTACCAGGGCATACATGACAATGCACCCGATTACTTAAAAGAAGTCCTTCAATATCAGAAACACACCAGAAGCCTCCGCTCCACAAATATCTACCGACTACTCATCCCCAGATCTAAGCTTTGCACAATGAGAGACAGAACTTTCCAGGCAGCAGCGCCACAGTTGTGGAATGCTCCGCCTGACTAACTGAGAGCGCCACAGACAGTGGAGTCTTTTAAGAAATCTTTTAAAACTCTTCTGTTTTGTAAAGCATATCAGTAGTCATCTATGTGATTTATGTGATTTTAAGCCTGTTTTTATTATTATTATTTTTTTGTTCTTTTACTTTGTTTTTACTTTGTGGCACTTTGAGATTTATTTCTTTTAACTCTAAAGTGCGATATAAATAAAATACATTATTATTATAAAAAAAAAATCAGCTGAATTGTTTAATGTGTGCATGGATGCAACACAGACATGAAGAAAAGAGGATGATACCTGTGCAAATTTTCATAAACTTTCATTAACGATGACATGGAAGTCACTCCCGGCTGTGGGGAGATGGAGTGCTCCCTCTCCTGTTGCTTTCGCCGACTGAGGGTCTCCCCCTATCCGTCCTGGGAAGGAGGGAAGGAGGCGATCTGGCACGGCTTCCCGTCCGCCTCTGGCCCCCACCATGAAGCAAGCCCACTCTCAGCAGTGGCTGTAGGGGAGCTTGCTGGGCTGGAAACCTGGGGCGCACGGCCGACGCAGATGTGGACACATCTCCTGTCTCTCTGGGGCATTAGTGAAAAGTAAAACGCTGCACACTCCTTGTTTCTTCATTTATTCCCCTAAAAATAAACACATTAATGCCTAATAAGTATGTGATGAAAACGACCCCCCCCCCCATGTGCCACGCATCACATTGGAACACACGGGCACACATGCTCCCTGTTCATTCATTCATTCCCCTAAAGAAATCATACATTAATGCATAATTTTTAGACTCCAACGATAAGTCCATAATTAAAATGAGAGTGTGGATGGAATAATAATAAAAAAAAAACCTAGTATGTGATCATCATATAATTAAAATGACGGGTGACTATGACTGTTACAAGATTCCAGTGCATGCCGTTTCCTGAGCTCCGGAGCTGCGCGATGTCAAAACATGCCACTGAAATTATCATTAAACAATTTAAACAAATTAAACAATGCACTTCTGACGATAGACCCCCTTTTTTCTTGATCAAAAGCGGACTGTCATGGAATGCACTATAATAGTAATGCGCATTAGATTGTGCACTGCCACACCTCTTTGAAATGAGGTGCCTCCTCCGAGCGCATAGCGGGCGCACTGTCTACTGATAATTTGATGGCGTGTTGTCATGTGGCAATTCCACATGACAGAATTCCTCACAGGTTGTTTTTCTTTCATTTCACCAGTGTTCTTCTCTTTTTTTTTAACTGAGTCTGTCTGTTGGGTAACTCTCTATTACAGCATGGAGCTGTAACTCCATGGTTACAGGGAGAAGGGAATTGGAGCTTTTCATGCTCAGTTACACACGGAGCACATTATTGTTTTTATGTGATGTCAGAGGGTCTAGAAATGACCTCCATAACCATAACCACACAGGCCTGACAGAATCGCGGCCCCGGGGTACCAAACCTCACCCCTGCTTCCCAACATGGACTACTCTTAGCAGATGCGCCATGGCAGACACAGTCAGTTTTACCGTGGCACTTCATTGCATGGGTACACATCGGGAATGAAAGGTGTTTGTCCAGGATGGATATCCTGGCTGTTGGCCGTGTGTGCGTGTGATGCCCGCAGCGAACTGTGATTTTGCAACCCGCTGCATACCCTCTGGAACGTTCAGACCCACAGAATCACTGCAGAGAGTGGAGAATGGAGTCTGTGGAGAGCGTCCAAGCCGTCACCCCATAAGCTGTCTGGGTGGCCGCCGATACAGCATTTCAGTTCCGCTTTTTTCATTCCACCAAAACAAAACGGTATCCTTTTTTCCTAAATTATATCAAAAGACTTCGGGGTCCGACAGTTGTTGAGCCCTGATTTAGAGCATTTGCTAGATCAAAATAATTTTTTAAAACCATCAAGTTTAGCATGTTTCCTCTTTGTAACTGACGGAGCTGTTATTGTTCTCATGCCTTCCCATGGAGTTTTTAGGTTATTACCCATGCCAACAGACTTGAGACGTGGGTAGGGCGGTCACCTGAGTCTGCGTATCTGTCCTTCTGTCTGTTTGGCTGCATATTTGTACTCTAACTCAAGAGGAAATGATGCTAAGGGTGACCAAACTTGGCACACAGGATGACCACAGGAGTACCACATTTGGCTATGCTTTTGGGATCAAAAGGTCACAGGTCAAGATCACAGGGTCATAAAAAGTCAAAATCACTTTTGGCTTATAGTGACTTTATTATGGCAGATAGAAGCACCGAATTTGAACACAACCTAGAATGGGGTCTGGGCCACCTCCTGAATGTCCAATGACCTTGACCTTGCATTTGACCTTGAAGACTGGTAAGAGCTGAAAATAGGTCGTAGTGTTGTAAGGGGTATACATTCGTTATGCTTCATAATTTTACACCAAATGAGGCTAGGGTGACCACAGAAGACCAAAGTGAGCAATCCCCAATGATATGGTCTGAAAATAGGTCATGGTGTCCAAACATTAAAACGGGGATAGGGCTGTAAGGTGTGGGTCTCCGTCTCTGTTTTGTGCGATTCTAGTTCAGTTGTTCTCCTTATTTCTGCTCTGTTTTCTTTTTATTTCACATTGCTAAATGGCTGAGCCTTCTAAGAAGGCCTTTTGTTTCTTATTTATCAGAATTTTCATAGTTTTTGATTTACACAACTGAGGTCTGTTATTAGGGGATACCTTACATTTTTTAAAGCAATAATAGAGTCCTGGCAGAAAGAAATGTAAGCAGACACTACATGAGCCAGTTCATCAGCAATACCTGAAATGTCCTTAAAAACAGTCCAATCTGTATATTCAAAGCACCCTTGAAGAGAAGTGTGGTTGTGAGAAATGCAAGAAAAGAATAAAAGGTTGAGAGAGATAAAGTGGATAAGTTTGGGATTACAGCGAAGTGGGATATAAAATATTAAAGAAAAGCAAAGAATTAAGAAGAGAGGGGGCAGTAAAGCACAGGAGATGATTCAGATAGAGCCTTAGAAAGGGTGAGGAGGAGAAAATGTGAGTGTACTTGCCAGGAAGCGAGTGAAGGGCACACAGAAAGAGATGCAAAAAAGGGAGGAAAACTTTGGAGTGCTGGAGGGGATGTATAGCAGTCTGCTGCCTCCCTCATCCATCTTTGTGATATGGGGTGCTCTGGTTTGATGTGGTTGCATGCTGGCCATTCTCCCCGTCTCCCTCGTGTGTCTGCCTCCCCCCTTCTCTCTCTCCGTGCCTCACCCTCTTCCTTGCTGCCTCAGCCTCTCTGATATGGTTTGGGTTTTGATGTGGTCATGTGTTGGAAGATTCTCACGGATGGTTTCCATAATGATAAAAAGATTCGCTGCCTTGTTGGGGGAAGGGGGGGCTAGTTGTAAGATGGGACGCCCGTTGCATTTCAAATCTCTGTTCGGCTGAGATGTTTCTGATTTGTTGCATCTGCTTTTCTTTGACGAGGTTTGCGGTGGACGATTGTCACAGATTTTGGCATTCAAAGAAGTTTGTAAATTGAATCAAAACTATTTTGTACTGTAAACTGTAATATATCAATGTCAGAAAACTTCATTTTTGTGCGTGCGTGTGTAGTCCGTAGTTATTACAGCTCCTTTTTTTCTGTTCTTTATCGTTGTTTTAGAGATGGTGAGGAAGAAGAATCCCCCTATCCGGAGTGTGGGAGGCGAGGAAGAGGAGGAAGAAGAGGGGAGAAGGCCAGCGGGTGAAGAGGAAGAGGAAGGGGAGGAGGAGGGGAGAGTGGGAGCAGAGGCAGAGCGGATAAACTCACCCTCTGAGCCCGAAGCTTCCGAGCAGGTCAGAGGAGATGAGCAGCAGCAGCAGCAGCAGCAGCAGCAGCAGGAGGAGGAGGAGGGGGGAGAAAGTGAGTGCATTTCTTCATCAGTCTCTCCTTCCTCTGTCGGTGATCGCTACAGTAATGAAGAGAGAGGGGGGAGAAGAGGAGGAGAAAGGGGGAGGGCGAAGCAAGGAGGAGCGGAGTTGGCTGACAGGCCCGAGAGCCAGTCTGAAAATGAGGATGGAGAGAAGGGAGCGGAAGGAGGAGAGAGGGGCGACGGGGAAAAGGGGGAGACGGACGGCCGCGTCCCCTCCCTCCTGCCCGCCCCCCACCTCCTCCACCCCAGGCAGGAAGGTGGGGGGGAGGATTCGGCCGCCGGCACCCCTCCACTCTCCTCCAGCCCCTCTCCTAAACTCCAAGACTTCAAGTGCAATGTGTGTGGCTACGGTTACTATGGCAACGACCCCGCCGACCTGGTGAAGCACTTTCGGAAGTATCACCTGGGTCTGCACAACCGCACACGGCAGGATGCTGCCCTTGACTCACACATCCTGGCCCTCCACAACATGGCTCCCCAATACACACCTCTGGGTAACTCTGGACTTTTGTCTCAAGTCTTCTCTAAACTGCGTTGTCTGTCGTATGTAAAAGAATTTAAATGTAAATGTACCGAAGTAAATAAAACATGAAAAATAGCAGCAGTAGCAACAGCTTCTAAACAAGCTTGTCATTTGTTACTTTTTAGGTATCGAGCCCTGGCGTAATTTTGACTTTTTCCCCTTGTCTGACCCGATTCTTGCTTCTCTCGTATCAGATGCACAGACAGGACCAGCTCAGATGAGCCAAGCCAAAGAGTTGGGGAAGATGAGGCAAGAAGTTCATAATCAGCACCATAGGATGGTTATGATGAATGGCACATATGATGTGCAGGTAAGTTCTGGTCAAAAAAAAAAAGAAAAAAGAAAAATGGATGTAAACTGTTTCCAAGAGCCCCTATTATGCACTTTTTCCACAAGTTGACACAGCTTCAGGAGGTGTTAGTGAAAAGTCTGTTCTAGTCAAAATATAACAAAATAAGCAATGACATTTATCGCCTGTGGATTCATGAGCGCACTGGGACCATGGATGTCTAGTGGGGTGTCGCGAATTTACAGAGAGCAGTTCTAAAAACCACGGTCGGGCTGCTAGCTCGTTAAGCTAGCTGCATTGTAGCTATGTGAGCGCTGAGGCTCAACGAGAAACCTCCTCTTCTGTGAGGGGAGGGCGCGCCAGACGAGCCGCGGGACAGGCCCGTGTCCAGTCTGTGGAGTAATGATGCGGTGACATCACGGAAGAGAACAGCAAATCAAAGCGAAGCACTTCAAGCAGCGTTGTAGTCTTAACTTTTTGTGGGAGAGGAGAATTCCTGTGCAGGTGGACTTAGCAGACACAAAAATCCAACATATAGCACTAAAATAAAGGGGGGAGGAATAATAGGGGCACTTTAAACGTGTAGCTGGAATGATGAAAAAAACAATTTGTTCTTCACTTTCAAACACATAAATCCTACATGATGAAGTAAAACAACTTTCTAGCTAAGGCACTAACAGAAGATCTAAATGTCAGTTGGGTCTGAAAAATAAATAAGGTTACTTTTGTTAACTAAATCTAATACTTAACCCATTTTCTGGATCTGATGCTAATTAAGTGTAACTTTGAAAAATCCCATAGAATAATTTAAAAAAATTGAAGGGGGAAAAAAAGCCATCAACATTTGAAAGAAACAAACTGTGCATCCACCCATGTACTGGGAAAAAAAATTTAAAAAAAAAAGAGCCCCTATGAAACTGTAGCGTCACAAAAGGCTAAAATGTAAGTCAACGGATTAGTGAAGTTGATTTTTATAACTGACAATTGTTTTTGTGCCATATAACATAGGTCCACCTGCTGTATGCTTTCTTCCAAACTCCATGTTGATGTGTCAGACTGCAATGAACCAAACTAAAGAAGCCACTGTGAGAAGAAAGTGAAATTGCTCCCAAAAACGAATCATGACTGACATCAGCCATTTCAACAGGCTCCCACATTAAGACCAAATACCAGTACATTTCAGTTTTTCTGCTCTGATGGGATTTCTGATCTCAACAGTTCTTTTAGATTAAATGGTATTAACACTATTAGAGGATGAAATGTTATATTGATGCATTTTCTCTTGTGACTATTCCACGACCATTTTTGTCTCCTTTGGTTGGAAAAGACACACAGCAGGTGAGGAGAAAAGAGGAGGGAGAAGGCAGGAGCAGGAGGAAAAAGTTCAGCCATGGAATTACATAAATTACTTTTATAATTACTTTTACCTTTTCAAAGTTGGCGAAAGAGAATAGAAAACAAAAGTAATGTCCTAAACTGCCAGTTTTGTTCTATAAAGGCTTTTTTTTTAAAAACACAAAGAATTGTCAAAAAACATTAAATAAATTGACTTATTTCTGAAGTGTTTTTTCTTTTGTATCAAAGTTTCAGTGAACAAAGCCATTACTTATTCAGTTTCTACACTGCTGGCAGCAGAACAACATGAAGCAATGGGACACTGTGCATCAGAAAACTTTTAAAGTAATCAATGACAGTCAGAAACTTTGATCCAGTACGGGCCCACACATTGATTTAGTTAACAGTTTACTGTAACCGGAGTTGTTGTCGTAAATCTGTTCTTTGGCTTCCAACGGAATGGATTAATTTACTGGGTAGAGTTGGCTGCAACTGATTTGTAACATAGGGTGTGTGTTGTTTGGATAGAGAAGCATTATGCTTCAAGTTATAAAATTTTATAGACTGACAGATGGAGAGGCACAGAGAGGGAGACACCAGGGCACCTGGCAGTGGGGCCGCACATAATGTGTGCATGCAAACCCCAGAAAGTGAGCGCACAGAGACACGCGTGCACCATTTCTTCTTCCCAGATCTCTCAGAAGTGATATAGTATGTAGAGACACGTTACTGAATGTGCACCACATGCATCAGTGCAACTGCGTTTTAAATAATGGCTGCTAAATCCATATCCGTGGTATATTCAGGCCATAATTTATTTAGTTTAAAAAATCTCAGTGTCTCATGTTCTCTTTTCCAAGAACAAGTCAGATTTAGGGGTGTTTTTTTGTAGTACCTCCAGCAGTGAAGTGTGATTTTTAGCTCATGAAGTGGGGTGAGCCGATCCATGATGTAGTTGAAAACAGAAAATGGCTGCGTCCTTGTGCTGCACATCAACAGTATTCTAAAATGTGTCTTTTTTTTTTTTTTAAACATTTTTGCCTTTTCCAGCTGGTAGCACACACAGTACTACCCAGTTTCATTCTCTGAACACGCCTCTAAGGTGTTTTTTTAGGAAAATTATCAAATACAGCATTATTATCAATTAAACAAAAGAAAAACTTGAAAAATTAGAATTATTTTCAGCACTGGGCTAGGTCAGTCAAAAGGCTGTATTTTGGTTAAATGTGCCTTTTAACGCTGTTAAATGAATCTTGGATTTCTGGATTGCAATTTCTTCAGATAATTTTCAACCTCAGACAGAACATTAATGCACCATTGGATGTGCTATAAGTTTCTCTGTGGAAAGCAGTTTACAGTGATTGGAATTATTATCTAATGGTTTGAGGAGAAATGACTTCAGTGATGTAGTTTTAAATTGCGGTTTTAACCAAGGAGCCGTAATCAGTGAAGTCAACAGCTGTCAGCTTTGAAGATCTGCAATTCCTCTGCTTCTGATTTTCTCAGTGTCATGTTGATCAACATTAAACCTTAGAAACATGTCAGACATACTTGACTTCATTGCCATTGCCTGTCATGCATGCAGATTGCATATTGTCTTATTAAAATTTATTGAGAAAATTCATGTGTTTATCAGTCAGCTGTGTTGTCATTCACGTTCAGTTTATTAAAAAAAAAAATCTTATACATTCATTATACCTTGGTGCGCACGCACAACGTAGGCAATGGTAATGTGTCAGTCTGTCCGTTACCAGATTTTCAGCTCACCCGGTCAAAATCAAGTGGAACTAAAGGCTTGTATCGATACATCGCCATTTTCTCTTGACTTTCCCCTTCCACAGCAGTAGAACACCATGGGGTGTATGGGGCGACGCCTATCTCCGTTTCACTGACCCTAGGCCACACAGCTACTGTGAGTAGTGAAAGCTACAGTGGGGGGGTCAGTCCTCTGGTAGCTCTGTGCGTTAATGTTCCTTTCCCCATTCTGTTATGCTGAGCAGCAAGCTAGAAGGTGGAAAGTATCATTTTTATATGGTTATTGGTATGAGCTGGGATTTTAACAGACGACCTCCCGGTTGTGGGGCGGATGCACTACCAACAAGGCCACCACTCCAGTTCTCTTGACTTTGATTTGTCAAAATTTCAAGATAAGGCTTTGTTTTCAAGGTGACGCCCGATTTTCTCTGACTCCAGATGGACAGTTGGCACATCACGCTTCCTTGTTGTTATCAGTTCTCCTTGTCTGTCTGGGTCTCTAGCTCGTTATTTTGTACAACTTGCATGTAATCTTTTGTCGCTGCATTCAGGGCGCTGAAAGTTGAATGAAAGAAGTTCAGCTTTTGGAGCGCTACAGCGCTCATCAGCGGAACATCTCAGTGACCAGCTGATCAGAATTAGGCTAAAAGTATACCACGATCAATATTTAACAGCAAAAGCTCTGAAGGATGCGTGCCTTCTTACAAGTTTAATGTGGTTCAGTGCACTTAGTAGAGAGTTTCAGAGCAAAATGTGTGAAATGCTGATGACGCGCTTTGAGTGACAGGTCAGTCAGTTGCTAGGATATCGGGTGAAGACCTTTTTTTTAAGAGCACCTGTATAGCACCCACAAAAACAGGTCTAGAGCATTTTTATGCACTTAGTGGACACGCAATCTAATAATGCTACATAAGCACCGAGGCATAAGCACCTCCTTAGTGACATCAACACCCTCAACATCCTCAGTGACATACTGTATACGCAGTTTTAAAGACAATTCTGTGTTGCCTTATAGACTGTTAGAGCTCATCAAAAAAGCTATCTATATGTGCTGATTGAAACGGATTGTTTTTTAGCCTGCTCATTAATATTGATAAACCCTTAATCTGACTGGCTAACTCTTTCTTATGGACCAATCACAGTAAGGAGGCAGTCAGGATGTGTTTGTTTTGTTCATCTGGGGAACTGAAGGTGGGGCTTGTTGCTCTGTGATGCCATAAAACCCAGAAAGTGTAATCCTCTCTTTCTTTAACAGTATAAAGGTTGTGTGTATTTTTCCTGTGATCATTTTAATATTTTAATTGAGTAAATGTCACCCATTTCATAAATTTACTGCCAGCAAAAACATCATTTTACACAATATGGGGCCTTTTTATGTCTTTATACATTTTTAGCTTTTGTAACAACTGGATTGAGGATTAGAGTTTTCAGAATGCATTAACTGTAATGGTACGGTTTTGATTCAGGATCTGCATGCGTGTATGCAGTCATGACGTGTCATTTCATTTGAACCAGCAGTCTGTAATAGCTGTAAGTCACGTAATAGACCCAGAAAAATACACATACAAACACAGTAGTCAAATGCACACATATGCTCACACACACACACACACACACACACGCAGAGTCTGAAATAGAAAATCCAGTGGGCTTAAGTCGTTATTATTGAGAAAAAGTGAAAGTGTATATATAATAAAAAAAAAAAAAAATCTAATGAAAGGAGTCTCTATTCTCCCCATCCTGCACTCACTTTTTCTCTATCCCGCCCACGTTTGGAAAATTCCATGCTGTCATTTGCTGACACGAGATGCCCAGTCAACCAATGACATTCCAGACCCAAAAAAATCTGAGAGGAGAGGGACTGAGAAAAGAGAGAATGAGTGAGAGTTATAGAGATGAAGGTGGAAACGAGAGAAGGTAGTGAACGATATAGACAGAGAAGCAGTAGTTATAATCGGCTGTTAGGCCGTAAAATGGAACATCTGTCAGACATATTTAGCTGTCCTTTTCTCTTTCTACTCTCCATTTATCTTCCTTATCATACGTATCACCTTCATCTCCTCTGCTCTTGTTTTTTTTCCCTTTTTCATTGTCTTTCTCCTACCTTCTAATTTATTTTCTTCACTTAGTTTTTTTTAGACATCATTCACCTCATTCTTTTTCACCACTTCCTCACTTTATTACTTTTCTCTCAGCTCGCTTTTTGTCTCCCTTCTTGCTCCCTTGCCTCCTTTTATGTTTTCTCTCATGTCCTTCTGTCCATTTTGCTCATTGGAGTGACTTGATGTTTGGCTCTTTGCTAATTCTCTGGGCAGTGTTCACTGCTGCTGAGGACTTTTGGGATTTCTGTTGTGAGATCACACACAGCGATGGTTTTACCCTTCTAAATTTTGTGTCTTTAATTTATCTGAAGCATGTTCTCTAAGAAATATTACAAGCCTCATCTGAGCTTGAAACAATAATCGATCTTGTTCAAAATTAAAGCTGTTTGTAGCATTACTGCACTGGCTATAAAAAGTGTACACACTCCTGCTAAAATGCCTGGTTTTTAATGATTTAAAAAATGAGACCACAATAAAACTATTTCCTAACTTTTTTCCACCTTTAATGTGACCTATAACCTGCACAATTCAGCTGAAAACAAAGCAAATCTGTCAGGGGGGAACTATATACATGTATACATATTTTTTAAAAAGCACAGTAAGCTGGTTGCATAAGTTCACACACCCTTAAACTACTCTTTTTATTGAATTTAGGTCTGGGCTCTGGTTGGGCTGTTTTGAAACTTTAATTTCCATCTGCTGAAGCCAGTCGTTTGTTGATGTGGATGTAGGGTTGGGCGATGTGAACTCAAATTAATGTCACAAATAATTATCTGCACCAAGGAGGTTATGTTTTCACATGGATTTTGATGAACTTTTCACAGAATGGCCCTTGGGCTCCAGATGTACCCATTAGATTTTGGATTCTGGGCCAGGAAGCGGATTCTGGATCACTTTTTCACTTTCTTTAAGATTGTGAGGTTAGACCTTGGTGGACGTATGTACTCTCTGAGTGGCCTCTAGTAGAAGACTGCACTTCAGTTTTGTTTTTCCCAACAATTTATTTATTCATATATTTATGTGAGATGTATGCAGAGGTATAGCAATAAATGACTCCATTATTGTAAATGATTAATATTTTAAGTAGTTATTCATGCTTCTTGTGTGTGTCTATTTAGTTGAGTGACAGGTTTTTGTAATCAGTTGTGCTGTGATGATCTGCTTCATCATTTGACCCTAGAGGGACAAATAAAGTTGTATTGAATATTAAATTGAACATCATATTGTCACTTCAGTTTTACTTTCTGTTTTCCATCCATCTAATTTAAATTTATTATTGAAAATTGCACTTTTATTTTGAAAGCTCATCTTTTGTTTTGAAATCCTCTGCCATGTGGCTGCAGTCAGGAAAACAATGTTGATTTTTAATTTCAGAATGTAAAGTTCAACCAGCGTTTGGTGTTACTGAAGCAGCTCTACATTGATTCAGCTGATCTTCTGCTAGTCTAGCATTAGCATGTTTGTAATCTAATAAATCATGAAGGGGAATACAAGGTTCCATGGTATAAGTAAAGACAGAACGTTTTTGGACCCTTCTCTTGACTGATACCTTTCAACGGTGAGATTCCTTTGACGATGTGTAAGCTCTCTGTGAACCATGTCTTCTTCTGTAGGATTCAGCTGAATAAATGTCAGGAAAATCCCACTAGGACAGCTGAACTTTGCGGTTAATCAGAATCACTGTAACTGATGGCAGGTGTGGACCCAAAAAAGACTAAATGTGGAAATTAAATCAGAAAGTGCTTTAACAGAGTAATAGTTTAATTGCATGTCAACTTGTGCATCCAGGTTATGTACTTTTTAAATTTGTGTGGATTCTTTCCCCCCTAGCAGATTTGTTTGTTTTTCATTTGAATTGTACGGGTTCTAGGTCTTCTCAAAGGTCATGAGAATTATTTATTTTAGTCTGGGTTTTTTAAGCAAACGGGAAAAATGCATTTTGACAGGGTATGTACACTTTTTATATCCAGTCTATATTAAAATGTCTCAATGACTCATTGACAAGAGCAAATGAATTATTTCAAACTTTTTGAATTCCAAATTCCAGTTAATTTAATGTTTACCAGTTTTAATCATGCAGCATTGCACAGATCAAACTAAATACTGCAAAGCTTACTGTTACCTTTAAGCAAATTCTCACACATACAGCACATTTTTGAACATATTGAGGAATTCAAAGCATTTCATTTGATAACAATCTCAAAATCTACACCTATCTATAAATTTATAATCCAAGAATAACATGATTGTTGAATATACCATAGAAAAGTTTTTACTCAATTTTTCCTGCCAGTTACACCTTGGGAATGAACAATTCAGGAATCTTCCTAAGTTCTATTTCTTAGCAAGACTTGCACAGTAACAATAACACAGCTTCTGTCTGGTGTTCTTTATCCATAGGACTATTCAGCTTTGCTCACTTAAAATGCATGTCTGTTCTTGCCAAACCCTTATTAGTAGACTACCTGCAGTTAGCTGCAAACCACAGATCTGCACAGAGAAAAATCCCTGTTACACCCGTTAGGCTAATGTCAGTGTAAAGCTGGCCAGTTTGTTTGCTCGCCAGTGCAGCCCACAGCACATGGTAATCACCTTCAGTCTGGGGCCTTACTTAATGAAACGCAGACAAGTGTCAGGTCGCGCGCTCTGAGAGCTACAGTAGTGCCTGGTAGACATGTTATTGGTCGGTTACTTAGTGTTAAGGTGACCTTTTAATTGTCTAGAGATGTTTACAGAAGCTGATGGATTGTGTTCATTTATCTAGATGCAGCACAGTTTAGGAGATTCAGCTGTGAACATAGGTCCTGGAATGAAAGAGGCATGTGAAGGTGACGAGGGTGGATAGACTAGTTAAAAACTGTTTGGGTATAAAAGTTGCATTACTGTATGAAACTGAGTAGTCACCCAAAAAATTATTTAAGTAACGAAACGCAATTATCTTCCAAAAAAGCTGATTAGTATCTTCTTTGCTCTCACCATTTTTTGAGGTTTCTCTTAAGTTTGTATCTCTTTTCCCACAAGGTTGTATTTTTTTGAATAATTTTTCATCCAAGTTTGGGAATTTTATCTCTTAAAGTCTTATCTCTTAAAGATCTCTTATTTTGTTGTATTTTTCCACAAGATTTTCAAAATTTTAAACTTAAATTTGTGTATTTTTAATAATAAATCAGGAACTTTTTAAAAATAAATGTTTCTTTTTTCTAAATTTCTGACTATTCTTGTACATTTAATCTTATTCTTTTGTAAGATTTTTCTCATAAACGACATTTTTTTGCAAAGTTATGGTATTTTTCTTACCTTCATGTGATAGCTTTTTTCTTATAATTTTGCAATTTTACTCTCACAACATTGTTAAATTTGTGACTTTTCTCATAAAATTGGATTTTTCGAATCCAATTTTATATCTAAACACATGGCTTTTTACAAAAATGTCCAATTTTGCATAAATTTAAATATATATATAATAGTATATTTCAAAATTTTCATAATAATTTAGCAGTTTTTTAAATCATAAATTTGTGTTTCTTTCTTGTACATTTGAGACTGTTTCTATAAGTTTGTATGAGTTTTCTTCATCAATTTTTTTCTATTTTTTTTTTCTTTGGTGAACTTGTGACGTTTTGTTTGTAATTGTATGTATTGCAATTTTGTAACTCTACTCTCACCAGTTTGGGAGGTTTTTCTCCCTAAATGTGGAAAATCAAATGTAATTAATCCTCAGGAACCAAATTTAATCTACATAACAATTCATATCATATTCTATAAAGAAATATTTCCTGAATTAATTTTAATTCTGATTTCAAAAAAATACAATCTTAATGACTAAATCTGTAGTTATTTCTGTTAAGAACAAGTTATCCCTTAAAGGTCTGATGACACAATTTTGACATTTTTTTAGCATGTTGTGTAAACCCAAAAGTCATTGTCGATGATCAATATAATATTTACAACCGCGCCTGCATAAACTAGTTATCGTCAAAAAACCACAGCCGCTGACTGGACTGTGGTGCCGCTCACCAAATTAAGGGCGGAACCACCATGACGTAAGCGGGAGAACGGACTCCGGTGTTGTTGACTGGAATGGCAGCAGCTTTGTAGCTCACAGTTTCTCTGGTTTCTTGTTTTAATTTTACAGCTATGCCTTCACGTTGTGTCGCAGGCTTAGATAAACAGCAGGCTGTGAAAGACCACATCAGACGCTTCAGCTCCGTCATAAGCCTCCTCGTGCGCTTTTATGCCGGAGGAGCGCACAAGGAGGGGAAGGATTAATGGATTTACGCGCAGCTTTGCCCTACTTTCTGTGATCGCATGCTGACGCTTGCCGGTCCGGCCACGTCCCCTCTCTCATGATCACCAGCTGATTCAAACTCCCGCTGATCATGTTTCCTGGTCCTCGCCCAGGTGCTTCTCATCACACCATCACCAGCAGTGCGTGTACTTAGCGGCCGTTTGCCAGTCACGCACTGATGGTCCATAGTATTGTCATCCGTGCTGTTAGTCTGCCAGTATTTTCAGCACTCTCACGACGTGTTAGTCACTCCATGTTTGCCGTGGTTCTCGTGCGTCCTTGAAGCGATGTCGGCTCTGGGGCGCACCTGTGGCTAACACGTCTCCTCTCATTCGTTCTCTGGGCAATGCCGGCCCCCGAACACCATCAGTAAGTGTGTTTGTGTTTTTTGTACGTCTTCATCTTTTTGGGAATTGTCTGTCTTTCTGTATTAAATGTGTTGTGGTGAACCCTGCAAATAAATCCTCGTTATTTCATCCTCCCTCTCCGTGCCCTGCGTAAGAGCGCACGAGGAGGGGAAAGGAAGAATGGATTTACGCGCGGGATTCCCAACAGCACATTTATTGAACAAAAAGACTGATCCCAAAAGGTGAAGACTTTAAAAAATACACAGAAACACAAACAGTAGGTGTTCGGGGCTGACATCGCCCAGTGAACATGGAGAGGAAACGTGTTAACTACGGTTGCGCCCCAGAGCCAACATCGCTACAAGGGCGCAACAAAACCACGGCTGTGTGGAGTGGCTAACACATCATGATAGTGTTGGCAATATTGGCTGGCTGACAACACGGCAGATGATGCACACAAAACATGAACAGCTGACTGTCAAAGAGAGAGGGGGCGTGATCGGACCGGCGAAATTTGGACAGTGCCCACCTGAAAGTGTGTCAAAACTGCACATTATTCACATGTACAAAACATAAAAACAAAAAGAACTCAAAAGATAATGCATAATAAACCCGATGCCTAAACCACAGAGAATACACTGCAATGATTTTATTGAAAAATTGGGTTTAAATAAATTATAGTTATGAACAAATAATTTGTTGCAATATCTGTAACAAAAGCATACCACTCGGTGTTCCCCTGCTGTGTGTTTGTCGCTGCTGCTGCGACGGGCATGTGTGCCTCTCCACTGTCAATCTCTGAGTGACTCGCTTGGCACGATGCCCACTTGGCACGGCTCAAACCTATACGGTAGGATGCTCCCAGATTCTTCATTGTCATCCCATTCTTCGGAACTATAATCGTCTGAAGATTGGACAACACAAACCAATTCCAGACTACATGTGCTGGAACCGTCATTGATGTTTTCTACCGCTTCCATCCTGTGTGTACAACGGGCAGCCAAGCCTATTCTGTCTGTCGTGTTCTGTCGCTGACATCACAGCATGGCCGGCGGGTTTTCCCACCACTGACGCAATTGGTGATGTGGCACTCATGAAAATGTCGGATATTCACGTGAAAAAAAGGATGTTTGACTTAGAACTGCACAGACCAACATATTTTGTCATATTGAAATTATCTGTTGCAAAATTAGATGAAGTCAGAATCGTGTCATCAGACCTTTAAAGTGTACTACTAAATGTACTTGAATAATATGTACTTCCATTTATAAAAGAATTCACATAAGAGTAAAATTATCCTACACTAAAACTACTCAGTAAAGTACACATTTGTGTAAAAATTACTTGGGTACATGTACTTGGGTAAATGTAACTCACTACTACCCATCTCTGGAAGTGAACTCCGGTTTGGTGGTACTAAGCCTTTTTTTCCCCTTCCTATCTCAACAGGTGACTTTGGGTGGGACTCTAATTGGAATTGGCCGGAAGACTTCTGATTGCCAGGGGAACACTAAGTACTTTCGCTGCAAATTCTGCAACTTCACCTACATGGGCAGCAACTCCTTGGAACTTGAGCAACATTTCCTGTCCTCGCACCCGAACAAAATCAAAACCCTGCCAGCCGCACCCCTGCTGACAACAAACAACCTGGCTTCGCACGACGGCCAGCTGAAACTGAGGAGTCAGACCTTCGACGGGGCCGAGCGGGTGGCGGTGCGAGCAGAGGATGACTCCTTGGTCGGGTACTTCATCCCTGTTAAGGCATTGTCGGATTCATCGGGCTGGACGGGGGAGGCCGGTCGTGGTGGCGCCCAAGCATATTATTGGTGTAAATTCTGTAGCTGGAGCTGCGAGTGGTCGGGGGGTTCAGGGAAGCTTTTAGAGCACTTTGAACAAAGACACAAAACGGGCTCCACCGGAACAACGAGCCCCACCAACTCCAGCTCAAGTGGCAGAGAGAGAGAACGAGGGGGAAGAAGGGACGGAGATGAACGGGAGCACTTGGCACCCAAAAGCTGTAAGGATCAAGCAGGGAACCCACCGAGCACCAACCAAGGTAATGAAAGGGTGACTACTGTTACTGCTGGTACTAGGGCACGGGTCTGCAACCTGTGGCTCTTTTGCCCATAATCAGTGGCTCCCTCTGACTTTAAAAAAAAAAAAGAGTTCTGAATTTATCTTAAAAAGATGGAAAGTTCTATTTAAAAAATTCCCAAATTGACAAAAAAGTTGCATATTTATGAGAAAAGTCTCAAATGTCAAGAAAAGTTACTGTTTTTCTGAAAAATTAAAATAGAGGAAACAAAAGCAACACAAATTGCCCATTTATAAGAAAATTTATAAGGATAAAAACCAATTTTTTTCATGAAAATAGGAATTTATGAAGAAAAAAAATCTTACGTTTACAATAAAAGCTGCAAGTTTATGAATAAAAAGCTGCAAGAATAATACAAAACAATTAAAAGTTTTAAGAGAAAATATAAGAATGAAAAAAGCAGAAAAAATATTGCAAATTTATGAGAATGAAGTGGTCAATTTAGCAATCCCCGTTTGCCTATCCCAGCATCTTTTGGCGAGAGGCAGCCTGGACAGATCGCCAGTCCGTCGCAGGGCCAACACACGAACCATTCACTCTCACACTGAAGCACCATTTATCCCCAGTTGATGCCAGTTAACCTAACATGCATGTCTTTGGCCTGTGGGAGGAAACCGGAGTACCCGGAGTAAACCCACGCAGACATGGGGAGAACATGCAGACTCCACACAGAAGGGTCCCGGATGGTCAGGGGGGTGGGATCGAACCTGTGACCTTCTTGCTGCCCTGCCACAGTGCTAACCATTGGAGTTTTTTTTTTGGGGGGGGGGGGGGGCGCGCGGGGGCTGGAAATTGATCAGAACGACTCTTTACATAGTGGAGGTTGCAGACCACTGTGCTATAGCAACGATACTGGAGTATCTGACCTTTTATTTTATAACAGGCTGTGATACAGTTTCTCCCTCTTGTTTTTTTTTTTTTTTTGTGCAATCCATGTTTTATTCAAGCCTGGCTGTGTTTTCTGCTCCTAGGAGACCCAAACAGCAACGACTTGGAGGCGGTGGTGACCAGCTACAACTGTCAGCTGTGTGATTTCCGGTACTCGATGGCCCACAGCGCCAACGTGATCGTGGTGGCGCCGCTGCTGCTGCACTACCAGCACAGCCACTCCATTCACCGCTGCAGCATCCAGCACTGCATGTACTGTCCGCAGGGGCTCTGCCAGCCGCAGAAACACCTGGGGGAGGTGAGATACCACAGAACAAAATATTGAAATGCCCACCAGCTTGTTGCTTTGCTTGTTTGATTGGAAATTACAGGGGACGGGGGGGGGGGGGGAGTAGTGTTGCAAGCACAGGGAAATAAAAATGTAAGGTATAAACAAGAGCAAAGTGAAATTGTTCTAATTTCCTGTCTTGTTAAAATTCCCTCACTTCCCCCCAAATCTACCCACGCACTCCTCCACACCCTCCTTTATGCGAGATGCCAGACGGTTTTATTGGCGCTATTGAAAATAGAAAAAGTGTGGATAAAAGGCAGAATCAAAGGTGCCATCATTCCCTTCTCAGTGCCACTGGTGGACTTTTTCTGCTTTTATGTAACTGGTAATGAAAGAAGCAATATATAAGAAGAAGAGAGAAACACTGAAGGCTGCATTTAAGCACGTCATATAAACAGAGGTGGGTAGGCAGAAGCTGTGCTCAAATAAAAGTAGCATTGCTTTGTGATCTTAAGAACTCAAGCATAAGTAACAGTAGTCAAATAATTTACTGGAGTAAGAGTGAGAAAGTATCAACTAAAAAAGTTCTTGAGTAGTGAGCATCAGTTTTTGTCTCAGTCCTTTGTAAGGTTTTAATTCTGATGAAATTTTATTCCTCCTCATAAATTTGGCTTTTTTTTGTAGTAATTTTCCCCATAAATTTGTGATTTTCTCACCAGTTTGTGAACTTGTCATTCTTCTTATGAATTATCTTTCCAAAAACAATTTTTTTTTCCTGCTTTATTTTTTCTTTAAACTTTTATAAATTAGCATTTTTTTTTCAGCTAGTTTATTAGTTCTTGCTGGAAAAGCCTAAAGGAGCTGTTGCGACGATGCAGCATCCACCCGTCCATCCACATTTCCTGGGAATTGCTGCTCCCCCTAGGCATCTGCCCCAGTGGTCACCAAACTCAGTCACAACGATCCGCAGGTGGATCTGGATCCAGGTTGTTCCCAAGGTCAAGGTCAAAGGTCAGGAGAGCTAAGCACTTGTGCTATTTCAGAAAAATCAGTACCCATCCTAGGCAACTGCCCTAATTCTCAACAAATTCATGTACAGTGACCATCTGGTGGGTCTGCAGCCAGGTTGTGCTCAAGGTCAGGGTCAAAGGTCAGGAGAGTCCGGTGCTTTAATGATTTTATGAAAGTTTTTACTCCTCCTAGGCAGTTGCCCTAATTGTCAACAAACTCACATGCAATGATCCTCAGGTTTGTCTGCATCCAGGTCAAGGTCAAAGTTCAGGAGATCTGGGTATTTATGGTTTCATGAAACTCGTTACTCCTCCTAGGCTGTTGACCTGGACCTTAAGCACCATGAGCACACCCTAGATGGGTCTGTGTCTAAGTTGTGCTTAAGGTCAAGGTCAGCGGTCAGGGGATCTGAGCACTCTCGGGGTGATCCAGGCTGGAATGAGCCACTCTCTCACAGATGGGTTTTTTTTTTTCTTCTCATAAACCTTTGACAATTTTTTGTAAACATATATGGTTTTTTTGATAAATTAGTTGGTTTTTGTCTTAATGTTTGAGTTAGTTTTCTTATAAAGTGCAATTTTTTGTGATAAATTTGTGACCTTTTTCCTACAAAAATATCTTTTTAGTGCTTTTATAATAATAATAATAGGGTTGTGGAGGGTGTAATATTTTTGTCCAATCTGTCCATACAGAAGCTTTGACTCAAATGAGGGGGTTCCATTTTGGGGGAGGAGGACTTTTTTTTTTCCAGTCCATTTTATGTTGATCAAAGTTCTCATTAGGGGCCCCAGATATGGGCACACGTTGGGTTTATGAGTTTGCTCACTAAGGTTCTTTCATTTCTTGTAAATTAGCTTTTCTTCCTCATAAACATGTAATTTTTCCCCATAAATGTGATTTTTTTTCCCCCAGCGTTTTTTGAGGTCATTTTTTCTTGTGAATTTGTTACTTTTTTTTTTTTTATAATTTTCTGCCCCCCCCCCCCCCCGACTTTTTTGACTGCTTTCTTTTGTCTTGGGCTTTTATAAATTTACAGTTTTTTTTTTCACAATTTTAATGTTTTTTTTCTCATAAGCTTGTGACTTCTTTTTGTAAATGCTTATTTTTTTCTGATAAATTTGTGGGTTTTTTTCTTTACAAATTTACAAGTTAACTTTCTTATAAATTGCAACTTTTTGTGATAATTTCTGACCCTCTTTAGAAATTTACCATCTTATCATCAGACAATCATGCACTCTCTCAGTCTTACCTGAGGGCAATTTAGAAGCCCCAGTTGATGCTACTTAACCTAACGTGCGTGTCTTTGGACTGTGGGAGGAAACCGGAGTACCCAGTAAAAACTGATTCCACACAGAAAGGTCGCCGCTGGCTGGCTCTTCGATTCACACCCACAGCACAATAATTGTCATAAATTTGCCACTTTTTTTTTCTTATACTTTTGCAGTAGTTTAGTGTAAATTTGCAACTTTACTCTGAACAGTTTGTGATCTTTTCCCCTTAGATGTGTAAGTCTGAGGAAGGTCAAATTTCAGCCAGCCTCCTGCGGGGGGGCCCCTACTCTAATCCAAATCATGTAAAGACACAGTAGACGGTAATAAATGAAAGTTTTCTGGAGGTGGAATAGAAAATTAACAATTTCAAATCTGATAAGAGAAAAAAATGTTCAGTTCACACCAATAAATCAAAAGTAACTCAAAGGGTACCATTGAATGTACTTGAGTAAAAGCAGTTTTTTTTAAAGTACCTAAGCAAGAGTAAAAGTATCCTGCAATAAAATTACTAAAGAAAGTATAATCATGTGGAAACCATTGCAGTCCATATAAGCACATTTTTCCAACAGTAATTAAATCATTGTAAGAGCTACAGTAATGTTGAATTCTCTCTGTAGGTTTCTCACCCGTTTGCCTGTCGGAAGTCCACCTGCCCCAGATGCTCCTCCAAGTTTCCTCCGCCTGCCAAACAGCAGGATGCTGCTGGTTCAAAACCTGCGACCGCCACCTCGCCCAGTCTGACCCCTCCTAATTCCAGAGGTGACCACGGCGTGATCTCTAGTTCGACCTTTCAACCCCCTAACCCTGCCCATCCTGTAGTCGCACAAGGTATTCATCAGCGTGGAGGAAAACGTTGCCACATGCTGAGACGCTGGCTGTGTTTCAGCACCGCCTCCTTCACTTTAAGGTTAATTTTTCCATCATTTTGTGCCGCTGCTCTTTCGCAGGCGTCACCCACCTGTGTGACCAGTGCGCGTTTGCCACCGTTGACATTGACGTGTTGCTGCAGCACTACGAAAGCTTCCACAACCTGGTCAACCTGAAGGGAGCTCCCGCGCACGTCAAGGCCGAGGAAGAGGTCGGGGGAGAGAAGGAAGGAGGGAGAGGAGCGGGAGAGAGGGAGTACTCGTGTACGAAGTGTCATTTCATCACTGAGGTGGAGGAAGAGATTTTTAGACACTACAGGTGAGGAAAAGCTTTTTTTTTTTTTTTAAATTTAAGACCAAACATGGTTAGGGATAAGGACCTGTGTTTATTTAGCTCTTTTCTATTCTCAGTGATCACTCAAATCGCCGCTGTTTACTTAATAAACTTTTTCACAGCTTGTACTTTCATGAGTAGTTTTAGTGTTGGATAGCTGTTTTTCTTACTAGAGGACATTTGTCATATATTTATTCCGGTACATTTGGTTGTCCTCTTTGAGTTACTTTTGACTGCACTACTTTGAAAACTGTTTAGGAATGTGCTTGTTTATTTATACTGAAATGACTTTTTTTTTTAAATTGAAATAAAAGAGTCTTTTGTTATTTTAGGGAATTCATAATTTTATTTCACTAAAAAAAAAGTGTTGAAATAATTGTTCTGGAGCCAGAAATATTTAAATTATTATCTGTTTCGCTGTATATAAAATACTGATTGGTGCATTTAAATTTGATATTTGTCAGACTAACATGTTAAAGAGAAAAACATGCCAACTTCTCAAGAGTAAAGTTGTGATTTTATCAGAAAATGTGATACATTACGATATGATAAATATGATGAAGATATGACTATTAATAATAATAATAATAATAATAGAGAGTATGTATGGTCATTGATGTTGCCTGCCCAGGGGATGGTAGGATTCTACTGAAAGAGGAAGAGAAGATAAACAAGTACCGAGACCTCCCAGTAGAGATGAATACCCTGTGGCACATGAAAAAACTGTCTATCACTCCACTTGTTATAGAGGCGCTTGGTAGCGTAATGAAGAATCTTGATGATTATCTGAAGAAGATCCATGTGGGCCTTAGGCCATGCACATTTCAGAAGACAGTTCTGTTAGGATCAGCAAGGATCCTGAGAAGAGTCCTTGATTGCTACGACTGCTTGTTGCAGTCAGACTCGGACTCGCCAGTGATTTTACACCGTGATTTAAAAGCTAATTATAATAACAGAAAAAGTTGGAAATTTAAAAGAAAAGGTCATAAATTTAAAAGATGCAAGTTTATGCGTAAGAAGTTTTAAAGTGTACCTGTGGTGGTCGTGAAAAAAAAAGATATTATATTGAGCCCCTGTCTCACGTTCTAGTTCAAGTTTAAGTTGAAATTCACGTTCAAAGCAATTTGATATAAATCCATTGCTGATGTACTGGTTCAGCTATGTCAGCAAAACATGGGTACAGCCATACTAGCGGCTACAGGGACTTCCAGGACGCTTCCTGTGACGTAATTTCGTGGCTACCGCGATCTGGATCAGTATTGGCTGAGCCTCGAGTACCCGGATGTGCAGCGGCTTTGGGGATATTCAAATTCAAATTCAAACGTTTATTTCAAACTCAGGGTTCATATTAAATGCAGAACTGAAACGAGTAGAAAATAAATAAATAAATGCTTAAATTCGGCGGGTCCTATTGTCTGATCTGAGGTCGTTAACAGCCGCAACAGGGCAGATTAATTCGGCTCTTCCCTCGCCGCTATAAAGAGCGGCAGACAGTGCGTTGCGTTGTGTGAGGACCAAAATTCAAACGTTTATTTCAAACTCAGGGTTCATATTAAATGCAGAACTGAAACGAGTAGATAAATAAATAAATAAATGCTTAAATTCAGCGGCTTGTCTCATGTGATCTGAGCTCCTAACTGCCGCAACACGGAAGATGATTCTACAACTATATACAGAGCAGCAGACACTCGGTGCTCTTGGAAAAACAAAAACATACAATGCGATATGGATATCGCAACATGGCGGAATGTAAAGCCTTTGGATGTCTGAATAATAAGCGAAAAAAACAAAGAAACACTTTTTTTGTGTACCCAAACCCAGCTCACCTTGTCAGAAGATCGGAGCGGAAACAGGGCACAGACGAATAATTTCAGACGAAATTGCGTTGTGTGTGAGGACCACTTCGTCACTTTAACCCTCAGAAGACCTTTCTGGCTCAAACCTGTAGCCATGTTGGACAAATTCTTCCTCAGAGTCCGACAATTCAGCCATAATAGAATAAAAACACTCACAACAGCATCCTAGTCTCTCATACAGGCAGAGCATTGACTGTTGAGTATCAACGAAGTGACGTCACATCCGCATGTGTCATGGCTGCGCCCACAGTTTTCATTGGCTGCCCATGGCCAAGGTCCTATTTGAATATATGTCTGGTGGTATATGGCTGGCAAAAATTATTTTCCAAAATAAGAAATACTTTTTCATAATGTTTTCAAGTCAAATGCATCTTCACGACCACCACAGGTACGCTTTAAATTTGTGGGAACAAAGGCCACATATTCATCACAAAACTTGCAAATTTATAAGATGAAAGTAATAAATCTTTCAGAAAAAGTAAAAAAAAACCAAACATATTTTTCAGTTTACAAAAAAAGTCCCAAGTTTATGAGAAACAAACAAACAAAAAAACCCCCAACAAATTGGTGAGAAAATCTAAATTTCTGAGGCAAAAAAGTCCCAAATTTCTAAGAGAGGAGATGTAAATTTTAGAGAAAAATGCTAGTTTATGCAAAGAACTCCCAGATTTTTAAAAGCTGCAAATGTATTAAAGTGACACTGCCAAAAATTGAGTTTTTTTTCTTGTTAACATGTCTGTAACATGTTTTCTATGACTTACAAGAAACATCAAGGGTGAAATCACTCAAATGTCTCATAGCTTTTTTTTTTTTTTTGCTGTAAAGTTTCACTTAAGCCCCGCCCCCTGAAAAAAGGCAAGTTGAGATGGAGCATTTTTGGTGATGTATCAATGCATGAAGCTGGCACGTGGGTAGTGTTGAGCCAGTCAGAACTCTTTGGCCTAACTGAAGTGAGGCCTCCAGGCTAGTTCACATTTTATAACAAACTGCTTTGAAAACTGAAATGAAAGTTTTTTTTGTAGAAAAAGGTTCATAAGATACCATTTTAGACAATGTAGATATGCAGTGTTTCCTCTGGCTTAAAGATCTTGGCGAGGTGGCAACATATTTTTCCGGGGGGGGGGGGCAGAAAACACATGACACAATTGTAACCAGAAAATGTTAATTTTACACTATTTATTTTTATTTTTTTAAATTTTGCACAGTAATATTGCATAATGGAACTTACCATTTGAAGTATTGTACAACCAAGGCTTGAATATCGGAATATTGGGCCAGTTGGGGTCCCACCTAGATGTCCTGTGTTTGGACTTTTTACTGGTGTCATCCTTCTCTCCTTCCTCTGCTCTCACCTCTCCTGGACCCTGTGCCTCAACACTTTCCTCTCCTTGGCTCTTCTCTTCTGTCTCATCTTTCACTCTCTGAGCCCTGTCTAATTCAGGTTCTCTCTGTGTCTATGGTGGTATACAAACAGGTTAGAAAATACCAAGTGCCATGTTTTGTCCTGCAGGATTTTTTTTCATGGTTTACATAAATAACCAAAATGTGTGTTTTTATTCTAGTGTTTCTTTTTTTCCATTGACGAAGAGTAGGAAAGGGAAGGGAAAAAAACATTCATAATAGTAATTTACTCATTCATAGTTAAATTATATGATTAGAGGTGGGTATAGTAGCCAGAAATTCTACTCATGTAAAAGCAGTACTTTGAAATTAATAATTAAAAGTAGGCAACCAAAAATTTCTAGTTGAGTTAAGGGTACAAAGAGCACCTACTTAAAAACTTGAGTAATGACTTCAGTCTTGAAGGTTTGGGGTTTTTCTCCAAAATTTAAAACAATTTTCTTAGTTTTCAACTTTTCTCTGTAAATTTATCTAAATTTGCAAACATTTTCCTCAAATTTGTAATTTTCTCTTGTAAAATTATGACTTGTACATTTGAGGCTATTATAAATGTGGATTATTTTATGGCTGATTTTTATCTTTTGTAATCCAATCCAACTTTATTTATAAAGCTCTTTAAAAACAATTACGGTTGACATAGAGTGCTGTACATCAACGATAAATAAAATATAAAATCAATAAAATACAGCTGAAGTACAAAACCGCACAAACAAAACAATAGTCATACAATAGGGAATAAGAAAAAATAAAATCAATGTCTCAAACTGGGTCAAAAGCCAGAGAATAAAAATGGGTTTTAAGAGGAGTTTTAAAACTGGACAGTCAAGAGGCCTGTCTGATGGACAAAGGCAGATTATTATAATTTACTGTTTTTCTAATAAATTTGAAACAGAATGTGGCAAATTTTTTACTTTTTTCCTCATGCAGTTTAAACTTTTGACCATAATTTTGTAGAGCCAGAACAGAATAATAACTTTAACTCTGAATTCAAAGAAATATAATCATTAAAATTACATTTAAAGAAATAAATTATCTTAAATGACCAAATATGCAGTTATTTCTGTTATTTGTAATTTTTTTTTTCAAATTTCTGTTATTTCTAATATTTCAATATATTTAGAATTTTTTAGAAATCTCCTCACCAATCCGACAACAGGAAAAACCTCCCTTATTTTGAAATCCAAATGTTGGCATGTTTAGTTTGTCTGAAGGCTGCTGACGGATTAAAGTCATTGACTTTGTGAATTTCGGTCATCTTAACCTTTTAACTGTCAGATTTCACACGCCCCCAGTGGCACAGCACAGCAACTGCAACTGCTAACTGAATCTGACGTCCCCAGCTGTACTGAGGATTTGTACTGATCTGCCAGTTCAGAAGGTGGCAGGCACGCGTTGGAGGAATCATGGCTGACACGGAATGCACCAAAGAAGAAGAAATCCTTATTCTTCTTCGTCTTTTTCCTCCTTTGAGCTTAGAAGATCAATATGGCCGCCATCATCGTCATGTATCTTCAGATAAAACTGCATCAAACACAAAAAATAGCCGCGGAATGCAAACGAAATTGACGTGGGATAATCATAAGACTTTCTAGATATGGGAGAGTGTGCAAATGACCAACAGAACGCAAAATAACGACCACGATGGATGAAAATGGAGCAACCACGCCAGCCAGCGAGCTCCCCTTCGCCAACAGTAAGTGACGAATTTCTTTGTTTCTTTACATTGTACTGATTTTGTGGTTTATAGACTTTGAAGATAACAAAATGCCCCTGTAGAAAAAAACGGTGTCAAAAAACCAAACCATTCTTTCTGTAAATATGTCCAAAGTCCACTTTTGACTGTTATGTAATTCGATATAGCTGCCACAACATTATGCAAATTAGATGCATAAATTTATTCTTATATGAGACTTTGGATCATATTCTACATCTTTCTAATTGACAGTAAGCCATTATCTCTTGCAGCTTTCAAGTTATAACCTTGGAAATCTGAACTATTTTCTTGTCAAAAAATCTTTACCACTCCTGATCACTAGGGGCTATGGTGCCAAACGGCACCTGAGACAGTTAGAGGGCTTGCCAGGTACATAATAGAGAACATAATATTGTAGTGGTTGGTGAAATATATACTCAGCAATTCATCAGTCCCCCTTGCCTTTCTTTTCATATGAAACTGGCTGCATATGAATTCTAACCACATCTCTTAGCTAAGCGACTCTTCCATTATTGCTTCCGTTTCCAGCAGGGTAACACCATGATAAATGCCTCCAGTGCTTACATACCTTTTCTGATTTTTTTCCACGTTTAAAGTACTTTAATAAACTCATGTTTCTGTCAGACAGTCACGCTAGCGAGACACTCTGCCTAACTGGAAAGCTTGCGTGGGCGGGGCACTTCTAAACTCCGCGCGGATGACGGCCATGCGCGTTGTTCGTGTGCGCACTTGTGGAAAGTGATTGCTTCATATATTTTTCTTAAATTCATATCTCCTCATTAGCGTGGTGGTAATTTTTCTGGCGAGGCGGGCCACCACCCAGAATGTTACCAGAGGAAACACTGTAGGTTTATTTTTATAGGGGATTTATAGCCACCAGAGTACATCTTTAAATGTATTAATAACTTGAAAATTTGTGTGAAAAAAAGGTCAGATTTATCACAAAAAGTTCTGAATGTGTTAGTGGTGTCAGTGTTAATAACATTAATCACGTTTAATCTTGTTAATCTTGCTAATTTTGTGTTAATCACATTAATGGTGTGTTATGCGATTAACACAGTCAGACGTTATAAATGCAATTAAAGCGTACCTGTGGTGGTCGTGAAAAAAAAGATATTATATTGAGCCCCTGTCTCACGTTCTAGTTCAAGTTTAAGTTGAAATTCATGTTCAAAGCAATTTGATATAAGTCCATTGCTGATGTGCTGGTTCAGCTAAGTCAGCAAAACATGAGTGCAGCCATACTGGCAGCTATATGGCCTTCCAGGACGCTTCCTGTGACGTAATTTCGTTGACACCGCGATCTGGATCAGTATTGGCTGAGCCTGCAGTGCCCGGATGAGCAGTGGCTTTCGGGATATTCAAATTCAAATTCAAACGTTTATTTCAAACTCAGGGTTTATATTAAATGCAGAACTAAAACGATTAGAAAATAAATAAATAAATGCTTAAATTCAGCGGGCCGTCTCGTCTGATCTGAGCTCGTAAAGGCCGATGATTCTAAAACTATGCGATCTGGATCAATATTGGCTGAGCCTGGAGTACCCGGATGTGCAGCGGCTTACGGGATATTCAAATTCAAATTCAAACGTTTATTTCAAACTCAGGGTTCATATTAAATGCAGAACTAAAACGATTAGAAAATAAATAAATAAATGCTTAAATTCAGCGGGCCGTCTCGTCTGATCTGAGCTTGTAATGGCCGATGATTCTAAAACTATGCGATCTGGATCAATATTGGCTGAGCCTGGAGTACCCGGATGTGCAGTGGCTTACGGGATATTCAAATTCAAATTCAAACATTTATTTCAAACTCAGGGTTCATATTAAGTACAGAACTAAAACGATTAGAAAATAAATAAATAAATGCTTAAATTCAGCGGCTTGTCTCGTCTGATCTGAGCTCTAACAGCTGCGAGACGGGCTGGGCTCCTCCCTCGCCGCAGGAGCAGCAGAGAGAGAGAGCAGCAGAGCAGAGGAGCAGACACTCGGCGCTCTTGTAACAACAAAAACATACAATGCGATATGGATATTGCAACATGGCGGAATGTAAAGCCTTTGGATGTCTCAATAATAAGCGAAAAAACAAAGATAAACACTTCTTTTGTGTACCCAAATCCAGCTCACCTTGTCAGAAGATCGGAGCAGAATAGTGATCTCGGAACAGGGCACAGACGAATCCTTTCAGACGAAATTGCTTTGTGTGTGAGGACCACTTCGTCACTTTAACCCTCAGAAGACATTTCTGGCTCAAACCTGTAACCATGTTGGACGAATTCTTCCCCAGAGTCCGACAATTCAACCATAATAGAATAAAAACACTCACAAAAGCACCCTGTTCTCTCATACAGGCGGAGCATTGACTGTTGAGTTGAGTATCAACGAAGTGACGTCACATCCACATGTGTCATGGCTGCGTTCAGAGTTTTCATTGGCTGGCCATGCCTGCGGTCGTATTTGCATATTTCTATGGTGGTATTTGGCTGGCAATAATTATTTAACCAAATAACGAATAATTTGCCTAATGTTTTCAAGTTGAATGCGTTTAGACGACCACCATTAATGCAATTGAAACATGATTTATATGATTAAATGTGACTAAAACATGAGTAATGCAATTAATGCTGTCACCACTAAAATTTTATAAGTTAAAATGTGACATATTTATTGGAAAAAGTCAGACATTTATGAGAAAAATTGTTAATTGTTAATTTATTAGAAAAGCAGTTGCAATTCTGAATGAAAAATGTCACAAGTTCATGAGGAAAAACACTTGGTTTGTGAAAAAATTCCTAATCTGAGAAAAAAAAATTTCAAATTTGTAATGAAAAGTAGTAATGCTAATTTATGAGAAGAGTCACAAATGTAAGCAGTATGATGGATAAGTGGTTAACACTGCTGCTAGTTTCCATCGGATGCTCCAGTTTCCTACCCACAGTTATCCCACCTGAACACATGCTACATAGCGGTGTTTTGCATGGTGGCAGCCCCTCTAATTCTATTTTCTTCTCCACTTGTCCTGTCAGGCATCTAGGCAAGCAGAACAGGGATATGTCACCCTTATTGTGCCAAAACAGATTTACTTTGCCAAGAGGAGCTTATACAGTACCTAACTATGTATTGTATATTGTTGTAAACTCCTCTTGTAATAACTTTTAATACTTTATTTTAATTATTTTACCCATGGAAGACCCAACAGGGTGGGGAAGAGGGAAAGGAAGTGTGTGGAGGGGGAAAGAAAAGGGAGGGGAACAGACAAAAAGACAAACAAACCAACAACTAAAACAAACAAAAGACAAACTGCTTCTTCCACCGAAGATGTGTCAACACGAGTCTGGTTTCCGCACCTGTTAAAGGAGAGACACTTGTGCGTGTACGTCTGCGTGCGTATATATGAAAGCGTGCCCAAAATAAGTGTGTGCATGTGAGTGGTTTGTCAGGAAACATACGAAGCAGGGGGCTGGTCGCAGCAGCTCTCCCCCCGGGAACCCCAAGCAGGCAAGGTAGCGCCACCAACCCCCACCGGTCACAAACGTCCGAGGTCAGCAAGCCCCAGGAAAGCTAGGTATCCGCCCCCAGAGGGACGATCGAGAGAGGCCAGGTTGCCAGGCGGCCGGCGCGGCAAGCCCACACCCTTGGACCCGCCAGCCCCTTACCCCCCCAGTGTGGCCAACGTCCATCCCCGAGCCCCAGGCTCCAGGAGGCCAGCGACCCCACCCCTCGGGCCTGAGACCACCACACACCCCAGGGACCCCCATGCCCAAAGAAGTCCCCCGCCCAGGGGAGCCCACATTGCAGAGAGGCACAACCCCCCTTAATCCAGCACCTCCTGACTTGCAGACACACCCCTCCCCACACCTTCACACTCACATGCTCCCATGCACACCCATATGCGCTAACTCACTCTCACTCACCCGGATCAACCCATTCTCTCTCGCTCCTGTACCCGCCCAAACTCACCCCTCATTCACCCTTGTTTCATAAGGCGGCTGCGAAGCAGATGCAGAGAGCCTGAACATGCACCAGTGCGCGGCAGCGGCCGGGGAGACCGCTGGCGCAGGCCACAGAAGCAGACCCCCACCCCCGGCGCCCACCCAAGCGACTGATCAGCAGACCACCGCACCATCACCACCTCCATTCATCACCCCCTCACTCTCACTTACTCTCATTTTCAGTCCCAATCTCACTCCCTTGGTTGTATCTATACATTCAGTAGCATCCAGGGATTTTGACAACATGACGGGTCCCAGGCTCCCCACCGGGCCCCCACACCCCCAGCAGGAGGAGGGCAACAGGGGTGGGGGAAGACCCCTCTAATTCTAAGTGTGATTAACATTGTAGATAGGAGAAACATAATTTTGTTCTACTGTACATGTGTTGCAGGGTTTCCGCTGGTAACATTTCTGCGTGGCAGGGTGCCACCCTTGAAACTACGCCGCCACGCTAAAGAAATATAAATTTAAGAAAAATAAATGAATAACGCTCCACAAGCACACACACGAACAACCCGTGTGACGGTCATCTGCACGTTGTAGTTCGGAAGCGACTGTCTTTTTAGCATCGCTGTCCAAGAGAAGCATGAGCTAAGTACTGTAAACACGGAAAAAAGCAGAAGAGGTGTGTAAGCAGTGGAGGCATTTATCATGGTTTTAACCCGCTGGTAACGGGAACAATAATGAAGAGTCACTTACCAAACAGGTGTGGTTAGGCTTCATATGCACGGAAAGGCAAGGGTGACTGAATCACTGAGGATTTACTTCACCAGCCACTACAATATTAATGAATTTATGTTCATTATTATGTACCTGGCAAGTTAAAATGACCGAAATTCACAAAGTCAATGACTTTAATCCGTCAACATCGTTCAGACAAACTAAACGTGCCAACATTTGGATTTCAAAATAAAGGAGGTTTTTCCTGCTGTCTGGTTGGTGAGCAGAGCTCTAAAAAACTATAAATATATAGAAACGTTATAACAGAAATAACGGCATCTTTGGAAATTTAAGTTAATTTATTTCATTAAATATAATGTTATTAATACTTTTTTCTTTGAAATTAGATTTAAATTATTGTTCTGTTCTGTTCTGGCTCTGCAAAATTATGGTCAAAGTGTAAATTGTATAAGGAAAAAACAAAATTTTAACACAATGTGTTTAAAATTTATAAAAAAAAATGGTAATTTTATTAAAAAAAAAGACAAAAATTCGCTATAAAATAATCCACAAGTTTATAATGAAGTCTCAAATATGTGACCCGTGCTGGCAAAATGAGTCACTTTGAGGAAATTATCAAAACAGGTTAGCATTTTTTCCATATTCTGTATTGAAATATCTTCAAAATGATATTTAATTTGTAGGAAGTGTGCAAAAACAGACCTGGAAAAAGACGATTTGTTTATATTTTGGCTAGGTTGAAAACTCGCTTTCGATCGGTTGGGATTTATGTCTTCCGCACAAACATATGTATTTTTAGAAAGTACGATTTCTAAGCTTTCCAGTGATGCCAGGCACTCATGGGGGTTTTCCCGGGACTTGCCGCTAGCAAACAAAGAAAGAGTCATGATTATGACTTCTCCTGCCTGTAGCTCGTAATGATGTGGTGCGCATTCCGACTCATTTTGCCAGCACGGGTCACATATACAAGAAAAGTCATAATTTTACAAGAGGAAATTACAAATGAGGAAGATGGTTTTAAATTTAGATAAAATTACAGAGAAAAGTAGAAAACTAAGAAAATTGTTATAAATTTTGGAGAAAAAACTCAAACCTTCAAGACTGAAGTCATTTCTCAAGTTTTTAAGTGAGTGCTCTTTGTACTCTTAACTCAACTAGAAAATTTTGGTTGTCTGCTTTTAATTATTAATTTCAAAGTACTGCTTTTACATGAGTAGAATTTCTGGCTACTATACCCACCTCTGATCATATAATTTAAGTGTGGGTGGGGCCCCAATTGGTCCAATATTCCAACATTCAAGCCTTGTTTGTACAATGCTTCAAATGGTAAGTACCATATGCAAGGTTACTGTGCAAAATAAAAAAAAGAGAAATAAATAGTATAAAATTAACATGTTCCTGTTGCAGAATCAGAATCAGAATCAGAATCAGGTTTATTGCCATTGTTCATGTAGTACACAAACTAGGAATTTGTCTCGGTACAATGCTGCAACATTAAACATGATAAGATAAAAGAAATAAACTATACATGTAATAAAGTGTAGGATAAGATTAAGTGATACTGGTCAACAGTTAAAATATATTAGCCAGCAGCAGATACTGTGGAGAACTATATAGTGCAGTCGGTAATGCAGGAAGAAAACAGTGATGATTGACATGAGTCTGGTTGAGCTGCTGTACATAGTGCACGAGAGTCAATAAGTCACTTAGTGTTCAGCAGTCTGATGGCAGAGGGGAAGAAGCTGTTCATGTGACGGGAGGTTTTAGTCTGGATGGACCGAAGTCTTCTACCAGAGGGGAGGGGGGCAAACAGTACGTAACCAGGGTGTGAGGGATCGGCTATGATCCGGCCAGCACGCCTCCGGGTCCTGGAGATGTACAGATCCAGGAGAGATGGGAGCTTGCAGCCGATCACATGCAGTAGTGTCATGTGTAGTGATGCAGTAGTGTCATGTGTTTTCTGCTCCCCCAGGAAACATATGTTGCCACCATGCCAAGGTCTTTAAGCCCGAGGAAACACTGTGTTGTTGTGCGTAGACTGACGTTACCTTTCTTTTTAGAGAAAAAACTTTGCAAACCTGTGAGAGTAAAGTTGTTACTCATGACTCTAGTAACCTTTTTAGCAGATACAAGTAACTTTTGGTGGTTACTCTGACTTGTACTTGTGTGATTAATATCATAAGGTAACATTACTTTTGAGTACAATTTCTGACTCCACACCTCTGTTTAATTGTTTTATGCATTGTTCTTGTCATTGTTTTTATTTAAAACATGTACTCACAGTCACCTTTTTTTTTTTTTTTTTTTACCCTGCCTTTTTACTTTTGTGGTTTTGTTATACACTTTCAAGTGATTTTCTTCCAGTGTCTTTACTTCACTTAGGCTTTGGATAAATGTGTCTGGATAAAAGAAAGTGAATCCACTCTCATGTCAAGACAATGATGAAGCATTGTCTGCACTCTGATTCGAGCCTTTTGTAATTCTCTCATTTTTTTTTTCTCTCAGTTCTTCAGTAAATGTTGACTGAGACTATCTATCATGAACAGTATTCCTTTTTTGGAAAATTACCTTCTTCAAACACTGGTAGATTCTTACTTTGACATTAACACCAGGGAGCTACACAGACCTGATCATGTACTTTGTAATCAACTCTGCATAATGACTCAACTATCCAGTAGGTCCCTTGAGTAGAAACTACTGTGAAATCCTCACGCTGTCACTTATGGACTACTTTCATGAGTTGCAATAAAAAATGTGTAGATTACAGATTAATTTCAGGATCAACAGTGACTTTCTGCAGACTCTTTGCAATTGTCATACACGTGGAAGTTAGAATATAGAGCAGAGGTGGACGAGAGTAGCCAGAAAATATGCTTGATGAAAAAAGAAGCATTACCATGTGATAGTAGTTACACAACTATAAGTAAGAGTAGTTGCCAAATACGTTACTTGAATAGTATGTGGTAGCTTTACTATTGTTAATTTCTGTGGTTTTCCTCTTAAATTTGTTCTCTAAATTTGTGACTTGCATTAAATTGCTACTTTTTTCTTTGTAAATTTGGATTTTCAGTTGAGGTGGTATGGGCATCTGATTAGGATGCCTCCTGGACGCCTCCCACTTGAGGTGTTTCAGGCACGTCCCACTGGGAGGAGACCCCGGGGCAGACCCAGGACTCGGTGGAGAGACTATGTCTCCCAGCTGGTCTGGGAACGCCTTGGTATCCCCTCTGAAGAGCTGGAGCAGGTGGCTGGGGAGAGGGAAGTCTGGGCTTCTCTGCTTGAACTGCTGCCTCCACGACCCGGACCTCTGGAAAAGCGGTAGAAGATGGATGGATGGATGGATGGAATTTGGATTTTTTTTAGTCTAAATTTGTATTTTTTTTTTTTTTTGTATTTTAGACTTATTTCTGAATAATTAGTGAGGGTTTATTTTTTTTCCATAAAATTGAGAAAATGTTCCTGTAAATTTATAGCGTTTCTTATTCATTTGCATTGTTTGTTATAAATTTGTGACTTTTCAAGAACATTTACAAATTTACTCTTGCCATTTTGGGAGTCTTTTCCTGTTAAATGCCTTTAGTGTGAAGAAAATAAAATACAAACTATCCACTTTTAACTTCTAGTTTGATTCAAATTATTAAATTGTTATGTCTTTAAATATTTCCATAGCCTAAATAGAAGGATAATGATTTTACTTTTGATTTTAATGAAAAATTAGTGAGACTCAATTTCCAGAAATGACTAAAGATAGTCATATCTGGTGAGAACAAGTATTACAGTATACACATTATGTTTTTAGCCAATTTTTATTACATTTGTTAAAGGTGAACTAAACAGTATTTTCATGATAGAAAAAAATGATACATTAACAAAATGTTTAGAAAGGTGCAGAGTTAAAATCTTCATATTCTTCAAGAAATTATATATTGATGATTTTTTTTTTTTCGAGTCTGAAATAATCATGATATCTATAATATTTACATTTGAGACGTTGGATGATGAGACCACATGACTGGTTATTTATTTCTATATACAGCTTGGAAAATAAGTATTGAACACATCAGCATTTTTCTCATTAAACATATTTCTGATGGAGCCATTGACCTGAGATTTTCACCAGATATCAGTAACAACCCAAATAATCTATACATACAAAGAAGTCAAGACGACTGTGTTCACAAAACAAGTTATATTTAATAAAGTGGAATGACACAGGGAATAAGTATTTAACATGCTTGGTGAAATTCATTTAATATTTGGTAGAAAGCCTTTGTTAGTAACAACAGCTTCCAGATGCCTCTTGTATGGAGAAACTAGGCACAGGCAATGCTCAGGAATGATTTTAGCTCATGCTTCTACACAAACTGTTTTCAAATCCTGAAGGTTCCGTGGGTGTTTTTTCAGTTTGTTTCATAGATTTTCAATTGGATTCAAGTCAGGTGACTGACTGGGCCATTCTAGCAGCTTTATTTTCCTTCTCTGGAGCCAGTTGAGTTTCCTTGGCTGTGTGTTTGGGATCATTGTCTTGCTGAAATGTCCACCCTCGTTTCATCTTCAGCATCTTGGCAGATGGCAACAGGTTCTTATCAAGGATGTCTCTGTACATTTATCCATTCAGCTTTCCTTCAATTATATGAAGTCTGCCTGTACCATATGCTGAAAAACACCCCCACACCATGATGGGATGTGCAGTGCCATTTCTTCTCCAAACATGCTGTGTTCTGGCAACCATAAAGTTCAATTTTGGTCTCATCTGACCAGACTATATTCTCCCAGTATTTTACTAGCTTGCCCAAATGTTGTGCAGCAAACTTTAGACGAGCTTCAACATGCTTTTTCTTCAGCAATGGAGTCTTGCGAGGTGAGTGGGTATAGAACCCATGTTGGTTGAGTGCATTATATATTATTTTATTTGAAACAACAGTACCTGTTAACTCCAGGTCTTTCTGGAGCTCTCCACAAATGGTATTTGGCTCTTGGATAACTCTTCTGATAATTCTTTTGACTCTGTCAGAAATTTTGCGAGGAGCTCCTGGTTATAGCCAGCTTATGGTAAAATAATGTTCTTTCCACTTCCGAATGATAGTTCCAACAGTGCTCACTGGAACATTCAGCAGTTTAGAAATGCGCCTGTAACCAATGCCATCATTATGTTTTGCAACAATAAGGTCTCGAGAGAGCTGTTTGCTTCTACCCATCATGAGTTCTTTGTGGTGTGACAATCTTATATTCATAGACCTTTTTCAATTCAATTCAACTTTATTTATATAGCGCCATATCACAACAATAGTCATCTCATAGTACTTTCAAAGGTAGGGGAAACTCCACAATTGCAGAAAGAATCCAGCAATCAGGCGATCCCCTGTGAGCAAGCACTTGGCAACCGTGGAGAGGAAAAACTCCATTTTAACAGGAATAAACCTCTAGCAGAACCAGGCTCGGGGGGGGGGCAGTCATCTGCTGCGACTGGCTGGGGGGTGAGGGGATAGAGAAGATGAAAACAACAGACATAAAGAGAGCAAACATTTTTAAAGGCTATCGGTCAGGACTTAGCCAGCTGACTTAACCATCTTGGTTTTCTCTGCCTTTTTGCACCTCTTTTTCTTCATGTCTTCAATACTTGTACTTGTGTCATTCCACTTTGTTAAATATAACTTGTTTTGTGAACAAAGTTGCCTTGATTTCTTTGTATGTATGGATTACTTGGTTTGTTACCGATATCTGGTGAAAATCTCAGGTCAGTGGCTCCAACAGAAATACGTTTAATGAGAAAAATGTTGATGTGTTCAATACCTATTTTCCCCACTGTATATATAGAAAGTAAGCTATGTAATATGGAATGTGACTTACCTGGCAGCTAGCTATGTCATATCTAATATTTATATGCTGTATATCTATGGCCAGTAAGGATTCCACAGTCAATCCCAGTAAATAGAATGACTGGGTTGATGTCACATGTCTCTACTAACCCGTTAGGGCAAGAGTAAGTGCCACACCTCCTGGCCAAGAGGTCAGAATGTTGTCTGCCACCTTTAAAATAAAAGTACTGTATGTCAAAGAATATGGCCAAATGTACTTGAATTAAATTTCAAGTTTTCCTTCATAAATATACTCAAGTAAAAGTAGTAAGTACAATAAAACTACCTATGAAAGTACAATTTAGTGAAAGAAGTTACTTGTCTAAATGTGCCTCAGTAATTGTCATTTCTCTTAAGCCTACAGGTGCGCGTTACGGTGGTAATGAGATTGAAACGGTTTAGGTGAACCATCTCCCAATCTTTGCTTCATGGCTACAATAAACTTTGCTGACATCAACTCGCTGAAGATCTTTATATGCATAGTAGCTCTGTTTTTATGTTGCTTTCAAAAGTGGTGTCATTTCAGCGACTCTTAATGTGAAGCTATAATTTTCAGTTCACCTTGCCCTATAAAGTCTACCCTCACCTGTAATTTAGCAGCAACACAATATGATCTTGCAACTAAATCCAGATTATAAAACTGTGTGTCTTTTGTTGACAAACTGAAGAGGAGATTACTGTCTTTACTACATTGTTAAATAGTTTTATCCCAAAAATAACAATAGAATGTCAAGAGAATGTGACACATTTACTAAATACTGAGATTTTCTGATGTAATTGCTTTCATATGTGCACAAACATCTAATTTTTTAAATTCATTTGTATAGTGGCTTGAAAAACTGTGTGAACCCTTTCTAATTACCTGGTTTTCTGCATTAATTAGTCATGAAATGTGATCTGATCTACATTTTAAGTCCAAAGTATAGACAAAGACAATGTGCTTTACCTAGTACTACACAAACACTTATCTTATGTCATGGCTTTATTGGACAGCCATGATAATGGCTTCAACAAAAAAACGGGAGTTAGCAAACCTGGAGTCCAAGCAATGAAAACTAAATTGGAGCTAGGTGTAGACTTAGACTTAGACTTAGACTTAACCTTATTAATCCCTTTGGGATGACTCCCTCTGGGAAATTTAAAATTTCCAGCAGCACATAAAAGGAGCGTACAGATCAGAAAAGCAAAAAAGCAAAAAATAAACACTTTATATACACAATAGAAATGCAAGGCTAAATATGGCTTGTACAAGTGTGGTTAAGTTAAGGTTATTGCACTATGAATGCCCTACTGTCCTCTGTACTCTATGCCCCCCCCCCCTAGTGAGGAGTTATAGAGTGTGATGGCATGGTGGACAAAAGAGTTCTTGAGCCTGTTGGTCCGACACTTGGAAAGGAGCAGTCTTTCACTGAACAGGCTCCTCTGGTCACTGATGACGGTGTGCAGAGGGTGGCTGACGTTGTCCATCATATCCAACAGTTTATCCAGAGTCCTCATCTCTGCCACTGTCACCAGGGTGTCCAGCTTCACGCCGACCACAGAGCCGGCCCGCCTGATCAGTTTATCCAGTCTGGACACATCCCTCTTGGATATACTGCCCCCCGCCCCCCCAGCACACCACGGAGTAAAAGAGGACGCTGGCAACCACAGACTGGTAAAACATCCGCAGAAGTTTGCTGCAGATGTTGAAGGACCGCAATCTCCTTAGGAAGTGCATCCTACTTTGTGTCTTCCCATACAAGTGGCTAATGTATGTTGTCCAATCCAATTTATTATCCAGAGAGCTACTTATCCAGAGAGCTGTAGAGCTACTTTGACTTATAAAAAACACTCAAACTTTTTGAGTTTCATATCCACAAGAAGGATCTGCTGATGTGAACCATGCCTTGTGAATAAGAGATCTCTGAAGACATACAATCAAAAATAGTTGATTTGCATAAAACTGGAAAGGGTTACAAAGTAATCGCCAAGACTTTAGGTATTCATTAGTCCACAGATAGACAATTTTTTGACAAATGGAGATGGTTTAGTACTGTGACTAGTCTCCCTAGAAGCCAAGTTAACTCCAAATGCACGGCACAGAATGTGATGAGGGAAAAAAAAGAACCCTAGAGTAGCAGCCAAGGGCTTGAAGGAATCATTGGAACCTTTTTTATGAACAGTTAATGCAGAAAACCAAGTAATTCCAAAGGGGTTGCATACTAGCCACGGTTACATGTGCAAAATTTCTTCAATCTGATTACAATTCAGATCAGAACTTTACTGTTTACATGGATCCTGAAAAAGTTGATCCGATTAGGACGTGCGCTTCCATGTGTCACACGTTTGAATGGACTAAATCATTTTGACATGCGCACAATTATCAGACATTCTGGAAATAGTAGAAGAAGAAGCAACTTCCGATGTAAACAAACTCCACTTCGTGTCTTTCTCTTTTTGAAATGGACCTGAATTGTGTTATTCAGACTGTACTTTTGCTTTTGCTGGTCTCCATAATGAAACTACAAGTCCAGCAGTACATACTTCTGCATATGACGAACAGAGGGAGACAGCAGGACGATACAGACCACTTCTGTTTTACTCCCGCCAGGTCTTCCGCTAGCTGCTGTAAATGCGGAAATATGTCACGTCAATGTGTGGCTGATGTACAGACACGCACAGTAAACATATTTTCTACCCAAACTTCAGAATAAGTGTTTATTTGCGCACCAATTGGATAAACAGTTGGCATAGCCCACCCGTCTCAGTCAGAAGGAAATTTTGATCCGAATGAGTGTGATCGGGTCAGAATATTCAGATTGGTGTATTTACATCAAGCATTTTTATTCCCATCAGGCTTTTAATCCGGTTACTTGTGTCCATGTAAACATGGCTACTGTTTCTTGCGATGGTATATGTTCAGCATGTCTGTGTATACCTGACAAATACGTTATGAGCTCCATTTCACTGAAGTCTAAACTCAAACGAGACCTGACTCTACTGCCAAAGTTTTTGTCTATATAAGGAAATGGAGACATGTACAGGTGTTCGCTGGAGGTTCAGTGCCGAAACCAGAAGAGGTAATGAAAGGATGGAGATAAAGGAGGCAGATCCAAAAAAAACAAAGGCGAGCGTGATGTGTCAGTTACGGTGCTGTGTCAGCATCTGTCTGTCAGTCCATCCATGATTTGACAGAATAGTGGTAATGATAATAGGCTTAGGATGGTGACAGTATAATTAGTAGATAAACAGCCTCGGTGAAGGCATGCACTCTCTCAGTCACTTTTCCTTTTTTTTTAAACATTGTGACAATGGGCTTTTTTTATTATGTTTTTGCAAATATCATGAAACATAATGGGCTAATTGACCTGAAAAAGCACATGCACAGACAACTTATGATGTATTGTCAATGGACATTTTCATTGGTGGACAAATGCTGAGGTATGCACTCTCCGAGAAAACATTGCAAATGACTTGCCGTTGTTTTGCATGCATGCCTCAGACACCTGCGCACCATGCATGGGTTTGTTTTTTTTTAATGCCTCAGAGGCATATGGTAATCAGTTAATGCATCTGTGTGTGTGGTTGTATCTGTCCGCCTGTCTGTCTGCTTGACCAGCTTTTCAGCTCGCCCAGTCAAAATTAAGTGCAACTAAAGGTTTGTATCATTGTATGACCATATTTTCTCAATTTTTAATTTGCCAGAATTTCAAAATAACACTTTGTTTTTGAAATAAACACAAATTTAATTCACCATTTCTCTCAATGCTGCAGTGGAAAAAAAAGGTATTGTAATAACTATCCTGGGCCAGTAGAGGTCAGAGTGCCACTTTTTTACAGCCGCCCATGCTATCATGCCACAGGCACTGAGGCACAGCACCTTGGTGCTTTCATTTTTGCAGTTTTTTGGACCAATTAAGAAGTGAAATTAAACAGATTTCCCACAGAACCCTGAATGATCCTGAGAACCCCAGCTGAAACACGCTGCATAGATGCTGTTATTAGTAAACTACGACTATTGGTTTTGCATTGTGTAAAGAAGATTCATAGAAAGCAAAGTGGTGACAAGGTCTGAACAGTATGGTTACTCCTCACTTCATTTAATGCTGCCACTGCTTGTTTCCTAAAGTGCAACAGGTCTTTAGCTTGTGAGGGTGGAAACATTTAGGCTGAGATGCAGTTTTTGCTGCCTGATTTGTTATTAATATCTCTTCACCCCAGGTATATTATCAATGCTAGCTGCTTTGAGCCTACAGATATGACTATTCACATCAAGTCTGAATGGTTGGATCATCAGTTGGACTGAAATTTGCAGTTTTAGTTTTGGAGTGCTCACAGCGGGTGTGGGTTTAATTTCAATTTTAAATAAAGAACACAATGCTGTTGCAGTTTGCCACTCACAAATGTATTTTTTTCTCTGCTCTGTCATGCCAGATAGAGAAAACAAAGAACACGTAAAACAGAAACAAAAACAAAAAAAACCACCAACTGTAGAAGCGAAGGAGAGCGAACAGTGAAGAGAAAAGAGGGAGAGAGGGTGACAGAGCAGGGTTTAACGGATTTTAACAGTCCACTCACGTCCTTAACAAAATCTAAGCCCTGAATCTTGGAGCTCAAATCAAATAAAAGTGAAATGAAGCCAGAGAGTTTTTCACACTACCACTAAAATGAACCCAAACTGAAAGGAATCTAAGGCCCTGTTTCAGAAAACAAAATTCAGGATTTAATTATAGTCTGCTCAGAACAAAAGACCATGGAATAATGGGAGGAACTGCCAGCTGAAAGAATCAAATCACTCTGTTAAAATAAGTTTTACACATAAGTACTCTCACCTAGCTGCTGACACATGTCTAGTTGCCAGGGTATACTGTATAATTAAATTGCCATTATTTTTTGTCATCTGTGTTAAGGATCTTTGAGACTGGTGTGTGTGTTTGTATGTCAGCATACTGTACTGCATGCAGCTTATTCTCAGACAGGTGAGGAATATTGTCATGTTCTCGCTTTTAATTATTAACTCTTGCTGAGTTTAACATTGCATGTGCCTGTCAGTGGATTTGCTACCTGCGGGGATTTATTGACCTGAGAAGATATAGGTGTTCCTGCTCCGAACACAAACTTGTTTTTGTGAGAAACTCTTCAGGTCAGACTGCAGTAGATGTGCAGGTTCTGTGCCTGCATATCAAATAGATCAGCCACATATAGAGCTCTATTATGTGAAGCTGCAGTGGACAAATATTTATATACACGCTTATTTATTTGCAAAATAAATTAGATTATTACATTTATGCTTTATCATAATATCTACATAGTTTTTTCCTCATTTGGCCCTGTGTCCACCATCTGTCCTCAGTTCACAAGAAAAGCTACTCCCCCAGGCAATTGCCCAGATGTTCACCAAACTCACACATAGAATGGTTCTCACAAGGGTTTGGATCAAGGCTGCGCTCATTTTTTTCCAACTTATTTATTTATTTTAAACCGGGTGCTGCAAATGGAAGACATGGAAGACAGGACAGTTGTTTTGGCGCTTCCCACACCTCTGAAATATTTAAAATGCAAAAAAAAAAATGTTTTTGATTGGGAATAGATATGAGACATTTGTGAATGCAAAGTGGACATGATATGTAGGGCTGTCCCAAATATCAGTTTTGGGGCTCTGAATATTATGGAGTAATACCAAGTGAATATCCAATATTTTCAGAATTTTTTTTTTTTTTTTTTTTAAGAAATTTGACTTTTCTTATAAATTTAAACTGTCTCCTGTAAATTTGTTGTTTTTTCTCATAAATTAACTTTTTTTTTTGTAAATTTGAGAACTTTTCTCCCATAAATGTACTGCATTTTTATTTTAAATATTCCATTTTTTTCTCACGTAAATGTATTTTTTCCCTACATTTACAACTTTTATTAAATTTTAGACCCTTTTTCCAATAAATTTGCTATTTTTTCCACCTAAGTTAGTTTTTTCCCTATATAATTGCATATTTATTCATGTTTTTTGTGACATTTTTAGCTCATTCCGAGGAAGCTAAAAGAAACTAATGCAATGACACACCGTCTGTCATCTGTTTGTCCGTCTGTCAACATTTCAGTTGCCCTGATGGTCACCAAACCCACACACAATGATCCTCAGGTGGGTCTACATCCAGGCTGTGGTCAAGGTAAAGGTCAGGAGATCTGGACATTTATCGTTTCATGAAAACTGTTACTCCTCCCAGGCCGCTGACCTGTCCTTAAGAACAGCCTAGATGCAGACGCATCTAGGCTGTTCTTAAGGTCAAGGTCAGCAGTCAGGAGAGCTGACCACACTCGGGGTGATTTCTTCAGGCTGGAATAAGCTACTTTGTCACTGACAGTCTGGTTTGGTAAACTGTGATTTTATCATCAAGTTGCTACTTTTTTTTTTCTCATAAATTCATTTTTTCCCCTATATTTGCAGATGATTTTTATATCAATTTGCTAAAGGTAAAATTTTAATTTATCTTTAATAAACTGAGCAGTTTGGTGGGAAAACCCCCCCACAAATTTGAAAACAAAATACCAATGTAATGAATTGTTATTTGGGTAATACAGCCTTAATGATATCTGTACCTTTTCAATAAACAAAGGTGCACTGGATCAGGGCGCAGGTAGAACCTATAAAAGGAATTTATCTTGCAGGTGTGTTTGAGGAAACCATGACAGATCAAGTAAGTGACTAAGTGAGCCGGGGCTTATTTAGAGGGCTGCTTGGCTGCTACGCAGACCTTGAAGACCTGAAACTACAGAGCCATAGCCATTATGTAGCCATTCACTGTCAACAGAGGGCCATGCCATAATTATGTGGGCCAAGTGGTAGTGTGGGTTACACTTATTTATTTGTTGTTGTTCCTTTGGCTTTGCTCCCCCCTGGAGAATATAAAAGACACTTTGCAGTGGAGCGACATGGTTAAGAGTCCACTGCTGCCGTTTTATCTGCTGATCATGCACCTTGGATATATTTTACACACGCCTTTTCTGTTCTCGTTAACTTTTCAACCAATCTGCATGGCATCGGCCTTGGGCCGAGCTCTTTTACATTTTAGGAGGTCTGTATGTTTCTGGCTCTGTGTAGGTTACATACCCCTGTGTGTGGACAAATTAGTACGCAGACCCCTGCTGAAGCAAATCATCAGTTGGTGGACCACTGCACTTGTGTGTGTATATTTACATCTATGTTTACAGCCTCAACAGGCTAGAACTCATTATAAAGAAGAATAAACTGATGTTTCGCTATCAGAACATTTTTTTCATTTAGCCTTAAACTCAGAAGGGAAGAGGGTACCGGATTTTGTTTAACATTCAGTAGAGGTAATTTGGTCGTTTTTGCACACAATTTTTCACAAATTTAAACCAATATTGAGGTAGGTGTGATTTGCTTTAGATTCTGTCCACACCTTCTTCTTAAATCTGTCAGCAAAACGTTGATCTGGCTAGAATTAAATGAAGAAAAGAAAAACGAGGTGAACAGAATAAGTCATAGAGAAAGCAATTTGCTTTTGGTAAATGTCTTTTTTCTTTAAATACACTTTACTTTCTGTAAAATTGTGTTTTTAAAAAAGCGACAATCCTTAACCCCCATATCTCATGGCCCAGTGAATGCTGATGAACATAGCATTTTTGGGGTTTTGTCTGGGTTTCTAAAAGGTTTGTAAGGTTTTTAAGGTCCTAAACAGTTTTTCTTTTCACCCCCAAATTTTGAAAACACTTGAATTTTTTTTGGCGAATATATTGTCCCCTAAACAATGGTTAACGTTTGCAAATGGTTGTAAACAGTTGTAACATGTTTCGCTAAAGTTCTTTTTGGGTCGCCAAGTAGAACAACTGTTTAAGAACCTTCACGACAAAACTGTTGGCGACCTTGAAAACTCTGTGTGAACTGTTTTGCAACCTGATGAAACCCGAAAAGTGCAGTGTTCTTGAACATTCCTCAGCATTAGTTGCTTCATGAGATACTAGCTTGATTTTTGCTGACTTGTTGTCAATTTCAAAAATTGCCTCGCTCGTCAACATTGGCCTCCCCGCGAGATACTGCGCCAAAGCTCTTGCTGTTTGTTTTCCTCTATAATGGCTTCACACAGCTCTGGATAAAACTAAGAGACCACTGTGAAATCTTTGCTGAATTAGCATCTGTACATGTATGGCAGCCATTCAACGTGAGTATCTGCTGAATTCCAACACAAGGACACCTCAATCTACTTAAGGTGATGATCACCTAATCTACTAATTCGGTGATCATCTAAGCATGGTAAGATAGATAAAAGCTGTGAATAAAAATCAGAGTTATTACACAAATACAGATATCTGAGTTCTTCCTAAGTTAAAACTTTATTGTAGTGTTTAAGAATGAACATGAACTTGTTTTCTTTGCATTATTTGATCTAAAAGCAACATCTTTCTTGCTGTTTTGGCCAGTTGTCATTTTCTGTAAATAAATGCTCTAAGTGATGATATTTTGACTTGGAATTTGGGTGAGTTGTTTTCATCAGGTTAGAATAAAGCAATTGTTCATTTTACTCAAACATGTACATATATATAGTAAAACCAGATGAAGTGATAATTTTGCACTGGTCTCTTTTGTCTCTTAATTTTTCCAGAGCTGTATATGCCTAGTGCTCTTTGCAGTTTTTGCATGTTGAATTTTGGCCAAGTTAAATTACAAAAGCAAAAAGCCAAATTTACTTTTTTCAGGTTTAAAGTTTGTAAATCCCTTCTCACTCTACAGAGTTAGCATAATTGGCCAGTGAAACATTTAAACAACTAATCTAATTTCCACCATGTGTACATGTGCATCATAAATACATTTTTGTATTTGCGGGCAGTTGATTGCCCCCCCCCCCATTTTTTTGTCAAGTTTGTCCAGCACGTGTCACAGCAAACAGAAACTACAATCTAAGGTCTTGTTCTCAATGATTGATTTAGCTCATGGGCCCACACATGTAGAAACAAAACAAACCAAAACTGTTTTCTGTGCCAGCAAAAGTGATGCTGTGTGGTGGGTGTAGTTGGTTTGCCAAGGGCTCACCAACAGAAAATGAAGGTGTGTGTGTGTGTGTGTGTGTGTGTGTGTGTGTGTGTGTGTGTGTGTGTGTGTGTGTGTGATGGGTGATGGGTGATCCAATACCTGCCACTGAGATTAATTTATGTTCCTCAACACTTTTAAGTGATTCTTTGGTATTTTTGTGGAACGCTGAGTCACTTTTTGGCCACCGGCTCTGTGGGAGTACCTGAGGGGCTAATGCTCTTTACATGATTGATGATTGATGATTCAAAGATTTTATTTGTCAATACTACTATACGTGCAGGACATACAGCGGAATTGAAATGGCGTTTCTCTCTCTCCAGTAGTGTGCACAATATTAAAAGAGAAAAAGGAATAAGGCTGGAAAAAACGACAACAGCAGTCTATGTACAGTAATGCTACCCGTAGTGCAAATGGTGACAAAAGATAGACCCAGACCTCCCATAGTGCAAACAGAGATGAACAGTTAACAATGATGAAACCCAGCAATTCTATATACAGAAAACTAGAGATGTAATACCCATAGTTGCAGTTCAGTGCGGTAGTGTAGGTGCAGACAGTAACAGATAGGACTGCACATAATCAGTATAGCAATGACAGACAGACAGCAGCAGATATGACATTTGTGGAAATGGTTGCAGTTAAAATGCAGAGACATGCAGCAGCAAATGTATTACTGTTGGTGTGCCAGTCATTCTGTGCCAACAGCTGAGGTAGATATTGTGCGGGTGAGTGTGTTATGGTCCAGGGTGGGTGGGTGACAGAGCTCAGGGTCCTGATGGCCTGGTGAACAAAGCTGTTTAGCAGTCTTGTGGAGCAGGCTCGGAGGCTCCAGTACCTTTTTCCCAAGGGCAGGGGGCTGAAGAGGGAGTGGGAGGCATCGCCTGTGATATTGATGGCTCTGCGGGTGAGGCTGGTGAGGTAGATATCTGAGAGGGGGGGCAGAGGGGCACCGATGATCTTGCTGGCTGCTTTCAGTGTGCATTGTAGTGTCTTCCGGGAGGAGGCAGTGCAGCTTCCATACCACACTGTGATGCAGCTGGTGAGGATGCTCTCAATGGTGCCCTGGTAGAATGACCACATGATGGAGGGTGGGACTTGTGCTTTCCTCAGTTTGCGGAGGAAATGGGGGCGAGTTTGAGCCTTCTTTGCCAGTGATGCGGTGTTTCTGGACCAGGAGAGGTCCTCAGAGATGTGCACCCCCAGGAACTTGGTGCTGTTCACCCTCTCCACAGCTGCACCATCGATGATCAGAGGGGGATGCTGTATGTGTCCACTCCTGAAGTCGACCACAATCTCCTTGGTTTTTCCCACGTTCAGGAATAGGTTATTGTTTTTACACCACTGGACCAGTCGGCTCACCTCATTTCTGTAGTTGGCCTCCTCGTTGTTGGTGATGACACCCACCACCGTCATGTCATCCGCAAACTTGATTACATTTAGTTTGATTTTGTTTGTGTGTGTCTGTATTTGTGTTTCTTAAATTGACAATTAAAATTCCTTTTTGAAAAACAGATATCAAGCTAATGGAGTTACTGCTTCTTACATTATTCAAAAATAAACTGACACAGTTGTGAAAATTAAACAGTGCCATCTATTTTAATGTTGCCTTATCTTTAGTCAGTTTTAAAGATCTTGCATGAATGTGTCCCCATGGAATTTGGCAGATCTTTTGATAATTTACTTATAATCATTATTATTGTTCCATGATTAAGTTAATTGCTCCTAAATCATAATCAAAAAGAGCTATCTGACTCTTTTGTGATATTTAATTGATATTTCATCTTATCAGCGCTTGTTTTTTTTTTTTTTTAAATCAAATTCACGTTTTTTTTTTCTCTCTCTCTGCAGGCGTGTCCACACGTGCTGTCGTTGTCGACGCTGTGACTTCACGGCTCCCGATTCATCGGCCCTCCTTGACCATTTCAACTCTGCCCACTGTCACGACTCCTCTCCCTCATTAGGCTCCTTTACAACAACCTCCTTGCCCACCTCGCTGGCTCCTTCACTAACTCTCTCAGCCAATGGTTGCTCAGCTCCCTCTACCTTAGCTATTAAAGAAGAAAGCAAAGGGGATATCCGCCTCCTCTATTCCCTTGCACCGCCTGAAGGGCGTTTGGCCGAAGGAGGCAAAGACGACACGGGAGGGTTGGTGAAAAGTGAAGGGGGTGAGGAAAAAGAAAGGGAGCGGGAGAAGAGCTGGGCTCTCGGCGAAACAAGAGGACTTGGAGAAAGAGGAGGCGAACAGGCCCACGGTTTGCTTTGGGTGCCCAAGGAGCGAATGGGCCCCGAACGGGGAGCGGGAAGTGGGAGCCCCTCCCTTTTTCCCTCCCCTCTCTCGCTTTCCTTTGTTTCAGCCAATCACGAAGCCTCGCAACAGAAAAGAGGCGTGGCTTCCCCCAGCATGGTTTACCTGGGGGACACCAAGTCGTTTTTGGGAGATAACAAGTCGTTTATGGGAGATGCCAAACTGTATGGAGGTGGGAGGCCAGGAGGGGCTGCTTCAAGTGGAGGAGGAGGAGGAGGGGAGAAGCAGAGCCAGATGCCCCCCCAGCAATACTCAGGAGGAGGAGGAGGTGGCGGAGGAGGAAGTGGTGGAGGAAGTGGACAGGAAGGAAAAGGAGGAGGCACGAAAGAGGAGTCCCAGTCCTTACTTAGGGTAGGTGGACCAGGTGCAATCACCTCTACTTTCCTTTGTCACATGTTCACCTCAGTGCCTCGTAATCTGTTTTTGTCCTTCGTCTCATTTTCATCTCCGACTTTAGCTTTTTGCTCTGTGATTGAAGGCCTTTGTAGCCTGGCCTTTATCGCCACATTCTACCTGCTGGGAGCAAGTCAGAACACTTCTGTTAATAAGCTTTCATGTCCGAATCATCTTTCCTTTGAATCAGATTAGATGTGAGGATTAGATCTCATGCAGCGAGCTGCCACAGTGCCATCTTTTATTCTCTCGTCTTATTTAGAAGGCTTATGCAGATTTGCGTTGGCGTGAGCGTACCCGAGTGGTTACATGTATTTGTATCTGTTTATGCTTTTCCTCCCCGTCTGCATGATTCCATGACATAATTTCCTTTCCCATATGCTGCATTCATCTTCTTTAAAAATTTAATTTTTGCTCACAGCACTGAGAAACGGGCCTGTCACTGCGGCAACAAGGAGCAAAACTGACGTGTTACCACGGTTACCACCTGTCACTGGGTTCCCTCGCCCTACTCTGTGGGCCACAGTGCCTTTGACTTCACCGTGATGTCATTGACTGGCAGGAACGGACTGTGGTTCTCCAGTGCCGCAGAGCTTATTGCCCATGATCACATTAGATCAGAATAGACTCAACTTTCTCTGTGTGCGTACGTGCATGTGCACTTGTGTGTGTGTGTGGTGTCGGAGCATTGACGTTGGCCTATGTAATGGTAGCAATGAGCCTGAGAGCATTTCTCCCGGTGTGCGCACGCACATATCACAACGCGAGCTGAGTCTATGGCCCCTTTGTACACGCTGTGGTTTGGCTCGCTGCATGTGTGCAAATGTGTGTGTGTGTGTGTGTGTGTGTGTGCGCGCGCGTGCGCGTGTGTGAGGTGTTGGCAGTAAGTTGGCAGACCGGGCAGGGTGGGGCAGCGAGAGGTTTACTCATTATCGTGGGCGGGGCAGCATGTGAGAGAGCAGGAGGCTGAGACTGAAAGAGAGACTTCAGGCGTGAGAGAGAAAGGGAGGAAGATTAAGATAAAGAGACGCTGACAGGGAGGGTCAGATGGAGATAAGTGAAGCAAATTAATTAACCCTTTATTACCAAACTGCTTCCGCTCTTTCATTTCACGGAAATATGTCAGCCTAGTCTACAGGGTAAAAGTTTTTCTGAATTATAACTTCACATTTCTGTAAATTTAATGCGTATTTATTTATTGAAAGTTATATTAATTAATCGAAGACATCAAGGCTTTGTAATTATTCTGATTTAAAGTTTGGCTTTGTATTATTTAAAATAACAGTGAAATTTTCTTTTTTTTTTTTTTTTTTTTAGATTGTTACATCATTCTATTGAAAGCAAAATAAACTTTTGCCGTGGCACTGCGTCTGTCTGTCCATCTGTCCACAGTTCACGAGAATCACTTCTTCTCCCGGGTATTTGGCTGGATGCTCACCGATAGTGCCCCTTCTCTGGGTCTTCATCCAGGGGTGGCACAAGGTGGTGGTCAGAGGACACTACAGTCTGTGTCATTTCTACTTTGAGTAGCTCTGTGTTGCTGTATATGGGGGGGGGGGGGGGTGGCTGAAAAGTTCATAGGCTGACTAAGAAAGAGTTCTGCTTGTAGGTGCAGAGCCAGTAGTATTTGTGCTTCAGTGGCCGAGGAACAAGAGGGCAGAGCAGAGCTGAGAGTGAGAGAACTGTCAAGAGTATGGGTACAATAAACCACATTTGGTCAAATTTGACCACTGCATCATGGTCAGTCTATGAACTTTTAAGCCTTGTATACGATATATACAAGGGGGGGCTGAAAAGTTCATAGTGGTCAAATTTGACCAAATGTGGTTTATTTCTCATCTGCAGGGATTCAAGTGCTGCAACACTGATGAAAGATCCCCCCCCCCCCCGTATATGACCTCAGGGTGTGTTCTTTGGGGCAAAATGAGTCATTTCATCATTGGTCGGCTGCTTTTTAAATAATAGACAAATAACTTTTTCCGGTCCACCCTCGGAGCGATTCCTCATATCATTTCTTTTCTTCTCCTCACCTTACTGTGATAACCGCTGCAATACCCGACACAGGGGCTGTATGCATGACTGAAGTTTCCTTTAATTTTCTTTTCACTGATAAAATCCCACAGAGGTGCCACCTTCTCCATTTAAACAAACTGATTACTGATGTACTTGCACTTTTTTTTTCCACAGGAAAGTCCTGTTTTTTTCACAAAAAATTAGTTTTGCCGTGAAAAGTCAGCCCACTGTGGGGAAAAAACAGTAAGACCTGAAAGCAAAGACTTCCATCAGCTAGTGTGAATGCTGATTTTTGTCATGACACACTTGTATAATAGGTTTTGACTACATTATGGGGTAATGTGAATATGGTGTACTGGGAAAAGCTGTCTGTGACGTCTCTCACTGTTAAGTTTTTACTTTGTCTCATGCCATAAATTAACAGGCGTCCTTCCTTTATATGTGTGTGGCCCTTTGGTAAAAGCTTTGTGTTTGGATTACTGAGGGTCAGTCATCCAGTTTCATGTGAGCGCTGAACATGCAGTGTGTTGTCTCTTCTCTGCTGACCTCATTTGCCACCACAGATATATCTTGGTGGGCTTGTAGGAACTTATCTTTTCACTTATCTTGACTCTAGATCCCATTTAATAGACATATAAGTATGTTTTCCAATAGTTTCTTTGAATTTTATTTGTGTGCATATTTTTCTTCTTAATATTACCAAACTTTTGTCCAGTGTTGATAGCTTTAAGCTGAAGTTAAGCTGCAGATTTTAGAGAAGAAATTTTGGCAGCTCACTGTGCTGTGGGTACTCATGAGTTATCATGTCTGATTATTGCCTCCTCATGTTACTGCCGTAGGGAGGTTAAAATGCTCGGTAAGAAGCAAACAAGGAACACAGAGGGAATCTGTGAAGGTGAGAAGATGAAAGAAGAGAGGGTGACGAGAGTCGATTTACTGGAGGAAAACCTGGGAGCGGTGTGTTACTTGAATAGCTTTATTAGATATGGCCTTTGTGGCTATCTTTCTCCCTTTGCTAACAAAACAGTGTTTATTCTCAGTTTCCATGGTGTGATGTACACAGACAAACGTCGATATACTCTGCACACATAGGTCGGAGTTGACTAATCTCCGGGTGGGGCTAGGGAGGGGCATGAATGCACAAAAAATGACCTTAACAATCTTAGTGCACGCACACACTTACGTAGCAGCGGTGAAATCAACTCTTTGTAGGTGGTAAATAAAAGTAGTGCAGAAGAATGCTGAGGGGGAATGAGGAGGAGGGAGAAGAGCAAGGATGCAAGGATGCGGGGAAGGGAGTAAGTTGAGAGGAAGAGAAAGAATCAAAATAAGACGAAGGCAGAAATAAACAGCCAGTCATATTTCATCCAAATCTGTGTGTGTTTTCTTTATGTGGCTGGTTTGTGTGTGTGTGTGTGTGTGTGTGTGTGTGTGTGTGTGTGTGTGTGTGTGTGTGTGTGTGTGTGTGTGTGTGTGTGTTTCCCTCATCCTCACCTGCTCTTTCTATTCTCCGCCACATCGATCTGTCTCTCCCCTTTTTGTTTTGTTCTTTTTCTTTCATTTCCCCCCTTTTCCTCAAAGGACAACTCACCTGATACACGAGGATCGATACAAACACACACGCTGACACACACACACACACACACACACACACACACTCACTCATAATCTGACTTCTTAGTATTCTGGTATATGAAGGTCTTCGCTCTGTAGAATGGGGGGAATATTTTGGTTTGAAAGGCCTGATCTGTAATTGCTGCGCAGTGTTGCCTTGTTGAGACATTGGCACAATATTGGCTTTGTTTTCATAGTGATTTATTACATTGAAGACATTTTCTCAGTCTGAAATTTTATTTTCTGGCCATTTGACTGACTGCGTGAGAACATGGATAGAAAGCGTTATGAGGCCCGCGGATAAAATTAAGCTAAAAGCAGGGCTGACGTTTTAGTTTATAAATGGATTGAGACAGACACGGGTTATGGTGGTTTTTTGAGTTAAGTGGGGCTGAGAGGCGGCCTGTCTCTGAGCCAAACACATGTGAACACATGTTGATATAACCAAACATATGTGGATTGATCCAAAATTTAGATCATCTAATAAACCCCAGACCGTGCTTCAGCGGGGAATTCTGCCTCAAGGACAGCAGATTAGATAAATCTTCATACTGGGGTGGGGGTGGGGGTAGTTACTGGTTATATTTACTCAAGTACATGTACTCAAGTAACTTTTTTTTTGTAAAACTGTACTTTTGTGAATAGTTTTATTGTAGGATACCTTTTACTCTTGAGTACATTTATCAGGAAAAACTGCACTTTTGCTCAAGAACATTTAGTGGTACTCTGAGTCCATGGTTCCCAACCAGGGGTCAAAGATCACGGTGGGTGAGGGGGGGGGGTGCGAGGCTTTGTCTGCTCTGTTGTTGTGAAAATTATACCTGTGTTCGATAAATAAAATACAACAATAACAAACCCAACTGGATATTCAAGTCTGTATAAATCCACTTAAATCACAATAGAAACATACTCAAAACATATTTTAGTCCACATATAAAGAGTTTTAATGAACCTCTTAATTATTTTGCAGAGTTTGTGTGGGAAGGAGATGTGGGTGGGTGGGGCAGTGTGGTCTTGGGCACAGATGGGGGGGGCGGGTCCATGAAAAATGTTAGCAATCACTGCTCTGAGTTACTTTTGATGTCCTTGTAATTAGTTGCTCTTAACAGGAATGACTGAATCCTTTTAGTAAATGTGTTATTTTATTTATTTAATTGAAATCAGAGTGAAAATTGGTTTTCTTCTATTATGACAGGGGTCGACAGCTACATTTGTCCAAGGGCTAGAATTTTCTCGGCAGACACTGTGAGGGCCAGACGCTCTCGTAAAATAAAATAATAATAAAATGGCGCAAGTATTCTGGTCAACAGTAGTATTACACATGAACAGCAACATTCTGCCAAAGAATTGGAATTGGAATGCAGCCCCCAAATGGTCTACAAAAGAAAGACTCTATTCATCAGTTTGACAGCAGAAGGAACAAAGGACCTAGCATAATGGTTAGTCTTCCTGGAAGGCTGCAAATAACGCCATCCCAATGGCATTGGTAAAAAACTCACTATTACGGACATGAGCTTGCTTAATGATACATTTTGCTTTCTGAGTGACACGTTTTACCCAGACTGAGTTCAAGTCGTTTAATGGAGTGCCAATAATTTTGGAGCAGACTTTAACAACATTATTCAAACAGTTCCTGTCTTTCACTGACAAACTGTAGAACCAGCAGATAAATGAAAAAGTAAGAAGCCTTTCAAGATTGTGTTTTTGGGTAGGAGTCTATCAGTGTGACACATCTTGATGTGGGAATATTTTCCCACTCTGCTTTGCAAAAATGCTCCAAATCTGTCAGATTACCAGGGCATCTCCTATGCACAGCCCTCTTCAGATCATCCCACAGATGTTTGATGGGATTTGGGTCTGGGCTGTGGCTGGGTCATTCCAAAACCTTGATCTTCTTCTGGTGAAGCCATTCTTTTGTAGATTTGGATGTGTACTTTGGGTCATTGTCATGCTGAAAGATGAAGTTCCTCTTCATCTTTCTGGCAGAAGTTTGAAGGTTTTGTGCCAACAATGACTGGTATTTGGAACTGTTCATAATTCCTTCCACTTTGACTAAGGCCCCAGTTCCAGCTGAAGAAAAATGGCCCCAAAGCATGATGCTGCCCCCACCATGCTTCACTGTTTGCGCCAAATACACTTTTTGGAATTATGGCCAAAAGTTCAACCTTGGTTTCATCAGACCATAACACATTATCCCACATGCATTTGGGAGATTTCAAATGTGTTTTTGCAAAATGTAGCCTGGCTTGGATGTTTTTCTTTGTAAGATAAGGCTTCCGTTTTGCCACCCTACCCCATACCCCAGACATGTGAAGAAGCTGGGAGATTGTTGTCACATGTACTAAACAGCCAGTACTTGCCAGAAATTCCTGCTTCTCCTTCAATGTTGCTGTTGGCCTCTTGGCAGCCTCCCTGACCACTTTTCTCCTTGTCTTATCAATTTTGGAGGGACGTCCAGTTCTTGGTAATGTCACTGTTATACCATATTTTCTCCACCTGATGATGACTGTCTTCACTGTGTTCCATGGTATATTTAATGCCTTCGAAACTTTTTTGTACCTTTTTCCTGACTGATACCTTTGAACAGTGAGATCCCTCTGATGCTTTGGAAGCTCTCTGCGGACCATGGCTTGTGCTGTAAGATGTGACTACAGAAATGTCAGGAAAAGCCTACTAGAACAGCTGAACTTTATTTGGGGTTAATCAGAGGCACGTTATATGGTGGCAGGTGTGTGCTGACTCCCATTTAACATGAGTTTTAATGTGATTGATTAATTCTGAACACAGCCACATCCCCAGGTATAACAGCTTGTGCATATTTATGCAACCAGGTTATTGTAAGTTGGGTTTTTTTCCCCTCTAATAGATTTCAGTTTGTTTTTCAATTAGGTTGTACAGGTTATAGGTCACATTAATGGTGGAAAAAGTTTTGAAATTATTTACCGTATCTTGGTTTCATTTTTATACATCATAAAAACCTGGCATTTGAACAGGGGTATGTCCACTTTTTATATCCACTGCATGTCATCTGGACCAACCACCTTTCCATTCTTCATCTCCTTCAAAGCTGCCCCTCACTTCCACCTTGCTAATCCCAAGAACTTCCTTGTTCACCTTCTTTCCTTCATCCATCTTCCTCTCTTTCTCATTTTCTTTATTCATCAGCTCTTCAAAGTACTCCTTCCACCTTCTCAACACACTCTCGTCATTTGTTAGTACATTACCTTTTCTGTCGTTAATCAACCTAACCTGCTGTACATCCTGTCAGCTCGATCTCGATCTCTCTGTCTAGCCCATCAATACAAGTTCTTTTCTCCTACTTTATTGCCCAGCCTCATACAACTCACTATATGCCTTTTCCTTTTCCTTTGCCGCCTCTCTCTTTGTCATGCACCTAGATTCCAAATACTCCTGTCTGCTATCTTCATCTCCCTGACTATCCCACTTTTTCTTTGCTAACCCCTTCCTTTGAATACTTTCCTGTACCTCCTCATACCATCCTTGTTTTCCTTCTTCTGTCCACTGGATACACCACATACCTTTCTGCCCGTTTCCCTCAATACTTTTGCTGCACTTTCCCAGTCATCTGGTAATTCTTCCCTACCACCCAGAGCCTGTATCAACTCCTTCCTGAACTCTGTGCAACCTTCTTCCTTCTGTAACTTCCCCCACTTAATCTTTGGCTCTGCCTTCACTGTTTTCCTCTTTTGCTTTGCAAAGTTATCCTACAGACTACCATCCGATGCCGTCTACCTACATTCTCCCCTGCTACCACCTTGCAGTCTCCTATCTCTTTCAGATTTCTCCTTCTGCATAAGATGTAGTCCACCTGTGTGCACCTTCCTGCACTCTTGTAAGTCACCGTATGTTCCTCTCTCTTCTTGAAGTATGTAATGCCCTTAGAATACCATATTTTAAAAGTATTATCAGAGAGAGAGGGTGGAAAATTATGATTATTTTTAATTGGAGAATACACCAAGATTAATTTAATTTTAAAATGTCTCTTAAATTGTGACCAAATCCTAACTGAGTGAATAACTAGTGGATTGGAACGATATTGGTTTTAAGGTGATGAAAATGGAGCACATAATACTGAATCTAGACTAAGTTGACAGTCAGCTTTTTCCAGTTGCACCCAAGTCTCACATCTTTCTAGCCAGTCCCTCTCCATCCACTGTAACAAAGATTTTATATTACAAGCCCAATAATAATACAAAACGTTTGATAAGGAGAGGCCTGTCATTTTTTTTTGGGGGGGGGGGGATCTTTGCAGAGCTTTTCTGTTGATTCTATGTGATTTGCTGTTCCAAATAAAGAGACTATAATACTTTGTAACAATTAAAAAAAAGGCTTTTTAATGAAGATAGGAATATTTTGAAATAAATAGATAAGTTTTAGTAGCACAATGATTTTAATAAGATTAATTCGACCAACTACAGATAATGGAAGTTTAGCCCATCTAGTCAGATCTTTTTTTTACATTTGTCCAGTAAAATTACAAAATTTTCAGTAAAAAGAGAAGCAAAAGTAGATGTAATCTCAATTTCTAGATATTTAAAACTTTTATTGGCTATTTTAAATGGAAAATATGAAGAAGAAGAGATTTGAGTCACTTTCTGGTTTAATGGGAACATTTCGGTTTTAGCCAAGTTTATTTTATAGCCCGAGATTTTACTAAACTGAGTTAGTATATTAAGAATACAGGATACTGATTACATAGGATCGGAAACATACGGAATCACATCATCGGCATGTAATGATAATTTATGCACAAGGCTCCCTCGCTTTATACCCACAAAGTCCACAGCCTGTCTTTAAAGCAATGGCCAGGGGCTCAATGGCTATCGCAAAAAGGAGGGGAGATAAAGTACAGCCTTGGTGAGTACCTCTACCGAGAGAGAGGTATTCTGAGTGCATTCCATTTGTAACTACTGTAGCTTCAGGATGAGAGTAAAGAAGTTTTATCCAAGAAATAAAATATTCATCAAAGCCAAATTTTTTTAAAACTAAAAATAAATATTACCATTCAATACGATCAAACGCTTTCTCAGCATCAACTGATACAATCATTCCCAAATCTTGAGACGATGATGAATAAATTATATTAAGAAGTCGTCTAATACTAGAGCTTGAATGCCGCTTTGGAATAAAGTCTGTTTGATCTGGGGACACTATATAAGGGACAACCTTCTCCAATCTTGTGACTAACACTTTTGACAAAATTTTATAATCCGTATTCAATAAAGAGATTGGGCGATATGAAGCACATTGGACTGGATCTTTACCATCTTTTTGTAAAAGTGTTATCACAGCTTGACGTAAAGTTAATGGAAGACTTCCCGATGATAAGGATTCTTTAAACATGGCCTGGAGTGGAGGGCACAATTTGGATGCAATTTTTTTTATAGAATTCAGATGTATAACCATCCAGTCCAGGTGTTTTATTACATTTTAAGGATTTAATAGCCAATAAAATTTCTTCATCTGAGATATTGTTCCTTAAAAATGAGTTATTATTTATCTGATATGAAAGGTAAAGTCAATTGATCAAAAAAGCTATTAATTTGTGAAAAGTTATCATCTCATTCTGTGCTATACAAATCACTATAATATTGTTTAAAGATATAATTCATTCCTGAGCAATCCATAATCATTTCACCCAGTGCATTATAGTCTTTTGGGATAAGGCGAGAATGTAGTTTTCCTAACGAGTTTGAAAAGCTTGCGATAAAATTGCGACTTTTTCACATACAGCCTATCTTAAACTTAATTTGCAGAGCCAGAATAGAACAATGATTTCAACTCTGATGCTCAAAATAAAATTAAAATAAAAATAAATTCATAAATTTAATTAAAATGACCAGATATACAGTCCATTCTGTTATAATACTATGTAAGATTTTATGCCAAAACTCCCCATCACCCCAGTAAAAACATCCCATTTTTTAAAACCTAAATATTGGGAGGTATGCATTCTCTACAATATGGACTAATTTCAGAAAGACCCCCAAATATTCAGCATTTTGCAGAATAATAATAAAAGCCAAGGCTGGCAACATAATATGAATTAAAAGCGTATAGTAGAAGCTGTAGAACCTGTAGAAGACCTGCAGCCGACCTGTCTCCTCCTCACACTCTCCCACTGTCCAGGAAGGATGACACAAGTATTCTAACGCTGCATTCACTTACACTCAGAAATTCGCCGATATGAACTTTTCATAAATATAAATTCATTAATGAAATAAAGTTTGAACTAGACTATTCCTTAATTTAGTAATATTCTGGGGGTCGGATGAAAAGCTCTGGTGGGCTGGATGTGGCCCACAGGCTTCCAGTTGACGTTCACTGTATTCTGATTTAGGAAATATTAAATTTTCTTCTTTCAGTAACTACTGTTTCCTTATATGATCTGGGTTATACTTGATAGGCATGGGGGAGGGAATCGATAGTGTAATACCACGATACTTTGTGATTGCTATACTTAATCAATTCAGAGACACCACTATTGTGATACTTTTTTGAAATTATTAACGAATTTTGCAAATGCAAACTTACCTATTTAGATACCAGAGTTATTAAAACCAATTGCCTTTTTAGTCCATTAGATGGTGCTAAATGCTCACTGTCTGGTTCGGTCAACACAGCAAAGGAGAGACTTGTGAGATCTAGCTGGCAGTTGAATAAGACAAAGATCGAGGTGTGAAAATCACAATATTTGGAATTGCAATACTCAGCATATTGTAAGATCGTGATAATATTGCATTGCAGATCAAGTATCATGATAATATCATATTGTGAGGCCTCTTGTGTTGAATATTAGAGGGTACATATAAATAGTTTATACATTCTAGAATGGGGAAAGGGAACACAGTTGAATATTTACAAATAAAATTTGCAAAGGAATGAGGAAAAAAAGGTTGAAAATTGTATCAAAAGTCACAAATTTATAAGAAATAAAGTGGTTGATTTATTACAGCAAAAGTCACAAATTTTAAACAAAAGGGTTTTTAAAAAAACTCAAAAGCTATTTAGAAAGAAATGTGAAGTTATGAGAAAAATTTATGAGCAAATTTATGAATGAAACCTCATATTTGATGAGAATAAAATCTAAGTGGTACAAAATAATTTATGAAGATGAAATGTAAATCTATGCTAGAAAAATTTCAAAAGTACAAAAAAAGACAGCAAATCTACTAGAAAAAAAAATCATGAAGAGTTGCAGATTGTTGAGAGTAAAGTCATTAGTAATCACTCACATAACTTTTGGTGTCTGCTCTTACTTGTACTTGAGTAATTAAGTTCATAAAGTAATGCCACTTTTAACTGAGTGCAATTTTTGGCTACTCTACACACCTTTGCAAACATAACATTGCTGTGTTCATCTTTTAGATGCTTTAAGTGTTCCCATGCATGACATTTAGTTTTGTGTGAGTTGAGAGACATGCAAAAAAAACAAAACAAAAAAAACAGAGAGAAACGGAAAAAGATAAATGGGAATGTGTGCTCTCAGCACATCAGAGGAATTTCAAAGCTTTATTAAAATTTATTAAAAATTTCCTTTGTTTACTTTTCTGACTGATGGAGCTAATTATCTTTGACACACACACACACACACACACACACACACACTGACACATTTTGTAAACTTCCTGTCACTTCTTTTCACTTTCTTTTATTGTTGCTTTACTTCTGTGTGACTTTGCATGCTCATCCCCGCTTGTCTACATAATTATGTGCAATGTATCTGCATTTGCATTCTGAGTGTCTGTGTGTATGTGAAAGGGAGTGTATGTGCATGTGCGTGCTTTGTAAGGAAATTAAAGCTCCAACTTAACTTATTTTCTGTGCTGATAATTTAACATCAATTTATATCCGCTACAGGAAATTATAGGGCTTATGTTGGAGCCAGTGTGTGCGTTTGTGTGCATTTGTCTGAGACTGTGCTTAATACTTTTCTGAAGCAAAAAAGTATACATTGACTTTATTTACTTATCTGCTGTTATTCTCATCTCATCTGTATTCTTTCCCATTATGCTTTATGCTCTCTCTACAAATTCCCTGTGATACCCACAAATCTGAGGGTTTGTTTTTTTTCTTTTATTATGTAAATGTGTTTAAAGGTAGGAGACACCCCCCGAGAGATAACCCGAGTAAATACAAAATGCACTTTTTAAATTACTAGTGCATTGCCCGTAGAACGCAGGTATTCCTGTCTGAAACAAGTATCACAATTAGGCTTTCCACGCCCAAATGTAGGCTGTGTTTGAAAGTGGAATACAAAGAGGTGTAGGCTATATGTAGCAATCACATGTTAGACTTTATCAAATGTAAAAGGGAGTAAATGGCACTAAGATCTATTTGATTGTGTGAATATTAATTACAGAATACCTAAATATTGAAAAATGAATGGGGCATCCAATATTAGCGACTATTTCAGATCCCTTGTTTATTTGTTTGTCAGATCACTTATTTGTGTGATCTTTTATCACTTATATTCAAGATAATAGTGTATCTTGCACTCTGGGGAATGGGAGTTGTTCAGTCATCATTATAATTATTTTAGTTTATGTCACTGTTCAGTGATGGAGTTCAGTGTAGTATTGAATTTCTTCAGTGTATCATCAATAAACTCATGCAGTACTATAACAGGACATGTTTACAAATATTTGAGACCCACTGTAGTGCATCATTTTATATTTTAGCGATGTTTTGTTATTAAAAGATTTTTTTAAAACTGCAGTCAACCAATTTAACTACACAACACCCAACATTATTATACACAGCAGAAGAACCCATTTGACTGCAACCGTTGCAGCAGTGTTGCCCATTTTTCAGTAAATATTTAACTAAAATTGATTTATTTCATTATTTGGGCATTTTTGTGTCCTGCGTTTTGTTGTCAAGTCATTCCGGCCATTCCGCTCCACAATCATGGCGGTATTATTAATAAATTTTTAATTTTTAGATAAGGTCCTGTCACATCTAGAAGATTTAGGCAACGTTTGCAAAACACATGGAAAAAATTTGGAGAATACGCTAGTGTACGTGGACTCAGTTATGGCTAAGTTTTGTCTAAGTTAAGAGCATGCTGAAGAACGCTGGTATACGGCGTAGTTCCCGAATCTCCTCTGAAAATTTTCAGCATGCTGAAAATTTTCCGACATATCCAGCATGTGGCTGAAGCATCTTGCATTCACAGAGCAAAGATTGTAGGGACATTTTGCGTTTGTTTACACACATTACTTGTCAGTGACTCATAGTTACTCAAAAGTCGAAATACTTCGAGATTAATGTTTAGCATACCCCAAAATTATTTCTAACATATGAGTAATGCTCTTTGAACCTATGCGTTACTTATTGAACGGGTTTCTAACTTACAGCTACCCTATAATGGCATATTTGCAGCGTTGGTTCACAGGAAAAACCCATACAGAGCTCTTCCTGCAATGCATGCATGCACGCACGCACGCACGTGCGCGCATGCACACACACACACACACACACACACACACACGTACTTGTTTGTATAACGAGACCTGTCGTGTATGTATCTGAGCACTTTCAAGCTATAAGATAAAGAACCAAATCACTGTTTAACCCTCCCCCCATGTTTTTTTTAACCTTTGACTGCAGTCTGTACCGTCACCTGTCCTGTGTTGTTCTGATAGATTTGCTAAAATGTCAGAACATCGGAGGAATCAGAATCAGAATCAGAATCAGAATCAGGTTTATTGCCATTGTTCATGTAGTACACAAACTAGGAATTTGTCTCGGTACAATGCTGCAACATTAAACATGATAAGATAAGAGAAATAAACTATACATGTAATGAAGTGTAGGATAAGATTAAGTGATACTGGTCAACAGTTAAAATATATATTAGCCAGCAGCAGATACTGTGGAGAACTATATAGTGCAGTCGGTAATGCAGGAAGAAAACAGTGATGATTGACATGAGTCTGGTTGAGCTGCTGTACATGGTGCACGAGAGTCACTTAGTGTTCAGCAGTCTAATGGCAGAGGGGAAGAAGCTGTTCATGTGACGGGAGGTTTTAGTCTGGATGGACCGAAGTCTTCTACCAGAGGGGAGGGGGGCAAACAGTACGTGACCAGGGTGTGAGGGATCGGCTATGATCCGGCCAGCACGCCTCCGGGTCCTGGAGATGTACAGATCCTGGAGAGATGGGAGCTTGCAGCCGATCACCTTCTCAGCAGTGCGCACGACGCGCTGCAGCCTTAGTCTGTCCCTGGCAGTGGCTCCTGCGTACCACACGGTTATGGAGGTGGTGAGGATGGACTCGATGATGGCTGTGTAGAACTGCACTAACATCTTGGTGGGTAGCTTGAGCTTCCTCAGCTGCCGCAGGAAGAACATCCTCTGCTGGGCTTTTTTGATGAGTGAGCTGATGGTCAGCTCCCATTTGAGGTCCCTGGTGATGGTGGTGCCTAGGAAGCGGAAGGAATCAGCAGTGGTGATGGGAGAGCCTGAGAGGGTGAGGGGGGGCAGAGGAGTAGTGACTTTCCTGAAGTCTACAATCATCTCCACTGTCTTCAGAGCGTTCAGCTGCAGGTTGTTATTGCTGCACCAGGACGCCAGCTGGGCCACCTCTCTCCTGTAGGCGGACTCGTCGCCGTTGGAGATGAGCCCGATGAGGGTGGTGTCGTCCGCAAACTTGATCAACTTGACAGACTGGTGGCTGGAGGTGCAGGAGTTGGTGTAAAGGGAGAAGAGTAGGGGGGAAAGTACACAGCCCTGGGGTGATCCGGTGCTGATGCTAGTATAGTCTGAGACAGTCTTTCCCAGCCGCACATGCTGCCTCCGGTCCGTCAGGAAGTCGATGATCCACCTGCAGAGGGAGTCAGGCACGTTGAGCAGGGACAGCTTGTCCCGGAGCAGAGCGGGGCGGATGGTGTTGAATGCGGAGCTGAAGTCCACAAACAGGATCCTGGCGTAGGTTCCCGGGGAGTCCAGGTGCTGCAGGATGGAGTGGAGGGCCAGGTTGACTGCATCGTCTACAGACCTGTTGGCTCGGTAGGCAAACTGCAGCGGGTCCAGGAGAGGGGTGGTGATGGACTTGAGGTGGGACAGGACCAGGCGCTCAAAGGACTTCATGACTACAGAGGTGAGCGCTACAGGTCTGTAGTCATTAAGTCCAGTGATCCGTGGCTTCTTGGGGACAGGGATGATGGTGGAGGATTTGAGGCAGGATGGCACGTGGCATAACTTAAGGGAGGTGTTAAAAATGTCTGTGAATACAGGAGCCAGCTGTTTCGCACAGAGTCTCAGGGTGGAGGGAGACACGCCGTCTGGGCCGGGGGCCTTGCGCGGGTTCAGTCTGGAGAACTGTTTGAGCACATCCTGCTCACTGATGATAAGGGGAGGGGGGGAGGAGGGGGGGGGTGCCTTAAATGAAGTAGGGAATGTGGAGGCTGTGGAGCTGGAGGGAGGGGGGGAGTTGGACACAGATGACGAGGTGTCAAAACGGGCATAGTGTTGGGACAGTCTCTGACAAAGGGCTTTGTCATCCTGACCTTTAGGAGCCTGAGGCCGATAGTTGGTGATCTGCCTCAGTCCTCTCCACACGGAAGCCGAATCATTAGCAGTGAACTGCTGCTGGAGTCTCTCTGAGTATAGAGATTTAGCCCTCTTCAGCTCTCTGTTAAACCGGTATTTAACCTCCCTGTAGCAGTCCCTGTCTCCACTTTTCAGCGCTGCTTCCTTCTCCTTCCTGATCTGTCTGAGCTTAGCTGTGAACCAGGGTTTGTCATTAGAGTAACTCACCCTGGTGCGTGATGGAAGAATGTTCTCTTCACAAAAGTGGATATATGAGTTCACAGTGTCCGTGTACTCATCCAGATCATGCGTGGCTCCTTTAAGCATGCCCCAGTCAGATATTTCCATGCACGTTTCCAGCTTCTCCTGGAGGAGGAGGATCAATTAGCTGGTCGCCTAAAGTGCAGAGCGCAGCTGTTTTCCATGATAAATCACACTTTGCTGATGGCTGTACCTCCCGGCAAAAGCATACTCCATGCATTATCTTGTTTTTTTTTCACTTTATTGAAAGTAAACTTTTGCCATCAATTAGCGTGCCTTTGAGCCAGGTTGTGATGGGCCACTGCTTCTCAGGCATGTTCTGTGTTGGATACACCGGTGTTTTTTGTCAGACCCCGGTCCCCACTGATGCTTCGCCCAGTCTGCTTACACGCCTCATGTTCTCCACATATGCCAAATTATCCTTTAGACCTACGCAATCACGGCAGCTTTTTGGTACAATTTTTTCAGCATTAAATCTTGAGTATTATCTTTTTCTAGCTCCCGGTGCACTGTGGTTACTGATGCTGTGATGTCACGTATTATCCAATCAGTACAGAGTCAATGCAAAACCCTGCCCACACCTCTAGAAGCCAGAGCATGAAGAGAGAGTGATGACTAAACTTTTATTGATAAAAATGACATATGTTGACTGAACAACTCCATACTTGGGGATGCACACCCTCGTAACCTCAGCAAAACACGTATAAAATCTTTGGTTAGTCTGACGAATGGTTCAAGAGATATGCACGGAACAGGTACACAGACACATTGGCACACACACAGATGCAGTGCATGTATAGATAGATGATGTCATTTATTAAGGGAAAAAAGCTATCCACACCAATTTGGCCCTATGTGAAAAAGTCATTGCCCCATCAAGCTAATAACTGGTTGTGCCAACGTTGGCAGCAACAGCTGCAATTATGTGTTTGCAACAACTGGCGATGAGTCTTTTACATTGCTGTTGAAGATTTTTGGCCCACTTCTTTTCAGAAATGTTTTAATTCAGCCACATTGGAGGGCTTGAGCTTGAGGTGACAAACTGATGGTTGGACATTCTTCTTCAGGGTTTTCTGGTCAAGAGCAGAATTCATGGTCCCATCGATTATGGCAAATTAGATTAGATTAGATTAGATTCAACTTTATTGTCATTACACATGTATGAATACACGGTAACGAAACACAGTTTAGCATCCAATCAGAAATGCAAAGGACAGCAGTGCAGTTTATACAGTAATTGACAGTATGTGCAATTTAAGCAAATATATGCAAATATATGCAGCAGTGCAGAAAGTTAAGAGTACTGTTATGTGCAAATAATGTATAATAAGTTAGATGGGCAGTTATGTACAGGTGAGGATGGTAAGAGATGATGGTAAGAGAGTCAGCGGGGAACTAAGTTCAATAACGTGACAGCTGTTGGAAAGAAACTGTTCCTAAACCTGCTGGTTCTAGTCCGAAGGCTTCTGAAACGCCTTCTGGAGGGGAGAAGCTGGAACAGTCCATGAGCAGGATGGTTGGAGTCCCTAAGAATGCTGCGTGCCCGGCGCAGACATCTTTTCCTGTAGACGTCCTCTATAACTGGAAGTGGAGTCCCTGTGATGCGTTGGGCGGTTTGGTGAAATCATCCAGGTCCTGAAGCAGCAAAGCTGCCCTAGACCATCACACTGACTGTTGGTGTGATGTTCTTTTTATGAAATGCTTTGTTAGTTTTAATCCAGCTGTAATGGGATGCACACCTTCCAGAAAGTTCAACTTTTGTCTCATCAGTCTGCAGAAAGTCTTTAGAATCATCAAGATGTTTTTTTTTTAATATATTTTATTTTTTTTGGCAAATGTGAGTTGAGCCTTTGTGTTCTTTTTGGTCAGCCGTGATTTTCACCTTGCAACTTCCCTAGGGATGCCATTTGTGCCCAGTGTCTTTCTTATTGTTGAATCATGGGCCAGTGTCCAAACTGAAACAAGTGAGGTTTTGAGATCTTTAGATGTTGGTTTGGCTATTTATTTCTCATCTGCTCTTGAATTTTTTTATTTTCTTATAATTTCCGCTTTTCTCGTGGCATGATGTGTTGCTTTTTGAGAACTTGTAGCCTACTTCACTTTGTCAGACAGGTTCTTTTTAAGTGATTTCTTGATTCAGCGGGTCTGGCAGTAATCAGGCCTGTGTGTGGGTAGTGAAATTGAACTCAGCTTTCCAAAAAGTGTGGTTAATCGCTAATTGCTAGCTGTTAGCATGAGGCCTACATATCTCCCGAGAGAACACTCACACGTGATCTGCATTGTTGTTTATGCAAATCCGACGGCGAACGCTGGGACAGCGCGTGACGTCATCCATTCAGTAACCAGCAGGCTGCAGACAGAACATCCAGATGCTCTTCTCCTCATCTCAGGCGATTTCAACCACGTTTCACTGTCTCCCATTCTGCCCACTTTCACCCAGTATGTCACATGCCACACTAGAGACAATAAAACACTGGATTTGTTCTACGCAAACACTAAGGAGGCGTACACCTCATCACAACTCCCCCCACTTGGGAGATCGGATCACAACTTGGTTCATCTCCGGCCGGTGTAAAAACCCCTAGTGCACAGACAACCTCCGGCCATGCACACTGTGGAGTTATGGTCTGAGGAGACAATGGACACTCTAAAGGACTGTTTTGAAGCCACTGCCTGGAAGCAGCTCTGCGATCCACATGGTGAGGACATCGATGGCCTCATTCACACCTTCACGGGCTACCTCAGCTTCTGTGTGGACAAATCCATTCCCACCAAGACCATACGGCGTCACTCAAACAACAAACCCTGGATCAACCCTGAGATAAAAACACTTCTGAGAGAGAAGAAGAGGATCTTCAGGTCGGGGAACAGGGAGATGCTGAAGTCCGTACAGAGGGAGCTGAGGAGAAAGATCAGAGAAGGCAAGGACAGCTTCAGGAAGAAGATGGAGGACAAGCTGCAACAGAGCGACATCAGCGGGGTCTGGAGAAACCTCAAAACCATCTCGGGGCTCCAGAATACCTCCCCCCAGGCCACGGGGGGGCAGGGAGTGGGCGAACAACCTGAATCTGTTTTTCAATAGATTTGACCAACCGCCCTCCCCCCTGTCTGCACAACAACCACTGCTGCCTCTAAGAAATCAAGTCCTGCTGCCCACTCCCCACTCCACCGACACCCCCCCCACTCCCAACACACAGCCCCCCATCCTGACCCTGACCAAGACCCAGGTGAGGACGGAGCTGAGGAAGATCAAGGCGAGGAAGGCGTCGGGACCGGACGGCATCAGTGCAAAGCTCCTCAAGTCCTGTGCAGACCAGCTGTGTGGGATTGTGACGTATATCTTCAACATGAGCCTGAAACTGGGGAGGGTACCACAGCTGTGGAAAACATCTTGTGTGGTACCTGTACCAAAAACTTCCCACCCCAAAGACCTGAACAGCTACAGACCGGTGGCCTTGACGTCCCACTTGATGAAGACCCTGGAGAGACTGCTCCTTGCTCATCTCCGCCCCCTGGTGGAACCAGCGATGGATCCACTCCAGTTCGCCTACCAGCATGGCATTGGGGTGGAGGAGGCGGTGATCTTCCTCCTTCACCGTTCTCTGTCCCACCTGGAGAAGCCCAGGAATATGGTGAGGATCATGTTCTTTGACTTCTCCAGTGCTTTCAACACCATCCAACCGATGATCCTGAAGGACAAGCTGCTGCGCGCAGGGGTGGACCAGCACCTGTCATCATGGATCCTGGACTACCTCACGAACCGGCCTCAGTTTGTGAGAACCCGGGACTGTGTTTCCGACACGATCATCAGTAGCACGGGGGCCCCCCAGGGAACGGTGCTGGCTCCCTTCCTGTTCACTCTTTATACTGCGGACTTCTCACACAACACAACACATTGCCATCTACAGAAGTTCTCTGACGACTCTGCGATCGTTGGTCTCATCTCCAACGGAGATGAAGCTGAGTACAGAGGGCTTATCCAGGACTTTGTAGACTGGTGCCATCGGAACTGCCTCCAGATCAACGCGAGGAAAACTAAGGAGCTGGTGGTGGACTGCCGCAGGCATGGGCAGCCCCTCACAGCACCAGTAAATATACAGGGAACAGACATCGAGATGGTGACATCCTATAAGTACCTGGGTATTCATCTGAACAATAAACTAGACTGGTCACACAATACTGACGCACTCTACAAGAAGGGACAGCGCAGGCTGTTCCTGCTGAGGAGACTCAGGTCTTTTGGTGTACAAGGGGCGCTGCTGAAGTCATTCTATGACACGGTGGTGGCATCAGCCATCACTTTTGGAGTGGTCTGCTGGGGCAGTGGCATTACTGCAGCCGATAGGAAGAGACTGAACAAACTGATTAAGAAAGCTAGCTCTGTCCTGGGGCAGCGCCTTGATCCGATGGAGGAGATAGGAGAGAGAAGGACGGTGGCTAAACTGTCATCTCTGCTGGAGTCCGAGTTCCACCCTATGCAGGACATACTGGATGCACTGAGGAGCTCATTTAGCAGCAGACTACATCATCCCAGGTGCACAACCGAGAGGTTTCGTAGGTCCTTCCTACCAACGGCTGTCAGACTGTACAACCTAAGCAGGGCTGCTCGCAGAGATAGCAAAAAGACGTAACAAACTAATAGTTTTTTTGAATGCAAAAGATGCAATAGACTTACACAATGGTCCTCTCCGGCATACAACTAGGAACATACCGGTCGCTATGGAGGGTGAGAATATGTATGGGCACATAATCATACCATGTAGGATAACTAAGTAGACGGTTATGCTGTTTCATCCCACCTAGCAACAATGCTCTGCACTGTGTGTGTTTATATATTTACATATTTATTCCATCTAGCTACAATGCTCAGCACTGGGTGTGTTTATATTTATATATCTATATATTTATTCCATCTAGCTACAATGCTCAGCACTGGGTGTGTTTATATTTATATATCTATATATTTATTCCATCTAGCTACAATGCTCCGCACTGTGTTTTTATATATCTACATATTATTCCATCTAGCTACATTGCTCCGCACTGTGTGTGTTTATATACTTGCATATTTATTCCGCCTAGCTGCAATGCTCCGTACTGTGGGTGTTTATATATTTACATATTTATTCCATCTAGCTACAATGCTCTGCACTGTGTGTTCATATATTCATATATTTATTCCATCCAGCTACAATGCTCTGCACTGTGTGTCTGTGTGTCTGTGTGTGTGTATATATATTTTATAGTAATATGTACATATGTATATTAGCTGCTCTTGCTTGCTTGTTTTTTTCTTGCCTTCTGATTGTTGCTCTGAGTGTTGCTGTCCCTGTGCTGTTGCAATCCTGGAATTTCCCCGTTGTGGGACTAATAAAGGCTTATCTTATCTTAATCATAGTTAGTTCATGATGTACCAAGAGGGGCATTACTTTTTTACATAGGGTCAAGTAGGTTTGGGTAGCTTTTTTCCCTTAATAAATGAAATTGTCCTTTAAAAACTGCATTTTATATTTACTCTGGTTATCTTTGTCTAATAAAATTTCTTTCAGGATCTGAAACATTTAAATGTGACAAATATGCCAAAATATAAGAAATCAGGAAGGGAGGGTACTTTTTTCACAGCACTGATCCTATATAGAGTCCAACATTGTTTGGACTGTGCTAACCTTTTAAAATGACTTCAATTATTAGCAGTATAATTAAATTTTATATATAGCTGGGGTGTGAAATTTCTTTAAATCCTTTGTTTGTTTCACACCAAATTTGCTTCACACCATGGAGCTGCTTTTTAAAAAGACAAAAATATATATATACCGAAACACATTCTAATGGATTTCTAATTCACCATCTTCAAACGCTGTTTAAACACAGCTTTTACACCAGACTGGCATGGTCTAACCACCTCCAAATGTTTGTCTAGCATGACCACATGGTTAGTTGGCACATCGTTCATTATGCATGTCACTGCAATTAGTCATCATATATTTGCAAACATGCCATTTATACTGACACAAATGTGCTTGCAATAAGAATATATAAACGGAATATCTGTTAAACTGTGTATTTAAACATGTCTAACATATCAGTACTATACCTGCAATAGGAAAAAAAACCCTCATGGTTTCTGTTTGACTGCATGTCATGTGCCTAATTGTTGTAGAAGCCTTATAAAAGCAATATGAGCTCTCAGTGCTTTTATTAGTGGTACCAGATTGAGAGCCTGTAAGACAGAACTGTTGGACAAAAAAATGGGATGTTTGACTTCATTTGACTTATTCCTGTAGTTGTAAGTTTGCCCTTAAAGTAACACTAAAGTAATTTCTCAGCTGCTAAACTGCATGTCCCTCCAACTAGAGCTGCCTGCTGACATGGTCCAGGAGCCATTAAACATCAGTGTGGTCGGTATATTCAAGAGCAGCCTGAGCTCAAAACCTCATTGGCAACAGACGCCCTTATAAAATTCAGCTCATAGAAGAAGATGCTCTGCCATCCCTCATGGAAGAGGTGAAAAGAGCCTCCCTTAATTCTACCACCAGTTTGTGTTTGTGTGCGTCTGAGTCCGTGTCTCTTGACAGGCACACACACTGAGACTTCTGGGCTGTTCCGTTTATTTGTGTAACGGTCACATTTCCCATCAAGACACAGACTCAAATAAACAGAGCCATACTGGAAAGAAAAAAAAAAGCTGTGTCTCTGTGCCTTGTGTGTGTGGTAAAAGTGTATAAAATCCAGACTGTGTTTAGTGTAACGGAAACATAATCAGACAACCTGTTTGCTTTAATTTTTACCTGGGTGCGCTCATGCGCATGTGTGCGGAAATGTGGGTTGATATGCTAGTGTGTGCGTGCGTGTCACGGTTATGACACATGTGTGGCTTTATGCTGTGTGACAGTCCACAGCAGCCTCATTGTCTCGTAGGGATATTACATTTGGTTCGAAAAACAAATTACACCATTTTAACCACATTTAGGCCCATTTTGGGTTTTCCACACATGCCACATTCACATGCACATTACAGCTGATGGTAAGTGTAGTGAAGGAAGGTGACAGCTTGACATTTTTTGGCTTGTTCAAATAAAGAAATTCCTGGTTTGCTTTGCTCATGTTTGGATGGTAATCTTTTTAAGTGTCTTTTTAATTGCCTGGTTGGCTCAGTCTAATTCCAGTTAGGGAAAAAAAAAATCTTTGTTAAAAGGCCCATATTTTGCAAAATTGTTTTTTTTTTTTAACCCCTTGAACTCTGAATTCCGCGGGCGGTCACGTCTCTGCATCTTAGTGCGTCTCAGTGTGCACTGAAAAAAAAAGTGTATTTCCAGTCTTCCAGTGCAGACACAGCCTTGTTACAACCTGAGAAAAAGGCTGTGTAATATATTCATTTTTTGTGGAATTTTTACAAAATTTTGACCTGAGCTTGAAAACACTTGGTTCTACATTTCTGTTGTGTTTTCCAGCCAGTATCTGACAGCTGTATGTTATTTGTAAGCATTTGTATCTAAAAAAAAACACCCAGGCGAACTTCCTTGTTACTCAGTGGCAGGAGCTCTTAGAGAGATTATGACTGTTTTGCCAAAAAATTCAGAGTGTTTTCTTTTAAATGAGACTAACCCCATGAAGATGCTGCAAAGGGTTGAAGAAAAGCTTTTGATTTACTTTGGGCATGTTATTTTTAGGCGTTTTTAGGGAAGTTGAACAGAGTTCAACATAATACCTTTTAACTTTATAAAATTCAGTTATGGGTGACATATAAATTTTGTTAAAATATTCAAATTTTAACTTCACAAATAAATACATACTACCTTTATTTTAGTTAAACTCATGAAGAAATGAGCAGATTTCACTCCCTGCACTCAGTTACCCCCCTTAAGCCTGAGTTACTGTATTTCTCTGTTAACCCTAGTTGGAGCCCACAGTGTACCCTACACAAGTGGCCTACGCCGTTGTCAGCATTTACACTTTTGTGCTGGTTTAACTGTGTTGTTGCCCTGCCAAAACGTGTCATTTTGAACACTGACTTACTTTTTGTACGTCATGTGTTTTTGTTTATTGAATGGCAATAGACAATGAGTGGAATGTGATGGAGCTGAAGCTACTTAATGTTGAAAAAAAGGCAACTTTTACTCAAATCTCTGCTACAGAAGAAAGAGGGAAGATTTTGGAGAAAACAGTGTGACCACTGTCGCTGCTGTCATTTGACAGTCTCTGTCATTAATGGAGTTAGCACAAGTCATATTAATGTTCATATCTGCTAACTTCCTCAATATTCTTTTGAATTTGGTCCGTTGTTCATCCGACTCCCTTTGGAAGTGGCACCAAGGTGAATAAGCAGAGTCAAGAACCAGAAAATGTGTGGGAGGAGACGAAGCAGACCAATCACAACTCTTGTGTCCTGCATCACCATCTGGAGAGGTGCACGTAGGACAGGGTGATTAATTCAATTCAATTCAGTTCAATTCAACTTTATTTATATAGCACCATTTCACAACAAGAGTCATCTCACAGCACTTTCAACTGTAGGGGAAACCCCCACAATTGCAGAAAGACTCCAGCAATCAGGCGATCCCCTGTGAGCAAGCGCTTGGCGATGGTGGAGAGGAAAAACTCCCTTTTAACAGGAAGAAACCTCCAGCAGAACCAGGCTCAGGGAGGGGCAGTCATCTGCTGCGACTGGCTGGGGGGTGAGGGGATAGAGAAGATGAAAAGAACAGACATGTAGAGAGCAAACAGCACGATAGGGACTCAATCTATGGGAGAGAACAAACAGATGTTAATGACCAGCAAAAAAAAAAAAAAAAAATTCATTGAGAGTGAAGAAAGGAGTGAAGCCCAGTGCAATTACTGGAGATCCCCTGGCTGTCTAAACCTAATAGCAGCATAACTAAGGGAGGGTTCAGAAACAAATGATCCCTCCCTAATTGTAGGCTATATCAAAAAGGAAGGTTTTAACCCTATTCTTAAAAACAGAGATCAAGTCTGACTTCTGAATCCAGATTGGCAGCTGGTTCCACAGGAGAGGAGCTTGATAACTGAAGGCTCTGCCCCCCATTGTACATTTGGAGATTCTAGGTGTTACAAGTAATCCAGCATTTTGGGAGCGTGGTGCTCTGTTAGGATAATAGGGTAATATCAGATCTTTTAAATAAAAAGGGGCCTGATTGTTTAGAGCTTTGAAAGTGAGAAGAAGGATTTTAAACTTAATTCTAAACTCTATGGGAAGCCAATGAAGGGAGGCCAGAACCGGAGAGATATGATCTCTTTTTCGAGTACCTGTTAAAACTCTTGCAGCAGCAAGAGCTTTCATGTCCTGCCCCTTTAATGTTCACATCATATGACTTTGCATCCCAGAAGCTGTGCAGTTAGCACTGTTTCTAAGCAGCAGAACATGGCGGAAAAATTAAAACAGCTTGTATCGAAAACAAATGCCCATCTACATCGTATGTGATGATTGATTCTATATTATTTCATCTGAAGATGCCAAGTACAAGCAAGCAAAGTGCACCTAAACTAGCATGTAAATGCCCTGAAGCTAAATTATTGTTAGCCGCTAACAGCTATTTGCATCAGCTCAACCATTTTACAATGGGAATGGATGACAAAATGGACATGCTGAGATTGGATTTAAGAACCAGATCAGAGACTCATAATCCCTATTTGGTGATAACATAATCATGGCTGTGTAAAGGACCCCTCCCCCCAACACAGCTAACAAGCTAATTAGATGCCGCCGTGAGTCACGTGACCCACGAACCCACAAGAGGTATGAATTATAAACGCCAACATCTGCACTGGACAATATTTAATTTGGTTACATGTGTGTGAAGTTATTATACTTATTTACTACTGAGTCACTGCAGTGATGTATTCATTGATACCACACTCTTGTAATATTGCTTGATTACGAGCCTCGTCGGTGAACTATAAGGGAGAAGAAAGGAGGAGGAAAAAAAGCAATGTGAAAGGTTCAGTTAACCATGATGCTGATTTAAAGTCAGATTGCCCAGCCCTAGGTGCACACCAGGCTATGACGTAGCTACGGTGTATGGTCTATGCTTACACCATAGCTGCACTGTTGTTTTGACGCAGTAGCAGGCTAAAAAATTATTGTTTCTGACAGAGCTTTACAGACTTTTTTTTAATGAGCTTTAAAACAAAATAAAAAGGGTTTTTGTCTTTAAAACTATATAAATATGTCCATGAGGAGTTAAAAAAATAATCACTGCAAAATGCACATTATGGGACCTTTAAGCTGATGGAAAACCCAGATTTTTTTTTTCCTTCTGCCACATCACACCACTTTCAAAAATGTACATTCTGCCACAGGCTAATGCACATTTCCACATCAAAATGTTAGTACTGTATAGCTTTTCTTTGACTTATTTTAGGCTGCAGTCATTCGTTGGATTTTGTTATATGCCCTCAACTGGAAGTTCCTCTGTCATATGTGCACACCAAGGTATCCTTGAGCAACTCATTGGATTCCTATTGCTATTTTCTCCGGGGTCACCGAGTAGCTGCTCTTCCTGTGAAAGGTGGAGGTAGTGCGATGCGGCATTACTCCTTCTGGAATTACTGTGGTCCTGCAACTTTTCCTGTTACTGTCTAAACTTTACTGGCACATAGTGGATTGCCTATTTATGACTCACCACACCTATCTGGCACGGCAGAAGGAAAAACCGTGAAGCTCCTTTTGCATAGATTATGTGTGATTATACAAGAATGTTGATCCAAAGTTTTTTCATACGGAACAAACAGAACCGAACAGCTTTAATTTTTCTTAACGATGCATGTTGTTTATGTCTCCTAATACCATGCGATCCAATATAATTATTTCGTCTACTCCTGTGTCTTCTTGTCAGGGTGAATATCTCATTTGCTCGGGCACATGTCACTTCGACACGCGGTGTTTTCATTGGTTTAGCCGGGCACCCATGACACACACGTTCCACCCTCCCCGCCAGTGAGCCAACCAGGTGTTTTTCATCATGTTGACATGGCAACGGTAAAACACAGTGGTTATTTTAGCTCCTAGCTGTAATTTAGACGTTTACATCAATTACTGTTACAATCAGCTTACACACACACACACTACTGGGCGTGTGCGTATGTATGTGTGGGTTTGTGTGTGTTCTTTTCCTCAGGGTTTTTTTTCTGCTGTGGCTGCACATCCAATCCGTCAGTCCTTGTAGGTTTTGCTCTCTGGCTCTTTCTTTATTTCTCTCTCTCACACAGTCACACACACAACTTTTTCTGTGTAAGTCAGGAGCAACTCGGTGCACAATTTTTTTTATTTTTTTTATTTTTTCAGTGCATGCATGCTGTTCACACATGGAACCAATGTTAAGGCCAGATGTTCATTTTGCTACAACAAGACCTCTACACGCAACACTAGCCAGCCACACACACACACACACACACACACACACACACACACACACACACACACACACACACACACACACACACACACACACACACACACACACCAATGCATAGGGTCCACTAACCTGGCAGCCCTTGTGTAATTAGGAAGCTGATTGGTTAGATTAAATGTCCATCTGACCCCTGACCAATAGATAATTTAAAAAGAAGTCTGCCTGCCTTCCTTTTTTTTTTTTTTTATCTCCTGGCTCGTATTGCTCACCTCCCCATTCTTCATCACTTCTTTTAATCTGAAGCTCTTTTACACAATCAGGCCTTTTTGCCTCGGTAATAGTGACTGATGCAATTTGATGAATAGAAGGAAATTATGCCTAGTAGGTTGAATAAAAGTGCTTCCAGTAAACGACTGAAAGTATATTGACAGATGACTAGAAGCACCTTTATTTTTTTCCCTTTTTGTGTGAACACTAGTATAATTGCATGCAGTGTTTGGCTGGAATTGTTCCTTCTGATTTGTGTTTTTGTTTATTTACTTTGGTTTGTACGGCTTATTCCTTTCTAGAGAAGGATGCAAGTTTAATATGGCCATGATAAAAAGGTAAAACGGCAAATTTAGGCAGATTTTCCCCATTTGTGGTGTAAATCTGAGAAGGTTATCCTAGCCTGATACTACCCACCACACTGGTGGGTATGAGATGACTGTTGTTGTGAAATTGCACTATATAAATAAAGTTGAATTGAATTGGCTGTTGAAAAAGTATTTGCTCTCTTCCTGATTTCTTATAGTTTTGCATATTTGTCACACTTAAATATCTCAGATCATCAAATAAGTTTTAATATTAGACAAAGATAAATACAAAATTGTCATGATCCTGGGGCACGGGTGGGTGCCATGCCCAGTTTCCTGTCTGGTTTAGTGTTTTTCTGTCTGCTGTGTTTGGTTCCTGTTTAGTTCTTGTCTTTTTGTATCTGTAGTATTATTATGTACATTTTGGGGTTCTGTTGTGTTTGTATCGTTGTGGTTTTCAGTTATGTTTTATTTGATAGTGCTGTGCAGCTTCTGGCTGTCAGACTGGTCAGAGCTGCACACCTGTTATTCATTCTGTTATTTCCTCCACACCTGTCACTGATTATGTACTGCATATAAGGGCACGGCAAACCTCTGTGGTTTGTTGTGTCCTTCTACCACGTATACCCATCCTCAGGAGCGGAGCTCTCTGTCCTGAGGGTGTTGGGGTCCTGCTGGCGAGGAGAGTAGGAGAGCTATGTCCAGGTATGTTTTCCCCTTATTTCCAGCTGTGAGCCCCACTGCCTCTGGGAGAGCTCCGGCTGGATTCCGCCCCTGGCCTGGAGCTCTCTGGCTTCCATCCCCCTGGACGTCGAGCCCCACTCTCCTTCAGCATTTGTCATTGTGTACTTGTTTGTTAGCGCCTTGCACTACATGATTTAGTTTTTGTATGTTAATGGTCTTGTCTGTTTTTATGTTAATAAATGTGCAAACTCACAGAGAGTGTTTGGTATCCTACTTTTGCCCGTTTCACAGGCGATTCATGAAAGACATGCAGTTTTTAAATGATGATTTCATGTATTTTAAAAAAAATGCTATCCAATCCTACCTGGCCATCTGTGGAAAAAAAAAGTCAGTTCCCCCCTTGTTTCATCATGAATTAACTGTGAGTAACCACATTTTTTTGGAAAGCTGAGTTGAATTTCACTCCCCACACCCAGGCCTGATTACTCCCAGACCTGTTGAATCAAGAAATCACTTAAATGGAACCTGTCTGACAAGATGAAGTAGGCTAAAAGAGCTCAAAAAGCAGCACATCATGCCGTGATCTAAAGAAATATAAGAACAGATGAAAAACAAAATCCCAGAACAGCATCTAAAGAACTGCAGGCCCCACTTGCCACAGTTTGGTCACTGGTCCATGATTCAACAATAAGAAAGAGACTGGGCAAAAATGGCATCCATGGGAGAGTTCCAAGGTGAAAACCATTGCTGACCAAAAAGGACACAAAGGCTCATCTCACATTCGCCAAAAAACTTCTTGATAATCCCCAAGACTTTTGGGAAAATACTCTGTGGATTGATGAGACAAAAGTTGAACTTTTTGGAAGGTGTATAGTACATCTGGCGTTAAACTGACACAGTCTTTCATAAAAAGAACATCATACCAACAGTCAAACATAATGGCAGCAGTGTGATGGTCTGGGGCTGCTTTGCTGCTTCACCACCTGGAAGACTTGCCGTAATTGAGGAAACCATGAATTCTGCTCTCTACCAGAAAATCCTGAAGGGGAATGCCCGGCCATCAGTTGGTGACCTCAAGCTCAAGACCTCCAATGTGGCTGAATTAAAACAATTCTGCAAAGAAGAGCAGGCCAAAACTCCTCAACAGCGATGTGAAAGACTCATTGCCAGTTATCACAAATACTTGTTTCCAGTTGGTGGCAGCAACCAATATTAGGTTTAGGGGGCAATTACTTTTTTCCACATAGGACCAGGTAGCTTTGGACAGCTTTCATCCTTTAATAAATGAAATAATCATTTAAAAACTGCATTTTGTTTTTACTCGGGTTATCTTTATCTAATATTAAAATTTGTTTGATGAATTGAAGCATTTAAAAGTGAGAAATGTTCAAAAATATAAGAAATCAATAAGGGAACAAATACTTTTTCACAGCACTGTATGCCAGTGTATAGCAGTCATGTAATTACTGCATTTATGACACAAGGATAATTTGTCCAATAAGTGAAGAAGTGATTTTATAAAATGTTTACAACACAACTGTGGTAGCGCAATAAATAAAAAATCCAAACTTCTGAGGGTTTGCAGTGTAAAAATTCTGCCAAACCACAAACATAAAACAGCTGTTGATAAGAGCTCATTCCTTCAACTGCTTCATAGATGTATGGCAATTATCTCTTGACAGAGACACACCTAAATCACTGCACCACACCTCCGTTGCTGCAAGAACATTGAAAAATGAGCTTGAAAAATTAAAGGTGCAGTGCCCATATTCCTATTCACACTACATAGGCCCTCACGCGCACTCAGAAATATACAGTATATGCACGTACGCTCTCAGGTTCAACCAGTCATCTTGACACTTTAATCCACTTCACTTAAGGACATCCAGTCACACCTTGCTTTGGTGTATGTGAGAGGAAAAAAAAGAGAGTGAGAGAGCGCGCATGTGAAAGTGTGAGTAATGCCATAGCAACCTTGGCGGACTAAGGACCTCTTGGCAAGGTAGCAATATTGCCCAGGGCATGTGCACGCGCAGCTGACAGCACCAAAAGTGTGAATGTGTGTGAGCGAGTAGAATAGAGAGGATTTTCACTTTAAAATTATCTCAGTGGAAACTCTCATCCACCCATAAATTTCTAATACTCACACACATACACTCTCAGTGCCATGCATACTAGATAAGGGAGTGAAAGCTAGAAAAAGATGCATCACTTTTCTGTCTATTTCCCTCTCATTGCTTCTCTCTTTTCCCCTTGGCTCCTCCCCTTTTTTTCAGTCCGTCTCCCTCTTTGTGTCCCTTGTGAGGTCTTCACTCATTAGGAATTCTCCGCTTGTGTGCAGATGTGTCTGTGGGTGTGTGTGTGAGACAGAGGGAGAGCTCGTTTATGAATTCTGTTCCTCTGGCATGATGCATCTTGTACACTCGATTTCCCTTAAGACCATTTCTCTTTTGTTCTCTTTCTCGCTATCTGGTTATACAACAGCAAAAGCCTGACCCAACTCAGCAGAGCTTCAACCGTTCAAGTCCTGTTTGCTCCTGGTGTGTGTGTGTACATCGACTTGTATTGTCATCCTGTTTGTCCTGCGTAGATTTGTCGAGCGAGCCAAAGCTAGAGATAGTAAGTTTATAGTCTGGTCCAGATGCGAGAGCCTCATTTTTCTCGTCTTAACAGCTAAAGAGGTTTTTCGTTTCTCCCACAAAAAACCATTTTTTCATTTTTAGTTTTTAAGACTAAAACATAATGTGAACATCAGAGTAGGGCTGGGAATCACTAGCGGTCCCACAATACATCGTTATCAAGATACTTGTGACAGCTTTTTTATCATCCCTTTGCAAATTTTTATTCATAAATTTGCAACTTTGTCCCCTTTCCCCATTCTGGAATGTATAAACTACTGTATTCATATGTTCCCTCTAATATTAGGGGTGGAAGTCACGAGAGACCCCACAATACAATGTAATCATGATAAGTGGACCACAATGCGATAGTATCATGACCTTGCAATATGTTGAGTATTGCGATATTATATATTGCAGTTTTCAGCCTGATCTTTAACTCCCAGCTAAATCTCAGGAGTCATCCCTTTGCTGTGTTGACCTGACCAGACAGTGAGCATTTAGCTCCACCTAGTGGACAGAAAAGTCACTTGGTTTAGGAACTTGACTAACCTGCACGGAGCCCTGACCTCAACCCGACAGAACACCTCTGGGATGAATTAGTGCGGCGACTGTAAGCCAGGCCGACATCAGTGCCTGACTTCACAAATGCTCTTCTGGAAGAATGATCGGAAATTCCCATAAACACACTCCTAAACCTTATGAAAAGCCTTCCATACAGAGTTGAAGCTGTTATGGCTGCAAAGGGTGGCTTTCTGCAAGGTTTAGGAGTGCGTTTATGGGAGTTTTTGACCATTCTTCCAGAAGTGCATTTGCAAGGTCAGGCACTGATGTTGGACGAGAAGGCCTGGCTTGCAGTCTCCCCTCTAATTTTATTTATTTATTTGTTCATGCACTGCATAATATAGACAATTAAAAAAAAATCAAGAATCAGTAATAAGAACAGCATACAAAAAAAGGAAAAAAAATCTTTTTTGTCTTGTTTAGCCACACATGAGCGAAAAAGGAACAGGAACAAGAGAAGCTTATTTTACCTGCCCCTCACTTATGAAAATATTCTGAAATCTGAGCTGTCAGCCCCTGTCTTAATAAATACAAACATTCAATATACATACATACATTACACTAACTATACCCATAAAGATATACACTACCTCTCCATTTCATTTGCCCTTAATATTTTTCCCTTGTACTTCATTTTCAGTTGGCACACATTTTAAACAGCATTTTAATTCAGTCTCCAATGAATTCCAAAGTTTAATTCCAACAACAGAAATACACATTTGTTTTAAAGTAGTCCATACCAACTGATGCTTAAAATTGAATTTCCTTCTACTGTCATCACCCTCTGAACTAAAAATAAACAGCCTTTGCGGATTTTCTGGCAAAGATCTACATTTCACTCTGAATAAGACTTTTAGTGTTTTTAACTTAATTCAGTCAATGAATTTCAATAATTTTGACTTAACAATAAATTTGTGTTTGCCATGTAATCTGCTTTATGAATAATTCTTAATGCTTTTTTTTTTGTAAAGTAACCAATGATTTTATATGACTATAATATGTATTACGTCCCAAAGGTGTTCTATTGGGTTGAGGTCAGGGCTCTGTGCAGGCCAGTCAAGTTCCTCCACACCAAACTCACTCATCCGTGTCTTAATGGACCTTACATTGTGAAAAGATAGCATTTCATTTGGAGGGCTGTCCTAGTACTTTTGGCAATATAGTGTAAGTTTTTATTTGCAACATTTATTAATAATGTTTAATAAAGTATCATGGTACTGGTTTATCTGAATCTGTTCAGTATTTCCACACCAAAGTATCACGATATTATGCTATAAAGGTTTTTTTCTACACCACTAGTTTAGAGACTGTCCTCAGACAGAAAACAGAAAAAATTGTCATTTTTACCATTTTCTTATTCGTAGACCCTAGCGGTTGTAAAAATCATGGCATGAATAAACATGGTGGAGGGTTACAGTTGCAATCTCGAAAGTAGACCCTCTTCTTTTCCTAACCCTAACCTGAACCACCTAGAAGTTAATTGCAAAACTTGAAGGGAGTTGTGAGCAAGGAAGCAAAAGTAAAGCCATACGGCAGAGACAAAAAGTCAAGACAGGGATATAAGCTCATGGCTCCTGGGAGAGAGCACTATTTTTAGTGCTGTCCCCCATCAGACACCTACCATTGTACTTGGATTCAAAACCTAGGGAGACGGGAACGCACTGTAAAACATATCGATGTCTTCAAAATACTGTAAATATAGTGGTATTCTGAGACGAGGGACTTACCATCTATTTTTACGTATTCATTGGAACAACAACAATACAGTGTCCTTTGCTGCAAGATAGCTGTAGAAAATAAGTTTGTGATGCTTTGAAAAATTGTGAAAAGGAAAAATCACCTCCCAACGCAGTCGCAAGAGCCTTAATTTCTCAAGTAATGTTGTTAAGTAAAGCTGAGCATTCCAGGTTTTCAGCACCATGAAGTTAGACCATGCACAGATACGTGATTTTGTTGTAGCTTGTTGAAAAAAGTTATTTATTGTCAATTTTTTGAGTGCCATTGTGTTATACTGTAATAGTATTGCCCTAAGCTGAATTTCTAATCCTAGCTCACAAATCACTGCATTTCAATGAAATTGTTATTAACTTTGATTTATGGTGATGTGTTGTGCTGCATCCAGAACAGCAAAAATGAACTTTATCTTCTTAATTGTTCTATAATCTAAAGCCCATGGCACTGCAAGGCCATTCTGTAAAACACGTTACTTTGCCCAAAGAGTCAAACACAACTAACTTGCCAAAGCATCTTCCTGACAGATTCACTGGCCTGTTGCAATAATTTAGAAAGCAGTAGGGTAGCATGTGGGAGAAGTGACATTTATGCCATCTTTGACAATTTTCCTGGTGTGTTTGCTGTTATTTAAAAGTGTGTTGTAGTTGCACACACTCACACACACAAACACTTGTGTACTTGTGCTGACACACACTTTCACACAATTAGATCCCCTGCTCTCATTTATCCTGTCCCCTAATAGAGCAGCCAAACAATGGGTGTATGCATGCCTTCCCTTGTTTGTGTGCCAGTTCCAGTCACTGATATGCTCATATCCTTGAGTCTTATTTTGTCAAAGTTTTCTTTATAAGTTTACTTAACATTTTAAGACGACACAGTGTATTGCTCATAAAATCACATCACATAGTATACCCTTGAAGTTGCGCGGCATCTGGTTGGCTCTGTAGTGTGTTTATATAACTCCATAACCAGCCTCCATAATCCTTGGATACTTTCACCAGATTTACAACACAGTTATCTCCTCTTCTCTGAGAGGTATTGGAACCACGGTGCATTTTTCAAACTGTAATAGAATATTTTTTTTTCTGATTTCCAAGCCAGCTCCGATAGAATCCATGTCCAATTCTGCTTTTATTCATGTATTTTGAGTGCAGGTTACTGAGATAATCAGACCATTTTAGAAGGAAAGTCCTCCCTGAAGTGGATCCATGTCATTCCTTTGATCAAGCACAGCTCACTGACTTAGAACAACTCTCTCTTTCAAAGCCACAGGCCTGATAGTTGCAGCTTTAATGTACAATGCTGCCAAGAAACTTCCAAACTCCTCTGACAGTAAATAGGGTACAGACAGAAGTGGTGTATCTGTTCTTTTTAGCCTTTGTTATTGCTCTTGATAGACAGGGCATCTATAATGTGTCCAACAAATCTGTTTTTTAATCTCCCTCTATAATATCTCCATTTGTTTGCTTGTATTAAAGGGATGGTTCAGTTTTTATCCCCTGCCAGCTCCAAATGTTTTGAAACTTGGTACCAGGGTTTGATATACACTGATGATGCATATATTGCAGGTGGGTCTGCATCCAAGGTCAAGGTCAAAGGTCAGGAGAGCTGGCACTTATGTGATTTCAGAAGAATTGCTACTCCTCCTAGAAAATTGTGGTGATGCTCACCAAACTCACGCACAAGGATCTTCATGTGGGTCTGCATTCAGGTTGTGGTCAAGGTCAAAGGTCAGGAGACCTGGGCACTTAGGTGATTTCATGAAAATTGCTACTCTTCCTAGGCAGTTTCCCCAGTTGTCACCAAACTCACAAGAATCCTCAGGGAGGTCTGCATCCAGGTTAAGGTCAAGGTCATTGTCAAAGGTCAGGAAATCTGGAGATTTATGATTTCATGAAAAACATTGCCTCTCCTAGGCCGTTGACCATGACCTTAAGCTCATTCTTGATGGGTCTGTATCTAGGCCTGTACATAAGATCAAGGTCAACAATCAGGAGATCTGACCACTCTTGGTGATTTCGTCAGGCCGGAATGAGCTACTTTACCATCGATGGTCTGGTTCCAAATGTTTTGGAACTTGGTACCAAGGTTTGCTATACACTGATAATGTGCATGGAAAAGTTTAAAACTGCTCTCACTCAGTAAGGTATTGGGATCATCAAAGAAAACAGAAGTGATGGATATTGCACTCGCCTCCAAGTGCTCTTGGTTTTTTTTTTTTTTTTTGTTTGTTTTTTTTGTGTAATTATAACCTTCCGAGTGGTCACTGAATTACCTCCAGTAGCCATCAGTCTACCTGCTGTTATTTTAGAGAAAAAGGGATTTGAGCTCAACTTGGATGCATACAAACCTGAGGATCATCTTGTGTGAGTTTGGTGACTGTTGGGGCTATTGCCTAGGAGGAGTAGTGATTTGCATGAAATGTGGATGGACGGACGACAGACACCATGGCACTGCATTAGCTTCTTTCAGCTTCACCGGAATGAGCTAAAAAGGGAACTGCCCCTTTAATCTTCTTCAGTTTGTTTTGTCACTTTGTTGATTTTTTTCTTTGCATCCTAACTGGAAGCATTTTGACAGTGTTTTGCTGCTACCATTTAATAACACCGCCAGTTTAAATTACAGAAATCCTGTTGTTTATATCTTGAAATTATCTTTGTCTTTTTTTGTTGATGTTGGAGCCAATTCGTGGTGTTCTGTGAGGATCAAAGTGCACACCATAGTCTCACTTCTTGTTTTGGGGTGATTTCCTACCTAGAAAAAAAACCTCATTATGCTTAAAAATAAGAGGGCACTCAGAGAGCGTGTAGCTCTGCCAAGGCTCCTTCCCTCCCTCCCTTCGTCTGTCCTTCCATCTGTCCGTACATTATGAGGTAGGGCCTTGGGGGAGGTATGCACTCATGGATTACCTCTACAGTGTAATGGGTTCATCCATACCCTAAGCCAAGAGCCACCTCTGGTGAAAATTTCATTCAAATCCATCCAGTAGTTTTTGCGTAATCCTGCTAATAAACAAACAGACAAACAACCAGACCGACCCGATCACATTATCTTCTTTGTGGAGGAAAAAAAATGATAGGTTTAAAAACAAAACAAAACATGCTTTTGTCAATAAGGTAGCCAACTTCTTCATTCTGCACAGTAATTTTAAACTGTGACTCAGTGTACTGCTGAGTCATAGGAGTGAGTGATGAAAATTTGCTTGTTCATGGTCCAGTGGATATTCCATTTATAACATTCATGAAGACTCAGTTAATCATTGACATTTACTTCTAATGAATTCAGTGTTATTTAAAACAATATGAAAATACATTTCTTAAGGAGCCCTGTTTTCCATCATTGTAATTGATGGGAGTTGCTGTTTTGTTTTGTTTTTGTTGTTGTTTTTTGAATGCAGTTTAATTACACTGAGCATGCAACACATCATGGACATTGCAGATTAACCATTAATAAACTGCTGCATTACCTCAAGATCAACTGAGCGAGCAGAAAATGGGGAGAGAGCGAAGCATCGAGGGAGACACGAGTTGCAGTTATTGAGAGAGGAAGAAAGAGCAGGGAGAGACAACAATGATATGAGGAGGCAAGAGAGAAGACACAGGGAGAACAAGAGAAGTAAAGGGAGACGGAGAGAATGGGGAGCAGCTGCCAAACTCTGAGTGGGGTTAAGCATCACCACAAGTACAACCTAATAAGGTCTGAAAGTGCGCACGCACACACACACACACACACACACTCACACACAGAGACTTGGCCAGCGTTCAGAATCAGTGTTTCTGCAGTAAGCAACAGTAAGCAGTAAATCACATCTGCCCCCAGAGCCTCTAAAGCTGAATACTGTTGTGATGCATAATGTGGAAATCTTGTGGAGGAGTTTTCCTCTGCTGACCTTACACTACATGATATTTGAAGCTGTTTAAGTGGGGGCCTCATTTACAAGTCTTTTAGATTTGCTCTGTTTTAGTTTGTTTTGTTTTTTTTTCTTCGTTGCTGTTCTGACAAAAGAGACATTTAAAAGCATTAACAGAATGTCTACACTAGTTAAAAAAAAACAAAACCAATGTGAGACCTGTATGCACAGCCCGTAGTCACACGTTGATGCCCTCAGGATGTGTTGCAACATCAGCAGTATCCTGTTCTCTGATTTTTCTGTCTTAACCCGCTATCAACCAAACTACACTTGAGATAGATTGCTATCACCCTCCTTCCTTGCCAGCCCGCGTGTGTGTGGTCAGTCTGCCGTTTGTGTTGTCTGCAGCTTTAGGCTGCGCTGCAATTCAACAGTTGAGAGTGTCCTCATTTTTCCTACTTGAATTAATTGTTGAGCCAATAGCTAATTGTTGAACCTTAAAAAATGGACAAATTATAAGTACTTTCCATCTGCACTGCGTCATACACTGTGTGTATATTTCAAGGACTAAAAGCAATGACTTGTGACTGATTGTCATTAAATGCAAGTGTCAGATTAAATGTTCCCTGAATGGTCGACATTAGCTGAGTCAGTCAATTGAAACAACTTGGGGATCAATTGCAATTAAGTACAATTTTTTTCCTGATGCCTGCTCCATGTATATCCCCTCCATCCAGAAATTGTTTGTGAGTTTGTTTTCTTTTTTCCAATTAAGAATGCCCCCAGATCTAGCAAATGTGACTGAGCTTTTGCAGTGGCATGACCCAGACTCTGGAACAACCTGCCTTTTCTTAAGTGCTTCCAGTGGTCAAGACCCCCCTCTTCTCCTTTGCTTTAAAGTTGGATTACGTTTGGCATCTCAGTTGTGTGCATATGCATGTGAGGTTTTCAGTATTTTTTAGGATTGTGTTAATTTGACTGAGAAAGGTTTTACAGGACTTTTGTCAATGCTGGTTGTTTTAAAGGTCCCGTTTACTGTGCTTTTCACATGTCGTCAGTTTCCACAGGTCTTAATGAAATGTCTGTGACGTACTTTGGCCAAATTGCCTATTTATTGCAGCATCATTGTGAATCATGTTTTGCAGCCTTCCTCAGAACAGCTCGTTTCAGCACATGTCTCTTTAAATGCCCATGAGGTGCAGTTAACTCCACTTTCCCTCTTTCATCACTACTGTTAACCTTAGCTGGATAACTCCTAGCTCGAGTACCAAGCTTGATGCAACTAATATAAATTCGTCTTAAAGAATGAATGAAATAAAGCATCACTGGTGGACAGGAATGTGTGGTTTCAGTGTTTGGTAGTATATAACCAGTTCCTGAATTGCAGTAAGCACAGAAACAATCATAAATGAGTGACTAGTTAAACTGCTAGTGTCTACCCAGCCACCTGTGGTCCCAGTTAGAGATAAGAAACTGTAGTAAAATAAGCAAAAATGTTGTCTAAGAATGACGTATATGGCCAAGTGTTGGTAGATGAACAAGGATTCCTGTGTGGGTGAAAAGAATTTATTAAATATAGCCATCAAAACCGTCCAGATCAACAGTTAAGCTAACACCAGGCAGTCTATCTGTCAGCCTCTCCCTGCTGAGGCAAGCTCTAATGTGTTTAGATAGACCAACTTCAAAAGCCTAGCCGAGCTAATGCTAATGGTTTGGTGTACCATCACAGTGAAAATATAACAAAATGAGCCAGAACGATGAAAGCAGTTTTACCAATTGTGGACTAGTGAACCAGGTGAAAACATGGCGGTCTATTAGGGTGACTGAAATTTAAAGAAAATAATGTCAACCATGCTTGGTAAGTTAACACCCTAGTAGCACTGTTTGCTGTGAAGCTCACATCTCGGGCTTACAGTCCGGGTGGGGACTGGATCGATGTCATGGCCAATAGCACGGTGATGGGTTGGGTTGGGAAAAAGATCCACCAAACGGGCTTCAGCCCATTCTGCTGAAATGTTAAAATATAATTATTTCTGTGGAGAGAGACTGTGATATTTTTACTGTAGTCATATAACCCAAGAAAGCATTTTAGAAGGTTAAAATCCACAAACACATTATGTTTGAGTAAATGGGAGCTTTAAATGTGCCACATAAATAGATTTGATATATGACAGACTGTGTCAGTGGCAGATGTGAGTTCTTTTAAATGCGTAAAAAGTGCAAATGTTTAAGCATGTAAAGGTGTTGTGAATACTGTAAATCAGAATCTGTATTTTTGAAATATTTTAAACTGAATATGATTAAGGAAGACTTTGTTATCCCCAGCCCCAGGAATAGAGACTTCATATCCCCAATTTGGTGCTTCCAATCTGTTTAAACATTAGCAAGCCCCAGCAGCATTTTATACCTGTTACATTTAGATTGAAACTGTCTCCATAATCAAGTACAAATCACATTCTTCCTTCTGAGCAATAAGTAGTGATCCAGTTTGTTGGGCAAATGCAAGAGAAGTCTCAGTAATGCACTGTTATTCGAAAGTTCTTAATCTCTTTTAAACCAGTTATTGTTGTAATGTGCAGGGCTCAGGTTACTCTTTTCCCCAATTCTGTATTTGTCTGCTTTTAGTTTGATTCCTGTGCAGTTCAAATGCTGAACATTTAAAAAGACAATTATTGGAAGGAGAAATGATGACCACGACAAGCTCATTTGTTGAGTAACAGGTATTACACACAAGACCACTTGCCGCTCCCCTGGACTTGTCAAGACAACTACGAAGCAAACACAAACATCTCACAGGCTACGGATTTGCAAATTGGACCTCCTTAACACACTCAGCATGTCAACCATTTCAAGCTAAATAATAACTGTTAAGGCCTTTTGTAAGTGCTAAGTGAGAGATGAGTGTTGACATTGCTGCCTGCAACGCAGCCCCCTTAAATAACATGAGAAGACAAAATGAAAATTGTCAACTCCCTTAGTATTCAGACAATAGGAATTAAATTGCACACAAATGCATACACTCTCTCACTTGCCCGCTTCCTGTCCCCCCGGAGGCAAGGAAAAAGCAAAGGAGCCTTGCAAAACAAAATGAATAATGGGAGGGTGGAGAGATAGGGGATAACTTGGTGGTGCCCCCCTCCCCTCACACACTGAGAGCCTATCACTTTCTCTCGCTGAGTGCCTTCTCTCTCTCTCTCTCTCTCTCTCTCTCTCTCTCTGCTGAAGAGAGATTAAAAGCTGATAGGAGATTGCAAAGACATGTTGCACTCTTGTTCTGACACACACACAGGCACACGCTTACAGACGGTAACATTAGCTCTTGTATAGCTGGGAGCTCTTGATGTAAAACACATGTTCCTGCCTCGGCAGTGTGTGCCGGTGTGTCTATGGCTGTTTAAACCAACTTTATCGCTCCATCAGTTCAGAGACAAGGAACGATTCATTCACAGACAAGAACTTGGGGGGGGGGGGGGGGGGTTGTATGAGTTGTGGGCTTTCTGTGTGTGTGTGTGTGTGTGTGTGTGTGTGTGTGTAGATGTCTGTGGGAGACGGTGACAGACAGAAATGTTCTATTGCTCCCTTCAGTATTAATCAGATGATGGGAATGTCAAATAAACTGATAGGCTGCGATTGTCTTGAAAAAAATCCACCATTGTGTTAACAAGCTATCTTTTTTGTTGTTTCTTTTAATTATTGGCTCAAAAGAGCAGTAAAAAAGTCTCATAAAATGGATCCTTTCAGGGGTACCATTATTTACACGGCAAAGTAATTCCACAGATAAATTGGATATCGGCATTATGCATAGTGTTTGTATCGCTTTTGATTAGCTCCTTGGAAACCAAGGCGTAAAGCTGCTCTGGGCCGTAGTAGTGGTAGTCGATGATTTAGGAACTGTAGCAGCGCTGCTGAACTTGCAGGGATCATGTATCAGCGCTGATGCTTAACTGCAGTTCCATGAATGACCACTTGCTCCAAACAACTAATAAGTCCCCATAAACGCTAATATCAAAGTGGCAAATTTACAAATGAATAAATATGAGAGGAATCCATTAGTTTAATAATTAAGACACACACCACAAAAGCCAATCAGTGATCACTGGTTTCATTCTCAGCCAGAATGATCTTTCCTGTGTGTCTCTCCACTGCTCTTCATGCCATTTGCTCTCTCTCTATCTTAACTCTGTCAAATAAAGCCAAAAATGTCCAACAATACATAAAAAAATAAAGAAGAAACTTAAAGACACACTCCAGTGGATATAAATCCCTTAAAAAAAATCTACATGGTCTAAAATGGTATCATATGCTCTTTTTTTTCTACAAAAAGCCTTTCATTGTCTTACAGTTTCATGTCAAAATCTTTTTACCACCCCCACACCTCCTTTCAAATGTTAGAATCAGTGATTACTAGGCTCAACCACGTACCACAAGGCTAACAGTGGTTAGCACGACATTATCAGAATAAATTCCATGATACAAACACTTGCCGGTTGAAGGACATGCCCAGTTGTATGCACGGTGCCCAGGATAATGACTGAAACTGCAGTGTAATGGTAAAAACCCATCTTAATTTGGGTCAAGTTTTCAAAGTAGCTTGTTAAAAAATGCTAACTAGCCAAGAGCATAACATCAGTTAGGCAAGAGTGTCCTGATTGGCTCAACACTACCCACATGCCAGCACCACGAATACTTACATCAACCAAAACGTTCCATCTGAACTCGCCTTTTTGCAGGGGACGGGTCTTAAGTGAAATTTCACAGCAAAAAAAAAAAAAAAAAAAGACGAGATATTCGAGCGATTTTGCTCTTGATATGTCTTGTAAGTCATAAAAAACATGTTACAAACAATGTTAACGAGAAAAAAAAATTGACGAAGTGTCACTAAGATTTTATTCGTGTAGGTAAATTAACTGACTCATGACGACTGAAGTGATTGTTTTGTGTCTCACCAACTTAATCTGAAGTAATATTGAAGTTCATTACTTGTACAAGCTTTTGGCTGATTTTATGGTATCCCCAATACGTGTGTAATACATCGATGCAGTTTACAGATTACTAACCAAAGTAATACACCTGCCATAAGATCTTCAATTCAGTTCAGTTCATTTCATTTTATTTTGAACATGTAACCATACAGTGAATTTGTACCAAAATAATTTTACATACTGTATGCTGAAATGTAAAAAATAAGCAAACAGAACAAAACAAAACAAACAAAGCAAAACATACAAATCTCAACAAAAAAAATGATGAGTATGATGATCTTGATATTGTTGTATTTGGGTAAAAAAAACTGGCAATAGCCCTTATATTTAAATTGAGGCTTCAAGCAAGGAGTCCATGATGTAGTGTCTGCTGACACTGTCAAAATTCAGCTTTTATAACCTCATACCAAAATTAGATAATACCATGGCACTGCATCTGTCATCTGTCCATTCATTCATTCATCCATCTGTCCATTAACAATTCACAAGAATTGATTCTCCTCCAAGGCAGTTGCCAGGATGTCGGTCTACACTTGTCATGTCAACTTTGAGTAGGCCTAACTTACTGTATATACATACATACGTGTGTGTGTGTGTGTGTTTTTTTTTTTTTACAGGGCTTGACATTAACATTGTTGCTCACCGGCCACTGTGGCTAGTGATTTTCCAAAGTTACTAGCCACTCAGCCTTTTCACTAGCCACAATTTTGTGGTTGGAAAATTATGTTTAATATGATCAAATTTGACTATCACATGGTAAATGTCACTTTAACTAAATTTACAGCCTTTTTAAATGTAAATGACCCTTATACATACATAAAAAAATAGCAAGAGAAACACCGTTGAATTATTAACTGGAGTAAATACTGTAAAGCAGTCGAGAAAAATATTTGCAATATGAGAGTGAAGTACAGGTAGATTTGGGGTCCGTCTAAATTTTCATTTGTACCTCTTCCCCTTTGCCTACCCCCACCCCTTGGTCCTTGAAATCAAAAGCCAAGGGGTAGGGTTTAAAAATGACCCGTATGAATTGGGACACCCCTTCAGGGCTGCACAATGTCATCAGTAATTGCTGATGGATTTAATCTAAATGGACACTACTTGTATTCACAAGGAAAAAATAGAAAAAAGAAAACTGATAAGAAAAAGTCTTCATCTTAAGGAGACTCAAATTTACATGAACAATTCTAATCAGTAGAAAAAGTCAGAAATTTATGAGGAAGAACACTGTAAATTCAGAGAAAAACTTGGACTCCCTGGCGGGCCATTTTTGGCCCGCAGGCCACAGGTGTGACACCCCTGGACCAGCACATTAAAAATACATAATTAGAGGTTTTACTTCAATGGAATAGCTGCAAGTCACAGATAAACAAAAGTTAACCTCAGAAGAACCTTTATTTGCTCTTTAGAGCAACATATCAAAGTTTAGTCACTTTCTCTGTCATACGAAAACTGAAATTTGCACAATTGCAGACAGACCGGAGTGGTGGCTCAGTTGGGAGGCCGGGGTTCAAATCCCGGCCGGGTCATGCCAAAGACTATATAAAAGTGGAACTTCCTGCCATCCAGCTTGGTGCTCAGCAGTAATGGAACGGAGGAGGGAAATTTGTGGCGGCGCCTTGCATGGCAGCGACCCCTCTGATTCTATATATATGTGTATGATTAACACTGTAGGTAAGAGAAACATAATTTTGTTCTACTGTACATGATTGGCTGTATGGATTTGAATGACAATAAAGTTGGCTTATCCTTATCCTTAAACGGGAAATTCTTGCTCTAAAAATAATCATATTTAACCACAGAGGTAGGAGCTGATCTGGGGGGAGAGCACAAGTTATTCTCACCGCTGGGACAACAGGAGATCAGGGGCAATTGTCCCCGTGATCTGATCACTGAGAGCAGCTGCTGTCAGTTCATTGCCGTTCTCCAGACTGGAAAGAAAATGAACCGACCTGCAGAGTGTGACAATCTGACATTCACAGACCTTTCTAATGACCATCAGTCAGGACTTAACCAGCTGAAATTAATTTGCACTGATGGGGGATGAGATGGCTTCCTAAATTCTGATGGATTTCAGCTGGTTTCTTGGCTTTCCATGCCTTTTTGCACCTCTTTTTCTTCATGTGTTCAATACTCATTCCCTGTGTCATTCCACATTATTAAATATAACTTGTTTTGTGAACACAGTTGCCTTGATTTCTTTGTATGTATGGATTACTTGGGTTGTTACTGATATCTGGTGAAAATCTCAGGTCAGTGGCTCCATCAGACATATGTTTAATGAGAAAAATGTTGACGTGTTCAATCCTTATTTTCCCCGCTGTATATGAGCTGTGAAAGAGAAGCTCTGGGTGACCTCAGAGTGGGTTCAGCATGCCAAAGTGAGCTACTTCATCAATGAGAGTCTGCTATTGTCTATAATTGAAACACAAAAGGCTCTTTTAGACCTACGTATGAAATTCTCCTCTAACCCTTATGAACCTTGAAATTTTCCGTCTCAGACTTTCAAATGGCTTGGGCCAGGCTTATGCTCCACCTCTGCTCTGTGTGTTTATGATGCACCTACGCTTTGGACAAGGCCAGGGCACATGCAGCTGTATATGTGTCTACTGTTCAACCAAATGTTGATGCCAGTTTGTTCATTGGCCATTTAAAGGAGAAGAAAAACAAGAACCACATGAATTTTATCAGTGATAACTACACAAAGGCGAGAAAAAGAACTCCTGTGTTTACCACTTTTACCGCTAATCCTCTTTTCTGTTTCTTGCGCTGGTCTCGTCACGTTTCTTTTTAATTCTTTGTATACTGTGTTAGGAGCACCACATTTTGAGCGGGAGGTTGGATCTTGTGCATGCACAGGTAACACAGTCACATAACTTCAGCTGCACACACTCAGCCGTGGAAGGAAACCATGGAACCGAGCAGATTGGAAACGATGATGAAATATACTGTATGTCACTCAAGTAGACGCACAGAGCAGAGGTGGAACATAAACACAGCTTTAGTCACGTAAAAGCAACTACTAAGAAAAACAGTTCTATGACTTCCTGGGTCTAAAGAATTCCTTGCTCATTTTTAATTGACCAGTGGTGAGACTGTTTTTACTGATTTCCTTAGAATTTGATTAAAAAATGCAAACAAGACTGTGCGACTATGCTTGTAAGTTTTCTTCCAGTACTTCTGCCAGACATGAAACTGGAAAGTAAAATGCTCTTAAGGCCTAATCTAAATTCTGTCTGTAGAATAGATCTGAAAAATTACAGCTGCCTCGACATGACGTTTGGTTTTAGTTAACCACCTCCACGGGTTTAGTCTGGTAGAAAAGTGAAAACACAGGTGACTTCAGCACACATACACACATTTCCCACACCACCCTGTGTTACGTCAGACTTCAAATTATCCCATTCTGGTCCTAACAGCATAAAAAAGGAAAGAAATAACAGACTGCTACAGGCTAGGAAGGTATACAGTAATTCATCGAAGGAACATCAGCAAATCAATGTATGTAGGTTTTGTTTTTCTGGTTTGACTTTATGCCTTCCGTTAAGTTCTATTTTTACCCTCTGCTTTTTGATAAGTGTGTTACTGAGGCTCTGGATCAGAACTAGGTGTAGTCACATTTGGGCTAAACCTGCACAGTCCTGCGAAACTAAAGTGAAGGAACACATGTCGATAGCATTTTGTTAAACCAATTGACAGGATGGTCAACCGCAGTGAGGGAAATAACAGAAAAACTAATAGATTTGCTTGATAAAGGTTTCTTCTTGCCGCCAGTTGTTCTAGCAGACTGAACTCATCTACATTTAGATTCACCAGCCAATGTGTGTGGTCATCCGTGCCTTTGATTTAGACTTTGTGAGTGTGTGTGAGCTTTATTGACCGGCAGATGAAGGCTGTGTGTGTGTGTGTGATGAGAGGCAGGGGACCAGATGGACTTATGGGAAATAAAAAAACTTTTATTTATTTATACAATTTGATTAAATGGCATTTGTTTCTGCCTCCTGGTGTGTATGTGTGTCCATGCATGGTAGTGTGTGTTTGACGTGATCGTATTTAATGACAAATAGAATGGAGGGATCAGAGCAATCAGGTTTGAATGATTACTATGGGAACCGGGGAGAACAACTGATAGGGTGGGAGAGAACGGGAAGTGAAAGACAAAGTTACATTTTAGGATCATCTTATTCACATTAGCAAGAATCTGAAAGTCTGCTTCAGTCTTCTTTCTGTCTTTTATTTTAGCTAGATAGATATTAGACACCCCTGTGTTCCTCCCATGCCAACTTTTCTGCCTATTTTCCCCCCATTTTTCTCCTTCTCATTTCCATTTATTTTCATCTTTCCCTGCATCACAGTCTCGGAGCAATAATTAGCACATTTTTTTGTTACTGTTCATTCTTGACAGTAATTCTCCTGGTTGCTTTTTCTTTTTATTTGGTATTATGCACTCTTCTTACTTTTAAAGACATCACAGCCATTAAATGACTAAATTACATATTAGTTCTGCAGCTAAAAATACTTTTGTTTTGTGCTCATTTGTTAGTCATTGTTTCAAGTAATCCTTGGTGGTAGGGTAGCATATTCGGGTTGCTTTATCCAGCAAATTAGTGCGCAAATAGCGTTATCATAATCAACTACAAAAATCACTACTTCTCTAAGGTATTTTCCCCGATGCTCGCCAGACTCACTCACAGTGATCCTCAGGTGGGTATAGTATATCTAAATTGTGCTCAAGGTCAGGGTCAAAGGTCAGGAGATATGGGCACTTATGTGATTTCAGAAAAAAACACAACTCCTCCTAGGTAATTGCCCTAGTGGTCATCAAACTCATTCACAAAGATTCTCGGGAGGGACCTTGACTTTAAGCACATCCCAGATGGGTCTGTATCTCGGCTGTGCTTAAGGTCAAGGTCAATAGTCTGGAGATCTGACCTCTCCCAGGATGATTTCGTCAGGCCAGAATGAGCTACTACGTCATTGGCAGTCTGGTTAGCTTGTTCCAGCAAAGCCAAAAGGAGCTAATGCATTGACACAGAATCACTCCTCCTCCTTGGCATTTGCCCTGATGCTTACCAAACTCAAATACAGTGATCCTGAGGTGGGTCTACATCCAGGTTGTGGGCAAGGTCAAAGTCAAGGTCAAATGTCAGGAGAGCTGAGTACTTATGTAAATTCAGAAAAATCAATACTCCTTCTAGACGATTGCCCTAATTCTCAGCAAATTCATGTGCCATGACCATCAGGTCGGTCTGCATCCAGGTTAAGCTCAAGATCAAGGTCATTGTCAAAGGTCAGGAGAGCTCAGCGCTTATATGGTTTCATGAAAATTGCTACTCCTCCTAGGCAATTGCCCCAGTGGTCACCAGACTCACTCACAAGGGTCCTCAGGCAGGTTTGTGTCAAAATTGAGGTCAAGGTCATTGTCAACGGTCAGAAAATCTGGGCATTTATGATTTTGTACTTGGAAATTTTTACTTCTCCTAGGCGACTAACCATGACCTCAAGCACATCCTAAATGGGTCTGGATCTAAGGCTGTGCATAAGGTCAACATCAAAGGTCAGGCAATATGAGCACTTTCAAGGTGATTTTGTCAGAGTGAAATGAGCTACTCCATCACTGACAGTCTAGTTTGGCTCCTTCTGGCAAAGTTGAAAGGAGCTAATGCAATAGTGCGGTAGCTGTTGTCTTTCCATCCACATTTTAGGGGAGTCGCTTCTCCTTCTAGGCGATTGCCCCGATGCTCACCAAACTCACACACAAGGATTGTCAGGTGGGTCTGCATCCAGGTTGTGTTCAAGGTCAAAGTTCAAAGTCCAGGTCAAAGTTCAGGAAATCTGGGCACTTGAGTAATTTCAGAAAAATCTCTACTTCTATGCAGTTGTCTCAATGCTCACTGAACATGATCCTAAAGTAAAATAATTAACTTTAACTTTAGTGATTGCTTTGGTTAATAAATAAACTGCTTAGAAAATTGTGCTTTTTTCTCTTTATTTATTTATTTTACATATTTCAGATCCTAACTTATGTTTATGTAATGTCACTTCAGTGAAAAGCCAAAGATAAACTACCGATAAACTTTTTTGTGTCTAAAAGAGCATGTGGGTAATGTCCAGTGCAGTTTTTTTTCCTTGGAACTTACAGATGAAGTAGTGTTAAGACTACACAATGCATAGCTGTCTGCTCCACACCAACTAGCAACGCACAACTTGCCAGACACACTCAGTTTGGCTGAAGAGTGTTATCTGTGAGTGTGTGTGTGTGTGTGTGTGTGTGTGTGTGTGTGTGTGTGTGTGTGTGTGTGTGTGTGTGTGTGTGTGTGTGGTTTGTGCTAGAAAGAACCAACGAAAGACGAGGAGTGTCTACATATGTTCCAGCACAGATTCCAGCCTCATAAATCACCTCAACTGGTGTTCAACAGTCAATCTATGTCTCTCTCCTCTACCCCCCCACTCTCTCACTCTTTCTCTCTTCCTTTCAGTTGAAACATGCTGTTCTTCCTCTGCCAACAGGGAGATTTGTGCTCTGTGTCTTTGTCGTATAGGATTAGAAAAGAGACGAGAACAGACGGAAGGAGAGAGGGAGAGGGAAATAGACAGAAAGAGGGATAAAGTGAATGGAAGTAGGAAGACGGCAAGAGAGCAAAACAAAGAGCAGCAACAAGATTTTTTGCCGTACTCTTGGCAGGGTGTGTGTCTTTTTTTGGCCGTCTTGCTTCTTCGACATCATCTGTACTCTTTGCTTGCTGTGCTTCTGTGTGTGTGTGTGTGTGTGTGTGTGTGTGTCTGTCTGTCTTTATCTGGGCTTGTGTATCCTGATGTGCTCCAGATGTGCAGCTACAGTGGGCTGTAAAACACAGAGTTATTGTCATAACATTGTTGCTCACTGTCCGTGTGTGTGTCCGTCTGTGTGTGTGTGTGTGTGCGCGTGCGTGCGTGCGCACAGATGGATGGCTCGGTTTGTGTGAGTGTGAGCTGCTTCCTGCCTTTGTCCTCACACTTTATGCTCAGGCTGTCGGGCCGTCAACACGTGGACCCACACTCTCGCATACAGGCATGCACTTGACACACATGTGCTTACTGAATGAGCAAACATGAGTCATTTGTCTGTAGTGTAATTGGCTAAAGTACCTGTTTAAGGGCTCTTTATTTTAGCAGGTATTTGTTCATCTGTGCTGGCAATTTTTAGATAACCGGCGCTAATTTGGAATCAATAGCTGACTGTCTTTTATCTGATAGCCCCGTAGTGGACTAGAGATGGAGCAGCTTTTTGGAAAGCAGTGTTGAAATGGCAAAACTCATGGTTCTGGTCATACATTAATTTACTCTAGTGAAATACACTTCAGAAAATGTATTTACTCAGCTGCAGCCAGTTTGTCTTTATAGGAACCACACCATCTTTATGAAATTAGAATGCAGTTTTAGTATGTTAAAGCGGCACTATACAATTTTATTCTTCCTGGTAGAAACACTGAAAAGACTACAGTTTTGACAGCTATGACCTTAGTTCCAACAGCCAATCACAGGGCACAACTTTTGCCACCAACAACTAAGCACCCTTTGATTGGCTGTTGCAACTAAGTTCATAGCTTCCATAATTGTAGTCTTTTCAGTGTTCCTACCCAGAACAGAGCTGCTGCAAACAATTTGTGTCTGCTAAGGCTATGGGGGAAGTGACATTCACCTGGTCCAAGGCTGATGTATCATCAAAACCAGAAAAGCGCTCAGAGAGCATACACCTCCACCAAGGCTTCTTCCCTCTCTCACTACCACCCTTTGTCCATCTGTCCATACCTTCCTGTCTCCATCCCTTTGTACATTGCAAGATAGAACCTTGGTGGAGTTATGCACTCTCGGATCATCACCAAAATCTTATGGGTTTCTCTGTACCCCAAGAATCACCTCTGGTGAAAATTTCATCAAAATCAGTGTAGTAGTTTTTGTGTAATCCTGCTGCACAAAGACAAACAAGGGCCTTGGTGAAGGTATGCACTCTCAGATCATCACCAGAATCTAATGGGTTTGTCCTTAGACCAAAGGCTACCTTTGGTGAAAATTTCATTCAAATCCAACCAGTAGTGTTTTTCATAATCTTGCTATCACATGCTGGCAAAAAATATGACCTCCTTGGCAGAAGTAATTATTTGGAAACATTATTTTAAGGTCTCAAATATTTTTGGCGGGAAGGGGGGGGGGGTCTGATAAAACCAGGAACAAAAGGAATAAATTTTAAAAAGGGTGTCTTTAAATCTGTGGACAGTGTGCTATTAAATCATCAGGTTGGTGAGCACAACAGCTGCCCTCATAACTTTGACTCATGGCACATCATTTTTGTGTTAATTTAATTTAATTTAAATTACTATATCCCTTTTATTTATTTAGGTTGTTTTAAAAACACTGATCAGCTAAAAGCTATGAAACAAGTTTAAATATAGTATGATCTTAACCAAGCCAAAATGATTTACTTATGATGCATAGAATTTGATTAATATCAAATATGCTGAGGGGCATTAAAAATAGATCATACAAGAAAAACAAAATCCTGTCTATCCTGATTGTGTGCTTAACAATGTTTATGCATGATGAATAAAATAATCCCCGCAAAACTCCCCATCAGAACATCTATGGGATGTTGTGGATCAGCATGTACACACCAACCAATCATGCTGAGCTTGAGGCGGTGGTGCTTGTTGAATCTGACTACATTCCTCAGCGTCAAATTGACAACGTAGTGGCATCAGTCCCACGCAGAATTGAGACTTTTGCTGGTGGCAAATGAAGGCCGGACACACAATATTTATGAATGACAAAAATCAAGAGAAATGATTAAGGATTAAGTTTTGTTCCATATCTGTACGTCCAGATGATCTGAATTTGTGCACTAATAACCATTAGCTAATAAACATTATAAAGAGTATCTTCATTTGTGTTTTATTCAGTGACATCTTACACCACTTTCTGAAATTGATACAAAATTGAATTTTTACTTATTAACTTTATTTAAGCAAAAGGTAACTTATTATAGTAAATCCTGGATAACTAAAGGCTTACAAAAAGCTTGTAAAAAGAAAATAAATTGTACAGAGATTACATATAAATTAGAATGAGTACCAAGAAAACGTATAAGGATTATAAAAATAAACTTAACATCTATAATGAGACAAGCCAAGAAAGACTATTACAACCAAATGTTAATAGAAAATAAAAATGCAGTCAAAGGTATGCGGAAAACTCTGAACAATATAATGAAAAACAAAGCACTGTCAGCAAGCTTGTCCAATTATGTTCTTGATGAGAAAGATAGTGTTCCAAATAATACATCTATAACAGGTAGTGAAATTTTGTCATTGTAAATGTGGGGCTTAATTTTTCCAAAAAAAAAAAAAATAATATAAAGGATGATGGGCAATTACAGGGTGGATGGAAGCTGGGAAAACAAATGTTGCATTCCATGTTTCTTGGTGAATTGACAGAATTTGACATAGCATCCATAGTGCCGAAATTTAAAAATAAGATGAAAACTGATAGTGATGGGGTTGATGTGATCATGGTAAAAAAAAAAAAAAAAAAAAAAAAGCACAAATGATTGTTTAATTAAACCTTTAATTTATATTTTTAATCTCTCTTTTTAATCAGGAATATTTCCTGATAGAATAACAATAGCAAAAGTAATTCCAGTATTTAAAACTGGTGATAAGCATAACTTTGGCAATTATAGACCAGTTTCTTTACTTTCACAATTTTCAAATATATTGGAGAAACTCTTTGTTCTAAAATTTGATTTTTTTTAATTGAAAAAAAAAAAAAGACTTTTTGAAAGACTGCCAGTAGGGTTTTCAGAGAAAGGGTTCTGCTGCCTTTGCACTGATGAAAATAATGGAAGATGTTACCACAGCAGTAGAGAATAAGAAATACACAAAAGAAGTATTTATTGACTTAAAAAGCATTTGACACAATAGATCATACCATTTTAGTACCTAAATTAGAAAAAATATGGTGTAAGAGGAATAGTCCTGGACTGGATATGTACCTGGATTTATTTAAAGAACAGAAAACAACATGTTCATTTTTCAGGAATGTAATCCACCTGTCTACACACTGAATGCAGGGTGCCACAAGGTTCTATCCTTGGACCTAAACTTTTTTATTTTGTATATAAGTGGCATATATGAAGTGTCTAAATTACTGAAGTTTGTACTCTTTGCAGATGACACTTTTTTTTTTGCTCTGGTAATAACGTGAAAATTTTAGCAAGAAGTATTGGAAATTAAAGGTGGATTCACACTGCAACGTTTGGACTGACTTTTACTGACGTTTTGGTAACCGTCTGGCTCTGCTGGCAAAAGTTAATGAAAGTTGGTGTTTGTTGGCAAATGCTGGTGAAAGTTGTGTTTTTTGAAAGTTTTCAGCCTGCTGAAAATTTACCGACATTTGGAAATAAACGTTGGTGAAAGCTGTGTTCAGTTTGTAAAAGTTCCTGAGTGCTGGGGTAAGTTATGCACAGTTTACCTTAGTCAGCCTAAGTTAAAGCTGGGTTCACTCTATAACGTTTGGACGACTTGTACAGACATTTTGAAAAATCAGAGAAATACTCAGCGCAGATCAGCTGACATCAGCATCAGGTAATGCTCATATAAATATCAGTGTCTGTGGAGGCTTCCTGCCTTTCTGCTTTTGGAGTGAACACATACTTGGGCATACGTTACAGTATTTATTTTTGTTTTATATTCCTATGTAGTTACTTCTGCATACCCTTTTCCCCTGTTCATTCATTCGTTCATTCATCTAAAAAATAATAAAATAATGCTATAGACTCCAAAACTAAGTCCGCAATTAAAATGTGAACGTGGATGGAATAAAAACTGTATAGTGAATCATCATATAAATAAAATGACGGGTGATTATATTTTGACTGTTACAATTCTCTCCATTAAAATAACAAGATCCTGTTAAATGTCGTTTACTTTTTGATACCACATCAGCCTGTTTGATTCCCACAATGGAAGCTGAACCAATAAATCCTGGAGAATGACTACGCACGGAGCAGAAAATTAAGAACAGTAATTTCTGAATGAGATTTTTTTTTCTTTTCGCTGTCACATTTTTTGGTATATATGCACACACACACACACACGTGTGTGTGTGTGTAGCTGGCAGAGAGTAGACAGACTGACTGAAAATTTCATGAAAAAAAAAAACAACATAATTCCACGTACCAAGAAAACATTTTTTTTCAGACAGCAAAAAAACCACAAAACTTGGCGGTAGAAAAATAACACTGTAAAGACACGAAACCTCTCACCAGACCACACCCATCACACCATCAAATGTGTATGTGTGTGTGTGTGTGTGTGTGTGTGTGTGTGTGTGTGTGTGTGTGTGTGTGTGTGTGTACAGTGTCTCACAAAAGTGAGTACACCCTTCACATTTTTGTAAATTTTTCTTTTTCTTTTCATGGGACAACACTGAAGATATGACACTATGATACAATGTAAAGTAGTCAGTGTACAGCTTGTATAACAGTGTAAATTTGCTGTCCCCTCAAAATAACTCAACACACAGCCATTAATGTCTAAACTGCTGGCAACAAAAGTGAATACACCCCTAGTGAAAATGTCCAAATTGTGCCCAAAGTGTCAATATTTTGTGTGGCCACCATTATTTTCCAGCACTGCCTTAACTCTCTTGGGTATGGAGTTCACTAGAGCTTCACGGGTTGCCACTGGAATCCTCTTCCACTCCTCCATGATGACATCATGGTGTTAGAGACCTTGTGCAACTCCACCTTCCATTTGAGGATGCCCCACAGTTACTCAATATGGTTTAGGTCTGGAGACATGCTTGGCCACTCCATCACCTTCACCCTCAGTTTCTTTAGCAAGGCAGTGGTTGTATTGGAGGTGTGTTTGGGGTGGTTGTCATGTTGGAATACTGCTCTGTGGCCCAGTTTCCGTTCATGCTCTGCTTCACTATGTCACAGTACATGTTGACATTCATAGTTCCCTCAATGAACTGTAGCTCCCCAGTGCCGGCAGCACTCATGCAGCCCCAAACCATGACACTCCCGCCACCATGCTTGACTGTAGGCAAGACACACTTGTCTTTGTAATCCTCACCTGGTTGCCGCCACCCACGCTTGACACCATCTGAATCAAATAAGTTTATCCTTATCTCATCAGACCACAGGACATGGTTCCAGTAATCCATGTCCTTAGTCTGCTTGTCTTCAGCAAACTGTTTACGGGCTTTCTAATGCATCATCTTTAAAAGGGGCTTCCTTCTGGATGACAGCCATGCAGACCAATTTGATGCAGTGTGTCAGTGCGTATGGTCTGAGCACTGACAGACTGACCCCCCCACCCCTTCAATCTCTGCAGCAATGCTGGCAGCACTCATACGTCTATTTTCAAAAAACAGCCTCTGGATATGACGCTGAGCGGTGCACTCAACTTCTTTGATCGACCATGGCGAGGCCTGTTCTGAGTGGAATCTGTCCTGTTAAACTGCTGTATGATCTTGGTCACCCTGCTGCAGCTCAGTTTCAGGGTGTTGGCAATCTTCTTATAGCCTAGGCCATCTTTATGTAGAGCAACAATTCTTTTTTTCAGATCCTCAGAGAGTTCTTGGCCATGAGGTGCCATGTTGAACTTCCACTGACCAGTATGAGAGAGTGTGAGAGCGATAACAACAAATTTAACACACCTGCTCCCCATTCATACCTGAGACCTTGTAACACTAATGAGTCACATGACACCGGGGAGGGAAAATGACTAAATGGACAGAATTTGGACATTTTCACTAGGTGTGTACTCACTTTTGTTGCAAGTGGTTTAGACATTAATGGCTGTGTGTTGAGTTATTTTGAGGGGACAGCAAATTTACACTGTTATACAAGTTGTACAGTGACTACATTATATCAAAATGTTATAGCTTCAGTATTGTCCCATGAAAAGACATAATAAAATATTTACAAAAATGTGAGGGGTGTACTCACTTTATCCCGTACATTTAAAAAAAAAACAAAACATGTCATACACACCTTGTTATCACCAAACAAATACTGTACGTTGTCCTCTTACATATATATGTTTTCTTTTTTTTAATCCCCCTTTCTCTCTATTTCTCTTTCCTTCATGAATATCATCTGCTTCCACCAGCATTTCAGTCGTTTGACAAAGGAGCTTAATTTAGGCTGACTTTGGCGAACTCTGCATAATTTAGCCCAGCACTCAGGAACTTTGACAGGATACAACTTTCAGCAACGTTTATTTCCAAACGTTACCAAATTATTCTCAACAAATACAACTTTAGCCAGCGTTTGCCAACAAACATCAACTATCATTAACTTTTATCAACTTTTGCCAGCAGAGCCAGACGTCAGTAAAAGTTGGTCCAAACGTTGTAGTGTGAATTCACCCAAAAAAGCAGGTCCAGGATGGCAGGAAGCCTCCACAAACGCCGAGCTTTATATGAGCGTCGCCTAGCGTTGATGGCAGCTGAACTGCGCTGAGTATTCTTAGCTTAAGTTAACCTAAGTTGGCAACTGCTACACATACACTAGCCAAAGTTGGCAAAAGTTTGACAACGCTGAACGCAATGCTGGGAAATGCTAGCAAAAGTTTTTAAAGTTGGTGTGTACTGGATTTAAAAAAAAAAATGCTCATGAATGTAATTTCACTGATGTTTGGACTGATTTCTCTGATTTTTCAAAACGTAAAAGTCGGTCTAAACGTTATAGTGTGAACCCAGCTTAAAGGGTTACACTTAAATGGTTTGATTAAAAAACTAAGCTACCTTTAAATTTGAAAAAAAAAAATAAACTGATATTTGCAAATAAAATGAGAGAAGAAAAGGTTAAGATGTGTATAGATGGAATTGTAACTGAAAGGGTGGCTGAATTTAGATTCCTTGGTGTACAGTATTCAGTAAAAACAACACAAAACTGTCTTATTTCTCCAGTTTATAAACACCAACTCAGATTGACTTTCAAATATACAGTGGGGCAAAACAGTATTTAGTCAGCCACCGATTGTACAAGTTCTCCCACTTAAAAGATGAGAGAGGTCTCCAATTTTCATCATAGGTATACCTCAACTATGAGAGACAAAATGAGAAAAAAAAATCCAGAAAATCACATTGTCTGATTTTTAAAGAATTTATTTGCAAATTATGGTGGAAAATAAGTATTTGGTCAATAACAAACGTTCATCTCAATACTTTGTTATATACCTTTTGTTGGCAATGACAGAGGTCAAACGTTTTCTTTAAGTCTTCACAAGGTTTTCACACACTGTTGCTGGTATTTTGGCCCATTCCTCCATGCAGATCTCCTCTAGAGCAGTGATGTTTGGGGCTGTCGCTGGGCAACACGGACTTTCAACTCCCTCCAAAGATTTTCTATGGGGTTGAGATCTGGAGACTGGCTAGGCCACTCCAGGACCTTGAAATGCTTCTTACAAAGCCACTCCTTCATTGCCCGGGCGGTGTGTTTGGGATCATTGTCATGCTGAAAGACCCAGCCACGTTTCATCTTCAATGCCCTTGCTGATGGAAGGAGGTTTTCCCTCAAAATCTCACGATACATGGCCTCATTCATTCTTTCCTTTACATGGATCAGTCATCCTGGTCCCTTTGCAGAAAAACAGCCCCAAAGCATGATGTTTCCACCCCCATGCTTCACAGTAGGTATGGGGTTCTTTGGATGCAACTCAGCATTCTTTCTCCTCCAAACATGACAAGTTGAGTTTTTACCAAAAAGTTCTATTTTGGTTTCATCTGACCATATGACATTCTCCCAGTCCTCTTCTGGATCATCCAAATGCTCTCTAGCAAACTTCAGACGGGCCTGGACATGTACTGGCTTAAGCAGGGGGACACGTCTGGCACTGCAGGATTTGAGTCCCTGGCGGCGTAGTGTGTTACTGGTGGTAGCCTTTGTTACTTTGGTCCCAGCTCTCTGCAGGTCATTCACTAGGTCCCCCCATGTGGTTCTGGGATTTTTGCTCACCGTTCTCGTGATAATTTTGACCCCACGGGGTGAGATCTTGTGTGGAGCCCCAGATCGAGTGAGATTATCAGTGGTCTTGTATGTCTACCGTTTTCTAATAATTGCTCCCGCAGTTGATTTCTTCACACCAAGCTGCTTACCTATTGCAGATTCAGTCTTCCCAGCCTGGTGCAGGTCTACAATTAAATTAAAAATCCTTCAATGTGATTTTCTGGATTTTTTTTTTTTCTTATTTTGTCTCTCATAGTTGAGGTATACCTATGATGAAAATTGGAGACCTCTCTCATCTTTTAAGTGGGAGAACTTGCACAATTGGTGGCTGACTAAATACTTTTTTACCCCACTGTATATAGTTTTATATTCTGTATCAAATATTACAAGAAAATAATATAAACCGGAACTCCTTAAGTGCACTTAGATGTTGGAGTTTGCTGAATCAGTTTACCAGCATTGGAAGTCTCAATTGCAGTAACATCTCCTGAGGCTTTTTGGTTCTCATCACACTAAGCAGAAGAGTGTTGTTTTTTTTCCTCCCCCTTTGGGTGGTTGAATAAAATCCAGCTGAAGCAGCAAAAACAGAATGAATATAGAACTCTGGACACTTTGGACATCAAGCGTCAAGCATACCTAAATTAATTTTTAAAGTGATCAACAAGAACAGTGGGGCTACTGACTACCGAGTCCTTTTCTGACACTTCTAGTTCTGTTTTGGAGGTTTTGGGGCTATGGTCTTAAACTTTTGATCAGCTGACGCACAACCTGTTTGAGTTTAAATGCAGTTTTCAATAAACTGCCTACTCTCTGTTTTTGTGTCTCTTGCTAATGTGGTCTTCTTTTTACATTTTGAAGCTCTACTTACAACCTGGCTACGATCCACCGGTGCGAAAGCGAAATGCTTGTCATTTTTCCTACGGCCTTGTGTATATCTGACTTGCTTCACACCTTACACACGTGGACAAAATTGTTGGTACCCCTCTGTTAATGAAAGAAAAAACCACAATGGTCACAGAAATAACTTGAATCTGACAAAAGTGGTAATAAATAGAAAGTCTATGAAAATTAACCGATGAAAATCAGACAATGTTTTTGAATTGTGGTTCAACAGAATTATTTTAAAAAACAAAACTCATGAAACAGGCCTGGACAAAATGATGGTACCCTTACTTAATATTTTGTTGCACAACCTTTTGAGGCAATCACTGCAATCAAACGATTTCTGTAACTGTCAATGAGACTTCTGCACCTCTCAGCAGGTATTTTGGCCCACTCCTCATGAGCAAACTGCTCCAGTTGTCTCAGGTTTGAAGGGTGCCTTCTCCAGACGGCATGTTTCAGCTCCTTCCACAGATGGCCAATAGGATTTAGATCAGGGCTTACAGAAGGCCACTTTAGAATAGTCCAATGTTTCGCTCTTAGCCATTCTTGGGTGTTTTTAGCTGTGTGTTTTGGGTCATTATCCTGTGCAAGACCCATGACCTGCGACTGAGACCAAGCTGTCTGACATTGGGCAGCACATTTCTCTCTAGAATACCCTGATAGTCTTGAGATTTCATTGTACGCTGCACAGATTCAAGACACCCTTTGCCAGATGCAGCAAAGCAGCCCCAGAACATAACAGAACCTCCTCCATGTTTCACAGTAGGGACAGTGTTCTTTTCTTGGTATGCTTCATTTTTGCGTTTGTGAACATAGAGCTGATGTGCCTGCCAAAAAGTTCCAGTTTTTTCTCGGTCCTGTCCATAGGACATTCTCCCAGAAGCTTTGTGGCTTGTCAACATGCAGTTTGGCAAATTCCAGTCTGGCTTTTTTATGATTTGTTTTCAACAGTGGTGTCCTCCTTGGTCGTCTCCCATGAAGTCCACTTTGGCTCAACAACGACGGATGGTGCGATCTGACACTGATGTACGTTGACCTTGGAGTTCACCATGAATGGTTTAGAGGTTGTTCTGGGCTCTTTTGTTACCATTTGTACAGTATTATCCGTCTCTTCCATTTTTTCATCAGGTTTCCTCCTGCGGCCACATCCAGAGAGGTTGGCTACAGTCCCGTGGATCTTAAATTTCTGAATAATATGTGCGACTGTAGTCACAGGAACACCAAGCTGCTTGGAGATGGTCTTATAGCCTTTACCTTTAACATGCTTGTCTATAATTTTCTTTCTAATCTCCTGAGACAACTCTCTCCTTTGCTTCCTCTGGTCCATGTTTAGTGTGGTACACACCATGTCACCAAACAGCACAGTGACTACTTGTCACCCTTTAAATAGGCCGACTGACTGATTACAAGTTTGTAGACACCTGTGATGTTAATTAGAGGACACATCTTGGTTGAATATGTCCCTATGGTCGCATTATTATCAATCTTTTCTAGGGGTACCATCATTTTTGTCCAGGCCTGTTTCATGAGTTTGCTTTTTAAAGTAATTCTGTTGAACCACAATTCAAAAGCATTGTCTGATTTTCATTGGTTAATTTTCATAGAATTTTTATTTATTACCACTTTTGTCAGATTCAAGTTATTTCTGTGACCATTGTGGGTTTTTCTTTCATTAACAGAGGGGTACCAACTATTTTGTCCACGTGTCAGACATGTTATCAAACTCTGGCAGGAAATATTGCTCTACAAAAATCTTGTTTAAGCTTCACTGTATGTTCATTTGTACCCTTGCTGTTTATTATATTAATTATCTAGTTGTCACATTTTTTCACGGTTTACATACATTGATGCACATGCAGGTGGATGCTCATAATAGATGATAGATGTGAAGTTTTAAGCCACAACCAGCAGGATTTTTTAAGCTTTCTGTATATTATACCACAAGTATGGACTAAGAGTAATTTTAGTAATACATAACAAAAATCTCATCTCTAGTCTTTGGTCTTTTTTTTAATTGCATGACCTTTTACTGATATTGCATGTCCCTTTAATTCTGCATTTAATAATATAAAGTTTGGACATACTGAGGAAGAGCTTGTGCAGCTGCTTCAGTTTTCAGCTGCAATGAAATCACTTTATCTCCCATGACTTTTTTTGCTTTTTCTGTGTTGTATTTCTGTATCACCGACTGCCCCTCCCTTACTACTGTACCACCTGTAGGGCCTAGATTATTTTTTTTATTAATTTTCCTGTGGCAACTGGCACAATAGCTCTAGCAGGAGTTAAAATGTTTCGGTAAATGTTTCTCTGTATTTTAAATGTTTCTCCCTCCTCTGTCTCACTAACCTCCCTCAGCCTTGATCAGCCCCCCTCCCCGGTTTTTCGTCCTCTCTCCTTCGCTAATGGCTAAGTGCTAACTATCACTTTAAAGGCCCGGGTGTTTGCTAGCTCTAGGTGTCCTCAGTGAATCTACAAGTTTATGTGTGTCTCATTATGAGAGCGCATGTAGCAGTGTGGGGAGAATAAGTCAGCCCTCAGGCAGCATGCGGATGAATGATGGCGTGTGTATGTGTGTGTGGGGGGGGGTATGCTGGGTGATATCAAGCTGTTAGTACAAAGTTTTATTCACTAGTAGTAATTTGCTCTCTCCCCATCCTTGTTTTTTGGCTCTCTGTTTCCTCCTCGTTCTCCCACACTGTATCTCTGTCTTTCTGCTTCTTTCGTTAACAGATTGCTTTCTGCAGGGGTGGTAGAGAAGCAGCGATGGAGAGAAAAATTGAGATTCCTTGTCCTTGAGTGACCCAGTTGCATTTCTCCCCGAAAATGAAAAAGTCTGTTTTGTCGTTCTAATAAAAGGATGTTAGCTTTTCAGGCTTTTTTTTTTTGTTCCATTTAAGTAATTTTACCGTTTCTATCCTTCTCTTATTAACAGTTAAGGGATCTTGGGGCTGAAAATATGCCAACAATATCACCAAACAGATGATCAACTAATTGACTTTTGTCCATAATGTGTTACAGTTTGACAAAATGAGTTTTTCCCTCTCATTTATACATTTTGGTCTTTTCTTTTTCATTTTATTTATTGTTAGCATTTAATTTTATGTGAAAAAAAAAGTAATAAATGAGAAGGGTGAAAAAAAACAGGGCAAACTTGAGCTGGGTTTAATTTCATCAACATTGGCATGAACTTTGCAGACATACAGCAGGTTTAAAATGGTGCAGTAGTCCTATATTTAGCTCACCCTCCAGTCTGGCCTTGATGTAGCTTGAGCTCACCGCCTGTGGAGGTGTCAGGGCAGAATTTGATTCTCGGCCAGGCGTCAAACCTGTTGATAGATCGGACTTTCTTGGCAGGGAATTTGTACCATGTGAAAAAACGAGGGAAAATGCAAGTATGTCAATACATTTTTTTAAAAACATTCCCAATTAAGGCCTTGTATAAGTACGTCCTAGTCTCTCAGCCAGGTAGGATGCTTCTTTGCATTCAGATAAAGGGCTGTGTGAACCACAGTATGAAAATCTCACAACAAATAGGGTGTCTGGTGATATTCCCTAAGCAACCATTTCTTTCTCTTGCTCACTGATAACATGAGGGTTATCATACTTGGTGCTGTCTGGAGCAAATGGAACAAAGATGAGACATCGATTACACACAAACGCACCCACCCTTTGAAGGATAGCTGATCTGTTCCGTTCCTCTTGACAGCTAGAGCATGGCCATCAACACTCAGGAGTGCGTGCGTGTCTGTTCTTTTGGTAATGTGTTTGTGTGTGGCCCCAATTCAGCAAGAGGACTTTGAGAAGTGGAGGAAGATGAAGGGAGGAAGAGTTGGAGAAGGGGTTAGAGCAATTCAGATATTGATGTTTTAGTTGCTAACTCCGCCCCGAGGGCCTGGCTAGGTGGAAAATGTCAAATGGACCCCTGGCTGGTTGCACCATTTAGCATCACTACAGCCTGAGTGGTAGAAACATGTTCCAAGATTTGCACTTGGGCATACATTTAAAGAAAAATGCAGATAATGTATAGATTCACTTGCAGATTATTACAGACAAATGTCATATACGGAGAACATTTAAACCAGTGTTTTTCAATTGTTTTTGAACCAAGTCACATTGAAAAAATTGTAGGAGAACTCCACCAACCCCCTTTCAGACCGCATGTACACAGTGTTTTTCCCCAAACTGACAAACAGTTTGGCTGTCCGTGCATACGATAAAAGGATTTTGGTGGTGTGAAAGTGTAAAGCATTGAAATCAGTCGCCAGAGCGGTGGGGTTTTTGCTGGCAGTTTTTCACTGTTCGTGTGCATGGAGATGCAAGGGGGCGTCAAAGCCCGGATTTATATTAGATTTCAGCCAGTCTCCACACAAAAACTCCCACATCTATTAAAATTTAAGATCGATGTGTTTATAGTTAAGATTTCTGTGACGATTTTTTCCAGTTTCCAGTTTTCATATGCGCAGGGCCGCCCTGAGAGGATGCTGGTGTGTTGTTTCGCCACTTCTCATTCTGAACAAAAGCCCGTATTTTCCTGTGGGGTTTTTTTGTGTCCTCTATATTCACCACAGTACAACTGGATCATCACCGTTTGATACCACTGGATGACATTTACACACTTTCTGTACTCAGCGGCTCCGTCGATCTGCTGCTGTTGCCATCCGCTGTCCAGCTGTGTCATTGGCAGCTTGGCAAATGAACCACAGCGGACGGCGGTAGCATTAGCCGCTAGCCACTATGACTGTGGGGATGCTAAAATATTCCTGTGGGACTGCGAACCTCCTCAGTTTCTCCAGCAAAAACTGTCTGGCTGTGTCGCCCCGAATGCATCCTTGGGGCTCTCAACACGTTTATTTACTGAAGCAGCTGACCCATACTCTGTCTGTCTGCTGTTCTGAAGAATGACAATGGCGTCAGCAAAAGAAACCCCACTTGTGCTCATGCAGTCTGTGGCCATTCATCTACCACCCACTGACATGGCAGAGCCACTCAGGCACCCATGCACAACAACGACGCAAATTATTTAAATTTTTTTGGACCAATTAAGAAATACAATTCGATAATTTCCCATGGACCCCCAAATGTTCTCCCATGGACCCCGGTAGAAAAACAAGGTCTAAACCCACTCATCCATTTACATGCCTATACTCACGCTGGTTTCCATGTTGATAGGTAAACTTGTCAGCCGTTAGGGTTTAGGTTAAAAGTCTAAAATAAATGAAGCTGTCAGTGTGGGAAACATACCTGTTGTCTTTCATTTCATGCTGTAATAGGATCAAGTTCCCGAAGGCCATTCTTTTCAGCAGCCACGGTGTTGTGTTGGAGTGGTTCACTCACAGCCGTGATGTCATCATTTATGTGCTTCAGCTGTTTTCCATACACTTTTATCTGATTAAATCTAAAGTGATTCAGGAAGTACCCACACTCTTCATACTTTAAGAGAATTTATTTTAATGCACTTTTAAATTTGTTTCCATCCAGGATTTACTGTGAGCATTAATGTGCATTAATATGGTTGGATGGAAACACAGTAATTGATAAAAATGTTGTTTTTTTTCCTAATTAATTTTTGTTTCAAAAGTCAGTTTAAAGGGACTGATTATGTATTCTTTCTAAATTCTTAAGAATATTTTATAGGACAGAATGGATGCTTGTCACAATGCTATTGACTTTTTTGTTGAAGTGTACTACATCTCTTAGTAATACCAGCAGCACTAAATAAAAGTGCAACCATTTACAACATTGTATTGACAAGTCTTCCTGTTCGAACCTTTCCATGTCTTCACATTAATGCAGGAATATGTGGTCATGGGTAACATCTTCACTTTTCTGTAGAGTACCAAAATTTCATCTCAGCACGAGCGAGGACAGTGCTCTAACATGTCCTTTGTTTGGAAACCCACTCAACTTTTTCTCAGTCTAAGAATCTGTTCAAGCATCTCTTGGTCAGTCTTCTCTTGTTCTCCTTCCTCTTCCCTTTTGGCAGTCGGAGGTTCTGGCATCACTCCTTGATCTCGAGGCTTTTTCCTTCTTTTGAGGTTTGAGCTGGTTGATGGGAAGGGGTATCTTTATCTGCCAACTTTCCTCTCTGTATCACCAGTTATCCAGTTTATTTCTGGTTAGAACTTTAAATATAAGCTTGCTGCCAGTTGAAGATTAATTACAGGGCCATTGTCACAGATCTTTCAGTACATATCCTTCTTTCTTGGGAGGTTGTCATGGCTTTTGTTGCAATTTTGTGTAACACTGGCATTGACACCCTCATTTTTTAACTGGAGTCTTGGTGTGGGTTATGCCAGATTTATTCTCAGACAACATCTGCTTTGTGGATTTCACTGTCCACAGAATATGCTGTCAGACACCAGGTTTCCAGGAAGAGGTTGCTAAGATGATGTGTGTTTTTTGGTAGGTAACTGCTAGGTGGACTTTTGGTTTCTAGAGGGTGGCTTTTGGTTGGACTCCGTTTCATCAAGATTTGAGTTTACAGCAGATTTCCATCAGATTAAAGGCATTTGGGTCATCTTTCCCCAGTCCAGTGCACCTTGCTGTTTTGAGTAACACCAAAATAAGGTATTCGTTCTTCCAATTGCCTGACAAAACTAATTAAATTACAGCTAATGTACAGTTGGGGAAATTAAAAGGACAAAGTAAAGTTTATTCCTGTCCTATCTGAATTCTGATTTTTTTCATTGTGTTTGTGTAAAATAGGTTTGAGTTCAATATACAGATAAGTAAATGTAGTACATAGTAAATGTAGAATGATTTCTCAGATGCTCTTCAAGTATAATTTCATCCTGTGAGATTAAGCTTTGTGATGGGGTGCTGCAACACCAGCTGCTGATTATTCTTTCTATGGGGACCTGCATCTGCTTTACCAGACCCACAGAGTTCTCCAAGTCATCCACAATTTTCATGGTGCCTGCTTCTGATAGAGGGACTGCTTTTAATGGTATTCTGGGGGGCGGCTGTGGTGCAGGTGTAGTGTGATTGACTACTGATCGGAGGGTCAGGGGTTCGAGTCCCACTCTGTCTGCTGTTGGCATGTCGAAGTGTCCTTGAGCAAGACACTGAACCCCTAGTTGCTCCTAGTGGGTCAGACCAGCGGATGTGTATGGCAGCTTTGCCGTCATCAGTGTGTGAATGGGTGGATAGCAGGATCTGTAAAGTGCTTTGGTCATCCAGAGATGAGTAAAATGCACTATAAAAGTGAACACCTTTTACCATTCTTCCTATCATCCAAGTAGCTCAGAGGGCATGCAGTCTGAATTCCTGTTACATGACTACAAAGATTTCCTTGTTTAAATTTGCTTATTTTGAGTTCATGGCTGAGGAAATGCCCTGGACATTTGCCTGAAACAAAGCTTATATGCCAAATATGATTACAATTATAACTTCCAACATTGCAGCCCAGTGTCCACATTACAGAGGAGACCCATAAAGTGGCTGAAGCCTTGTACTAGATGGACTGAATGTTCTGTTTTTTTTAAGATACACAGAGTCACAGTCTTATGAATTTAATCTTTAATAGCTTGAGATCTCTCTGGGCAATCCCTAAACACTTTAGGATATTCAGGTTGCAGTCACCTGATATAAAATTGGCTTGGATGCCTTTCAGTAAAAGCAAAAGCAGTCTGTCTTCTGCTAACATTTTCAAGATGATGTTCATCTGCTCATTTTTTTATCCCTCGCCAGTCAAAGACTAAAGGGGGATTATGCTATGGGGCATCCGTCTGTCCATCTGTCCCACTTTTGTGAAATCAACTCCTACAGTTTTGTTCCAGTTGTTTTGAAACTTGGTACCAGGGTTTGATATACACTGATGATGCACATATTCCTATTTGACTCCAATTGGTTGATTTTTGCCAGAGTTATAGCTCCTGACTTATGATGTCTCATTTCACCTCAGTTAATAAACAGTAAATGTCTTGTCCTCCTACAGTTTTGTTCCAAATGTTCTGAAAAAAATGGTACCAGGGTTTATGTATATTGCAATTTGACTCCGATTGGTTGATTTTTGCAGGAATTATAAATCTTGATGTCAAGGACAGAGGTCAATTTTTCCCTAAATCTTGTAAGCAAGATAACTACTGACAGAACTTATTCTTTTCAAATCGATACCGTAGTTATAGCTAAGACAAATCTTGGACAGCTTAAGATGTGTTCAGACCAAACGCGAGTAAATTTACTCGTGCAACCAGAATGCATGGTAAAACCTCTTACCATTCTGGTGTCCCGTCCGTGGAACGTTTTACATTGGCTGGACACTGGCTGGAATGGTAAGGGGTTTTAACTCATTGTATTTGCGTGAATAAATTTAGTTGCGTTTGGTCTGAACTAGGAATGTTAATGATTAATTGAGTTAATTGAGTGTAATTAATAATCGAGTGTAATTAATTGAGTTAATTGAGTGTACTGATTTAGTTGACTAACTCAGTGCACCTGGGGTCCAACCAGACCCCAGATGTGTTTATTTGTTGATATTTTTTCAAAGCGTAACGCTAACAGTCTTTCCTTTTAGGTAATTGTCAGTCTACATGTGTACTACATATTGGTCAATTTAAATTTGATGTGGACCAGTGGTCCTGGGTGAAGGGCCAGACTAAGAACGATCCAACAGACTCTCATGAATTGTATATCAAGGATTCAGTGTACCCCGCCCGGTATGGGGTTACCGGGGCCCCACCCTGGAGCCAGGCCTGGGGGAGGGGCTCAAAGGCTAGCGTCTGGTGGCCGGGTTTCCACCCATGGGACCCGGCCGGGCTCAGCCCGAAGGAGTTACATGGGTCCTCCCTCCAGTAGGTTCACCACCTGCAGGAGGGATCATGGAAGTCCGGTGCTATGTGGATTAGGTGGCAGTCAAAGGCGGAGACCTTGGCGGACTGATCCCAAGCTTTCTAAACTGGCTTTTGGTACGTGGAATGTCACCTCTCTGGTGGGGAAGGAGCCTGAGCTGGTGTACGAGATTGAGCGATACCGGCTAGATATAGTCGGCCTCACCTCAACACACAGCTCCGGTTCCGGAACCAGTCTCCTGGAGAGGGGCTGGAGCTTGGCCTTTTCTGGAGTTGCCCCGGGCGAGAGGCGACGAGCAGGGGTAGGTATTCTTGTATCGCCCCACCTTGCTGCCTCTATATTGGAGTTTTCCCCGGTGGACGAAAGGGTTGCTTCCCTGCGCCTTCGGGTTGGGAAACGGGTCCTGACCATCATTTGTGCCTATGCACCAAATGATGTTTCAGAGTACCCACCCTTTTTGGAGTCTGTGACTGGGGTGCTGGAGGGTGCTCCTCCTGGAGACTCCATTGTCCTACTGGGGGACTTCAATGCGCACGTGGGCAACGACAGTGAAACTTGGAGGGGGGTGATTGGGAGGAACGGCCTGCCCGATCTGAACCCGAGTGGTGTTCAGTTATTGGACTTCTGTGCTAACCACAGTCTGTCCATAACGAACACCATGTTCAAGCATAAGGGTGTCCATATGTGCACCTGGCACCAGGACACCCTAGGCCGCAGGTCGATGATCGATTTTGTTATCGTATCATCAGACCTGCGACCGTATGTCTTGGACACCCGAGTAAAGAGAGGTGCAGAGCTGTCAACTGATCACCACCTGGTGGTGAGTTGGATCCGATGGCAGGGGAGGAAGCCATTCAGACCTGGTAGACCCAAACGTATAGTGAGGGTGTGCTGGGAGCGTCTGGCTGAGGCCCCTGTCCGGGAGGTCTTCAACTCCCACCTCCGGAAGAACTTCAACCACATTCCGAGGGAGTCTGGAGACATGGAGTCTGAATGGGCCATGTTCTCCACCTCTGTTGTCGAAGCGGCGGCCCAGAGCTGCGGCCGCAAGGTGGTCGGTGCATCTCGTGGTGGCAACCCCCGAACCAAGTGGTGGACACCAGTGGTGAGGGGGGCCATTAAGCTGAAGAAGGAGTCCTATCAAGCTTGGTTGGCTTGTGGGACTCCCGAAGCAGCTGAGGTGTACCGGCAGGCCAAGCGGAGTGCAGCTCGGGTGGTTGCTGAAGCAAAAACCCGGGTATGGGAGGAGTTCGGTGAGGCCATGGAACAAGACTTTCGGTCGGCTTCAAAGAGATTCTGGCAAACTGTTCGGCGGCTCAGGAGGGGAAAGCAGCTCCCCGTCCACTCTGTGTATGGTGCGGATGGGACACTGTTGACTTCAACTGGGGATATCGTCGGGCGGTGGAAGGAATACTTCGAGGATCTCCTCAATCCCACTGATACGCCTTCCACAGAGGAAGCAGGGTTTGGGGACAAGGGGGATGACTCGCCTATCACAGGGGCTGAGGTCGCCAAGGTGGTTAAAAATCTCCTTGGTGGCCGGGCCCCAGGGGTGGACGAGATTCGCCCCGAGTACCTCAAGGCCCTGGATGTTGTTGGGTTGTCATGGTTGACACGCCTCTGCAACATTGCGTGGAGGTCGGGGGCAGTGCCTTTGGCATGGCAAACCGGGGTGGTGGTTCCTCTCTTCAAAAAAGGGGACCGGAGGGTGTGCTCCAACTTTAGAGGGATCACACTCCTCAGCCTCCCTGGGAAGGTCTATGCCAAGGTACTGGAGAGGAGAGTCCGGCCGTTGGTCGAACCTCGGATTCAGGAGGAGCAATGTGGTTTTCGTCCTGGCCGTGGCACATCGGACCAGCTCTTTACCCTCTCGAGAATTCTTGAGGGTTCGTGGGAGTTTGCCCAACCAGTTTACATGTGTTTTGTGGACTTGGAGAAGGCATTTGACCGCGTCCCTCTTGGATTTTTGTGGGGGGTGCTTCAGGAGTATGGGGTATCGGGCTTGTTGTTACGAGCTATTCGGTCTCTGTACGACCGTTGTGAGAGTTTAGTTCGTATCGCCAACACTCGGTCGGAGTCATTCCCAGTGAGAGTTGGACTCCGCCAGGGCTGCCCTTTGTCACCGGTCCTGTTCATAATTTTTATGGACAGGATTTCTAGGCGCAGCCAGGGAATGGAGGGTGTCATGCTTGGTGACCACAGGATCTCATTTCTGTTGTTTGCAGATGATGTTGTCCTGTTGGCTTCATCCAGCAATGACCTACAGCTCTTGCTGGGACGGTTTGCCGCTGAGTGTGAAGCGGCTGGGATGAGAATCAGCACCTCCAAGTCCGAGTCCATGGTCCTCAGCCGGAAAAAGGTGGATTGTCCTCTCCGGGTTGGGGACAGGCTCCTGCCCCAAGTGGAGGAGTTTAAGTATCTTGGGGTCTTGTTCACGAGTGAGGGGAAAATGGAGCGAGAGATCGACAGACGGATTGGAGCAGCATCTGCAGTGATGCGGACGTTGTACCGGTCTGTTGTGGTGAAGAGGGAGCTTAGTTCTAAGGCAAAGCTGTCAATTTACCAGTCAATCTACGTTCCTACTCTCACCTATGGTCACGAGCTTTGAGTAATGACCGAAAGAACGAGATCGCGGATACAAGCGGCTGAAATGAGCTTTCTCCGTAGGATTGCTGGACTCACCCTCAGAGATAGGGTGAGGAGCTCAGTCATCCGGGAGAGGCTCAGAGTAGAACCGCTGCTCCTCCACATTGAAAGGAGTCAGTTGAGGTGGTATGGGCATCTGATTAGGATGCCTCCTGGACGCCTCCCACTTGAGGTGTTTCAGGCACGTCCCACTGGGAGGAGACCCCGGGGCAGACCCAGGACTCGGTGGAGAGACTATGTCTCCCAGCTAGTCTGGGAACGCCTTGGTATCCCCTCTGAAGAGCTGGAGCAGGTGGCTGGGGAGAGGGAAGTCTGGGCTTCTCTGCTTGAACTGCTGCCTCCGCGACCCGGACCTCCGGAAAAGCGGTAGAAGATGGATGGATGGATGGAAATTTGATGTGCAGTGATAAATGGTCCGGTTGGACCCCACTCATTTTGTAGAAGGAAAAATTAATATGTATGCATGTAAATATGATACACCAATTCTTTGGTGAAGTTTATAACCAGTGGGTTCTACTTATGCAGTAAAATCTGTCTCCTTTGTTTAGTTTATGATGTCTGAGCAAATAAGATGGCAAGGTATCAAAGTAAGCTCTACCGTGGTAGACAGAGCATCAAAAAGTTGAGAAATTAACATCTAATTTAATGAAAATGTATTTATTTTATGTTGCAGCTTTCACTTATGGCACAAAAGTTTTAGCAGTTTGCAAATACATCATCTTAGAAAGTGTGGTCCAGCTGGACCCCAAGGTTTTTGTTAGAAGGTTGAAATTAGCATGTTTTTAATGTTATTTTCCATGCGTTTGCACTAGTTTTACTTTTTTATCACATAGATATGTAGATACTGTAATAAAAAGTGTTGATTTTTCAATTTTCCATTTTTCCTATGTCAGAAAGGGGATATATCAGTTCATGTTCCATTTTGTATAGTCAGAGCAAGGTTAGAAACCTGTGTTTTCTTTTATTTTTCCCTTATGCTTTAGTATTGCACCATACATAACAAACAATTCATTCAAGAAAGTTATAGAATTTTTATGGCTGCTTTCCACCTGGGGTCTACCTTGGGTCAAAAAAGTCACGTTCCTGTACAGGAACGTGACTTTTTTGACGTGTGATGATGAGTTAAATTTGTTGTCAATTAACTGGTAACTCAGCAGTCCTTTTCAGTGGGAACTTATTCTATGAAATGTAGTGGTGTCGCTGTCCAGGCAGGGGCGCACACGGTCACTCACTGCCGCCTTTCAACCAAAACTAAAGAAAAAGTAGAAGAAGTCGCCAAGCCCCCCAGTGCGCGTGCGTTGTGCGAAAAACCTTGTCCTTCCGGGTTATGTCAGAGAGCCAAAACAAGTTCCAATGGCATGCGAGCTTGAAGAGCCACCCGCCTGCTTCAAATCAGCAGGGTGGAGGAACAAACCAAGAAGAAGGAAAAGACTACACAAACGTAAAAACCCATCCTTACTGCCTTCAACCTTGCCGGTAGATGGGAAAGCAGACCGGACCTAAGTTACCACTGCGATAACATTTCAACACACAGCAGCAGAGGAGTCCAGTATGGGTTAAGCTGGGTTCATGCTGCACCTCTGCTGTCCACGTCCGCTCGACCGTGAGAGTTGTGTGACAAAAATTACGTCATCATCTCCAGGCCAGATCGTACTGGGTTTTCCTGGATTGCCGGGGTATTCTGATAATGTTTAACATGTAACAACTGAAGCAGCTCACAGTTTATTTTCCTGTTAAAACAGTCTACTAGTGCATCTTAGTAAATTACAACAATGTGAAAGTTATTTTTTGTAATGTAACTAAAAAAAAACCCCCATAATTTTTACGATATTGATAATAGTTTTTAAAATAAATTAAAAATCACGACATTTGTAATTTACAGATACACCAGCACATAGTACACACTATACCAGGGGTGTCCAATCATGTGCCATAGAGGGACAAGACCATGCAGGCTTTACCTCCAACCAGTGTCTTCAGCTGCAGATTTCACTGAATTTCTTCCCACTGATTGCTGATCAGTGAAAACACCTGCTGAAGAGACTGGGTAGAAGAGAAAACCTGCAGGGTCTTGGCCCTCCATGGCACATGATTGGACATCCCTGCACTATACAGTACAGAATTTGTTAAACTATAAAAAATGCCATTGTTTGGAGTAAAAAAAAAAAAAATCCAGATGGTACAATAAATCATTAAAGAATATGATGTTCATATTTTATTCATTATGTCAAAAACAGTAATTAACTTTTTATATGTTAAAGATAGAAAATTGCTGCTTATCAATTAATCGTTAATTGCTCGATAGGGTGAATCAACTAATGAGTAATGAATTTAATGATAACTTGAATCCCTAGCCTGAACACATCTTTACACCCTCACCTGACTATGGGTTTGGGGCCAAAAGGTCCAACATTCCGTTTGTACTATTACAATACAATGAGTAAAGCTAGGTTCACCAGATTTTGTACACAGGTTCATCCTGTGACCTTGAACTGTAACTATAGTTTTGGGATTGCAAGGTCAACGGTCAATGTCAGAATGCCATATAAACTATATCTCAGAAACAAAATTGCTACACGGGTTCACCTTGGGATCCTGACCTACAACTATGGGTTGTATACAACTGTTTTTGTTGTGTATTCAGAGATGATAGGTTTATCATAATTTGTTTCTGCCCCATTAATTATATAGAAAAACTGAAAACTGTTCTCCTTCAGTAACATATTGGGATCTTTAAAATAAAACAGGTGGGGGATATTGCACTCACTTCAGAGTGCTCTTGTTCTGATAGAGATAGGCTTTCTTGACACATGAACTCATCTCATATACAGTGGTGTGAAAAAATGTTTGCCCCTTCCTGATTTCTCATTTTTTTGTATGTTTGTCACACTTAAATGTTTCAGATCATCAAACAAATGTAAATATTATACAAAGAGAACACAAGTAAACACAATGTGCAGTTTTTAAATGAAGGTGTTTATTATTAAGGGGGGAAAAAAAATCCAAACCAACATGCCCCTGTGTGAAAAAGTGATTGCCCCCTAAACCTAATAACTAGTTGGGCCACCCTTAGCAGCAACAACTGCAATCAAGCGTTGTGATAACTGGCAATGAGTCTTTTACAGCGCTGTGGAGGAATTTTGGCCCGCTCATCTTTGCAGAATTGTTGTAATTCAGCCACATCGGAGGGTTTTTCAAGCATGAACCACCTTTTTAAGGTCATGCCACAGCATCTCAGTCGGATTCGGGTCAGGACTTTGACTAGGCCACTCCAAAGTCTTCATTTTGTTTTTCTTAAGCCATTCAAAGGTGGACTTGCTGGTGTGTTTTGGATAATTGTCCTGCTGCAGAACCCAAGTGTGCTTCAGCCTGATGTCACGAACAGATGGCCGGACATTCTTCTTCAGGATTTTTTAGTAGACAGCAGAATTCATGGCTCCATTTACCACAGCAAGTCTTCCAGGTCCTGAAGCAGCAAAACAGTCCCAGACCATCACACTACCACCACCATATTTTACTCTTGGTATGATGTTCCTTTTTTGAAATGCTGTGTTAACTTTTACGCCGGATGTAATAGGATACACACCTTCCAAAAAGGTGAACTTTTGTCTCATCAATCCACAGAGTATTTTCCCAAAAGTCTTGGGGATCATCAAGATGTTTTCTGGCAAAACTGAGATGAGCCTTTATGTTCTTTTTGCTCAGCAGTGGTTTTCGTCTTGGAACTCTGCCATGCAGGCCATTTTTTTCCCAGTCTCTTTCTTATGAAGGAGTCATGAACACTGACCTTAACTGAGGCAAGTGAGGCCTGCAGTTCTTTGAATGTTGTTGTAGGATCTTTTGTGACCTCTTGAATGAGTCGTTGTTGTGCTCTTGGGGTAATTTTGGTCAGCTGGCCACTTTTGGGAAGGTTCACTGCTGTTCCAAGTTTTCACCATTTGTGGATAATGGCTCTCACTGTGGTTTGCTGGAGTCCCAAAGCTTTAAAAATGGCTTTATAACCTTTTCCAGACTGATAGATCTCAATTACTTTTTCTCATTTGTTCCTGAATTTCTTTGGATTGCAGCATGATGTCTAGCTTTTGAGGATGTGTTAGTCTACTTCATTTTGTCAGGCAAGTCCTATTTAGGTGAGTTCTTGATTGAGAACAGGTGTGGCAGTAATCAGGCCTGGGTGTGGCTAGAGAAATTGAACTCAGCTTTCCAAAGATGTGATAAACCACAGTTAATTTATGTTTTAACCCTTAAACTGTGAGAGTTTGTGTGCCCCTAGTGGCAGAGCGTGGCGCTACGCCTGTCAACTCATAATAACGTGTCAGACACTCCCCAGCTGTACTGAGGATTTGTACTGATCATGCCAGTTCACAAGGTGGCTGGCATGCGTTGGAGGACTCATGGATGGCACGTGATACACCAAAGAGGAAGAAATACTTCCTTCTTTTTGTACTGTGGGATTAGACCAAAACAAATATGGTCTCTACCGATCGTTGTAGAGAGGAAAATCGCTCCACTTCTGTGCAGTTTTATAAGATAAATAGCACCAGAATAAAAGCGAAATTAAGGTGGAATAATCAATAACAGTTTGTGGATGTAGGAGAGAAAGCTAAAATGACCGGGAGAGGACAAAATAGCGACCAGAATGCGGCAAAAGGACACCGGTAAGTGATGAATGTCTTTGTTTGTTTGTATGCAAATTAGATGCGTAAATTTACTGTTATCTGAAACTTTGGCTCATGTTCTACATCAGTGGTCCCCAAACTACGGCCCGCGGGCCGGATACGGCCCGCCTCCACATTTGGCCCGGCCCCCTGAACAATACCAGAGACGCTTACCCCCACCCCCCTCCACCTCCTCCTGCACAGAGCTTTTCCGCACCCTCGCTTTCCAAAGCCGGCCGAGCGCCGTCCTCGTTCCCCTGCTGAGCGGTGGGGGCTCAGCCATGCATTCTGTGCCATGCATTCTCTGTATCACTGTATAAAAGAGCTGACTGTACCTGCCTCACTATCGCACTAGAATTCGCTCTTAGACAACTACTCAGGGCTCACTCACAGCGGCAGCAGCCAGAGCGCTGGGTGAGCCTCGTGATGGAGAATAAAACACCTTAAACTTCGGCTTGCTGTGTCCGCCTGCACTTATTTTTCCTCCACACTGGTGACCTGACGTGAATGGACTGTCTCTCCCTTCTGCGCACTGTGGACTATTTTTTGCCTCCACACTGGTAAGCGTTATGATTTTTTTTTCAGTCTGGCCACACGATCGAGACTAATACACACATAGAATGTGACATTCTATTCCACCCTTCTGCAGTCTGGCCCCTATCTGACCCCCCCCCCCCCCCCGAAAAAAAAATCCTAGACTCACCCCTGTCAAATAAAACGGAAATGGCGAAAAAGTAGGTAAGAGAAAACTTGATTCAGAATGCAGCGGTATTTAACCTGCAGTGGACAAACGATTATTTTTTTGTTCAATGCAAAGAAATGGCTGTTCAACAGCAGTGTCTACAAGCCTACTGACCTACAAAAGGATTATAAGGAAGATACACAAGATCTTGAGAGACTGCTCATGTGAGTCATTTAAGTAAGAGATTCTGCTCTGTCAACTAAGCTGAACTTTTACCCTGTTAAGATTGTGCACGGTACAACAGAAAGTTAATGTTCCAGGGACTTTTTTTCTGTGAAGAACCCACAGAGGGTTATTTGGTTATTCGTCGTCGGCCTCCGTCGGTCTATGATGACCATGGAAGAGAATCCTAAACGTCTACTCTGCTGGAACAGCACCGCCTGGGGTCTGAACAGGCCGATGCGGGAATGGCAGTCCCTGTCACACAAGTCGCACTTGTGGGTGGGTCTCCGTGCTGCTGGGTCTGTGGCGGTTCTTCCTGCGGGTCCTTTTTTCATCTGCTGCAGCAGTCATCTCTCTTCACCCGCCTTGAGCTGTCTGGTCAGGTGCCTCTCCATGTGGAGCGGTCCGTTGCAAGGTCCTCCCAGCGCTCTGTGTTGATCTCCAGGGCCTTCATGTCTCTCTTGCAGACGTCTCTAAAGGCGCAGCTGTGGGTGGCCAACATCTCTCCTGCCAGTTGGCCAGTTCTCCGAGAGGACATCTTTGGGGATTCTGCCATCCTCCATACGATGAACGTGGCCTAGCCAGCGGAGCCTGCACTGCCTGAGTAGAGTGAACATGGAGGGGCAGGCCGGCGCGGGACAGAACTTCTGTGTTGGGCACTTTGTCCTGCCAGGATATGTCCAGGATGTGGCGAATGCAGCGCAAGTGGAAGGAGTTCAGTCTCTTTTCCTGCCGGGCGTATGTTGTACGTATTTGGTTATTATTTATTTCTTAAATAGTGGTTATTATTTATTTTCTGTCTTTTTTTCCTGTGAAGATCCCGAAAGGGTTATTAATATTTGGCGTATGTGTGCGCTTTCTGGAAAACAATAAATGTTTACGTTAGGCACCCGTGCAATCTCACACTTTTTCTGTTACAAACTGACCCCGGCCCCATCAGAGAAGGCAAAAGTTATATGGCCCTCACAGGAAAAAGTTTGGGGACCCCTGTTTCTACATCTTTCTAATTGACAGTAAGCCATTATCTCTTACCACTTTCAAGTTATAGCCTTGAGAAAGTTGGTGACATGTGACCTAAATATTTTCTTGAAAAAAATCTTTCCCACTGTTCACCACTAGGGGTTATGTCACAGTTTGGCGACATGGGGGGGGGGGCAATGACTTTTTCACACAGGGCCATGTAGGTTTGGATTCTTTTTTCCCTTAATAATAAACACCTTCATTTAAAAACTGCATTTTGTGTTTACTTGTGTTATCTTTGTCTAATATTTAAATTTGTTTGATGATCTGAAACATTTAAGTGTGACAAACATACAAATAAATGAGAAATGAGGAAGGGGCAAACACTTTTTCACACCACTGTATAATACCCAAGTTTTCATTCCCTGTCGCCATGTTGATTTTTGCCTTGAAATTCCAACTTTCAAAGGCAAAAATTGTGGTTGTATCCTTGTACATGCGCAAAGATGTGTGACCTTGAAGGTGAAAAACCACATGTAAATAAACCTGATTTTTTTTTTTTTAATTCTCACTGGTATTTTCTTTCATCCTTTTGATCACTCCTCATATTATAAGAATCTGCCTCTTTATTCATTTAATATCCTCCTTCTCATCCGTTCAGTGGAAAAAAAAAATCACCATCAAATACAAGCTGGCTGAGATCACATTTGTCCATTTTAAATGAGCACCTTTCATGTGGGAGCGGGGTAAAACATTTACATATGTTGTTTGCCTTTTCAGCATTTTGTCGTTGTAGGAGGACTTTAAAATGTGGACATTATCAGAGCTGCCTGTCTCTTTGTCAGTAGCAAGTATAGACGTTTCAACAGCTCCAAGTTCCTCCCCATAAATAATAATATAACCTTATCACAAGCTTTGCAGACACCACTACTTAAATCTGGATCACAGAAAAGCAACTTCCATTCAACACACCCACTTCTCTCATCACTGATATATATATATATATTCTTTTTTTACATACAGTCAACAGCACCATATTAAGTTAAAAGATAGGTAGCAGCTGTCTCATATCAGTACTACAGAAATACTTCACTATCACTCCAACAGTATTGGTGGTTAAAGGTGACAGTATTTCATTAATTTCAGGAACTCTTTATCAGTGGTAGTGGTGCCCTTGGTGTGAATTGCTTTCACAGCTGACGGAGATGGGCAGATGGAGATGACCATATTTTAAATAAGCAAAGTGAAATAGAAAAACAAATATTACTTCACTGTTTCCCCATTCTGTGTCATGATATTTATATGCAGTTTCATCATTTCCTTCAACAGTAATTGTTTATGCGCTCACATTTAAACCTGTTTTGGCTCTCATTAGGTGGTGGAAGTACTGTTTGCTTGGAGTCTTTGCAATTTTTATGAGTGGACCTTAATGAGCTGACTAACCTTATCATTTGTCATTTTGGCTTCAATTTGATAGTCGACCACTGAAGTTGATAAACAGCACATTAGCTTTAGACTTTACTGCAGTACCATATTGTGTGCATTTCAGTGTTATTTTTAGATTGTCTTTGCTGTGAGTCTGAAGCTTGTGCTATAGAATTCAGCATTTGCAGGCTTCAGATCGTGTGGGTATACTTGTATTCATAGGTGTTTCTCATCATCTTTCTCAGCTTGTGCGCACCTTGACCTCTGTGTACATGCAGTGTTGCTCATTTCCCACTGCCATGACCTCTGACACTAAGGTGCACACATACACATGCTCACATAAGCTAAAGAAAAAATTACCATCGGACTAAGAGAGATTTTTAAAATGTTCCACTTCAACCAGGACTTGAAACCTCCAACATTTTCTTCCTCAGCCTCTTCCTCACTTTCTTTTTTTCTTTAGCTTAGGTCTGGGGGAAAAATTGATGCAGCATAGTTTCACAATATTTTGTGGATGCGATAGTTTAAGCTAGCATCTCACAGAGCAGCGAATGCTGATGAACGTTTCATCAGGGTGCATAAAAGGTTGTAAAACACTTTGCTGACAGCCTATATATATATATATATGATATATATACATACTGTGTATATATACTGTATATATATATATATATATATGGCTATCGCAATAACCGCAATTATGTAATACCGTGCTATGGACACGCCTACCGCGGTGTTCACTTTTTTTGTGTGTGTGTTGTGCTATATCTCATTGTTCACTTATGTGCCCTATTTGATTATTAAATAAATTGCTAAATGAAGTGTATTTTTATTACCAACAGCATGTTTGCACCCCAGTATTCTAGAAGCTTCCGCAAGCCCACGGTGCCGGCTGCGTGTGAAGCACTCTCTCCAGACGAGTCCAGCAGCAGTTAGTGGTGAAAGCGTTTGGACTCCTTGTTAAATACAGCCGTGAACACGTGAAATTGCACAATGTATGTTATTTTCTTCTGAGCAGCTTGTGTATGATCCTGACTGTGTGTGCTCCATGTATGAGCTCTGAGAGCAGCTTGTCTGAACGAGATTTTTCGGACAGCGGCAAAATCACGGAGACAAGAGCCACGCAGGGTCCTGTACGGAGACTGTCCTGCTTATAAGCTGAATGTCGCTGCAGTCTCCAGTCCACACACCCCTTAGTCTACCCACCACTGCTTTATGAAAATGATCAGAGGTTTTGTTTTTTTGTTTTTTAGACAGAATCAGCAGTTCATGCCTGTATAAAGAGCGGATCGCCACACAGTTGTAACACATGCACATAAAGTTGAGCGCGAGCTGCAGCGAGACTCTCACAGCTTCCCTCATTTGCCACATAAGTTATAACCCCTGTTTAAATTATGAATCCACAGGGTCCTAAAACATTGCAATTGATAGATAGATAGATGGATGATGGATGGATGTACTTTATTGACTCCCAAACTGGGAAATTACAGTGTAACAGCAGCATGACAGTAGACAACCAAACCAACCACAAACACACACATGACAGACAAAGGGATACCTGCTGGAAAGTAAAAACTAACACAACTATAAAACCTATATACAGTACATCATAGCTTAATATATGATGACCCGTATAACACATGAATCATCCCATTGCACAAAGAAGGACTATCAGGAGCAGAGTGAAAATGTGAAGGTACCAGTTAGTCGGTAAGGTGCCGTGTGGCAGCATAGCTATGACCAGAATACAACATCATAGTGAGTTATTGTACAGTGAAATTGCATGTGGCAGGAAAGATTTCTGTAATCTGGCCATATCGACATTGAAGCTGTAGTAGTCTACTGGAGAAAGTGCTTCACTGTCTGTCTAGTGTGTGGTGGAGGGGGTGACTCAGGATTGTCCACGATGGATCGCAGTTTAATTAGTGTTCTCCTCTTCACACCACTGTCTCAAAGGTCTCCGGTCTGAGACCAGTTACAGAGCCAGCCCTCTTGATAATCTTGTCAAGTCTGTTGGTGTTCTCTGGCCCTGATACTGCTGCACCAACAGACAGCAGCAAAGAAGATGGCGCTGGCGGACAACGGTCTGATAGAAAAGCTCCAGCATCCTGCTGCACACGTTGAAGGATCTCAGCTTCCTCAGGAAGTAGAGTCTGCTCATCCCCTTCTTGTGCGCAGCATCGGTGTTGGATCTCCAGTCCAACCCGCTGCTGATCCTGACAACCCCAGATATTTTGTAGTCCTCAACCACTCCCACATCCTCCCCACAATCTGCAGTGGCTTGAGAAGGCGTCTCCTCCACCTGAAGTCAAACCATCTCTCTGGTCTTGCTGACATTCAACCTCAGGTGATTCTGCGCGTTCATGCCACAAACCTGGTCTACCAGTGCCCTGTACTCCCCCTCCTCTCCTCCTCTTATACACCCCACAACAGCTGAGTCATCAGAGAATTTCTGCAGGGTGGCATGACTCAGTGTTGTACTGAAAGTCAGTGGTGTATAAGGTAAAGAGAAAAGGAGAGAGCACAGTCCCCTGTGGAGCTCCCGTATCACTAGCCACCACTCCAGACAAGACATTGCCCAGCCGGACAAACTGTGGTCTGCCTGTCAGGTAGTCCAGTAATCCAGGAGATCACAGAGCTGTCAAACCCCCATCACCCGCAGCTTCTCACCCAGCAGCAGTGGCTGGATGGTGTTAAAGGCACTGGAGAAATAAAAAAAAAGTAATTCTCACAGTATCTCCTCCACCATCCAGGTGCAGATGGGCTTGTTGCAGCAGGTAGATGACAGCATCTTCAACTCCTAAATGGGGCTGATATGCAAACTGCAGAGGGTCCAGCCACGTCTTCACCTGCGGCCTCAGGTGGACTAAAACAAGTCTCTCCAGGACCGCATACCGCAGTATTGAGCTGTCCACCGTCACCGCAGGTGAAATTCCTCTACCGTGACAGCCCTATATATATATATATATATAAATATATATACGTATATACAGTGGGGTAAAAAAAAGTATTTAGTCAGCCACCAATTGTGCAAGTTCTCCCACTTAAAAGATGAGAGGGGTCTCCAATTTTCATCATAGGTATACCTCAACTATGAGAGACAAAATGAAAAAAAAAATTCCAGAAAATCACATTGTCTGATTTTTAAAGAATTTATTTGCAAATTATGGTGGAAAATAACTATTTGGTCAATAACAAAAGTTCGTCTCAATATTTTGTTATATACCCTTTGTTGGTAATGACAGAGGTCAAACGTTTTCTGTAAGTCTTCACAAGGTTTTCACACACTGTTGCTGGTATTTTGGCCCATTCCTCCATGCAGATCTCCTCTAGAGCAGTGATGTTTTGGGGCTGTCATTGGGCAACACAGACTTTCAACTCCCTCCAAAGATTTTCTGTGGGGTTGAGATCTGGAGACTGGGTAGGCCACTCCAGGACCTTGACATGCTTCTTACGAAGCCACTCCTTCGTTGCCCGGGCGGTGTGTTTGGGATCATTGTCATGCTGAAAGACCCAGCCACGTTTCATCTTCAATGCCCTTGCTGATGGAAGGAGGTTTTCACTCAAAATCTCATGATACATGGCCCCATTCATTCTTTCCTTTACACGGATCAGTCGTCCTGGTCCCTTTGCAGAAAAACAGCCCCAAAGCATGATGTTTCCACCCCCATCCTTCACAGTAGGTATGGTGTTCTTTGGATGCAACTCAGCATTCTTTCTCCTCCAAACACGACAAGTTGAGTTTTTACCAAAAAGTTCTATTTTGGTTTCATCTGACCATATGACATTCTCCCAATCCTCTTCTGGATCATCCAAATGCTCTCTAGCAAACTTCAGATGGGCCTGGGCATGTACTGGCTTAAGCAGGGGGACACGTCTGGCACTGCAGGATTTGAGTACCTGGTGGCGTAGTGTGTTACTGATGGTAGCCTTTGTTACTTTGGTCCCAGCTCTCTACAGGTCATTCACTAGGTCCCCCCGTGTGGTTTTGGGATTTTTGCTCACCGTTCTCGTGATAATTTTGACCCCACGGGGTGACATCTTGCGTGGAGCTCCAGATCGAGGGAGATTATCAGTGGTCTTGTATGTCTTCCATTTTCTAATAATTGCTCCCACAGCTGATTTCTTCACACCAAGCTGCTTACCTGTTGCAGATTCAGTCTTCCCAGCCTGGTGCAGGTCTACAATTTTGTTTCTGGCGTCCTTTGACAGCTCTTTGGTCTTGGCCATAGTGGAGTTTGGAGTCTGACTGTTTGAGGTTGTGGACAGGTGTCTTTTATACTGATAACGAGTTCAAACAGGTGCCATTAATACAGGTAACGAGTGGAGGACAGAGGAGCCTCTTAAAGAAGTTGTTACAGGTCTGTGAGAGCCAGAAATCTTCCTTGTTTGTAGGTGACCAAATACTTATTTTCCATCATAATTTGCAAATAAATTCTTTAAAAATCAGACAATGTGATTTTCTGGATTTTTTTTTCCTCATTTTGTCTCTCATAGTTGAGGTATACCTATGATGAAAATTGGAGACCTCTCTCATCTTTTAAGTGGGAGAACTAACTGAATAACTGACTAAATACTTTTTTAACATTTGTTTGTTCTCGTTAACATTTGTTTGTTCTCTCCCATAGATTGAGTCCCCATTGTGCTGTTTGCTCTCTACATGTCTGTTCTTTTCTTCTTCTCTATCCCCTCACCCCCCAGCCAGTCGCAGCAGGTGACTGCCCCTCCCTGAGCCTGGTTCTGCTGTAGGTTTCTTCCGGTTAAAAGGGAGTTTTTCCTCTCCACCGTCGCCAAGTGCTTGCTCACAGGGGATCGCCTGATTGCTGGGGTCTTTCTGCAACTGTGGGGGTTCCCCCTACAGTTGATAGTGCTATGAGATGACTGTTGTTGTGAAATGGCGCTATATAAATAAAATTGAATTGAATTGAATTTTTTTCCCCACTCTGTGTTTGTGTGTGTGTGTGTGTGTGTGTGTGTGTGTGTGTGTGTGTGTGTGTGTGTGTGTGTGTGTGTGTACGTACATTAGGGCATTAATTGTTGTATTCACTTAATGTGAACTGGTGAGCGGAGGGTTGCCAGTTCAATACCTGGCCTGGTAGGATCATATCTGGGTGGGACAGACAACGTTGCAGTGTTTGCCCTATCCTCCTAAACCCCACGGTGGTGTCCTTGAGCAAGGCCCTTTACCCCAACTGCTCCGGTAGAGCTGCTCAGTGGCCGCAGGTCAGTCTGTGGTTGTACTGGGCAGCTTCCAGGAATGAATATGTAACTGTGTGAATGTGAACAGGGCGTCCTTGAAAAAGAGAGGCTGCCTCTCAATGGAACGTCCCTGTATAAATAAAGGTTAAATAAAAAAATTAAAAAATACATACAACTCTGGGAAAAAGTGAGATAAGTGCAAAATTTTTCTTAAATTAGTATCTCTACATGTATGGCAGCCATTCAGTCAATCCCTCCAGGATTTTGCGGGATGTTTTTATGATTATTGCAGCCCAAAAAGCCCGAATTCGCGGGAGCTTTTTTAAAAAGTTGTGATAAATGTTGTGATGTTTGTCGAGTTTTTTTGCTCTAAAACTTGTGGGAAGAATTACAAATTTTAAAGCAGATGGGATTTTTTTTTCCAGTTTACTGCAGTGATATTCTATATAACAATACAAGAAAAGCACAGGATTGTCAAAAAATTCCTATTACAGTGATCTGTAAATTAAGCAGAAACTTCTGCTATACAGAAAAACTCTTTTGTGCAACAGCAAATACAGACTTTAACAAAGTATCCATTACAACAGCTAAATTGCATTGAATGCATGTTAAAGAGTATAGATTTAGAAATTATTAGCAGCACCTTCATTTGAAAACTCTCTACAGTCCCCAACCACTTGGTACCAAGCGGAGAGGAAAAAATAAATAATTTATTCTGTTGCTCTGTATTGGCTATTAGAGTCTGTGTTTTTCTGAAAAAAAATTACAATTTTCTCTCTCTTTTTCCGTGCCTAACTCCTACCTGTCTATCTGCTGCACGACTTGACACACACACTTGTCTCTTCAGACATACTTCTTTCATTTACGGTGGGGGGGGTCCAGACTGGAGATTCACAGTTTTTTCAGCTCATTGACAAGATATAGTAATGATTTCACCTTTAAAGATGTATAAAATGTTCAAACACTGGCTGTAGTGTTAGATTTGCTCGTTTTGTTTTTATGGTTATTTGTCCTCACGCGTGCTCCTGTGACGGGGTGCTTTTGGGGCAGGCGGACGTTTTTCAACACAAACCCAATGCTTCATACACACAGTCAGGATGGAGACGTGGCGAGACATCCACCGGCAGGCTGGGGGAGATGGAGGAAGGGACAGTGTTGGAAACCTCGCGGGTGAGTGTTTTTTTTTTTTTTTAAATCACACATCCTGTTTTTGCTGATGTGTTCCGTTAATACTCACACAGTTAATACTAACACAGAAGTGAACATGGTACAGCAACGCATTTGATTGGTTAAACTGAGCGTTTGAGTGTGAGTCAGAGACAAATTTGACTGGTGAAATTGGCGGAAGTTGACGAGGATTGGCCAAAATTGTGGGAAAGTTGTGGTGATTGGACAAAGTTGCAAGGTCGCACAATAGTCACGCTGATTTCGTGTGAATTGACGCAATCGCAACATCGCAAAATCCAGGAGGGACTGATTCAATTTGAGTATCTGTTAAATTCCAATGTAAGGACACCTCAATCTACAGTGCTTAAGGAGGTACTGTTTAGGTTATCACCTAAGCATGGTAAGATGCATGAAAGCTGTAAATAAAAGTCAGAATTATTTCACAAATACAGATTTCTGAGTTTGTCCTAAGTTAAAACTTAAGTATTGTAGTGTTTAAGAATGAACATTAACTTGTTTTCCTTGCATTATTTGATCCAAAAGCACATCAGAATGCACATCTAAAAGCAAGATATTTTTTATTGTTTTGGCCAGTTGTCATTTTCTGTAACTAAATACTCTAAATGATGATATTTCACTTGGAATTTGGGTGAGTTGTTTTCAGTAGCTTATAGAATAAAAGAAAATTGTTAATTTTACTCAAACACATATGTATAAATAGTAAAATCAGATAAGAGATAACTTTGCAGTGGTCTCTTTGGTCTCTTATTTTTTCCAGAGCTGTAGATTAACACCACACAGAGGAGGAGACAGGCAGGTTCCCACGTGGGTAAACAGACAAAGGTTTAAACTTCACAACTGGAAGAAAACAGAAATGTAAAAGTACAAACAACACTCCATTCTTCCATGTTTGGACATAAATTAAAACCTGTCACGAAGAGCTTAGCGCTTTGGAATTAATAATACTACAAGTGACAGCTGATGTGAAAATTCCCCTGCTGTCAGTTCACTGTTCTCTCCTCTCCACCCAGAACGCCTCCTCTTCTCCCCTTTTAACTCTTGCTCGTAAGGATAATTGCGTGTCATTTTGCAAAATATGTGTGTGTTTTTGTGTATCAGTTATACAGCAGGTGTAATACTCTACATTCTGCCGTTTTGGAGTGTGCTCCTGTTTTTGTGGTTTTCCACTTTGTCTCAGCCGTATTTTACATCTTCCTCTTTGTTCCTGTCATGTTTTTTCATTATTTGTTATCTCCTCATTTCTTTTCCTGCTCAGTTAGGGAAATCCTGCCTGTCCAAGGTAGTTTGGAAAATTGAGATGTATTGCTTTTTTTGTGTGTGTGTGTCTTTGTGTGTTTATTAGTCTACATCTTTACACTGTTTAAATTGAAACAATCTCAAACAATTAGCATTGCAGATGTTCTCATCAATCCAAAAGCCACATTTACGAAATGAGAGAACAGACAGCTGATTTTACACCATGCAACAGACTTTTGAATGTCTGACCTGTTTGCAAAGCCCATGTCCGTGGGGTTCAAAGACCTGGACTACTTACAGCAGTCAGATAAGAGCCCTGCAGTCGTAACCACCGGAAACGCCTTTAAAAGTTCTATCCATCCATCCATCCAGCCATCCATCTTCTACTGCTTTTCCGGAGGTCCAGGTCGCAGAGGCAGCAGTTCAAGCAGAGAAGCCCAGACTTCCCTCTCCCCAGCCACCTGCTCCAGCTCTTCAGAGAGGATGCCAAGGCATTCCCAGACCAGCTGGGAGACATAGTCTCTCCAGCGAGTCCTGGGTCTGTCCCGGGGTCTCCCCCCAGAGGGACATGCCCGAAACACCTCAAGTGGGAGGCGTCCAGGAGGCATCCTAATCAGATTCCCATACCACCTCAACTGGCTCCTTTCAATGTGGAGGAGCAGCAGTTCTACTCTGAGCCTCTCCCGGATGACTGAGCTCCTCACCCTATCTCTGAGGGTGAGTCAAGCAATCCTATGAAGAAAGCTCATTTCAGCTACTTGTATCCATGATCTCGTTCTTTCGGTCATTACCCAAAGCTCATGACCATAGGTGAGGGTAGGAACATAGATTGACTGGTAAATCGACAACTTTGCCTTAGAGCTTAGCTCTCTCGTCACCACAACAGACCGGTACAATGTCTGCATCACTGCAGATGCTGCGCTGATCCATCTGTCAATCTCTCGCTCCATTCTCCCCTCACTTGTGAATAAGACCCCAAGATATTTAAACTGTTCCACTTGGGGCAGGAGCTTGTCCCCAACCCAGAGAGGACAATCCACCTTTTTCTGGCTGAGGACCATGGACTAGGACTTGGGGGTACTGATTCTCATCCCAGTCGCTTCACACTCAGGGGCAAACCATCCCAGTAAGACCTATAGGTCATTGCTGGACGAAGCCAACAGGACAACATCATCTGCAGACAACAGAGATGAGATCCTGTGGTCACCAAGCATGACACCCTCTGTTCCCTGGCTACGCCTAGAAATCCTGTCCATAAAAATTATGAACAGGATTGGTAACAAAGGACAGCCCTGGCGGAGTCCAACTCTCACTGGGAATGAGTCCAACCGACTGTTGGCAATACAAACCAAACTCTCACAACGGTCGTACAGAGACCGAATAGCTCATAACAACAAGCCCGATACCCCATACTCCCGAAGCACCCCCCACAAAAAACCATGAGGGACGCGGTCGAATGCCTTCTCCAAGTCCACAAAACACATGTAAACTGGTTGTGCAAACTCCCACGAACCCTCGAGGATTCTTGAGATGGTAAAGAACTGGTCCGATGTGCCATGGCCAGGATGAAGACCACATTGCTCTTCCTGAATCCGAGGGTCGAACAACGGCCGGACTCTCCTCTCCAGTACCTTGGCATAGACCTTCCCAGGGAGGCTGAGGAGTATGATCCCTCTAAAGTTGGTGTACACCCTCCGATCCCCTTTTTTGAAGAGAGGAACCACCACCCCTGTTTGCCATGCCAAAGGCACTGCCCGCGACCTCCACGCAATGTTGCAAAGGCGTGTCAACCATGACAGCCCTACAGCATCCAGGACCTTGAGGTACTCAGGGCGAATCTCGTCCACCCCCGGGGCCCGGCCACCAAGGAGATTTTTAACCACCTTGGCGACCTCAGCCCCTGTGATAGGTGAGTCATCCCCCCTCGTCCACAAGCCCTGCTTCCTCTGTGGAAGGCGTGTCAGTGGGATTGAGGAGATCCTCGAAGTATTCCTTCCACTGCCCGATGACATCCCTAGTCGAAGTCAGCAGTGCCCCATCCGCACCATACACAGTATGGACAGGGAGCTGCTTCCCCCTCCTGAGCCGCTGGACAGCTTGCCAGAATCTTTTTGAGGACGACCGAAAGTCTTGTTCCATGGCCTCACCGAACTCCTCCCATACCCGAGTTTTTGCTTCAGCAACTACCCAAGCTGCACTCCGCTTTGCCTGCTGGTACACCTCAGCTGCTTCAGGAGTCCCACAAGACAACCAAGCTTGATAGGACTCCTTCTTCAGCTTAATGACCCCCCTCACCACTGGTGTCCACCACTTGGTTCGGGGGTTGCCACCACGAGATGCCCTGATAACCTTGCAGTCGCAGCTCTGGGTAGCCGCTTCAACAATGGAGGTGGAGAACATGGCCCATTCAGACTCCATGTCTCCACAGACTCCCTTGGAATGTGGATGAAGTTCTTCCGGAGGTGGGAGTTGAAGACCTCCCGGACAAGGCCTCAGCCAGATGTTCCCAGCACACCCTCACTATACGTTTGGGTCTACCAGGTGTGAATGGTATCCTCCCCTGCCATCGGATCCAACTCACCACCAGGTGGTGATCAGTTGACACCTCTGCACCTCCCTTTACCCGAGTGTCCAAGACCTACGGTCGCAGGTCTGATGACACGATGACAAAATCGATCATCGACCTGTGACCTAGGGTGTCCTGGTGCCAGGTGCATCATGTGGACACCCTTATGATTGAACATGGTGTTCGTTATGGACAAACTGTGGTTAGCACAGTAGTCCAATAACTGAACACCGCTCGGGTTTAGATCGGGCAGGCCATTCCTCCCAATCACCCCCCTCCAAGTTTCACTGTCGTTGTCCATGTGCGCATTGAAATCCCCCAGTAGGACAATGGAGTCACTCTCCAGCACCCCAGTCAGAGACTCCAAAAAGGGTGGGTACTCTGAACCATCATTTAGTGCATAGGCACAAATGATGGTCAGGACCGTTTCCCAACCCGAAGGCACAGGGAAACAACCCTTTCGTCCACCCGGGAAAACTCCAATATAGAGGCAGCAAGGTGGAGGGATACAAGAATACCCACCCCTGCTCGTTGCCTCTCACCCGGGGCAACTCCAGAGTAGGCCAAGCTCCAACCCCTCTACAGGAGACTGGTTCCAGAACCGAAGCTTTGTGTTGAGGTGAGGCCAACTATATCTAGCCGGTATCTCTCAAACTCATGCACCAGCTCAGGCTCCTTCTCCACCAGAGAGGTGACATTCCACGGCCGAAAAGCCAGTTTAGGATGCTTGGGATCAGACCGCCAAGGTCTCCGCCTTTGACCGCCACCTGATCCACATAGCACCGGACCCCATGGTCCCCCCTGCAGGTGGTGAGCCCATTGGAGGGCGGACCCATGTAACTCCTTTCGGGCTGAGCCCGGCCAGGTCCCATGGGCGGAAACCCGGCCACCAGACGCTAGCCATCGAGCCCCTCCCCCAGGCCTGGCTCCAGAGTGGGGCACCGGTAACCCCATACCGAGCGGGGTACACTGAATCCTTGTTCTAGCATTCATCATGAGAGTCTGTTGGATTGTTCTTAGTCTAGCCCTTCACCCAGTACCAGTTTGTCTTGGGTGACCCTGCCAGAGGCAAATTGCCCCGGACAACATAGCTCCTGGGATCACTAGGGCACGCAAACCCCCCACGATGATAAGGTGACGATTCATGAGGGGTTCCATGTTGTGCAAAATGGTGTTTTGACCTTATAAAACTGGCCATTTGTTATATTTACGCCACTGAAATAATAAAAGACTCAATATAGAAATACACATTATCTTTGGTTAAGCTCTTATAGAAGCAAGCTAATTGCACTTTCTGTTTTTTATGACCTCACAATCCACAAGTTCAGTTACTTGTGATCAGTACATTTAAAAAAAAAAAACCCTGTACGCACTCTAGAGCCGAACAATAAATCGTTTTTATATTGAAATCGGTTTAATATGTTTGGACAGTTTCAAAAGATTTAAATCTTGATAATCAATTTTTTCCCTTTCACCAGAGTAAACATGGCAGCCTCCAGCTCTAAGCCCCTCCCCCACCAGCTCCCTCTCTGACACAGACCCACTCGTAGTATAGCAGTGGGCCTCACTCAGGCACTTTCATTTGTTTTACAAAAAGTCACAAGATGGGTTTGTTTATTCAGCTTTAAGATGATAGAGGAGACATACATTATTTATGGGTTCATTTTATAAAAGTCGTGTTGATACGTTATTAATCAGAAATTTGTGGATTCGCTTTTGATCAATCAATCATTAAATAAAAGGTTTGGTTAAAGCCACGTTTGCACTTTATTCACAATAGGGAATCACGTTTGTTTCAAATAAAAAGATCATATTTAAAACAATTCTGTGCCTTTTGCTATTCTCAAAATCGATTAAAACCGAATGTGGCATAAAAAAAATAATCTTTTTTTTTTTTTTAATTTTTAGGCCGTATGGCCCAGCCCTATCCCAGTCAGTTCTGCGCCTTGTTAACATTACTGAGCAGACTGAAAGTTGACTGTTTCAGACTGAACATTACAGCCAGCTCTTCTGAGGAGCTGAGAAACAACACAGAAATGAGTTGTGGGCTTTAAAACTGTCCCCACAGGTCAAATTTTTAAAATTCATCCCGAGAAAAAGCACAGCATGGAGTTCTTTAAAAGAAATCCTACTCAGAACTTTAAAAAGTACAGTAAACCACTGCCATGGAAAACACCAACTGAGATGTATTCGTTATGCAATATGTCCTGACTAAAGGCTTCTGTTGATGGTGACAATTATCTTAAAAAAAAAGAAAAAGAAAAAGTCAAACCACACTCATGCAACTCTCAGCACTACTTCAGCGTGTTGTTTCCTTCATCTCCCTCGTTCAAAGAAAACAAACTAATCCAGAGGACATCAGCTGGAGACCACAGAGGACAGTACATCGTGGAAAACAGCCATACCTTACTAAGAAATGATAGAGAAATATTTATTATATTAAAGCTGGCTGTATTGCAGCTCTGTTGACTTGGAGCACATAACGCGCATTATCTCGCCTGCATTACAGTGTGGGATTCCACTTCCTTTATCGGTCATGTGGGTCTGTGTTGTGTGGGAATCAGCCCACTGAAACATTCTCAGGTAAACAATAAAACAGAGTCTAAGACAGTTAATAAGACATTTAATACCTCTGGATAAAACCGCAGGTATTAAGGATGACCATTATATTGAGTCTCTTTCATTTGTATACATCCGTTCCTTCTCTTCTCTTTTGATAGAGGGTTGAGTTAAGGTTTCACTGCCCTGGTTTCCACAGTGTGTCTGTATGTAAGCATGTTGCGTTTCTGCCAGGGGGCCTTCTCATGACAACACACATTTCTTCTCTTTCTTCCCCACTTTCTTTCTCTCTCTTTCTGTCCTCCTCACAGATATTCGTGTAAGTGCTTTTCACGCACATGCATGGCCTATGATGGTCAGTGTCAAGTGGATCGCTGCTGTCTAGACACAAATATCTGGACGTTTTCTGGGGAGGGAAATGTAATTTTAGATAAGAAAAAAATAATTAAAGAGATAGGAGGAAATGCATATGTAGCGGTTTAAATGAAGAATATGCATTACATAGAACCAGATAAAACATGCAAAGTCTTAATTAGAATGGAAGAGTAAAGTGTTTTCTATTCAAAATGAAACACTGTTAACCTCAGACTTCTAGGGACAGTGTGTCTTTATTCTGACATGAGCTTAACTAAATGTAGCTCCTCTTAACCACTGGAAGAAGGGAAGACGCTGCCCACATAGGTTCTAGTGATCTAACTTTAATAACCCACAAGGAGTTCATCTTGACTTGAACAGCTGTTAGTTTTATTGCCCTTTTGCAAACACAACATATACAAATGTACATGTACATGTACATGTACAAATGTAGAGATCTGCAGAGTTCCGTTTTCTCAGTGTGTCCATTGTCAATGCTACTACCCGGGTAGACCCGTTGTGTGCACAAGTTATGTGGGATCCAGATGAAGAAGTCAAGCTGTGCTGTTGGCTCCTGTGAACAGGTCCTATGGCTGGCCACACCTCTTCCACCATCATCCACAGTCTCGCTAGGCTAGGCGCCACTAGGGTGGGAATCCCGAGGGACCTCATGATCCCATTCAGATCGCAATACTTGATACCATCACTATTGTGACACATCCTCCCTCCCATGTCAACGTCAAATTTTGCTCCAGAGATACAGCTGTCAGTATCTGTTTCATGTAAAGTTTTAACTCTTTTCAACTCACCGCGACTGCGTTTGTTGTGGTGGCTGGTGGCTCTCAGGTTTTCTGATGCCGACATTCTCGGGGCTTCATTTTCCACGAGGACACATCTCTGCACACAGGTTGATGGTGGCAGGTCTTCAGAGTTTGCTGGTCAGCACTGCTTGGGGAAAAAGCAAGCCACACGCCAGTGTGTTTTTAGCTTAGCCATTACTAACACTACTCTGAGACGTGTGCTGGCCATGGTGCCGCATGTTTGAGTGTTTTGTTGTTTTCGTGCAGCACTTCTTGCGAGTTGTGTGTCATGCTAAGGTCTTCTATTCCATCTTTGTTATAAAATCTAAAAAAGGCCCAACATTTGTGCTAACCTTTAACCGCATTTAACTGCTTTCTAGCTTTTGAAGCTGGCTGCAAATCTCGTGAGACAAGATATGACTTCATTTGACTGGGTGCTTGCTTCGCCCCATCTAGTGGACTGAAAATGCAATTGGTTGATTAGTACCCTGGAGTATGCCACGTTACATGAATATATATAAATAATAAAAAATCGTTCCATGCGTTTAGGGATCGGTGGATTGTTGTTCGTGTCAAGTATCATGATCCATCAGTGAATCGATCTTTTGTCCCACTCCTACTCACCACTACAGTCCTTGACAATAAAACAAGAAGGTCTACACCAGAAGTGCAGAACTACAAGTTTCCATTCCATTCTTATTCTGTTTCTATGAGACTTTATTAAATTCTTAGATTTATCTCAACATATTGAAGTGTGTCACAAACAGCCAACATGTAGTTACAGTGAATTATCTGTCATATGTCATGACAACGTTGTAATTTATTAGAAGATTTTTCATTAACTGTTTATGAACTACTGTGTAAAACAGTAATGGCAGTGCATTTTATTTTTTAACCTGTTGCACCGTAAGGTGAACATGAGCTTGACTAAACTGATTACTTGTCAGTTATTTATTCACATTCATGCTTTTTTGTAGGGCTGGACGATTAACCAAAATCAAGCCCAAACCGATGTTTGCGCCATGAAAGCGACGTACTCTTGCTTGTGTCAGTTTTTTCCGTTTTTCCCCACTCCCTGTTCTGTGTGTTGATGTCCTGCCTCATTAACATGTGTGGTCATGTGACACCCACACCCAGGAAACTGTGTAGTCAGCACTATTTGGAAGCAGCAGAACATGGCGGGGCAGTTGAAATGACTTGTATCGAAAAGAAATGCAGTCAATCAATCAATCAAAGACTTTATTCCAGACTCAAGGTCCATCAAAAAAAGTAAAAACAAGACAGTTGAAAAAACAGTTAATAAGAGAAACAATCAAAAAGTTACAAAAAAAACACTAAGACACAACTACTAAGAGAAGTACAAAGACAGTACAGACTTTAAAAAGACAACTGTACCAGTGCCTTCTAAACTGTGACTGACAGCGAATAGAACTGAGCTTAATGCTAGACATGACTTGAATGATTTCATTTCTAGATACATCAAGCCGACAGATGAATTTATACATAAGATTCCTTATTACTGCATGCAGAGTACACGTGATGAGACAAATAACTCGGAAGCACTGCACCATCGAGGCTTTTTAAGTAAAATTGTTAAGGCATCATTGTAAGCAACCTGTAATTTCTGCATACTTTGTTTCCTGTAATTTATCCATAAATGAGCAGTGTTTAAAAGTGTACAATAGGTTTTAAAAAGAACCAGTTTCACCTCATCTGAACAAAAACCAAATCTGCGTGCAAGAGTATTTGCTTGCATGTAGATTTTGCAGCGTTGTCTGAAAATATCATCATCATCAGTCATTCTATCATTAATAAAATGTCCCAGATATTTAATTTTATCCCTGACAATTAATTCCCTGCCTGCCAATTCAAAGACAGGGAATTTCATTAGCAAATCTTCTTTAGTGCGGCAAATCAGCACACAACTCTTATTTGTATTATATTTTATGTCATTTTCCTCTCCATAAGCAGTACACACTCTTAATAACTCCTGAAGACCAGCACTACTTGGACTGAGAATAACTAGATCATCAGCATACATAAAATGATTCACTAACTTATTCCCTATTAAACACCCAGTTTTACAGGCATTCAGTTGTTTTGACAACTCATCCATATAAAGATTAAATAGAATAGGGGACAATATACCTGGAATTTCCTTGGAATTACCTGGAATATATCCTGGAATTTCCCCATTGTGGGACTAATAAAGGCTTATCTTATCTCTTATACTGCCCTGTCTGACACCAGTGCTCACACCAAATGGGGATGAATGACTCTTCCCCCATTTCACCAGCATCTTCTGATGTGCGTACCAGTAAATCAGGATATGTACTAAGTACTTGGGAACCCCCCTGTCAATCATTTTCCTAAACAATATCCTGTGATTAACACGATCAAACACCTTGGAGGCGTCAATAAAACACAGAAAAACTGAAGAATTTGATTTCTGTACTTATTTATAATTTCTTTTAAAGCATATATGCACAGATCTGTTCCATGATGGGGTTTGAATCCAAATTGATGATCAGTAGATTTGATGAATACATTTAATTTTTCAAACATGATTTTTTCCAGTACTTTAGATATTATATTGGCTATAGCTATGGGCCTGTAATTGTCTAGGCTACACAGCTAGCCAGCTTTATCTTTAATGACTGATACCAACACAACAGACAATAAAGATTCTGGTAACATCCCATGAATCATGAAGCTGGTGAAACAGATTGCAAGAAGAGGAGTAATTCTTGAGCTAGCATATTTAAGATGCTCAGCAGAAATACAGTCTAAACCACTAGCTTTGTTATCTGATAGCTCTCTAATGGCTTTGGTCACTGCATGAGTGTCAATCAGGAGCGAATCATCCCTTTCTACTTTCCCTACCTTATAAGTTTCATCCTTAGTTGAATTAAATAATGAGTAAAAATGCTGCCGCCATAGATCCACAATATTTTCTGTACCTGAAATGCCTTCCAAGGTACAGGGCAAAGACGTTTTACTGTTACTAATCCATCTAAGCTCCTTCCAAAATCTGTGACATTCTTATCTAACAATTTCTTGGCCAAGGTATTACTTCTCATTAGCTGCTCATTTTTAGAAATATGACGAATAGCATACTTAAACTTTGCATTTGTACATTTCTTCATCTCAAATTCTGGCCCTTGTCTGGGTCTCCCAGCCACCACCCATGCTTTATATGCTTCCCGAGCTTCAGAATAAGGCACAGCTACGGCCTCATTCCAGCCAGGTCTAACATTATGTGTTTTACGTATTTTCTTATAATAAGGCTTACTGTCCTTATACAGGGAGTTAACTATAGCATTGTACAAACTACAGAGGTCTTTCTTATGCTCAACAATGCTACAGTTAACATCGCTGCACATTACAGCATCTCTAGGAAGACATATTTTACTCAAGGATTTATCTGTACGAACACAATATTCTACAATTTCTTCCTTAGAAAGAGTGTCCCAGTCTAATTTTCCCACCTCATCCTGACTGACATTTTGACAAAGTGCAGGTAGACAGTCAACATTAATTATCATCTCAAACGGTATATGATCAGACATTGCTAACCCGTAATAAATACTCATGCCACCCAAAGAAGCATGTGCATCACCAGTGCTGATGCAATGATCTAGCCAGGACGTAGTGTGCCAAGCCTCACTTATATAGGTATAACTATCAGGAGGCATTAGTACCTTACTTGACAAGATTAAGTTGTTCTTATAACAAAAATGATACATATGTTTTGCAAATAAGGAGTCAGTGTCAGATATGTCTGCATTCAAGTCCCCCATAATAAAAATACAAGTATTATTATAGTCTTGCATATAAGAATTAATAAAGGCAAGCTTATTTAAATATTCATCCTCATTCTGTTGACACTCAAATGGCGTATATACATTAATAATGAGGAATTCCTTATCATTACAATTAAACTGCACACCAATACACCAATCTACACCAAGTCGGACTACTTTTATCAAGGAGTCCAGCTTCTTTCTCCAGAGGATAGCCACCCCCCCCAGGTATCCTCCCCCTGATAATCCCCTTGCTGAGGTCAGTTGTAGACTCCCCAGCACCATGGAAATCAGGGTTAAGACAGTTCAAACGTTCCAAGTCATGTTCAGAGAGAAACGTCTCCTGAAGGCACAAAATATCACAATTGTTCAATAAATTGTCAATAACTAACCGGCGAGCTTTCTCCCCAGCACTTTGCCCCAATTTAAGGCCACGACAGTTGTAAGACATGACCTTAATACCCAACAAAAAAGGAGGACGAGTTAAGAAAGATCACCATCATGCGTGGGTGCCCGCATATTCTCCACAGCAGCCGCTCCACCAGCTCCAGCCCTCCCAGCCCCCCAGGGCTCATAATATCGCCGCACCAATGCGCCCTCTGGCCAGAGCTCTGGCTGGTACATGACCCCGACCTCAGAGCATTCCGCCGTTACTTTAAATGAGCCAACCCTGCCGTTCCCAGTGAGGATTTTCTGACAGAAAACTTCTCGTCCAAGCTTATCTTTAAGATATGCAGATAAAGTGTCAGCTTCCAAATCACAATGAAAATGGGTAGCAAACACACTCACCGTCTTAGTCCGAACTGTTTTAATATTACCGGAGCCCGTACCCACAACAGGAGCCGCGTTGCTGGCTTTATTCCTGCGGCTGTTTGAAGCAGAGGATGGCTTGGGTTTATCCGCAGCGCGCTCAGTTCGTCTTCGTCCCTTTTTCACTACTTGACTCCATGTTGGAGAGCCTGGTGAAGACGCTACTGTTCCAGAATTTTCTCCGGTTATAGGCTGATCCACCGGGTCCGAATTCACATCCGAAGCCTTCTCTCCAGCAGTCAAGTGAGATTCCCGTGCATCTCCAGGTCTTGAATCGATCATCGGGCAGGCCCCCTCCTCCGCTCCGACATCAGCGGGGCCAACAGGCCCTCCCAGGGCGGGCGCCTCATTATCCACAGCCCGTACAGCAGATTGCTCCAGGCCACTTACACGTCGGGCAATATCCGAAGTTATCATGCGTAGATCTTCACTGGAGCTAGTCTGTAACAGCATGGTTTGTTTCATGGCACAAACCTCTGCACGTAACTGCTCCATTCTCCTCGGTAGACTTGAGCAGTCCAGGCTGGAAAAAGTAACCAGCGGCAAATCATCCAGGTAATGAGAGACAAATCTAGGTAGTTTTTCACCACATTCATTCATCACCTTAAGTCAGCTCTTTAAATTATTTACATCTTTCTGGGCCCCCTTGTGTGCAACACACCTTTGTGTAGTGGGGCAGAGCTCAAACAGGACTTTTTTCGAGGCCTCAATCCACTCAGAGTCAAAAGTATTAGAGGCCAATAAGAGGATCTCATCCTGACTCAGAGTCTTAATTTTCACTGCAAGGAAATTTAGCAGCTCATCCTCAACAATTATTTTCCCCTCAGTAGTCTTATATACTTCAGGTTTTAAACGAGACCGTTTTACCTCAGGAGTCTCCACAGAGCCATTCCAACCAGGACGCGTGGGTTCCACCATCTTGTGCCAGCTTGTTTCACCGTCCTTTTAATCCTCTTTGTGACCAGAAACGGAATCAGAACCTTCTCCGGGTCAGCTTAGTTGTCTCACAAATATTCCTCACATTTGCTGGTGTCCAACAGAAAACTTTTGAACAGTTTTACCAGGAAGTCTCAGTTCAGGTCTCAGAGCTCCTCAAAGCACCTCTGGTCTCGTTGCCATCTTGCGTCTCGGTCCATCTTTATATTGACTTTTTATTAGCTAACAAGCTAATTAGTTGCTGCCACAAGTCACGGGACCCACAAACCCTCAAGAGGTATGACTATCTAAATGACAGGTTTAGTAGGCCTAAAGTTCATATGGGTTATATTAATAATTATTTTCTTAGCTCATTCTAGCAAAGGCAAGACAAGCTAATACCATGGGGCCTCGAGTTCACAAGAACTGTGAATGCCCACCAAACTCACACACTCGGTCAGATAGATGGATGCAAAGGCTCTTGGTGACCTTGGGATGGTTCCATCACACCAGAAGGAACTATTCTGTCACTGGTGAGCATTTTTTCCACCCTAGATTGATTAATTTGAAGACATTTAAAATAGCCAAAGAGGTGGCAGTATGGACTATTCAGTGGGATAAAAAAGTACAAAAGGAGAGTTTTCAGTTTCCAGTTGGCTCCCCGAATGAAGGGAAAAACCCACGCTCAGATAAATTACAAGGCTGAATCAAACAGACTTCCATTCAGCACAATAAAATATAGATGAGGTATATCTCCAACGATCTTATCAAAATGGTTTACAAACCCAGTCTGGTGATAAGTGGAAGCCTGTGAGCCTTGATGCACACAGCAACACTGCAGGTACAAACATGCCGCGTTAGCATGGAGACGACATTGCAGGGTGTGAGCAAACGTGACACGGGGTCTCCAGGTTCCTGGGCTCAAAGTCTGCATGCATCCCTGCTGTTTATCAAAGCGACATCAGCATAGAATAATTCCTTTCCCCCCTTTGTGTATCTTGCACTTTGCATCTCTTCTCTTTTTCTCTTCTTCACTTTAGCGGTTATCGCACTTTTACCCCAAAACACAGAACTATAAAGATGAGGCAGCGGCGATTGTTTATCAAAATTAGATCAGTGGAAATGAGAGTTTTGCTACAGTTTGCATCAGGTTGTTTATATATAAAGCTTTCCTTTTGTAACCACTGCATCATCTACACAAGACTGAATAATAAAACTTCTCAACTACACATTTGGACCTTTTTTGGTCCCTGTTGGCTTTCGGTTCTACAGTAGCTTTTAAAAGACACAAGGTGCTGCTGAGAGTTTCAGGGTGGTGCCAAAAGACAAATCACCGTCATCATCGCCATCATCATCCCTTTATGCGAGGCCATCAGCACCAATCAGCGACAAGTAATCATCACCTTCTTCCTGCTGATAGCGTCACAAAACAGAGGCCTGAGGCACGGGGGATTAAAGAGCTCCCACGCCTCTCAGGTCTCTCTTGTGAAGATGATTTTCTAGTTTAGTGTGTGGCAGCTGCTTATAATTTTGATCATTCCAGTTGACTCTGGCACATAACCTGCCTTATAACTAGGGAGCCGTGGAATTGTTTAAGGAAAACTTTTCAGGTTGTTTCAGTTCTGGGTGTTGCCTCCCACATTATCATCACTGTGTGTGCACTTCATTTATTCAGAGGATTCAAGGGATGCCCTGGCCAGTATTATAGCAGGAAATGATTACAACTGCAGCATCTTAATGCTCCTCCGCTGCTGCTCACTCTTCATGGCTGATGTCTGAGGATGGATTTTAGTCTGCGAGTTTCACTTGTTATTCTTCCTAAGTGCCAACCTCTGCTAATAAACAGTCTCATAACAGGCTCAGGGCTGAGCTTCTTTGTTCTGCAATTTGATTTTCTCCAAATTCTGTGACTGCAGCCTTTAAAGAGGGGGGATGCTGCTGAATAGGCTCAGAGTCTGAGGGCTGCTGGAGCAGGCTGGTGTGGGATTGCTACAGGCTGTGTGGAGGTTCAAGGTCAGGCTTGCTTTGTCAGGGCAGTAGGTGCCATGATATGATGTGACACCTGTGCAAATAGCGCAGGTTTTCTTAATGTGTTTGCACATATTGATACTATATTATTGTCACATTGATCCATAATATCAAGGTTTGCAATGTGTGACAAAACATGGCAGTATTAACTCCCTTTTACACAGTGGGAGAGATTGTTGAGTGATGGAAAAAATGGCCAGCTCTCCTCAGAGTTTTGATTCAGTCTAAAACGATCTCTTAACAGTCACCAAAGAGAAGCGATCAGTCAACATACTCTCAAGGAGCGCTCAAGGGGCAGTCAATGATCTCTCAGCGATCTTTCAATAAACACCAAACTTTTCTACTCCGAAGGTAGAGCTGGCTGAGAGATCAATGAGGCATCACTAAATGTTCATTGAAAGAGCAATAGAGTTCCTTGAAAGACCGCAGTGGAGATCCCAGAGAGCTCATTGGAAGATGGAAGAGCTTGTTAAGTGCTCCTTGAGAGCTCCTTGAGGGATCGCTTCCATTTGCTGATTATTAAGGGCCCCCTTTACACAGCATGGAGATAGTTGAGAGGGGTTGAGATTGGGCTTTTTTTTCTTATCTTTGGGATTGTTTGGGAGATCCTTGCATGTTTTGGGCTGAGTCATAACTTTGAGGAGACCACGGTGAGTGTGGCGATCATTGAGAGATCAAAAAAGGGCAGATCTCTCAATGATCTCCACCCCTGTGTAATTGGGGTATAAGAGATTGTTTTGTATCAAGTCCAAAATTTGAGGGTAGTGCCCTCAGTGTGTGAGAGTGAGGACACATACACACCCAAGAAACCTTCAATGATCCCTCATTGATCTGTCCTGGTCTCACAGTGATGTTTCAAAGATCTCTATAGATTACCATGAAAATCACGCAATGATCTCCCAAACATTTACACAACAGCTTTTTTGAAGCTTTAGGAGATCGTTGAGAGATCGGGTCAATTTTTGATCTCTCAGTGGACACCCAATGATCTCCGTGCTGTGTACGGGGGCTCTTACCAACCTTGTAAAACATTGCTGTCAGGTGCAGACCTTGTATCTCCGAAACAGACATTTTTCAGAAAATGAGGAGAGCCCTGTATTGTCTGATTGATTCAGCAGTCATGACATTTACTCACATGGCTTTTCTAAGGCTTGTCATTTGCTTGAAAAAACATCCAAAGACATAAAGGCTGGCCAATAGAATGAGTTTAGGAAAGGCAGAACTATATGCTAAACTATTGGTTTCTCAACCCAGCTTGCTGAATATTGAGAAGACGTGATAGTTTTTAAACATTTTGTGTTTTTTGTCATCTAACATCATGTGGTTTCACATATTTTTTAAAATCTGTTTTTCAGTATCTTCAGACTCATTTTCATGCAACACAATATGTGTATTTGTTTTCATATGTGCTATATTTGTATAGTAGTTTCTGTTTTATTGAATAAGAACACAGCAGCTGTATTAAGTCATTCGGTTTAACTTGAATTAATTCAACCTAAACTCAATTATTCCATTAGGAGAAGTCATTTAGATGCATCCTGTAGTCTGAGAGAGAACCACACAGATGGACTTCTGCTGCCACATGTAAAACACGTACACCGGCCTACGCAGACGCACCCACACACCAATGGTTAATGGCTGCTGGAACCTACGAAGGGGTCTCCATTAGATTGGTCCCAGATGCCTTTCAGTGTGTGTGTGCTAGACTGGACAGTTAATGCGGTGAATCTTTATCTGAAACTATCCTTGTGTCCTCATGTGTGGGTCTGTCGCCTCCTCCCGTTGGTATCTGTGTGCGTGTGAGTCAGTGTATGGGATATTGGTGGGGGCAGTATGGAATTTAACTAATTCCTCCAGCGAGTCTTCTGGCTTGATTAAATAATCACTGATTTAATGTATGTCAGTGTGTGCATATGTGAAAGAAAGAGAGAGTGCGTCTCCCTTTGTGAGTTTGCATCTGTGTGTAAAATGCACGGCTGACTTACTCTTTAAGTGAATTAAATGTAATTTCATTTTGAAAGACTTTGTTTGGAAAGCCTTCTTTTTGAAATTTCTTTTAAACCAAGGGTTGTCTGTTTTTTTCCTTCCTTCTCTCTCTCTCTCTCTCTCTCTCTCTCTCTCTCTCTCTCTCTCTCTCTCTCTCTCTCTCTCTCTCTCTCTCTCTCTCTCTCTCTGATTCCCTGTCTGTCACTATTTTTTTTTACCACATATCTGCAAGGACTTTGATGCCATTTAAACATTAAGCATGTTTACGTGTGTGCACAATGGGCAAAATGACAGTGAATGTAAATGTTAAAGCAGTAGTCTGTGTTTTCATCATTACAGGAAGCTACAACCCTAGAGTCTTAAAGTGCCACCCCATATTTGTTGCAGATGCTGAACTAAACTCAAGGGCCGAAGTTTTCTGCTGCGAGCCCTGCCTTTAGATGCTCATCTCTTCTGGCAAGTTCTTGCGTGAAGATCTGAAAGAGTGCGCAGTGTAAACAGTTGCTAAAACATCTGTAATTTTCTGGCTTCGTGGGAGTCTCACAAGTGCGCTTGGACCCACAGCCAAAGCTCTCAGCCACTGTGTGGTTACACCATATGTTTGATGTAGAATAAACATTAGAAATGAAAGTATGATTTACTTGGGCATTTTATATGTAGAGTCGCCAAAGAAGTCTCAGAAAACCGTTTTTTATTTTAGCAATAGTATTTGCTTCAGACATTTAAATGGAAAGTTGGTGCAGCATTAGAAGCCCTTAAATGTCAAAAGAAGAAGATGGAAATTTGTGTGTTGGAGGTGATAATATATTTGCTAGTCAAATGCAGCCTGCTTTTGGAGACCTTTTTTCTCAAGCAAACAACAGTCAGGTGGTGTGGCCTCGTTCTTGCATTAAATCTGATGCCGCAAGGGACAAAAAAGGCTTTCTGCTCGAGCTGTTTGTGCGCTGAAGCAGAGCGACTGACCAAACTAATTGTGAAAGTTATTAAGCCAATAAAGGTTTAGATGCAGCCTTCCCATGAGTGGATTGTGCTCTTCATTTCTTCTGGCTTATTCATGAGCGTCATGAGACACACACAGTCTGAAAATATTGTCAAGCTCTCCGAAATAGATGTTTATTGTTCCACCCATTCAAGATTCAAAGATTTTATTTGTCAATACTACTATACGTACAGGACATACAGGAGAATTGAAATGGCATTTCTCTCTCTCTTCAATGGTATGCACAATCCATCCATCCATCCATCCATCTTCTACTGCTTTTCCGGAGGTCCGGGTCACGGAGGCAGCAGTTCAAGCAGAGAAGCCCAGACTTCCCTCTCCCCAGCCACCTGCTCCAGCTCTTCGGAGAGGATACCAAGGCGTTCCCAGACCAGCTGGGAGACGTAGTCTCTCCAGCGAGTCCTGGGTCTGCCCCGGGGTCTCCTCCCAGTGGGACGTGCCCGAAACACCTCAAGTGGGAGGCGTCCAGGAGGCATCCTGATCAGATGCCCATACCACCTCAACTGACTCCTTTCAATGTGGAGGAGCGGCAGTTCTACTCTGAGCCTCTCCCAGATGACTGAGCTCCTCACCCTATCGCTGAGGGTGAGTCCAGCAATCCTACGGAGAAAGCTCATTTCAGCCACTTGTATCCGCGATCTCGTTCTTTCCGTCATTACTCAAAGCTCGTGACCATAGGTGAGAGTAGAAATGTAGATTGACTGGTAAATCGACAACTTTGCCTTGGAACTCAGCTCCCTCTTCACCACAACAGACCGGTACAACGTCCACATCACTGCAGATGCTGCTCCGATCCATCTGTCAATCTCTCACTCCATTCTCCCCTCACTCATGAATAAGACCCCAAGATACTTAAACTCCTCCACTTGGGGCAGGAGCCTGTCCCCAACCCAGAGAGGACAATCCATCTTTTTCCAGCTTAGGACCATGGACTTGGACTTGGAGGTACTGATTCTCATCCCAGCCGCTTCACACTCAGCGGCAAACCATCCCAGCAAGAACTGTAGGTCATTGCTGGATGAAGCCAACAGGACAACATCATCTGCAAACAACAGAGATGAGATCCTGTGGTCACCAAGCATGACACCCTCCATTCCCTGGCTGCACCTCGTAGTCCTGTCCATAAAAATTATGAACAGGATCGGTGACAAAGGGCAGCCCTGGCGGAGTCCAACTCTCTCTGGGAATGAGTCCGATCGAGTGTTGGCAATACGAACCAAACTCTCACAACGGTCGTACAGAGACCGAATAGCTCATAACAACAAGCCCAATACCCCATACTCCCAAAGCACCCCCCACAAAAAACCACGAGGGATGCGGTTGAATGCCTTCTCGAAGTCCACAAAACACATGTACAATATTAAAAAAAAAAAGGAATAAGGCTGGAAAAACAACAGCAGTCTATGTACAGTAATGGTACTCATAGTGCAAATAGCCTATGCCAATAGCCCCCGACCAACAGTGAGCTGTGTGGAGTTTGCATGTTCTCCCCGTGTTGCGCGGGTTTACTCCGGGATTTCTCCGGTTTCCTCCCGCACACCAAAAAACATGTAGGTTTAGGGCGCTCGCGCACGCAGCGACCAGCAGCCGGTGGCTTGTCACCAGACTGCAAACCAAGTCTACCTACGGGTACAAATAAGTAACAAAAAAAAAAAACAAAAAAAAAAATAGCGCCAAAAGATAGACCCAGACATCCCATAGTGCAAATAAAGATGAAAGATCAAACCCAGCAATCCTATATACAGAAAAGGTAGAGCAGCAATACTCTTAGTTGCAAGTTCACTGCGGTAGTGTAGGTGCAGACAATGACAGATAGGACTGCACATGATCAATATTGCAATGACAGACAGCAGCAGATATGGCATTTGTGCAAATGGTTGCAGTAAAATGCAGACATACAGCAGCAGATGTATTACTGTTGGTGTGCCAGTCTTTCTGTGCCAACAGCTGAGGTAGTTATTGTGCAGGCGAGTGTGTTACAGTCTGGAGGGGAGAGTTCAGGGTGCTGATGGCCTGGTGAACAAAGCTGTTTAGCAGTCTTGTGGAATCGGCCCAGAGGCTCCAGTACCTTTTCCCCAAGGGCAGGGGGCTGAAGAGGGAGGGTGAGGGGTGGGACGTGTCGGCTGCGATGTTGATAGCTCTGCGGGTGAGGCGGGTGAGGTAGATGTCCGAGAGGGGCGGGGACAGAGGGGCACCGATGATCTTGCTGGCTGCTTTCACTGTGCATTGTAGTGTCTTCTGGTAAGAGGCGGTACAGCTTCCATACCACACCATGATGCATCTGATGAGGATGCTCTCAGTGGTGCCCCGGTAGAATGAGCACATGATGGGGGGTGGGTGGGACTCGTGCTCTCCTCAGTTTGCCGAGGAAATGGATGCAAGTTTGAACCTTCTTTGCCAGTGATGTGGTGTTGTTGGACCAGGAGAGGTCCTCAGAGATGTGGAACCCCAGGAACTTGGTGCTGCTCACCCTCTCCACAGCTGCTCTATCGATGATCAGAGGGGGATGCTGTGTGTGTCCCCTCCTGAAGGCGACCACAATCTCCTTGGTTTTTCCCACGTTCAGGAATTTATTATTGTCTTTACACCACTGGACCAGTTGGCTCACCTCATTTCTGTAGTTGGCCTCTTCATTGTTGATGATGAGGCCCACCAACGTCGTGTCGTCCACAAACTTGATGATGTGGTTGGTGCTGTAGGCTGGTACGCAGTCATGGGTCAGCAGGGTGAAGAGCAGCAGGCTGAGCACGCACCCTTGTGGGGCACCTGCGCTCAGTGTGATGGTCTGGGAGGTGTTGCCACCAGCCCACACGTTCTGTGGCCTCCCTGTGAGAAAGTTCAGCACCCAGTTACAGAGAGGGGTTTTGAGTCTCAAGTGTCTGAGTTTTTGTATTAGGTGCTGGGGGATGGTTGTGTTGAATGCTGAACTGAAGTCAAAGAACAGCATTGGCACATTGGAGTTCTCTGAGTCCAGGTGGGTGAGGGCTGGATGGAGAGCAGCAGAGATGGCATCTTCTGTGGATCTGTTTGACCTGGACTTAATGTTCTGCCCGAACAGCGGCTCGAAGCACTTCATTATGATAAGGGTCAGTGCTTCAGGCTGGTAATCATTGTAGCCGGATGGGACGGGCTTCTTTGAGACTGGTGTTATGGTGGCAGTTTTGAAACATGTGGGGACAACAGCTTGACTCAGGGAGATGTTGAAGATGTCAGCCAGGACATTCTTGAACTCCTCTACACAGTCCTTCAGGACGCGACCCGGTATGTTGTCTGGTCCAGCTGCCTTGCGTGGGTTGATCCTGGAGAGGGTCCTTTTCACGCTAGCCAGATCCAGACTTATAGCCTGCTTGTCTGGAGGAGGAGTATTCTTCTGTGCTGATGTGCTGTTTTGTGCTTCTAAGCAGCCAAAGAATTCATTTAGGTTGTTTTTTGTTTTTTTTTAACCTTTGTGAGTTGCTTCTTTTTCTGCTGCATGTTATGTATTTATTGTCTTTTACTTTTCTTTTGTCTATATGTACTTTAGTTTTTTACTTTGGCTACGTGCTTGAAAGTGTCCCAGTCTGTAGTGCTAAAGCAGTCTTTCAGATTATCCAAGGCCTTCTCTGGTCACACACGTACTTGCTTTTTTGTTGGTCTGATGGCTCTCACTCTGGGTCTGTATGCAGGCCTCAGCAAGATGGTGATGTGAGCAGAGAGACCCAGGTGGGGAAGGGGCGAGGCTCTGTATGTTTTCTTGCATTGTTTGCACTCATCTTTTTTCCAGGAAATTAAATTATCTGACATACAGTGGTGTGAAAAAGTGTTTACCCTCTTCCTGATTTCTCATTTTTGTGTATGTTTGTCACACTTAAATGTTTCAGATCATCAAATTTAAGTATTAGACAAAGATAACACAAGTAAACACAAAATACAGTTTTTAAATGAAGGTGTTTATTATTAAGGGTAAAAAAAAAAATCCAAACCTACATGACCCTGTGTGAAAAAGTGACCACCCACCCTGCTAAAACATAAATTAACTGTGGTTTATCACATCTTTGGAAAGCTGAGTTCAATTTCTCTAGCCATACCCAGGCCTGATTACTGCCACACCTGTTCTCAAGAAATCACCTAAATAGGACCTGCCTGACAAAGTGTAGTAGACCAAAAGACCCTCAAAAGCTAGACATCATGCTGTGATCCAAAGAAATTCAGGAACAAATGAGAAACAAAGTAATTGAGATCTGTCAGTCTGGAAAAGGTTATAAAGCATTTCTAAAGCTTTGGGACTCCAGCAAACCACAGTGAGAACCATTATCCACAAATGGCAAAAACATGGAACACTGGTGAACCTTCCCAGGAGTGGCTGGCCAGCCAAAATTACCCCAAGAGCGCAGTGATGGCTCATCCAAGAGGTCACAAGAGACCCCACAACAGCATCCAAAGAACTGCAGACCTCACTTGCCTCAGTTAATGTCACGGCTCCACCATAAGAAAGAGACTTGGCAAAAATGGCCTGCATGACAGAGTTCTAAGACAAAAACCTCTGCTGAGCAAAAAGAACATTTAGGCTCTTCTCAGTTTTGCCAGAAAACATCTTGATGATCTCCAAGACTATTGGGAAAATTCTCTGTGGACTGACGAGACAAAAGTTGAACTTTCTGGAAGGTGTTGTGTCCCATTACATCTGGCATAAAAGTAACACAGCATTTCAGAAAAGGAACATCATACCAACAGTAAAATATGGTGGTGGTGGTAGTGTGATGGTCTGGGGCTGTTTTTCTGCTTCAGGACCTGGAAGGCTTGCTGTGGTAAATGGAACCATGAATTCTGCTGTCTACCAAAAAATCCTGAAGGAGAATGTTTGGCCATCTGTTCGTGACCTCAGGCTGAAGCACACTTGGGTTTTGCAGCAGGACAATGATCTAAAACACACCAGCAAGTCCACCTCTGACTGGCTTAAGAAAAACAAAATGAAGACTTTGGAGTGGCCTAGTCAAAGTCCCGACCTGAATCCAATTGAAATGCTGTGGCATAACCTTAAAAAGGCAGGTCATGCTTGAAAACCCTCCAATGTGGCTGAAATACAACAATTCTGCAAAGATGAGTGGGCCAAAATTCCTCCACAGCGCTGTAAAAGACTCATTGCCAGTTATTGCAAACGCTTGATTGCAGTTATTGTTTCTAAGGATGGCCCAACCAGTTATTAGGTTTAGTGGCAATCACTTTTTCACACAGTGCCATGTGGGTTTGGATTTTTTTCCCCTTAATAATAAACACCTTCTTTTAAAAACTGCATTTTGTGTTTGCTTGTGTTATCTTTGTCTAATATTTAAATTTGTTTGATGATCTGAAACGTTTAAGTGTGACAAACTGTTCTATTCTTAATACTCCACAGACTGACTGTCTGGAGGCCTCCTCTGAGTTATGCAATGATTTTATGAACTTTTTTATTGATAAGGTGGTCACCACCAGGGCTGTCATCTCAGCTCCTGCCTCTGATCCCTCTGTCTCTGTACCTTGTTCTGCTGTTTTTGATCAGTTTGAACCTGTGACTCTGTCGTTTTTAGAGGATGTGGTTGGCCACATTAAGCCCTCAGGGTCTCCCTGTGACACTGTCCCTCCTAGACTTTTTAAAAAGGTGCTTCCCAGTATAGGCCAGTCCGTTCTTGCCATCTTGAACTGCAGCCTGTCATCTGGTGTGGTTCCTGCAAATTTTAAACATGCAGTAGTACAGCCCTTGATTAAGAAACCTGGTCTCGATCATACCATGTTGGCAAATTTTAGGCCTATTTCCAAGCTGCCATTTCTCTCAAAAATTTTAGAGAAAATTGTCAATATGCAGCTGAAATGTTTTCTGGATGAACTCGGTATTTTGGAGATTTTTCAATCTGGTTTCAAAGCTCTTCATAGCACAGAGACAGCCTTGCTAAGAGTTTAACAATATTCTCTTGGCATGTGATTCAGGTGAATATCTGTGAAGATCTGATCGACTTTAAAACCGCAATAATAATGTTCAAAGTGAAGAATCTATCACTGCCCGCAAATATCCAAAAGTTGTTCCAAACAAGGGAGAAACGATATCACTTCAGAGGAACATGTATATTTCAAAAGCCTACAGTGAGAACAACTACCAAGCAACACTGTATTTCAGTGCAAGGTGTCAGATTATGGAACGATTTTGGACCTGAATTAAAATCATGTACAAAGCTTGGACAATTTAAACAAAAACTAAAGGAAGAAATACTCCAAACATATTTACAAGACGACATGTAAACTCACATAAGGATTGACATTTCCAGCCTGTGTTGTGTTATAGCTTAGTTTTTCTTTTTTCTCTGTGACACTATGTCTTAGATTTGTTTTTGAATAGTAACCGCTTAACTTAGACTAGCTCAGTTTTCTTTTTCTCTCAGTCATATTTTGTCTTAGCCTTGTTTTAAATTGTAATCGCTCTTGTCTTGTTTTCTCTTTTTTCTCCTTTGAATTCTTGGATGGAATATGGGTGGGCAATATAAGCTGCGGCTTCAGCCATCACCCATTTCGGATAACTCACGTGGAATTGTATAGTAGAAGGAGTCTTTGTCTAATTTGACCTTGTTGTTATATTATACAGTTTCTTTTAACCTGTAATGTACTATCCGAAATAAATTCATTCATTCATTCATTCAAAATATGCTGTTCTTGTGCTGCTTGATTTAACTGCTGCCTTTGACACAGTGGACCATCATGTTTTAATTTCCCATTTGCAGCACCTAGTGGGCATTTGTGGCACTTCTCTCAACTGGTTTAGATCCTGTCAGACAGGACTCTTAAAGTTAGCATGTCTGGGTTTGAATCCTCTTCTGCTCCTCTGCCTTATGGGGTCCCACAGGGGTCAATTCTAGGGCCCATGCTTTTTTCTCTGTACATACTTCCACTGGGTTCCATTTTTAAAAAGCATGGTGTCTCTTTCCACCTGTATGCTGATAACTGTCAGATTTATGTCCCTCTAAAACAAAAAGCTACCTCATCAGTAAACTCACTCCTGGCATGCATTGAAGACATAAAGTCTTGGATGGCCCTAAACTTCCTAAATTTTAATGATAAGAAGACCGAAGTGATGGTGTTTGGACCTAGTCGCCCCTGTGAGTCCCTTCCTGTATACTTGGGCCCCCTAACTCCTTATGTTAAATCCACAGCTAGGAACCTTGGTTTTATCATGGACAATGATTTTAAATTAGACACACAGATTTCTTCTGTGGTAAAATCCAGCTTCTTTCAGCTAAGGCGTTTAGCAAAAGTAAAACCCATTCTCTCTAGACCACACTTGGAAACAGTAATCCATGCTTTTATTTCATCTCGGCTGGATTACTGTAACGCACTTTACGCCGGTGTCAGCCAGTCATCTCTTTCCCGTCTGCAGCTGGTTCAAAACGCCGCTGCTCATCTTTTAACAGGTACACGTGGAAGCAATCACATCACACCCATCTTAGCTTCACTCCACTGGCTGCCCGTGTATTTTAGAGTTCATTTTAAAATTCTTTTATTTGTTTTTAAATCCTTGAATGGTCTTGCTCCACCTTACCTCTCTGAGCTTCTGCATCCCTATGCTCCCACCTGGTCCCTTAGGTCAGCTGAACAGCTGCTTTTGGAGGTACCAAAGGCGAGGCGCAAGATCAGAGGGGACAGAGCCCTTTCGATCATGGCCCCCAGGTTATGGAATGATTTACCCCTGGACATTAGACAAGCACCTTCACTGTCCATTTTTAAAACACATCTTAAAATCTCTGTGTGTCTGTGTGTGTGTGTATATATTTATTTTATAGTAATATGTACATATGTATATTAGCTGCTCTTGCTTGCTTGTTTTTTTCTTGCCTTCTGATTGTTGCTCTGAGTGTTGCTATCCCTGTGCTGTTGCAATCCTGGAATTTCCCCGTTGTGGGACTAATAAAGGCTTATCTTATCTTATCTTAAAACACATTTTTACTCCCTGGCCTTCGACCCAGTATGAGACATTGATTTTATTGAATGAAATGGATTTTTATTTATTTTACTTTTTTTTTTTATTTATGATTTTTTTTTTTTTTTTTTTTTTTTTTACTGTGGTTCTTGTGTTAGCGCCCTTTGTGTTAGTGCCCTGCTTTTATGTTCTCTTGCTGTACAGCACTTTGTGTAGCGAGTGTTGCTTTTAAGTGCTTTATAAATAAAGTTGATTGACTGAAACATACAAAAAAATGAGAAATCAGGAAGGGGGTAAACACTTTTTCACATCACTGTATTTTTTCCATCTATTTTTAATCACTAGAATAATGAGAATGCACAAGTGGGTTTTTATCTGGTCTGGTTGGTAGGCGGTTGCCCAGACGTCTTCTTTGGAGTCGTCATCGAAGTGGGAAAATGACATGGAGCAGCGACTGCCGGAGAATGATCACAATGTCAGTGTTAATTAGAAGGTTGCACAGCAGTTCGCAACCGTTTTTACAGTCATAACCAGTCTTTTTTCTTGAAGGCTTTAAAACCGTTGGTGCAAAAGCAATTGAATATGTTGGAAAAAAAAATTGCGACAAGAAAAACTGTTGACGAACTGTCATGCAGCCCCAACAATCGTATGTTGGTGAACGTTCCTCAGCCTTCACTGCTCCATCAGATACCACCCTGAGGTGCAGATTAAAGTTTTTAGACATAGTTGGTGTTTACTAGTACATGGGGCAGTCAGCACTTAATATGGTGCAGACTTCTATACATGTGATAATTTATCACATTAAATAAAACATGGCTGGTATATTTTAATAGTTACTTGGCATTTAACCTGCATGTAATTTTCTTTTATGATTGTCCACGGTATATTTGCATTCAAAATGCATTTAAGTTTGATATGTACTCAGTAGGGGTGGGGGGGATCAATACAGTGTAGTATCACAATACTTTGAGTTGATGATATTGTATTGAATCAGTGAAACCAGTGTCACAATACCTGAATAAATGTTGCAAATACAGATTCAGTTTTTCTGGGTACTAAAAATAATAAAATAAAAAACGATTGACCTTTCAATCCACTCCATCAGGGGTGTCCAACTCATTTTCATCCGGGCCACATGAGCCTCATGGTCGCTCTAACTCTACGACTATACACTTGTACAGGTAAAACACGTGGATGTTGAGTAAAGGTGGGCCTTACAGCACCATCGTTTTATTTAATTTTTTTCTGCAAATTTTTCAAACATATTCTACTGAGACTGCAGTCTGCTTTTTGATTCTTGGGCTGCTTTTCTTGGTGGTTAAAGCAAGGAAGCTATCTGGATCTGTCTTTGGTTTCAGAATGCCGTTGTAATGACACCACCCCATTGCAAAGAAGACATAATGCCTTGTCTCTCTTCAGCACAAACATGTATTGACTTTCTCATCTGTCTTTAAATTGCCTTCCTCTGCAGCATTTTTTCTTGCATATTTTTTCCAACCCCATCCTTCAACTTAGGAAAAAAAAACTTATTTTGTTAATGTAATGACTGGTGTTGAAACACTGCCATCCATGGTCGGATACTGTCAATGAACCAATGATAAAACTGTAATGTATTATGAGACATGTAGTTTATTCTAGGTTACTTTTACTCTAATGCAACACTGAATCGTATTTTTAAGAAATTCACATTCCTTTTTAGCTCCCACGGGCCACATAAAATGACATGGCAAGTCAAATTCAGCCCACGGGCCTCGAGTTTGACACGTGCACTAGGTGGTGCTGAATGCTCACTGTCTGCCAGGCGCTGAACGAGATACAGATCGGGACGGGAAGTCGCAAAAGAGGATATAGCAATACTCGACATATCGACGGATCGTGGTAATATCATATCGTGGCCCAAGTATGAGGATAATATTGTATCGGGTTGCCTCTGGTGATTTCCACCCCTAGCACTTAGCCGAATTATGTATCTATGTATGTCATGAGTTTATGATTAAGAAATTGACAATGTATAACGTACAGTAAACGTGCAGAAAATATTCAACATTTAACACCAAATTTGAACAAACCAAAGTATTTTTATTGTCGTGCGACATGCATTACACGTCCTCTGTACTCACCAAAGTCTTGATGTTTGTATCTAGAAGTCAGTGTAACGCACACACACTCTCTCTCTCTCTCTGATGTTTGAGGGCTGTCCCAGGCTGGCTTTGGTATGCTTTACCCGATTCAAAATGGGGACATCTACAAATTAACAACGGTCACTCAGATCCACTTCCACTTTAAAGAAACGTAGCCATGTCTATTTATTCACTGCTTTTTCCATTTGATTTCATTGATAAAGAGTTTGAACATATTTGTGTAGTGAGGGTCCCCTTGTCTATGCGTGTGTGTGCCTTCGCCTCTGTGCCTGTCAGAGGGCGTTGTTTGCGCTGCTGACTGAACGGCACTATAGGCCACAGATAAATAGATGTCATTAAGACCCGGAGCTCTAATTACATGCCCTTTTCTGCAGGCAGAGGATAGTGGGAGAGGCCAGGTAACGGTAATGAATCAGAAAGACATACACATGCAGTCTGTAGATGCAAACTAATGCACACTGCTCAGAAACACAGGAAATTAAGATTAAAAAAAAGACTAATTTAGTTTCCAAACCTTATAGCGTATGATACAATGCAGCGGGTCTGTAGAGTTTTTGGTGTGTAAGCACTTTTCCACGAATACCGAGCCAACCAGCTCATGATTGAACAAGGAAGTTAAAAATCAGGAGCCAAATTTTCCACGTGCATCTGTGTGGGGGCTATTTCTATACTTTCCAGTCTAATTGACACTTGAACTTATGCCTCACACAGACACATACTGTGCTGCTATTGAGAAAAGCAGGTTTGGGAGTAGCCAAGAGACCCCCCAACACACACACACACTTCTTGTAACCTCTCATCCAAATCTTACTTGCCTTCATTAGTCAGGGGAAACAAATATTTTCAGGTGTGTGTGCGTGCATGCGTGCGTGCGTGTGCGTGCTTTGCAATGAGGGGCAGCTGCGGGGCCATATGTGAATGATTTGGGCGCTCAGAGGGAAACTGAATTCTGATGACAGACGCACTGTTTGGCTTGCAATAGTAGACACACATACACACACACACGCGCGCGTGCATCAATCAATCACCTGGCTCCATCTCTGTACATGTGGTAACCGTATGGCGTGTTCACCGTATATATACACACTCACACACATGCACGTGCAAACTGTGGCTGGATGCGCCACAGAGAGGATTTGGTTGTGCAAGTGTTGTGCTGTCGCGATGTCTGACGGACGAGAACACATGTACCGTAAAGACTCTGCTAATCTTAGCTTCGGTGTTTAGTACATGTAGAATTATTGGAAGCAGGATGTTTTCTAATACCCGTATTAAAACCGAGGCACATGCCTTTTTTTTCCAGCATAAATAAACACATCTGTGGTGCTCCTCTGTGTTAAATCTGAACAGTTTAAGCCTCTGATTTTGCAGCCTTATCCGGAGAGTATGAAGATGGTCATCATAAAATGTCTGTTTATGGGCTAAAATTGTTGCAAATGAATTTTCTAAAAAAAAAAATAATTAAATAAATAAATAAAAGAACCGTGAAAGAAATTTCACCGGCAATTGAATGTGCAGCCCGATTCTTAAACAGCGTCAAGCAGATGTTTATCCGCTCTCTGATTTATTAAGGAAACACCACATCTTTGTATGTGCAACTTGATGAGATGAGATGGCTTGTCTTTGATTTTCAAAGTGTTCCGTTGTGTTTGGTTAAAAGCACAGTGGAGCAGCGGTTCGAAGTGTTGCTGCACAGTTAGATCCTGGGTCACATTTCCACATGTTTAGGAGGCCATGTGTGAAATCTGCATGCTCTCCCTGTGTCTGTTTATGTCACAGTGTAAAGGCAAGCATGCTAGGTTAATTGGTGTCTTCCTGTTATGCCTGTAGAATAGAAGGTTAATGTGATTAGTAGGGAATCATGTTTTGAGTAGTAATTAAAAGTGCTGTTTAAATAGAGGTCCTTATCATTTAAATACGTTTGGCCGAAGCCTCAACATCAAGTTGCATTCTTTAAATGTGTAGTGCTGACATTTTTGTTGGGTGATACACTGTAGGTTCACCTTTTAGTATTGCCTGAAAAATGTTAAGTAGTAACTGTGCTGTGATCTTTGCAGTAATTTAGGCTGCAAAATGAACTGAACAGCGCTGAGCCCACTGGGCTCTTCTGCCTGTAGCTAGCAGCACAAAACAGACGCTCTGTGGAAGTGCTGCTGGTCGCCCCATCTGTGGCTGTGAGACTACAGAAAGCTTGATTGAAGCGTGGCGTGCTTTTGTGAAAAATTAAAAATGTTTTTAACTTCTAGCACTAGATGCTCTGAGTCTAAAGGGGAAAAAAAAAATGGTAAGCTTCTGCTGTCTTGCTGTCATGAACATGAAAAGATGCAGCCAGCACAGACGAGGTCCCAGTGGACGAGCGTCCATGATGGAACACGGAGAAACAGGCTAGTGAAACAGAGAGAAAAAAATATGCCAGTTCTTCTGACAATCTGAATGTCAGTAATCCATAAATTAAGACAAATCATACAGTTAGTGTGCAATATTGTATCTCCAACTGAGAAATTGAATTACTTATTTTTGCCAGCAGCACGTCTAAAAAGTTGAGACGGGGGAAAGTTTACCTTTGTGTTGCGTCATGTTTTGTGCGACCAACACTCACCCAGCCACAGTGTGAAGAGAGCACTTACTCTAGCTTTAAATTAGCTTTTACATTCTGCCTCCATACAGGACTTCATTAGCTCAACAGTTAGGTGCTCCTTTGCCACGCTTTTCTTTGTATACTGCACCAAATATTTTCAGTGGATTTTCAGTAGGGGTGGGGGAATGACAGGTGCAAGTTTACCTATTTAGGTACCAGATTGATTAAAAAAAAAAAAAATTGATATTAGTTGGTGCTAAGGGTGGGACAAAAGACTGATTCAACTTAGTATCGCAGTACTTGGCACTCGCGCTGATGCACCAATCCCTAAACGCACATACCAATCTTTTATTAATTTTATATATACTGTGTGTAGATAGATAGATAGCTAGATAGATAGATAGCAGTCCTTCAGGAGTCGTAGATATCATGATATCATAGGTATTGTGATAGTATTGCATAGTGACCCAGGTGTCACGATGCGTATCATATCGTGGGGTTCCTCATGATTCCCAGCCCTAGTTTTGTTGGCTGAATGCAGGCGAGTTCAGATGAGATTATTTTACTAGAGAGCTGTAATTTTATAAATGGGTCTGTGTATCAATAAAAGAAAGATACATTTTGTTAATAATAATAATAATAAGTAGGGATGTGCATCAATTTTTTAAAATCAAATGAATCAAACATTTTGCTATAATTGTGATTAATCGCTAAACTTGCGAGAAAGAAACGATGAAAAAGAAGTGTAATTTAGGAACTTTTGATAGCATTTTGTTCATTGAATATAATGTACAGTACCAGTCTAAGGTTTGGACACGTCTACCCAATGGAAATAAATGTGTACGTGTGACCAAGCTTTTGGCTGCTAGTGTACATGTGACCCTCATATTCAACAGAAATACTGCTAGAGCAGGGGTCTCCAGCTCCATTTCAAAGTACTAATTTTAATTTTTTGTCACATTTCAGCTCAACAGCCTAGTTTTTTCCCTCTTATTTTAAAAAGGTCAAAGATGAAATCGGTGCTTCCCAAGTAACTTTCCTAATTATCTTAATACATGAAAGAGAACACGTTAGAGAACATGCGTAACTTGAAAAGCTTAATGGTGAGATAGATGCTTTTATACAAACTTAAATGCTTTTATACAGACTTTTTTTTTATCAACTTACCACTCTGAGTGAGTGATCTGCTGGTGTGTGTGTTTTCCATTCCATTTATCAATATTCCTGAGTGAGCAGTGCCAATCAATGAGCATTACATCAGGCGTGTGTGCGCAAGGCAAGTTTATTTGTGTAGCACATTTCATCTACAAGACAATTCAAATTGCTTTACATAAAACATTAAAGCATTACAGCAAGTTGCAAAGGGAATACTTAAGAATTTAAAAGCAAAAAAAAAGGATGAGGTAGCGCACTTCAGCTGCCCTGAGTGATGGAGGATCAGTTTAGTGTTGTGTAAACTTTGCAAATTTAAACCCTGAAAAACGGGATCTACAACTCTTTTAAGCTGAGCTGCCATTGCCGACACCACCACCACTACAGGAAGTGACCTGCCGGTGACATTTTTAATCAATAATAAATCAAAAAGTTAACACCTTAGTTATCTTATGTAGTATCTGTACATCTCATTATTTTAGGCAGTTCAAAGTTTCTGTGAAACAGTGATAAACAGCAGTTAACCTGCCGGATATACTGGGTGCGACATCAGTATTGGCTGGTGTTGTTGAGCTTCGCTTTGTTTATGACATGTGCAGCTGCGGTTTAACTTTTTCTTGCCAAAATAATAATCTGTTGTTGCCCCAGTTGCATCTGAAACGCATGATTGTAAACTGCTCCATCTAATGTGACAGGATTGGAAAAGGTAAACAGAAAAGGGAGAGAGGAAACAATTATGAGGTGCTTAAAGAAGGGAAAGTACCGGCTGGTTAGATAGGCAGACAGAGAGCAGAGCAGGCAGAGTTGAGCAGGAGAAAGATGAGGTATGCTGTCCTCTCAGGGTCATAAAGGTAGTGAATGGGACCAGAGGCTTAATGGGATGGAGAAACGTTGTGATTGGCTCATTACTGTGATGGAGCACGTTGCCACGACAATTGGCCTTTTCACCCCACCCCCCCACCCCCCACCCTTCCGTGCACGTACTACTTTTCTATGCACCGCTGCCCCGCGAACTGCAGAGGTGTCTATATGAGAGCGAGCACACTAATACACTAAAAGTCAAACACTTGCCTGTAAAGTACCTGCTGCAGTTCACATAAACACCAAAACACTTTCTACCACAAGGTGAAAGCATAACTCATCTCTTCCCACGTCTTTAAAGTAGTGCTTGAGAAAATTACTGCAGTATCTCATATCTTTCTTCCAGGAGTCCATGTTGGCTCATAGTGAGACACACAAAACACTTTTTTTTCCATTGAAGCATATACAGAGGATTTGATTAACCTTGTTCTCTACAGAGAAAACTGTGTAGAGAAGAATAATGTTCTCAACAGGGCTTCCCGTTTGGCATGATGAATGAGAGCCAATCATCCTTCTGCCACCAAGACGGTCTCTTCTTCCTCTCTGTCTACTAACCTCCCTGCTACTCTGTTGTTCTGAGGTGGCATGAAGGTTTAAAATTTAGAGTCAAAATGTGCTGTGTCGGCTGGTTCCAGTGAAGACAACGTGGTCTGATAGCATGGCACTGCCACCGTCATCCATCAGGCTGTGGCGGCATGGAATAATATGCAGCGAACTGTGAGTTTTTAAGGGAGTTTATTATCATTCATCCCGCCATCGTAGAGCTCACTCCAGCCCTGTGCAGGCAGGCTGGAGCGGGTCCTCAGGCTCTCGTGAGGAGACACAGAATGCGTGTCATTCGCTTTGCATGCAGCTCGCGCACGCAAGGACGATGGCGGTCTGTGGAGCCGTTATTGTCCCGTGCGTGGTGCGCCGTCCTCGTAACCCCCCGGTGTGCGTACGGGGTTCGGTGCTTGGCAGGTCCGCTGTAGAGGCGAGTCAGGGTCAGGGAGCTTGCTGGAGATCAGCGTAGTCGGCGCCGATGTTCATCCCTGTTCAGGTTGTGCTGTAGTTAGTGCCGGGTCATGGTGCGTTCAGGTCCACGTGCTGCGTCCTCCGTCGGCCCTGGAGGTCGCTGTCGTGGAGAGAGGACGAGGTGCGTGCGCTCTCGTGTGGAGGAGCTGTGAGAGCGGCCGGTCCCACCGTGGATGTGCAGACCTCAGGCGTGCGGATCTCACCATGAAGCTTTCTGCAGCTTTCCCGGTCGTGGGTGATCTCCGGAGAGTTTCGCCTGGTGGTGGCTCTGCGTCGAGGTCTCCCTGTAGCAGAAGGGAGGGCAGATCATTTGCGTCAGGCTGCTGCGTTCGCTTGTCGTCGGAGAGTCACCGCCGGGTGCTGCTAGCGTGTTCTTTTCTTGGTCGGGTCACCAGTGTGGCTGTCCAGACCAGAAGGTTGCGTTGCACAAAGCATGTGCTTTCTCGGGGTCACCAATGTGGCGGAAGAATAATATGCAGCGAACTGAGAGTTTTTAAGGGAGTTTATTATCATTCATCCCGCCATCATAGAACTCACTCCAGCCCTGTGCAGGTGGGCTGGAGCGGGTCCTCAGGCTCTCGTGAGGAGACACAGAATGCGTGTCGTCAGAAGCAGTGGTCAGAGAGAGAGTGAGTTACAGAGCATATGCAGTTTTTATACCCCACCACAGACAATACATGAAAGGCATGTTATCATGCTAGACAAAGAGCGGCTGCCTATTGATCTCAATACACACATCTCATTGTTCTGCTAATTGCCCCAGCTGAGCGCTCTGCTTGTCCGTGGCTGTTGTGGGGGTTACCCATACAGGCCACTATTCACCAGAATCACCACTTCTCCTAAGTAATTGCCCAGATGCTCGCCAAACTCACACCCCAGTGATCCGCAGTGATCTTCAGGTTGTACTCAAGGTCAGGGTCAAATGTCAGGAGATCTGGATGCCTATGTGATCTAAAGAGAATTGCTGCTCCTCCTAGGCAATTTCCCACATGCTCACCAAACTTACACAGTAATCGTCAGGTGGGTCTGCATCTTAGTTTGGGTCACAAGATATGAGTTTGTCATTTTAACTTTGATTAGATCAAGGGTATGTCAGTGTTTGGTTCTTTCTCTTTTATCTCTGGTTTGGCATCTGTCTTAAATAAGTTCATGTGCTTTTGTCTGTTTTTTAACTATTACTAATATTAATATGTTTTTTGTTCTTTTTCTCGCCCTATAGCGACGCAGAGGTAGCGGGGTTTTCTGTGCCAACTGTCTGACCACCAAGACATCCCTGTGGAGGAAAAATGCAAACGGGGGCTACGTGTGCAATGCGTGTGGTTTATACCAAAAACTACACTCAGTAAGTCTCAAGTGCACAGGCACAGATATTGTGTCCTGGACACCTACGTGTTTAAATACTGCCAGTTTTAAACAGCGTTCACCTTTGTCCACGTGTTGCATTGTGCAGCCATTAGGAATGATACAGGTCTTTATTACAGTCTGCCTTCTAGCAAACTCTCTGAGACAAATGTAGCAATTTGACTGCAGAAGAATTACACAGAAGTTATTGCCAACAAGTGAAATGGAACTCTGGTGCATCATCACGCAAAAGTTAATTTGCTGTTAATATCTGAACCCATTTTCACTCCTGTGAGACCTACATATATTTACTCATAAAGGTTGTGGTGGTGCTGTTTCACAGACCTTTTATAGTGCAGCCGCCGGGTGGTTCTGACCACTAATTATCATTTCCCCTATCCAGCCTGTTAGCATATGATGCAAATTAAATGGTGCAAGCGGCAGTTAAATTCTCAGATATATATATATATATTCTTTGAATCCTGCTGTGGAGAGGTAATATTTTGGAAAACGTATATTTGATTTGGTGGGTGCTGGGGGTTACAGACCATTTCAGCAGTCGGTTCCATGGGGTGAGAAATGTGATGGAATGAATCAAGTTTACCATCTAAGCCCCGGGAAAGTCTATGGAAATCACAAATTTAATTAGACTGCATGAATTACAGATGAGGCAAAGACTCCCCTGGAATTCAGGTGACTGCAGAATGTCGAGCTCATTCACCTCAGATGTGTTCTTAAGGTGTCTGAGCTAATTACACACTGCAGTTTATTCGTCCAACTCAAGGGTTTGCAAATATTAGCATCATCTAAGGAGACTTCAGAGCTCCAGAATAAATAACCAGGCCCGGCTTGCAAAAATGTTTAACGTGGGTGTTTCTGTGTGATAAATCACGGTCATAAGAAATGCATCAGTGGGCCGACCATGTTGCAACCCTGAGCAGTGTGACGCAATTATCGAACGAGGCTTTAAAGACCCTTTTGGAAGATGACAGGCTATCGGAGTTTACTGCTTCCTGCCCCTGCTCGTGTCCTTTGTTCAACCCGTTTATCTCCTCCGTCCCTCCAATCACGTTCTACCTCTCTCTACTCTTGGCAATCTTCACGACAACCATATTTTATATCCCATAATAAAAGTTTTATATGCTCTACACACATTATTAGAGAGGATAGCAGCTAGTAAAACACTTGAGAGTGAGAGAGAGAGGACAGGAGAGTTATGAATAAGGGGGCAGAAAAACGCCGACATAAAAGGGAAGGAGAGGAAGACAAATAAAGGGAGGAAAAAAGAGAGAGGAAAAGATTAACTCGGAGTGGGGATGGAGATAATGAAGGTGCAGCATGTGTGTGTGAAGAGTGAAAGATCGAGGGAGGTGCAGAGATTAAGTAGGATGGAGGAGGAACATCCAAAGAGAAGGAAACAGATGGAAAGATAGATGGAGACTTATGTGTACCAGCACTAACTCAGCCCGAGAGTTCTACCAATCCAACCCCAGAGCCATAAAAGTGCATAGCATTATGGTTGCCTGGTGAGTTTACATGATGGCGTACAAAAAGCAAAAAAAAAAAAAAAAAAAAAAAAGTTTTGTGTAAATAGAAGATTTAATTAGGCTGCATCTTGTGACTGTGTAATATAATCTATAAAGTGACTAAAGAAATTAAGCACTTCCTGTATGTAGGAAGTAAAACAAGAAACCAATCACACGATCACTACTGACTAGTGAGTGACACGGTAAATGGCAACTTCACGCAGCTGCTCGTCTTCCATAATTTAATGCAGCTAATTCATAGCGACTATTTTTGTAAACAGTAAAGCTATTTCTGCCGCTGGATGTCAATCAAACCGCAACTTTCAAATGTCAGTCATACGAGCTGTTTCACATGGTGAGTAGTTCCATATTGGCACTGACGCATGCCAGTCTGAGTACATAATTGTGTTTGAGGGGACAACATCATGAAGTGCTCCATGAGTGCTTATGAAACGCGAAGTGTGGACCGCTGTACACTTTTCACTCTCAGTGGTCACCCTTTAGGCAGTGTAGCAAAAGAGGGACCACCAAAAATGAGAATCGAGTGCTGTGTGAGTACGAAGCAAAACCCTGTTGGTAGCAGCAATCACAGTTAAAATTTGAAAATATTATTTCAAGTAAGTGCATCATATTCCCCATCAAAACAGTAAACAAGTACATATACAGTATACTGCATTGTGTATTTAGGCTGCATTCACATGTTGACAGTATGCAGCAGATGGGGAAGAATGAAATTCGGTTCATTTCAGAGAGAAGACAGAAACTTTTACCCCATCTGGCCTGTTGGGATGTACTGAGACGGTTGATTTTTTTTTTGGTAAAAACCTTTTTTCTGTCTTCAAAGATAAACTGGATGTTGATATACTAACCAAACTGAGCTGTCAATAATCTAAAATGCCTTCTGAAATCTCTTTATCCACACTAGCCTCTTGAATTAGCACTCGGAATCCTCTTTTAACCTCCACACTCGAAGCACATCTGACTTTCCTGACGGTTCCTTAAACAAGCGTATACACAATCAGAGCTGCAGCTTTCTTATCTGTTATGAAATATTGGCAAAATCACAAAAGATTTTGGCATTTATCTCCACTTACCATGGTGATGGTCCCCTCTGCCATCATTGTGTGCTGTTTGTCACAGCCGTAAAAACAAATTCCACTGCTGTCGGTGGTAGAGCAGCTTTTCTACCATCAACACGGTACTGCAGAACTGAGACACACTGAGTGTCTCTGACCTAAATGAGTAGCAATGAGCCGTCTCCTGAGAAAGCAAGTGATTTCCAGGATTAAAGACATCATTGCACTTGTTTCCACATTTTAAGAGTTCACACGTCTTGGTGAAATGTTTGACATGTTTTGTTCAAATTTTCTTCAAATAACTAATTACTGCAGCAAATTTGGTTTTTATTTTTCCAGTCTGAAGCTGCTTTGTTTCAGTGCTGTCACTGTCTTGATCCCTGACCACATTCAACTCCGCCCTCCCGCTTACATCATTACTGCAAACATTAGCTGCTCGTAGCTGCATAGTTCAGAACCAACTAATGTAAATTTGTCTCAAAGAATGAATGAAATAATGCATCACTGGTGGGCAGGGGTGTGTGGTTTCAGTGGTCGATAGGATATGACCGGTCCCTGGAGTGCAACAAGCGCAGAAACAAGAGTGGCTAAACTGCTAGCTTCAGCTAGCCGCCTTTGGTGGCAGGTATAGATAATACTACAAGGAAATAAGCTAAAATGACATCTAAAGGTGTGTTCAGACCAAACGGGAACGGGCAAATTTTTCGCACGGTGCGATAACATTATAACTCAATGTAAATATGCAAATAGACATCAATTCACCATCTGAGTGAGATTCAGACAGACGAAGTTGCCTTTATAACTTCTGCAGCAGTGTTGAACCTACTGTGGAAATCCCCAAAATAACGTCATGCTTTAGGTTTACATTATACAACAGGGAGCTCACCTGAAAAAGTTGTCCCTGTCGCCAAAACTTTACAAGATAATGAGTGTTTCCGTTGCTAGCCTTGTTAGCACGTCTGTGGTAGGAATCCGTAGGTAAATAACTCCGACATCCCGATTTAGCTGAAGAGCGCCCAGTCCTCCTGTTTCCAGATGAGTGGCAGTCTCATTTTCAAACTAGTTTACTCTCCAATGGTGATACTTTTACTCCGGTAACGGCAGAATCTCAAAGCTAGCATATTCCCTTGAATATGAACTCGCGACTGCGCGATTTCGCGTGTAAGGTAAGATAAGCCTTTATTAGTCCCACAACAGGGAAATTCCAGGATTGCAACAGCACAGGGATAGCAACACTCAGAGCAACAATCAGAAGGCAAGAAAAAAAAAAAAAAACAAGCAAGCAAGAGCAGCTAATATACATATGTACATATTACTATAAGATATATATATACACACACACACACAGACACACAGTGCAGAGCATTGTAGCTGGATGGAATAAATATATGAATATATGAACACACAGTGCAGAGCATTGTAGCTAGATGGAATAAATATGTAAATATATAAACACCCACAGTACGGAGCATTGCAGCTAGGTGGAATAAATATGCAAGTATATAAACACACACAGTGCGGAGCAATGTAGCTAGATGGAATAATATGTAGATATATAAAAACACAGTGCGGAGCATTGTAGCTAGATGGAATAAATATATAGATATATAAATATAAACACACCCAGTGCTGAGCATTGTAGCTAGATGGAATAAATATGTAAATATATAAACACACACAGTGCAGAGCATTGTTGCTAGATGGGATGAAACAGCATAACCGACTACTTAGTTATCCTACATGGTATGATTATGTGCCCATACATATTCTCACCCTCCATAGCGACCGGTATGTTCCTAGTTGTATGCCGGAGAGGACCATTGTGTAAGTCTATTGCATCTTTTGCATTCAAAAAACTATTAGTTTGTTACGTCTTTTTGCTATCTCTGCGAGCAGCCCTGCTTAGGTTGTACAGTCTGACAGCCGTTGGTGGGAAGGACCTACGAAACCTCTCGGTTGTGCACCTGGGATTATGTAGTCTGCTGCTAAATGAGCTCCTCAGTGCATCCAGTATGTCCTGCATAGGGTGGAACTCGGACTCCAGCAGAGATGACAGTTTAGCCACCGTCCTTCTCTCTCCTATCTCCTCCATCGGATCAAGGCGCTGCCCCAGGACAGAGCTAGCTTTCTTAATCAGTTTGTTCAGTCTCTTCCTATCGGCTGCAGTAATGCCACTGCCCCAGCAGACCACTCCAAAAGTGATGGCTGATGCCACCACCGTGTCATAGAATGACTTCAGCAGCGCCCCTTGTACACCAAAAGACCTGAGTCTCCTCAGCAGGAACAGCCTGCGCTGTCCCTTCTTGTAGAGTGCGTCAGTATTGTGTGACCAGTCTAGTTTATTGTTCAGATGAACACCCAGGTACTTATAGGATGTCACCATCTCGATGTCTGTTCCCTGTATATTTACTGGTGCTGTGAAGGGCTGCCCATGCCTGCGGCAGTCCACCACCAGCTCCTTAGTTTTCCTCGCGTTGATCTGGAGGCAGTTCCGATGGCACCAGTCCACGAAGTCCTGGATAAGCCCTCTGTACTCAGCTTCATCTCCGTTGGAGATGAGACCAACGATCGCAGAGTCATCAGAGAACTTCTGTAGATGGCAGTGTGTTGTGTTGTGTGAGAAGTCCGCAGTATAAAGAGTGAACAGGAAGGGAGCCAACACCGTTCCCTGGGGGGCCCCCGTGCTACTGATGATCGTGTCGGAAACACAGTCCCGGGTTCTCACAAACTGAGGCCGGTTCGTGAGGTAGTCCAGGATCCATGATGACAGGTGCTGGTCCACCCCTGCGCGCAGCAGCTTGTCCTTCAGGATCATCGGTTGGATGGTGTTGAAAGCACTGGAGAAGTCAAAGAACATGATCCTCACCATATTCCCGGGCTTCTCCAGGTGGGACAGAGAACGGTGAAGGAGGAAGATCACCGCATCCTCCACCCCAATGCCATGCTGGTAGGCGAACTGGAGTGGATCCATCGCTGGTTCCACCAGGGGGCGGAGATGAGCAAGGAGCAGTCTCTCCAGGGTCTTCATCAAGTGGGACGTCAAGGCCACCGGTCTGTAGCTGTTCAGGTCTTTGGGGTGTACTCGCCTCTTTCCATTAACTTTGTATGGATTTGGGCCGTCCGTTCACATTTGGTCTGAAGACACCATAAGAACGATGTATATGGTCAAGTGTTGTTAGATGAATAAAGATTCAAATGGAGGTGAATAGAATTTATCGAAAATAGCAATCAAAGCTGGCCAGATGGACAGTTAAGCTAATACTAGGTGGCCTGTCTGCCACCTCCTCCCTGCAGAGGCGAATGATATCCAGTTACATGATTTGAGTCAGACTGCCTAGCATACTAATGCTAACAGCTGCCTGTAGCATTCCAGCAAAAATATAATAAAGTAAACTGGAATGATGCAAGATATGTTACCAACCATGGATTAGTGAACCAGGTGGAAACAGTGATGTCTGTTAGGGTGACTGAAATCTGAAGAAAATAACAATGTAAAGTGCACTTGATGCGAGCATCCTAGTAACACTGTTAGCTCGAAAGCTTGCGTCTTTGCCCCGCCCCCCCCGCCCATCTACAGTTAGGCTGACCAATAATAGAGCAGCAGGCAGGTATCAAGCCTTGTGATGTTTAGCTTTTATTGATATTTTCCATTTCTTGACGTACGAGAAAATCCCAGGAAGATTCAAAACGGTTTCTTGGAGAGAAACGTGAGATAAAGGCTGTGTGAGTTGTTGTTGTTTTTTGTTTTTTTTTAAGACAAGTGAACCTTTTGATGTTTTTTTTTGACAATCATGTGACCAATAGACACATTTCTTCAGAAGGTCAAAACCTACAAAACCACAATTCTTCAGCCAGTGGCCCCTTTAACATTAATTTCTCAACTTCAGTCATCACAGTGACCTTTATAATGTGCAGTAAATGCCTTATAATATTACTGAATGGAATCCAGTGAATCCCTCTTGACAAAGTTGGGGAGACAAAAGTGAAATAAGACGTTCAGCAGAACCAGACAGTGGGAATGTGTTCATTTGACTCCACTTCCCTCACCCATGGGTGAGATACAGATAGAAAATATAAAAAAAGAAGTCAAAACAGCAAGTATAAGCTCGAGGAGCTCTTTGACTGATAGCTGTAGACCAAAGATGCTGTTCCTGAAGCAAACTGCAGAAAAAAGAGGAATTTAGCAAGTAGATGCCATGTACTTCAGTTTTTCTTTTCATCTATGTGTACTTCTATCCTCTATACACTGCTTAAAACATCCTAATTATCTTTTATGGTCCGCATGATTAAAATGTCTCCATTTATAGGTAAATTATCAACCCGACAGCTCTCTGTTTAACAACGGAGAATTTTAACAGCTTGACAGCTGAAACCACATGTCCACAATGTATGTCCATTAGTAGATAATAATTTTTATATCAGTCCTGCAAATGATGGTTTGCTTACATAACCATATTAGATTTTTCTTTGTTTGTGATAAGGATTTTGTGTAAATGCAGCATAATGTCCCTGAATTACCAAAAAGGCTAATATAAATGAGGCTTCTGCTCTTAATTTTTTTCATTATCTGCTCAACAAATACAGAGAATTACTCTGTATTGACCCTGTTCACCCACATATACACACCCAAAGACATGATTTCATGCACACATTATGAAAGACACACACTTAGTCACACAGTTTGCCGTGATATTCACAAAGTTGCAAGCAAAGATGCACACAGAGGCGAGAATGCGTGCATGAAAGACAGTGTGGATGATTCTAGGGGATCCCACTGTAGACTCGTAACATATTTTGGAAGCAATATTGCTTTTTCCAGCACTTTTCCCTCTATCCTAATATCTCATATCCATCTCAGCTGTCTCAGTTTTCCTCTGTGAATCTGTTTGTGCTTGATTTTCCATTGCGACTCAGAAATTCAAAAATCCTATATTGCTTTTCTTTAACGGAGATTTCAAGGGACAGGGAATGCATTATAAGATAGATCAGTTTCTATTACACGTGTATGTAATGACATCAGCCTGCCAGTGTAAAGCAGTTAAATACTGGAAATGCTTATATAAAGCTTGGACGCTGGCGTTTTTTTGTCATAGGTTCATAGATGAGGTCACCTCAGACAGCCTGTTGGTCACTTATGTTCTTAAAAGCAGTAAATAATTAGATTTTAATTCCTGTATATATGTGTATATGTATATCTTCTGTGTTTATGTGGTCGAATTCCACTAGAGCGGCTTTGTTAGTTCATAAATATTAGGACACTTACACTAATCAGAAGAAGAAACATTTTAAAATGTTATTACCTCCACCAAGGAGGTTATGTTTTCATCAGCGTTGGTTTGTCTGTCTGTCTGTCTGTCTGTTTGTTTGTTAGCAAGATAACTCAAAAAGTTATGGACAGATTTTCATGAAATTTTCACAGATTGTCAGAAATGGGGTATCCTACACATGATTAGATTTTGGTGGTGATCCGGATCACCGTCTGGAAAAAAAAAAAAAAAAAAAAAACCAAGCATCACAGTATAGCTAATATACTGTATGCCACTTGCGAATGGCATTTTTTTCATGGTCAAGGAATCTATAAAGTTAGACAAAATAAATGTAGGATTAATATTTATGATGTTAAACACTGTATGGGGGAACTGTGGCCCTTGGCGGAGGTCTGCGCTCTCCGAGTGCTTTTCTAGTTTAAACTGTTTTTAATATGCTGTATCTTTTCATATTTCATGTATTTGGCAGCTTCATATATCCCATTGGATAATTGATTTATTAAGCTTTTTTCAAATTCTGTATTGTAAATTGGTGTAACTGAATGTGGTTTTTTTGTACACAGTTTCTCTAAACCTCAGAAGTTGTTTCAGAAGGTGCTTGTACGATTTTTACATTTAGATTTTATTCTTTTTCTAAGTGACTGATGTGTTTAATTTGAGCTTCCTGTAGTATCTGAGTGAAAGGTTCTCTTTAGACTTTAGACTGTACTGTACATTAAAAGTTCATTTACATCAGATGTAAGTGCACCCCCTTGTGTTTAGGGCAAAAAAACACAGTCCTCACAACGATTTAATTTCTTAAAGAATAATTGTTTTATATGTACTTTAAATTCTTCCATATTAACAGTTTCAGCTTTTTTTTTTCATTGTAAATGTATGACATTTTTGAAGATATGGAAGGTCTCCATTTAATAATATGTATTCATTCTGTGCAATATTTTTTTTTCCTTTTTTTGCCAAATATCAGTTTAAAATAATGATTTTCTTTTCTTCACATGTATTTATTGGGTACTCTATGTAGTGGTCTGTTCTGCTGTTAATATTATTACAGTATATTATGTTTAAATTGCTTTGGCAAACTGATCACTCCAGATATTTTTATCCAAAGTTGATTGCACAACTGGCATTCAGGCAAGTTATTTAATCTCTAGAACTTCTTGTACACTAAGTAGTAATTTTATTATGGTAATGCAGGTCTGTGTACAGTATTATGACATTTATTAGAGAGAGAAGCATGTTTTATTTAGCCCATGAAGGGCAATTAGTAAAATAATACATACATAATGATACAAAAGACTACCATTAAGACCTTTTAAAGGTCACTGACATGGAAGCCACCCAAATATAATTATTGTTTTCCTTTATTAACAATCCATGTTAAATATATAATACCAAAAGATGAGAGGGAAAATCAGCCCTTTCATTTCAGTAAAAAAGTATGCTACTAGCAATTATTTCCATACATAACATTTTACAAGTGTACACACTGTCTCATATGTATCCAGTAGAAATGTCTTCATATGAAATGATTAACTGTGACTATTACAAGTATGAATTTTTGTTAATGGTTATGCTAGATGTCTTATTTATCACTGGTACAATATAATACCTCATACAATTAGGTGAAAAAGTTACAAAATTTCTGTGGATATGTAGATTATGTTGGCTTATAGTATTATAGTTATGAACATTGTAGTTTGGTGTAATTGGCAAAGTAGACAAATGATAAGGAAGAAGATTATTCTTATATTTATAGTAAAATTTCAATATATGTAAAGTAAGAATGATATTTTTAACAATTTCAGTTTACTAAATAAGGGATCTGTGTAGGCATTATACTGTGACCAATAATCCTGACTGCCTTTTTTTTGAAGTGTAATAATTTTTTGACATACTGTATATACAGTATCTCACAAAAGTGAGTACACCCCTCACATTTTTGTAAATATTTTATTATATCGTTTCATGGGACAACACTGACGATATAACACTTTGATACAATAGCCATGTTTACATGGACACAAGTAACCGGATTAAAAGCCTGATCGGAATAAAAATGCTTCATGTCAACACGCCAATTTGAATATTTTGACCCAATCACACTCATTCGGGTCAAAATTCCCTTCCGACTGAGACGGGTGGGTTATGCCAATTGTTAATCCAATTGGTGCGCATATAAACACTTATTCCGAAGTTTGGGTAGAAAATATGTTTACTGCGCAAGTCTGTACATCAGCCACACGTCGACGTGACATATTTCTGTCTTTACAGCAGCTAGCGGAAGACATGGCGGGAGTAAAACAAAACTGGTCTGTATCGTCCTGCTGTCTCCCTTTGCTCGTCATATGCAGAAGTTTGTACTGCTGGGCTTGTAGCTTCATTACGGAGACCAGCAGAAGCAAGAGTACAGTCTGAATAACACAATTCAGGTCCATTTCAAAAAGAGAAAGACACAAAGTGGGGTTTGTTTACATCGGAAGCTGTTGCTTCTTCTCCTACTATTTCCGGAATGTCGGATAATTGTGCGCATGTCAAAATGATTTATTCCGTTCAAACGTGTGACACATGGAAACGCACATCCTAATCGGATCAACTTTTTCAGGATCCATGTTAACAGTAACGTTCTGATCTGAATTGTAATCAGATTGAAGAAATTTTGCACATGTAACCGTGGCTAATGTAAAGTAGTCAGTGTACAGCTTGTATAACAGTGTAAATTTGCTGTCCCCTAAAAATAACTCAACACACAGCCATTAATGGCTAAACGGCTTGCAACAAAAGTGAGTACACCCCTAAGTGAAAATGTCGAAATTGTGCCCAATTAGCTATTTTCCCTCCCCGGTGTCATGTGACTCCTTAGTGTTACAAGGTCTCAGGTGTGAATGGGGAGCAGGTGTGTTAAATTTGGTATTATCGCTCCCACACTCTCTCACTGGTCACTGGAAGTTCAACAAGGCACGTATGGCAAAGAACTCTCTGAGGATCTGAAAAAAAGAATTAAGATGGCCTAGGCTATAAGAAGATTGCCAACACCCTGAAACTGAGCTGCAGCAGGGTGACCAAGATCATACAGCGATTTAATAGGACAGATTCCACTCAGAACAGGCCTCGCCATGGTCGACCAAAGAAGTTGAGTGCACGTGCTCAGCATCATATCCAGAGATTGTCTTTTGAAAATGGACGTATGAGTGTTGCCAGCATTGCTGCAGAGATTGAAGGGGTGGGGTAGTCAGCCTGTGAGTGCTCAGACCATATGCCGCACGCTGCATCAAATTGCTGTGCATGGCTGTCGTCCCAGAAGGAAGCCCCTTTTAAAGATGATGAACAAGAAAGCCCGCAAACAGTTTGCTGAAGACAAACAGACTAAGGAAATGGATTACTGAAACCATGTCCTGTGGTCTGATGAGACCAAGATAAACTTATTTGGTTCAGATCGTGTCAAGCGTGTGTGGTGGCAACCAGGTGAGGAGTACAAAGACAAGTGTGTTTTGCCTGCAGTCAAGCATGGTGGTGGGAGTGTCATGGTTTGGGGCTGCATGAGTGCTGCTGGCACTGGGGAGCTACAGTTCATTGAGAGAACCATGAATGCCAGCATGTACTGTGGCATACTGAAGCAGAGCATGATTCCCTCCCTTCGGAAACTGGGCCACAGGGCAGTATTCCAACATGATAACCACCCCAAACACACCTCCAAGACAACTACTGCCTTGCTAAAAAAAACTGAGGGTAAAGGTGATGGACTGGCCAATCATGTCTCCAGACCTAAACCCTATTGAGCATCTGTGGGGCATCCTCAAATGGAAGGTGGAGGAGCGCAAGGTCTCTAACATCCACCAGCTCTGTGATGTCATCATGGAGGTGTGGAAGAGGATTCCAGTGGCAACCTGTGAAGCTCTAGCGAACTCCATGCCCAAGAGAGTTAAGGCAGTGCTGGAAAATAGATAGATAGATAGATAGATAGATAGTTTATTTCGAACACAAAAATATACCAAATACAAGCAAATGGCAAATGCAATAAAGTAACATTATACACTGTTCGAAAGGGAGAAGGAAGAAGTGAACACTTATTAATTCCATCTCCTCTTTTCCATAGATACACCCATGCGAATTTTATACAAATTACCACCTTTAAGACCCCAAGTAAACAATTTACTGTATTTTTTACAAATCAGCATTAACACCCATCCATTCTAACATACAATGATGTCCATACAACAAAACCAGCCTCAAACAACACAGATATACACAGTGCTGTCCTACCCACCATTCCATAGTGTCCCATAATATCCCAGAGTGAACATAATGAATCGTACATATAACTACTACCCTTCTAACATATACCCTTTCAGCAAATGATGCTTATACCTCTTTTTGAATTGATTTCTGTTTGTACATAGTTTCAGTTCCGGCTCTAGACTGTTCCACAAATCCACCCCACATACAGATATGCACATACTTTTCTTGGTAGTACGTATCTTGGGTTTTGTAAAGTTTAAGTCTCCCCTCAAATTATGATCATTGTCTCTTTTTTTAAATATTTTTTGTATATTAGTTGGTAGTTGATTATTAATTGCCCTGTACATTACTTGTGCTGTCTTAAATTTAACTAAATCGATGAACTTTATGACATGTGACTTTAAGAACAACGAATTGGTATGGTCTCTATATCCTGCATTGTTTATTATCCTTATAGCTCTTTTTTGTAATGTGCATATTGACTGTAGGTTGGTTTTGTAGGTGTTTCCCCAGACTTCTACACAGTAGTTAAGATAAGGTAAAAACAATGAATTGTACAATAAGACCAATGATTTATAGTCCAAGAAGTGTCTCGTCTTCCCCAGTATGCCTATACATTTTGCTAATTTGGCCCGGATGTGACTGATGTGAGGTTTCCAGCAGATTTTATTGTCAAGCGTCACCCCCAGGAACTTATTTTCCTGTACTGTTTCTATTCTGGTATCATCTATCGTTACCAATATTTCATGATTTATTTTATAATTTCCAAACAACATAATCTTTGTTTTTTTTAGATTTAGAGATAATTTATTTTTGTTGAACCACTGCGTTAATTTTTTCATTTCAGTTGTGACCACCTCTAAAACCTGCTGCAAATTCTCACCAGTGCAGAGGATATTTGTGTCATCCGCAAACAAAATAAATTTCAGAATTTTTGATACTTGGCATATGTCATTTATATATAAAATAAAGAGTTTGGGTCCCAAAACTGACCCCTGGGGCACACCACAAGTGATGTCCATGAAGGGTGATTTGTGCTCTCCAATTTGTACAAATTCTTGTCTGTTACTTAAATAACTTTCCACCCAACTCAGTCCAACCCCTCTTATCCCATACCTTTCCAGTTTCCTTAGTAGTATTCTGTGGTCAATGGTGTCAAAAGCTTTCTTTAAATCTATGAATACTCCTACAGCAACATTTTTTTTATCTATACAACTAGTAATTTCTTCTATAAGTTCGATCAGTGCCAAAGATGTAGATTTATCTGCTCTAAAACCATACTGGCTATCTGTAAGGAGGTTGTGTTTTTCAGTGAAATCATCCAGTCTCTTAGTGAAGATTTTTTCAAGTATTTTGGAGAATTGTGAGAGTAAAGAGACTGGCCTGTAATTTGTGAAGCGATGACTGTCTCCTGTTTTGTATAGAGGTATTACTTTTGCTATTTTCATTTTGTCTGGAAATGTACCAGTTTGAAATGACAGGTTACAGATGTGGGTGAGTGGCTTAACAATTCCCTCAATTACTTTTTTCACTATTGTCATGTCAATTTCATTCCAGTCCGTTGATTTTTTGTTCTTAAATTTACTCACAGTCTCGATAATTTCCTTTTCAGTAACTGCACCCAAAAAGATTGTGTTTGGATTTCTATCTTCTATTTCATTCACAGAACCACTGTAGTTTGTTTCTGGTGTCACTATTGATTTTGCTAATTCAGGACCAACGTTTACAAAAAATTTATTGAAACCACTGACCACATCTTCCATATTATTTATCAAATTGCCATTTTCGATAAAATATTCTGGATAATTTGCATTCTTAGGACGATTACTAATAATCCCATTGAGTACTTGCCATATTCCTTTTGTGTTATTTTTGTTATCCTCTAGTATTCTGTTGTAATATTCTTTCTTACAGGTCCTCATTATAGTAGTAAGCTTATTTTTGTATCTTTTATATTTGATCTCAGCTTCCACCATTCTGCATTTAATGAATTGTTTATATAATGTATTCTTCTTTTTACATGCATTTATTAACCCCTTGGTGACCCAAGGAATATTTTTTTTTTGTTGTCTGTCACTGTATTGTTTTATAGGACAGTATTTATTGTACAATGATTGAAATATTTGTAAAAATTTATCATATGCTCTATTTATGTCATTTTCATCATAAACTATCTTCCAATCTTGTATTAATAATTCCTTTGTCAGTAAATGCATTGATTCTTCGGTTCTTATTCTTTTATATTTAATATTTTTGGTATACTTTTTCTTCCTATAATCACATTGATAGACAACAAAAATTGGCAGGTGGTCACTGATATCATTCAATAAAAGCCCACTCCTGATATTATTTTCCATAATGTTTGTGAATATGTTATCTATTAGTGTGGCACTGTGTGACATTATTCTGCTAGGTCCGGTAATTGTTGGATGTAAACCCATACTGTACATTGTGTTGATAAATTCTTCTGTCAAACTATGTTGTTTTGAGTTCATCAGATCTATATTGAAATCCCCACAGATGAACATAACTTTATGAGTTAGTTTTGCATACATTTTTTCCATCCAGTCCTTAAATAAGTCAATGTTTGATCCAGGTGTTCTATATACACAGCTCACTACTACATTCTTCACATTGTCCAGACAGATTTCTATTGTAATACATTCAAATAAATCATCCACAGTTACTGACAGATTTTCAACAACCTTGTATTTCAAGCTCTTGTCAACAAAAATTGCAACTCCTCCTCCTTTCTTCACTTTTCTATTTATATAATTTAGTTCATAGCCATCCATGGTAAAATCCACTCCTTTCTCTTCACTGAGCCACGTCTCTGATATTGCCACAATATTGAAGGGCTCTTTAAACTGGTGTAAATAATCTTTAATGTTATTAAAGTTTGCATAGAGACTCCTGCTGTTGAAGTGGATCATAGAAATACTGAAATCAGATGTGACCATTGTGTTAACCTGTTCATCTGTGTAGTAATTACAGTCATTATCAATGGAGCTAAATAAATTATTATCAGGGTCTATGTCATATTCTATGTCCTGTGGGTTGTGATCTGTGTATTCAAAAACTTTCAGTTCCTGTTGTCCCTGTTTGTTGATTTTTTTGATTCATGTTGTTGAATGTTTTTTGCAGATGAGTATATCCCTTCAGTGTCCTACAGTTGTCTGAATTGTTGCTGTGACTCCAGTTCATAATATTCATTGATAATTGTCCAGTTCCATAATATTACGGATGTTAATGACCTTGGCTTCTTCAGGTGATCCGTTTAATTTGATATATATTTTACAGTTTGATGTCCAGGTGTTTTGAATCTTTTTCTGCTTTTTCAGGTATCTTGCTTTCCTGGCTATTTCTGCGTTTTCCTTCGTGAGGTGCTCGTTAATGTAAAATAATGGTGGCCACACAAAATACTGACACTTTGAGCAGAATTTGGACATTTCCACGCAGGGGTGTACTCACTTTTGTTGCCAGCGGTTTAGACATTAATGGTTGTGAGTTGAGTTATTTTGAGGGGACAGCAAATTTACACTGTTACACAAGCTGTACACTGACTACTTTACATTGTATCAAAGTGTCATATCTTCAATGTTGTCCCATGAAAAGATATAATAAAATATTTACAAAAATGTGAGGGGCGTACTTACTTTTGTGAGATACTGTAACCCCATGCAAGAATTACAAAATTAAGATCTGGAGAGAATAAAGACACACTCCAGTGGATATAAATCCCCTTAAAAACAAATCGGCATTGTCTAAAATAGTATCTTGTGCCCTCCTACACAGAAATCCTTTCATTGTCTTACAGTTGGTTGTAGAAATCTTTTTCCTTTTCCTCCACCTTCAGATGCCAAGATCTATGTAGGCCCACCTACATCCCGCCCATCAGCACACCAAAGTCTGCAAGCTGGCAAATTTGAACAGAAGTCTACTTTATTGCCATTCAATCCTATATAGCTGAACAAAATTACATTTCTCCTACCTACAATGTTAATCACATCTAGAATCAGAGGGGTCGCTGCCATGCAAGGCGCTGCCACAAACAACTTTTTCCTTCCCCCATTCTATTATGCTGAGCACCAAGCTAGAAGGTACCATTTTTATATAGTCTTTGGTATGACCTGGCCGGGGTTTGAACCCACGACCTCCCGGTTGTGGGGCAGATGCTCTATCAACTAGGCCACCACTCCAGTCAGCCAGTGCTTAGTCCCAATAGGTTCACCTGTTATAGTGACATCACAAAAACGCTGTGTCTAAACTTGCATTTTTCCAAGGGGAGGAGCTTAACTGAACTTTCACAGCAGGAAAACACAGACATAACACATAAGAGTGATATCACTCCTGATATGTCTTGTAAGTCACAAAAAAAATGTTACAGACATGTGAACAAGAAAAAAAAAAACAACTTGATTTTCACTGGTGTGTCATTTTAAACATCCATCCATCCATCTTCTACCGCTTAATCTTTTCGGGTCGCGGGGAGGGCTGGAGCCTATCTCCAGGGTACACCCTGGACGGATCGCCAGTCCATCGCAGGGCCAACACAGAGAGACAGACAACCATCCACTCTCACATCCACACCTAAGGACGATTTAGAATCCCCAGTTGATGCCAGTTAACCTAACCTGCTTGTTTTTGGCATGTGGGAGGAAACCGGAGAAATCCCGGAGTAAACCCACGCAGACACGGGGAGAACATACAAACTCCACACAGAAGGCTCACCAATGGTCTGGGGGTGGAATCGATCCCATGACCTTCTTGCTGTGCTGCCACTGTGCTAACCACTGCGCCACCGTGCTGCCCATTTTGCTCGTTTTAAGCAATTATAAATATTTTTAAGTGCATTCAAGGGAAGAATATATTTTAGTTTATTAAAATGTCAATTATTTGAGAAATTTTGTTGGAATTTTTTTTATATGTGAACCCATTTCAAATTTTCCACCTGTTCAGTTGATTTAGTTTACTCATTAGATAATTTAGTCATAGCTAACCAATCACTAATCCTTTTTAACTCATTAATAATATCTCTCTCATGTACGCCAATACCATTTAAAGAACTACTTAAATTAATGTCATCAGCATAAGTAACATTTATTTGTATAAATGTTATATTAGATATGTCTGCAATGCTATTATTGTGCTGTGAACCTATATCATGCCAGAACTAACCATCTCCTTCTTTCCTTTGTGTGATTTCTGTTTTAGACACCCAGACCTCTAAACATCATCAAGCAGAACAATGGCGAGCAAATAATTCGACGACGAACCCGGAAGCGCCTTAACCCCGACATGCTTTCGTCTGAAAATCCCGCCCCCAAGCAGCAGCGAATCACCAGTGAAGAGCGCATGAATGGGGAGGAATCGGAAAGGAGCTGCGTTTCGACCAAAAACCAGCAGCCTTCCCCACGCTCGCGCTCGCCGCGATCTACTCAGGCCTTCCTGGCTAATCAAACATTGGAGATCCACAGGCGCATGCCCCCTCTTCTCCTTCCGTCACACCCCGCCTCTTCAGTCATCGCCGAGGGGAACGGGGGCATCACAGAGGGTGGCGTAACATCAAAAGTGGATGGAGGAAAAGGCGGAGGAGGGTCGGAGAGGGGTAGTCCCATTGAGAAGTACATGCGTCCATCCAAACCTTCCAGTTACTCACCTCCCGGCTCCCCTATTGAAAAATATCAGTACCCCCTTTTTTCCTTACCCCTACCATTAACCCTCTCGCCTGATTTGACCCCTGAGTCAGACTGGCTCAGATTATGGACCAAATATAGGATGGCAGCCACCTCGGGGGGTCCTGGTAGCATTGGTAATCTCAGCAGCCCAGGTAGCCTCGGAACTAATCCTCATTATCTCAGTGCGATGGTGAGTCCAGTACAGCATCATCAACAAAGCTACACGGTGCCTTACTGCGCCTCCCCCTTCTCTCCTCTTCCACCTCCCCCAGTACCAACCCACTATCCTCCTCCTCCTCTCCACGCCCAGACCTCCTCATTAGCAACAGAAAATGATGCCCCTTTGGATCTTGCAATAAGACAAAGAGATACAAGCACTATAACTGCACTCACGTCAACAAACAGTGCCGAAAGGAGAAGGCAGGAATCGCCGCTGCCGGAGAGGTTGAGGGAGAACTGGAAAGGAGAGAAGGAGGAGGAAGAGGGGACTGATGAAGGAGGTACCCCAAGTGAGGAGATAGGGAAGGAGGTTAAAGAGAGCTTGGTGAAATGCCAGTCCAGGGTGCACTCAAATCGCAAAATGGTGGAAGCGGCCACGCAGGATGATCTGACCAATCGCTGCATCCACTGTGGGATCTACTTCATAGATGAGGTCATGTATGCCCTGCACATGAGTTGCCATGGGGAAAAGGGACCATACCAGTGCAGTTTTTGCCTCCATGTGTGTGCAGACCGGTACGATTTCACCACACACATACAGAGGGGCTTACATAGGTATGTGGACAAAACTATACAGCAGAGGGCTCACACGCAAGATGGCAAAATCATCCAGAATGTCACGGGAGCGCCACAGGAAAAAGATGGAAGTGACCAACATGAGACCACAGGTGGAGGTGGTCCTGACAAACAAGCACGGGAAAACAGCAATGACAATGAAACGGGAGCGGAGAAGAACACACGAGGCGAGGAGGAGGCTGTAAGCAACCAGGAAACAGGAGGCAAAATGGCGAGGGAAGACGGCGATGACATCAAACGAACCACAGAGGTCATGGCTGTTGCAGAGTCTAAAACGTTAGAAAGGAACACAGATGGGAATTAAACGTCTTTTACTCATGCTGACCTTTAAGAACGTGTTCTGGGATGAATAAGCTGCGTGCCTTCATGTTCCTGGAGGCAAGCTCATGTCAAAATGGGCCTATCTCGGGCACTAAATGGAACACATCCTTATGCTGGAAGCACTCGACTGTCAAATGGTCAAAAATCATTGTAGGAGCCAGCTGAACTGCAGCAGGAGGCAACCGGGAGATGTAGCCTGAATCCTCTGTGGAGCGATGGCTGTTTGACCGCCTGCTCTGTGGCATAAAAATAAAAAACAAATAAATAAAAAATACACAATCTGGACATGAAGCAGGAATCACCTTTAACAAAAAAATCATTTCATGTGCTTTGCTGAAAGAAATGGATCTGAATTTAAGAAGGTCAGCACATGCATAGCCACCTTATAATAGAGCAGAAATTTAAAAAAATAAAACGAGGAGAGAAAAAGCTGGAAGCAAAAAATAAAATAACTGAACCAAGCTGGGCTGTTTTATTATGCATCATATGAACAAGCTGGTCCAAACTCCTCTGATGTATCATTCAGAGTGTTTTATTTTGGTACAGACACCAGATTTGGTTAGAACTGTTTTGCTCTTGCCTGGAGCCTGTTTTTGACAGTTTCTTTTGTTCCCCTCTGTGCAAATGCATCAAAAACCAAAATTTATTTCTCCTTTTAAAACTGGTTAGTTGGTACAAGAGGATCTGTCGATTTATTTCACTTGTACCACCATTGGACCTCCGGAAACGATAACGTGGTTGGACTGGATTTGACCGTGACTTTTTATTAACTACTAAAAGTCAGTTTTGGCCAATAGTGTAAAACCTGGACCGATGTGTTCATTTATTTGGATTGAACCAAGGGACGTTATTTTCTACCTTCCTCTGTGCCATGAATACTAGCTACGTGCCTGGCTGCCTGCCCAATAGAACAACCATCTTGTAACATGCTTTACATTTATATTAATAATGATAATGGTTATAATAATAATGATGATGATGTTGACAGTGCTGTCATACAAAAATGCAATTTGCTACTCTTTCATATATGTTATTTTGTTAAGGAAAATGTTGCGTTTGCGAGAAATGGTACTTTAAAAAAATTAGCCTATTTGAGTTTTTCTTCTCGTTGTTGACCTACACAATGAGACTTGTTACATTAATAACAGCTGTCTAACAGAAATGGTACAGCAAAAAAAGAGGTTGTGTGCATGTGTGCATTTGTGTAATGACGTGTACAAGGATCAAAGGATGCATCCGTCCCCCCCAACATAACGATGTAAACGTAATGAAGGCTTGCAGTTGTTTTGTTTTTTTTCCTCAGTCCTCAGGGGTCACACGTTGCACACCAACCCGCCTGTTCTCATAGCATGTGACACATCATTTTTACATGGTCTGATTGTTTAAGCATGTCACATACTGTTCTCTTATATGTTTGTGTTAAAAGCTCAATATGGTCTTAGTATGTAACGTCTTTTAAAAAAAATGTCTATATTTTGTTAGGTCGCACCATTTTACAGAGAAACTTAGAAACATGGGGCTAAAGCCCTGAATTTTATGAAAAGAGTCAACTGTTTGGGTTAAGTGTACAAACTTTCGCTCTGTATCGAGTCTACAGAGATTATTGCCTACAGTGTTTATCTCATTGCTGAGAATTTGGTACAACGTAGGTTACCTCTATGTAGCATAATAGACTCTTACAAAATCTGCAAAATACCGTTGCCTTTTTCATGGATGTCAACTGTTACATGTTAGATTTAAGTGATACTAAAAAAATGATATGACATTGTAAAATTACATCTTATAATTCAATGAAGTAAAATTAATGTTGCTTTTGAGTCCACCGTACCATCACACTCTCATTTTACCATTCATTACCTCTTTCAGTGCATCTTTCAAACTAGTTTAAACATGCCTTCATTTTGGACAAATTCACAGTTTCATAACTTACTATATCACAATAACTAGATCCATCATTGTCCCATTTTTCTTTGTTAAAAATACAGACATATTGGCCTTTTTTTTAATTTTCATAACAATATAATCAGTTCTCAAACCTTTGCTGCCTTAGTTAGTGGAAAACGACAACAGAAGAAACTGAAGGAAAAACTTTGGAAGGAACAAACTAAAGAACTAGAAGATATTTTTCTATGCTTATTCAAAAACATGAATGATAAATACTCCACCTAGTGCCTGGTTATTTGCCATTTTTCAAATGTTTGTTGTCTGCATGAATGTGTGTAAGCTATGACTCATGTCAGACTAAAGCTGGGCAAACAAACTTCTATATTGTTCTCCCTGTAGTTTTCTAACTCACTGATTACGATGGTTTTCCTTTTTTTGTCTTCATATCTGCCCATTGTGCTCAAACATTAACTGCTTTCACAACTTTGTCTTTTCTTTTTGGTATAAACATACACTACTTTGAAGCATCGAGCCAAATGCCTCAGCTACAGTACCTGTATTAGAAGAAACACATAGCTAAGTTGGTTAAAAGGTCCCTTTCACTGAACTTTTTCCACATGCTGACAGCTCCCACAGGTCTTAATGAAATGTTTGACATATTTTGGTCACATTGCCTTTAAATATCTAATTATTGCAGCATCATTGTGAGTCATCTTTTGTGGCCTTAGAATGGCTCATTCCAGTGCATGTCTTTAAATTCCTAAGAGCCACTTATAACTCCACCCTCAATCTTACATCACTATTGCTCATTTTAGCTGGCTAGCTTAGATAGCGAGCCTTAGCTAGCTAATGTAAATTTGTTTCAAAAAATGAATACAATAAAGCATCATTGGTGAACGGTGGGGGAGGGGGGGGGGTTCGGCCAATAGGATATAACCGGTTACTGGAGTACAATAAGCAAGTGGCCAAGGTGGCTAGCTTCAGCTCAAATTGTTCAAAATGTGTTTGACGAACTGTTGGTGAACTGTTGTGCAACCTTTTGCGAACTCTGATAAAGCCCTAACAATTGTAATGTTAGTATTCACCGATCTGTGAGATAAGTGCTTAAGGGATCGATGTAGCATCAATGAAAATATAACAAAATAAGCCAGAATGACGCGAGATATATTATCAACTGTGGATTAGTGAAGCAGGAGGAAACAGGGATGTTTATTAGGGGGAACAAAATTCTGAAGAAAATAACAATATAGACCTTGCTTGGTAAGCCAGTTCCCTAGTTCTGAAGCTAACACCTTGGCTGGACTCACCACCATCTACATTTGAAGACAGACAGCTATGCTGGCCAATAATAGAGCAACAGCACATGTCAAGGCCGGTCTTATCTTTTCCTGACGTAGAGGAACAAACTCAGAAGATTTAAAACGGCTAATCGGACACAATCAATTTAAAGGCTGTGTGTTTTTTTAAAGAGAAGTAAGCGTTCTGAAGATTTTCTGATAATCACACAATTATCGTGAAATAGATGCATTTCAGAAGGTTAAAACCTGCATAAACACAGTTTTTCAGTGAATGGGACCTTTAAGATGAACACCATAATATCACCATAGTGCCCAAGGTTAAGATAACTTTCACACATTATTCTAAGATAGCCTTAATTTTAACTTTGTACTCTTAAAGGGCCCATGTTGTGCAAAATGGTGTTTTCAGGGGTTTTTACCTTATAAAATATGATCATGGGTCCCAATTTTAATATAATATAAAATTTGCTTCACAGATAAATACACACTGCCGTTACTTGGATGGACTCTTACAGAGAAACAGATGAATTGCATTTGCCATATTCCAGCAAGGCCCACCAGTTGTTTAAGTTAGCAAAGCATACACACCCTTTCTGCCTTAAACCCACAATGGTCACAGAAATAACTTTAATCTGACAAAAGTGATAATAAATAAAAATTCTATGAAAATTAACCAGTGAAAATCAGACAGTGCTTTTGAATTGTGGTTCAACAGAATTACTTTAAAAAACAAACTCATGAAACAGGCCTGGACAAAAATGATGGTACCCCTAGAAAAGATTGAAAATAATGTGACCATAGGTTCAACCAAGATGTGTCCTCTAATTAACATCACAGGTGTCTACAAACTTGTAATCAGTCAGTCGGCCTATTTAAAGGGTGACAAGTAGTCACTGTGCTGTTTGGTGACATGATGTGTACCACACTAAACATGGACCAGAGGAAGCAAAGGAGAGAGTTGTCTCAGGAGATTAGAAAGAAAATTATAGACAAGCATGTTAAAGGTAAAAGCTATAAGACCATCTCCAAGCAGCTTGATGTTCCTGTGACTATAGTTGCACATGTTATTCAGAAATTTAAGATCCACGGGACTGTAGCCAACCTCCCTGGACCTGGCCGCAGGAGGAAACTTGATGAAAAATGGAAGAGACAGATAATATGAATGGTAACAAAAGAGCCCAGAACAACCTCTAAACACATTGAAGGTGAACTCCAAGGTCAAAGTACATCAGTGTCAGATCGCACCATCTGTCATTGTTTGAGCCAAAGTGGACTTCATGGGAGACAACCAAGGAAGACACCACTGTTGAAAACAAATCATAAAAAAGCCAGACTGGAATTTGCCAAACTGCATGTTGACAAGCCACAAAGCTTCTGGGAGAATGTCCTATGGACAGACGAGACAAAACTGGAACTTTTGGGCAAGGCACATCAGCTCTATGTTCAGAGACGCAAAAATGAAGCATACCAAGAAAAGAACACTGTCCCTACTGTGAAACATGGAGGAGGTTCTGTTATGTTCTGGGGCTGCTTTGCTGCATTTGGCACAGGGTGTCCTGAATCTGTGCAGGGTACAATGAAATCCCAAGGTATTCTAGAGAGAAGTGTGCTGCCCAGTGTCAGACAGCTTGGTCTCAGTCGTAGGTCATGGGTCTTGCAACAGGATAATGACCCAAAACACACAGCTAAAAACACCCAAGAATGGCTAAGAGTGAAACACTGGACTATTCTCAAGTGGCCTTCTATAAGCCCTGATCTAAATTCTATTGAACATATGTGGGAGGAGCTGAAACATGCCATCTGGAGAAGGCACCCTTCAAACCTGAGACAACTGGAGCAGTTTGCTCATGAGGAGTGGGCCAAAATACCTGCTGAGAGAGGTGCAGAAGTCTCATTGACAGTTACAGAAATCATTTGATTGCAGTGATTGCCCTCAAAAGGTTGTGCACAAATATTAAGTTAAGGGTACCATCATTTTTGTCCAGGGCCTGTTTCATGAGTTTGTTTTTTTAAAATAATTCTGTTGAACCACAATTCAAAAACATTGTCTGATTTTCATTGGTTAATTTTCATAGAATTTTTATTTGTTACCACTTTTGTCAGATTCAAGTTATTTCTGTGGCCATTGTGGGTTTTTCTTTTATTAACAGAGGGGTACCAATAATTTTGTCCACATGTGTATATTGAGAATGTCAAAACATAATAGTAACCCCTGGAAAAAAGCACAATATGGGATCTTTAAGGAGTCCTAAACATACTGCTGTTCTATGTCAAGTACTTATTAACTAATGAAACCAGACAAACTGTGTAGCTCCTCCAAAAATGTAGCCGAACTGAGTGCATTAGCTTATTTACTGGGTTATTTGGCTGCAACCCTCATTGGTAGTATTACCAAGCCATTTGCCCAATGGAAGTTAAACAATTACTGCTAATAGTACTTCTTAATGGGGACAACAATATTACAGTCACTACTCTGAATGCTGGAAAGAAAATAAATAAGTAAATAAATTGACTTTACTGAGGGAAATGTACATGTATCACAGTAATCACATTTATTTGTTTGACTTTGAAACAGTCATTAAAATAAGAAAACCTTGCATACTGTACCTAATGGGAATTGTAGATGTAAAGCAATGCATTTTAGTCTTTTTTAAATATATTTCTATGCTGCAGTGTAGTTGACACCTTACTCCTTAACAGCCAAAGTACCTGTCTAACCAACAGTGCACAATCTGAACAGGTAACAGGATGCTAACAAACCCGTGCTTTAATCAGCGGAGAGCTATTCCATTCTCTTTAATAAAGTGAATATACTGAATGCAATGATTTGGAAAATTCAAGTGAAAAGTACTTTAAAAATCTGAATTGTCAGTGTCTATTTAAAAACATTCTTTTTAAATATTCTCAGAAATATTTGTACTAATGTGTTAAACTAAAAAAAAAATCACTTCAAACACCTGTTAAGGAGCTGCTAGTTAAAGAGAATTGGTTTGTAAATGTATCTAAAAAAGACAGAGGTGGATGGAGGGATATGTGATGGAATGAATGGCTGAGGTGTTTAAAACGATATGTGGAGGTAAGGACTGGGATTGAGTTATGTTTTAGTAAATAAAAGGTCTTGATGTTGCTTTTAGTGGTGTCAGTGTTAATCGCGGTAATCACCTTTTAATCACATTAATCTGTTACTTCATATTAATCGCTTTAATGAATGATGCGATCAATTTGATAATTTTTCTATTGGCTGTATATGGGTGAGAGAGGAAATTGTTATGTTAACTGAGCGTTATGTGATTAAAGTGATTTAAAACGTGATTAATGTGACTAGCGACACCAGTAGTTACTGTTCATTTTTTGATTTATTAGTCACCGTACCTCAATTCGAACCATTTCGCAAGCTGTTTTTATTATATGGTAACTTCCTGTCTTCCTCTACATCTTTTTATTTCAGTCGATCACTGCAGATATATTCAACCATTCACCTCTCCTATGTTCCTGCACTTAATCTGCACCCCTTATTTTGAAAAGTGTGGGTGCAAATGGTTAGACAGGTTTGGGAAATCTCAAATGGGAGTTAAGCATTAGGGACACATCTTGATCTACAGTATCTTTGTGTGTTTATTTGCACTGTAGCTCTTTAAATAACATGCAGCTTAGGTAAGATGAAAGAAAATTGTTGCTAGTTGGAACTGTTGGATTTTCTCGAAGTTGGGTTTACTGACTGACATAATTCTCATCTGTCAAACTAATCGTTTGTAAAGGTTCTCAAGGTTTTCATTGTGTTTCCTGGGAATGATTAATGCAAAACCTAATGTAAAAGGGAGTGTTTTTTTAATTCCTTTCATATCTTGAAATCTGATTAATATTTGATCTTGACAAACCACACATCAACCACATTTCTTTGTGGGCTGAAGACAAACAATTTAACATGTTATTGTGTTTCGATACTTTGGCTTTTGAAGCAAAAATCTTTTCGCTGTACTTATGGGGATGAAAATAAAAAGAACCATGTTCTTCTTGATGATGGAAGTTATGTTCAGTTTTCATATAATGTCAGTGGTGCACTGCAGAGCCCTTTTCTATTCTTTTTCATGTATTTGTTTAACATTGTCTGCCACAGCTGTATTTCTTAAACTTAAACTGACGTTCATGTTAGAATAATAATATTTTGGGAGAACTTTACAGCTGTCATTTTAATTTTGGCTATTAAGTTAAGGAATGAGTTTATCTGGGACATCTGTATTGTATTTCTGTTGACTGTATGTTTTAGGTTTGGTGGCATTTCAAATCAACGTTTACATTGGGGGGCCTTAAAAAGTGTTAGATTTTTTTTTTTTCATCAGAATGTGTTTTTAAAAAAATGTTGCTTGCACTTCACTGATTATGTTCTTATTGCCAAGGAAGGGACAACCATCAAACGCACATATAGACAATGGTACAGGTTGGGTATACATTTTGGGTATTTGGCATATCCAAGGAATATTTAGCATTGGACAAACACATGCAAACACACACTTACAGACACAAAAACACACAGGAAGCATGTACATTTAATCAGTATATTTTAGTAGAATTATGTCTCTGTTCAACTGAATGGCTTTTATAGTTTTGTTTTGTTTTGGTTTTTTTTTTACATTATGTTCTCTTTCATGTTGTATTTTATTCTGCAACCTTTCTATACTGTATTGTTTTTAGCTTGTTTCATGCAAAATGATATTTCAACAGCATACTTCGACAGCCAAGAAAAGTTTGTTACAGAGCTAAACTTGAATAATGTTGATAATGATGATAATAATAATTAATAAAAGTAATAAACATTTAAATGGACATTGGTACTTTATTTTGAGATGAGTTATTTGCTAAAAGACAAGTGAAGACAATATTTATGCTTCATAAAATGTTCCAATAAAAATGTTAGAAGTGTGTGGGAATCTGTCATTATCAGTGATGTGCACTGACATTTTGGGGCAAAAAATGTGCATCTTCCATTGAAAAATAGGTGTCAGCTCGTGCACATGCTTGGTCATTATATACAATGTTAAATGTTCTAAGATAGAATGAAGGTTTTGATTATACACAATTTTTGCCCAAAGTTTCAAAAAAATTAATAAGAATAAAAGTAAAGCTTTTAAAACTACTTCTGTACAGCCATTAGCTTCACATTTATATATTTCTGTGATTTCATTCTGATCTGTTCACCAGTAATTCTTTTGCTCTGGTTTTTACTATATTGATTATCAGAATGTAACAATTTGAACGGGTCATTTCCTTTATAATTTTTGTGACTTATGATCCTCCCATTTACTATCACAAAAAAGATTTCTTCTTGATTAAAAAAGTTATTAGATTTGCTGTTAATGTCCAGGGACCAGTTAGTAAAATTAATAATGTGCCCATAACCATCATAAAATGAAGCACAGATTTTACTTTTTAAATATTGAATATGAAATTGAGCTATTAAATGACAAAAAATAACATGGGTCCATTTCATGTGAGATATCTGTATAATTACTGATTAGCAAAGTCCAACTTCATATATAAAAGGCAAGGTAAATGTATTTATACAGTACAATATACTGTATATGCAATTGCATATCAAAGTGCTTTACTGATGAGCAAATAAAGTCAGAGTCCTTAAAGTGACACTCTAGCAAAAATCAAGTTTTTTTTTTCTGTTGTTAACATGTCTGTAACATGTTTCTTGTGATTTACAAGCCATGTCCAGAGCAAAATCATTCCAAACCACTGATCTGTATAAAATACCTGGATCGCTCACTGGCCGGCAGAAGTGAAGCCACCGGAAATTCTGTGGCCGCCATTTTAGTACACCCAAAACACTTAGAGAGGTCAATGGAGAAGAATGGGTTTAGTAGTAAACAATGCCACTTTTACCTCAATAATTTCCCAAAGAATTAACAGATTTTGAACTTCTTGTTATGGAGACACAGCTTATAATCTTATAATCTAGTCAAGCCAAGGCGAGTAGGTCTGTGAGTAATATATGCAGTAAGTGTGTTTAGGCATGTTAGTTCATGCAGTGCTTTAACCTTGCTATTAAGTGCCTTGGCCTAATCTAATTTGCAAAATATGATGACCAGCATCCTGAATAAATTAATTTATTCACAATGCTGGTCATCATACAATGTAAATATCCGTGAACTCGTAATTTACTTGTGATGCTGGTCATCAATTGCATATGGTCATGATGGTGGTGCGCATATGATGACTGAATTATTTATAGAATACTTACCAGGAATAGTGATCACCAAGGAGACCTAAGGAGGACTTCTGATTCCTGATCATCTGACAGAGTTTATATCTGTGCTAAATTATTCCTGATGCTGGTCGTCAACTACTGATTACCAATCAACACTGGATCAATTCTACATGCTCATTTTTGTTAATGACCAATCACCTTTAACTGCACCATTGGCTGGTACCAAGTACAGGATTGTGTAAGCAGAGGGAAGTGTCATGTTTTGTATCAGAATCCTAAAATTGATGAACAAAAATTATATAAGAATTAACATAAGACCTTAAGTTTTATTCCATATTGGCCTATGCATCCACAGTTGTGAGAAATTATTTCAATATATGGTAGTCATTTTAGTTAAGTAGGGTATGTACGGGTGTATCTGAAAAGTATTCACAGCGCTTTCACTTTTCCACATTTTGTTATGTTAAAGCCTTGTTCCAAAAGGGATTAAATTCATATTTTCCCTCAAAATTCTACACACAATACCCATAATGACAACGTGAAAAAAAAAAATTCGGAGACTTTTGCCAATTTATCCATCCATACATCTTCTTCCGCTTAATCCTTTTCGGGTTATTAAAAAATAAAAAACTAAGAAATCATATGTACATAAGTATTCACAGCCTTTGCCATGAAGCTCAAAATTGAGCTCAGGTGCATCCTGTTTCCACTGATCATCCTTGAGATGTTTCTACAGCTTAATTGGAGTCCACCTGTGGTAAATTCAGCTGATTGGACATGATTTGGAAAGGCACAGACCTGTCTATATAAGGTCCTACAGTTGACAGTGCATGTCAGAGCACAAATCAAGCATGAAGTCAAAGAAATTGTCTGTAGACCTCCAAGACAGGATTTTCTTGAGGCACAAATCTGGGGAAAGGTACAGAAAAAATTCTGCTGCTTTGAAGGTCCTATTGAGCACAGTGGCCTCCATCACCCGTAAATGGAAGAAGTTCAGAACCACCAGGACTCTTCGTAGAGCTGGCCAGCCGTCTAAACTGAGTGATCGGAGGATAAGGGCCTTAGTCAGGGAGGTGACCAAGACCCTGATGGTCACTCTGTCAGAGCTCCAGTGATCCTCTGTGAAGAGAGGAGAACCTTCCAGAAGGACAACCATCTCCGCAGCAATCCACCAATCAGGCCTGTATGGTAGAGTGGCCAGACGGAAGCCACTCCTTAGTAAAAGGCACATGGCAGCCCTCCTGGAGTTTGGCAAAAGGCACCTGAAGGACTCTCAGACCATGAGAAACAAAATTCTCTGGTCTGATGAGACAAGGGTTGAACTCTTTGAAGTGATGCCAGGCGTCATCCATCCATCCATCTTCTTCCGCTTAATCCTTTTTGGGCCACAGGGGGCTGGAGCCTATCCCAGCATCTTTGGGCGAGAGGCAGGGTACACCCTGGACAGATCGCCAATCCATCACAGGGCCAACACAGAGAGACAGACAACCATCACTCTCACAGTCATATGTAAGGGACAATTCTTGTATTGGAGGAAACCAGGCACCGTTCATAACCACGCCAATGTTGGGAGCAGCATCATGCTGTGGGGATGTTTTTCAGTGGCAGGAACTGGGAGACTAGTCAGGATAGAGGGAAAGATGAATGCAGCAATCAACAGAGACATCCTGGATTAAAACCTGCTCCAGAGCGCTCTTGACCTCAGACTGGAGTGACAGTTCATCTTTCAGCAGGACAACGACCCTAAGCACACAGCCAAGATATCAAAGGAGTGGCTTCAGCACAACTCTGTGAATGTCCTTGAGCATCCCAGCCTTGAATCCAACTGAACATCTCTGGAGAGATCTGAAAATGGCTGTGCACCAACGCTTCCCATCCAACCTGATGGAGCCTGAGAGGTGCTGCAAAGAGGAATGGGCCAAACTGCCCAAAGATAGGTGTGCCAAGCTTGTGGCATCATGTTGAAAAAAACTTGAGGCTTTAATTGCTGCCAAAGGTGCATCAACAAAGTATTGTGCAAAGGCTGTGAATACTTATGTACATATGATCTTAGTTTTTTTTATTTTTAATAAATTTGCAAAAATTTCAAAAAAAGAACTTTTTTCACATTGTCATTATGGGGTATTGTGTGTAAAATTTTGAGGAAAAAAATCAATTTAATCCCTTTTGTAATAAGGCTGTAACATAACAAAATGTGGAAAAAGTGAAGTGCTGTGAATACTTTCCAGATGCACTGTATAGCAAGGCCTAGATCTACATCATCAGAGAAAATATGTGAGGTCTTTTTTCTCAAATTTTTACCTCAATCTAAATAGGACCTTTGTGAAAAGGTGGCGATCCCATATTTTGCAAATTAGATTAGGCCTAGGCACTTAATAGCAAGATTAAAGCAGCTTTGCGATCCACATGGTGAGGACATCGATGGCCTCATTCACACCTTCACGGGCTACCTCAGCTTCTGTGTGGACAAATCCGTTCCCACCAAGACCATACGGCGTCACTCAAACAACAAACCCTGGATCAACCCTGAGATAAAAACACTTCTGAGAGAGAAGAAGAGGATCTTCAGGTCGGGGAACAGGGAGATGCTGAAGTCCATACAGAGGGAGCTGAGGAGAAAGATCAGAGAAGGCAAGGACAGCTTCAGGAAGAAGATGGAGGACAAGCTGCAACAGAGCGACATCAGCGGGGTCTGGAGAAACCTCAAAACCATCTCGGGGCTCCAGAATACCTCCCCCCAGGCCACGGGGGGCAGGGAGTGGGCGAACAACCTGAATCTGTTTTTCAATAGATTTGACCAACCGCCCTCCCCCCTGTCTGCACAACAACCACTGCTGCCTCTAAGAAATCAGTCCTGCTACCCACTCCCCACTCCACCGACACCCCCCCCCACTCCCAACACACAGCCCCCCATCCTGACCCTGACCAAGACCCAGGTGAGGACGGAGCTGAGGAAGATCAAGGCGAGGAAGGCGTCGGGACCGGACGGCATCAGCGCAAAGCTCCTCAAGTCCTGTGCAGACCAGCTGTGTGGGATTGTGACATATATCTTCAACATGAGCCTGAAACTGGGGAGGGTACCACAGCTGTGGAAAACATCTTGTGTGGTACCTGTACCAAAAACTTCCCACCCCAAAGACCTGAACAGCTTCAGACCGGTGGCCTTGACGTCCCACTTGATGAAGACCCTGGAGAGACTGCTCCTTGCTCATCTCCGCCCCCTGGTGGAACCAGCGATGGATCCACTCCAGTTCGCCTACCAGCATGGCATTGGGGTGGAGGATGCGGTGATCTTCCTCCTTCACCGTTCTCTGTCCACCTGAGAAGCCCGGGAATATGGTGAGGATCATGTTCTTTGACTTCTCCAGTGCTTTCAACACCATCCAACCGATGATCCTGAAGGACAAGCTGCTGCGCGCAGGGGTGGACCAGCACCTGTCATCATGGATCCTGGACTACCTCACGAACCGGCCTCAGTTTGTGAGAACCCGGGACTGTGTTTCCGACACGATCATCAGTAGCACGGGGGCCCCCCAGGGAACGGTGCTGGCTCCCTTCCTGTTCACGTCTTTATACTGCGGACTTCTCACACAACACAACACATTGCCATCTACAGAAGTTCTCTGATGACTCTGCGATCGTTGGTCTCATCTCCAGCGGAGATGAAGCTGAGTACAGAGGGCTTATCCAGGACTTTGTGGACTGTGCCATCGGAACTGCCTCCAGATCAACGCGAGGAAAAACTAAGGAGCTGGTGGTGGACTGCCGCAGGCATGGGCAGCCCCTCACAGCACCAGTAAATATACAGGGAACAGACATCGAGATGGTGACATCCTACAAGTACCTGGGTATTCATCTGAACAATAAACTAGACTGGTCACACAATACTGACGCACTCTACAAGAAGGGACAGCGCAGGCTGTTCCTGCTGAGGAGACTCAGGTCTTTTGGTGTACAAGGGGCGCTGCTGAAGTCATTCTATGACACGGTGGTGGCATCAGCCATCACTTTTGGAGTGTCTGCTGGGGCAGTGGCATTACTGCAGCCGATAGGAAGAGACTGAACAAACTGATTAAGAAAGCTAGCTCTGTCCTGGGGCAACGCCTTGATCCGATGGAGGAGATAGGAGAGAGAAGGACGGTGGCTAAACTGTCATCTCTGCTGGAGTCCGAGTTCCACCCTATGCAGGACATACTGGATGCACTGAGGAGCTCATTTAGCAGCAGACTACATCATCCCAGGTGCACAACCGAGAGGTTTCGTAGGTCCTTCCTACCAACGGCTGTCAGACTGTACAACCTAAGCAGGCTGCTCGCAGAGATAGCAAAAAGACGTAACAAACTAATAGTTTTTTTTGAATGCAAAAGATGCAATAGACTTACACAATGGTCCTCTCCGGCATACAACTAGGAACATACCGTCGCTATGGAGGGTGAGAATATGTATGGGCACATAATCATACCATGTAGGATAACTAAATAGACGGTTATGCTGTTTCATCCCACCTAGCAACAATGCTCTGCACTGTGTGTGTTTATATATTTACATATTTATTCCATCTAGCTACAATGCTCTGCACTGGGTGTGTTTATATTTATATATCTATATGTTTATTCCATCTAGCTACAATGCTCAGCACTGGGTGTGTTTATATTTATATATCTATGTGTTTATTCCATCTAGCTACAATGCTCAGCACTGGGTGTGTTTATATTTATATATCTATATGTTTATTCCATCTAGCTACAATGCTCCGCACTGTGTTTTTATATATCTACATATTATTCCATCTAGCTACATTGCTCCGCACTGTGTGTGTTTATATACTTGCATATTTATTCCACCTAGCTGCAATGCTCCGTACTGTGGGTGTTTATATATTTACATATTTATTCCATCCAGCTACAATGCTCTGCACTGTGTGTCTGTGTGTGTGTGTGTGTATATATATATTTTATAGTAATATGTACATATGTATATTAGCTGCTCTTGCTTGCTTGTTTTTTTTTCTTGCCTTCTGATTGTTGCTCTGAGTGTTGCTATCCCTGTGCTGTTGCAATCCTGGAATTTCCCCGTTGTGGGACTAATAAAGGCTTATCTTATCTTATCTTATCTTAAAGCACTGCATGATATTTTTATTTACTCATATAGGACTATCATTAAGAGTACTATTATGATGACATGCCTAAATACACTTACTGCATGCATTACTCACAGACTTACTCCCCTTGGCTTGACTTTTGTGATTATCCAGCTGTCCCACGGCTGCTAAACATAATGTCAGCTCGATTTCTATAGTTCACTGGTTGCTCAAGATTATAAACTGTGCCTCCATAACAAGAAGTTTAAAATCTGTTAATTCTTTGGGAAGTTACTGACGTAAAAATGGCACCGTTAACTATTAAACCCATTCATTCTCCACTGACTCACTGAGTGTTTTGGGGGTACTAATATAGCGGCCAGGTGGCTTCACTCGGCTCTGTACTTGCTAGTGGGACGTGCACTATCCAGGTATTTTATACAGATCAGTGTTCCAAATCCCAAGTATGTGTTTGTCTGGTGTGAATGTCTGCTTAAGCTCCACCCCTCTAAAGAGGCAGATTTTACTAAATTTGGTTTATTTTTCAACCGCAGGGATCCAAGCACTGCAACACCGATGGAAGAAGTGTGTAGACAGAAAGGGAGACTGTTGAAAAATAAACCACATTTGGTCAAATTTGACCACTATGAACTTTTCAGCACCACATACGTGTTCAGTTTATGGCTGTGTGGGCAAGAAATCCTCTTTTAAATTACATGTCTTACCCACAGACATGAAAATACGACAGCAATGATTAATTTTATTTGGAAAAACCTCAGTGTCCCTGTTAAAATACCGGCGAGGACACGGGTTTGCAGCCTGCATGCCGGGGGAGATGAGCTGGATTCATGCTGCACCGCCACTGTCTGCATACGTGTAACCGGAAACCTCTTGACAAAATTTACGTCATCGTCTCCAGTCCGCTAGTGTACGCAGGGCTCTACTGCGGACGACCGTGTGCAGCCCAAATTTTATTACCGTGTGGCCTGTCTACAACCTGAAGACCTTGACAGAGCATGCGCAAGACTGAACTTCCCATTCACGAGGTGGCGCTACCAACACAGCATACAAAGTAGACGAGGAAGACAATGAAGAGGCGAAAGACAAGAATAAACATACATGAATCCTTTTGCAACAGCAGCAGCTTGAGCGGAGAAGAGCCCTGGAAAATGGTAATTCTTCCTTTTCCTTGAAATGACATCATCGTTGCTAAAAAAAATGTGCGTTGCTCTTGTGTTTATAGCTGGTGAACAAACTGGTGTGTTAGCATATTTGCACTACCTATAGGGTTGGGGCGAAACTACAAATAACAGTTGTGTGCATGCATCAACTGCTTGGCCTGGTAGACGAAAAAAGTGAGCATGTACAATGCCGTATGCATTCCAGGGTTGTCCAAAGTGCACGCGGACCAAAACGGATCAGAGTGGAAATGCAGCATGAATAAGGCTACAGCCCTGGCGCGACGGCCAGGTGAGTATCGTCATAGGGGAACCTGTAGAAGGATGATTCTCGGTAGAGCGGAGAGGCAGTCACTGCCCAGCTGGAGGGCTCCCCTCTCCTAGCTGGGAGCACCAATGGAACTGAGCACTCCTCAGCTCCCTCTTCCCCCAAAGGAGCAGTCTCTGGTTACCCCCTCACCGCGGATCGCCTTGCTGAGGGCTGGCGAGCAGTCCGTCTCGGAGCAGCTCGAACCAAAGTGAGCTCTAAAGGAAGGAGGCTGGGGAGCACCTTAGAGGCGAGCCGGCTGGAAGGTGCACCGGACTGAGGCAAAATGCTCACTGGCCCCCAGCAAGGCGATCCGCGGTCAGTGGGTAACCAGAGATCGGCGGGGAGCCTTCCAGCCTCCCTTCCAGGGTGGACAGCAACTCTTCCAGAGTCTTGTACAATGTCCTCGTCTTCCTCCAGTTGCTGGTGGGCAGGAGTATGGGTGGAGCTAATTAGAATATTCCTAGATCTGCGCATACTTAACTAGGTCAAAGGCAAAAGCTCTTTCCAAGCTAGTCTAAGGCAATGAAAGTTGGGGGTTTTTTTTGTGTGTGTGTATAAAAAGCCACAATATACTATTTTGGGCAAAACACATTGATTTGTGAGGTGGTTTTAGAGCCACTGGAGTGGATCTTTAAGCAATATAGTTTAGTTATAGGACTAAAACTGAATATAAATGTCACAAAATACCTCCTTTTTCTTGTACTAAGAGATAGTCTTGGGGTGCCTTACACAGATGTCAAGCACTGTCGATCAAAAGACAAGTGTGAAAGTTTCCATTCCTGACTACTTTGAGTTAAAAACATGCTTGTGCACTACACTAGCAAATACTGTATATTGCCAGTTGTTATTTATTGGGCTATAATGGTTGGTTAGAAAATTTAACATATTTGATCATTTTGCTGTTTCTTTGTGATCTGTGTTTCAAGTACCAATGTTTGGACTGGATGGAGGCATTGGAAGGAAACTTGACTGGTCAGGGATTGGTGGTTGGTTGGCTGAGATAGCAGAGATGTTTGATTAGCAACCAACCATTCATGTGAATAAAAAGAACACAGTTTTTATGGTGTTTTTTGTGTCATGTACTGTATGTGGATTTTAAGCATTTTGAGTGGTATATCTGAACCTTAGATTCAGGAGGAGCAATGTGGTTTCTGTCCTGGTCGTGGCACATCAGACCAACTATTTTCCCTCTCAAGAATTCTTGAGGGTTTGTGGGAGTTTGACCAACCAGTCTACATGTGTTTTGTGGACTTGGAGAAGGTATTTGACCATGTCCCTCATGGTTTCTTGTGGGGGTTGTTTGCCGTGAGAGTTTGACTCCACCAGAGCTGATTTTATTCATAATTTCATAATCATCAAACAAATTTTTTTATTAGACAAAGATAACCTGAGTAGATAAAAATGCAGTTTTTAATTGCTGATACCTGTCTCCCTTTTTCAGACAGGTTCTATTTAAGTGATTTCTTGATTCAACAGTAATCAGGCCTTGGTGTGGCTAGTGAAATTGAACTTGGGGGGGTACTTTTTCACATAGGCTCAGATAGGAGTGGATAGCTTTCTTCTATTAATAAACGAAATAATCATTTAAACATTCAGGTTACTCCAGTTATCTTTGTCTAATACTGTATTAAAATTTGTTTGATGATCTGAAACATTTAAGTGACAAATATGCAAAAATCTAACAGATCAGGAAGGGGGCAAATAGTTTTTCACAGTACAGTATAGAGGTTAAATTTGCCTTTAAGTTTAGTTTTCATGTTTCTTTGGCTTTGATAAATATTGTTTTTAGGTTTAGTCACATGCTAAAACGTCAAAGGGTCCTCCTGACTTTGGTATATAATAAAAACGGTGCATTTTAAAGACAATGGATCTCATTTATCAAATCATTTATCAATTTATCATGTGTAAGACAGAAAACCCCGTATGACACACTCAAATCTCACGACGGCTCTGAGCTCGTGTACACAAATTTTCAAATCACTGTGGACTTGCAGTGCAGCAGAAAAACCTGGCTGTGTGGGAGAAATATTTGATCATTTCTAATTATAATGAGCAGTTCAACCTTTCAAGTGATATGTTTGCTGTGTGCTATATTTAGATGAGTTTTGATGAAAAAGAGGCTACTTTTAGTAACCATGAACATTATATCCAGATTTATGTCACTGCAGCAAATATTAAAACAGATTTAAGCAGGTTTTTTACCTCCGCCAAGGAGGTTATGTAATCGGGGTGGTTTGTCTGTCTGTCTGTCTGTTAGCTACTGGATAGATTTTGATGAAATCTTCACCAGAGGTAGCCCTCAGACCAAGGATGAATCCATTAAATTTTGGTGATGATCTGAGAGTGCATGCCTCCACCAAGGACCTTGTTTGTATTTGTGTAGCAGGATTATACAAAAACTACTGGATGGATTTGGATTAATTTTTTACCAGAGGTAGTTGATCAAGCATCCACCCACAACCAGGAGGCTGGGGGTTCAAGTCCTGGCCAGGTCATACCAAAGACCGTATAAAAAAAAGGTACTTCCCACCTTCTAGCTTGGTGGTCAGCATAATGGAATGGGGGAAGGAGGAGTTGTTTGTGGTGGCGCCTGCATGGCAGCGACCCCTCTGATTCTACATGTGATTAACATTGTAAATAGGAGAAACAATTTCTTTCTACTGTACATGATTGGCTGTATGAACTGAATGACAACAGAGATGGCTTCTTCTTCTTGGGCTACAAAGGAACCCATTATATTTTGGTGATGATCCGAGAATTCATGCCTCCGTCAAGGCTCTTATCTTCTCACAGAGTGTTAGCAAGAATCCTCCAAAACTACTGGATAGACTTTGCCGCAATTTTCACCAGAACTGCCCCATGGCCTACACACAAACCCTTTACATTTTGGAGGTGATCCATGATGGCTGGAAGGAGCCTTGGTGGAGGTATGTGCTCTCTGAGTGCTTTTCTAGTTACCTCTGCCAAAGGAGGAGGGAGGTAATTTTTTCGATAGCGTTGGTTGGTTTGTCTGTTGGTTGGTTGGTTGGTTGGTTTGTCTGTTACCAACATAATGCAAAATATTATAAACGGATTTTGATGCAATTTTCAGGAAAGGTGTGTAATGGCACGGGGAACAGATGATTAGATTTTGGTGGTGATTCGGATCACAATGTAGATGCAGGAATTTTTTGAATATTATTTTATATATTAATCTGGCGCTTTTCATGCACTGCCCCTTTAAGATGTGTCCACTCAGTTACGTGCGTGATCATGCCATAGGGCCACGCATCTCGGCAACCCGGAATCCAAACATTGCAGAAAAAGTTTTAGGGAGCGTGTCCAACAAACTCGTTTTTCCTGCTGTGGGCAACTCTTTTCTATTCATTCTCTATGTAGTCCAGTGTTTACAGTGCTGAGTGCCCTTGGCACTGAAACACTTTGAGCGGTGGCCGCTTTGTCGCGGTGCTCAGGGCTAAAAAAGTTCAACTTTTCAGACTACTGTACAGCTGCGCTCATCAATGTCAGACCTTTCTAAGCAGCCAATCAGAATTACGGAAGGGTGGGACATAGGACGCTGGTACAGGAAGACGAGAACGGGAGGTGATGGTGGAGGAGGTGGAGGCTGAACTTTGTTGCATCAAACAATGTGAATTTGTAGCTGATAACTGCAAAAAAATGGTATGATACTACAGTGTTGTGTAATATTGCTTAATAATTATGAACCTTGTCAGTAAACTGTAATGGAGAACAGAGGAGAATAAAAAAAGAAAACTGACCTGAAAGATTCAATAGACTAGGACGATGATTTAAGATGGACTTGCCCAGTCCCAGTGTATGGTCAGTACAATTATGACAGTCTTATTATTATTATTATTATAATGTAGTCATATAATGTAGTCATGTTGTTTTTGCTGTTGTTTCTCTGTCTGTTAATAATAACAGCAATAATAATAGATTGCATTTATATAGCACCTTTCATTTAAATTTTCAGGAAAGGTGTGTAATGGCACACTGAACAGATGATTAGATTCTGGTGATGATCTCAAAATGCATACAGTACCTCTGCCAAGGCTCTTATCTTCTCACAGAGTGTTAGCAACAATACTCCAAAACTACTGGATGGATTTGGATGAAATTTTCACCAAATTTTCACCCTTGGCCCAAAGATGAACTCATTAGATGTTGGAGGTGATCCACGAGTGCATACCTCCACCAAGGCCCTATCTCACAATGTACAGATGGATGACGATATGGACGGACAAAAGGACGAAGGGGAGGACAAAGGGAGGGATGGAGCCTTGGCGGAGGTATGCGCTCTCTGAGTGCCCTCTAGTTTTAAATGGAATCTAGAAAACTCAATTAAAGTTTTAGCTTCTGATTTTTTTTCTTTTATTTGTCATTGCAATTGAGCTCAGGGCTTTTCCATTTGCACTTTTATTACTCTACTTATATTTGTACTGTAGGGAGCCTCCTGTGTGAGCACTGTGTTAAAATAATATTGTAAGAAGTATTTCTTTGACTAAGTCTTGTGTTATGTCGTATCTGATAATAGTTATCCCTTAGAAATCATCTGTTAACTCACTGGCAAACCACAACAGAGCTTTCTGCACAGAAGTGTCAGGCTGAAACGATGCTTCATCCAACCTCTGGATTAGTAAGAGAAATTCTGCTGATAATCATTCCATTGAGTGAACAGCGTACGATGAGATTGACCAGATATGCACAGTTTCATAAATACCAGGTGGACCTCTTCATACGGTCATATCTAAGATAAGATAAGATAAGATAAGCCTTTATTAGTCCCACAACGGGGAAATTCCAGGATTGCAACAGCACAGGGATAGCAACACTCAGAGCAACAATCAGAAGGCAAGAAAAAAACAAGCAAGCAAGAGCAGCTAATAAACATATGTACGTATTACTATAAAATATATATATATACACACACACACAGACACACAGTGCAGAGCATTGTAGCTGGATGGAATAAATATATGAATATATGAACACACAGTGCAGAGCTTTGTAGCTAGATGGAATAAATATGTAAATATATAAACACCCACAGTACGGAGCATTGCAGCTAGGTGGAATAAATATGCAAGTATATAAACACACACAGTGCGGAGCAATGTAGCTAGATGGAATAATATGTAGATATATAAATATATAAACACACCCAGTGCTGAGCATTGTAGCTAGATGGAATAAATATGTAAATATATAAACACACACAGTGCAGAGCATTGTTGCTAGATGGAATGAAACAGCATAACCGTCTACTTAGTTATCCTACATGGTATGATTATGTGCCCATACATATTCTCACCCTCCATAGCGACCGGTAAGTTCCTAGTTGTATGCCGGAGGGGACCATTGTGTAAGTCTATTGCATCTTTTGCATTCAAAAAACTATTAGTTTGTTACGTCTTTTTGCTATCTCTGCGAGCAGCCCTGCTTAGGTTGTACAGTCTGACAGCCGTTGGTAGGAAGGACCTACGAAACCTCTCGGTTGTGCACCTGGGATGATGTAGTCTGCTGCTAAATGAGCTCCTCAGTGCATTCAGTATGTCCTGCATAGGGTGGAACTCGGACTCCAGCAGAGATGACAGTTTAGCCACCGTCCTTCTCTCTCCTATCTCCTCCATCGGATCAAGGCGCTGCCCCAGGACAGAGCTAGCTTTCTTAATCAGTTTGTTCAGTCTCTTCCTATCGGCTGCAGTAATGCCACTGCCCCAGCAGACCACTCCAAAAGTGATGGCTGATGCCACCACCGTGTCATAGAATGACTTCAGCAGCGCCCCTTGTACACCAAAAGACCTGAGTCTCCTCAGCAGGAACAGCCTGCGCTGTCCCTTCTTGTAGAGTGCATCAGTATTGTGTGACCAGTCTAGTTTATTGTTCAGATGAATACCCAGGTACTTATAGGATGTCACCATCTCGATGTCTGTTCCCTGTATATTTACTGGTACTGTGAGGGGCTGCCCATGCCTGCGGCAGTCCACCACCAGCTCCTTAGTTTTCCTCGCGTTGATCTGGAGGCAGTTCCGATGGCACCAGTCCACGAAGTCCTGGATAAGCCCTCTGTACTCAGCTTCATCTCCATTGGAGATGAGGCCAACGATCGCAGAGTCATCAGAGAACTTCTGTAGATGGCAGTGTGTTGTGTTGTGTGAGAAGTCCGCAGTATAAAGAGTGAACAGGAAGGGAGCCAGCACCGTTCCCTGGGGGGCCCCCGTGCTACTGATGATCGTGTCGGACACACAGTCCCGGGTTCTCACAAACTGAGGCCGGTTCGTGAGGTAGTCCAGGATCCAGGATGACAGGTGCTGGTCCACCCCTGCGCGCAGCAGCTTGTCCTTCAGGATCATCGGTTGGATGGTGTTGAAAGCACTGGAGAAGTCAAAGAACATGATCCTCACCATATTCCCGGGCTTCTCCAGGTGGGACAGAGAACGGTGAAGGAGGAAGATCACCGCATCCTCCACCCCAATGCCATGCTGGTAGGCGAACTGGAGTGGATCCATCGCTGGTTCCACCAGGGGGCGGAGGTGAGCAAGGAGCAGTCTCTCCAGGGTCTTCATCAAGTGGGACGTCAAGGCCACCGGTCTGTAGCTGTTCAGGTCTTTGGGGTGGGAAGTTTTTGGTACAGGTACCACACAAGATGTTTTCCACAGCTGTGGTACCCTCCCCAGTTTCAGGCTCATGTTGAAGATATACGTCACAATCCCACACAGCTGGTCTGCACAGGACTTGAGGAGCTTTGCGCTGATGCCGTCCGGTCCCGGCGCCTTCCTCGCCTTGATCTTCCTCAGCTCCGTCCTCACCTGGGTCCTGGTCAGGGTCAGGATGGGGGGCTGTGTGTTGGGAGTGGGGGGGGTGTTGGTGGAGTGGGGAGTGGGCAGCAGGACTTGATTTCTTTAGAGGCAGCAGTGGTTGTTGTGCAGTCGGGGGGGAGGGCGGTTGGTCAAATCTATTGAAAAACAGATTCAGGTTGTTCGCCCACTCCCTGCCCCCTGTGGCCTGGGGGGAGGTATTCTGGAGCCCCAAGATGGTTTTGAGGTTTCTCCAGACCCCGCTGATGTCGCTCTGTTGCAGCTTGTCCTCCATCTTCTTCCTGAAGCTGTCCTTGCCTTCTCTGATCTTTCTCCTCAGCTCCCTCTGTACGGACTTCAGCATCTCCCTGTTCCCTGACCTGAAGATCCTCTTCTTCTCTCTCAGAAGTGTTTTTATCTCAGGGTTGATCCAGGGTTTGTTGTTTGAGTGACGCCGTATGGTCTTGGTGGGAACGGATTTGTCCACACAGAAGCTGAGGTAGCCCGTGAAGGTGTGAATGAGGCCATCGATGTCCTCACCATGTGGATCGCAGAGCTGCTTCCAGGCGGTGGCTTCAAAACAGCCCTTTAGAGTGTCCATTGTCTCCTCAGACCATAACTCCACAGTGTGCATGGCCGGAGGTTGTCTGTGCACTAGGGGTTTGTACACCGGCCGGAGATGAACCAAGTTGTGATCCGATCTCCCGAGTGGGGGGAGTTGTGATGAGGTGTACGCCTCCTTAGTGTTTGCGTAGAATAAATCCAGTGTTTTATTGTCTCTAGTGTGGCATGTGACATACTGGGTGAACGTGGGTAGAATGGGAGACAGTGAAACATGGTTGAAATCGCCTGAGATGAGGAGAAGAGCATCTGGGTGTTCTGTCTGCAGCCTGCTGGTTACTGAATGGATGACGTCACGTGCTGTCCCAGCGTTCGCCGTCGGATTTGCATAAACAACAATGCAGATCACGTGTGAGTGTTCTCTCGGGAGATATGTAGGCCTCATGCTAACAGCTAGCAACTCAATGTCTTTGCTGCAGTGTCGTTGTTTAACAGTGATATGTCCCGGTCTGCACCAGTTGTTGTTAACATACATTATCACTCCACCGCCCCTAGCCTTGCCACTCTCTGGTGTTCGGTCAGCTCGTATCATGTGAAAACCCTCCAGCTCAATGTTAGCATCTGCTGCTAGTTCAGTTAGCCACGTCTCAGTAAACAAAAGGAGAGAGCACTCCCGGTATGTGCTATCATAACGGGAGATAGCCGCTAGCTCATCTAACTTTCCCAGTATCGACCGTACATTTCCCATGACAACAGATGGAAGGGAGGGTCTGTACCTTATATTTTTTGTCCTCCGCCTTACTCCAGCCTTTCTCCACCCAAATGTGCGTTAATTTCTATGCGCTTTTGATAAATGAGGGCCACTGTGAACTTTTCTCCCAAGACTCTGCATGTTTGTAGTTTTTGTAGAGTAATGAACACAACACCCTCATTGCTTTCTATTTATACTGATGTAACACTTCATTGTCACAAATATTATTTCACAGTGAAATTCAAACTTAACCAGAAGCTGATTTCTTTTTTTTTCTGACATGTGCCACAGAAAAATGAGTTAAGATCCTTTTTTAATCCCTCCACGACCCTTCTTTAGGTTGGGAACTTTGGCAGCTTTAATCAGTGTTGCACCATTACCTGCCAGATGACAAAGGCTTCTAATCTTTGGTCTATATTATATTTGGCATTATCAATTCATCTCTCTCTTTAGAATATGAACATTGATCAGAGCTGATATTAACTTCACCTTTGAGCCTGCAGTAAAATTATGTAGCAGCGGGGCACCATTTAAGTGTGCGCGCGTGCGTGCTAGTGAGCGATGACTGGCCACAGAAAGCCAGAGCAGAATATTAAACATCTTTTTTTTCTACTTGAGAGGTCAACACATGGACACACGATGCATAATTATGATGCTGTTCAAGGCCGAAAGAGCCAACAAATGGATAAACTGTGAGATAAAATCTACAGAGTACATCAGTTCATAAAAAATGTTTACCTACAAATGAAAAGAAAAGAAAAGAAAAACACCATAAAGTGTGTTAGTAAGGTGTTGGGATGCCACGGGCCCAAGAATAGCTTTAATAGGCATCAACACTGACAAAGGTCATCAACTACATTCATCCAAGGACCAGAATTTTTCTGGGCAGTTACCGTGAAGGCCAGATGCTCTCATAAAATAAAATAATAATGATAATAACACATTTTATTTATGGGTGCCTTTCATGACACTCAAGGTCACCTTACATTAATAAAAAATAAATAAAATACAATAGAATAAACATAAAACATAGACAAAAGGCAATGCAACTAAGTGGGGGTAAGCAAGCCTGAACAAATGGGTTTTGAGTTTAGATTTAAAAAGTAAGAGAGAATCAGTTTTACGCAGATCAGGAGGGAGTGTATTCCAAAGTTTCAGTGCTGAGTAGATGAATGCTCTGCCACCCATGGTAGTGAGCCGAACAGAGGGAATGGTGAGATGAATGGAAGAAGAGGATCTAAGGGTGCATGCAGGTATAGAGATGTGGAGGAGGTCAGAGAGATATGGAGGGGCAAGGTTGTGGATGGCCTTGTAGGTGAGAAATAGTATTTTATACTGTATTTGGAATGTGACTGGGAGCCAGTGAAGGTGCTGCAGAACAGGAGAGATGTGATGAATAGATGGGGTCCTGGTGATGACACAAGTGGCTGAGTTTTGTACCAGTTGTAATTTATGGAGAATTTTCTGTGGAAGACCAGACAGGAGGGAATTGCAGTAGTCAAGACGAGATGTAACAAGACTGTGAACCAAGATGGCAGTGGCATGAGATGTGAGAGAGGGGCATAAGCGTTTGATGTTACAGAGATGAAAGTATACTAACCGTGTTATGTTCAATCAATCAATCAATCAACTTTATTTATAAAGCACTTTAAAAGCAACACTCACTACACAAAGTGCTGTACAGCAAGAAAACACACATGAAAACATAAAAGCAGGAAGCAGGGCACTAACACAAAACAATATAGAACCACAGTCAAAAGAAACAATAAAATTAAAAAAAGGTAAATAAATAAATAAAAATCCATTTCATTCAATAAAATCAATGCCTCACACTGGGTCGAAGGCCAGAGAGTAAAAGTGTGCTTTAAGACGGGTTTTAAAAATGGACGGTGAAGGTGCTTGTCTGATGTCCAGGGATAAATCATTCCATAACCTAGGTGCCATGATTGAAAAGGCTTTGTCCCCTCTGAGTTTCCGCCTCGCCTTTGGCACCCCCAGAAGCAGCTGTTCAGCTGACCTGAGGGACAGGGTGGGAGCGTAGGGATGCAGAAGCTCAGAGAGGTAAGGCAGAGCAAGACCGTTCAAGGATTTAAAAACAAATAAAAGAATTTTAAAATGAACTTTAAAATGCACGGGCAGCCAGTGGAGTGAAGCTAAGATGGGTGTGATGTGATCTCTTTTACGTGTACCTGTTAAAAGCCGAGCAGCGGCATTTTGAACTAGCTGCAGACGCGAAAGAGATGACTGGCTGACACTGGCGTGAAGTGCGTTACAGTTAACATGAGGGGATGGAGAGATAAGAGAACTGTCCAATGATACATTGAAGCTGGAACATTTGGTTAGAGTGGATTTTGTGCCGACGATTAACATTTCTGTTTTATCACTGTTTAATTTGAGGAGATTGAGTGTGAACCAGGACTTTATCTCAGAGAGACTCAGTAAGGGATGAAGGTGGGAGGGTGGAGTTAGGTTTAGTGGAGATTTTTTTTTTTTTTTTTTTTTTTTTTTGTCTCTCGGCGCCACACCAGTAGGCTGCCTTTTGCAACAGCGGCTCGATTCCGAGTTTTTTTCCCTTCCTCTCTCTTTTGATCACTTTTTTTTTTTCACCCCACTTATATCACGGACACACAGATCGTCCCAAATGTCTCCTGAGCCGGTGGACGGAGCCATTGTTCATAGCAGGATACGATACAACAGGGAAGAGCTGCTAGCATTTAACCGCCACCCGGTCCCACTGGAAAAACTTGACATACCGAGAGAATTGAGGCGAAAGCGTCGCGGCTGCCGGGCTGGAGTAAGGCGGAGGACAAAAAATATAAGGTACAGACCCTCCCTTCCATCTGTTGTCATGGGAAATGTACGGTCGATACTGGGAAAGTTAGATGAGCTAGCGGCTATCTCCCGTTATGATAGCACTTACCGGGAGTGCTCTCTCCTTTTGTTTACTGAGACGTGGCTAACTGAACTAGCAGCAGATGCTAACATTGAGCTGGAGGGTTTTCACATGATACGAGCTGACCGAACACCAGAGAGTGGCAAAGCTCGGGGCGGTGGAGTGATAATGTATGTTAACAACAACTGGTGCAGACCGGGACATATCACTGTTAAACAACGACACTGCAGCAAAGACATTGAGTTGCTAGCTGTTAGCATGAGGCCTACATATCTCCCGAGAGAACACTCACACGTGATCTGCATTGTTGTTTATGCAAATCCGACGGCGAACGCTGGGACAGCGCGTGACGTCATCCATTCAGTAACCAGCAGGCTGCAGACAGAACACCCAGATGCTCTTCTCCTCATCTCAGGTGATTTCAACCACGTTTCACTGTCTCCCATTCTGCCCACTTTCACCCAGTATGTCACATGCCACACTAGAGACAATAAAACACTGGATTTATTCTACGCAAACACTAAGGAGGCGTACACCTCATCACAACTCCCCCCACTTGGGAGATCGGATCACAACTTGGTTCATCTCCGGCCGGTGTACAAACCCCTAGTGCACAGACAACCTCCGGCCATGCACACTGTGGAGTTATGGTCTGAGGAGACAATGGACACTCTAAAGGACTGTTTTGAAGCCACTGCCTGGAAGCAGCTCTGCGATCCACATGGTGAGGACATCGATGGCCTCATTCACACCTTCACGGGCTACCTCAGCTTCTGTGTGGACAAATCCGTTCCCACCAAGACCATACGGCGTCACTCAAACAACAAACCCTGGATCAACCCTGAGATAAAAACACTTCTGAGAGAGAAGAAGAGGATCTTCAGGTCGGGGAACAGGGAGATGCTGAAGTCCGTACAGAGGGAGCTGAGGAGAAAGATCAGAGAAGGCAAGGACAGCTTCAGGAAGAAGATGGAGGACAAGCTGCAACAGAGCGACATCAGAGGGGTCTGGAGAAACCTCAAAACCAAGGACCTGAAGAACCTGAAGCAAGGACAGCTTCAGGAAGAAGATGGAGGACAAGCTGCAACAGAGCGACATCAGAGGGGTCTGGAGAAACCTCAAAACCATCTCGGGGCTCCAGAATACCTCCCCCAGGCCACGGGGGGCAGGGAGTGGGCGAACAACCTGAATCTGTTTTTCAATAGATTTGACCAACCGCCCTCCCCCCTGTCTGCCACAACAACCACTGCTGCCTCTAAGAAATCAAGTCCTGCTGCCCACTCCCCACTCCACCGACACCCCCCCCACTCCCAACACACAGCCCCCCATCCTGACCCTGACCAAGACCCAGGTGAGGACGGAGCTGAGGAAGATCAAGGCGAGGAAGGCGTCGGGACCGGACGGTATCAGCGCAAAGCTCCTCAAGTCCTGTGCAGGACCAGCTGTGTGGGATTGTGACGTATATCTTCAACATGAGCCTGAAACTGGGGAGGGTACCACAGCTGTGGAAAACATCTTGTGTGGTACCTGTACCAAAAACTTCCCACCCCAAAGACCTGAACAGCTACAGACCGGTGGCCTTGACGTCCCACTTGATGAAGACCCTGGAGAGACTGCTCCTTGCTCATCTCCGCCCCCTGGTGGAACCAGCGATGGATCCACTCCAGTTCGCCTACCAGCATGCATTGGGGTGGAGGATGCGGTGATCTTCCTCCTTCACCGTTCTTTGTCCCACCTGGAGAAGCCCGGGAATATGGTGAGGATCATGTTCTTTGACTTCTCCAGTGCTTTCAACACCATCCAACCGATGATCCTGAAGGACAAGCTGCTGCGCGCAGGGGTGGACCAGCACCTGTCATCATGGATCCTGGACTACCTCACGAACCGGCCTCAGTTTGTGAGAACCCGGACTGTGTTTCCGACACGATCATCAGTAGCACGGGGGCCCCCCAGGGAACGGTGCTGGCTCCCTTCCTGTTCACTCTTTATACTGCGGACTTCTCACACAACACAACACATTGCCATCTACAGAAGTTCTCTGATGACTCTGCGATCGTTGTCTCATCTCCAACGGAGATGAAGCTGAGTACAGAGGGCTTATCCAGGACTTTGTGGACTGGTGCCATCGGAACTGCCTCCGATCAACGCGAGGAAAACTAAGGAGCTGGTGGTGGACTGCCGCAGGCATGGGCAGCCCCTCACAGCACCAGTAAATATTACAGGGAACAGACATCGTGATGGTGACATCCTATAAGTACCTGGGTATTCATCTGAACAATAAACTAGACTGGTCACTCAATACTGACGCACTCTACAAGAAGGGACAGCGCAGGCTGTTCCTGCTGAGGAGACTCAGGGCTTTTGGTGTACAAGGGCGCTGCTGAAAGTCATTCTATGACACGGTGGTGGCATCAGCCATCACTTTTGGAGTGGTCTGCTGGGGCAGTGGCATTACTGCAGCCGATAGGAAGAGACTGAACAAACTGATTAAGAAAGCTAGCTCGGGTCCTGGGGCAGCGCCTTGATCCGATGGAGGAGATAGGAGAGAGAAGGACGGTGGCTAAACTGTCATCTCTGCTGGAGTCCGAGTTCCACCCTATGCAGGACATACTGGATGCACTGAGGAGCTCATTTAGCAGCAGACTACATCATCCCAGGTGCACAACCGAGAGGTTTCGTAGGTCCTTCCTACCAACAGCTGTCAGACTGTACAACCTAAGCAGGGCTGCTCGCAGAGATAGCAAAAAGACGTAACAAACTAATAGTTTTTTTGAATGCAAAAGATGCAATAGACTTACACAATGGTCCTCTCCGGCATACAACTAGGAACATACCGGTCGCTATGGAGGGTGAGAATATGTATGGGCACATAATCATACCATGTAGGATAACTAAGTAGACGGTTATGCTGTTTCATCCCACCTAGCAACAATGCTCTGCACTGTGTGTGTTTATATATTTACATATTTATTCCATCTAGCTACAATGCTCAGCACTGGGTGTGTTTATATTTATATATCTATATATTTATTCCATCTAGCTACAATGCTCCGCACTGTGTTTTTATATATCTACATATTATTCCATCTAGCTACATTGCTCCGCACTGTGTGTGTTTTATATACTTGCATATTTATTCCACCTAGCTGCAATGCTCCGTACTGTGGGTGTTTATATATTTACATATTTATTCCATCTAGCTACAATGCTCTGCACTGTGTGTTCATATATTCATATATTTATTCCATCCAGCTACAATGCTCTGCACTGTGTGTCCTGTGTGTGTGTGTGTATATATATATTTTATAGTAATATGTACATATGTATATTAGCTGCTCTTGCTTGCTTGTTTTTTCTTGCCCTTCTGATTGTTGCTCTGAGTGTTGCTATCCCTGTGCTGTTGCAATCCTGGAATTTCCCCGTTGTGGGACTAATAAAGGCTTATCTTATCTTATCTTATCTATCTTATCTTATCTTGATATAGAGCTGAGTGTCATCTGCATACCAGTGGAAATGAATATGATATTTATGGACAATATGACCAAAGTGGAAGCATGGTAAATGATAAATAAAGAGGGGCCCAAGGACAGAGCCCTGGGGCACTCCTGTGGTGACTTGAAGTGAGTGAGAAGAGAATGATTTCAGCTGAATGAACTGAGTGTGGCCACAGAGATATGATTTAAACCAGTTGAGGGGTGTATGTGTAATGTCAAAACTAAGAAGTCTGTCCAAGAGGATGGTGTGTGAAATGGTGTCAAAGGCCATGCTCAGATCAAGTAGGATGAGAATAGATAAAAAATGGAATCTGCTGCCAGGAGGAGATCATTTGTGGATTTTCAGTAAGGCTGTTTCAGTAGAATGATAGGGGTGGAAACCAGACTGAAATTTCTCGTAGAGATTATTGTGAGATAAGTGAGCATGAAGTTGAGAAGCAACAGTTTTTTCAAGGATCTTGGAAAGGAATGGAAGATTAGAGATAGGGCAAAGGTTATTAAGTTTATGGGGATCTGCACCGAGTTTCTTAAGTATTGGGGAGACAAGAGCTGTTTTGAGGGGTGAAGGAACAATTCCAGTGATAATGAAGGAGTGAATTATGCGAGTAATGAGAGGAGCCAAGAAGGAGCAGCAGCCTTAACAAATAGAGTTTGGAAGGGGGGTCAAGTTGACAAGAAGATGTTTTCGATGATTTGATTAAATTAAGGATTTCAGCAACAGAATAGAATACATGTAAGAAGGAAGTGAATCAGGAGTCTGTGTAATATTTCTGAATAGTGAGACTAATTGTCTTGAATCTCCTTCATTTAAATTAATTAAGTCTGAGTAATAAGTTGGATTTAGCTTGTAGGATGCATGCTTATAATGGGAAATATGATCATAACACATTTCTTTATGTACAATGAGTCCAGTCTTTCTGTCGAGCCATTCAAATTGGCATCCTTTTGCTTTTAGTAGTCTAAGAGTGGGTGCAAAATAAGGTGAAGAGGAGGTGAATGTAACAGATCTAGTTTTCAGTGCGGCCACGTCATTCAGAAGATCATGAAGGTTATCATTGTAGTGACAAATCAGTTCATCAGGGGTGGAACTGATGTCAGCAATGGGGAAACAGTTAACACCGACAGATAAAGAATCCAGGTCACTGTCCTTGATATTACAAAAATACATTGTACTTGAGAGAATGGTTTTAGAAAGTAATAGGCTGTGGGGGGGGGGGGCACAGTTGTAGGGTTTCCTCACACCCACAGAGACAAAGGGTGGAGAGGAGAATTATGACTGAAGGAGGAAGTGTCTCCGGGAGGTATTAAGCTAGACAGTTAGTCAATACACCTCCCGGGGAGAGGAAGAGTAACTGGGAGCTGCGGAGAGAATAAGGTGTCAAAGCGGCACCCATGTATGTTATGTTAATGATGTGCATTGTCTGACAATCTGAATGCTAATGTGCCACACATTCTCTTTGTCCATGCAACACGTATAAAAGAGGAATGTACAGGGGCCTTGATAGCGCAATAGCTCAGCAGAGCTATGAAGTGTATTTGCTGTATGTTGTTGGAGAAAAATAAAGCCTTGTGTCATCCAACTCATTGCCTTCGCCCATTCCTTTTTCTCCACAAGGTTAACATTTAAAGATACTAGCATATGGTCAGAAAGGGGTATGGCATCTGACTTGCAATCGACAGGAGTGATACCAGAACAACAGATTAAATCAAGCATACGTCCTTTGGAGTGAGTTGGAAAATTTATGTATTGTTGCAGTCCAAATCTGTCAAGACAAGATGTAAAGTCTTTGGCCAGACCGTTGCTGAGATTATCCATGTGGATATTAAAATCCCCCAGGAGCAATATATTTGGAAAGTGGACAGATGTTTCAGGAGTGCAGTAAAATCATTTAAAAAGTCCTTATTGACCTTGGGAGGATGATATACTGTAGTAATGATTGTGGGAATAGGGCCAGAGTGTCATGTACGTGTGCCGCAGTGCACAGGCGAAAGAGATTTAGCCAAAAAGCTGGTGAAGTAAACATATTTATTAACAGAAGGGGGAAAACACAAAATGTCCAAAGCATACAGTTTGGGAAGTGAATGATACGATACACCAGCTACAAACTCCGCTGGCTGGAGGAGAGCAAGTCCCACGCGCTCCAGATGGTACTGGAGTGGAAAGGAAGGGCTGTAATTAACAATAAGAGAAAGACTTACATCAGGCGTTGGAATGCAGCTGGCTCTGGAACAACAACACACAGAGTAGTCCAAAAAGGAGAGGGACCCAGCAACGAGTGAGCTCAGGCATCAAATGTAGACTAATGCCACCACATTGGTTGCTTCACACCGTCACCCATAAATACTTTGAGTCCTGATGAGTGACGAGTGGAAGCAGGTGTGACGGCAGCTGAAACATGGAGTGAATGATAACTGGATGTGTGTGTGTCAGGCTGACTGTGTGTGTGTGTGCGTGCATGAATGCATGTATGTGTTTCAGGGTAAATATGTGTGCGTGTGCATGCATGCATTAGTGCATATATGCGTGTAAATAAGAATGTGAGAAAAGAGGGGAAGGAATAAATGGTAATAATAATGATGCTAGGCACAGGTGGATGCCAGGAGAGGGAGAGGCATAACTGCAGACTGGCAGAGAGCCCAGGACAGGGGCTCCAAAGATCTGCCAGCTAGAACAATACCAAACAATGAGAACTGCAGCCACAAGTCAAAGAACGGGGGCTGAATCATCATCCCCGTTCATGACAGACCCTCCCCCCCAAAAGGGTGGATTCCACACACCCACCGTACCATCAAAAAACAACAAGAAAAACTTGCCCCCCCACCCCCACCCCACCCAGAAAACCATCGCTACTAACCAAGGCGAGAGGTAGTGGTGGTGGTGGTGGGGGGACAGGTCAGGAAGGAAAATACAAAACTCAAAATACACCCAGCCCCAACCCAGGACTAGACACCCCCAAGACCCAAGAATCCCAAAGTTCAGGGAGCCGACCGAAGTCCCAGGGCTGTACAGCATCCGGCGGCCTGCAGGAGAAAAAGGGCCACCTGACCAAGGAACCCAGTCTTTCGGGTGACTGGCCCACATCGTTGAGCCACCAGGCCTGGAGGGATAAATGAGGCGGCGGCCTACCCACCAGAACGCTGAGAGGTGGGTGGCCGAACTGAAGAAGGGGAACCCCTGCGGTTCCTGGTGGCAGAACCAGGCGGACCACGGCGGAGCCTAGCGGAGGAAGGAAGGGACACCCCGAGGACCTCTGGAAGGGATGAAGAGACCTCGGTGTCTCCAAGCTGGCCGGTTGTACCCTCGATGGTCCCGGCTTGGGAATGGAGCTTGGCTACACCCGCGGAGGGCCCAGACTGGACCAGGAATGCACCCGCGATGGTCACGTCCTGGAACAACATTGCACCAACGGTGGCCCCTTCCCGGACCTCATTGCTCCTGCAGTGAGCCCCGACTGGGCCAGCGTTACACCCACGGTGGACCCCGACTGGGTCATGGTTGTACCCGTGGTGGGGCCCAGCTGGACCACTGCTGCACCTGCGGTGGGGCCCAGGCTGAAACACGGTGCCCATGGGGTGCGTGGGATGCACCACCCATGGAGACCTGGACTGAGGCGGAACCCAAACCATGGCCTCCGGCAGACGAGGAGCTGGATCCCACTCGACCTTTGTGGAAATGGCAGCAGCCACAAAGTCCTCCAGTGGTGAGCCTCGATCCTCAGATTCATCCGGCGATGTCAGACTTTCCCCGGCAACCCTGGAAGAAAACTCAGACACAGAGGAGGAAGGGTCAGGGTCGCCAGCAACGGTGAAGCCCGGCGAGGTGAGCTCAGGTGCAACGTGTGGCTGCACCTGGCCCTCCTCTCCTAGAGCTAGGCAAGATTGCTCTAGAACAGACAATACAAAAACAAATGAGAGCACTTGCCTTAGCTCAAGCTTCACCGCCATCCAGGACTCTGATGATCCGGGCAATGTGCTCACGGGCTTAGCTTCCTGGAGGTCCCACTCGGGTGCTGACTCTGCTGCAGCGGCCTCTGCAGCAGGCATGATGGTTTCCGCAGTCTTTTTAAACCCAGCTGTCATGACCCACGCTGGTGACTCCTCCGGCATGGCGGCTTGGATCTGGTTCACCGTTGCTATGGGGGAACAATCCTCCTGGACCTCAGGCTCCTCCTGGTCCTGACTGCTCGGCTCCGGTACTGGCGGGCACACAAAGGAAACAGTAGGGAGCAGGGAGAGGGCTAGTGAACTGTTAATGGCTGCAGCAGGTGGCGAGATCTCTGGGGACTGCACTCCAGAAACTCTCTCCCAGGGATCAAGCAAGAATTTTCAACAATTTTAGGAACCAAAGAAAAGTTTACTTGCCTGTTCTCCTGGCTGATGATGTTTCCTGCTGCAGCTGGTGAGGCATCATTCCTTGCACTGGCTATGGCGGGGCTGAACTCCTCCATGGGCTGCGAAGAAGCCTCCCTGTAATGCACTGGAGAGGAAAAGGTGGCCGCCAATTTCTCCTCGACCAGACGGCAATCAATCTCTGCCAGTAAAGCCAATCTTTGTTTCTTCCATTCACCCGTGGAAGGAGCGGGCATGAGCTCCGGAGGTGAGGGTGGGGCTGGAGCAGAAGACCTGCGGAAGGAGGAAGACTTCATCCCCTGCGAGCACCTTGTCTGTGTAGGGTATGGTTCCAGTGCTGGGATATTCCCTCCCTGGCTCATCTTCATGCAGTGCGAGGATAATGTGGAGTATGTCAGCCAACTCAGGGAAAAACAGGACATCGGGACAAAGCTCCAAGACCTCAGTTGCAGTATCCTGAGCAGCATGAATGGCCTCAGAAGAATACTGTCCTTGTATCTGGGAGAGGCGACGTCCTCCAGATGGGCCAGTCTGTGGCAGGCTCCGCATTGCGCTCCAGTAAGTCCATATCGTCTCCGGGAGCAGGTAGAAGAAACACAATATGTGTGTGTGCGCGTGCATGCATGAGTGCATGTATGCGTGTAAATAAGAATGTGAGAAAAGAGGGGAAGGAATAAATGGAAATAATAATGATGATAGGCACAGGTGGATGCCAGGAGAGGGAGAGGCATGGCTGCAGACTGGCAGAGAGCCCAGGACAGGGGCTCTAAAGATCTGCCAGCTAGAACAATACAAACAATGAGAACTGCAGCCACAAGTCAAAGAACGAGGGCTGAACCATCATCCCCGTTCATGACACAGAGCTGTAGAACCATGGCTTCAAATGAGAGTGAAACAGGAGTAGAGACCGGTGATACTCTCCACTTCTTGCAGTGAATCATTGCGAGACCTCCTCCCCGACCACAATCATGTGGTTTACAGCAATAAACAAACCTGGGAGGAATGGAATCATTTAGTGAAGTAAAATCATTGGGCTGTTGCCACGTTTCAGTCAAACATACAGTGCATCTGGAAAGTATTCACAGCACTTCACTTTTTCCACATTTTGCTATGTTACAGCCTTATTCCAAAATTGATTAAATTATTTTTTTCCCTCAAAATTCTACACACAATATCCCATAATGGCAACATGAAAAAAGTTTTTGGAGATTTTTGCAAATTTATTAAAAATAAAAAAACCAAGAAATCACATGTACAGTGGGGCAAAAAAGTATTTAGTCAGCCACCAATTGTGCAAGTTCTCCCACTTAAAAGATGAGAGAGGTCTCCAATTTTCATCATAGGTATACCTCAACTATGAGAGACAAAATGAGAAAAAAAATTCCAGAAAATCACATTGAAGGATTTTTAATGAATTAATTGGTAAATTCCTCAGTAAAATAAGTATTTGGTCACCTACAAACAAGCAAGATTTCTGGCTCTCACAGACCTGTAACTTCTTCTTTAAGAGGCTCCTCTGTCCTCCACTCGTTACCTGTATTAATGGCACCTGTTTGAACTCGTTATCAGTATAAAAGACACCTGTCCACAACCTCAAACAGTCAGACTCCAAACTCCACTATGGCCAAGACCAAAGAGCTGTCAAAGGACACCAGAAACAAAATTGTAGACCTGCACCAGGCTGGGAAGACTGAATCTGCAATAGGTAAGCAGCTTGGTGTGAAGAAATCAACTGTGGGAGCAATTATTAGAAAATCAAAGACATACAAGACCACTGATAATCTCCCTCGATCTGGAGCTCCACGCAAGATCTCACCCCATGGGGTCAAAATTATCACAAGAACGGTGAGCAAAAATCCCAGAACCACACGGGGGGACCTAGTGAATGACCTGCAGAGAGCTGGGACCAAAGTAACAAAGGCTACATCAGAAACACACTACGCCGCCAGGGACTCAAATCCTGCAGTGCCAGACGTGTCGCCCTGCTTAAGCCAGTACATGTCCAGGCCCGTCTGAAGTTTGCTAGAGAGCATTTGGATGATCCAGAAGAGAATTAGGAGAATGTCATATGGTCAGATGAAACCAAAATAGAACTTTTTGGTAAAAACTCAACTTGTCGTGTTTGGAAGCGAAAGAACACTATACCTACTGTGAAGCATGAGGGTGGAAACATCATACTTTGGTGCTGTTTTTCTGCAAAGGGACCACGACGACTGATCTGTGTAAAGGAAAGAATGAATGGGGCCATGTATCGTGAGATTTTGAGTGAAAACCTCCTTCCACCAGCAAGGGCATTGAAGATGAAACATGGCTGGGTCTTTCAGCATGACAATGATCCCAAACACACCGCCCGGGCAACAAAGGAGTGGCTGTCCTTGCCAACAAAGGGTATATAACAAAGTATTGAGGTGAACTTTTGTTATTGACCAAATACTTATTTTACTGAGGAATTTACCAATTAATTCATTAAAAATCCTTCAATGCGATTTTCTGGATTTTTTTTTCTTATTTTGTCTCTCATAGTTGAGGTATACCTATGATGAAAATTGGAGACCTCTCTCATCTTTTAAGTGGGAGAACTTGCACAATTGGTGGCTGACTAAATACTTTTTTACCCCACTGTACATAAGTATTCAGAGTCTTTGTTCAGTACTTTGTTGATGCACCTTTGGCAGTAATTACAGCCTCAGGTCCTTTTGAATATGATGCCACAAGCTTGGTACACCTATCGTTGGCCATTTTCACCCATTCCTCTTTGCAGCACCTCTCAAGCTCCATCAGGTTGGATGGGAAGCATCGGTGCACAGCCATTTTCAGATCTCTCCAGAGATGTTCAATTGGATTCAAGTCTGGGCTCTGGCTGGGCCACTCAAGGACATTCACAGAGTTGTCCTGAAGCCACTCCTTTGATATCTTGGCTGTATGCTTAGGCTTGTTGTCCTGCTGAAAGGTTAACCGTCACCCCAGTCTGAGGTCAAGAGCGCTCTGGATCAAGTTTTCATCCAGGATGTCTCTGTACATTGCTGCATTCATCTTTCCCTCTATCCTGACAAGTCTCCCAGTTTCTGCCACTGAAAAACATCCCCACAGCATGATGCTGCCACTACCATGCGTCACTGTAGGGATGGTATGAGCCTGGTGATGAGCGGTGCCTGGTTTCCTCCAAACATGATGCCTGGCATTCACACCAGAGAGTTCAATCTTTGTCTCATCAGACCACAGAATTTTGTTTCTCATGATATGAGAGTTCTTCGGGTGCCTTTTGGCAAACTCTAGGTGGGCTGCTACGTGCCTTTTACTAAGGAGTGGCTTCCATCCGGCCACTCTACCATACAGGCCTGATTGGTGGATTGCTGCAGAGATGGTTGTCCTTCTGGAAGGTCCTCCTCTCTTCACAGAGGAATGCTGGAGCTCTGATAGAATGACCATCGGGTTCTTGGTCATCTCCCTGACAAACGCCCTTCTCCCCCAGTTGCTCAGTTTAGATGGCCAGCCAGCTTTAGGAAGAGTCCTGGGAGTTCTGAACTTCTTCCATTTACGGATGATGGAGGCTACTGTGCTCATTGGGACCTTCAAAGCAGCAGAAAGTTTTCTGTACCCTTCCCCAGATTTATGGTCTACAAACATTTCCTTTGACTTGATGCTTGGTTTGTGCTCTGACATGCAATGTCAACTGTGGGACCTTATATAGACAGCCGTGTGCCTTTCCAAATCATGTCCAATCAACTGAATTTACCACAGGTGGACTCCAGTTAAGCTGTAGAAATGTCTCAAGGATTATCAGTGGAAACAGGACGCACCTGAGCTCAATTTTGAGCTTCATGGCAAAGGCTGTGAATACTTATGTGCATGTGATTTTTTTAGTTTTTTATTTTTAATAAATTTGCAAAAATCTAAAAAAAAAACAAAAAAAAAAAAAACTTTTTTTCCACATTGTCATTATGGAGTATTGTGTGTAGAATTTTGAAGGAAAAAAATGAATTTAATCCATTTTGCAATAAGGCTGTTTAGTTACGTTATTCCAATGGCGTAGGGCGGCGTCTATCTCTGTTTCATGACCCTAGGCCACACAGCTACTGTAAATGTGGAAGCTACAGTGGGGGGGGGGGGTCAGTCCTCTGGTAGCTCTTTGTGTTAACTTTCCATTCCCCGTTCTATTATGCTGGGCACCAACTAGTCGGAAAGTACCATCTTTTACTTGGTCTTTGGTATGACCCAGCCGGGATTTGAACCCCCACCTCCCGATTGTTGGGCAGATGCTCTACCAACTAGACCACCACTCCGGTATGGCTAGTAACATAACATTACTTAACATAATGTTACATAAGGCTGTAACATAACAAAATGTGGAAAAAGTGAAGCGCTGTGAATACTTTCCGGATGCACTGTACAAAGTCAAACTGACAGTCTACGAGGAAGCACTGGATGACATGTCCCTCCCTTGCTTGTGAGCAAACAGATGTGTAAAAGACCAAGGTTGACCATAGTTCTGCCATGATTGGGAATAGTGTTAGCCCAGCTAGCCAAGCTAGCTAAGACACTGTGATCAGGAGCCCTGCCCATGTTTCGAGGAGCACATCAAGATGTGGACCATATAGACTTTACAGGATTTGAGTCGTCCGAATGGAAATACCAATGAGACCCACGATGGATGTATCTCTGATGGGGAAAGAAAGCAGTGTCCGGCAGGATATGTAACACATCCAGCGGTGGCTCAGACAGGTGAAGACGGCGCCAAAGTAATTCTGCCACCAAGTACTGCAGAATCCCCATCACAGGATGATAGATGACCCTCGGGAAAAACCAGAGGATGATTCACACATATCCTGCAAATGGATTAATTAATGGATATCCTGTCAATGGATTAATTAATTTCAGTGAACTTTGGAGGGAATGACCCATGCGCTCTCATCATTGTACCGCACCTGTTTTGTACATATTGTGGATGACCATGGCCCAGGTTGCTGGCCAGGAAGACAAAGAGAAAACTACTGCACTCAAAGAGTGATATCGAGTGACACATCAGACCTGTGGTCAGCTGGGATAGAAGCCTGCTTTAACTTTCCATGTCAACATCAAAGTTGAGTCAGTTGACAACTCTTTATCTATGAGCCTTGGATGACTCAAGCTGCTCCTGTGCGCCACTGGGAGAGCTTTGGATTCATCGCCGGATTCATCGCTTTGGGTTCATCGCTAGCTAGGACGACGCTGGCTGGGACGATGCTGGCTGGGATGATGCTAGCTGGGATGACGCTAGCTGCCGAGGGAGCCTTGGTTTCATCGGCAGATTCAGCTGTCAGATGGTGACGCCGGTTGGTGACCTTCACTATCCATCACTGACCATCGGGAGTGTTTCGACCTCGCAGTCGGGTGACAGCTATAATTGAGACGGCGGGCCAGCTAGCGGCCTCCACTAGCCATCGGACGTGCTTCGCCTTTTTGGATTTATCACCGGATTCATCACTTTGGGTTCATCGCTAGCTAGGACGACGCTAGCTGCTGAGGGAGCCTTGGTTTCACCAGCAGATTTCAGCTGTCAGGTAGTGACGCTGGTGGTGACCTTCACTAGCCATCACTGACCGTCAGGAGCGCTTCGACCTCGCAGTCGGGTGACAGCTATAATTGAGACGGCGGGCCAGCTGGCGGCCTCCACTAGCCATCGGACATGCTTCGCCTCCTGTATTAGCCAACAGGTGAGCCGCCTTTGATTCCAGTCAGTCTAGTTAGTATGCCTCCGAAAAGGAATCAGATAAATGGAGAGGAGTTGGAGGGAGATCAAACTCTCACTAAATTTATGACTGAAGAAATATCTAAATAGCAAAACATACAAACTTTGCTTATTGGCCTTATGGACCAAGTGCGTGAATTAAAGGCTGAAGTCATGAAAAAGACAAGAAAATTAATTTATTAGAAAGATGTGTGGATGAATTAGAACAGTATACAAGAATGGATGATGTCATTGTGAGCGGTCTTAACACCAGACACCGCTCCTATGCACATGTGACAGCTGGAGTTGATAACCAGGATGAGGAGGATGAGACACTGGCAAAATCACACACTCTTGAGCAGCAGGTATTACATTTTTTCAACTCTAAAAACATTGTTGTGGACAATAAGACTATTTCGGCTTGCCACACGTTACCTAAAAAAGACAGGAAAACCAGCGATCATCATCCAATTTGTCAACAGGAAAGCAAAAACTGATCTTCTGCGACAAGCAAGAAAACTGAGAGGAACGGCTGTCTATGTAAACGAACATTTAACAAAAAAGAACTCTGAAATAGCTAGACAAGCCAGGGCTCTCAGAAAACAGGGGAAAACACAAACAACATGGACAAAGAACTGTAAAGTGTGGATAAAACTGCTTGGCACTCCAGAAGAAGCTAAAGTAATAATGATTAGAGAAATGGAGGAATTGGACAAATTTAAACCTTAGCCCTGATGCAAGAATAACAGTGCAGTAAGATTATGAGTGGAGATTATTGTGTTCTTTTTCCTTTTTTTCCTTTTAGTGTACATTGTTGACATAACCTATGATTAGTACTTTAACCAATCATCCTTCCTCATTTGATAATGGAAGTGTATTAGGGCAAATTGAAGCTGAAACCTTTGTCAATACTGAACAGCAACCACAAGACATTTTAGGAGATATTGACCCAGACAATAATTATTTTAATCATATTAATAATAAGTGTGTTTATTATGATAAACAACAATTAAATGGAATTATGAATTCGGATCAGACATTGACAATAATGCATATTAATAGTAGGAGTCTCTATGCAAACTTTGATAGTATTAAGGAGTTTTTAAATCAATTTAACACACCATTTAGGATTATTGCAATAAGTGAAACATGGATTAATGAAGAAAAAGATGTAAATTTTGAACTATATGGATATGAGATGTACACACAAAATAGGAAATGTAAAAGTGGTGCTGGGGTAGCACTGTATGTTGATAGAAAATTAAAAAGTAAAAAAGTGGACAGCATGACATCAACAGTGAATGAAAGTATGGAATGTTAAACAATTGAGATTACGATGGAAAATAGAAAAAGCATAATAGTAAGTTGTATATATGGGATCTGATATGGAAAAATTTAGAAATGGGATGGAAAAGATGTATACAAAAATAAGACAAAAAGATATCTTTATTTGTGGTGACTTTAATATAGACTTAATGAAAACAAAACAACATAAACCAACTGAAGATTTCTTAGATACAATGTATAGCTTAACCTTATTTCCAAAGATTACAAAACCTACGAGAATAATGACATATTGTGCCACCTTGATAGACAACATTTTTACCAATGTCATTGAATGTAATATGGTGAGTGGAATATTAATAAATGACATTAGTGACCACCTGCCTGTATTTGTTTCTTTAGATGTTAATTATGGGGTTAATGAGAGTAAGAATAATAATAAACCATGTAAAAAGATTATCTATAAAAGAATACAAACAGAAGATAGAATCAGTGCTTTAAAAGAAGACTTAATGTTACAGAATTGGGATGTTGTCTATAGAGAGAAAAAAGTGGACTTGGCATATGATAAATTTATTGATATATTTAAATCATTATATGATAAAAACTGTCCAATTAAAGAAATTAATAAAAAACATAAATACAAAAATTTCCCGTGGTTAACCAGGGAGCTACAAAATGCTTGTAAAAAGAAAAATTATCTCTATAAAAATTCCATTAAATTAAGAACCAAAGAATGTGAAAAAAGATATAAAACATACAAAAATAAATTAACTGAAATAATACAAACTAGTAAAAAATTATACTATAGGAAAATGTTAAATGAAAATAAAAATAATATAAAAGGAGTCTGGAATATATTAAATAAATTAAGCAAAAATGGAAGGGCAGCACGGTGGCAGAGTGGTTAGCAGTGTGGCAGCACAGCAACTCACCCTTGGCTGGGGGATCCTGGGTTCGATCCCAGCCCCCAACCAACAGTGAGTGGAGTTTGCATGTTCTCCCTGTGTCTGCGTGGGTTTACTCCGGGATTTCTCTGGTTTCGTCCCACATACCAAAAACATGCAAGTTAGGTTAATTGGCATCAAAACTGGGGATTCTAAATTGTCCTTAGGTATGACTGTGAGAGTGAATGGCTGTCTGTCTCTCTGTGTTGGCCCTGTGATGGACTGGCGATCTGTCCAGGGTGTACCCTGTCTCTCGCCCAAGGATGCTGGGATGGGCTCCAGCCCCCCCGCGACCCGAAAAGGATTAAGCGGAAGAAGATGAATGAATGAATGGAACTAAAAAAATGATATATCCAGAGTATTTTACTGATAATTGTGGTGATAATTATGATAAGAATATGGTAGTAAATAAAATGAATAAATTTTTTGTAAATGTTGGACTAGAGTTGGCAGCAAAAATTCCAAACCAAGGAAGAGACACCGTGAGTGAGACATTGATTGGAAATAACCCTCGGTCAATCTTTCTTACAGCGGTGGATGAACTAGAAGTAAAATCTGTTGTAGAAAAGTGTAAAAATAAATTATCTACTGATTGTGATGGTATTGATATGGCACTAGTAAAAAGAACTGTTGATGGCATATTAAAACCATTCACATATATTTGTAATCTATCATTTCAAACTGGCTCCTTCCCGCAGAAAATGAAAATAGCAAAAGTAATACCATTATTCAAGCAAGGAAATAAACACCAATACACAAACTACAGACCAGTATTGCTTCTCCCACAATTTTCAAAGATTCTGGAAAAACTTTTCAACAACAGATTAGAAAACTTTTTAAATAAACACAATGTACTTAATCAGAACCAATATGGATTTAGAGCCAAAAGTACAACATCTTTGGTGATAATGGAAGCAACAGAGGAAATAATAAATGCATTAGATCAAGGAAAATATGCAATTGGTGTATTTATAGATTTTAGAAAAGCATTTGATACAATAAATCATTCAATACTTCTTAATAAACTGCAAATGTATTGTATTAGGGGAATGGTTCTGAATTGGGTTACGAGTTATCTACACTACCGTTCAAAAGTTTGGGGTCACCCAGACAATTATTTTGTGTTTTCCATGAAAAAGTCACAACTTATTACTCACCATGAGTTGTAAAATGAATAGAAAATATAGTCAAGACATTGACAAGGTTAGAAATAATGATTTGTATTTGAAATAATATTTTTTTCCAGATACTCAACCTGCTCAAAGGAAGGTCAGTTTTATAGCTTCTCTAACAAGCTAAACTGTTTTCAGCTGTGCTAACATGATTGCACAAGGGTTTTCTAATCATCCATTAGCCTTCTGATGCAATGAGCAAACACATTGTACCATTAGAACACTGGAGTGATAGTTGCTGGAAATGGGCCTTTATACACCTATGTAGATATTGCACCAAAAACCAGACATTTGCAGCTAGAATAGTCATTTACCACATTAGCAATGTATATTAGATATTAGAGTGTATTTCTGATTAGTTTAAAGTTATTTTCATTGAAAAAAACAGTGCTTTTCTTTCAAAAATAAGGAAATTTCTATGTGAACCCAAACTTTTGAACAGTAGTGTATCTGAGAAACAACAGGTTGTGAAGATGGGAGAATATCTGTCTGGGTGTATGGGAATTGCCTGTGGGGTCCCCCAGGGGTCAGTACTGGGCCCCAAATTATTTAACATATATATATATAAATGATATATTCCAAGTTTCTAAATTATTAAAAATAATATTATTTTCTGATGATACTAATACAGTATATTTTATTCTGGAAATAATTATAATCAACTAATCCATACTCTAAATAATGAATTAAATAAGCTTAAAAAATTGATGGATTGTTATAAATTATCACTAAATATAGATTAAACTAAGGTAATGATATTTGGTAATTGTAAAAATAAAGAAGATATATACAGTATATTCATATAGATAGATAGATAGATAGATAGCTAGATAGCTAGATAGATAGATACTTTATTTTGAACAAAAAAGTATAACAAAAACAAAACAAATGACAAATGCAATAAAGTAACAGTATACAGTGTTCAAAAGGGAGAAGGAAGAAGTGAACACTTATTAATTCCAACTCCTCTTTTCCATAAATACACCCATGTGAATTATATACAAATTACCACATTTAAGACCCCAAGTAAACAATTAACTGTATTTTGTACATATCAACATTAACACCCATCCATCCTAACATACATTGATGTCCATACATCAAAACCAGCCTCAAACAACACAGATATACACAATGCTGTCCCACCCACCATTCCATAGTGTCCCAGAGTGAGCATAGTGAATCGTACATATAAATACTACCCTTCTAACATATATCCTTTCAGCAAATAATGTTTATACCTCTTTTTGAATTGATTTCTGTTTGTACATAGTTTCAGTTCCGGCTCCAGACTGTTCCACAAATCCACCCCACAGACAGATATGCACATACTTTTCTTGGTTGTTCATATCTTGGGTTTTGTAAAGTTTAAGTCTCCTCTCAAATTATGATCATTGTCTCTTTTTTTTTAAATATTTTTTGTATATTAGTTGGGAGTTGATTATTAATTGCCCTGTACATTGTCCTTTTAGACCTTAGTGCAGCTTTTGATACTATCGATCAGAATATTCTACTTGATAGATTAGAACTCTATGTTGGACTTAATGGAACTTCGTTGCAGTGGTTTAGATCTTATTTATCTGATAGGTTCCAGTTTGTTCATGTAAATAATGAATTTTCTTTCAACTCAAAGCTTAGTCATGGAGTTCCACAGGGATCTGTGCTAGGCCCTTCTCTTTTTAGTTTATATATGCTTCCGTTAGGCAACATTATTAGAAAGCACTGTATACATTTTCATTGTTATGCAGATGACACACAATTATACCTGTCAATGAAGCCAGATGATAGTAATCAATTAGCCAAGTTAGAAGCCTGTCTTAACCACTTGCGCTCCGTTGTTCCGCGGGCGGGCAAGTCCCTGCGTCCTATGACGCACGAGGGCGCGCGAGAGCGCGCTCGTGCGCCCTCGTGCGCATGACGCATGATAAGGATATTGATGGTGATGATGTAGGTGGTGTGCCCTCCAAGCGCCACTGAAAAAAAAATCTGCAAACACAGCCGCGAACAGATTAGTTCATCTGATTGACCTCTCATTCAACTAATAAGAGCCTTGAATTGGGTTTCTGAAACCTTGAGGAGCCAATGAATGAAAATCTAGGAAGGAGGACCCGCCTACTGTGAACGCAGGAGCCAATTGAAGCACAGAAATTCAGGCTGGGTGAAGCGATATTTACTGCTGCAGAAGGAGTCTGTACGAATCTACTACAGACCCAGGCTCACCCAGCAGCATGGAGAACACCCACAAGTGGGACCTGCACTCATTCCAGCAGAATAGACGGAGGCCGACGACAAAAGTCGTAACTCATTCGCCAAAACGGCAATAATGGAATTATGTTGATCGGGATCCACGAGCGGAGCAGCGTCGCGTTCGTCTGATGCGTGGGAAGAGCTGTTCGCCACGACTCTGCTGCTTTGAAGAGGTAAGGTGTTATAAGCTAAATTATTATTTATCCCTGAAAACTGTAATCCAAAAATGACTTTTGACCGATCGGTAAATTACAACTGTACTGCGCAAGAAGTACGAAGTGCGTGCGCCGCGATAAACGGTTCATTTGCCGTGTTCGGACCGTGAACGCCCCCCCCCCCCCCCCCCCCCCGCTGCAGAAGAGGAGCGGGGGGGGGGCACGGTCCGAACGCTCCCCAGTCCGCGGGGGGACGCATATCAGTCTATTCCATCATGTAGCGATGGCCCTCTTCTGTAGCGAGGGGGGGGGGCGTTCACGGTCCGTTCACGGTCCCCCCCCCCCCCACACACACACACAGTAGCGAGGGGGGGGGGAGCCGCTGTGAAAACATGCAAGGAAAAAAAAAAAAGAGTGTATTCCATCATGTAGCAAGGGCCGAATTTGGTCCTTGGTAGCGGGGGGGGGGGGGGAACAACCCCCCGCCCACACACACACACACACAGACACAGCCCTGAGTGTGACCTTTCATTAGAGCCTAAAATGAAGATTCTACATTGAATTATTCAAAAGTGACAGACGTTTTTCCAAACTGTGCCATTTGGCACAATTTGGCACAGTTCCATAACGCCTGGGAACAGCCTGAGAACAAAGCTGTGTAAAATATTCATTTTTTGTGGTATTGTTACCAAATTTGGATCTCAGCTGGATAACACTTGGTTCTACATTTCTGTTGCATTTTCCAGCCGGATCGGACAGCTGTGTGTTATTTACAAGCATTTGTATCCAAAAAAACAGTGTCCAATTTTTTTTTCTTCAAGTTCAGTATGTTTAGATGACTGTAACTCAGTGGCCGGAGCACGTAGAGAGATTATGTTTTTTTTGCCAAAAAAATTCAAAGCTGTTTTCTTTTAAATGAGACCAACCCCATGAAGATGCTGCAAAGGGTTGAATAACAGCTTTCGATTACTTTGGGCATGTTATTTTTTGGCATTTTTAGGAAAATTGCCCGGAGTGCAAGTGGTTAAGGAAATCAAAGCTTGGATGACTTGTAATTTCCTGCTATTAAATTCAGATAAGACTGAAGTCATTCTTGTTGGTCCAAAAAACCTTAGAAATACCTTTCCAAATCAAACTTTGAGTTTGGATGCGGTTACTCTTTCTCTCAATAGCTCTGTGAGGAACCTTGGAATTATTTTTGATCAAGATCTGTCCTTCAATTCACATATTAAATTTGTTTCTAAGACTGCCTTCTATCATTTGCGTAATATTGCCAAGATTAGGAGCATCTTGTCTCAGAGTGATGCTGAGAAACTGATCCACGCTTTTGTTAGCTCGAGATTTGATTATTCTAATTCTTTATTATCAGGCTGTCCAAAAACATCTTTAAAAAGTCTTCAGCTGATCCAAAATGCTGCAGCAAGAGTTTTAACAGGTACTAGAAAGAGAGATCATATCTCTCCGGTTCTGGCCTCCCTTCATTGGCTTCCCATAGAGTTTAGAATTAAGCTTAAAATCCTTCTTCTTACATACAAAGCTCTAAACAATCAGGCTCCTTTTTATTTAAAAGATCTGATACTACCGTATTATCCTAACAGAGCACTACGCTCCCAAAATGCAGGATTACTTGTAATACCTAGAATCTCCAAAAGTACAATGGGAGGCAGAGCCTTCAGTTATCAAGCTCCTCTCCTGTGGAACCAGCTGCCAATCTGGATTCGGGAGTCAGACTCGATCTCTGTTTTTAAGAATAGGGCTAAAACCTACCTTTTTGATATAGCCTACAATTAGGGAGGGATCATGTGTTTCTGAACCCTCCCTTAGTTATGCTGCTAATAGGTTTAGTCAGCCGGGGGACCTCCAGTAATGCACTGGGCCTCACTCCTTTCCTCACTCTCAATGAAATATTTTTTTTTTGCTGGTCATTAACATTTGTTTGTTCTCTCCCATAGATTGAGTCCCCATCGTGCTGTTTGCTCTCTACATGTCTGTTCTTTTCATCTTCTCTATCCCCTCCCCCCCCCCAGCCAGTCGCAGCAGATGACTGCCCCTCCCTGAGCCTGGTTCTGCTGGAGGTTTCTTCCTGTTAAAAGGGAGTTTTTCCTCTCCACCGTCGCCAAGTGCTTGCTCACAGGGGATCGCCTGATTGCTGGGGTCTTTCTGCAACTGTGGGGGTTCCCCCTACAGTTGAAAGTGCTATGAGATGACTGTTGTTGTGAAATGGCGCTATATAAATAAAGTTGAATTGAATTGAGTTGAACTGTACATTACTTGTGCTGTCTTAAATTTAACTAAATCCATGAACTTTATGACATGTGACTTTAAAAACAACGAACTGGTATGGTCTCTATATCCTACATTATTTATTATCCTTATAGCTCTTTTTTGTAATGTGTATATTGACTGTAGGTTGGTCTTGTAGGTGTTTCCCCAGACTTCTACACAGTTGTTAAGATAAGGTAGAAACAGTGAATTGTACAGTAAGACCAATGATTTATAGTCCAAGATGTGTCTTGTCTTCCCCAGTATGCCTATACATTTTGCCAACTTGGCCCGGATGTGACTGATGTGAGGTTTCCAGCAGATTTTATTGTCTAGCGTCACCCCCAGAAACTTACTTTCCTGTACTGTTTCTATTCTGGTATCATCTATCGTTACCATTATTTCATGATTTATTTTATAATTTCCAAACAACATAATCTTTGTTTTTTTTTTTAGATTTAGAGATAATTTATTTTTGTTGAACCACTGCGTTAACTTTTTCATTTCAGTTGTGACCACCTCTAAAACCTGCTGCAAATTCTCACCAGTGCAAAGGATATTTGTGTCATCCGCAAACAAAATAAATTTCAGAATTTTTGATACTTGGCATATGTCATTTATATACAAAATAAAGAGTTTGGGTCCCAAAACTGACCCCTGGGGCACACCACAAGTGAAGTCCATGAAGGGTGATTTGTGCTCACCAATTTGTACAAATTGTTGTCTGTTACTTAAATCTTATTCTACACTTTATTGCATGTATAGTTTATTTCTTTTATCTTATCATGTTTAATGTTGCAGCATTGCACCGAGACAAATTCCTAGTTTGTGTACTACATGAACAATGGCAATAAACCTGATTCTGATTCTGATTCTGATTCTGAAATAACTTTCCACCCAACTCCGTCCGACCCCTCTTATCCCATACCTTTCCAGTTTCCTTAGTAGTATTCTGTGGTCAATGGCGTCAAAAGCTTTCTTTAAATCTATAAATACTCCTACAGCAAACTTTTTTTTATCTATACAACTAGTAATTTCTTCAATAAGTTTGATCAGTGCCAAATATATAGATTTATCTGCTCTAAAACCATACTGGCTGTCTGTAAGGAGGTTGTGTTTTTCAATGAAATCACCCAGTCTCTTAGTGAAGATTTTTTCAAGTATTTTGGAGAATTGTGAGAGTAAAGAGACTGGCCTGTAATTTGTGAAACAATGACTGTCTTCTGTTTTGTATAGAGGTATTACTTTTGCTATTTTCATTTTGTTTGGAAATTTACCAGTTTGAAATGACAGGTTACAGATGTGGGTGAGTGGCTTAACATTTCCTTCAATTACTTTTTTCATTATTGTCATATCAATTTCATTCCAGTCCATTGATTTTTTGTTCTTAAATTTACTCACAGTCTCGATAATTTCCTTTTCAGTAACTGCACCCAAAAAGATTGTGTTTGGATTTCTATCTTCTATTTCATTTACAGAACCACTGTTGTTTGTTTCTGTTGTCACTATTAATTTCGCTAATTCAGGACCAACGTTTACAAAAAATTTATTGAAACCACTGACCACATCCTCCATATTATTTATCAAATTGCCATTTTCAATAAAATATTCTGGATAATTAGCATTCTTAGGTCGATTACTAATAATCCCTTTGAGTACTTGCCATATTCCTCTTAAGTTATTTTTATTATCCTCTAATATTCTGTTGTAATATTCTTTCTTACAGGTCCTCATTATATTAGTAAGCTTATTATCTTTTATATTTGATCTCAGCCTCCACCTTTCTGCACTTAATGAATTGTTTATATAATGTATTCTTCTTTTTACATGCATTTATTAACCCCTTGGTGACCCAAGGAATATTTTTCTTTTGTTGTCTGTCACTGTATTGTTTTATAGGGCAGTTTTTATTGTACAATGATTGAAATATTTGTAAAAAAATTATCATATGCTTTATTTATATCATTTTCATCATCAGAATCAGAAGCAACTTTATTGCCAAGTATGCTTACACATACAAGGAATTTCACTTATCACTAAGGTGCGCTCATGTTAAGCGCTCCCTAATGACGCGGCAGCCATACAAGGCGCCTCATACAGTGTGGGGTAAAGAGGGGGAGGGGGAGGGGATGATACATTGGGCAGAGAGAAAAAACATAGTTATCATAATATAGCTCAAATGAGCTAGATTGTGATCACATAGAAAGAAAACCCCTAATTGCACAATTAACAGACAATACAGATCCACACATTAACAAAGCAAAAAGCAAGAGAGAGACCAGTGTGTGTATGTCAGTCATATGATATCAGTGTGAGTGCAGTGTGTGAAGTATCAGTTACTGGTGGACAACAAAACTCGTCTCCTAGGCAACGGCTAGATGTTATGTCTTTAGTGTCCTAAACATAGATAACATGTCCACAGAGTCCGTCTCTCAGTTCATGCCAGATGGTAATTTCCATGTTAGTCACATGGCTGTCCTTGGAGAGTTCAGATTGTTGCACATCAGCAATTGTTTGGGTTAAGAGAAGCCAAGCCAAAACTCCCTTCTGCTTTATCTCTACTCCTGGAGGAATGAGTCTCCCAAGGACGTCGAATCAAGGCCAGATGAGCACAGTACACTTGGAGCATAAAAATTTCCTCTCTCATGCGATTCTGTGCATCACACATTTACAGGCTTTAAAATCATTCCCTGGAGAGCACCCAGCGACTCCGAGATGTATCCCACCTTCTGATTCAGTTCACCATTCGGTTCACCATTGCCGCTATCAGCGCTCTCCCCAGCTGGTCGAATTGTTGAAGGAGCTTCGCCGGGTCCGCATTTGACCAGCTCTTCCAACTTCTTTAATTTCCGATACACCAGGAAACACCAGAGCCAAACAGTAGAAATCCTGTGATCATAAGCCAAACAGATAGATGTCTTCCACATCTTCAGTCGAATCACACAGACACATGAGTTTCCAATTGTCCCATGAGTCTCCCCACTTGGGCTCCCCCTGGCCCGATCTTCTTTTAAAATGATGTCAATTGCATTTAAAGCCCAGCTTAATTCCATAATTTCTGTTTGGGACGAGATGCAGCAGAAGAAGAGCGAAACACAGACAGGACACAGCAAGCTGGGAACAGTGAAGGGAGGAGGAGAAGGGAAAGGGGAAGAAATGCGTCTGCTCTCTCTGAAAGCCGGAAGAAGAATAAACTATCTTCCAGTCTTGTATTAATAATTCCTTTGTCAGTAAATACATAGATTCTTCAGTTCTTATTCTTTTATATTTAATATTTTTGGTATACTTTTTCTTCCTATAATCACGTTGATAGACAACAAAAATTGGCAGGTGGTCACTGATATCATTCAATAAAAGCCCACTCCTGATTTTATTTTCCATAATGTTTGTGAATATGTTATCTATTAGTGTGGCACTGTGTGACATGATTCTGCTAGGTCCAGTAATTGTTGGATGTAAGCCCATACTGTACATTGTGTTGATAAATTCTTCTGTCAAACTATGCTGTTTTGAATTCATCAGATCTGTATATTGAAGTCCACACAGATGAACATAACTTTATGAGTTAGTTTTGCATACATTTTTTCCATCGAGTCCTTAAATAAGTCAATGTTTGATCCAGGTGTTCTATATACACAGCTCACTGCTATATTCTTCACATTGTCCAGACAGATTTCTATTGTAATACATTCAAATAAATCATCCACAGTTACTGACAGATTTTCAACAACCTTGTATTTCAAGCTCTTGTCAACATAAATTGCAACTCCTCCTCCTTTTTTCACTTTTCTATTTATATAATTTAATTCATAGCCATCCATGGTAGAATCCACTCCTTTCTCTTCACTGAGCCACGCCTCTGATATTGCCACAATATTGAATGGCTCTTTAAACTGATGTAAATAATCTTTAATGTTATTAAAGTTGGCATAGAGACTTCTGCTGTTGAAGTGGATCATAGAAATATTGAAATCAGATGTGACCATTGTGTTAAACTGTTCATCCGGACCGGCGGCGCCACACGAGTCGGCTGCCTGTTGCAACAGCCTTTTTTTTATCTTCCTTCTTCTTTCTACACCTTTCACTCTGTATATATATCACGGACGCACGGATCGCCCCGGGGATCTCCCGGGTCGGCGGACGGAGACGTTACAGCGGGGAGGAGCTAGTGCTAGCTAGCACTTGGCCGCCGCCTGGTGCTAATGGGAAACTCGGCATACCGGGAGCTGTAGCGAAAAGGACGCGGGTGCCGGGCTGGAGTTTAGGCGGCGTGAAAGAAATATAAGACAGAATAATAAAGAGCGATGGCAAGAACCAAGCAGACCGCCCGTAAAATCTACTGGAGGAAGAAGCCCCCCAGGAGACAGCTAGCCACCAGGGCTGCTCGGAGAGGCGCTCTGGCCACCGGCAGAGTGAAGAGGCCTCGCCGTCACAGGCCCGTGGCTCTGAGAGAGATCCGTCGCTACCAGAAATCCACGGAGCTGCTCATCCGTAAGCTGCCCGTCCAGCGCCTGGTGAAGGAGATCGCTCAGGACTTCAAGACCGTCCTGCGTTTCCTGAGCTTCGCCGTCATGGCTCTGCAGGAGACCAGCGAGGCCCACCTGGTGGGTCTCTTCTTCGCTAAGGGGGTCACCATCATGCCCAAAGACTTCCAGCTGGCCCGCTGCATCCGCGAAGAGAGAGCTTAGACTTTCTGCTGCACATTCACCAACCACAATGCTCCGCACTGTGTCTATATATATACATTTATAGTAATATGGACATACAGCATGTATGTATGTTTACTAGATGTTGTTTTTTCTTGCCTTCTGATTGTTGCTCTGAGTGTTGCTATCCCTATGCTGTTGCAATCCTGGAATTTCCCCATTGTGGGACTAATAAAGGCTAATCTTATCTTATCTTATCTTATCCGTGTAGTAACTACAGTCATTATTAATGGAGCTAAATAAATTATTATCAGGGTCTATGTTATATTCTATGTCCTGTGGGTTGTGATCCGTATATTCAAAAACTTTCAGTTCCTGTTGTTCCTGTTTGTTAATCTTTTGTTTCATGTTGTTAAATGTCTTGTTGTAGATGAGTATATCCCTTCAGTGTCCTACAATTGTCTCTTGTTGCTGTGACTCCATTTCATAATATTCATTGATATTTGTCCAGTTCCATAATATTACAGATGTTAACGACCTTGACTTCTTCACGTGATCCATTTAATTTGATGTATATTTTACAGTTTGATGTCCAGGTGTTTTGAATCTTTTTCTGCTTTCTCAGGTATCTCGCTTTTCTGGCTATTTCTGCGTTTTCTTTTGTAAGGTGCTCATTTATGTAAATGTTCGTTCCTTTCAGTTTCCTACCTTGTTTTAGCAGCACAGTCTTGTGTTTTCTGTTGACAAACCTCATGATGACAGTCGGTTTGTCGCCGTTTTTCCTGGGCAGAGGGTGGCAGGCCGCAATGGTGTTACAGTCCATCTGGATTCCTTTGGACTGGAGGAAGGCTGCCACTTGTTGCTCCGTGGATTCGTCTTCCAGCACGTCGAGCCTCCCTCCGCTGTCCGCGGCCACTGCCCGCACATACGTTCGGGGTTTAATGTGAAGCCCCGTGATGATCATGTCGTTCACCCGAGTGTTCTGCTCCAGGTCTGACACTCTGCTCTCCAGATACGCCAGCCTCTTGTCCTTCTCGGCGTTCTGGATCCGTAGCACTTTCACCTCCTCGAGCAGGCCCAGGATGGTTTTTTGCTGCTGCTTAACAGCAGAAATCTCTTCAGCCAAGAAGTCCAGCGATCTTTTGATGTCGTCCACCTCCTCAGTCTGCTGAGCTTTCTTGGGACCCACGATCCTGGCCGATGTTCGTTGATTGTGATCGTAAAAAAAAAAAAGAAAACACGTGGGAGAGGTCCCTTTGTTCTCCCGGAGTGTGAGGGGACTGATGAATTGCTTCACCAGCCACTACAATATTAAGTTATGAGACTGGCAATTTCTCTCTTTTTTCGCACGAGCAGGTTTATTCTCCAGTGGCAGTGACAAAGCAACAGCTAAAAACGCTAGCTCTAAACTGAGTTTTAAAGGAAGATAGCAAGAAACGAACTGGGAGCCTTTACCTGTGCGTCCTCACCTTACATGCCACAACCGGAACCAGAAGATAATGTGATTATTGGAAAACTTAAGGAGATCAAGTTTTTGGGTGTAATACTAGATGATAAAATTAGTTGGAAACCACACGTCAGACACATACAAAACAAAGTTGCAAAAAATATTGCAATTATAAATAAAATTAAACAGGTCCTAAATTACAAATCACTTCATATCTTGTGTTGCTCATTAGTACTTCCATACTTGACCTATTGTATAGAGGTCTGGGGTAATAATTATAAAAGTACACTTAATTCATTGCTAATATTACAAAAAAGGGCAGTCCGTGTTATACACAAAGTCGGGTATCTTGAACATACTAATTTTATTGTTTTTACATTCAAAATTATTGAAATTACGGGATCTGGTTCATTATTATACAGCACAATTAATGTTTAAAGTCAGTAAAAACCTTTTGCCACACAGTATACAAAATTTTTTCAGTGAGAGATAAGGGAAATATAATTTACGGGGGAACACAAAATTTAAAATGCACTTAAGGCACTTTTCCACTAGCCCAGCACACCTCGGCACGTCTCGATTCACTTCAACACGGTTTGGCTCGCTTTTGTCTCCATTACAACCGTGTTAAGCTGGGGTGGGTGGGATTTCTATAACAGCGAGGCAGCGCCACACTCCCGTGACGTAGAACACGCGACCCAAGCAAAACATAACACATGCAGCTGTACAAGGCGACTCCTCGGTCTGTGGCTTTTTTCACCGTAAATGCCAAAAAGGACCGCCAGACAAGGGTACAGGCAGCGAGATGAAAGACTCTGGAATAGTTCTTCAGCTTCTGGGAGAGCCAAAGACGTGAGGATACAAACTAGGTCATATATGACGGTAAGCTAATGTTGCTAATGCTAGTTTGCTATAAGTACGTCGTACTACACTTTAATGTCTGCAAGTTATCGCTGTTAGGTACTAAAATATGTACGCTGTGTGCGTTTCAGATGGCTCTGTTGTGGGGAAATTACCGCTTCATTCGGTCTGGGCGTTCAGCACAGCCTGTCACGGATGTCATCAGCCTGTCACTGATGTCAACACAGCTTCACAAACGATCAGTGGTTGTAGAGCGTAAGAATGTCTGTAGAAACGTTTATTTCCTGTGCAACAAATTGCTCTGATCTGCGTGAAAATAATGGAGAGACTGTTGAGACATCATGGACGTACCTGCTTCTGCAGCACTGAGTCTGAGGTGGTGTCATAGAAAAAAATGATCAGCTGACACAACTTGATTGCCATGTTAATAACTATATTAGCCACAAAATATATATTCAAAAAGTAAACAGTACTGAGTTAGGTATAATAAGATATATTTGACAGTTATGATGCATTTTAGGCCAAAACAAACTTGATCTAGGATTAAAAGCAATTAAAATAATGCAGTCACAAGGTTACATGGAAAGTACTTGATTTACTAGATACATGTACTGTAGAAATATATATTCTCTGCATCAACAATGTACTAGACATGCATTCATGTAGTATTGCACTGGGAATTGCACTGACAATAAACCTCTGAAGTTTTTGCAGATGTCTCTTTTTTATATGTGAAGGTTACCACCATGTGGCATAAATTAAATACTAAAAGATTTGAAAAGCTGTCTAAGAACAATCCAGCAGTTTGAGAAATCACTTTTGGTTTGGTGTAAGTCTGTCAACAGAATTATGAACCATAAAGCAGTTTGTGTTAAAATGTTAAATCCCATTAAACCTAATCCGGGGGCTTCCAATCATGTGTCATGGGGGGCCAAGACCCTGCAGGTTCTCTCTTCTACCCAGTCTCTTCAGCAGGTGTTCTCACTGATCAGTCAGTGGAAGAAGTTCAGTGGAATCTGCTGTTGAAGACACTGGTTGGAGGTAAAGCCTGAAGGGTCTTGGCCCTCCATGGCACATGATTAGACACCCCCGCCCAAACCCATTATGATGAAGAGCAGATGCTAATATGACCCAGAATTCCTCCATATACTGGTACTGTCACTAAAGTATGCAGGGTCTTCTGCGGTGGCACATCCAACAATACAGTCTTCAGTTAATAAAATAATTGTTTTGGTTACTTTTTTCTTAAAAATGAGCCATTATTTTCAAGGTCACCGATAAATCCTTTGTACAGTTGACGCTTTTCCCACCGGTGTCTTAACAGACAAAATAGAAAATCATGATGCAAACACATAAGTCACTAAATTGTTTAGTACAATCAGCAGCAAATTCCAGATTATTCAGAATGTGCAAAATTCAAACTGTAAAAAAAAACTGCAATGGGTCACACACGCCAGCCATGCTGCCTCACTGAGAAGCAACTGGACTGGCCCCTTGTACTGGTCCTGGTTCAGCAGATCTTCAGCCTGCATCTCTGTAAATAGTGAGGCAAGGTCCAGTTGGGGTGGACAGTTTACCTCTTGCCTAGACAAAAGACAAATGGGTGGTGGTTAATTAAATCAAGTTTAAAACATATTTGGGAAATACACTTGTTGCTAAAAGCCAGTGGTGGAATGTGAATTAATGAATGAATCTTTATTTTGGATTGATTAAAAGTAAAGATTAAAAGAAAACAGAATAATATAACAAAGGGGAAAAAATCTAACAAGGTCAAATTAAACAATAACTCCTCTGATTATACAGTTCAACATAGGTTATCTGAAATGGGTGATGGCTGAAGCTGCAGCTTATATTGCCCACCATATTTCATCCAAGAATTCAAAAGAAAAACAAAACAGGAGGGATTACAATTTAAATGTGACAATAAAGTACTTCGTTGTTGTATTTAACCACAATTTTCATGTAGCTGTGCTTCAGTAGATTTTACAAGGGCTGCGTTACATTTAAAATCATCTGTTTTTACTGTGGCCTCAGCAATCAGAATGAAAATGTTCAGAATGAAATTGTTCAATTCAAGTGAAATTACATTCACTTGAATGGAATATAGTACTGTAACTGAAGGTGTGCATCACCGAGTATGGAGTCGCTCAGTCAAAATATGAAGTTTTTATCAATAAAAGTTTGTCTTGTCTGTAAAAGTGTCTCTTCTTGCCCTGGCTTCGTGTGTGGGCGGTGTTTTGTACTAGCATTGCTAAAATATAAAAGGAAGCACTACAGTGGGTCTCAAATATTTGTAATGTGTCCTGTTACTGCATGAGTTTATTGATGATAGACTATAAACTACACATATAAAGTAAATTATATTGACGACTGAACATCTCACATTCGCCAAAACATACAGTTATGAACATAACTCACAAAGGATCACACAAGTGATCTGACAAAAAAATAAATACATTAACAAGCGGTTTATTTTACAGTTGATGTGCCATATTCACACAATCAATTAAATATCAGTTCAGTCCCTTTTATATTAAGTGGAAATTGTGCTACTTTGGTTTTGACACTTTACCTATAAAAGCAAAGGATTTCAGTACGTTCCACAGTGGCGAGGTCCGTTGTGGGTGGCTGCTTTCCTCTTGCCTAGATGAACGACAGAAATGGATGGTGGTTAGGTTCAAGCAAGTTCAACACTTATACAGGCACATCTCAAAAATTAGAATACCATGAAAAAATTCAATATTTTTTTCTACTCCTTTCAGAAAGTGAAACCCATACAGTGGGGCAAAAAAGTGTTTAGTCAGCCACCAATTGTGCAAGTTCTCCTACTTAAAAGATGAGAGAGGTCTCCAATTTTCATCATAGGTATACCTCAACTATGAGAGACAAAATGAAGGAAAAAAAATCCAGAAAATCACATTGAAGGATTTTTAATGAATTATTTGGTAAATTCCTCAGTAAAATAAGTATTTGGTCACCTACAAACAAGCAAGATTTCTGGCTCTCACAGACCTGTAACTTCTTCTTTAAGAGGCTCCTCTGTCCTCCACTCGTTACCTGTATTAATGGCACCTGTTTGAACTCGTTATCAGTATAAAAGACACCTGTCCACAACCTCAAACAGTCAGACTCCAAACTCCACTATGGCCAAGACCAAAGAGCTGTCAAAGGACGCCAGAAACAAAATTGTAGACCTGCACCAGGCTGGGAAGACTGAATCTGCAATAGGTAAGCAGCTTGGTGTGAAGAAATCAACTGTGGGAGCAATTATTAGAAAATGGAAGACTTACAAGACTACTGATAATCTCCCTCGATCTGGGGCTCCACGCAAGATCTCACCCTGTGGGGTCAAAATTATCACAAGAACGGTGAGCAAAAGTCCCAGAACCACATTGGGGGACCTAGTGAATGACCTGCAGAGAGCTGGGTCCAAAGTAACAAAGGCTAACATCAGAAACACACTACGCCGCCAGGGACTCAAATCCTGCAGTGCCAGACGTGTCCCCCTGCTTAAGTCAGTACATGTCCAGGCCCGTCTGAAGTTTGCTAGAGAGCATTTGGATGATCCAGAAGAGAATTAGGAGAATGTCATATGGTCAGATGAAACCAAAATAGAACTTTTTGGTAAAAACTCAACTTGTCGTGTTTGGAGGAGAAAGAACACCATACCTACTGTGAAGTATGGGAGTGGAAACATCATACTTTGGGCTGTTTTTCTGCAAAGGGACCAGGACGACTGATCCGTGTAAAGGAAAGAATGAATGGGGCCATGTATCATGAGATTTTGAGTGAAAACCTCCTTCCATCAGCAAGGGCATTGAAGATGAAACGTGGCTGGGTCTTTCAGCATGACAATGATCCCAAACACACCGCCCGGGCAACGAAGGAGTGGCTTCGTAAGAAGCATTTCAAGGTCCTGGAGTGGCCTAGCCAGTCTCCAGATCTCAACCCCATAGAAAATCTTTGGAGGGAGTTGAAAATCTGTGTTGCCCAGCGACAGCCCCAAAACATCACTGCTCTAGAGGAGATCTGCATGGAGGAATGGGCCAAAATACCAGCAACAGTGTGTGAAAACCTTGTGAAAACTTACAGAAAACGTTTGACCTCTGTCATTGCCAACAAAGGGTATATAACAAAGTATTGAGATGAACTTTTGTTATTGACCAAATACTTATTTTACCAAGGAATTTACTAATTAATTCATTAAAAATCCTTCAATGTGATTTTCTGGATTTTTTTTCCTTCATTTTGTTTCTCATAGTTGAGGTATACCTATGATGAAAATTGGAGACCTCTCTCATTTTTTAAGTGGGAGAATTTGCACAATTGGTGGCTGACTAAATACTTTTTTACCCCAGATTCATTACAGGGACAGTGATATATTGAAAGTGTTTATTTTAATATTGATGATTACGGCTACAGCCCATATTAACCAACACCTCAGCGGCCAACATTTATATTTAAAAACTATTTTTTAAAGTTAATTTTATGTAATATTCTAATTTTTTGCCAAATTGAATTTGGGGTTTTCAGGGGCTGTAAGCCGTAATCATCAAAATTAAAATAAATAAACGCTTGAAATATATCACTGTCTGTGTAATGAATCTATATAATATATGGATTTCTCTTTCTGAAATGAGTGACAAAAAATATTGAAGTTTTTCATGACATTCTAATTTTTGGAGATGTACCTGTGTTAGGGAAATACACTTGTGAAAGTCAGTGGTGGGATGTGACAAAAATTCTTCGTTTCCCTGACAAGCACTGCAGGATCCACAGAATAGGTGTGTGGGTCTATTCTGACGCTTTAGAAAATTATATGAATGACTTTATAAATCACTGGTTTGAAAAGCAATTTTAATATGACGAGATTTCGGCTCCTGTGGTCCATTTCACCAGTATCCACAATAAAAACACTGAGGAAGGCTAACCCCTAGCATGTGGAAACACATTCTAGATTTAAATTGCACACAATTTAATGCGCAGCACCAAAGTGCAATACGTACACAAACCAGGACTTTAACCAGGATTAACATATTTCATCATTTTGTTCTCACAAGCGAATAGTTAGGAGAAAACAAGCGCGAATCAGCAGTTGGTACTAGCTAGCTACTAGCTAAAACTCGTTAGCCAGCACAGAACGGCACTATATGGCTCAAAAAAAGTGAGCTTACCACCAACAAGATAAATAAGTGATCAGATGCACATTATTACAAATCACTCACCATCGATGGTTCTCTCACGTTCGTCTTCAGCTTGTCCGTAGTCCGGTTCTATGCTGGGCTGCCATCTGTATCGGTCCGGGTCACTCCTCTCACTGTGGATCTGCCACCAAGCAGAGAAAACTCCGCACCTCTTCGTTGGACCACAGTGTAGAGTTCCGCAAAACCTACAACGCTGTCTGTATTAATATCGTATTTACTCCGTGACCAAGTTAGTTCGTGAAATATTGCAAATGGCGGTCGTGTAGATTCATCAGAAGACGGCGAAGACGGTCGCTTTCGTGACGTTACGACCTGACCAATCAGCGGCGACCAGTCTTTTGACGTCACAACACGGCACGACTCAGCACGGTTGTACCCTGCCCTCGAGCAGGGACAAAAGTCGCGCCTGTTAAACCGTGTTGGGGCTAGTGGAAAGAGTTACAAAGCGTGCTGAGCTGTCCCGTGTTGGGCTAAGCGGGGCTAGTGGAAAAGGCCCTTTAGTAAGATCTACTAAGAAAGGTTTTTGTATGTCTGTGTGTGGGGTAAAATTGTGGAATGGGTTGGGGGAGAAACACAGGCAATGTCCAAACATCCATATATTTAAATCAACATATAAAGAAATGATTTCTGAGCAATATAAAAATAAAGGGCAGTAATATTACAATGTGTCTTCAATGAAAAAAGGTTGTTATTGTGTGTGTTATTGTGTTATGGTGATTGTGATGGTGATGGTGTTGTCTGTGTTTGTGTTGAACATACCAGAAGTATTTATTTATTATTGTTACAATTATTGTTGGATGTTGGTATTGTTGTCAATATGGACTGTCGTTGTTGTGTCATTTCTGTTGCACAATTTGACTATGGGGTGTATTATGGTGAATGTTGTTGTGGGATGAATGATGACTAAGAGTGATGTTGTAATTTGTTGGGTATGGAAAAGGGGTGGAACTATATAAGTGTTGGCTTCTTCCCACTCCTTTTGAACATTTTATTTTTGGCTTGATTTTTGTTTTAAATTCTTTTTTTCTTTTGTCGGAATGTTCAAATAAAATCAATCAATCAATCAATCAATCAATCAATCAATGATAAACCAAAGATAAACCTTTCCAGACATCATTGTCAGTGAAAGCTCTGTCAGCAAAACAACAAGGTGAAAGCCACGGAGGTCGAGGCTGGAGCTTGTCCACAGACAAACGTCGATGTCCAAAATACTAAAGATGGAATTGGGGGGAAATCTTTTACAAGATATCAGTTGCACAGTCAACTAGTCCACTGATCCACAATAAAACAACATAAAACATAAAGTAGTCACAGTGAGCAGCGGCAGCCTGACACGCCAGCGTTCTGGAATGTCTTAAGATACTGAGCGCCACTCAGTATCTTAAGTAATGTATTATTATTTGATATATTAATTTTCCTTCCAAATTTGTTATTTTTAGATTAATATGAGTAAGAGCAAGAAAGCATGCATTTAAAAACTTATTTGAGATGTGATTTTATTATTGACAGTTTGAGGGTTTTTTCGTGAATTTATGATTTTTCTTGTAAATTAAGGACTTTTCTGTTGTAAATTTGAAGGATTTTTGTAATTTAAATTGTGAAATTTTTTCCTCATTATTTTTTATTTTTGCCACTGTAAATTTAGGACTGTTGTACATTTGAGATTTGTTCTCATAAATGTGTGAGGGTTTTCTCATAAATTTCAGACATTTTTACTTGTAAATTTATTACTTTTTCCCACATTAATCAGTGTATTTTCACACTACATTTATGTCTATTTTAAAATAAATTTGCTATGTTTTTCCTAAGGAGTTTGAAAAGCTTGTGGTAAAATTTCATATATGGCCTATTTTAAACTTAATTTGTAAAGCCAGAATAAAACAGTGATTTCAACTCTGATCTCAAAAAATAAATGAAATAAAATAAAACTAAATTCATAAAATTAAAGCAACCAAAGATACAATCCTTTCTGTTATAATAGCCTCCTATATAAGTTTTTATGCCCACACTCCAGTAAAAACCTCCCATTGTTTTAAAACCTAAATATTGGCAGATATGCATTATACCAAATAATTTCAGAAAGACCCCAAAATATTCCACATTTTGTGTAATAATAATAATAAAAAAGTCAAGGCTGTCATCATAATGGGAATTATAAGCGTAGTTTACTTGTAGAAGAGTACAGCCGGCCTGTCTCTTGTCTCACACTACTCCACTGTCCAGGAATGAACGGGTGTTTAATCTGACACTGCATTCACTTACACTCAGAAATTTGACTTTCAGAACGTTTTATAAATAAAAATCAACTGATGACACAAAATTTGAACTAAACTATTCCTGAATTTAGTAATATTTTGGGGGCTGGATAGAAAACTCTGGTGGGCTGGATGTGGCCCATGGGCCACCAGTTGGCACTGACTTTTTTAGATTTGCTACATGAATGCAGTTCAAAATATATTTTCATATTGTTTTTTTTTTTAAATAGGTGTTTGGTGAGTGTGTTATTCTGAAATATTTCACAGATGTTCAGCTGGGCTGAAATCCAGTGACTATAAGGATAGGGTATTGTCTTTTTGGAAAATCTGGTTATTTCATGCAGATAAAAATATTTCATCATAACATAAAGGCATGCCTGGATTAATGATTTAAGGGCTCCTGGGCACAAATATTGGCATAGCTTCATTTGATGGTTCAAGCCTGTGCCCAGATGGCCCAGTGGATAATCTGGCCCAGCATAAAGGTGATCACAAAGAATAATCTTACTTTGTTTTTATTTCCTGTACAATTGTCTGCAGGCTGAAGCAAGTAAAAACAAAGTCCATGTGAGATTTGCCAGTAATATGCATAGAAAGGTTTTGGTTGAATCATTAGTAAATGTGGGCCGACAGCCTGTTGGAACTATGTGATTCTGGTTCCATTTGAAACAAAGCAGTGCTCATTTACTTTCACAACATACTGTAAGGTTGGACATGCCCATGTATTTTTTGCCAGGTCAGTATTACTCAGTGGTGTGTACTGTATTGCTGTTTGGTTGGAGCCATCAGTGTGCTCTTTGGCTTCACATAGTGATGAATTGGACCAAGATATCAGACATGTACTGCAGTTCAAAGGCATTGCTTAGCAATGAGTAGCATTGCTGCTGTAAAGTAACAAGGTTTAAAGCAAATAGACAACTTTTTTTGCTAACCTTAAAGCTAATTTCTCACAGAGTGGTGAATGCTGATGAATGTTGCAATTTTTAGATTGGCCAAATTTTCTGATGTTTGCAAAAATCAGGGTTTGCCTCTGTCATTAGTGAAATTTAGCAATATTCACACAAATATTTGCAAGTGTTTGTGAAAAACAATGAGCAAACATGAGTGACTGTTAGCAAATGTTAGTGACAGTGTTTGTGACAATTTGCAACTATTTGCCACTCTTTTGCCACTGTTTGGGAATGTTTGGGACCTTTTGCCAACTCCACGTAAAATACCAGATGAATGGCAGGTGAATCTTGAACTTAAACCTATAAAAAAAGGGTGAGCAAAACTCTCCCCGGTATTCAGATTTCTCCTTCCCACAGTCCTCAGAAGACTCGCCTGTAGAAGCTACAGCGGTGTGAAAAAGTGTTTGCCCCCTTCCTGATTTCTCATTTTTTTGTATGTTTGTCACACTTAAATGTTTCAGATTATCAAACAAATTTAAATATTAGACAAAGATAACACAAGTAAACACAAAATGCAGTTTTTAAATGAACGTGTTTACTATGAAGGGTAAAAAAGAATTCCAAACCTACATGGCCCTGTGTGAAAAAGTGATTGCCCTCCCTGTTAAAACATAAATTAAGGGTGGTTTATCACATCTTTGAAAAGCTGAGTTCAATTTCTCAAGCCACACACAGGCCTTATTACTGCCACACCTGTTCTCAGTCAAGAAATCACTTAAATAGGACCTGCCTGACAAAGTGAAGTAGACCAAAAGATCCTCAAAAGCTAGACATCATTCTGCAATCCAAAGAAATTCAGGAACAAATGAAAAAAAAAATAACTGAGATCTATCGGTCTGGAAAAGGTTATAAAGTCATTTATAAAGCTTTGGGACTACTGCAAACCACAGTGAAAGCCATTATCCACAAATGGTGAAAACATGGAACAGTGGTGAACCTTCCCAGGAGTGGCCGGCCGACCAAAATTATCCCAAGAGTGCAGCGACGACTCATCCAAGAAGTCACAAAAGACCCCATAAAACATCCAAAGAACTGCAGGCCTCACTTGCCTCAGTTAAGGTCAGTGTTCACTACTCCAGCATAAGAAAGAGCTGGGCAAAAATGGCCTGCATGGCAGAGTTCTAAGACGAAAACCACTGCTGAGCAAAAAGAACACAAAGGCTCATTTCAGTTTTGCCAGAAAACATCTTGATGATCCCCAAGACTTTTGGGAAAATACTCTGTGGACTGACAAGACAAAGTTGAACTTTTTGGAAGGTGTGTGTCCCATTACATCCGGTGTAAAAGTAACAGCATTTCAGAAAAGGAACATCATACCAACAGTAAAATATGGTGGTGTTAGTGTGATGGTCTGGGGCTGTTTTTCTGCTTCAGGACCTGGAAGACTTGCTGTGGTAAATGGAACCATGAATTCTGCTGTGTACCAAGAAATCCTGAAGGAGAATGTCTGGCCATCTGTTCATGACCTCAAGCTGAAGCACACTTTGGTTCTGCAGCAGGACAATGATCCAAAACACACCAGCAAGTCCACCTCTGAATAGCTTAAGAAAAAACAAAATGAAGACTTTGGAATGGCCTAGTCAAAATCCTGACCTGAATCCGATTGAGATGCTGTGGCATGACCTTAAAAAGGCGGTTCATGCTCGAAAACCCTCCAATGTGGCTGAATTACAACAATTCTGCAAAGATGAGTAGGTCAGAATTCCTCCACAGCACTGTAAAAGACTCATCACCAGTTATCGCAAATGCTTGATTGCAATTGTTGCTGCTAAGGGTGGCCCATCCAGTTATTAGGTTTAAGGGGCAATCTCTTTTTCACACAGGGGCATGTTTGGCTTTTTTTCCCCCTAATAATAAACACCTTCATTTAAAAACTGCATTTGTGTTTATTTGTGTTATCTTAGTCTAATATTTAATGATCTGAAATATTTAAGTGTGACAAACATACAAAAAAATGAGATATCAGGAAGGGGCAAACACTTTTTTCACACCACTGTATATAAAAGAACTAAATGATGGATTTCAGGAATATGGAAATGAAGTTCTGTCAGGAAGAAGCACAATGTGCTGGTGCCCTTGAGGATGAATTGCATGGTTCTTAACCCAGTATTTCACGGAGTAGCAAATGCTGAGGAATGTTCATGAATGTTGATAAATTCTATATAAATTCTATATCAAGAATTCAGTGTACCCCGCCCGGTATGGGGTTACCGGGGCCCCACACTGGAGCCAGGCCTGGGGGAGGGGCTTGATGGCTAGCGTTTGGTGGCCGGGTTTCCACCCATGGGACCCGGCCGGGCTCAGCCCGAAGGAGTTACATGGGTCCGCCCTCCAGGAGGGATCATGGGGGTCCGGTGCTATGTGGATCAGGTGGTGGTCAAAGGCGGAGACCTTGGCGGACTGATCCCAAGCTTTCTAAACTGGCTTTCGGTACGTGGAATATCACCTCTCTGGTGGGGAAGGAGCCTGAGCTGGTGTACGAGGTTGAGAGATACCGGCTAGATATAGTCGGCCTCACCTCAACACACAGCTCCGGTTCCGGAACCAGTCTCCTGGAGAAGGGCTGGAGCTTGGCCTTTTCTGGAGTTGCCCCAGGCGAGAGGTGACGAGCAGGGGTGGGTATTCTTGTATCCCCCCATCTTGCTGCCTCTATATTGGAGTTTTCCCCGGTGGATGAAAGGGTTGCTTCCCTGCGCCTTCGAGTTGGGAAACAGGTCCTGACCATCATTTGTGCCTATGCACCAAATGATGTTTCAGAGTACCCACCCTTTTTGGAGTCTGTGACTGGGGTGCTGGATGGTGCTCCTCTTGGAGACTCCATTGTCCTACTGGGAGACTTCAATGCACACGTGGGCAACGACAGTGAAACCTGGAGGGGGTTGATTGGGAGGAACGGCCTGCCCGATCTGAACCTGAGTGGTGTTCAGTTATTGGACTTCTGTGCTAACCACAGTTTGTCCATAACAAACACCATGTTCAAGCATAAGGGTGTCCATATGTGCACCTGGCACCAGGACACCCTAGGTCGCAGGTTGATGATCGATTTTGTTATCGTGTCATCAGACCTGTGACCGTATGTCTTGGACACTTGGGTAAAGAGAGGTGCAGAGCTGTCAACTGATCACCACCTGGTGGTGAGTTGGGTCCGATGGCAGAGGAGGAAGCCATTCAGACCTGGTAGACCCAAACGTATAGTGAGGGTGTGCTGGGAACGTCTGGCTGAGGCCCCTGTCCGGGAGGTGTTTAACTCCCACCTCCGGAAGAACTTCAACCACATTCCGAGGGAGTCTGGAGACATGGAGTCTGAATGGGCCATGTTCTCCACCTCTGTTGTTGAAGCGGCGGCCCAGAGCTGCGGCCGCAAGGTGGTCGGTGCATCTCGTGGTGGCAACCCCCGAACCAAGTGGTGGATACCAGTGGTGAGGGGGGCCATTAAGCTGAAGAAGGAGTCCTATCAAGCTTGGTTGGCTTGTGGGACTCCCGAAGCAGCTGAGGTGTACCGGCAGGCCAAGCAGAATGCAGCTCGGGTGGTTGCTGAAGCAAAAACCCGGGTATGGGAGGAGTTCGGTGAGGCCATGGAACAAGACATTCAGTCGGCCTCAAAGAGATTCTGACAAACTGTCTGGCAGCTCAGGAGGGGAAAGCAGCTCCCTGTCCACACTGTGTATGGTGCGGATGGGGCGCTGTTAACTTCGACTGGGGATATCGTCAGGCGGTGGAAGGAATACTTCGAGGATCTCCTCAATCCCACTGATATGCCTTCCACAGAGGAAGCAGGGTTTGTGGACGAGGGGCCTGACTCGCCTATCTCAGGGGCTGAGGTCACCAAGGTGGTTAAAAATCTCTTTGGTGGCCGGGCCCCAGGGGTGGACGAGATTCGCCCTCAGTACCTCAATGCCCTGGATGTTGTTGGGCTGTCATGGTTGACACGTCTCTGCAACATTGCGTGGTGGTTGGGGGCAGTGCCTTTGGCATGGCAAACCGGGGTGGTAGTTCCTCTTTTCAAAAAAGAGGACCGGAGGGTGTGCTCCAACTATAGAGGGATCACACTCCTCAGCCTCCCTGGGAAGGTCTATGCCAAGGTACTGGAGAGGAGAGCCCGGCCGTTGGTCGAACCTCGGATTCAGGAGGAGCAATGTGGTCTTCGACCTGGCCATGGCACATCGGACCAGCTCTTTACCCTCTCGAGAATTCTCGAGGGTTCGTGGGAGTTTGCCCAACCAGTTTACATGTGTTTTGTGGACTTGGAGAAGGCATTTGACCACGTCCCTCGTGTTTTTTTGTGGGGGGTGCTTCGGGAGTATGGGGTATCGGGCTTGTTGTTATTTGCTATTCAGTCTCTGTACGACCGTTGCGAGAGTTTGGTTCATATTGCCAACACTCGGTTGGACTCATTCCCAGTGAGAATTGGACTCTGCCAGGGCTGCCCTTTGTCACCGATCCTGTTCATAATTTTCATGGACAGGATTTCTAGTCGCAGCCAGGGAATGGAGGGTGTCATGCTTGGTGACCACAGGATCTCATCTCTGTTGTTTGCAGATGATGTTGTCCTGTTGGCTTCATCCAGCAATGACCTACAGCTCTTGCTGGGATGGTTTGCCGCTGAGTGTGAAGTAGCTGGGATGAGAATCAGCACCTCCAAGTCCGAGTCCATGGTCCTCAGCTGGAAAAAGGTGGATTGTCCTCTCTGGGTTGGGGACAGGCTCCTGCCCCAAGTGGAGGAGTTTAATTATCTTGGGGTCTTATTCACGAGTGGGGGGAGAATGGAGCGAGAGATTGACAGACGGATTGGAGCAGCATCTGCAGTGATGCGGACGTTGTACTGGTCTGTTGTGGTGAAGAGGGAGCTTTGTTCTAAGGCAAAGCTGTCGATTTACCAGTCAATCTACGTTCCTACTCTCACCTATGGCCACGAGCTTTGGGTAATGACCGAAAGAACAAGATCGCGGATACAAGTGGCTGAAATGAGCTTTCTCCGTAGGATTGCTGGACTCTCCCTCAGAGATAGGGTGAGGAGCTTTGTCATCTGGGAGAGGCTCAGAGTAGAACCGCTGCTCCTACACATTGAAAGGACTCAGTTGAGGTGGTATGGGCATCTGATTAGGATGCCTCCTGGATGCCTCCCACTTGAGGTGTTTCAGGCACGTCCTACTGGGAGGAGACCCCGGGGCAGACCCAGGACTCAGTGGAGAGACTATGTCTCCCAGCTGGTCTGGGAACGCCTTGGCATCCTCTCTGAAGAGCTGGAGCAGGTGGCTGAGGAGAGGGAAGTCTGGGCTTCTCTGCTTGAACTGCTGCCTCCGCGACCTGGACCTCTGGAAAAGGGGTAGAAGATGGATGGATGGATGTTCATGAACGTTGCTGTTGCTGGGGTATTGTCAGGGTTTGTAAAAGGTTGCACAACAGTTCATAAAGAGTTTTCAAGGTCCAAACAGTTTTCTTGTCCCAAAAAAATTTGAACATGCTCAAAAAAATTTTGCGAATGTATTTTTCTACAAACAAACACGTTTGCAAATGGTTGTAGTCAAAGTGCCTTTATTGTAATTCCATTGCTAAAAAAACAATGCAACGAAATTGAGATACTTCTCCCTAAAACAAACTATCACACTCACAGTTCACTCATGCATTTAACATTCTCATAATTACAACAATAAATAATGCTTGAAACAATAATACCTAAAAAGCTGAATACAATATCTACATAGCAATAATAAAAACATACTGAGTGATAGATAAATAAGACCAGCTTATACACACAAGGTTATTGCCACAAAATAACCTAAAATAACATAAAATAACATCAGCAGTCTGTACGTGTTACATAAATCCATTCAAAATATGTACTGCTGCTGGGAAAAAAACTATGATTAAACCTGGTAGTCCGGGTTTTATGGGATCTGTACCGCTTTCCTGAGGGGAGCAAGTGAAAGAAATCATGGCCTGGATGAGTGCAGTCTTTAATAATGGCAGTAGCTCTGTTGAGGTATTGAGACCTGGAAATTTCTTCCAGAGAAGGGAGAGAACAGCCATTGATTTTTTGCGCAGTCTCGATCACTCTCTGGAATGCTTTGCGGTCTGCGGCTGAACAGCCCTCATACCAAACCGTGATGCCATATGACAAAATGCTCTCAATAGCAGAGCAATAAAATAAAACCAGCAACTGTGCATTCAGGCCATTCCTCTTGAGGAGCTTCAAAAAGTGTAGACGTTGTTGAGCCTTTTTTATTGTAGCTATGGTGTTAACTGCCCAGGTAAGGTTGTGAGAAATATGAACACCCAGAAACTTAAAAGCCTCCAACCTCTCCACACACTCCTTGCCTATATATAGAGGAGGCAGCTCACTGCTATGCTTCCTAAAATCAGTAATGAGTTCTTGTTTTTTTTTTTTTATTATTCAATAGCAGATTATTATCTGAGCACCATCTCACCAGTTTCTGGACCTCATCTCTGTATGCAGACTCATCTCCTCCTGATATGAGCCCCACTACTGTTGTGTCATCTGCAAACTTCACTATAATGTTTGTGGGATGAACAGGTATGCAGTCATATGTGTACAATGAATACGAGGTGGGGCTCAACACACAGCCCTGTGGCGAGCCTGTGTTAAGCATGACTGTAGAGGAGGAATGGAGTCCGAGTCTAGCAGTTTGTGTTCGGTTTGTTAGGAAGTCCTTAATCCAGCTGCAAGTGTGAGTAGGCAGACCAAGCTGAAACAATTTAGTGACGAGAATGTTGGGAATAATTGTATTAAATGCCGAACTATAGTCCACAAACAACATTCTTACATAGCTCCCCTTGTCTTATAAATGACTGAATGCCGAGTGGAGAGCTACTATAGCAATAGCATCTTCAGTGGATCTGCTCCGCCTGTAGGCAAACTGGTACCGATTAAAGTCTGGGGGGAGACTAGGCAAAAGATGTTTCAATACCATTTTCTCAAAGCACTTCATAATAATGGGTGTTAATGCTACTGGTCGATAGTCATTCAGACTGCTGATATGTTTTTTAGGCACAGGAATAGTGACTGCAGAACCCCTTGACGCCTGAATTTATTTCCAATTGTTAACAATTTTTTTTTAAATTTTATTTTTTAGTTTTTTCATAATTGATTTTTTTTTTTGTTTGATGCGAATTCGCGACAATAGGCATCAAGGGGTTAAACACTGTGGAACAAAGACTGCCTTGAGAGACAAATTAAAAATGTCAGTCAAAACAGAGCATAGCTGATCTGCACATGCTCTGAGCACCTTTCCTGGCACTCCATCGGGACCAGTAGCCTTTCTCAGGTGAACTGCTCTCAGTGTCTGTCTCACCTCATGATCCTGCAGGGTAAGCACATCAGAGCTGGCATTCAATAACGTCAGTGGGTCCGGGCGAGGTGTATTTGCCTCAAACCATGCAAAAAAGCAGTTCAATTCTTCTGCCAGTGAGGCACTGATGTCACTGGAAATGATGCTGCTGCCCTTATAGTTTGTGATATGGTGAAAGCCTTGCCATACTCGTCTCGAATCATTATCAGAAAATGGTCTTCAACTTTCCTCTTATAGGCCTGTTTAGCCTCCTTAATGCCTTTCTTCAGATTAGCCCGGGCGGTGCTATACAGATCTGTATCCCCTGACCTGAAGGCTGTATCATGGGCTCTGAGGAGTGCCTGGACTTCTTTAGTCATCCAAGGCTTCTGGTTAGGAAAAACCCTAATGCATTTTTCCACAGTCACCTGGTTGATACAGTAGGTGATGTAGCATAATACAGTCTGTGGATACATTTCCAGATCCTCATTCTTGAATAAATCCCATACAGTATTTGAAAAACAGTCCTGGAGCTGAGAAAGAGCTCCCTCAGGCCATGTTGTGATGTTCTCTATAGTAGGTCTAGCAGTTCTCCTGAGGGGGGTGTATGCTGGGATAAGGAGCAATGATAGATGGTCTGACAGGCCATATGGACACAGCACAGCTCTGTAGACATGCTTCAGGTTTGAATACACCCGATCAAGACAATTCTTTCCCCTAGTGGCACATTTCTCATACTGTGTGAAATTATGCAGCACAGTTTTCAAGCATGCTTGATTAAAATCGCCAGCTGTGATGTGAACACCCTCGGGATAGGCCTGCTGCTGTTTATTTATAACACTGTACAAATGACTAAGGGCCTCTTTAGTATTTGCATCAGGAGAAATACAGACCGCTGTTATAATAACCCCTTGTAACACATATTGCTAAAATTGTTTTTTGGTTCACCAAGCAGTGAACCAAGGACCCTGTTGAAGCGTTTAAGACCCTTAATGACAAAACTTTTTAAGACCTTAAATACTGTATGTAAACTGTTTTACAACCTTTTATGAACCCTGATGAACCTCTAAATTCGTAACTTTCTTGAATCTTCCTCAACATACTCTGCTTTGAGATACTAGCTTGATTTCCACCAACATTTTTTGAATTGTGCAATTTTTTTCTGGTTCCGGTTCTGCCGGACCGGTGGCGCCACACGAGTAGGCTGCCCGTTGCAACAGCCTTTTTTTTAAATCTTCCTTCTTCTTTCTACACCTTTCACTCTGTATATATATCACGGACGCACGGATCGCCCCGGGGGTCTCCCGGGTTGGCGGACGGAGCCACGGTTTGCAGCGGGAGACGCTACAGTGGGGAGGAGCTAGCACTTGGCCGCCGCCCGGTGCTAATGGGAAACTCGACATACCGGGAGCTGTAGCGAAAAGGACGCGGGTGCCGGGCTGGAGTTTAGGCGGCGTGAAAGAAATATAAGACAGAATAATAAAGAGCGATGGCAAGAACCAAGCAGACCGCCCGTAAAATCTACTGGAGGAAGAAGCCCCCCAGGAGACAGCTAGCCACCAGGGCTGCTCGGAGAGGCGCTCCGGCCACTGGCAGAGTGAAGAGGCCTCGCCGTCACAGGCCCGTGGCTCTGAGAGAGAGCCGTCACTGCCAGAAATCCACAGAGCTGCTCATCCGTAAGCTGCCCGTCCAGCGCCTGGTGAGGGAGATCGCTCAGGACTTCAAGACCGTCCTGCGTTTCCTGAGTTTCGCCGTCATGGCTCTGCAGGAGACCAGCGAGGCCCACCTGGTGGTCTCTTCTTCGCTAAGGGGGTCACCATCATGCCCAAAGACTTCCAGCTGGCCCGCCGCATCCGCGGAGAGAGAGCTTAGACTTTCTGCTGCATATTCACCAACCAACCATAATGCTCTGCACTGTGTGTCTATATATATACATTTATAGTAATATGGACATATGTTTACTAGATGTTGTTTTTTTTTTCTTGCCTTCTGATTGTTGCTCTGAGTGTTGCTATCCCTGTGCTGTTGCAATCCTGGAATTTCCCCATTGTGGGACTAATAAAGGCTTATCTTATCTTATCTTATTTTATTCGCCAGAAAAAGTGGTGAATCCAAAAGTCCTACACTGTTCAGCATTCGCCACTTTGTGAGATACTACACTTAAACAAATACTACCCTTTCAAAAAAAAAAAAAAAAAAAAAAGCAAGATGGCGCCCGTCGAGGCAGACATCTTTGCTTGTTCCATTCACGAATGCCGACTTTTTCTCCCTTTTTGCATATTTGCGGCTCTTTCTACAGTGCATGAAGTTCATGCGCTGCTAACATACGACTGACAGACACTACTGGACATCGCCAAGACGAGCAGTCATGCGGAATTTACTGGCTTCGTACCAACCGATCTACAATGCATTGTGCATCCACGCAGCAGTCAGCACCACCCCCAAGAAGGCCCTGAAGCACCAAGCCCACATGAGCATGCTGACCCCAAGATAGCATGTCGGAGGTGTTGCATCTAAAATGCTTTCACCACCAGTTCTTTTATACGAAGGCCAAATAACCAGACTGAGAGATGAAATATACTTTCACTTATTTTACTGAAATTGAGGTATGGTACAAGCAGCGCTGGAACCCAGCTCTTAAGCCATTTTTTAAGAGTGAGCTCCCGAATTCTGTAACTTACAGTTTTTATAAGACCTGACTGCACCCTAATGCTCACCCACTCTCTCATGCAAGAGGGAGGGGTCTGCCCCTTCAACTATGTGTGGGGTCAAGCTGCGGGCCAGACCACTTCTATCTGTTTTCAGCAGATGTCATAAAGTGTGTGCGTGAATGTGTGACCTCAAAGGTGTAAAGCTGTGGCATGCAAAGCAGTCAGTAAAAGGAGTATGAAAAGCAATAAAGGAAACAAGCAATAAAGGAAGTGTGATAACATTTGCACAGAAACTAACATTCCAAGAAAAACAGATGCAGTTGGAGATTTTAACCGACAATACCCCCTGTTGAGGTGTCCTAACAGGGCACCTCACACATTTGTCAATTACATATTTTGTTTTTGCATCTCCCCCTGTTGAGATGGGTCTAAACCCATCTCACAATCCTATTCTAATCCCTGTATGCAGTGAGTCTAAGATTCTATATGTGCGCGATGTCCTCTTTTCAGCAATCGGATTGACCTGCCCCCCCTCAGGTCGCCATATCTCCAGAGGACATCTGGTGTGGTGCAGACATCGTGGTTATCCATAACAAAAGGCCTATGTGTGTAAGATGTATAAACCTATACTACAAATAACCATTGCACACATGTGGACACAGAATAAAGGCACACACATGCATGTATATGCACATGTGTATGTGTTCACAAGTGAGCACTTGCCCTATACAAACACATGCATATACAAGAACGGCGATCACAATGGAAACCTGTGGAGCCAAAGCACAGCAAAGCAAAATTCTAACACCATGTTGTAGACCCTATCGTAGACCCTGAACTATTTCATCCGCATTCTCTGGGTCCCCATCAGAGTCCAGTCTTGGCACAACGTCATCATCCTGGCAGTGAGAAAGCAGGTAGACAGCTTCCTGGACACCTTGGTATGGGGATGGATCTTTAGAGGAGAAAGCTGCAACAATAGATCTTTCAACAAGTTGTTTAATCATAGGAATACAACAACACACACAAAAAGCAATAATCATTAAAGTAATAGCAATGCTAACTAAGGCCCCCTGTATAATCTTCCCCCATTTACTAAACATATTGTCAAACCAACTACCTACTGTATGATCAGAATAGTTGTTGTCGGGGTCAATATCTCATAAAATGTCTTATGATTACTGTTCAGTATTGACAAAGGTTTCAGCTTCAATTTACCCTAATACACTATCTTACTACACTATTATTCGTACATCAAGTTTAAATTTATCTAATTCCTTCCTTTCTCTAATCATTATTATAATAATTAATTTAAATTTCAAAAATTTTATGAAGTATATGTTTATGTTATCATATGTCTTTTTGCATCTTTTGCATCTGATTAGAATTTTAGCGTTACAAAAATAATAATTCACGGACTTCTGCCAATGTCCGAGTTCCTGGAGGCACTATGCATTTGATACAGTGGGGCTTGTGCCAGTATCCACTTAATTTTTTGTAAAGCAATCTTAATAAATGTAAAAATCTGTATTGTCTTTATAGTAGATTCTAAATCAAGTCCCACAGTAAACACAAATTCAACACAAGTTAGTCTTTCCTTAAAAATTTGGAACTTTTCTCATAAATTTGCATGGTTTTCTTCCTTATCAGTTTACCTTGTTTCTTATAGACACGATATTTCCTTTACAATAATCTACAGATATTACCTTAAATACCTAGAAATTTATTGATGTAACTTTTAACTTCTCCTATTGAATGTTGTGATTTCATTACCAAACAGTTTCATTTATATTTTTCTCTTCATTATATTTGTCTGTGTGGTGTCCTGCAAACAACGTGGGCTACATTGACAATTGGAACTCATTTTGGGGAGCTCACCTTAAATAAAAATATAATGTATAAGCATCCCAAAGTGATTAAACAAAAACTGGTAAAACTCAAGCTAAACATAAAGCCTCTAAAATGAATGATTTGGCCTCCCTTCACTGGCTTCCCATAGAGTTTAGAATTAAGTTTAAAGTTCTTTAAGTTTTGTAGGGTTCCCCCTACAGTTGAAAATGCTATGAGATGACTGTTGTTGTGAAATGGTGCTATATAAATAAAATTGAATTGAATTCATTATTAATCATCTATTGATAATTTTTATGTATTATCTATTTTTCTGACGATTGGTAATTATTTTGCTAATTAATTTTTTAAATATCCCCTTTTTTGATGCATGGAGATGCACATGCAGCAAAGTTACAGAGTATTTGCTTGATTCTTTTACTGAAAGGAAGTGTGTTACCACTTATAATTTAGATGAAAATTTGTGGGTAATACAACTCCTTCAAAATGAGGTTTCAATAATCATGGCTTCTTTTGTGATGTCTCTTGAACTAATTTACAAATTCCATTTAAGAAAAACAAAATAGCTATCTGTGTATTTTTGATATGCTTCAGCATTGATAAATAAGATCAATTTGTCCAGTTGAACACAGATAGGTTGAATTTGAATAAATGAAAAAAGATTGCATCACAGTCTTTCAGTCAATGGAAAGGTGGACGTTTTGCCTAATTTAGAATTTGGTTTAATTTTGTACAAGAAATGCCTCATTTTGTACATTCCTTAGTAAATTATGGGGTGGAATGTAATACCCCCGATCCAGCTTGGCCACGGCCGAATCAGGAAAACACATTCCTCATTACTGTCACATTTCTAAAATATGATGTTATCACACCATTATGTGGTTAGTAACATCAAATGTATTCTGCAGTGCAAAATCATATAAACATTATATTTGTAAAGTCAGAGTAATTTAAATCATTATGCTTTATGTCATTTACAATGTCATGCAAAATCATACTTAGCTTCAAAAAATACTTATCAATTTAGGGGTCCTTTCTCCTGCGATCAGTCAGTGTCCATGTCACCTCTTCCAGTCAATAAATGTCCATTTCTACGCACCTGTGGTCACGTCCTGTGTCCTTTTTCCCTGTGAAGTGCATTGTTATACTTCAAAGAAAAAAAGTCAGTGATACATCAAAAAAATTGCTTTAAAAAATATATAAATAATTTTATCACGTACGTAACATTAGTTAAAAAACTGCAAAGTTAGATTAAAAAAGTAAAACTCCAAAACTTTGTAAAAATACCCATATTTAGATTACTTCTCCTTAACTCCCGACCAACAGTAATCTGTGTGGACTTTGTATGTTCTCCCCGTGTCTGCATGGGTTTACTCCAGGATTTCTCCGGTTTCCTCCCACATGCCAAAAACATGCAAGTTAGGTTAATTGGCATCAAAACTGGGGATTCTAAATTGTCCTTAGGTATGACTGTGAGAGTGAATGGTTGTCTGTCTCTCTGTGTTGGCCCTGCGATGGACTGGTGATCTGTCCAGGGTGTACCCTACCTCTCACCCAAAGATTCTGGGATAGGCTCCAGCCCCCCGGGTGACCCAAAAAGGATTAAGCAGAAGAAGATGAATGAATGAATGAACTCCCGTGTCACAGATCAACACACACACACACCCACCCACCCACCCACACACACACACACACACACACACACACACACACACACACACACACACACAGAGAATTGCTCCTCTCTCTTATGTCCACAAGGTCAAAGCAGGTCCTTCCATTTTTTCTGCACAAAGACAAAACAACCCAAACTGCAATAATCCACATAAATGGCTTTGTAAACACCAAATTGTTTCACTAAAATACCTTTGTGTTAATGCCAGTTTATCTTGAATAATTATTCTCGCTGCGCATTTTTTGCTCTTCTGAAAAGGACCTGCCTCGTCCTCCTCTCTCTTTGCCCATCCGTTCCTGCTGTCGGAGTAATCTCTCCACATACTCATTTTTATATAATTTGCTTGGGAGGGGATCCCCTAAATTATCAAATAAACCATCCCTTTGTAACCATTTTACGCAAGTGTTTGACTGTTTTCTTTCCTCAGTCAACTTCTCTCGCCGTACGGTGGCTCTTATCATTTCCTGCATCTCTTTCACTGCATGGCCTAAACTTCCCAAGGGGTACTCAGAATTATTTTTATCATCCATTTTATCACTGTCCTTATTACAGTCCAGTTTCATAGCCATTTTAGTCTAATCCGTATTGCTTAACCTTACAAGATTTTTATAACCGTTCCTGTTGTTAATTCACACAAATAATAATAAAATGTTAATATACAGAAACAACACACAGTTTTTTATTTATTTATTTTTTTAATGCAGTAAGACCAACTATAATCTGAACAAAAATAAGCTAGGGGTGCCAACTCTACTTTTTGAAATTAAGCAATAATTTCAAGGGGTTTAAACCTTTTGGCAAAGCTATGTACCAGCTGGATAACACCTCTTTTTCGGTAACCCTATATCAGTCACCCCGGGGTTTGAACCTTTTATCCGGACTGTACAAATACCTAACGGGGTAACTCTACTTTTCAGTGGATTCCTTTAAATATTTTCCACTGCGGGGTTTAAACCATTTACCCAAGCTATCTCCAACTCTACTTTTAGGGACAGTATTAACACATCTAACTGATCCCAAGGGGTTTAAACCGTTTGGAGATTTCTCTCTCACTCTCAAACTCAGTTAATATACTTCTCAGTTCAACAATCATTTAAATTAAGACCATATCTCAATTCCATTCCATAACTAAAATCACATGTGCATGAGTATTTAATCTCCACAGAAAGGACTGTCCCCGAAGGGACAGGCAGAAATTTGTCGAAAAAGGTTTTGTGCTTACCTTATATTCGTGCGGCCGCCAGACTGTGGAGAAAAAAATCTTCACACCGTTCTCAAAACAAACTAAAAAATTTTCAGCCTCGTAACCGGGCGGAAACACCAAATTGTTGCATCTAAAATATTTTCACCCCCAGTTCTTTTATACGAAGGCCAAATAACCAGACTGAGAGATGAAATATACTTTCACTTATTTTACTGAAATTGAGGTATGGTACAAGCAGCGCTGGAACCCAGCTCTTAAGTCATTTTTTAAGAGTGAGCTCCCGAATTCTGTAACTTACAGTTTTTATAAGACCTGACTGCACCCTAATGCTCACCCACTCTCTCATGCAAGAGGGAGGGGTCTGCTCCTTTAACTATGTGTGGGGTCAAGCTGCGGGCCAGACCACTTCTATCTGTTTTCAGCAGATGTCATAAAGTGTGTGCATGAATGTGTGACCTCAAAGGTGTAAAGCTGTGGCATGCAAAGCAGGCAGTAAAAGGAGTATGAAAAGCAATAAAGGAAACAAGCAATAAAGGAAGTGTGATAACATTTGCACAGAAACTAACATTCCAAGAAAAACAGATACAGTTGGAGATTTTAACCGACAGAGGTGGCGCCGGAGCCAGCGCTGGAGCCAAGGTAAAAGAGGAGGGCTACATGCTAGGCTAAGGGCTCGTGCCTACCGATCACCGCTGCCCAGCTTCTTGCTGGCTAATGTACTGTCTTTGGAAAACAAGCTAGACGAACTAAGAGTAAGGGTTGAAGACCAATGGGAGATAAGAGATTGCAGTACCCTAATTTTCTGTGAGACCTGGCTCTAGGACAGAGTCCCAGAGTGCGCCATTCAACTACAGACACACTCAACACATTGAGCAGACAGAAGTGGAGACTCTGGTAAGATGGGGGGGGGGGGGCTGTTTATAAACAGCTCATGGTGTAGACATGTACAGACTGTTTACAAGCACTGTTCGCCTGATGTGTCTACATTCGCCCACAAAGCAACTACACAGTAGCACTAACCGAACTCCATGATGTCATCAGAGCAGTAGAGATGACCCATCTCGATGCTGTTTTTATTTTGTTTTATAACCAGTTAAATTTATGGACTGTACTCCTTAAATATTACCAGCATGTGGACATTCCCACTCGCAATAAAAACACACTTGATCATGTTTACTCCAACATACGCTTACAGAGTGGCACGCCGCCCCCGCTTCGGACAGTCAGATCACATCTCCCTGTTTATGTACCCAGCCTACAGATAAAAGCTGAAACAAACAAACCCTGTTATTAAGCAAATTAAACGCTGGACTCCAGAGGCTGAGAGCACCCTGCAAGACTGTTTTGCCTGTACTGACTGAGATGTGTTTAAAGCTGCAGCCACACGAGATGACTCTTCTGTAAACATACAGGAATATGCTGAGTATGTGACTGGGTACATTAGCTCATGTGTTGATACCATCATACCCATCATACAAATCTACCCATCATACAAATCAGGAAGTTCCCCAACTGGAAGCCCTGGATCAGCAGTCAGGTACGTCAGATGCTGCGTGCTCTCTCTCTTGCATTTAAACCAGGCAATGAGGTTGAGTACAAAGCTGCAAAGTATGGACTGAGGAAGGCTATAACAACAGCCAAGAGGCAGTACAAGGAAAAGCTGGACGGTCTCTACTCCACTCCTGACCCGGAACGCATGCGGCAAGGCTTGCAGCATGTCACAGACTACAAGAGGACCAACAGCAGCACCACAAGCTCCACAGACAGCCTGCCGGACAATCTCAACATCTTTTACACCCTCTTTGAGACCACCAGCTACAGTGCAGAGAGGACCCCCCCCCCCCCACTAAAAGTCTCACTAGGCCAGGTAAACAAAGCCCTGAGGAGTATCAACCCCCGCAAGGCAGCAGGACCAGACAACATGCCTGGGCAGGCCCTCAGAGCATGTGCTGTCAAGCTGACTGACATTCTCACATCCATCTTCAACCTCTCCCTCAACCAGAACATAGTCTCCTCCTGCTTCAAAACTACAACTATCATCCCCCACCCCAAAAGGGACCTGCCGACCTGCCTGAATAATTACAGACTGGTAACACTCACTCCAATCATCATGAAGTGCTTTGTGAGAGTGGTGCTACTCCTCATTCAGGACAGCATACCGGATACCCTGGACCCCCTGCAGTATACCTACTGGCCCAACAGGTCCACCTCAGATGCCATTGCTGCAGCACTCCATTGTTCCCTCTCCCATCTGTAGGATAAAGACTCCTACATTATGATGCTCTTTGTCAACTACAGCTCCTCCTTCAACACGGTCATTCCCCACAAACTCACCAACAAACTGTCTTCACTTGGCCTGTACCCCACCCTCTGCAACTGGTTACTGGACTTTCTAACTTGCAGGCCCCACTCTGTCAGAATGGGTAACAGGACCTCTGCCAGCATCATCACGAACACAGGTGTCCCACAGGGTCGTGTTCTCAGCCCCGTCCTCTACAGTCTCTTCACCCATGACTGTGTTGCCTCTCACAAGGACAATATCATCTTAAAGTTTGTGGATGACACAGCAGTGATAGGACACATCACTGGTGATGATGAAGCATGCTACAGGAGGGAGGTGGCCAGCCTGGTGTCATGGTGTGAGGACAACAACCTCACCATCAACACGGATAAGACAAAGGAGTTGATAGTGGACATGAGGAAGGGGAGGAGGAGACCCCATCAGCCGCTCTTCATCCGGGAGCTTGAGGTGGAGAGGGTGAGGAGCTTTAAATACCTGGGCATCCACATCAGCGAGGACCTTACATGGACACAAAACACCACAGAGCTGGTTAAAGAGAGCTCAACAGCAGCTGTACTTTCTGAGGAGGCTGAAGAAGTTAGGCATATCCCCCAGGATCTACAACAATTTCTACCGCTGTATCATCAAGAGCATCCTGACCAACTGCACTGTGTAGTACAGCAGCACTACTGCCCTGGACTACAAACGCCTGCAGAGAGTGGTGAAGACAGCGGAGAAGACCATCAGGACTCCACTCCCCTCTCTGCAGAGCATCTACCACTGCAGAGTCCAAAGGAGAGCTGACACCATCCTCCGGGACCCCACCCACCCCCAGCACAGACTGTTCACACTTCTACCCTCAGGCCAGAGGTACAGAAGTGTGAAATGCAGGACAACCAGACTGAAAAACTCTTTCTTTCCCACTGCCATCAGACCCCTGAACAAATAACAAACTCCCAAAACTCCACAACACAGGAACTCACAAATAGGAACTCACCCACCGGTTGCTAAATTTGCACGTTGCTCACTTGTTCAGTGTACATAGTCTCACCCCTACTGATGGCCATATCATCTCTCCTGCTAATTATCAAATACAGTCTACTGGTTCTATCATTACAGAGAAATTCTCACACTGGGTGCTAATTTGTAATTTGTATTCTGCTCATTTGCACACTGCTCATTTGCACACTGTGCATAGGCTTATGCCATCTCAGGTTCACATCATCTCTGATATCAACATACCACCGTCCATTATAGTGATCCAGTGAACTTTCAATTTCACTCTTCTTGCTTCCTCTAGTTTGACTACTTTAACTGCTTTAGCTGTCCAAATTGGCCTCACCGGGCTCTTATTGTGAAGGCGCTCGGTGGGGCTTCCGCCTGTCAAGGTTGGTCAGCTGTTTGTTATTACTGCTCGTTAGTGTTTGCCTTTATAAAGCGGGCACTAGCGGCAGTTAACTCGCAGGAGTATCGTCAAACCTCGTCAAAACGTCAGACATTGTCAGACATCGTCTAAATCTCATTAGACCTTCATGTCAGGTTCATGTCCTTTTGATCTTGTCATAGTTTAGCTCGTAACGGCTGGGGTTAGCCCTACGAGCCCTTGTATTGCTTAATGTGTGTTTTTGCCCTGAGCGGCTCATAGTCTTGTCTTGTCTTGTTATATTAATAAATCACCATCATTGCAAAACTCACCGGTAGACTCTTGGCGTCTTATGGTGATCCGTGAGGGTCACCGCATGACAGAAATGTTGCATTTCTTAACTGTGCACATGATAACAAAGCCTTTGAATCTTGAATCTTGAAACAGTTGCTAGTGTTCACCACTCGGCGAACCAAAAAGAACTTTAGCAACACATACTACAACCATTTGCAAATGCTTACAACTATTTTCCAAGCATTTGCAACCGTTTGCGGAAACGTAAATTCTGTTTGCAGAAAAGGCAAGTTTATTTGTATCACACATTTCATGTAGAAGACAATTCAAAGTGCTTTACATAAAACATTAAAACATTACAGCAAGTTGCAAAAGAAATACATAAGAATTTAAAGGCAATCTAAAAAATAAAGAGAAACTGAAACAAGCTAAAATAGAATAAGACAGATAAAGTGCAAGAAATAAAAATTACAGTGCAATGTGAGACATTAACAAGTGTTCTAGTGAAAGGCCGTGACAAATAGGAAAGTTTTTAACCGCGATTTAAAGCAGCTGAGAGTTTCAGCAGCGCTGATGCTTTCTGGGAGTTTGTTCCATATGTGAGGGGCATAAAAACTGAACGCTGCCTCACCATGTTTGGTTCTAACTCTGGACACAGATAGTAGGCCTGACCCTGATGACCTGAGGGCCCAGGGTGGTTTGTAATGGACCAGAAGATGTTGGCCCTAAACCATTCAGAGCTTTATAAACCAAAAGCAATATTTTGAAAAATATTCTTTGACAGCCAGGAGAGCCAGTGTAAAGATCTGAGGACTGGAGTTATATGATCCAATTTCTTGTTCTTAGTGAGGACTCGAGCTGCAGCGCTCTGAACCAACTGCAGCTGTCTGATGGACTTTTTAGGAAGACCTGTGAGGACAGTGTTATAGTAATCCAGTTTACTGAAGATAAATGCGTGGACAAGTTTTCTAGATCCTGCTGAGACATCAGACCTCTAATCCTCGCTATGTTCTTTATGTTATAATAGGCTGACTTCACTACTGCTTAATGTGGCTGCTAAAATTCAGGTCTGAGTCCAGGATCACACCCAGATTTCTAGCTTGGCTGTTGGTTTTTAGCATCACTGATTGAAGCTGAGTGCTAACTTTGAGTATTTCTTTCTTGGCTCCAAAAACTGCTATTTCAGTTTTGTCTTCATTTAACTGAAGAAAATTCTGACACATCCACTCTTTAATTTGATCAATGCATTTGATCAGAGTTTGAAAAATTAAAACTGTGACCATTAAGAAGGTTTGTGAACTGTTTTGCTACCTTTTACAAACCCTGTTGAAGCCCCAAATCCCTACGTTCGTCAACATTTACTGCTAGGTGTGATACTAGCTTAACCAAGTAGATTTTTTTTCTAAATCTAATTACATGTTTTAGTGCTTAAATAAAATGAGCCAGTGAATGCAACTCTGATATCTCCAACATCACACATTTATGATCCCACCACCATCCCTCCAATCTCCTTATGAGGACTTTGTCATGAGTCTGAGCTCAATATTTCCACAGAGCTCCGACTCTCATTTTATGTCTAAGTATTTTATGTTTGTTATGATTATTTTACCTGTTTCTGTGTTTATTTTTGGTTTTGTGACAGATGCGCCCTTCTTTCTTCCCAGACACTCCCACTAGCTACTCATTCTGTTCCCCTGCCATCTTAGCTGTGAGTAGTTGATTAATTAGGTCACCTGCTTGCTCATCGCCCTCGCCTGCCACTCATTTGTGCCATACTATTTTAGGACTGCCAGTTTATTCTGTCACTGCAGCGGTCTTGACTGACTTTCTGACTGTATAATTGGGTGTTCTTACTCAGTTAACTTCTCAGCACTCGCAGTGCGATTCCGGCTCTGGAGTGTTTTCTATAAATTTAGCTTGCCTGTATTTTTATTTCTTGCACAGTTTTTGGTTTTTCTCTTCTCTTTTGTTAATAAATATCACTATGCAGTTCAGCGTATGGGTCTGTCTCTTTGCTGCAGAGGGGCATTCGTGACAGACTTTGTTATCCTTCAGTGTCATTGTTCTCAGCTTAAGATGTCAGCTTGTTGGATTTGCACTGGAGTCTGTTACAAACCCAAATCATCACTCTTTTTGTTATATATCTAGGTTTGTTCCTCATCTGCACAATTAGTTTTAAAAGGGATAAAATGCACTGGCTTGAAGACATGCAGTGCATACACATACAGAATTTGCTTTATTTTTCAATGCCAGGCTTGGGTATCTTTTCTGTATGCACCGTCTACCCCTGCGGGTCTGTCTGTCAGTAAGCTCTCTCCCTGTTTAAACATCTCACAAACATCATTTCTGTTTATTGTAATTCATGCTTATGTATGAGTAACCTACACCATTGACAGGAGGTTTGAGTATGTGCGCCTGTGTGTAACAGAGCAGGAGTGTACTTTAAGTGTGTGTTGGCATGCGGGTGTATGATGGAGTGCCGTTATTGTTGGTGTCATGTTTTCATGAGCATCGATTGAGACGTAACCCGTTACCTGACATTTTACAGCTGTTTAGATTGTGACAAATAGAAAGGCCACAGACCAACAGACGGATAGACAAAGGAATGAATGCTGTAATAAGAGCAGCATCTTCTCCTCTGACAAGTCCTTAGTTCATATGGAAGCATGATTATACTTCTGCATCTTTTCAGGGTCAGTTGTATATCAACAGATTTACAGGTCTGACAAATTAGCGGAGTAATCTTTTCATAATTATTTCTGCTTAGCTTGCTGTAATTGCTAGAGTAGTTCTCTTCAGTCAGATCCTTTATTTGCTGCTTACTTACTTAAACTAAACTTATTTAAATATGTTTCCCCATTCAAGGAATATTTTATTTTATTTTATTTTGTACAGCTCAATTATGTTTCAGTTACTTTAAGATCTTATCGGATGACTTGTGGATCAGCATCCAGAGATTCTAAAGGCAAGTATTTTGAAACACCTTTATAATTACTATATTACATATGGTAATTTTGGTAAGTGTTTGCGAAAACTGCCATCATTCTTCAGTAGCTGAATTGCTTCTCCATGTCTCAAATCAAAAACTTCAATCCCATCTCAGCAGTTTTGATTTGAAATGTCTTAATTTGAGAAAAAAAATATTTCCTCCATGCACACATGCAACTAAAAGGTATGCACCAAGATAGAGCCTTCTTCGAGGTAAACCAGTGGCAGAACAGTTGAGCTGTAATGAGCATAGCATCAAACTAACTGCACTGAGTGAAGAGCAATATTAGATGTCATTTTCAGGTTATGCCAGAGGCAGTTCTAGCAGTACTATCTAGCACAAAAAGGTGGAGGATAAAGGTAAAATGACAAGGCAAGAAAGAGCCCTACGAAATGCAAGTGAAAACTTGTTGTGCTGATATAACTTCTCAAGGCATTTCATCAACAACAGATTTGGCCTTAAAATGAGACTAATCTTTAAAAAACAGTTAAAAGAACAAAAGAAAAAAAAACTGATGTGTGTAAGAACACATAATCCCCCTCCAGTGAGATCATTGAGTGACAAGAAATAGCCAGATCTCTCAACGATCTTTCAATGATCTTTTAGCGATTACCAACATCTCTCAATGATCTCCACGGTCTCCTCAAAATTATGACTGCCCTTTGTGACACAACTGTCCTCATTTACCGGGCTTGGAACCGGCCCTAGGAGTACACTGGCTTGTGCACCCCCTGTGGCTGGGTTCGAAACTGTCACATCCACTCCTAAAATATCTGGTAAGTTTCTACATTTTTATTATTTTTTTCAAGTGATTATTTATGTTGCTAATGGACATATTTCCTGTCTCTGAGTGCTAAAGCTGTCATAAAGTGCCTTTGCTAAGGCTGAATAAAGGACGCCAGTCACAGGCAGTGAGTTTGCACATTTATAGACTAGCAGATGAACGAAAACCAAAACACATAAAACACACACTTATGGGGAATACCGGGGAAACAACACAGACATGAACATAGTCTAGGGATGAAGGACCGGACAACAACATCTGGAAATGCAAGACAGCTGCAAGGACTCAATACACCGGCCTGCTTAACTAACGCCACACAGATGACAATCAGGTGTGAGTACATGAATGAGAACATAATCAAAACAACAAGTGACAGCTGTGCAGCCCGCAAACCAGTTTGACTGCCGGAAGCTGCACAGCACTGTCAAAATAAAAGTACAGACCGGAACTAAATCATACAGAGATTCACAGATCAGAGAGATAACACAACCCCAAAAGATATAAACAATACCATAACTACAAAATCCATCCATCCATCCATCCATCCATCCATCCATCCATCTTCTACCACTTTTCCGGAGGTCAGGGTTGCGGAGGCAGCAGTTCAAGCAGAGAAGCCCAGACTTCCGTCTCTCTAGCCACCTGCTCCAGCTCTTCAGAGAGGATACCAAGGCGTTCCCAGACCAGCTGGGAGACATAGTCCCTCCACCGAGTCCTGGGTCTGCTCCGGGGTCTCCTCCCAGTGGGACATGCCCGAAACACCTCAAGTGGGAGGTGTCCAGGAGGCATCCTAATCAGATGCCCATACCACCTCAACTGACTCCTTTCAATGTGGAGGAGCAACGGTTCTACTCTGAGCCTCTCCCGGATGACTGAGCTCCTCACCCTATCTCTGAGGGTGAGTCCAGCAATCCTACGGAGAAAGCTCATTTCAGCCGTTTGTATCCGCAATCTCGTTCTTTCGGTCATTACTCAAAGCTCATGAGCATAGGTGAGGGTAGGAACATAGATTGACTGGTAAATTGACAGCTTTGCCTTAGAACTCAGCTCCCTCTTCACCACAACAGACCAGTACAACGTCCGCATCACTGCAGATGCTGCTCCAATCCGTCCATCTCTCGCTCCATTCTCAAACATGACACACAATAACTTGGGAAAACTATAAGAACACAACTAAGAATACCATAACTCATAATTGAATAGAAACCAGATATAAAAGATCATAACAAAGAAAGAAAGAAACAGACAGAAAAGGGACAAAACTAAAAACTGGAACTGAGCACGGCCCCTACCAGTGCTCGGGATCATGACAGTGTCCCCCCCCCCCCCAAGGGGTGGACACAGACGCCCCAGGGTAACACCAAAAAGTAAAACGAACCCCCCAAAAAGAAGACCCCACCCCCCCTCCAAACAAGAAAACAACCCATCCATGGGGGGAGAAGGGGAAACCAGGGCACGGACGGACCAAAGCAAAACAAGAAAAAACAACAACAACAAAAAAACCACTCATGACCCACAACACTGAGCAAGGAGGTGAATGGAACTCTGGGACATTCGGGTACCACCGTCAGGCCATTCCAGTGGCCTGCCAAAGTCCCAAACCCGCCAAATCACCCGGTGGAGTGAATCGGGTGGTCTTCCAGAGTCGCAGATTCCTCCAAGCAGATGAAGCTCATCGGGCAGTCTTCCAGAGTTTTTAAACCACCCAACCAAAGGCCGCAGTCCGTCGGGTGGTCTCCCAGTGTCCCAGAGCACATGGACCATGGAGCATGACCTGCCCCCACCTGGAGGCGGTAGCTGATACACATGCCCCTCCCAGACCGCAGGGAGGGCAATGTGGAATTGGAGAGTCAAAGGCTGGGGAGACCTGACACCTGATAATGACTGCTGGCCAGCAGCAACCTCAGGTGACAATGGATGACCTTTGGTGACCTCAGGTGAAGGGAGAGGACCCACAGCGACCACAGGCAAAAGGAGAGGACCTGCGGCGACCACAGACAGCGTAGCACCCACGGTGGCCTCGGACTGAGGCGTAGCACCCACGGTGACCTTGGACCGAGGTGTAGCACCTACAGTGGGCTCAGACGGAGACATGGCACCCACAGAGGCCCCGGACTGAGGTGTAGCACCCCTGGAGGGCCCGGACTGAGGCATAGCACCCCCAGAGGCCCTGGACTGAGGCGTAGCACCCATGAAGGCCCCGGAATGGGGCATTGCACCCGCAGCGGCCTCGGACAGAAATGTAGCATCCACAGTGCCCTCCGGCAGGGAGAAAAGACCCATGAACTCTTCTGGCAGGGAAGAAGGACCCACAGAGACCTCTGGCAAAAGTAGAGGACCCATGGAGACCTCAGGTGATGGTTGAGGGCCCACAGCAACCTCAGGCGGAGGTTAGGGACTCATGGTGACCTCAGGCGCAGACAGAGGACCCGTAGTGACCTCAGGCAAGGGGACAGACACAAACCAGCTGATGGCTGCACTTAGTCCCCCCCACCATGAGCCAGACAAGATTTCTCTAGGACAAAAGAGGGAACTTGCCTGAGCTCAAGCTCCACCCCCATCCAGGACTCCGGTGATTCCAGCTGAGACGTCTCAGCCTCCACCGTCCAGGAAACCTCTCCCGACACAGCCACCTTAGAAGAAGGAGAAAAGAAAAACAACGGAGAAGAATCACCGGCACCAGTGGAGCCCGGTAAGGAGAGCTCAGGAGCAGAGGTTGTCTGCAACTGATTCTCCCCACCCTGAGCCAGACAAGAATTCTCTGAATCTGAAGATGTTAAACCAGAACAGAGCACTTGCCTGGACTTGAGCTCCACCGCCATCCAGGACTCCTGCAACCCTGCTGCAGTGGCCCAGGTAGCAGGCATGGTGGCAGAGGAAGCTGGCGACCCTACTGGCATGGCGGCTGCCACTGGCGGACCCTGGATGAGGCAACGGGCGTTGTGGACCCCCAGACATGGTGATTAATGCTGGCAGTCCCTCCGACGTGATGACTGAAGCAGGGGGAACTCCAGCGCTGCGTGACAGAACCAGGACTCACTTCACCGATGGTACTGGGTCCTGCAGTGCTGAAACCAGGGGACTCTTCATCGGCTCAGATTTTGGACCACGGTGGGTGCTCCTCTCCCATCTGGGGCATGGCTGCACAGCTGACACTGGATCCTCCGGAACCACTGACCTCCTCTTTGTCCTGTGACTCCCTCCTAGGACCTTCGGATAAACAGGGAAAATAGGGGAGGACACGGGAGAGGCAGGTGTAAAAGAAGAGATGATTGCAGGAGTGGGTGAGGAAGGCACAGCCAACGTGGGTGACTGCTGCTGAGCCTTCCCACCAGGAACAAGGCAAGACAATTCCTCTTCAGATGTTATAAAATGAAAAGATACCTGCCTGTGCTCCCTAGGTGTGGTGGTGGCTGCTGCAGATGGGCCAGAAGACTCCTCCCTACTGACTGCGGGGGCCGAGGACACCAATGCAGGTCCCAGCGGATCCGGCCCTGCAGGCATACTGACAGACGGAACTGGGCATCCTCCCTCAACTTGAGCTGCGAGTTTAGGAAGGAGCCACGGCTTGTAATCCAAGAGCAGCTCTGCCTCTGCCTCCAAAACCCGCTGGCATTTCTCCAGCTCCTCTGCCAATGGTAGGGGCCACAGTTTAGGAGGGGAAGGTAGGGCTGTTGCTGCTGGCGAGTGGCGAGAGGCTCGGGGCTTCTGCGCCTGGGGCCACTTCCTCGTTGGCGCAGGCAGGAGTATGGAGGAGGTTTCCCCCAGCCCATGGAGCATGGATGATGGGTTGGTTATGGAAAGGAGAAGGTCTGTGAGCTCTGGATGGCTCCACAGGCTGGGGCATGCTTCCAGCACTTGAGTGGCTCCAACCAGACATTCCCGAGCCGCCTCGGGAGTGCGAGAAAAACGAGCCTCTGATAGGATGTTCCTAAGCACATTAACAGTCCGGCACTCCACTGCACTCAGCCCACACTGACCATAATCCGTGAGCGCTGCCATGCCAGCAAAAACAGATTTAACAGAGAAATATGGGAGGGAAATGAAAAACAGAAAAACTCACTACCACTGGCGTCTCACTGTGCAGCGGTCTTCTGTCATAAGGTGCCTTTGCTAAGGCTGAATAGAGGACACCAGTCACAGGCAGTGAGTTTGCACATTTATTGACTAACAGACGAACGGAAACCAAAACACATAAAACACACACTTATGGGGAATACCGGGGAAACGACACAGACGTGAACGTAGTCTACGGATGAAGGACCGGACAACAACATCTGGAAATGCAAGACCACTGCAAGGACTCAATGCACTGGGCTGCTTAACTAACGCCGCACAGATGACAATCAAGTGTGAGTACATGAATGAGAACATAATCAAAACAACAAGTGACAGCTGTGCAGCCCCTGTACCAGTTTGACAGCTGGAAGCTGCACAGCACTGTCAAAATAAAAGTACAGACCGGAACTAAATCATACAGAGATTCACAGATCAGAGAGATAGCACAACCCCAAAAGATATGAACAGTACCATAACTACAAAATGACACACAATAACTAGGCAAAACTATAAGAACACAACTAAGAATACCACAACTCATAAATGAACAGAAACCAGATATAAAAAATCATAACAAGCAAAGAAACAAACAGACAGAAAAAGAACAAAACTAAAAACTGTAACTGAGCACGGCCCCCACCTGTACTTGGGATCGCGACAAAAGTGGCTCCTTTTTCTCTCTTATCGGCTGCCTCAACTTCTGGTGTTTGGTCCAAAAGTCTGAATCTTTCTGAGAATGGATATCACACTGTAAACAAACCAGACCAAGGTTTTACACTTTGATTTGGATCAAGACCACCTCTTTTTGACTCTTTGGTCTGGACCGTTGTTCAGGGGCAGTTTCACATGGAAAATTTTGTTCCGGATCCAAACTGAAAAGTCCAAAAGTCCTGATGTGGTGGAATAGCTTGCTAAACCTAACCTTTTCTCTGGAACCTTTCTGAAAGACAGGAAACCCAGTCATGGTCACATTAAAAAGTCTAACACTAAGAACACACCAGGGGAAGTGGAGCTACATCTAAGGGGAAGAATGAAAGCTACTGGAGGTACACGTCTCCCAGAAGTTAAAACTTAATATGTAAAAATATCCCAGGAAATAGCCATTGAGATGGCTCTTCCACTGTTGGTCTGTGTCCTGACAGAATTTGTTCTGTCAATGGTCAGTTCAGAAGGTGCGTAGCATAGTGAAAACACTAGGCAAGATTTGAAGAAAGAACTTCTGATTTTAACCTTCATTTGGCTTTAATTCTTCAATTCATGGTGCAGAGCTGAAAAGACAAAAAAGGTGTTCTCTGTTTTATGTGATAACTCATTAGAACAATATGGACACCCAGAGGCACGCAAAAAAGGGTTAAAAGGTTGTTCCTGCATGTGCATGATTGTTACATAAATCATTTCTTTTCTATAGCAGTAGTCTTGTGGAGAGATTTTATAGATACTGCATTACTACAGTAACAGACTGCAGCTCACACAATCACCCACACACTGCATTATAAACACACAGCCTTTCCTTGCCCCGTCCTTCACATGAGTGCTCTAGAGGGTTTTTTTCCCCTCTTTTAATAATAATTCCCTTAATAATATCTGTTCACAATAACAATGATAATGGTATGCACCCAAGTGTGTGTATTTGCATCCTCAAAAGAACATTCCTATTTCTGTGGAAAACTGATAAGATTTTGCTCGGTTCCTTCACCTGCAACCCTCCACTCCTCTGCTTTATACCCTCCTTGCCGTCCCACCCCACCCGAGTCTCTCACATAATAAAATGCCTTTTAATTTTCTCCAGAGCACATGAGAGGACATCTGGAGAAGCAGTCACAGCACTTCACAATAAAACCTTTTTTTTCCTTTTCTATCAGGTAGATTTTCTTTCACTATAACTCTGTCGGTATGTGTTGGTGTCTTTATCCTTGTTGGCATTTTCCTTGAGTTCTTTTCTGATTATATTTTCAGACTGTACAGTCTCAGCTTATGACTCTGCATTGTATATTAAACTTTAATAGGGTTCCTGGTGTATGGGAGTGTTTATCTGTGGTGTGTGCTTTCATCAAAGATGGGCTCAGCGTGTGCAGGATGTGTTTGCATGATGTTTAAACATTAATAGTTTTTCTTTATCTATCACCAGAAACAGAATTAAGCAGAGGGAAGAGTCAAAACTAATCTGAGCCAAAGATTTCCTAGTTCATTGTTCTGAAGTACAATTAAAATTATTTACTTTTCATTTCATAGTTTATTTGTAACTAATTTGCATTTTAGGGAGTATTAGTCTTATGATCTGGGCATTGGCCCTCTGACCTTACCCACACTTTTGTCATGAACCAAGTGCTGGAGGTTTTTCCCCAGACTCAGTCTCATGACTTTTTCTGCCTAATTACTCATCTGTTGCATCTGATGCCTTTTGGGTTTGTGTTTTTGTTTTTCTTGCCATTTTTCTGTTTGTGTTGGTGTCATATTTTTATTCTGTAGTTATTTATGTTTATTTAGTTTGTTATTTTATTCTGTATATCTCTAGTGTTTTCTTTTTAATGTTGACAGCTGTCAGGGACATGAAGCTTGTGTGGGCGTGCCCTGTCAGCCGTCAGTTTTGGTTCACCTCCCTCTCACTGCCGCAGCTGATCCCAATGATGCATTATTGCCTTCTTTCGCCCGTTCAGATACCCACACCTGTTGTTTATCATGTTAATCGGTTTCTATCCATATATAAGGGCCTTATTTCCATTTTGTCTTTGCCGCTGAATTGCTTCTCTTTTCCTCATCTCCACCAGAGCTCCCCTCGCTCTGGTGCGTATTTCTGAAAGTAAGTTTTTCTTACTTGTTATACTTTGTGTTTGGAACGATCTGTTAAACTTTGTGTTAGTTATTTTTTGTCAGTAAATTATCCAAACTCACAGTTGGCGTGTGGGTCTCAGTTCTCTGCCCAAAGAGGTGATTCATGACAACTTTATGTTCTCTTTTGGTTTCTAAGTTTTTTTCTTTGAGTATTATTATTATAGTCATCATCATTATTATTAAGTGTCCTTATGTTCCCCGATTGTTAGCCTGTCATGTCATGTCACTCCCTGTTGTTTGTGTTTTAAGGTTCCCTTTTGTATTTGGTTTTATTGTTTGATCCTTGTTTATTTTTACTGTTAGTATTATTGTTCTTGTGCCGTTATTCATGTTGTGTCTTCCCTTGTCTGTCCTTAGTGACATTATTTTGGTCTGGTGTGTGTACTTGTCTCCCTATTGTCCCCAGCTCCTCATGTTTCCATACCCATAGGCACTCTCCCTCATATGTGGTCTGTTCAGCCCTTGATTGTTCTCCCAGCTGTCCTGCGTCTGTGATTATTAGTCACTCTATTTAGTGTCCATGTCTGTCTCAGTTCTTTGTTAGGCCATTGTTGTGTTTTCCCTGCAGTCTCCTTGTTGTCTAAGTACCCGTTAAGTGAGTTTTGCCTTCAATGGCTCCTTTGTGTTTCAGCTTCCATGCTGTGTCTATTTCATTAGTTGTCAATAAATTATCATTTTGCACCAAGTCCTGCCTGTGCTCTTGGGTCCAACCTAAATACCACACCTGCCTTCCAGGGCAGCCTATAACAGAATGACCCAACCAAGACCGGACCCAGCAGGTATGAACTCTGGGGGTTAGGGCTGGACCCTGATGAGTTATGGGTGGAGGAGACAACTGAGGACCTCATCTCGCTCGTCCGCTCCTCCCATACGCCTGAGGCCACACTGAACTTCCTGAACGTTGTGGCTAAGGTGATTGACACTACTCCCGCCCTACAGAGCTACCCAGAGCTGGTTGGACTATTAATTTCAGTGTCAAACCTGCAGCGGATGTACCAGCACATGGTAGGAGACTTACCATCTGTGCCACAGCCTGCGCCGATGATGAAGCGTTCCCGGACTCCAGCGTCTCCTTCCACACGCTCCCGTTCATCAGGTCCCACACCAGTCTCACCAGCCCCACAGCCACTCCATGGGCTAGTGAAAACAGCACCATGTGTACTGTGGCCTGCGCCGACAATGAAGTGTCCCCTGGTCACGGCATCACAGGAGCTTGTGCCATTGGGGAGACGCTCCCTGGCTCCACTATGCACTTCCCCTCGCCCAGCCCCAGCCTTCAACTCCCCAGCTCCTGTGCTAGCCCCTCCAACTCCACAATCACTCTACGGGCAGGAGAAGAGCTCATCTATGCCGCAGCCCGCGACAACGATGGAGCGTGCCCAGGCTCTGGTGCCTTTTTCCACCACACCTCCTCGTGCCACTACAGCTTCAAGACTCCCTCCAATGCCAGCTGCAAAGCCAGCTCCTACAGCAGCTGCTACATCTGTTTCCATGGCAGCTGCAGTGCCGGCTGCCACAGCTGCTGTGCTGGTGACCTCACCCGCTGCTGCTCCTCAGACTGCCTTGTCCGCTGTCCTGCTAGTGCCTCCAGAGGCCGTCACATCAGCTTCTCCAATGTCTTCCAAGGTTGTCACGCCATCTACAGCTTCATCAGAGACTGGCAACCCAGCAGCAGTGAACCAGGAGTTAAGGCAAGTGCTTTTCCCTTTATTTTCTACATCTGTTTTTGAAAAGACTTGTCTCGCTTCTGGTGGGGGGTCCCAAGTGCATTTCCCAGCTGCTCCTGGGTCATCTCTGCTGGTCTCTTCTGCTGCAACTGTGGGGACCCATCCTGTGTTTCTTCTTCCCCATCTGAGGTGGCTGTGGCAGGGATGGAGAGGGACACTTCAGCTTCAGCTGTCCCTGAGGTGCACACAACAGCTCCAGCCATCCCTGAGGTGTGCACATCAGCTCCCGTTGTCTCCAAGGTCCACACAACAGTTCCCGCTTTCCCCAAGGCACACACCACAGCTCCAGCAGTCTCCGAGGTGCGCACCACAGCTCCAGCAGTCTCCAAGGTGCATGCCACAGCTCCGCCACCATGACCTGAGCTGCAAATTCCACCCATCGTCCCAAAGGTCATGGGACCTCCACCTGTCATTCCAGAGGTCATGGGACCTCCACCCGTTGTCACAGAGGTCAAGCAGTCCACTCCACTTCCACTGCCGAGGGTCATCACACCTCGGTTACTGTTAGCCCCTGCACCGAAGGCTTCTCAGGTACTGTCTCTAGAGCAAAAAACTTCCATGTTGTTACCTCTAAAGCAAAAGACTTTGCTGTTTTCTGTGCAAGAAGCTCCAGTGTTGCCATCTACTGAGCTCAAAGCTTCTATGTGATTTTCTCCAGCACAAAAGACCCCTCAGCTGTTGTCTTCTGAACCAAAGAATTCTCAGACATTATGTCAAGGGCAAGAGGCCCTAATGTTGTTTTCCCCTGAATTAAATACTCCTACGCTTTTGTCCCCTGAGCAAAAGGCTCCTGAGTCATCTCCTAACTTTAAAGGTTCTATGTTGCCATCTCCTGAGTGTAAAAATTCTACGTTGCTGTTTCCTGAGAGTAAATTTTCCACGTGCTCATCTCCAGAGGTTAAAGTGTCTATGTTGTCATCCCCAGAGGTTAAAGTGTCTGTTTTCACCTCCTGAGGTTAAAGGTTCCATATTGTCACCTCCTGATGTTAACCCTTTGACATCCTTCTATTTATGGACATAAAAAGTGCCCTCACTGCCTATGTTGCAGTGCTGCACCTGTCATGTGATGTGTCATGTGATGTCATAAAACCCCCAGTTGTACTAGGTATTGTACCTCACAAGGTGTCAGACACGTATAACTTGCTGCTCTTGCCTTGGAGGACCAATGGCCCCCATATACCCCCCCCCCCCCCACTTCTGGACACCAGAGAAAGAAGAGTTTGTAAACAAATGTTGATCGATCACAAGATGGAGGAGGCATTTGCTCCCAAATTTGCCAACTATGATTCTAAAAAGAGATTATTTAGCTTATGAAGGTAAATATCTACTTTTTTTTATAACAGAGGGTGGGAGAAGCTGGTTGATTTGCACCTGCCATCAACCCCCAGCGCCATGTGACTGGACAGAACAATCGTGCCTGTTCCCGGTTGTCGTATGAGATTAATTGCAGCTGAATAAAAGCGAAATTGCGGTGGAATAATCATAACAGTTTCTGGATGTGGGCGAGCAAGCAAAAATGACTGAGAGAAGACAAAATAGTGATGAAAATGATGACCAGGATGGACGAAAATGGACAAAGCATGCCGCCTGGCCAGCAATAAGTGACAAATTTCATTTGTTTACATTGTAACTGATTTTCTGGTTCATATACTTTAAAGATAAGATAACAAAATGCCCAAAACAACAAACAGTGACAAAAGCAAAGCCATCCTTTGTGTAAATATGTCCAAAGTCTGCTTTTGACTGAAAGTTATGTAATTTGATATGGCTGCCATAGCATTATGCAAATTAGATGCGTAAATTTACTCCTATCTGAAACTTTGGATCATATTCTACATCTTTCTAATTGACAGTAAACCATTATCTCTTACCACTTTCAGGTTATAGCTTTGGAAATCTCTGATATCTGAATAACAATAATGATAATAATAATGAACTGAATAGTTTCTTGAAAAAAATCTTGACCACCAGGGGGAGAGAAGGAAACGGCGCAATGGCACACCATAGACAGTCATTAGGTTAAAGGTTCCACACCGTCAGCTCCTGAGGCTAAATGTTCCATATTGTCACCTCCTGAAGTCAAAGGTTCCATATTGTCACCTCCTGAGGTTAAAGGTTCCATGTTACCTCCTGAGGTTAAAGGTTCCATGTTGACACCTCCTGAGTTTAAGGATTCCACGTTGTCATCTCCTGAGTCTGTAGATTCTATGTTGTCATCTTCTGAGTGTAAAGATTCTATGTTGTCATTTTCTGAGTGCAAAGGTTCTATGTTGTCATCTCATGGGTGCAAGATTTCCATGTTGTCATCATCTCCTGAATGCAAGTTTTCCATGTTGTCATCACCTCCTGAGTGCAAAAATTCCATGTTGTCTTCTCCAGAGGTTAAGGTTTCTGAGGGTAAAGTTTTCATATCATTATCTCCTGAATATGATGTTTCTCTGTGGTTGTCCTCTGTGCAAGAGGCTCCTATGCTATCACCCGTGTTAAAGGCTCCTGAGCTTAACACCTCTATGGTACCATGTTCTTTCATCAGGTGGCCTATGGACTGTGTCAGGCCACCCGACGCACTGTGTTCATCTGTCTGGTGGCCCTTGGACTTTGGTCGGCCACCCAACATACTCTGTTTCTCTACCTGGTGGGTCATGAACATTGGTAGGCCACCGGATGTGCCATGCAACTCCTGCTGGTGGTCATGAGGCCCCAGCCAACCACCTGATGGATATTTATTTTCTTCTTTGGATTTATTGTGTGAAGATTTCTGTTTTTTTTTTTCTCTCCCACCGTGCCTTGTCCCCCTCCTCCCGCCCATCTTGGTGTTTCCTTGTTTTCCTTTTTGTAGGGGTGTCTGGACTCCACATCTTGGGAGGGGGGGTACTGATTTGATCTGGGCTTTGGCCCTCTGACCTTGTCCATGCTTTATGTTCTCTTTTGGTTTCTTAGTTTTTCCCTTGGGATATTATTATTATTATTATTTTCATTATCATCATCATCATTAAGTGTCCTTATGTTCCCCGATCATTAGTCTGTCATGTCATGTCACTCCCTGTTGTTTGTGTTTTAGGGTTGCCTTTTGTATTTGGTTTTTGTTTGATCCTTGTTTATTTTTACTGTTAGTATTATTGTTCTCGTGCCTTTAGTCATGTTGTGTCTTTCCTTGTCTGTCCTCAGTGACATTATTTCGGTCTGGTGTGTGTACTTGTCTCCCTATTGTCCCCAGCTCCTCATGTTTCTATACCCATAGCCACTCTCCCTCATGAGGGCTCTGTTCAGCCCTTGATTGTTCTCCCAGCTGTCCTGCATCCATGATTATTAGTCACTCTATTTAGTGTCCATGTCTGTCTCAGTTCTTTGTTGGGTCATTGTTGTGTTTTCCCTCCAGTCTCCTTGTCGTCTGAATACCCGTTAAATGAGTTTTGCCTTCCATGGTTCCTTTGTGTTTCAGCTTCCATGCTGTGTCTATTTCATTAGTTGTCAATAAATTACCATTTGGCACCAAGACCAATACCACACCTGCCTTCCAAGGCAGCTTATGACAATTTGGGCAATGATACTAAAAGTTTACACTTACATCCTAATATGTTCATTTTCTTTTGTGTTTATTGAACTTAAAGCTAATATGTGTACAAAGTCTTTCTTATCTACCTTTGTATTTTTTCAGTCATCTGAGCTCATTCATTAAGAGTGTTGATGGAGAAATACAGAGAAGGTCAGAAAGAGTTCAACTGTGTCTTTGTGGCTCTAGAGAAAGCATGTGATTGGGTGCCAAGACAGGAAGTGTGGCACTGTATGAGGAAGTTAGGAATGGTTGAGAAGTATGTGAGGGTGATGCAGGATATGTATGAGGACAACGCAACAGTGGTGTGGTGTGCTGTAGGAGTGATGGATGTATTCAAGGTGAGGTGGGATTATATCAGGGATTGGCGCTGCTTCCCTTCTTGTTTGCCATGGTGATGGACAGGCTGACAGATGAGGTCAGACAGGACCAAGATATTTTCAAATGACATTGTGATCTCAAGTTGAGAGTGGGGAGCAGATGGAAAAGAACCTGGAGAGGTGGTGGTATGCTCTGGAGAGAAGAGGAATGATAGTCAGTAGAAGCAAAAAAGAATATTTGAGTGTGATTGAGAGGGAGGCAGGTGTAACGGTGAAGATGGAAGGAGTAGAGGTAGTGAAGGTAGATGAGTTTAAATGCCTGGGGTCAACTTTCCAAACCAAAGGAAAATGCACAAGAGAGGTGAAGAAGAGAGCGGAGGAAGGGTGGCGTTGGTAGAGACAAGTATCAGGGGTGATTTGTGACAGAAGGATAACAGCTGGAGTCAAAGGAATGATTTACAAGACAGTAGTGAGACCTGCTATGATGTATGGTTTGGAGATGGTGGTGCTGACAAAAAGACAGGACATGGAACTGGAGGTAGCAGAACTGAAGATACTAAGATTCCCATTGGGAGTGACTAGGAGGAACAAGATTAGTAATGAATATATGAGAGGGACTGCTTAGGTTGAGCGGTTTGGAAACAAAGTAAGAGAGGCAAGGCTGAGATGGTTTGGACATGTACAGAGGAGGGATAGTGGACATATTGGACAAAGGATGTCGAAGATGGATGTGGCAGGCAGGAGGAAAAGAGGAAGACCACAGAGAAGATTCATTGATGTAGTGAAGGAGGGCATGGAGAGGGTTGGTGTTACAGAGGAAGATGAAGAGATAGGCTGAGATGGAGGCAGATGATCTGCTGTAGCGACCCCTAAAGGGAGCAGCCGAAAGATTCAAGATTCAAAGGCTTTATTATCATGTGCACAGTTAAGAAATGCAACATTTCCTGAGCAATGAAATTCTTACTCTGCTCTCCAAACAAATGCCAAGGTAGTAGGTACACAACAATACTAATAAGGTAATAACACAGAACCAAACCACAGAATAACTAGAGGAAACAAAAAGAATGAAATCTGAAATTCCCTGGGTGACTGTAGTAGACAGTGGTATACTGATATCAGAGATGATGTGAACCTGAGATGGCATAAGCCTATGTACAGTGTGCAAATGAGCAGTATACAAATTACAAATTAGCACCCAGTGTGTGAATTTCTCTGTAATGATAATACCAGTAGATTGTACATGATAATTAGCAGCAGAGTTGATATGGATATCAGACGGGGTGAGACTATGTACACTGTACAAATGATCAATGTGCAAATTTAGCAACCGGTGTGTGAGTTCCTATTTGCAAAGCTGTGTAGTGGAGTTTTGGGAGTTTGTTATTTGTTCAGGAGTCTGATGGCAGTGGGAAAGAAGGAGTTTTTCCAATCTGGTCGTCCTGCATTTCACACTTCTGTACCTTTGGCCTGAGGATAGAAGTGTGAACATTCTGTGCTGGGGGTGGGTGGGGTCCCAGAGGATGGTGTCAGCTGTCCTTTGTACTCTGCAGTGGTAGATGCTCTGCAGAGAGGGGAGTGGAGTCCTGATGATCTTCTACACTGTCTTCACCACTCTCTGCAGGCATATGTAGTCCAGGGCAGTGGTGCTGCCGTACCACGCAGTGATGCAGTTGGTCAGGATGCTCTTGATGATACAGTTGTAGAAGTTGTTGTGGATCCTGGGGGACATGCTGAACCTCCAGTCTCCTCAGAAAGTACAGCCACTGTTGAGCTCTCTTAACCAGCTCTGTGGTGTTGTGTGTCCACGTAAGGTCCTCGCTGATGTGGATGTCCAGGTATTTAAAGCCGCTCACCCTCTCCACCTCAAGTTCCCGGATGAACAGAGGCCGATGGGGTCTCCTCCTCCCCTTCCTCATGTCCACTATCATCTCCTTTGTCTTGTCCGTGTTGAGGGTGATGTTGTTGTCCTCACACCATGACACCAGGCTGGCCACCTCCCTCCTGTAGGATGCTTTGTCATCACCAGTGATGCGTCCTATCACTGCTGTGTCATCCGCGAACTTTAAGATGATAATGTCCTTGTGGGAGGCAACACAGTCTTGGGTGAAGAGGCTGTAGAGGATGGGGCTGAGAACACAACCCTGTGGAACACCTGTGTTCGTGATGATGCTGGCAGAGGTCCTGTTATCCATCCTGACAGTCTGGAGCCTGCCAGTTAGAAAGTCCAGTAGCCAGTCGCAGAGGGTGGGGTGTAGGCCAAGTGAAGACAGTTTGTCGGTGAGTTTGTGGGGGATGACCGTGTTGAAAGAGGAGCTGTACTCAACATAGAGCATCCTAATGTAGGAGTCTTTATTTTCCAGGTGGGAGAGAGAATAATGGAGTGCTGCAGCAATGGCATCTGAGGTGGACCTGTTGGGCCAGTAGGCATACTGCAGGGGGTCCAGGGTATCCGGTATGCTGTCCTGAATGAGGAGCAGCACCACTCTTGCGAAGCACTTCATGATGATTGGAGTGAGTGCTACTGGTCTGTAATCATTCAGACAGGTCTGCGGGCTCCTTTTGAGGAGAGGAATGATGGTTGTGGTTTTGAAGCAGGAGGAGGACTATGTCCTGGTTGAGGTAGAGGTTAAAGATGGATGTGAGAACGTCAGTCAGCTCGGCTGTGCATGCTCTGAGGGCCTTCCCAAGGATGTTGTCTGGTCCTGCCACCTTGCGGGGGTTGATATTCCTCAGTGCTTTGTTTACCTGGCCTGGTGAGACTTTTAGTGGAGGGGGAGGGTGCGTGGGTGTGTGTCTCCTCTCTGCACTGAGGCTGGTGGTCTCAAAGTGGGTGTAAAAGATGTTGAGTTCATCCGGCAGGCTGTCTGTGGAGCTTGTGGTGCTGCTGTTGGTCCTCTTATAGTCTGTGATGTGTTGCAGGCCTTGCCACATGTGCCCCGGGTCAGGAGTGGAGTAGAGGCCGTCCAGCTTTTCCCTGTACTGCCTCTTGGCTGTTGTTATAGCCTTCGTCAGTCCATCCTTTGCAGCTTTGTACTCGACCTCATTGCCTGATTTAAATGCGAGAGAGCGAGCATGCAACATCTGATGTACCTGATTGTTGATCCAGGACTTCTGTTTGGGGAACTTCCTGACTTGTATGGTGGATACGATGTTATCAACACATGTGCTAATGTACCCAGTCGCATACTCAGCATATTCCTGTATGTTTACAGAATAGTCCTCTCGGGTGGCTGCAGCTTTAAACACATCCCAGTCTGTACAGGCAAAACAGTCTTGCAGGGTGCTCTCAGCCTTGAGTCCAGCATTTAATTTGCTTAATAACAGGGTTTGTTTGTTTCAGCTTTTGTCTGTAGACTGGGTACATAAACAGGGGGATGTGATCTGACTGCCTGAAGTGGGGGCAGGGTGCCGCTCTGTAAGCACCGTGTATGTTGGAGTAAATATGCTCTTTTATGCTTTTTTCAAGGGTGGGAATGTCCACATGCTGATAATATTTGGGGAGTACAGTCCGTAGATTGCACTGGTTAAAGTCACCAGCAACAATAAAAACAGCATCGGGATGGGTCGTCTCTACTGCTCTGATGATGTCATGGAGTTTGCTTAGCGTTACTGTGTAGTTGCTTTGTGGGTGAATGTAAACAGTGGCCAGAAACACAGTGGTAAATTCCCTCGGTAGATTAAAGAGATGGCATTTCAGCAGTTAAAACTCCTCATCAGGCGAACTGTGCTTGTAAACAGTCTGTACATCTCTACACCTCGAGTTGTTCACAAACACTCATACACCCCCTCCCCTCGGCTTACCTGAAGCTCCAGTTCTTTCTGCTCTATGTGTTGAGTGGGTCTGCAGCTGAATGGTGCACTCCGGGATTCTGTCCGAGAGCCAGGTCTCACAGAAAATTAGGGCACAGCACTCTCTTATCTCCCGCTGGTTTTCAGTCCTTGCTCTTAGTTCATCTAGCTTGTTTTCCAGAGACCGTACGTTCACCAATAGGAGGCTGGGCAATGGTGGTTGGCTGGCGTGAGCCTTTAGCCTAGCATGTAGCCCTCCTCTTTTACCTTGTCCCCGATGCCGCCTCCGGCGTGCTCTCTTGGGGTCAGTGTGCTCATGTGGGCTCGGTGCTTAGGGGCCGTCCTGGGGGTGGTGCTGATCACTGTGTGCCCGCACAATGCATTGCCGATTGGGTGGTATGAAGCCAGTAAATTCCATGTGACTGCTTGTCTTGATGATGTCCAGTAGTGTCTGTCAGTCATATGTTAGCAGCGCATGACCTTTATGCACTGTAGAAAGGGCAGCAAACATGCAAAAAAGGAGAAAAAGTTGTCATTCATGGATGGAACGAGCAAAGACGTCCGCCTCGATGGGCGCCATCTTGCATACAAAGAAGAAGAATTTGAGTTCATTCATTCATTTTGCATTTCTGTATCAACCTTCAGCAGTACAAAACTTTTCTTTCAACATATACCAAAACATATTAAGTCCTACATTTACTGAAGTGTTTGCCTTATGTAGTTGTAAATAATTTCACTGTCATTTGCACTATTTTAATGGACTACTTACACAAAGACTTCTGTGTTTTATTGTCTGTGGTTCCATTTTCAATTTTCTATGCTCACTGTCAATGAGACCTTGACAAAGTTATTAAACATTTCTGAAGTTCAGTCAATTAGAAAAACGTTAGATATTCATAACTGTGAAGATGGAGAGCATGACAAATCACTGTTGGACTATTTTAGCTATACTACCTTACTGTTTGTTTTACTAATATTCAGCAGAACATGAGTCTTTGTCACTATGATGTGAACGTGCTATCAGTTGTGAAGTAAAATGGAAAGGCTATGGAGATATGGTAGAGCTGATGGAACAAATGTATGAGCTTGAATTTGATGTAATTTACACAGTTTTATCAAGTAGGCCTATATATTTACTAAATGTTGGAATTATTGATAGAAGGTTATGTGATCTGTTCATCTTCATTACATTAACTGCACATTCAGGTGAAAAAATGCTGTTTTTTTAAGACATTCAGGATCAAAGGCAATTTCATTTCACCAATTACTCACTTTGCATTCTAACTTTGATTTAGGCCCTTGGCATTTTACATCAACATTCTTTAAGATAGCAAATAATTTTCATGTATTCGAGTCATGTCATGGCATCATTTAGTGCAAAATATGCAGACCTACTTGAAGATGTACTTACTGATATCTCAAGATTCATCTTTAATTAATATATTGCTCATCTGGTTTGCCATTGCCTCTGGAAACATAAAGAGAAATATTGCTTATGAAGTAAGAGTGTAAAAGGGTCAGTCAGCTCCAGGCCATGGTCTATCCCTATGCTCCGACAACACATTAAAAAGGAAAATTGAGTTGAAGCATACTTTAATAGAAAATGATGGTGTTTTTGGTGTTTTTCCTTAAAATTCACTTTAAAACATAAATACAGGTTTGCTTATACCAATATTTTCTCTTCATCCATTAGAGGATTAAATTACTTCGTGAAAAAGCGAAGAAGCAAAATCTAGACTAGAAAATCAAAGTTTTGAGTGTAAAAGACTTGAGACTTGTAACTGCTCTACATTTGCAAGAACCTGTTTGTTCATAAACATGATGTACGATCAATTTGCGTGAACTTGTGAGAATCACCAATCTGTTAATACCTGTACTAAATTTCAAGTTACTAACAGAATTTACAAGTGTTCCAGACCAGTTGTAAGAGTTTTCTATAAATAGTTTTGTGTAAATAGATATTCTAACCTTAGTTTTCACTGCGTGGCTCTCTATTTTATTTGGTGGCATCAAGTATAGGAGTGTAAACCCTATGAACTTAATAATTTGCAAGATTTTATACTTTGATTCAAGGCATACTTAAAATAAAAAAATAATTAAAAGCAGTGTCATTCAATCAACTTCCAAATCTTCAGATGCAAAGTATAACATTCTGAATGCCATTGCTCGGATTGCACATGGCTCTGTTATACTGGAGAACAGCGCAGTGGGGTGTGTCTCATGAAAGATAATGCTGATGGCTGGCTTACTTGTAAGTCACTTATCAGCTGTCACAATGCCAGCCACATAGGATCACATGGATATAATTCTGATTTTTACTGCTTTCGCATGAAGTGTGACTTTGGCTCTAGGTTATAGCACAGAGGTGACTCCATTTTGGTAAGTGATTTTGAGGGAAGGGTAGACTGTGTTTTTCATATTCACATTTTTGTCATGGGCAGCAAAAGTGCGCCCCTCCTATTCTGCCTCACTTTCATCAACTCATCACTGCACCTGAGGCAGAAGGCACACCTGCGCCCGCTCATCAGCCAGTGTACTTAAGAAAGCTCTCTCCGCACAGTCAGTGCTGGCTTGTCTGGGTATACTGCCCGAAAACAGACAAGCAAGTATAAAGTCACAGGTTTTGACACATTGTCTAACCATGTTTCTCCTCTTTCCTCAGGTTGCTGCCACCGTGCAGGTGTGTCTTCAGGACTGCGTGTGCTCTCCTGCCACATCTCACAATCCCTCAGCTTCCTACTCCACCCAGTCAGGCACCATCAGCTCATCTCCCCTACACCCTACTGGCTCGTCTATTCCTCGCTGGGTCCCTGCCGGCGCTCCCTGGATTCCCAAATAAGTGGCATTTTGGCTCGCCCATTTCCCCTTACTCCATTCCTCTGCTCACAGCTCTCGTCTTCCCTCCACAGGGCTATTCCTCTGGTGAGTGATTGTTTCTGCAGCTGTGCTCTTGTGTGTTTTTGCAATTCAGTAAACTTTCAAACGTGCCCCTTTGTGTGGCTACTCCTGTGCTGTGGCATTGTGCACGTGAGCTGTCAAACTTAATTAATCATGACAATTTTAAGCCCAAATTGTCGAAATGTGTCATACTGCTCAGAAAAGTGGGACACAGTTTCAATACAGTGGCGCTTGGATGGCACACCTGGAACATGCTGCACTTACCTGTGTCTTCATGTTGGCCACTCTTAAGAGGAACATCTTCTGCTGGAACACCACACACTGAAATATTTTCTATTTTGTAACGGATTCTTTCATTTTTGCTGGTCCTTTGATTCCGCTGCTGACACTACTTAAATTACATTTATTCCTTTTTGGATCTCAGACAGGAGCACTTCAGTTTTGCTTGAGAAGTTTTTTTTTTCTTCTTAGACTTTGAAACTATTTTTGAGAATGTACTTTTTGGTCAGATGCTACGGGAAGTGTGGCCTTATATGGTAGTTTTAGGCCATCAATTATGCAAATGTTCAATACTCATGAATACACGTTCACTTACCCACTGGTGGAATTCACCATTTTTACACAGACTCTTTACACACTTTTGCAGGCTGTATGAGCATTTCTTAAATCTTGAGTCATTTGTTCATACTACCACTTCTTACTAACAAAGTATGAGGAATTTACACATGCTTATACTAACATGTTCTTGCATAAGGCCCCTTGTCTTAGATATCTACTAGTTCATTCAGGACTGATTCAGGACTAAAGTTCACTCTCCAGCCTGTCTGTGATGGAAAACATGTTTGTTTGTTTGTTTGTTTGTTTGTCAACAAACTAAAACTCAAACTTTAACTGTTCAACTATGAGAGACAACACTACTGGAGCTGGTCAGCCAGGAAGCCCAAAGAGTTAAGCTTATGATGAGAAAACAACAGAAGAATAACATTCAGAGCTGTCCAGCTGATACTCTGTGGGACAAGGTGCCCTGTCTGCAGTGGTCTGCAACCTGTGGGTCAGTGGGTCGTGGACCATTTGGAAGTGGGCTGCAGAGAGCCACAAAGAAAAAGAAAAATCTGTAACTCTGTATTACCTTTCGAGGTGCTTCATTTTGAAAATGTACTAATTCTCTTCTCACCTAACCCGGATTTTCTATTCCCGCCTGACTTCCTGCCTGTCATGTCTTTACAGTCTTTACACATAACTATTTCAGTAAGAATCTGAGTGTGCCACATGAGTCATCCTTGCATGCGCAGGAAGACCAGCTGCCTGGGACCACAAATGATGGCAGACCTTAAGCCACCGACGCCCTAGACCAGGGATATCAAACTCATTCCATGGAGGGCCAAGACACTGCAGTGTTTTACCCCCAGCCACTGTTTCTTCAATAGGTGATATCACTGAATTTCTTCCCACTGATTGCTGATCAGTGAAAACACCTGCTGAAGAGACTGGGTGGAGGTAAAATGTGAAGGATCTTGGTCCTCTATGGGATGAGTTTGACACCGGTGCTCTATAATGAAACCAGGAGCTTTCCAAGACCGCCACGGAAGCACTGGCAACCAGGACGAGGAACAGCATGTCTGTGTGACAGAAATTTCTGCTAGTAAGAGAGAAAGTGCATTTGTGAACTAATCTAGAAAATGCCAGATATTGGTGCTGACTCCTATAATAATTACTCTGTTGGTGTCCCAAGTTAAAATCATTAAGATGTCAAAGCATTCTTTATTACATGCTTAAATTCAGTATTTTAATCTCTAGTAAAATTGTTGTTGAATGTAAGATAAGAGGAATCTTCTGCCTATGAGGACATGGGTGGTTTTGTTTGCTTAAAAAACAAACAAAAACATTAAACTTGAATGTATGAACTAAACTAAAGTAGTTCAGTACTGGTCTAGTTCTCTAAGGGGTGTTTAATGTTGTGGGAGAGAAATAAAATTGAGAAAAAGAAATGCAAAAGAGGGAACTAAAGTAAATGAGTGGAGACAAAGAAGAAGAGAAGGGCCAAATGAAGTGATAGTGACTCCCACGTTCACCCTCCACCTCATCCATCCATTATTCAGTATACCTTCAGGTTAAAGTCTTGCTGTCTTCTTGACATCTTCCACATATCCTCTACACTGAATCTCCCACTCCAGCTACTTTTGCTCCATCTTTTTTCTTTCTCCATCTCTCCATCTGTCACCCTTTGAAATTCCCCAGAAACGACCTCAGGGATCAGAAACCTTGCTGTGAAATGTCAAACTTTTTTATTGATGTTTTTTTTTAAAAATTATTTCAATAAAATACATATGCACATAGCTTTTCAAGGGCAGGGATTTTTGACAGTAAAGACAAGTTAGTTTGGTACTTAGTCTGTTCTCTTTTCACCATCAATTCTATTCCAATATAGTTATACAAAGCAGAAGAAAAGCAGAAAGAAACTGAAGGCCACCTACAAACTGAATTGTTTTTAGTCAGTGTTCATTTTTCCTTCCATTTGTAAATCACTTGAAGAACTGTCAGCATTGACCTTTTCCTGCTCCTTTTAGCAATTTTCTTCAAATATTTTTTAAAGTAAATATCTCTCCAGATAGAGGATCTTTTTATCTTCAGCATACAATAGCAGGAGCTGCCTGCCAAGGCTCAACTTAGTAAACTCCCAGTTGTTAAAAATATTAACTGGATGGAGAGTTGAAGTTTTCTATGCTGCTGTCAACGTTTGCTCATTTTCCTTCTCATTTCTAAGGATAACATTGATTTTGCACCTGTTTGATTCATATATTCACCCTATCTTCAATATTTATGTAATGTCATATATGGTTAAGTTATGCTAATATGATTAAAAAGATTAACTTTTTGTTTAAATAATTCTGATTTGAAACAAAACTGTTACTCATGATTTTCTTGTTGGGCTTACAGCAGGGAAAATAAATACTGAACACATCAACTTTTTTTCCTCATTAAACATATTTCTGATGGAGTCATTGATCTGAGATTTTCACCAGATATCAGTAACAACCCAAGTAATCCATACATAGAAAGAAATGAAGGCAACTGTGCTCACAAAACAACTTATATTTAATAAAGTGGAATGACACAGGGAATAAGTATTGAACATGATTAGTGAAATTCATTTAATATTTAGAGGAAAAGCCTTTGCTGGTAATAACAGCCTTACACACCTCCTGTATGGAGAAACTAGGCGCATACATTGCTCAGGAGTGATTTTAGCCCATTCTTCCATACAAACAAAATCCTTTAAATCTTGAAGGTTCCGGGGGTGTCTTCTATGAACTCTGATCTTCTGTTCATTCCATAGATTTTCAAATGGAATCAGGTCAGGTGACTGAGTGGGCAATTCTAGCAACTTTATTGTCCTTCTCTGGAGCCAGTTGAGAGTTTCCTTGGCTGTGTGTTCAGGATCATGGTCTTGCTGAAATATCCACTCTAGTTTCAGCTTCAGCATCTTGGCAGATGGCAACAGGTTCTTATCAAGGATGTCCCTGTACATTTGTCCATTCATCTTTCCTTCAATTACATGAAGTCTGCCTGTACCATGTGTTGAAAAACACCCCCCACCATGATGATCCCACCTCCAAACTTCACTGATGGTATGGTGCGTTTGGGCTGAGGTGCAGTGCCATTTCTCCTCCAAACATGCTGTGTGTTGTGGCATCCAGAAAGTTCAATTTTGGTCTCATCTGACCAGACTATATTCTCCCAGTATTTTACTGGCTTGCCCAAATGTTGTGCAGTAAACTTAAAAGAGCTTCTACATGCTTTTTCTTCAGCAATGGGGTCTTATGAGTTGAGCGGGCATAGAGCCCATGTTGGTTGAGTGCATTACTTATTGTTTTCTGTGAAACAGCAGTACCTGCTAACTCCAGGTCTTTCTGGAGCTCTCCATGAGTGGCCTTTGACTCTTGGATAACTCTTCTGATAATTCTTTTGACTCTTCTGTCAGAAATCTTGTGAGGAGTTCCTGGTCATGGCTGGTTTATGGTAAAATGATGCTCTTTCCACTTCCGAATGATAGCTCCAACAGTTCTCCCTGGAACATTCAGCAGTTTAGAAATGCACCTGTAACCAATGCCATCATTATGTTTTGCAACAATAAGGTTGCAAAAGTCTAGAGAGGGCTGTTTGCTTCTACCCGTCAGGAGTTCTTTGTGGTGTGACAATCTGATATTCACAGACCTTTTTAAAGGCAATCAGTCAGGACTTAACCAGCTGAAATTAATTTGCAGTGATGGGGGATGGGATGGCTTCCAAAATTCTAATAAATTTTAACTGATTTCTTGGCTTTCTATGCCTCTTTGCACCACTTTTTCTTCATGTGTTCAATACTTTCTCCCTGTGTCATTCCACTTTATTAAATATAACTTGTTTTGTGAACAAAGCTGCCTTGATTTCTTTGTATGTATGGATTACTTGGGTTGTAATAATAATAATAATGGATTACATTTATATGGCACTTTACATGTCAAGTGATATCTCAAAGCAACAGTGAGTCCGTTGTTCATTTGCTCCAGACAGACATTGATAGTGGTAAGCTACTACTGTAGCCACAGTTGCCTGGGGCAGAAAATGGCAGAAAATGGAAATGTGGCTGCCATTCCGCACCAATGGCCTCTTCAGCCACTGTCAAACCTTTATACACATTCATACCCAGTGTCATGGACACTGGAGGTACGGTGGGTAAAGTGTCTTGCCCAGGGATACATTGGCAGGATGGCTGGGGAGAGCAGGATTCAAACCACCAACCCTCTGGATGTTGGATAACCCGCTCTACCTCCTGAGCCACTGCCGCCCACATTTCCCTCCTCCGTTCCAGTTTTGGTGAGCACCAAGCTGGATGGATGGAAGTTCCATTTTTATATGGTCTTTTAGCATGACCTGTCTGGGACTTGAGCCCCGACCTCCCGGTTGTGGGGCAGATGTTCTACTTCTAATCCACCACTCCTCTAAGCCACCCAAGTACCACTCTGGTACTTGGGTTGTTGCTGATATCTGATGAAAATTTTGGGTCAATGGCTCAATCAGAAATACGTTTAATGAGAAAAATATTGATGTGTTCAATTCTTAATTTCCCTGTTGTATGTTTCTACATCCTATTCTATTCTACTATTCTACATTCTATTGATTCTTAAATGGCCTGTGCTGCTATGCACAACTTGCAGTGATTTAAAAAATAATCTTCAAATCCAAAACGGATGCAACAATAGATGGAAAGATGGTTGATACATGTGGTTTCTCATTTAGTTGCTACTGTGACACTGATTAATGAATATATGGATTATTTTGACTAAGTTGTTTGGCATTATTAGGATTCCAAGCAGCTATACTGTGGGAAACCTGGTAATCTTTTTTTGGTGTGATCACTGGAAGGACAGCAGAAGCGGCCTCCTTGGTCTGTGGCCTCGGTCCCAGCAGTGAATCACAGGACACGACTTTGGCCACCAACAGCAAAAAGCCCTGCGGTTGGCTGTTGGGACTGGGGTCATGGTCGCCGTGGTTGTAGCCTTTTCAGTGTTCCCACAAGGAACAAGAAAGTTACATAGTGCTGCTTTAAAAACTAATGTGTAGCAGACCTTAGGTCTGCTACACATTGCTGTTGCTAAACAATACAAGTCCACACCTGCTCGGAACCCGATGATCGCCGCTTGTGGCTATATTTTTTCTTGTTATTGACATTCAGTTAATAACAAGCTGAAGCACTAAGTACTTAAGTTCCAGTGCAATACATGAACAAATTCAAATATTAGTCAGGTTGCCAGTCACTCAGTTTTTCACAATATGTTCAGTTTGATGTGAAGGGTAAAGTGAGATATTCATAGGCAAAAATGTAAGACCTCCCCCCCCCCACACACACACATGACCAGCATTTTGGAGCTCAATCGTCATATATGATTTGGTTCAAAGAGGAGAGGACCCAGACGTTGTGCACCAGGGAAAAGGGGGAAGGCTGAAACACAAGGCTTTAAAGCACAGAGTGAGGGTCACACACAGGTATGCAGTCAACAATGAAATCAGGGCTGACAAGACATCTTAAATCTCTGAAATCAGAGCATGGGTTTTAAACTTGAAGAGAAAGAGGAAACACAAGCCTCAAGAATTAGAAGATGTCATACCAAAATCGAATTACAAATAGAGAAATTGAGTTTATTTAGAAATAACTGTTGGATGTTAAAAAAGCACAGAAACAGAAAATCAGACCATCAGTTACGGAGAAGCTGATTCCGGCCTGATTAAATCATAATTAGAGCCCTCAGATCTCCTTACCCACATGAGTATCATTGTGCAGAGTTTGTCTAATATCGGCACAAGTACCTAGGAGGAGTAATGACGTTCATGAAATCATAAATGCCCAGATCTCCTGACCTTCAACAATGACCTTAACCTTAAGCTCAACCTGGATGTAGACCTACCTGAGAATCCTTGTGAGTGAGTTTGGTGAGCATTCAAGCAATTGCCTAGGAGGAATAATTATTTTTCTCTCATAAATGCCAAGTTGTTGTCAGATATAACCTCCAGCAGAACAGGAACAATGACTCCTTCAGGCAGGACGAACGTCAGACCAAGATGATTTATTTACAAAACACAAATGAACAAACAAAAAGCAGCTCAGGGGCTGTCAAACACAAACAGCCCAAATAATGCTAAACACTTACAGATGATGAAAAGGGACCGGAGGGAGATACTATAATGATGCCACGGGAAAAAACAAAAACAGCGGGTATATATAGGGACACAGAAATTAACTAATACAGGACAGCTGGGTAACTAATTAGGGTCAAATTAAAGCACACGTGAGTGGCTGGAGGAATGGGAGGATGTAGGAAGAGACTAGAAAACAATAGCTGTGTGGGGATCATGAAATGATGAGACTGGATTATTTCTCAGTATTGGTTTATTGCATCTCATGTCCCCAGCTCTCTCTCTCAGTCAGGAAAAAAGAGGGAGAGCTGCGGTAAACCCCACACCTTTATACCAGCACATCAAAAACAGAATCACACACTCAAGTCAAATCCTTCTATTTACAATTAATCACTTCAGAGTCCTCTTTGCTCTTCCGTCTGATCCCAGGGGGTCAGACAACCCTTTCAAGATCTCGCCCCCGATCCTCCGTCTTCCTTCCAAGTCCGCAGGTGGTCCAGACCCACTGTCCATCTGAGGCGTGATGTCAATACACACTGCAAGCTTAAAGTCTCTCTGTGTTTGAGCCTATGCAGTCAAATATGTGAGCTACATAAGGTTACAATTATGGGCGCTACATCACCCCCCCCCCCAAACGCCAAAGAATGGACACACAATAACAGTATCCTAAAGGCAATACAGCATATGTCGCCCCCTACCTGCAGAATCTACAGCACAACCTACACAGTTTGATCAAAACACACATCATTCTGCACGTAGTCTGGGCTTCAACCTCCTCCCGAACCTGCTGTACGCAGGTTTCACAGTCTGTGTTGTGCAGTCCTGCGGCGAATCTGTGGAATGAGGGGGAAAAAGGTTATTTGTCCCCTGCGGGGGCTCCAGGGGCCGTTCCCTGGGGGGTCTGCTGCGTTGAGGCGCCCTCGCCGGTCGTACAGACTCGTCATGCAACACAAAGGCAGGCTTTAATCTATCAATACTGATTGTTTCTTTCCTGCCCCCCAAATCTAGCACAAAATATTTATCCCCGGTTTCCAGCACTCGAAATGGACCGTCATAGGGTGGGCGGAGACTGTGTTGCTGAGCGTCGTGCCTGACAAAAACAAATTCAGCATTTTGTAAAGCCTTGGGAACAAAAACACGCGGAAAAGTGTGATGAGCAGGGCCCGGGAGCATTTCTGCTCCCGTGCCAATCAGAGGTCCCCACGCCGGGGGGGGGGGGGGGGGGAGGGCCCTGGTGCAGCATGGGCTGGTAGGAACTCGCCGGGGAGCCTGAGAGGTTGTGCAAAAACTAATTCCGCGGGTGAGGCATCTAAGTCCTCTTTGGGCGCCGAACGCAACCCCAATAAAACCCATGGCAGTTTGTTTACCCAATCTGCATCCGTGAGCGACGCTCTGAGGGCTGCCTTCAAAGACCTGTGAAAACGCTCGCATAAACCGTTGGCCTGGGGGTGATAAGCGGTAGTGCGGTGAACTGCCGCTCCTAAGCTGCTGGCCATTGCTGACCACAGTTCCGACACAAATTGAGGTCCCCTATCGGACGTAATATCGGACAGAACCCCGAACCGCGCTACCCAGGCTGTCAAAAAAGCGCGAGCCACCTCTGCCGCTGTGGTTGATGTTAACGGGACCACTTCAGGCCAACGTGTGGTTCGGTCCACCATTGTCAAGAGATGTGTGAACCCTTGTGACGGCGGTAGGGGGCCCACTAGGTCTACGTGCACATGATCGAACCTGTTAGCCGGAATGTGGAACGGTTCTAAGGGGGCTTTCGTGTGCCTGTGGACTTTGGCCCGCTGGCAAGCCATGCAGGTTTTCACCCACTCTTTCACGTGCTTGCGCAGGCTTGGCCAGACAAACTTCTCCGCTACCATTTTCACAGAAGCACGTACTCCCGGGTGCGCCAGGGAGTGCACCACGTCAAAAACGCGACAGCGCCACGTGGCCAGTACCACCGGGCGTGGCCGCCCGGTGGATACGTCGCAGATTGGGGGGGGCGAACCGGTTTGTAAACTCCTGCTCTCCAGCCTTAACCCTGTTGGTCCAGACAGGAGCGCGCGCACGTCTGCGTCTCCGCTCTGCTCCGCCGCCATGGCTGCATAATCTATCCCCACATGAACAGGGGCCGCGTGCGCGACCGCGCTGTTACTCCGCCCCGCGGCTGTGGTAGTACAATCCGCATCTGCGCGGACAGGCGCTGTTACCGCGCGTGAGAGGCAGTCCGCTACTACATTGAGCTTACCGGCTACGTGCTGAATATCAGTGGTAAATTCCAAAATTGCGGCCAGCTGTCTCTGCTGCTGTCCTGACCATGGTTCTGAAATTTTGGACATTGCAAAAGTGAGCAGTTTGTGGTCGACAAACGCGGTGAAACGCCGCCCTTCCAGCCAGAACTGGAAATGGCGAATGGCCAGGTGGAGCGCCAGCAGCTCCCTGTCAAACGCGCTGTATTTCCGCTCAGCATCGCGCAAGGATCTGCTGAAAAAAGCGAGCAGCTGCCAAACCCCAGCGACCTGCTGCTCTACAACGGCCCCTATGGCCACATCTGACGCGTCAGTGGTTAGCGCTATGCGGGCTGATGGGTCTGGGTGAGCCAGCAGTGCTGCGTCTGCAAGTGCTTTTTTAACCTCCGTGAATGTGCGCTCCCACTCCGGGGACCACTCGAACACATTGGAGGGCTTCTGCTTTTTCAGCACGGCGTATAACGGTTGCATAAGTTGCGCTGCGTGGGGTATGAAACGGTTATAAAAATTTACCATTCCTAAAAATTCTTGCAACGCTTTGACCGTTTGTGGCTGGGGAAACTCTGCCACTGCGCGTACTTTGGCCGGTAGAGGGACTGCTCCCTCTGGGGAGACACGGTGTCCCAAAAAATCGATTTGCGCTACGCCAAAATGGCACTTGGCCGGGCTAATTATCAACCCGTGCGCTCCCAACCTCTGAAAAACCGTCATGAGGTGTTTTCGTGTTCCTCCTCGGAGGCACTGGCGACTAAAATGTTGTCCAAGTAGACAAAAACAAAAGGGAGGTCGCGCAACACGGCATCCATCATTCGTTGGAAGGTTTACGCGGCGCCTTTAAGGCCAAAAGGCATGCGTAAAAATTCAAAAAGTCCGAACGGGGTTATTACCGCTGTTTTGGGAATGTCCTCTGGTTGGACCGGGACCTGATGATAACCGCGGACCAGGTCTATTTTAGAAAAAATGCTCGCTTTCACTAAATGCACCGAAAAATCCTGGATGTGCGGAATTGGGTAGCGGTCCTGCGCTGTGGCATTGTTTAACCTGCGGTAATCACCACAAGGTCTCCACGAACCGTCAGCCTTAGGAACCATATGTAGTGGTGATACCCATGGGCTCTTCGAGCGGCGAATTATGCCCAACCTTTCCAGGTTGGCGAACTCCTCGCGCGCAATGGAGAGCTTAGTTGCATCCAAGCGCCGAGCTTTCGCAAAAACTGGTGGGCCAACTGTGGTGATAAAGTGCTCCACCCCGTGCTTCGCAACCTTAGCTGAAAACGTGGGAACTGTGAGTGCTGGGAACTGGGTTAGAAGAGTGTGAAACTTACCACCTGCTGTGGCAATGTTGGTCTGTACTGGCGGCGGGGACACTCGAGCTGCACAAGGGATAGAACAAAAAGAGAGTGCATTAACTAGGCGTCTATTAACCAGATCCACTAACAAGCCATGTGAGCACAAAAAGTCAGCGCCTAACATGTTGAAACTCACCGCCGCTACTATGAAAGTCCATTCATAGGTGCGGCCGTGTAAGGACAGGCGCAGAGTCCTTTCCCCAAAAGTTTTGATAGACGAGCCGTTCGCCGCCGTTGCCCCGTCTCCGCGGGGCCCAGCCACACGGTCCGCATAGGTCGCGGTGATGAAACTCCTCTGGGCTCCGGTGTCCACGAGGAATTGCCGCCCGGAGCCCACATCTGTCAGATAAAGCAGCTTGTTCTGTTCACCGAGAGTCGAAGCTGCTAACGACTCCCGGCCCGGGCGTTTCCCTGTTTCTTGAAACTGCAGGGCAGGATGCATCTGTACGCCTTCTCAGCAAAGCGTCGATGGTAAAAACAGAGGCCGTCCCCTCCTCTGCTTCGGGACCGCGCCGCTGCCGTCGTTGCTGGGGTTGCTGCTGCTGCCTCCGGCTCCTCACTGCCCCCGGCCGCCGCGCCGAGGTCTGCTGCTGCCACGGAAGGCTCCTGCTCATCGCAGGCGTCGAGGAGCCGCTGCGCTTCCTTGGCCAGCGCGTGGAAGTCTTGCTGGGTCACACACCTCATGCCGGATAGGGTACCCCTCATGTGTGCTGGGAGGGTCCTCAAGAAGATGTGTTTGAACAGAAACGCATCGTTGTCTGTCCCGATCAGCTGCAGCATGTCCTCCATGAGGTCGGTTGGCCTGCGACCTCCTCTGTTGCGCAGGTCCAGAAGCCGCCTGGCCCTCACCTCGGCTGATGGCACGAAACTCTCGATGAGGGCGGCTTTCAGCGCGTCGTACTTGCCAGCAGTGGGCGGCTGCTGCACCAGGCTCCGCACACATCGAGCTGTGCGGCTGTCGAGTCTTGCGATGACATTATGAAACTTGGTGTCATCTGCTGATATTCCCCCAAGCACGAACTGCGATTCTGCATGTTGGAACCATGAGTGCGGGTCGTCTTGCCAGAACTCGGGGAGCTTAATCGAGCCTGCACTCGTGCGGGCGGTCTCCAGTGAATCCGGGTCAGGGTAACGTTCCCCCGGCATCTTACGTCTTGGTCACCAATGTGGGGATCATGAAATGATGAGACTGGATTATTTCTCAGTATTGGTTTATTGCATCTCACGTCCCCAGCTCTCTCTCTCAGTCAGGAAAAAAGAGGGAGAGCTGCGGTAAACCCCACACCTTTATACCAGCACATCAAAAACAGAATCACACACTCAAGTCAAATCCTTCTATTTACAATTAATCACTTCAGAGTCCTCTTTGCTCTTCCGTCTGACCCCAGGGGGTCAGACAACCCTTTCAGGATCTCGCCCCCGATCCTCCGTCTTCCTTCCAAGTCTGCAGATGGTCCAGACCCATTGTCCATCCGAGGCGTGATGTCAATACACACTGCAAGCTTAAAGTCTCTCTGTGTTTGAGCCTATTTTTTTTTTTTTTTGTTACTTATTTGTACCCGTAGGTAGATTTGGTTTGCAGTCTGGTGACAAGCCACCGGCCGCTGGTCGCTGCGTGCGCGAGCGCCCTAAACCTACATGTTTTTGGTGTGCGGGAGGAAACCGGAGAAATCCCGGAGTAAACCCGCGCAACACGGGGAGAACATGCAAACTCCACACAGCTCACTGTTGGTCGGGGGCTGGGATCGAACCCATGATCTCATGATCCCCGCGATCCCCCGGCCGAGGGTAAAACTGTGCTGCCACAGTGCTAAACCACTGCGCCACCGTGCAGCCCCACCGTGCAGCCCCACCGTGCAGCCTATGCAGTCAAATATGTGAGCTACATAAGGTTACAATTATGGGCGCTACATCTGAATTAAAAAACTAAGAATACACAAACTACTAATGATAACAGAATTGTGCCAATAGTTCAAAAAATAACAGAAAACATAAACAAAAGGTCCAGATTATGACAGTGCCCCCCCCCCCAAGGGCTGATTTCAGACATCCAAAAACAAAACAAAGAACACCCAAATTGAGCAGGAGGAGGGGGACAAAGGCACAGCGGGACAAAACAAGGACACCAACACAACAGAAAAATGTTTATCAGGTGGTTGGCCAAAGTCCCAAGACCACCACCAGGTGGAATATGGTGTGTCTGGTGGCCTACCAAAGTCCATGGACCACCAGACGGAGAAACATGGTGCGTTGGATGGCCTACCAAAGTTCATAGGCCACCAAACGGGAGAATACAGTGGGTCAGGGGGCCTACCCAAGTCCAAAAGCCACCTGAGGGATGAACATGTGCATCAGGTAGCCTACCAAAGTCCATGAGCCACTAGATGGGAGAAAACATAGGAGCTTTCTGCTCTAAAAATAACAACACAGGAGCCTTTTGCTCTGAAGATAACATAGGAACTTTTTGCTCCTTTGCTATGAGTCTTTAGCTCTGAAGATAACAATACAGGAACTCTTAACTCCAGGGACCCCAACATAGGAACTTTTAGCTCTGAAGGCACCAGTATAGGAGCTTTCTGCTCAGGGGTCAACAACACATGAGTTTTTAGCTCAGAAGATAGTACCTGTTGCGCCATTTTGTCATAACTTCCAGTTCTTTTATACGAAGGCTAAATGACCAGACAGAGAGATGAAGTATAGTTCCACTTGTTTTACTGATGCTGAGATATGGTACAGATGCAGCGCTGAACCACAGCTCTCACAACAAGAGTGCTGCCTAAAAAGTGGGTCCTAAAGCTTTTATAAAACTCTGCCACTCCCTCGTGCAGGAGGAAGGGCTCCCCTCTCATGTATCAGCATTTTTCCTCTATGTGTCAGTTCGCCTGAAGGCAAAACCAATTCTAACTGGGTTGGCTGTTGAGTCACTGGGTGTAATCTAAAGACTGCAGTATAGCATGTAGCAAGCAGAAAGCAAGCAGAAACAATTTGTACAACATGATTAACTGTTGAGAATAGCAACTCTATAAGAAAAACAAGTGTGTCATAGAATTTTATCAACAATTTTATCAACATACCTGAGGGGCCTTCGGCACAGGGGCTAACAGTAGCTGAAAAGCAGTCACCCCAGGTGGTGAAGGTGGAGAGGACTGCTCGACCTCTTGGATGAAGGATGAAGCAGACAGCTCGACCTCTTGGACAAAGGGTGAAGTGGACAGCTCGACCCCCTGGACAACAGGTAGAGTGGATGGCTCTGATGACAGTAATGATGGAGAGGCCTGCTCCGATGAGGGCAATGACAGAGTGGACTGCTCTGATGACGGTGATGATGGAGCGGCATGCTCTGATGACAGCGATGATGGAGCGTAGTCTTCCTGTGGCTCCATCCTCGGCACAGCCACCTCGAACAATGGAGGAAAACAGGAGGTCAGTGAGGTGACTCCACAGTCATAAGCAGCAGAGACTGGCGGGGAGTGTGCTTGGGTGACCCCCAGCAGGAACATTTTTTTTTTTTTTTTTTAGATTTAGTATACTTTATTGATCCCCAGAGGGGAAATTGAGGGCATCCACCCAGATGGATGAAGCAGCCACGGTATGGCGCTATCCCTTAACCATTCACACACACATTCACACCTAGGGCCACTTTAGAGTCTCCAATTAACCTAACCTGCATGTTTTTGGCCTGTGGGAGGAAACCGGAGAAATCCCAGAGTAAACCCACTCAGACACGGGGAGAACATGCAAACTCCACACAGATCACTGTTGGTCAGGGGCTGGGATCGAACCAGGGATCCCATGGCCAAGGGTGAGTTGCTGTGCTGGCACAGTGCTAACCACTGCGCCACCGCACCACCCGGTGCGGAACAAGGCAAGCAGAACAAGGCAAGTCTTTTCAAAATTAATGGTGGAACATAAATGAAAAGGTACTTGCCTTAACTCCTGGTGTCCTGCTGCCAGGGTGAGGACCTCAGTATGTACTGCAGGAGAGATGGCTGGTGGAGCTGGTACTGGAGCTGAGGAGCAACGAGGAGACGGTACTGGAGCTGGGAGGTGCATTCAAGCAGGTACTGGGGCTGATGGGGCTGCAGGCGTGTGCACCTGCACAGCAGATGTGGGAGCGGGCACTGCAGGCATGATGACGGGCAAAACCGGAGATGAGGCGGTTGGATGCTCAGCAGCAGGCGCCAATGCCGTGGAGGAGAGAAGAGCAGCAACAAAAGAGGGGGAGGAAGAAGGAGCTGACGGGACCGCCGATGAAGAAAAACTCTGGAATGAAGAGGAGGCTGCTGCTGTGATTCTCTGGAGCAGTGAAGGACCTGCTGCTGGAGGAGTGGAGCTGAATTCCCGCTCTGCTGCCATTGAGGTTGCCACTGCCACGGGGTCTGACACGGGAAAACCAGGTGAAATACTTCACATGACAGCGGAGTTCATCTGGCGGGGAGCAGCTTTGAGGTGGGGAGGAGCTGGCGTTGGGGAATGGCGAGGAGCAGAAGCTGGAGTTAGTGGAAGGTGGTGTGGCGGTACCAAAGCTGGAGGACGATATGGAGAGGATCCTGGAGCTGGCAAGCGGTGAGAAGCTGAAGGCGTCTTCACCAGGGGATGCTTCTTCATCAGCACAGGTACAGACGTGGGGGAGCTTCTCATCAGCCAGCGGAGCATATGTTGTAAATTGGGAACATTGATGAGGAGACCCGTGAGTCCTGGATAACTCCACAGGCTGGGGTATGCCTCTATTATCTCTGCCGCACTGTCCAGGAATCTCAGGGCCACCTCCGGAGTGTGGGAGGTGTGGGCATCTGAAATAAAGTCCTCGATGAGCCACACAGCCCAACATTCCTCCTCGTCCAAGCCGTGTAAACTAAAGTTTGTACTCACAGATTGTTTATTTGGTGGCATCATTCTGTCGGATATAACCTCCAGCAGAACAGAAATAATGACTCCTTTAGGCGGGATGGGCTTCAGTCCAAGGTGATTTATTTACAAAACACAAATGAACAAACAAATAGGGACTCAGGGGCTATCAACACACAAATGGCGCAGATAACGCTAAACATTTACAGATGATGAAGAGGGATTGGAGGGGGATACTGCAATGATGCCAGGAGGAAAAATGAAAACAGCTGGTATATATAGGGACACAGAAATTAACTAACACAGGACAGCTGGGTAACTAATTAGGGTCAAATGAAAACACACGTGAGTTGCTGGAGGAATGGGAGGATGATGGGAGAGACTAGAAAACAATAGCTGAAATGAGAAACTAACAATACAGAAACTACTAATGATAACAGAATTGTGCCAATAGTTCAAAAAATAACAGAAAACATGGACAAAATGTACAGATTATGACAGATGTCCTGATCATTCACTCTGACCCTGCTCTTGAACCAGAACCTGGATGCAGACCCACCTGGGGATTCTTGTGAGTGAGTTTGTTGACCACTGGGGCAACCCCCTAGGGAGAGTAGCAATTTTCATAAAATCACTTAAATCCCCAGATCTCCAACCATGACCTTGACCTTGAACACAACCTGGATATAGACACACCTGAGGATCATTGTGAGTGAATTTTGTGACTAGGAAGAGTAATCCCTGTAAATGTGGACGTACAGACACCAGGGAATATGTCCCTGTCAGCGAGATGAAAATAGGACCCACGCACTGGACTTCAAATTTAAGAAGTTTTATTTTGAGCTGGCCACACAAACACAGCAGGAGGGTCAACAGAAACACAAACTAGGCAGGCAAACTACTTAAAAAAGTTAGGCAGGAACAAAATCTAGATGAGACAGGATACAATGGCGTGTTGATCATGCTGTATGACTCACAAGGACACCAGACAGAACAAAGGGAGACACAGGTTTAAATAAGGCAAGGGGTAATCAATGAATACAGAACAGGTGAGGATGCTAATCAAGACTAACAACTGACATACTGTACTGTATATGTAGAACAGTGACAACAGATATGGGAAAACAGGATGGGGGGCAGCACATACAATCACTGACAGGGGATGCACAGAAACATGAACAGAGGATCAGGGAAGACAAGACCAAGATGATCATAATACACATAATGACCAAACAAAACCCATAATAATAATAATAATCAAAACCCAAAGTGAAGCAGGAGAAAATATAAAACAAGAACATAATACTGATAATACTAAGGACCAAAACAAAGCACAGAAAATCATACCCCCCCTCTCAAGGGGCGGTTCCCAAACGACCCTCAAACGAAAACAGAAAATGACCCTTTCAGGGTGGGTGGTGGGGGTATAAGGCCAGATGGGATGAAGACAAATCCCCCCCCCCCCTTCACAGAGTCCAAAACAAGAAAACACAGTTTGCGGGGCAAAACCAATGTCCATGGCCCCAAACCATAAACAAAGCGGGTCAGGTGGCCTACCAAAGTCCCAGGGCCACCGAACCAGAGAGCAAGATGGGTCGGCTGGTCTTCCACTGTCCAAGTTTAGTTTAGTTTAGTTTATTGTTTATTTGAAAGGGACATTACATATTAATGAACCTTAAGACAAATGTAAGTATGCCAGATTTAGCAGTACTGCTAATTTGCATCTGTAGTCCCCCGGCAGGCCACAAAAACACGCAAACAAACAATCATACATGGGCAGAACAACTGCAATGAAACTGTACAAAGTGCAGAGTTAAGGTGTTACAAAACAATATATTCAAATGTCACACACGTGAAGTGTTGTGTATGCATACACACACATGCACCTAAGCACCTCACAGCAACAACAGACAGCAACAAACAAGAGGCGGGGCATATGTGTATGACACACGGACCAAGGACCACCAGACAGATGGACACGACACGTCAGATGGCCTACCTAAGTCCAAGGGCCACCAGATGGATGAACACGGCACCATGGGGGTGTTGACCTCAGCAGCTTTTAACACAGGAGCTAACATAGGAACTCTATGCTCAGGAGGTGACATAGGAGTCTTTACCTCAGGAAATAATAACATGGAGATCTTAAGCTCAGGAGATGATTGTTCTGAGGAAAACAATATAGGAGCTCTTTGCTCTTGGAAAAACAATGTAGGAGCGCTAAACTCTGGAACAAGCAACACAGGAGTTTCTTGCTCAGAAGAAAACAGCATAGAGGTTTTAAACCCAGGAGATAACATAAGAACCTTTTGCTCAAAAGAAAACAACATGGGGGTTTTAAACTCAGGAGATGTCGCTGGGGTTCTTTGCTCTGGAGACAACAACATAGGAGTTTTTAGCTCTGGAGATACCAATACAGGAAATTCTAGCTCTGGAGGTACCAATATAGGAGCTTTCCGCTCAGGGGACAATAGCACAGGAGTTTCTAGTTCAGGAGATATCAACACAGGTGTTCCAGGCTCTTGCGGTAACACAGGAGCTTTTGGCTCTGGGGACAATAATACTAGGGCTTTCAGTTCTAGAAGCAATAACATTGGGGCCTCCAGAACAGGCAACGGCAGCACACTGATCTCAAAAACAGCAGATAGAGACCCCCTAGCCTCTGAAACGGCAGGTGGAGGTCCCCTGACCTCTGGGAGAATGGGTAGAGTTGACTGCTTGACCTCTTGGATGGTGGGTGGAGGTCCCCTGACCTCTGGGATGATGGGTGGAGGTCCTCCGATCTCCGGGATGATGGGTGGCGGTCCCTTGACCTCCGGGACAATTGGTAGAGCATGGTCATCCTGTGGCTCCATTCTCGACACTGCCACCTCAGAAGATGGAGGGAAACAGGAGGTCAGTGAGATGACACCACAGTCATTAGTAGCAGAGACTGGTGGGGAGAACCCAAAAGCTGGTGAAATCTGCACTTGGGTCCCCCCATCAGGAGCAAGGCAAGTCTTTTCTGCAATGGTGGTAGAAAATAAATGAAATGATACTTGCCTTAACTCCTGGTCTCCTGCTGCCAAGGTGACAACCTCAGGATGCATAGCTGGAACCGGAGCATGCCCCTCCGGCTGAACAGGAACAGGAATGTGAGCAGGAACAGGAGCATGTACCTTGGGCTGAGCCGGAACAGGAGCGTGAACAAGAACTGGAGTGTGCATCTTGGGCTGAGCAGGAACAGGAGAGTGCACCTCAGGCTGAGCAGGAACAAGAGCTGGTGGTGGTGCTGGGGAGAGGCGTGGAGCAGGAACTGGAACTGGGGAGCAATGTGAGGCTGGTAAAGGAGCTGGGGCAGCTGGGTCATCTGGTTCCAACCCAGCAGGGACACAGGTTCAAGGAGAAGCCAGGGTTTATAGTCCAGCATAAGCTCCTTCTGAGTGAGCACGGCCTGCCAATGCTCCTCCTGCTCCTCCTCGTCACCCCCACACAGAGGTGCAAATGCCACAACCCCGATATGGCAAACCATGGGGTCCTGCAGCATCGACGTGGAGACAGGTGCTGCTAGTGGGGCCTCTGGGGCAGCAGCCTCCTCCCAGACCAGCCGGTTTCCACCCAGTATGGACAAACTCTCGAAAAAAACAGAAGGGGAAATGGGGGATGCAGGTGAGGATGGATGGATGGATGCAGCTGGCAGTAGAGGTGACAACAGAGAACACTAGGGAGAGCTCAGCAGTGATGGTAGGTGGCTTGTCCCCAGGAACAAGGCAAGCCCTCTTATTAAAAGGTGGTAAAAAAATAAGAGGGTACTTGTTCCTGTTTGCCTGCTGCTGAGGAGTCAGATGATCCCTCCCGGGAGATGACATGGCTCATCCGACAAGGCACCATTACACTGTTGTGTGGTGCTGTGTTGAGGGAGGAGGACATGGAAGCCTGAAACACCTCCACCAGAGATGAGAAGCCAGACTGCTGTGTTCCCCGGTGACGGCACGAGCCACGTCCTTTGGCTCGTGTTGATCTCCCCTCCCTCTGCTCCTCTGACATAATGGCTGGCCCAGGGAACAGACACGGACTCAGAAATGGATTTAGTTATCTTTATTTAACCCAATGTTTGTGTGTGAGTGTGTGAGTGTGCTGTGGACTGTATGCATGTGCTGGCTGGAGACTCTGAGCAGCTGGGAGGAAGCAGAGCACTGTACAGCCTGGCAACCTTGTTGCAGGGAGAAGGTGGTCGCCCGTTGTCCAGGGAGACAGCGCCCTCGGTTCCAATGTTGTGGCAGTTGCAGCGGTGATGGAGAGGAGATGATGGAGTCCGCCGCCGTCGGGTTCTGCCTGTGCACAGGGGAGCAGTGGAAAAACAGGTGAGTAGAGGTTGGCTTACTTGTGATGGCGGAGAGATCCTCCGGGAGTTGATGCCGAGATGGTGAGCCTGAACGTAGGGTCAGGGATGGCTTAGGAAGACAGGAGACGTGCTTCATAGCCTGGTAGACGGACGGCTCAGTGCAGGCCAGCGGGCTGAGTGGTTTTAAGTAGGCCTGCCCTGACGAGAAGCAGGTGTGCGCCCAGCTGAGGATGATAGTGGCCGAGAGCGAGTCATCACATCCTCTCCCACTGCAGACGATGGCTTCACCAGCCCCCAGAGTATCTACTGCAGATTTGGTATGGAGCACAGAAGTCCAGCGAGCTGGGGGTACTGACGGAGGGAAGGAAAGCCACTGATAAGCTGTTCTGCGCCCGCAAGGGCACGGAGGGCTTTCTCCTGCGTGCGAGAGGTGTGGGCATCCTCGAGGTGGTCCTCAATGAGAGAGGTGACCCATACCTCCTCCTCATCGAGGCCCATTTGAATAAATTTGTAGTCCGTTGAGTCCATACTGCTGGTGTCCTTCTATCAGCGAGTTGAAAACAGGACCCACTCACTGGACTTAAAATTTAAGGAGTTGTATTTTGAGCTGGCCAGACAAACACAGCTTGAGGGTCAACGGAAACACAAACTAGGCAGGCAAACTTCTTAAAGTCAGGGAGGAACAAAATCTAGACGAGACAGGATACAGTGGCGTGTGGATCAGGCTGTATGACTCACAAGGACATCAGACAGAAGAAAAGGAGACACAGGTTTAAATAAGGCAAGGGGTAATCCATGAATACAGAACAGGTGGAGATCCTAATTGAGACTGATGGAAGTCTGAGATCTGTAGAATGATGATATAGAGTGAAGTGATGATATGGAGTGAAGTACGAGGAGTGATGTCTGAAGATACAGTTGAGGTTCAATTGAACACAGCAATGATGATAGAAGGACTACAGCTCCTGACCAGATAGAGTGATGATATAGAGTGAAGTACGTGGCGGTAATGCACCTGTAAACTGGTTGCCCACAACCAATCAAATCTAAAAGAAGAACAACAACAACAACGGACACATGGGTAGAACAGTGACAACTGATATGGGAAAACAGGATGGGCAGGGCAGCACGTGCAATCACTGACAAGGGATGCACAGAAACATGAACAGAGGATCAGGGGAGACACCAAAGGGAAGCAAGAGAAAATATTAAACAAAAACATAATACTGATAGTACTAAGGACCAAGACACAACACAGAAAATCATATGATAATAAACTCAAGGTTAGGACGTGGGTCCCACCCACATTTTGACAGTCCCCACATTAGCCCCTTTGGGCTTCACCGGAATGAACTAACTGTTGAGAACTAATCAATAGATTGAAGTAAAACACGCTGGAATTCTGCATTTTATTAACTAAAGATCAAAAATAATCATATTCAGAAAGGTACTGTGAAGTGAGGTAAAACTGAAGACTGCAATTATTGAATTAATGGCTGATTAAGGTGGAGTACTTCAGTTAATAGACAAAAATGTGTGAAAGGATAAAAACACCACTCATCATCAAAAACTGAAAAGCAGAGAACATCCTGGAAAAATGAAGTAGTATGATGAGGCTGACATGAAAGACAAAAAAAAGGACGTAAATTATGAAACAAGTAGAATCGTTTGCATGACAAAGGCTGAGGGTCATGAATTGTAAAGAAAATGAGAGCTCCCACCGAGTGATATGAATAAACTGTAGATTCTCTTTGGCAAGTGGGAAAGATCTGGCAGTGAGCGCCCAGGACCTTAGTGAACAAGGAGAGGAGGCGGGGAGGGCAAAATGAATAAATGAGTTAGGGAGAGACGGTGAATGAGGGAGAGGAAGGGTGTCAGGGCAAGAGAAATGGGAAACAAATGCATTGTAGGAAGCTAAAGCGTGAATAAACGAAGCAGGGAGAAAAAGCAGGGAATGATAATGATCCTTGAGGAGTTACAGGGGAGAGCACTAGGATGGAGCAATTGGTGAAGATAGGGAGAGTGACAGATGAGGGGAGTGTCGATGAAAAAAGAAACAGAGGGAAATGAATGGTGAGAACAAGATGACAATGGAGATAAAAAGGTGGAGGTCTTTATGTCCCCGTCTCTTCCCTCTTCCCATTTTCTAATACTTTATCAGTCACTGTCATTCATTTATTTGAGGGCTTTCCTTTTCCTGCCTGAACTCGGGTGTAAGCGATGCCATTTTGGGCTCTACCAAATAAACAGCAATGAAATATGATTTTTTTTTTTTTGATTTCTTTGGTTCGGTGTCAGTTCAGTGCCAGAGGTTTAAAGTTGTACATTGCAACCATCATTAAACACCCATACTGACCAGTTTTAGCTGTACAAATGTTTGTGTGTTACTGAATCATTCTAACTATAGAGGTGTGTCCTTGCTCTTTGCAGATTTGCGTAATGACACATCTGTGGTTTATGTGAAATGGTGCGATGCACTACGCTGTGGTTGCATGTACACACATATGATGTCACAATGCTGCAGGGAAATATTTGGCACCCTGCTTCCAGCCACCCACTGTTCTGTACCACTTTGCTGCGCTAACTTTAATAAAGTTAACCTCAGCACGTGGACGTATCCACCTTTATTTCTGGACATAACAACGGCGACGAGGATGAGGAACCCAATTACGCAACCACCATCCTTTCTCGCTTTGCCTGGTGAGCCCCTTGGTCCCACTGGTATTATGAATCTTTTGTAACGTTCATAACCTCCGCCAGCCTGAGACACGCTAGTGAGGCTAGGCTAAAGGCCGTGCTAATCCACTGCCTCGGCATTGAGCGACGGTGTATCTTCCGAACGCTTGGACCCACAGACATCTATGATGACTGTGTAGCTTTGTCGGCCGGACATTTCACTGCTTTACAGACAAATGGAGTTCAACAAATTAAGTCATCAGATTTGGCTACTCACCTCTCTGGCCTCACATCCAACATGGACACCATCCACTTAGTGGGCCCTGACAACTGGTCAGCCCACCGGTGTATAGTGAAGCTGGACGGCGTCAGTACATCAATGATGCTGGCCACCGCTGCCTCAAGGTCCCTGATAAACGAAGTCATGATTACAAGGCTTACTCCCTGGCGACCAGACGTGATGGAACTGCTGGACTACGGATGCTCCAAGGCTAGCAGAGGCATCACCTTCTCAGTGCACTCTCAGCATTCTTGTTCCAGGTGACACACCATGGCGATAATATCCTGGGGTAGGACTTATTTTGTGAACTGGGCTTCTCCATCATAGACCCTGGTCTGACCACTGATGACTCAAGTCTGCTGCACTCAGATGTGGATGCAGCCACTCCCTGCTTCGCACTGCACACCAAGCAGAACCCTGTAGAACCGAAGCCACCACAGGAGCTCCAGACCGAATCCACACAGGACCTGGAGCTTGTCCTCACGCAGCACGAGTGTCCTCAAGCTGCTGCCTCATCATAGGAGCTCCGGTCTGCAATCATGCAGGACCCAGAAGAAGGTAGGGCCTACCCCATCAGCGGCAAGACTGGCCTGCCTCTATGTCTTCCGCTGGACAGCTTAGGTCCTCCACCAGACGACACTCCAGTAATGGCGCCCTTCTCTGGCAGTGGGACAGAAGAGCAACAAAGTGCCTCATACAGCACGAGCCTCCTCGAGCTGCCGCATCACTGCAGGAGTTGCAATCTGTAGTTGAACAGGACCAGCCATGTCCTCCATCAGATGACACTCCAGTGGTGGCGTTCTTCTCTAACAACAGGGTGGCAGAATGACAACAGTACATCTTGAAGAACAAATGCCAAGCAGAGTGCCCTTCACTCACGGTGTGCAAATGGATCTGGGTACATTGACCCAATCACTTGAACAAGCTGCAGACCTTCTGGCCAGCGCTGATGCGGCTCACCACTCAGCTAGGACCAGCCACCTTCCGTCTGACTGATAGGCCATAATGGCATGTCAGCCGCTGCAGAAGTAAGGCGCCACCTCCTACTTCTGACCAAGATACTAGGACCAGACTAGGACCGCTTGGACTGGGACTTCGCCAATGAACAGTCTACAGCTCCAGCAGGGCTCCAGCTGGAATCACCTGAGCCGGCACAGATTGAGCCCCGCCTGGCAAAAGTCTGATGGAGGCCACTTCATCTTGAGGACTAGGTTACTGACTTTAAATACATTGGTAGTCAGCGCATGGTCTACTCAGTGGCAGAATAACCCACATGACCAAGCGGGCACACTGGCAGTCTACCCGGTTGCCCAGTCAGTAATATTGTGGTTGAAATGTTTTGCGTGGCTCTTTATACTGGCCTGTTTTGCCTAGTCAGGTATGTGTTCTGTTCTACATTAGCCAATATGCTAATCTTTATACCGGCCCGTTCGGCCCAGTCATATTGAGTGTGTTTCAGCTTTACATTAGCCTGATAAGTAACAACCCAGCCACAGGGGGTGCACAAGCCAGCGTACTCCTAGTGCCAGTCCCAAGTGCGGGTAAATGGGGAGGGTTGTGTTAGGAAGGGAATCCAACATAAAACCATTGCCAAATCAAACATGTGGATCACGACAAATGAGACTTTCACACTGGATCGTGAAGGCCCGGGTTAACAATGACCGCCACCGGTTTTATTAACCAACAGAGTGCCAGTGGAAATCGGGTTACTGTTGGTCAAAGAATGAGGAGGAGGAGAGGGGGAAGGCGTGTTCGGAGGGAGAGAGAGAAAAGGAGAGGTAGAGGTGTGGAGGTGAGAGTAGGGATGTTAAATGCAGGGACTAAAGGCAGAAAGTTGACTGATATGCTCGAGAGAAGAAAGGTAGATATACTGTGTGTTCAAGAAAACAGATGGATGGGAAGCAAGGTTAAGAGCATTGGAGGTGGATTTGAACTGTTCTACCATGGTGTAGATAGGAAGAGAAATGGAGTAGGAGTAATCTTGAAGCAAGATTATGTGAAGAGTGTTCAGAAGGTAAACAGGGAGTCAGACAGAATCATGAGTTTGAAGCTAGAAGTCAAAGGTGTGATGAATGTTGTCAGGGCGTATGCCCCACAAGTTGGATGCCAGGTAGAGGAGAAAGAGGAATTCTGGAGTAAGTTGGATGAAGTGGTAGAGAGTGTTCCCAGGGGGGACAGAGTGGTGATTAGAGTGGACTTTAATGGGCATGTAGGTGAAGGGAACAGAGGTGATGAGGAGGATCTGGGTAGGTATGGTCTTAAGGAGAAAAATATGGAAGGACAGGTGGTTGTGGATTTTGCTAAAATGATGGAAATGGCTATGGTGAACACATATTTTAAGAAGAGAGAGGAACATAGGGTGACTTACAAGAGTGGAGGAAGGTACACACAGGTGGACTACATCTTGTGCAGAAGGACCGCTGCCAATGGTGCACATACCTTGTCAGGGTGCAGCGGCTTGCGTGCCTCAGCAACCCCCGGAGCTATGTCGACGGGAGCCTAGTGCTCCCAGAAGGTTCAACCATGTCGAACAGGTCCGCGTGGGGTAGAGGCCAGACTAAAGAGTGCACCCTGGTCCTCCAGGTTGGGGGTTGTGCAGCATGTAACAAATCACTCATGTAAAACCCAAGTTTTGTTACAGCAACAAATGTCCCAACGGCGGAACAGGCGGAGAGGAGAGCGAACTCCCAACGGCTGTGAAGGCGGAGGAGGACAGACAGTTGCATGGGAAGAAGGGTCTCAGAAAGCCTTGGCAGGCAACCTTTCTACAGGGTGGACCAAGCTCTCGACAGTCCAGCCATGGAAGGCAGTTGGTCTAAGGGAGGGACCTCCAACAAACGTCCATGGCTGAAGACAGAGATGCAGGACCCCTGTGGTGCCACAAACCTCTGCATCACGCATATTCGCTTCATGATGAGTCACACTGATGTTGCCCGTGATGGTGCTCGTCCTCTGGGGATCCGCCGGGGAGGAAGAGTGCTGGGCCCTCAGCCTCAAAGGGGCCCACCCTCAGCTACCGGAGGTCACCTCACCTCGTCCTGCACGACCAGGGGACGGGGAACGAGGAATGCTACTGGCTGAAAAGAGACGCCAAAGGAGAGGAACGTCAACATCCGCCAGTGGAACGCAGAAGGCATCTATAACAAAAAAATATCCCTTGCCGAAAGACTCCACTCAGAAGACATTGATGTAGCCTGCCTACAGGAGACACACCTGAAGGAAAACCAACGCTTCAGTGTTAGGGGATACCAGGTCTTCAGGAAAGACAGAAAAGGAAGAACAAAAGGAGGAGTGGCGATTCTTGTCAGAAAAGCCATACCAGCACAAGAGTTTGACGTCAGTACCAACAACCAGGCAGAAATCCATGGAGTTCGAATTATGGTTCACAATGAAAGCATCATGATCTTCAATGTGTACTGCCCCCCAGAGCGAGAGCTCTCACTTGACCAAATGGAACTCCCAGACCACCGATGCTTAGTCATCGGTGACTTCAACAGTCACTCAGAGGCATGGGGATACAGTGAAGCAGATAGAAGAGGAGACGAGGTGGAAGATTGGCAAGTCGAAAACAGTCTTCTGCTAATGAATGATCCTGATGATCCACCAACGTTCTTCTCCAGGGTATGGCTGAGTAACACCACGCCCGATCTTGCGTTTGCCACCAACGACATGGCCAGGCTGGCAACAAGAACAGTACTTGGCCAGCTCGGGGGAAGTGACCATAAACCTGTGAAGATCGGACTGGACATCAGCTACAAACCACAAGAAGCTAAGACATTCCCCAGGTGGAATTATAAGAAGGACAACTGGGTGCGCTTCTCAACACTGGTGGACCGGTACTCTGCGGAGATCTGTCACAAGCAGCAGAACCTCAACAAGAAAGTCAGGGTACAGAACCATGCTATTCTGAAGGCTGCAAATAAATCTATACCTCGGGGAGCAAGAAAGAACTATAGGCCTTACTGGACAGAAGAGCTCCAGCAGCTTGAAGACAGTGTGGCAGAGGCAAGGAAAAAAGTAGAAGCAGATCCTACAGTAGAAAACAACATTGCCCTGAAGGCGGCCACTGCAAAACACAGGCAGACATTTATAAAGGAAGCTCGAAAGAGATGGCAAGAAAAGACAGAGCAGCTCAACTTGGACAAGGACGGCAACAAGCTTTGGAAACTGGCTCAAGCCCTCAACGACGAGAACAGCAAAAGCTCGCCGATCACAGTACAGGCAGATCAAGAACTGCTGACTGGCAAGAAAGCAGCAGACCATTTCATCAACCAGTATGTGAAGACGAGCCATCTTCAGATTCCACCAGAAAGAAGAAAGGTTGTCAGAGGAGCCCAGCGAATTCATCAGAACGCACAGATTGAACCAGTGATGAACTCTCCATTCATTCTCATGGAGCTAGAGGATGCAATGACAACACTGAAGCTGAAAAAAGCCCCTGGGTCTGACAAGATCACAAATGAAATGTTGCTGAACCTTGGCCCCAAAACCAAGAAGAAACTTCTGCAGCTTTTCAACGACAGTTGGAGATCAGGGACTGTGCCTCAGATCTGGAGATAAGCCACGATGATTCCAGTGCACAAAAAAGGCAAAGATAAGTTGAAGGCTGAAAGCTATCGCCCCATAAGCCTTACAAGCTGCATAGGAAAGCTGCTAGAGCATCTCATCAACACCAGACTCATGTGGCACTTGGAAGGAAAACAACACATCGGCCCAGAGCAAGCAGCCTTCAGGCAGAACTGGTCTACAGAGGACCAAATAACATACATCTCTCAAGCCATAGAAGATGCCTTCCAAGAAAAAAAGCACACCCTTGCTGTATGGATTGACCTAGAAAAGGCGTTTGACAGGGTATGGAAAGATGGCCTCAAGCTGAAACTGCGCCAGTGCGGTATCGCTGGGTGCATGTACAAGTGGATTGCCCAATACCTGCACAGCAGAAGAGCCAGAGTCCAGGTCAGACAGTACTCCAGCAAGAAGAAGGTGTTGAGGGAAGGAGTCCCACAAGGAGGAATGCTCTCCCCAACACTCTTCCTTGTATTCATTAAGGACATCATCCAGAGTTTGCCAAGGAACGTACAAGGTGCCATCTATGCCGATGACCTAGCCCTCTGGTGCAGTGAGGAAAGCATCGTGACTGCAAACTACAGAGTGCAGCAAGTTCTCTGGCTGATCGAGGCATGGACCAAGTCATGGCTTGTAAGCTTAAATGAGAGGAAGACTACATACACCGTCTTCACCCTGTCCACCCAACCCCAGAAGGTGAAACTGCAGATCAACTCCCATGAGCTCCAGGCTGAATATGCACCCACATACCTCGGGATCACCATGGATCGCAGACTGACTTGGAAGAACCAGCGGCACAAGAACCAGGCAAGAGCAAAGATCAGGATGGCCCTAATGAAGAAACTGTCAGGAACAGACTGGGGTGCAGACCAGGGTGTCCTGAAGAAGCTCTATGTGGGGAGGATTCGGCCTGTTCTGGAGTATGGCATGGCAGCAACCTCAACAGCTGCCAAAAGCAACACTGAGAAGCTGGACAGACTCCAAAACCAAGCCATGCGAATGATGACAGGAGCCATGCGCAGTACCCCTATCAAAGCGCTGGAGACAACAACAGGCCTTGCACCACTGGAAGACAGAAGAAACGTCAAGGTACTGACCCAGGCCGCCAAATTCAAAAGACTGGAAAACCATCCCATGAAGGACAGACTGAACAAGCCAACAAAAGGGAGACTTAAGAGATCGAGCTTCATCCACCAGAACAGGACACTTGAAAGGAGAGACCCAGAACTGATGGACCACATACCCACACCAATACCACCCATAGCATCTGTTCCCTCCTGGAACCGACAGAACTTCCCAGCCATACGCACAGACATATCGGGCATTGGGAAGAAAGGAACACAGTCAGACCAAGAGAGGAAGTCGCTGGCCCTGGAGTTCATTCAGTCTGCCTACCCTAAAGAGCAGTGGACTCACGTCTACACAGACGGCTCTGCCATGGAAGCAACCAGGAATGGTGGAGGCGGCGTGTACATCAGGTACGCTGAAGAGGAGACCCACATTCCCATTGCGACTGGAAAGTATGCCACCAATTTCAGGGCTGAGGCAGAGGCCCTGAGAAAAGCAGCGGCCCACGTCAGGGAACATCAAGACAAGGCACACAAGCGGGTCGTCATCTTCACTGATGCCCTCTCGGTCTTAGATGCACTTCAGGACCCCCAACGCAAAGAACTGAATGAACTCACCCTCACTCTGTCTCAACTAGCAACACAGGTGAACGTATCACTCCAATGGATTCCTGCCCACTGTAGAATCTATGGAAATGAGACGGCTGACAGACTTGCTAAGGAGGGTGGGCAGCAAGACCAGGAAGACAGGCAGGTCTCTTACAGTGAGGAGAAAACCATTATTAAGGCCCTGTCTCACAAGAAGTGGCAGCAGCAACACCCAAACTTCTGCAAGGATGACAACTACTATAGTCTGAGCAGGGCTGACCAAGTCGTTCTGTTCAGACTCCGAACTGGACATAACAGAATGCATGCTCACATGCACCAGAAACTTAAAGTTGGACAATCGGACAGATGCCCATGTGGTACTGCCCAAATGACCAGCGAACACCTCCTCCAAGACTGCCCAGACCACGCTGCACTCAGACGAGCTACGTGGCCTGACCCCACATCGCTGAACCAAAAGCTGCACGGGGACCTCCGCAGGATGGCAGCATTCTCCGCAGCATTCTCCGCAGGACAGCTGTTGCCTATTTCTGAAAGAAATAGGCAACAGCAAGGTGGTGGCAGGGGAGAATGTAGCTAGACAGCATCAGATGGTAGTCTGTAGGATGACTTTGGAAAGTAAGAAGAGGAAAAGAGTGAAGGCAGAGCCAAAGATTAAGTGAGTGAAGTTACAGAAGGAGGAAGGTCACACAGAGTTCAGGAAGGAGTTGATCCAAACTCTGGGTGGCAGGGAAGAATTACCAGATTACGGGGAAAGTACAGCAAAAGTATTGAGAGAAACGGGTAGAAGGGTATGTGGTGTATCCAGTGGACAGAGGAAGGAAGACAAGGAGACTTGGTGGTGGAATGAGGAGTTACAGGAAAGTATCCAGAGGAAGAGGTTGGCAAAGAAAAAGTGGGATAGTCAGGGAAATGAAGAAAGTAGACAGGCACATTTGGAATCTATGTACATGACAAAGTGAGAGGTGGCAAAGGCAAAGGAAAAGGCATGTAGTGAGTTGTATGAGAGGCTAAACACTAAGGAAGGAGAAAAGGACTTGTATCGATAGGCTAGACAGAGAGATCGAGCTGGAAAAGATGTGCGGCAGGTTTGGTTGATTAAGGACAGAAATGGTAATGTACTAACAAATGGTGAGAGTGTGTTGAGAAGGTGGAAGGAGTACTTTGAAGAGCTGATGAATAAAGAAAATGAGAGAGAGGATGATGGATGAAGGATAGGTGGTGAACAAGGAAGTCACGAGGATTAGCAAGGCAAAAGTGAGGGCAGCTTTGAAAAGGATGAAGAATAGAAAGTCAGTTGGTCCAGATGACATACCAGTGGAGGTATGGAGATGTTTAGGAGAGATGGCAGTGTACATTTTAACCAGATTGTCTGCACTAGAGGTCTTTTTGTGTTTTTATTGTGTATGTTTTTATTGGGACCAATTGCAATGTAATTTCATTCTGCACTGCTCTTTTGATGTAGTGCTGAATGACAATAAAGTAATTTTGAATCTGGAATAATGAATCTTGAACACAATCTTGGAGAGTGACAGGATGCCTGGGGAGTGGAGAAGAAGTGTTTTGGTACCAATTTCCAAGAACAAAGGTGATGCTCAGAGCTGTAGTAACCACAGAGGCATAAAGTTGATCAGATGCACTATGAAGATATGGGAAAGAGTTGTTGAAGCCAGGTTAAGAGGAGAGGTGACAATCAGTGAGCAGCAGTATGGTTTCATGCCAAGAAGGAGTACTGCAGATGCAATGCTTGCTCTAAGAGTGCTGCTGGAGAAGTATAGAGGAGGTCAGAAGGAGTTGCACTGTTTCTTTGTGGCTCTAGAGAAAGCATATGATAGGTTGCCAAGAGAGGAAGTGTGGTACTGTATGAGAAAGTCAGGAGTGGCAGAGAAGTATGTGAGGGTGGTGCAGGACATGTATGAGGACAGTGAGACGGTGGTGAAGTGCACTGTAGGAGTGACGGATGGGTTCAAGGTGGGGGTGGAGTTACATCAGGGATCAGCTCTGAGCCCCTTCTTGTTTGCCATGGTAATGGACAGGCTAACAGACGAGGTCAGGCAGGAGTCGCCGTGGACCATAATGTTTGCAGACGACATTGTGATCTACAGCCATGGACAAAATAGTTGGTACCCCTCTGTTAATGAAAGAAAAACCCACAATGGTCACAGAAATAACTTGAATCTGACAAAAGTGGTAATAACTAAAAATTCTATGAAAATTAACCAATGAAAATCAGACAATGCTTTTGAATTGTGGTTCAACAGAATTACTTTAAAAAACAAACTCATGAAACAGACCTGGACAAAAATGGACGTGGCCGCAGGAGGAGACGGATAATACGAACTGTAACAAAAGAGCCCAGAACAACCTCTAAACACATTCATGGTGAACTCCAAGGTCAAGGTACATCAGTGTCAGACCGCACCATCCGTTGTTGTTTGAGCCAAAGTGGACTTCATGGGAGACGACCAAGGAGGACACCACTGTTGAAAACAAATCATAAAAAAGCTAGACTGGAATTTGCCAAATTGCATGTTGACAAACCACAAAGCTTCTGGGAGAATATCCTATGGACAGACGAGACAAAACTGCAACTTTTTGGCAAGGCACATCAGCGCTATGTTCACAGATGCAAAAATTAAGCATACCAAGAAAAGAACACTGTCCCTACTGTGAAACATGGAGGAGGTTCTGTTATGTTCTGGGGCTGCTTTGCTGCATCTGGCATTGGGTGTCTTGAATCTGTGTAGGGTACTGTCATAACCCGAGTGTCGGTTCTGGCCACACTCGGGTCTCATATCTTATTTCCCTGGCTTTGGCAGCAGAGGATTCCTTCCAGCTCCTCGGGCTCTTATTGTGAAGGCGCCCGGGGGAGCTCCCTGCTGTCAAAGTCAGCTACTGCGCCGCTGTCATTAGGAGCAGCTGCGCCGCGTTGGGGCCATTAGCCGCCAGAGATATAAGCGGGTGCTAAATGTCCTCCAACGCGGCAGTCTCTGTTAATCTCTGTTAATCTCTGTTGTATTCCTGTTGTGTTCCTGTTCTCCTTGCTCATCGTGGTTAATGGACTTGGGAATCCCCTGTTACCCGTCAGTTAATGGTCCCGTTGTTAAGGTATGCTCTGTGTGACTTTACCTTTGTGATTATCTCGTCTGGCGCATCGGGTGCTCCCCGGCCCAGGCGTCACCTGTTCACTGTATGTATCCTATGCCTGTCTAAACCTGCACTGTAAATAAACATCACTGCAAACTCACTGGTGACTGAGGCGTCTTGTGATGGTCCGTGAGGGCCATCATGACAGTAGACTGCCGCCAAACGCCCGGAGAGGAGGCGTTGTTTGAGACGCCATTCACCGTGCAGTTTGCAGTAGTGGACCGTTTGTTCCTACCTGTCTGGGTGCCGTGTTGAAGCATGCCATCGTGGAGGTCTCGTGCTCGGAGGCAGGACGCTGTCCTCGCTGACACCCTCGAGCGCGTGGACGAAGTCCTTGTCACTGCCTCCCTCCTCGACTTCAACAGCGAAGTGCCCTGGTACCTGGACCTAGCCGAGGAAATTCTGGATTCTCTTCCCCGCTTCGCTAATCATCCAGAGGTAAGCGTGAGGAGAGATGACATCGCCGCCCAGCGTGAGATACTCTGAGGGCTGGAGGGAAATCCCGGCAGGAAGCCAAAGCGGAGAAGACGTCGCCCCTCGCTTCGGGATCCCGCTCCTGCCTCCGTTCCGGCCCGGGAGTTCGCACCATCCGGAGGTCTTTTCCCATCAGGCATGTCGTCACTCGGGATTCCCCCAGAGAAGCTGCAGCTGACAGCAGACAAGATCTGGGACCGGGTGGCTGCTGCTTGCTCCGCTGGGAATCCACCAGCGTGTATGAAGCATGTGGTGGCGGCGGTTAGACTGGTGGAGAGGAATCCAGCATTGCGTGAGTTTCCTGAGTTCGCCGACTTGCTTGCCGCTGTTTCTGCTCAGGAACGGCGATTTCCGAACCTCACCTTCGCCTCACCCCCTACAAGGAACCGTCGTCACACCGGCTTCCAACCTCGGCTAGAACCCCGTCTGGATGCTGTTCCGGGTCGCCGCAAGGGCTCAACCCCCCACACAGCTGTCACTCCTGCGACTCGTCAGAGGGGAATCCCCGCAGCCTCGTCTTCTCCCGGGCCCTCGCCTGCTGTCCTGTCAGCGCTCCATGCCCGACTGACCCCGGCTGTCGCCCCCTCCTCCTCGTCGCCTATCCTGGCTGCTGTGTGTCTCAGGAGCTCCGTGTCGGCAAGCCCCATCCCGGAACCGTCTCGAGTGGCCTCACCTTGTCTTCCCAGAGGGCCCTCTGTCGCCATCCAGCGGGGAAAGGAAGGAACAACGTTCCCCACAGCGGGAACCATCTTACCCTCAGGAGAAAGGCAAGTGCATGATAATTTCCCTCATTTTGATATTGTTTTGCCTTATCTGACTCCTGGGGGTGGAGCTCGGGGTATGCAGCCCCCCGAGCTCCCTCCACCTGCTGTGGATGAAAGTATTAACCCTGCTTCCTCTGTGTCTCCCTCCGCTGAGCGGACCTCGATGCCAGGCCAACGTCGCTGGATGAGGAGGGGGCCTGCGGTTCTGGAAAGCCTGGTTCCGGTTCCGCAGCCACGCCGTGGGCGGAGGAGGAGAGCGGACTGCAGCGTGGAGCCATCGCCGATGAGAAAGCGTCCCCGGGGTTCCACGGAGGAGCGGTCCGGTCCAGCGGGTCGAGGTTCTCCTGCCACCACGCCGTGCGGGCCATCGGCGTGGACATAGGTGCCGGAGGACTCTCTAGCTGCACACACCATCATGCCTGCTGTGGAGCCCGACGCAGCTGAGTGGGAGCCTGAGGAAGACCTCCTGACATCTGAGCCCGGATCTCCGCAGTCCTGGACGGCGTCAGAACCCGAGCTCAGGCAAGTGCTCTGTTTTATCTTTCTTCTTTACCTCTTAGAGCACTTTTGCCTGTCTCAAGGGGAGGTGAGCCGGGTGCAGCCGCCCGCTGTGTCTGAGCTTATCTCGCCGGGTTCTGGCGCTGCCGGTGATCCTGATCCTGGGTTTTCTCTCTCTTGTGAGCCTTCTCCCAGGGTCGCCGGCGAGGGGCTGCGCTCGCCTGCTGCGCCAGAGGTTCCGGTTTCGGGGTTGGAGGTCGAGTCTGGTGCCACGCCGACCCAGTCGGGGTCCGTTGCGGGTTTGGTTCCGGAGGCCCAATCGGGGTCCACCGTGGGTTTGGTTCCGGAGGCCCAATCGGGGTCCACCGTGGGTTCAGTTCCGGAGGCCCAATCGGGGTCCGACGTGGGTGCTGCACCAGCAGGTCCTAGATTCGGTGATGGAGCTGCAGATCCCCGGCCACCGGATGCTGGACAGGCTCATTTCCCTCGTCACCCTCATCTCCACCGTCATCCTCCTCATCTCCCTGAGGAGCGCTACCCATCTCCACCTGGGGCCGTTGGGGTCCCGAACGCTCCGCCCGGTTCCCCCTCGTCTCTCCCCTTTTCAGCGGGACCGCCAGCTGCTTCTTCCCAACGGTTCTGGTGGGCTGGTGTTGCAGGGCGGCCGCCTGAAGGACTGTCTCGTCGGTTTGGTTCTCTGGGCCGGCCCCCCGACCCTTTTGTCTTCCTGTGCGGTGACCTGCTCCGGCCGCCTGAAACTTTCTACTCCTGAGCATGGGACTGGGGTAGGCCGCCCGAACTGTCCTCTTTTCCCCTCCCTGTTCTGTGGCCTTTTGATGCTGGACGACCCCCCGAACCTTTTGCCCCCATCCCTCCGGGTCAGGACTGCACCCTCCCCGGGTTTCTGATCTCGTCTGTGGGACTGTTGGGGTGTGCGGGGGGTGGGGTGGGGAGGGGGATTGATTTGTGTTTTTGTGGCTCACTATGTTGTTTCTGGGTTTGGTGGGGGTTTTTTTTTCCTCCACCTTATGTCGCCTTGTTTTTGCCAAAAGGTATACTGCCTATTCTACCCCTATAGCCTTGTTGGTCTTACCACTTGCTTGCTCTTTGTTTGTCTCTCTCCCTCCTGCCAGCGCCCCATCCACCCATCCTGGGGGGGGGGGGGGCTTGGGTGTTACTCGGGCCGCTCAGAGCTCGGCCTCGAGGGGGAGGTACTGTCATAACCCGAGTGTCGGTTCTGGCCACACTCGGGTCTCGTATCTTATTTCCCTGGCTTTGGCAGCAGAGGATTCCTTCCAGCTCCTCGGGCTCTTATTGTGAAGGCGCCCGGGGGAGCTCCCTGCTGTCAAAGTCAGCTGCTGCGCCGCTGTCATTAGGAGCAGCTGCACCGCGTTGGGGCCATTAGCCGCCAGAGATATAAGCGGGTGCTAAATGTCCTCCAACGCGGCAGTCTCTGTTAATCTCTGTTAATCTCTGTTGTATTCCTGTTGTGTTCCTGTTCTCCTTGCTCATCGTGGTTAATGGACTTGGGAATCCCCTGTTACCCGTCGGTTAACGGTCCCGTTGTTAAGGTACGCTCTGTGTGACTTTACCTTTGTGATTATCTCGTCTGGCGCATCGGGTGCTCCCCGGCCCAGGCGTCACCTGTTCACTGTATGTATCCTATGCCTGTCTAAACCTGCACTGTAAATAAACATCACTGCAAACTCACTGGTGACTGAGGCGTCTTGTGATGGTCTGTGAGGGCCATCATGACAGGTACAGTGAAATCTGAAGACTATCAAGGTATTCTAGAGAGAAATGTGCTGCCCAGTGTCAGACAGCTTGGTCTCAGTCGCAGGTCATGGGTCTTGCAACAGGATAATGATGCAAAACACACAGCTAAAAACACCTAAGAATGGCTAAGAGCGAAACACTGGACTATTCTAAAGGGGCCTTCTATGAGCCCTGATCTAAATCTTATTGAACATCTGTGGAAGGAGCTGAAACATGCCATCTGGAGAAGGCACGATTCAAACCTGAGACAACTGGAGCAGTTTGCTCATGAGGAGTGGGCCAAAATACCTGCTGAGAGGTGCAGAAGTCTCACTGACAGTTACAGAAATTGTTTGATTGCAGTGATTGCCTCAAAAGGTTGTGCAACAAAATATTAAATTAAGGGTACCATCATTTTTGTCCAGGCCTGTTTCATGAGTTTATTTTTTAAAACAATTCTGTTGAACCACAATTCAAAAGCATTGTCTGATTTTCATTGGTTAATTTTCATAGAATTTTTATTTATTACCACTTTTGTCAGATTCAAGTTATTTCTGTGACCATTGTGGGTTTTTCTTTCATTAACAGAGGGGTACCAACAATTTTGTCCACGTGTGTATAGTGAGCGTAGGGAGCAGGTGGAAGAGAACCTGGAGATGTGGAGGTATGCTGTGGAGAGAAGAGGAATGAAAGTCAGTAGAAGCAAGACAGAATACACGAGTGTGAATGAGAGGGAGGCAGGTGTAACGGTGAAGATGGAAGAAGTAGAGGTCGTGAAAGTAGATGAGTTTACACACCTGGGGTCAACCATCCAAAACAAAGGAAAATACACAAGACAGGTGAAGAAGAGAGTGCAGGCAGAGTGGACTGGATGGAGACGAGTGTCAGGGGTGATTTGTGACAGAAGGGCAGCAGCAAGAGTGAAAGGGAAGATTTACAAGACGGTAGTGAGACCTCCTGCTATGATGTATGGTTTGGAGACAGTGGCGTTGACAAAAAGGCAGGAGATGGAGCTGGAGGTAGCAGAGTTGAAGATACTAAGATTTGCATTGGAAGTGACTACGACAAGGTTAGAAATGAATATATCAGAGGGACAGCTCAGGTTGAGTGGTTTGGAGACAAACTAAGAGAGGCAAGTCTGAGATGGTATGGACATGAGAACTTATAAGTTATACTTATAAGTTATACTTATAACTTATAAGTTCTCATTGAGAACTTATATCGGTCCATAACCAGGAAACGGGCGGGAAACATCTGTGCTGACCCATCACACCCTGGCCACAAACTGTTTGAACTTCTATCTTCTGGTCGTCGTTACAGATCACTGAAGGTCAAAACCACCCGTCACAGGAACAGTTTCTTTCCTCAAGCCATCACTCTGATGAACTCCTAACATTCACCTAGTCCTACCTGTTGCTGTACTCATGACTTTTCATCCATTATTACATTGCACATAACTCTCACACTGCTTTTTACTTCATTCACATTATATCACTGAATCTGAGTTCACATTGAAATACTGTGTGACTGTATATTTTTTCATATATTTCTGCAAAGTGTGGTTAGTCTGAGTAAATAACTGCATATATTCCTGTATATATTTGCATCCTTTTATAGAAACGTGGACAGACTGTAATTTACTGTACATACTCTGTTGTCATTGAATCCTTATTTAAATCCTTCACCTGAACAACGAGAGCAAGTTTTTAGCCAAAGTCAAATTCCTTGTATGTGTTGTGCATACTTGGCCAATAAAGCTGATTCTGATTCTGATTCTGATTCTGATGTGCAAAGGAGGGATAGTGGATAAATTGGACAAAAGATGTTGAAGATGTAGCTGCCAGACAGGAGAAAAAGAGGAAGACCACAGAGAAGATTCATGGATGTAGTGAAGGAGGGCATGGAGAGGGTTGGTGTTACAGAGGAAGGTGCAAGAGATAGGGTGAGATGAAGGCAGATGATTCACTGTGGCGACTCCTAAAGGGAGCAGCCGAAAGAAGAAGAAGAAGATTAGCCTGATAAGCAACAAGTATGTTCTTATGCCCACACATTCCCGTTAAGTTAACCTAGTATGTAAATGTTCTGAGCTTCTCGGGGGCTAAATGTGATGTATGTGAAACGATGCAACACACTACACTGCCATAGCACATATGCACGTACGACGTAACGAGGCCACAGGGTATACTAGATGGCTGCCCAGTGCCGGCCGTCCTCTTGACGCCCTACCTGTTTCCAGTCATCCACTGTTCTGTACCACTTTACTGTGCTAACCTTAGTAAAGCTAACCTCAACACATGGATGCATCCGCGCTTATTTTCAGACATAACAACGTCCACATTTCTCTTTATAAGGAAACCTTTCAGCAAAGAAAGTGATACAGATGGGCTGATGTTGGAGAGAAGCACAACTGTAATAAGTGTCTAAGAAGAAAAAAAGTGAAGTTTTACGGATATACCTGTGTCCTCTATAATATTGTCTGTAGGTGAGGTTTGAAAAGGCTTGAAGAAAAAAGGAGTAATGAGAAACTCTATTTGGACATCAATAAGTGGAATCTTACCTGGACATGAAGATACAGTAAGTCATTATTGTCAGCCTCATTTAAATTACTTTGCATTTCAGATCATTAAACAAATTTAAATATTAGACAAAGATGACACAAGTAAACACAAAATGCAGTTTTTAAATGAAGGTGTTTATTATTAAGAATAAAAAATAATACAAACCTACATGGCCCTGTGTGAAAAAGTGATTGCCCCCTAAACCTAATAACTGGCTTGACCACTGTCATGAATGCCCCTCCGGGGCAGAAGGACGAAGCCACGTGCTTGACTGCAGTAGTGACATTTATTAAAGAAAAGAACAGAAGTCCAAAAATAACTGTGCTGACAAATACAAAAATGCAAAACAAGAATAATTTACACAGATATGACTCTCCAGAGCTGAGGACACTCTGAAGGAAAGGAGGGGGAGACTGTCCGTAGAAAGAAGTAGTCCAGTCTAAACACAATTGAGACTGTCGCAAAGACAGTGTGAACAGGCAGTGTTTAAATGCATAGAACATAATGAGCAGCAGGTGTGAGAGCTGAGCTGGCAGATGAACTGATTGCATAACTGCTCCCAGCTGATAGGAGAGCAGACTGAGAGCAGTGAGAGGGAGAGTAGCAGGTGTCCTAATACACAATCACTCACATCTGGGAACTGGGAAACAGACTGTAAGTGAATGGTGGGTGTGTCTGGGAGAGGAGGAAGGAGGCTAGTGTCACACAACCAAAATAACAGAAAACTGGCAAGAAAATAATAACAGACAGAAAAATACTCAAAACTACAAAGGGAGTCTGAGCTCTGGGCTCAGACTCATGACAGGCCACCCTCAGTAGCAACATCTGCAATCAAGCCTTTGTGATAACTGGTAATAAGTCTTTTACCGCACTGTGGAGGAATTTTGGCCAACTCACCTTTGCAGAATTGTTGTAATTCAGCCACATTGGAGGGTTTTTGAGCATGAACCGCCTTTTTAAGGTCGTGGCACAGCATCTCACTCAGATTCAGGTCAGGACATTGACTAGGTCACTCCAAAGTCTTCATTTTGTTTTTCTTAAGCTATTCAGAGGTGGACTTGCTGGTGTGTTTTGGATCATTGTCCTGCTGCAGACCCCAAGTGCGCTTCAGCTTGAGGTCACGAATAGATGGCCGGACATTCTCCTGCAGGATTTTTTTGGTAGACAGCAGAATTCATGGTTTCATTTACCACAGTAAGTCTTCCAAGTCCTGAAGCAGCAGAACAGCCCCAGACCATCACACTACCACCACCATATTTTATTGTTGGTATGATGTACGCCGGATGTAATGGGACACACACCTTGAAAAAAGTTCAACTTTTGTGTTGTCAGTCCACAGAGTATTTTCCCAAAAGTCTTGGGGATCATCAAGATGTTTTCTAGCAAAAGTGAGATGAGCCTTTATGTTCTTTTTGCTCAGCAGTGGTTTTCGTCTTGGAACTCTACCATGCAGGCCATTTTTTCCCCAGTCTCTTTCTTATGGCAGAGTTATGAACACTGATCTTAACTGAGGCAAGTGAGGCCTGCATTTCTTTGGATGTTGTTGTGGGGTCTTTTGTGACCTCTGGGATGAGTCATCACTGTGCTCTTGGGGTAATTTTGGTCGGACAGCCACTCCTGGGAAGTTTTACCATTGCTCCATGTTTTCGCCATTTGTGGACAATGGCTCTCACTATGGTTCGCTGGAGTCCCAAAGCTTTAGAAATGGCTTTATAACCTTTTCCAGACTGATAGATCTCAATTACTTTGTTTCTCATTTGTTGCTGAAATTCTTTGGATCACAGCATGATGTCTAGCTTTTGAGAGTCTTTTGGTCTTCTTGACTTTGTCAGGCAGGTCCTATTTAAGTGATTTCTTGATTGGGAACAGGTGTGGCTGTAATCAGTCCTAGGTGTGGCTAGAGAAACTGAACTCAGCTTTCCAAAGATGTGATAAACCACAGTTAATTTATGTTTTAACAGGATGTGTGTGTGGGGGGGCACTTTTTCACACAGGGCCATGAAGGTTTGGATTTTTTTTTAACCTTAATAATAAACACCTTCATTTCAAAATTGCATTTTGTGCTTACTTGTGTTGTCTTTGTCAAATATTTAAATTTGATTGATTTTCTGAAACATTTAAGTCTGGCAAACATACAAAAAAATGAGAAATCAGGAAGGGGGCAAACACGTTTTCACACCACTGTATATAGTGATCATTCATTCATTCATTCATTCATCTTCTTCCACTTAATCCTTTTCGGGTCGCGGGGGGGCTGGAGCCTATCCCAGTATCTTTGGGCGAGAGGCAGGATACACCCTGGACAGATCGCTGATAATATTGTCTATAATTATATTAAATACACCAGAAGTATTTACTTATTAATATTTTTACAATTATTATTAGATGTTGGTATTATCATCATTATAAATTATCATTGTTGTATTTTACTACTGCATAATTTAATTATAAAGATGCATTATACAGTATATTATGGTATTGTATGATGAATGTAATTGTGGGATAGATAATGACTATGATGATGATATTATAATTTACTGGGAATCGAGAAGGGGTGGGACTATATAAGCGTTGGCTTCTTCCCACTCCTTTTGAACAACGATGTTCTTGTTATGTTGGTTTTTTTTTTGGGGGGGGGGGGTTGACTTGCTTGTTTTTAATTTTTTGTCTTGATATTAAAATCAATCAATCAATCAATCAATCAATCAATCAATCAATCAATCAATCAATCGTTTATTCCGACTGTATAAACAGAGTGCTTCTCAAAATATTTCTGAAGCAACACCTTGATATATGATGATTCAACAGAAGACATACACTGTAGAAGATACAGCCGTGGACAAAATTGATGGTACCCCTCTGTTAATGAAAGAAAAACCCACAATGGTCACAGAAATAACTTCAATCTGACAAAAGTGGTAATAAATAAAAATTCTATGAGAATTAACCAATGAAAATCAGACAATGCTTTTGAATTGTGGTTCAATAGAATTATTTTAAAAAACAAACTCATGAAACAGGCCTGGACAAAAATGATGGTACCCCTAGAAAAGATTGAAAATAATGTGACCATAGGGACATGTTCAACCAAGATGTGTCCTCTAATTAACATCACAGGTGTCTACAAACTTGTAATCAGTCAGTCGGCCTATTTAAAGGGTGACAAGTAGTCACTGTACTGCTTGGTGACATGGTGTGTCCCACACTAAACATGGACCAGAGGAAACAAAGGAGAGAGTTGTCTCAGGAGATTAGAAAGAAAATTATAGACAAGCATGTTAAAGGTAAAGGCTATAAGACCATCTCAAAGCAGCTTGATGTTTCTGTGACTACAACTGCACATATTATTCAGAAATTTAAGATCCACTGGACTGTAGCCAACCTCCCTGGACGTGGCTGCAGGAGGAGACGGAGAATACGAATTGTAACAAAAGAGCCCAGAACAACCTCTAAACACATTCATGGTGAACTCCAAGGTCAAGGTACATCAGTGTCAGATCGCACCATCCGTTGTTGTTTGAGCCAAAGTGGACTTCATGGGAGACGACCAAGGAGGACACCGCTGTTGAAAACAAATCATAAAAAAGCCAGACTGGAATTTGCCAAACTGCATCATTTTTGTCCAGGCCTGTTTCATGAGTTTATTTTTAAAAATAATTCTGTTGAACCACAATTCAAAAGCATTGTCTGATTTTCATTGGCTAATTTTCATAGAATTTTTAGTTATTACCACTTTTGTCAGATTCAAGTTATTTCTGTGACCATTGTGGGTTTTTCTTTCATTAACAGAGGGGTACCAACAATTTTGTCCATGGCTGTAATTAAATACGACTGATATTTTGGGCCATTCAGTATAGGCTCATCCTTTACTCCACACAGGTAGAGGTGCTTTTTTTCAGCTGATCTTTTTAGATTATTTAAAGGTAAAACTGAGTTATAGGCTGTAATATGTACAATCTGTGATAACGTGTTACTGAAGCAGATGGTCCTGAGCCACGTCAGAATGAAAACTGGGTGTGTATGATAATTTTCCTCAAAATACGATAATTTTAAGCCGCTGGTACGATACTTCAACATGTCCCATCTGGCAACACCGGGCAGGACACTCCTCCCCCTGTCTGCAGCCCAATCTCACCCTTCTCCTCCTCCTCCCTTCTCTCCCTCTGAACACATAATGGCCCCTCCCACACCTGCTCTGATTTGTGTGCAACTGGAAGTTTTTGGTTTATGGACCTCTTGCACGCATAGTTGCCAAGTCCACTTATTATAAGCGACTGTGGGCTTGTTTTTTTTAAAGTCGCTTGCAAATCTCGTCAGTTGCGGGTTGCGGGTTTTTGGTCTTGTTTTTTTTTTTAACATGTAGTAGCTTATTTGGCCTTTCTTTGCTATCTGTGACAGCTCTCCCAGCTTCCCACAAAACACGAGCGTGGTAGTTAGTTGGTTTACAGGACCCATCCACACCCCCGTTTCCTGGTTACCGCGCCCACCCATTGATCTCTATAGAAAAACTAGACGGATCATTGGCTGCCAGAAGTGAAGCCACCTGGCCGCCATATGAGTACACCCAAAACACTAGTACATCCAAATCGACAGCTGCTAAACATAACGTCAACTCGATTTCTATAGTTTACTGGTTGCGCAAGATTATAGGGTGTGTCTCCATACCAAGAAGTTCAAAATCTGTTAATTTTTGGGGAAGTTACTGAGGTAAAAGTGGCCAGCCATGGGCTTCACTTATGGTGGCCAATGATCCATCCAGTTTTTCTATAGAGATCAGTGGTCCACCCGACTCCACTTGGCTCTGTACTCACTAGTGGGGCGTGAGCTTGTTATGTCCACAACCAAGACTCCAGTAATGAGGCCGAAGGTGCAGTAGAACATGACTTTATTTGCGTACTCACAATAAATCAAAGGCACGCCCATCTAGGCAGAGGTCTGGTCATAAAGAGACCGTTCCCCTTCCACATTGGCCTTTTATACTCTGGGTGGCGGCGGAACCGGAAAGGAGGAGCCATCACCTATAACACACAACAATATTAATAATGATATTTAATACATTACCCCCCACCCCCCATACACACCATGCACACCATTTAGACCCACCCAAATTTACAACCCGAATCACACACTAACAGTAAATAGAATAACTAAGGCCTATCCATGCACACAAATAACTAAAACTAGAGGGGGACAGGTGGACTACTGTCCCACCCCCACATGGCCAGACGGATTATTCTGCCATCTCTGTTGTACCGTAGTCTGTCAAATGAGAAAGGCTGCCGTGTTCCTAATATAACGTATAAAACAACCCCAAAACATATGTACAAACAAGAAACACTTCAATTCAATAAACAAACCAGTTAATATGTACAGTCACACCCTACTGTGAAAACCCCAACACAATCACCCCATAACCCGGGCAAACCACACGTCAACTGTGTATTAAACACATTAATACAAACATCATTGGGCTTATTTTTTTTTTAAACTTGGGCAACTCACATAGCAACTACATGTGAAACATACTACGTGGCTCGGGCAATTCACACATATTAACATTTTGGTTCAAACACCCTGGCAAAGTTCTTTTGTAAAATGGGCACTTAACATAGCCACTTTTATGCATTAACCATGTCGACAAGACAACAGCGCAGCCTGGGTAGTGCACATGTTAACATTTCAGCCATTCACATGTTAATAACACTGGTCAACACCAAATTTATTGTCCAAGTTTTTTTTTAGCTGATTTAGGACAATTTTGATGTGCTGAATCCAAAAATCACATTGGTTTTGCTCAATCAGGTCAACTTTTTGAATTATGGCCACATGTTGTTTTATATGTTTTTGTTTACATGTACAGGTATTTTCGCTTTACATGACGCAAAATTCTTTTTTATGTCTTGAAATTCTCTGAATGTTGAACAATGATGACATAACATTCAATTTACATGTACTTACCTTTATATAAAGGTAAGTACATGCACAGTACTAAATAAGTACTAAGTAAGTACAGTTTTTTTACTTAGCACCTGATCAAGAGAAACAGATGTCATTTTCAGATTCAGCGGTGCAAAATTGTCTTAAATGAGTTGAAAAAACACAGACAACTTACAAAAAAATTATTTTTGTAACCCTGTACAATTCAACGTAAACACATCGCCCCCCTACCACCATACAGTCCCGACAGAGAAACTACCCCCCAGAGACCGGTCCGGCGGGTCCCGTCCAGAGCTTCTTCTTTGCTTTGCCCCTGGAGATGAACCATGTTGGGGGCCCGACACCTCCTTCTCCTCGTTGGTGCGCCACAGCTCGTTGGGGGGTCTCCATGAGTCATCGGACAGCTGAAGGTAACCGTCCTCCCAAACGGCCGCCACCTGCAGCCGCCCCTGGTCCTCTCATTGTTTCCACTTGCCATGGATCCCTCTCAGCCGAGCGTCCTCCCTGGGTCAAACCACGTAAGCAACCCCCAGAGGAGTTTGACTCAGCTTTCAATGTCCACGACGTCTAAACTGGGCCTCCTTACTGGGTCAAACCACACCAGCGACCCCTCGAGAAGCCCGACTTTGCCTCCAGTGCTCCTGTGTGGCATGTCGATTCACCATGCCAGCCAGTCCTGCCCCGCTCTGTTTCATTTGTAATGCCAGCGAAGCCGTTGCAGCCCCTTGCTTCTCGGTACCTCCTGGCCAAACTCCGGAAGTAGAGGGAGCCATCCTCTCAGCTCCACCTGCCATCACGGGCGTTCCACCATGCCGCCCAGTTCCCACATCCAGGGTAACCTGGGCCCTGGCACCAGAACCCTCCCGTGATGGCCCGGTATGGGATTGGTCCGGTCCATCTCCCAGAATACTAGGCCAATATTTGTCCCATACTGCATCATCCACCACTCTCGGAACCAGCCGGTCCAACAAACCACAGCCCGACCACTCCTCTCCGATGCCACTGCTGATCATGAAGCCCAGTCTGTAGAATAGGTTGTAGCCCATCATGTTCGACCCGCTGAGAGTCACCACGAACTGGAAATTGGACACCACTGCCAACTTGTATCTCGCTGTCAACTCCAGCGAACCTACGATGGCCAGCTTATTACCTCCATAGCCACAATATGGCATCGACAGTTCTCTTACATTGTAATGTGGAAACAAACTCCTCACAGTATAGGCCAGTTCAACATGGACACTGCTGCGCCCATGTCAACCAGTAACGGCACTTCCACGCCATCCAGAACCACCTCACAGTATATGCAGCCATCTGTGCTCAGGGAGACGGTGTGAATAACCGTAGGAGTCATGGAGTCCCCTCACTCAAACTTTCTGCAGGCCCTGGTGAAATGATGTAGGAGTCCACACTTGTCACAATGTTTGCCCCTCGCCAGACACTCTCTTGCCTTATATCAGTGCTTGGTGGACCCGCAGCCCAAACATCTGGGCGATCCCGGGGCGGACCTAGTTTTAATAGCCGTAGTGTAGTCTTCAGCACGGTGGTGCAGGCAGCACTGTGGTGCAGTGGTTAGCACTGCTGCCCTACAGCTAGAAGGATCCAGGTTCAAATCCCCATGCTTTCTGTGTGGAGTTTGCATGTTCTCCCTGTGCTGCATGGGTTTACTCTGGGGGCTCCGGTTTCCTCCCACAATCCAAAGACATGCATGTTAGGTTAATTGGTTGTTCTAAATTGTCCCTAGATACCTGTCTCCTATGGGCCCTTAGAGTAGAGGGTTAGTACTAGTGAAGCGCTTTGAGTGGTCTTTGAGACTAGAAAAAGCGCTATAAATGTACAGGTCCTTATCCCTTATCTCTTCTGTGCTATCATTGCTACCCGGGCCCACAGTCTGTGCCACAGGTTGCCTCAACGCCGTTCTCTCACTGAGGTCCTTTGATAGTTTATCTGCTGCTTCGTACTGCTGAGCTATCTTCACAGCCATGGTTAACGTCAGCTCACTGGAGTGCGTGAGGAGTCTTGACCGTGCCGCAGAACGTAGCATGTGCTCCGCTAACTGATCGCGGACCATTTCTTCCTCCAAAGCCCCAAATTGGCAAACTCCAGCCAGCTGGCGCAGGTCTGCACTCCCCCGGCCGCTGGCGGCGCTGTCGGAACTGGATCCTTCGGACGATGACGTTCTCAGGAGCACAAAAGTAGCGCGCCATTAGCTCAACCACATTCTCAAAACTATCACTCTCACCCAAAGTGCTGAGAATACGTTGCCCTTCCATGCCGAGATTATGGACCAGTATCGCTCGTGCACACAGTTTCTCCAATTCGCTGAGGTTCAACACCAGCAAATAATTCTTAAATGCGGCAAACCACCTCACCCATGGAACAGGCGGCTCTCCAGGAAGCTCCAAAAATGGCTTAATACTGGAAACTCCTTTGTCTATTGCTCAACATCGTCCAGCCCCACATGTACGCCGTCCCTCTGGAGCTCACTGTGCGGATGGTAGTCATTGGTGATTTTTTCGGGCTGGGTGGCTGGTCTGGTGTCTGTCGTGATGAATGCAGACCTTGACGAACTGGTTAAATTTGCCACAGCGTCTGCATCGTTGCCCTCTGGCCGGGCAGGTACGTGCTGTCTCTTGGTGTGTCAGGGAGCCGCAGTTACTGCATGGGCGATGTTTCATGGCACTCCTCTGGGTTAACTGCTTGCACCAACAGGGCTTGTCGTGGGAGCTCTCCTGGTTGCAATTCTAGCTTGTCGGCACCCTCAAGCTGGAGCGCCGACTCCACCACCTTCGCAAACGGTAGGTTGTCTGTCGCCCTGATCAACTCCGCCCGTAGCCATGGGTTATTGACGTGCTTCGTCAGCTGGTCCCACACCATTTTGCCCTTCAAAAAGCCAAACTCACATGCGGTCGCCGGAAAGCGGAGGTCAGCGATGTACTGCTGGGCCAACTCACCCACCTGCTGACGGAATCGAATCTTCTTTGCGAGCACACTTTCAGGCATCATGAAGTGTCCAGCTAGCAGCACAATGCAGTCTTCGTATGTGTCCGCCTCTCCTAAGTTCTGAAATATCTGCTGTCCCTCGGCATCCAGGCTGTAGAGTAGGATTGCTCGTATCCTCAGCTTTCCGGGTCTGCCCACGTTTGCAGCCTCCACGTAATTGCAGAATAACTCAAACCATCAGGGCCATGGAATGGGCGGCTCACCTGGGGTCAAGAGGAACAGTGGCGGTGGTGCCAGACATGCTTCTATCTTCAGGAAAAGTCAATTTTCCTCCAGAAGATACTGGTTTCTCCTCGTCACCAATGATAGGTCTGGAAAAACAGGACTGTGGAGGCAGGAGCTGTACTGAACCTGGATTTTATTACATCCACTAGCAAGTAAGCTAGCTATATTCAAGTACAGGCTCTGCATTGTTTGGAGGTGCCAAAGACCCAGTCTCCCGATGTTTGTTCCCTCTTATAGTCACAGCGTGACAACGTCACAATGTGCATGCGCCCCCAACGTCCGCAATGTGCCTAGTGTTAATGTAGCCATACACAACAGAGATCATCCACATTCACTTTAGTCGATGCAGTGTTATTAGGAATGAGTCAATGTTTATTATGAGAATAAATAACACACTAGCAACTGGAAGCTAACTGGGTTAATATCAATAACAGTAATGGTAACAGCAATAACCGAGGGATTCTGCATACACAAAGTAGCCTAATATTAAAACAAGTCGGGTAACAACTGGAAGTCAGACATATGTTTCAGTGAGTGTCACATGTCTATTACAGCCCATGTAGTGGTATTTGAAATGGCAGCGACATAAATAACACGATAGCTGAGCTATGCTAAGCTAACTGGGTGAACTATTAAATGGTGCAGTATGGTTACAAGAACGATGTAATGGACTGATGTGGATCCATGATCTGCTATGGTGACCCCTAGCAGGGAGCAGCCAAAAGAAGAAGACACTGGTTTTTTTTAATGAGTGCCATTGTTACTGCAGCTAGAACCAATTCTACAACTACCAACAGGTGTAAACCATCCGAACAAGCCACTGGTCCAATGTGGAAATCTGAACAAAGTAAAATTTGATAGATGGAATGAATATTTTCAGGAAGAAGAATTAAATTCAGCTCAGTTGGGGTGACAGAAACCACAGCCATTATCTGTTGTCTACACTCATTAAAACTGATGTAGTTTGCAATTAAGATAATGACAGAAATCTTGCTGCTTTGTTTCAGACAAAAACAAGCCTATCCATACTCTTCTGTTCTACTTCATTGAAGATTCCACGCTGAAGTTGTACTTAGTGGGGGATGGCTTGCAAATCTTGCATAAAAATTAAAGGGTGTGACTGTCCAACTGTGACAATGCTTGTAGCTGCATTAAATTATCTGTCTGATGAAAATCTATTTTGTGCTTCCAGTTTGTTTTTCCCCCATATACAATCTTTTAACGTGATCACATCTTAAAACGATATTTATCCTGTATTGACAAATGCCTTGTTTATGCCAACAAACAATACATTCTTTCTTAAAAGCAGATGCTTCAACAGGGTGGTTCACCACAAAACCTAGCGAATATAAACAGAAATTACTAGTCTGATGAAGAGAACTACAGAGGAAATAAAATCTTTGTAAAGTGGACATTAGTCTGTGCTTTCTCTGTGAAACCAATGTGGAGGTGGAATCTTTTGTTGAGTTTTGTTGTCTTTGTTAACATTTAGTGGCATAGCCAGGAATTTGTGAAGGGGGGGGGGGGCTGAACCCCAACCACCACCACCATTCTGAACACCCGAAGCTTGGCTTCAGCCCCCTGTCAACTACATATTTCTTAACATTTTCAATGCAAACAACTCAAAACCTGCTCTTTATTTATATTTGTCTTTTCTTTTTTCTCCCCCTTTTTTTAGGGGGGGGGGCTGCAGCCCCCTCAGCCTCCCCTCTGGCTACCACCCCTGGCTACGCACCTGGATTCAGTTGTGCCTTAGTATCAATATGTGCAAAGGGTCTTTGTGTTTTGTTAAGTAAGTTTATTCTAGCTAATGTGTAAATGAATAAAGATAGATGCTGACATAGGTTTGAACAAACACGAATTTACTTATTAAAGTAATATATTCAGAGATGTATTAAATTGGTAACAAAGAGGATTAATTTCTTATTCATATACTTTCTACTTCAGGCTTCTTGGCAGCTATATATACAGTATACTGAGTAGAGTCACCGTCTGAATTTAAGAATACATTTACCAGATGGGATATTTTGTTTCCCTGCACTTTTTAATGCATGTCATGTTTCATTTCCTCTCTTTCCACCAAAAGGAACAGGAGACATTTACACCATCCATCACTGCAGGAACAGGGCAATTGGCATCTGGTGTGATTTTCAAACAGAGGCAGGTACGGAAGTTTTCCACCAGAATAAGGCCCTTAAATAATCAGATTATAACAATTTTACTGAAAACTGCTAAGCAGTTAATCACAATGCATGGTTTCATGTTATTTAAAATGCATCTGTCATTAGCATAAATTAACACCTCAACAACCTTTCATGGGATTTTCAAGTTTCAAGGAGAGGAAGGTCTAATCTGCAGATACAGCGGGGAAAATAAGTATTGAACACATCAACATTCTCATTCAGCATATTTCTGATGAAGTCACTGACCTGAGATTTTCGTCAGATACCAGTAACAACCCAAGTAATCCATACATACAAAAAAAAAATAAAAAAAAAATCAAGGAAACTGTGTTCACAAAACAAGTTTTTTTTAATAAAGTGGAATGACACAGGGAATAAGTATTGAACACACTTGGTGAAATTCATTTAATATTTAGTAGAAAAGCCTTTGTTGGTAATAACAGCTTCCAGATGCCTCTTGTAAATTTTGCAGTGTTAATTTAATACTAAAAGAGTTCAGTTAACACTATTTCCAAGTCTGTTTGATCCCATTCAGAAATGGTGTTAAATTGACTCTTGCCTAGTGGTCATCCTACTCGAGTTGGTGTTGTAAAAACTCTGAAAGAGTCAATGTAATGTGACACTGCCTATTTAACACCGGGGAATTTATTGTGTATGGTGCAGGCATTGCTCAGGAGTGATTTTAGCCCATTCTTCCACACAAACTGTCTTCAAATCTTGAAGGTTCTGTGGGTGTCTTCTATGAACTCTGATCTTCAGTTCATTCCACAGATTTTCTATTGGATTCAGGTCAGGTGACTGACTGGGCCATTCTAGCAGATTTATTTTCCTTCTCTGAAGCCAGATGAGTTTCCTTGGCTGTGTGTATGGGATCATCATCTTGCTCAAATGTCCACCCTCGTTTCATCTTCTGCATCTTGGCAGATGGCAACAGGTTCTTATCAAGGATGTCTCTGTACATTTGTCCATTCATCTTTCCTTCAGTTATATGAAGTCTGCCTCTACCATGTGCTGAAAAACACACACACACACATCATGATGGCATGTGCAGTACAATTTCTCCTCCAAGCATGCTGTGTATTGTGACATCCAGAAAGTTCAATTTTGGTCTCATCTGACCAGACTATATTCTCCCAGTATTTTACTGGCTTTCCCAAATGTTGTGCAACAAACTTTAAACGTGTAAGGGTTTAGACATGGCTGTGCTCATGTCCTCACTTTTTGTTCATTTTTTTTTTTTTTTTTTGGTTATCTTTGGGACATGAGTTCAGTCAATGTCCTCACGCTTAGTTCAAGCCAAAATCAAAGTCAAAGTCAAAGTGCCTTTATTGTCATTCCATTGTTAATGAACAATGCAACAAAACTGAGATGCTGCTCCCTAAAAAACAAACTATAACCAAACTATCACATTCACAGTTCACTCATGCATTTAACATTCTTATGATTACAACAATAAATAATGCTTGAAACAAAATTACCTAAAAGTTGAATATAATATGTACGTAGCAATAATGAAAAACATACTGAGCAATAAATACAAAAGACCAGCTTATGCACACAGGGTTGTTGCTACAAAATAACCTAAGATAACAAAAAATATCAGCAGTCTGTGCGTGTTACATAAATCCGTTCAAAATACATACTGCTGCTGGGAAAAAACTATGATTAAACCTGGTAGTCCAGGTTTTATGGGATCTGTACCGCTTTCCCGGTTCCAAGGTTGTCATAGCCAGGAGCGGCACTGGGGTTAAGCTCCCAGTGCTCATAAAATGCTCCTTATGGCGTGCGTCTCGAAAAGCCTCTGACAACTAAGTCCAACTCCTAGCCTGCCCGTGTGGTTTAGTCTCTAAGCCCGGCGGAACTGCTTTTACTAATAGGAGAAGGGGCGAGGGCGGATCTCTGGCGCCTTAAAACCAGATGCTTCGGGTAGATGGTGTCTCGTCAACCTGGGAAGGTAGCCCATCTAGGGGAAGGTAAACCCTGATTTCAAACCTCCGCTGCCTTGCGGCATACCTGGTCACGGGAAAGGCTTCGGGAGTCAACCCTGAGGAAAAATCCGAAGTCAGAGCCCCTAAGGCAGTTCTATGTTGTGCTCAACATCGTTCTGGCAGCTCCTGCAACGGCGCTGGTGCCAAACTGTAGCAGCCCTGCTTTTCCTTTGGATTCATCAGTGACGTGGAGAGGGGGGACATGCTGCATGGGCAACATCTTGTCCTCCATATCTTCCTGCCCAGGCTTTAATCCTACCAACGCCCAACGCTGGAAGGTAGAACACCGGTTCACTGGAGAGGACACTCCAGCTTCGCCTTTGGCGTAGACAAAACACGGGGAATGACAGTTACCGGTTATAAGCCACCGCTCAATTGGCGTAGAGCGCGGCGCCAGGGGTTGTTCCCGACGGTGGGAGGGATCATCGGATCTCACTGGACAGCTACCGCCCGCCTCAAGCTGGGCAGCCCCCAGCCAATAAGGTGTTGTCCCGCCACAGCTTGCTTTCCTCATTGGGTGCATGGGGATGAGGAGAAGTCCGAACAGCAGGCTGAGAACCTTCGCACCAGGCAAGACAATAAAACAAAAGAGACCAACTCTAAAACTGGGAACTTGGAACGTCCGCACTATGATGACAGGACTCGCTGCTAACCTCAAGGACATCAACGACACCAGGAAGACTGCCATCATCAATAATGAGCTGAAGAGACTGGGAGTGGATATCGCCACTCTCCAGGAAACATGGTTGGCTGATGCAGGCACACTGATAGAGAAGGGCTACACGTTCTACTGGCAGGGAAAGGGCAGTGACGAACACAGGGAACACGGAGTGGGCTTTGCAATGAAGAACACCTTGCTGAAGATGGTGGAACCGAGCAGCACTGGCTCTGCACGACTCCTCACCCTCCGCCTGAACACCACTCAAGACCCAGTCACCCTCGTCAGTGTGTATGCCCCAACACTGACAGCCACACCAGAGGCAAAAGACGAGTTCTACGAGAATCTCGCAACAACTGTCAGGACCATCCCCAACTCTGAACAACTCATTCTCCTTGGAAACTTCAATGCCAGAGTGGGTGCTGACCACGACTCCTGGCCCTCCTGTCTTGGACCTTTTGGCGTGGGCAGAATGAACGACAACGGACAGCGGCTGCTCGAGTTCTGCACATATCACGATCTGTGCATCACAAACTCGTTCTTCCACACCAAGCCCCAACACAAGGTTTCCTGGCAACATCCACGCTCAAAGCACTGGCACCAGCTGGACTTGATCCTGACCAGGCGCACCTCACTGAAGAACGTGCTAATCACCCGTTCGTTCCAGAGTGCAGATTGCGACACAGACCATTCATTGGTGTGTTGCAAGGTCAAGCTGCAGCTGAAGAAATTCCATCGTGCTAGACAACCTGGAAAGGCACGGATTGACACCAGCAAGATGGCTCAACCAGAACTTGTTGAGCAGTTTGCCTCCACCTTTGAGAAGGAACTTGGTGTACCACAAGAAGGAGAATCTGCAAAGCAGAAGTGGGAAGAGCTGCGAAACATCATCCACCGCACAGCCTTGGCTACCTTTGGGAGGAAGACCTCAAAGTCACAGGACTGGTTTGATGCCAAGTTGACCGAGATGACCCCCGTCATTGAAGCCAAGTGCTCAGCACTTGCTGAGTACAAGAAGTACCCAAACGAGAAGAATCTCCAGATTCTCAGGGCTGCGAGAAGCAAAGTTCAGCAGACTGCTCGGCGCTGTGCCAACAAGTACTGGACTCAGCTCAGCCAAGACATCCAAACCGCTGCCATAACAGGGAACATCCGTGGTATGTACGATGGCATCAAGAAAGCACTTGTCCCGGCTCAGAGCAAGACGGCCCCCCTCAAATCCTCCACTGGGGAGATGATCACAGAAAAGAACAAGCAGATGGAGAGATGGGTGGAACACTACTCCGACCTCTACTCCAGACAGAACACCGTGACACCGTCAGCCCTTGATGCCATCGACTGCCTGCCATCCATGGACGAACTTGACGCCGAGCCAACCATCGACGAACTCAGCAAGGCCATTGATAGCTTGGCCACTGGCAAGGCACCCGGCAACGACGGCATACCCCCCTGACCTGATCAAGCACTGCAAGACCGCCCTACTGCTGCCATTGCATGACGTCCTCTGCCAATGCTGGAAAGAAGGTGCCGTACCACAGGACATGAGGGACGCCAAGATCATCACCCTCTACAAAAACAAAGGGGAGAGAAGCGACTGCAACAACTACATGGGCATCTCCCTCCTCAGCGTTGTTGGCAAAGTCTACGCACGAGTTGTTCTCGTTCGTCTACAGAAGCTTGCTGAACGTGTCTACCCAGAGTCTCAGTGTGGCTTCCGCGCTGAGTGATCGACGGTAGACATGATATTCTCCATCCGCCAACTCCAGGAGAAATGCAGAGAACAGAACATGCCCCTGTACGTCGCCTTCATCGACCTCACCAAAGCGTTCGATCTGGTCAGCAGAGAGGGCCTTTTCAAGATCCTGCCAAAGATAGGATGCCCACCAAAGTTGCAAAGCCTCATTGAATCGTTTCACACCAACATGCAGGGGATAGTGCAGCACAATAGCAACGTCTCAGAGCCATTCAACATACGCAGCGGAGTGAAACAGGGCTGTGTACTTGCGCCAACCCTCTTTGGGATTTTCTTTGCTATGCTCCTGAGGCATGCCTTCAGCACAGCAACAGAGGGAATCTACCTGCACACAAGATCTGACGGCAGGCTTTTCAACCTCGCCCGCCTGAAAGCCAGAACCAAAGTACGCGAGGCTCTAATCAGAGACATGCTGTTTGCAGACGACGCTGCAGTCGCAACCCACACACAGCAGGAGCTTCAGACCCTGATGGACTGCTTCTCCCAGGCATGCAAGGACTTTGGGCTTACCATCAGCCTGAAGAAGACTAACGTCTTGGCGCAAGGCACGGAAGCACCACCAACCATCACCATCGACGACTACGAGCTGGAGGTCGTGAATCAGTTCACGTACCTGGGGTCCACGATCAGCAACAACCTCTCCCTTGATACAGAGATCAACAAGAGGATTGGAAAATCAGCCTTCACACTCTCTCACCTCACCACACGAGTGTGGGAGAATCCCAAACTCTCTGTCAAGACGAAGATGGCAGTGTACAACGCCTGCGTCATCAGCACACTGCTCTATGGGAGTGAGACGTGGACAACATACGCCCGGCAGGAAAAGAGACTGAACTCCTTCCACTTGTGCTACATTCGCCACATCCTGGACATATCCTGGCAGGACAAAGTGCCCAACACAGAAGTTCTGTCCCGCGCCGGCCTTCCCTCCATGTTCACTCTACTCAGGCAGCGCAGGCTCCGCTGGCTAGGCCACGTTCACCGTATGGAGGATGGCAGAATTCCCAAAGACGTCCTCTACGGAGAACTGGCAACTGGCAGGAGAGACGTTGGCCACCCACAGCTGCACTTTAGAGACGTCTGCAAGAGAGACATGAAGGCCCTGGAGATCAACATAGAGCGCTGGGGGGACCTTGCAACGGACCGCTCCAAATGGAGAGGCACCCTGACCAGACAGCTCAAGGCGGGTGAAGAGAGACTGACTGCTGCAGCAGATGAAAAAAGGACCCGCAGGAAGAACCGCCACAGACCCAGCAGCACGGAGACCACCCACAAGTGCGACCTGTGTGACAGGGACTGCCATTCGCGCATCGGCCTGTTCAGCCACAGGCGGTGCTGTTCCAGCAGAGATTCTCTTCCATGGTCATCATAGACCGACGGAGGCCGCCGCCGCCGCCGACCGCTTTCCCGAGGGGAGCAGGTGAAAGAAGTCATGGCCTGGATGAGCACAGTCTTTAATGATGGCAGTAGCTCTGTTGAGGTACCGAGACCTGGAAATCTCTTCCAGAGAAGGGAGAGAACAGCCAGTGATTTTTTGCGCAGTCTTGATCACTCTCTGGAAGGCTTTGCGGTCTGCGGCTCAACAGCCCTCATACCAAACCGTGATGCCATATGACAGAATGCTCTCAATAGCAGTTATTATGTTTGATCTGTGTTTCCCTGCCTCAGCCTTAGTTTGGTCATTGTGTTTATTTTCCTGATCATGTCCCTAATTTTGCTCCAAAGTTTTGCTCCTGCCCTTCTCTCATGATTATTATTATGATTATTATTACTATGATTATTATTATTATTATTATGATAACTGTTATTGTCTCGGTCCTGTCTTCTGGTCTCTTGTGTATCCTCCGTTCATGATCACCCTTTTGTCTCAGTTCCTTATGTTTCTGTATCTATAGCCACTCCCTGCCATCTCTGATTGCCCTTGATTGTACCCACCTGTTCTTTGTTGCCTTGATTACCCCCATCTATATATGGCTGTGCCAGTCTGTGCCAGGTGTGGCGTCGTTATCGTTCTGTCAGTCCTGCCTGTGAGTTTTCATTCAATTCAATTCAATTCAACTTTATTTATATAGCGCCATTTCACAACAACAGACATCTCAAAGCACTTTCAACTGTAGGGGAAACCCCCACATTGCAGAAAGACCCCAGCAATCAGGCGATCCCCTGTGAGCAAGCACTTGGCGATGGTGGAGAGGAAAAACTCCCTTTTAACAGGAAGAAACCTCCAGCAGATCAAGGCTCAGGGAGGGGCAGTCATCTGCTGCGACTGGCTGGGGGGTGAGGGGATAGAGAAGAAGAAGAAAATAACAGACATGTAGAGAGCAAACAGCACGACGGGGACTCAATCTATGGGAGAGAACAAAGAGATGTTAACAGTTTGAGTGTGACTGTTGCCGAATTGTGGCATAATCCCTAGTGGTCAAGCGTGGTAAAGATTTTTTGTTAATAAAATAGTTCAGATTTCCAAGGCTATAACTTTAAAGTGGTAAGAGATAATGGCTTACTGTCAATTAGAAGGATGTAAAATATGATCCAAAGTTTCAGATAGGAGTGATTTTATGCATCTGATTTGCATAATGCCATGGCAGATATATTGAATTACATAACAGTCAAAAGCGGACTTTATACATATTTACACAAAGAATGGCTCAGTCTTTTGACACTGTTTTTTTGTACAGAGGTATGTTATCATCTTATCTTCAAAGTATATGAACAAGAAATCAGTACAATGTTAAAAAAAACAAAGAAATTCGTCACTTACCGCGGCTAAGAGGACTCACTCGCTGCCGTAGTTGCTGCGTTTTCACCCATTGTGGTTGTTATTTTGCTTTCTGTCGGTCATTTACGCTCTCTACCACATCTACAAAGTGTTATGGTTATCCCGTATAAATTTCGCTTGTATCCCACGGCTATTTTCTATGTACGAAGCCGTCTAAGTGATGGTGCGCAATGATGGACGGGAGCCATATTAGTTTTCTGGGCTAAAAGGATGAAAACAGTAAAAGGAAATGAGGAGTTCTTCGTCTTTGGTGCATTACGTGTCATCCATTGAGTCCTCCAGTGCGTGTCTGCCACCTTCTGAAACTGGCAGATCAGTACAAATCAGTATAAATCTTCAGTGCAGCCGGGATGTCAGAGTGAGATGACAGGCGCAGCGCCGCACTCTACCACTAGGGCCACACAAACTCTTACACTCAAAGGGTTAATGACCAGCAAAAATATTTAATTGAGAGTGAAGAAAGGAGTGAAGCCTAGTGCATTGTTGGAGGTCCCCCGGCTGTCTAAACCTATTAGCAGCATAACTAAGGGAGGGCTCAGAGGCACACAATCCCTCCCTAATTATAGGCTATATCAAAAAGGAAGGTTTTAACTCTATTCTTAAAAACAGAGATAGAGTCTGACTCCTGAATCCAGATTGGCAGCTGGTTCCACAGGAGAGGAGCTTGATAACTGAAGGCTCTGCCTCCCATTGTACATTTGGAGATTCTAGGTATTACAAGTAATCCTGCATTTTGAGAGTGTAGTACCCTGAAGAGCAGTGGACTCACGTCTACACAGACGGCTCTGCCATGGAAACAACCAGGAATGGAGGAGGTGGCGTGTACATCAGGTACGCTGACGAGGAGACCCACATTCCCATTGCGACTGGCAAGTACTCCACCAACTTCAGGGCTGAGGCAGAGGCCCTGAGAACAATAGCGGCCCACTTCAGGGAACATCAAGACAAGGCACACAAGCGGGTCGTCATCTTCACTGATGCCCTCTCTGTCTTGGATGCACTTCAGGACCCCCGACGCAAAGAACTGAATGAACTCGCCCTCACTCTGTCTCAACTAGCAACACAGGCGAACGTATCACTCCAGTGGATTCCTGCTCACTGTGGAGTCTATGGAAATGAGACGGCTGACAGACTTGCTAAGGAGGGTGGGCAGCAAGACCAGGAAGACAGGCATGTCTCTTACAGTGAGGAGAAAACTATTATTAAGGCCCTGTTTCACAAGAAGTGGCAGCAGCAGCACCCAAATTACTGCAAGGATGACAACTACTACAGTCTGAGCAGGGCTGACCAAGACGTTCTGTTCAGACTCTGAACTGGACGTAACAGAATGCATGCTCACATGCTCCAGAAATTTAAAGTTGGACAATTGGACACATGCCCATGTGGTACCGCCCAAATGACCAGCGAACACCTCCTCCAAGACTGCCCAGACCACGCTGCACTCAGACGAGCTACGTGGCCTGACCCCACATCGCTGAACCAAAAGCTGCACGGGGACCTTGGGGACCTCCGCAGGACGGCAGCATTCATCAGGACAGCTGGTGTGACCATCTAGCAATTGACAAAGAAGAAGGGAGTGTAGTGCTCTGTTAGGATAATAGGGTAACATCAGATCTTTTAAATAAAAAGGGGCCTGATCATTTAGAGCTTTGTAAGTGAGAAGAAGGATTTTAAACTTAATTCTAAACTCTATGGGAAGCCAATGAAGGGAGGCCAGAACTGGAGAGATATGATCTTTCTTTCTAGTACCTGTTAAAACTCTTGCTGCAGCATTTTGTATCAGCTAAAGACTTTTTAAAGAAGTTTTAGGACAACCTGATAATAAAGAGTTACAATAAGGTAATCTAGAGCTAATAAAAGCAGGGATTGGTTTCTCAGCATCACTCGGAGACAAGATGCTCCTAATCTTGGCAAGATTACTCAAATGATAGAAGGCAGTCTTAGAAACAAGTTTAATATATATATATATATATATATATATATATATATATATATATATATATATATATACTGTATATATATATATATATATATATATATATATATATATATGCGTGTGTGTGTGTGTGTATAATTTCCCAGTTTGGGATCAATAAAGTACGTTTATATGTGAATTAAAAAACAGATCTTGATCAAAAATAACTCCAAGGTTCCTCACAGAACTATTAAGAGAAAGACTAACCACATCCAAACTAAGAATTTGATTTGGAAAGGTATTTCTAAGGTTTTTTGGACCAACTAGAATGACTTCAGTCTTATCTGAATTTAATAGCAGGAAATTACAAGTCATCCAAGCTTTGATTTCCTTAAGACAGGCCTCTAACTTGGCTAATTGATTACTATCATCTGGCTTCATTGACAGGTATAATTGTGTGTCATCTGCATAACAATTAAAATGTACGCAGTGCTTTCTAATAATGTTGGCTAGCATATATAAAATAAAAAATTCTCTTGAATTGAATTGAATTCTCATCAGATTGATTCTTATCAGATTCTTATCAATGTTTTCATGTCCATGGATCTCCTAGCCTAGTCTTGTCTTGTCAAAGAGTTTTGTTTTACATAGTTTGGTTAACAGCCCACATGCTGCTACTTATTTGTGTTGGCGTTTTTATTAATAAATTGTAATTTTTTGCACTGTACTCCTACCTGTGCCTGAGTTCCATCCACCACACCTTGACAAAATGAGCTTCAACATGCTTTTTCTTCAGTAATGGAGTCTTGCAAGGTGAGTGGGCATAGACCCATGTAGCTTGACTTATACTGCATTACTTATTTTTATTTATTTATTTTTTTGAAACAGCACTACCTGCTAACTTTGTGTCTTTCTGGAGCTCTCCATGAGTGGTCTTTGGCTCTTGGATAACTCTTCTGATAATTCTTTTGACTTCTCTGTCAAAAATCTTGCAAAGAGCTCCTGGTCATGTCCGGTTTATGGTAAAATGATGTTCTTTCCACTTCCGAAAAATGTCTCCAACAGTGCTCACTGGAACAGTCAGCAGTTTAGAAATGTGTGTGTAACCAGTGCCATCATTACATTTTGCAACAGTAACATTTTGAAGGTCTAGAGATAGCTCTTTGCTTCTACCTATCATGAGTTCTGTGTGGTGTATAAGTATTATATGGTGTACAATATATAAGTATTGCTTTGTGAACACAGTTGCCTTGATTTCTTTGTATGTGTGGATTACTTGGTTTGTTTCTGATATCTGGTGAAAATCTCAGGTCAGTCGCTCTATCAGACATACATGTACAGTATGTTTAATGAGAAAAATGTTGACGTGTTATTTTCCTCGCTGTAGTAGTGCATTTTTCCAATGAATCAAGTTTCATTTCCTCACATTGCTGATGTCAAATGAATTCACCGATCAGCCTAGAAGCTGGTGATGCTGGCTGCCACTGATTAATTGAGAGTCACCTGCGTTTTTACAGTTATTTTGTTTTTGACGCCCCATGTCAAACTCAGCACAGATCAGTGGTTGACTGAAAAATATCGACAGTTCAGTGGTTGCTGCTTGTTGTCCTCAGTTTTATCAGACAAGGTTGCAAAATGCACCTGATATTTTACATAATTACCATTACGTATTTTTTTTTCCATATCAGCATTGAATACTTTCATATTCAAAACAAGAGACACAGTGTGTCATGAAGCATGAAGCAGGATGTTTTTTGTGGGGAGGGTTTTGTCACAGGGAAAAAACAGGAGCAGAGGTGCATGGTAATTCAGGGTGAACTGGGATGTATGAACAAGCACAGAGAACAGCTGAACAGCAAGACTGCCCCGTGCCGAATGTGAAAAAATGCTCTTAGAAGAAACTTCTGACTCTCTACCACCGTGATATTTGTGTAATTGTGACACACATAGTTGTCTGCTGCCTCTTTGAAATTAATATACTGTATACTTACATGGTTCTGGGCTGTGTTATACAAGTTTTTCATTTAGCAATAATTACTCCCAAATTACCTGGTATTTACGGCATTCAGAGCTGCTATTTTGCCGTCTTAACACTGTTTTACACTGGTACTTTTACAGCCAGTGCATGGGAAGTACCCTGTGATTTCATAATATAAATATATACAGTGCATCCGGAAAGTATTCACTTCACTTTTTCCACATTTTGTTATGTTCCAGCCTTATTCCAAAATGGATTAAAATAATTTTTTTCCTCAAAATTCTACGCACAACACCCCATAATGACAACATGAAAATAGTTTTTTTTGAGATTTTTGCAAATTTATTAAAAATTAAAAACTAAGAAATCGCATGCACATAAGTATTCACAGCCTTTGTCATGAAGCTCAGAATTGAACTCAGGTGCATCCTGTTTCTGCTGATCATCCTTGAGATGTTTCTACAGCTTAATTGGAGTCCACCTGTGGTAAATTCAAATCAAATCAAATCAAACTTTATTGTCATATTGCTGTACATACAACTGTAGTGCAGGCAAGATGAAATTGCGTTTCTCTCGGCATCCATATAAATAGAAGCAGCATGATTTAAGACACACTCACACATAGCTTCACCGCCCCACCCCCACCCCCCCCATCCATTCACACATCCCTGAGACATACTTGGGAAAAAAAACTAACTATAATATACAAATAATATACAAAATGTCCGTAGGTGCAGTAGTGTGTATGAGAGATTCCGGGTCAACTGTTCAGCATCCTGACAGCTTGTGGAAAGAAGCTGTTGATCAGTCTGGTGGTTCTGCCTCTGATGCTCTGGAATCGTTTACCAGTTGGAAGAAGTTCAAAGTGATTATGCAGAGGGTGAGAACGGTCCTTGACAATGTTCAGTGCCCTGCTCCTACAACGGCTCTGAAAAGTTCTTGGACAGAGGGGAGGGAGACTCCAATTACCCTCTCAGCCCCCTTGACTATCCTCTGCAGGGCTTTTTTGTCTGACATACTGCAGCTGGAGTACCATGTAGCAATGCAGTACGTCAGAACACTCTCCACCACACCTCTGTAGAAGGTTCTGAGGATGCAGATGGGGAGAGAGGCCTGTTTGAGTTTCCTCAAGAAGTGCAGTCTCTGCTGAGCCCACTTCCTGATCCCCAAGGAATTCTTGCTCCAGGTCAGGTCCTGCGAGATCTGCACTCCGAGGAACTTGATGTTCTCCACTCTCTCCACTAAACGGCCGCCGATGCTGAGGGGGATGTGCTCAGGCTGAGACCGCCGGAAGTCGATAATCATCTCCTTCATTTTGTCCACGATGAGCACCAGATTGTTCTCCCTGCACCAGCCCTCCAGGTCTCTCACTTCTTCCCTGTACATTGATTCCTCATCCCTCTGAATAAGTCCCACCACCGTGGTGTCGTCTGCAAACTTAATAATCTGGTTCCCCTCTTGTCTGGATACACAGTCATGTGTTAGAAGTGTAAACAACAGTGGACTGAGTACATAGCCTTGAGGGGATCCGGTGCTCAGCGTGACAGAGTTGGAGATGTTGTTTCCAACCCGGACAGACTGAGGTCTCTCAGTCAGGAAATCCAGGATCCAGAGACATGTGGCGGTGTTCAGACCGAGAAGGAGTAATTTCTCCATCAGTCTCTGGGGAATAATGGTGTTGAATGCTGAACTGAAATCAATGTATAGGAGTCTGGCGTAGGTGTCTTTCTGGTCCAGGTGGGTGATGACAGAGTGTAGGGTGGTGACTATAGTATCCTCCGTGGAGCGGTTTGAACGATATGCAAACTGGAGCAGGTCGTGTGATGTAGGGAGGCAGGCTGTAATGTGTGGTTTGACAAGCTGTTCAAAACACTTCATCGCAATTGGTGTCAGTGCAACAGGACGATAGTCATTCAAACAGGACACAACTGGTTTCTTTGCCACTGGTAAAATGATAGAGGTCTTGAAGCATCTGGGAACGATGGCCTGACTCAGGGAGATGTTATAAATGTCAGTCAGGACATCCGCCAACTCGCTCGCGCAGTCTCGGAGCACATGTCCCGGAATGTTGTCTGGACCTGCAGCTTTCAATTCAATTCAATTCAATTCAACTTTATTTATATAGCGCCATTTCACAACAACAGTCATCTCATAGCACTTTCAACTGTAGGGGGAACCCCCACAGTTGCAGAAAGACCCCAGCAATCAGGCGATCCCCTGTGAGCAAGCACTTGGCGACGGTGGAGAGGAAAAACTCCCTTTTAACAGGAAGAAACCTCCAGCAGATCAAGGCTCAGGGAGGGGCAGTCATCTGCTGTGACTGGCTGGGGGGTGAGGGGATAGAGAAGAAGAAAAGAACAGACATGTAGAGAGCAAACAGCACGATGGGGACTCAATCTATGGGAGAGAACAAACAAATGTTAATGACCAGCAAAAAAAAATATTTCATTGAGAGTGAGGAAAGGAGTGAGGCCCAGTGCATTACTGGAGGTCCCCCGGCTGACTAAACCTATTAGCAGCATAACTAAGGGAGGGTTCAGAAACACATGATCCCTCCCTAATTGTAGGCTATATCAAAAAGGTAGGTTTTAGCCCTATTCTTAAAAACAGAGATCGAGTCTGACTCCCGAATCCAGATTGGCAGCTGGCTCCACAGGAGAGGAGCTTGATAACTGAAGGCTCTGCCTCCAATTCTACTTTTGGAGATTCTAGGTATTACAAGTAATCCTGCATTTTGGGAGCGTAGTGCTCTGTTAGGATAATACGGTAGTATCAGATCTTTTAAATAAAAAGGAGCCTGATTGTTTAGAGCTTTGTTAGTAAGAAGAAGGATTTTAAACTTAATTCTAAACTCTATGGGAAGCCAATGAAGGGAGGCCAGAACCGGAGAGATATGATTTCTCTTTCTAGTACCTGTTAAAACTCTTGCTGCAGCATTTTGGATCAGCTGAAGACTTTTTAAAGATGTTTTAGGACAGCCTGATAATAAAGAATTACAATAATCTAATCTCGAGCTAACAAAAGCGTGGATCAGTTTCTCAGCATCACTCTGAGACAAGATGCTCCTAATCTTGGCAATATTACGCAAATGATAGAAGGCAGTCTTAGAAAAAAATTTAATATGTGAATTGAAGGACAGATCCTGATCAAAAATAATTCCAAGGTTCCTCACAGAGCTATTAAGAGAAAAAGTAACCACATCCAAACTGAAAGTTTGATTTGGAAAGGAATTTCTAAGGTTTTTTGGACCAACAAGAATGACTTCAGTCTTATCTGAATTTAATAGCAGGAAATTACAAGTCATCCAAGCTTTGATTTCCTTAAGACAGGCTTCTAACTTTGCTAATTGATTACTATCATCTGGCTTCATTGACAGGTATAATTGTGTGTCATCTGCATAACAATGAAAATGTATACAGTGCTTTCTAATAATGTTGCCTAACGGAAGCATATATAAATTGAAAAGAGTAGGACCTAGCACAGATCCCTGTGGAACTCCATGACTAAGCTTTGAGTTGAAAGAAAACTCATTATTTACATGAACAAACTGGAACCTATCAGATAAATAAGATCTAAACCACTGCAACAAAGTTCCATTAAGTCCAACATAGTGTTCTAATCTACCAAGTAGAATATTATGATCAATAGTATCAAAAGCTGCACTAAGGTCTAAAAGGACAAGTACAGAAACCAGTCCATTATCAGATGCGATGAGGAGGTCGTTAGTGACCTTCGCTAAGGCTGTTTCAGTACTATGATGGATTCTAAACCCAGCTTGAAACTCTTCAAGTAAACCATTTCCCTGCAGGTGGTCAAATAATTGCGTAGCAACAACTCTAAGATTTTTGAAATGAAAGGGAGATTAGAGATTGGTCTATAGTTAGCTAAAGCTCCTGGATCTAGCGTTGGCTTTTTGAGTAAGGGTTTAATTACAGCCGTTTTAAAAGCCTGCGGTACATGGCCTAAAGTTAATGAAGAATTGATTATATGAAGAATAAAGCTACCAATAAGTGGGAAGACTTCTTTAAATAACCTGGCAGGAATAGGGTCTAAAAGACAAGTTGAAGGTTTGGATGAGGAAACTATTTTGTCTAACTCACAAAGGTCGATTGGAGTAAACTCATCAAGACAGACATCAACAGAAGGAGTTGTAGTAGTTACAGTATTTAAGTTAACTGTGGGAAGAATCTGATTGATTTTATCTCTGATGGATGAAATTTTATTATTGAAAAAGTTCATAAAGTCCTGACTAGTAAGCTCTAAGGGAATGCTAGGATTGACAGAGTCCTGACTCTTTGTCAACCTGGCTACAGTACTGAAAAGAAACCTGGGATTATTCTTGTTCTCTTCTATTAATGCAGAGTAATAACTCGTTCTAGCTTTTCTAAGAGATTTTTTATAAATTAAAAGATGATTTCTCCAAGCTAAATAGATTTCATCTAAATTAGTGGAGCGTCATTTTCTTTCTAATTGACGAGTCTTCTGTTTTAAGCTACGAGTTTCTGTGTTGAACCAAGGAGTTAGAAATCTCTGATTAGACTTTTTCTTTTATAAGGGGGCCACCAAGTCTAGAGTCTGATGCAGAGAAGCTGTAACACTATCCACCATGTTATCAATTACAGAAGGAGCAAGCTGTCTATAGCTTATTTCCGTTGTGTTGACACATGGCATAGAGGAAACAATCTGCATAAATTTGGTAACTGTCACATGTGGCTCTAGGGAGCCACACACAATGAGAGCCAAGGGCGAGCCAGTAAGTTGTGATGTTTATTGGTGACAGGGGTAAGGGATGAGGAAAGCACAGATGCTCATACACAGTTACACTCATGGGCAGTACAGCAACAGAGTTAACAGTTAACAAGGTGGCGCTCCCAAGTGATTCGATAAGACAAGTAGAGGGCTAGCGCCGGACATGGGGGCACAGAGGCACAAATACTTCTTACAGGAAAACACTTACAAGAAATGCTGGATGATGAGACAAGAGCTGGCACCAGACGAAGGGGCTCCAGCCTAGTAGTGCTTATGTCGCAGCCCCGAGTGATCGAGGCTGCTCCTCTTTATCCTCATTAGCAGCGCCCCAGCTGATGAGGATTAATTGGTCCCAGCCGTCCCGTGACACTGACAGCTGGGAGCCAGCTGAGACGCTGCCCAATGAGAGGCAGGGATGAGAGGGAGCATGGGCTGAGCGCCAAGCCGGCATCTCACCCCATGGTGACAGAGCCTCCCCCTCACAGTCAGGCTCCAAACGACCCGGAACATCCTAGCTCCCCCCCTCCCCCCCCCCACACACACACCTAGGGTGGGCGGCAGGGAGGCAGGACCGGAGGGAGAGAAGCAGAGAGAAGAAAAAAAAAAGAAAAAAAAAACAGACCATGAACAAATACAGAGTACAAGGTAGACAAAACGAAAAACCCAAATACAACACTCTGTATCCACAGAAAATAATAACCAGGGCACAGATGGGGAAAAATACCAGGTGTGGTTATAGACAACACCCACTACCCAAAACACACAAGTGACGTGAAACTCGGGGCAAAGAAAGAGAGACAAAAACCCACCAAAAAGGTGGCAGGAATGAATTAAGCAATCACAGAGTACGGTTAAGGGGAAACAAAACGCACTACTCCATAACGCAAAAACCAGGCCAGGAACAGGACAAAGATGATGAAAAACGCTGAGTATGAATAATAATGAAAACAAAATACACAGGGCTAGATGTATAAAAGATCACCTAAAGAAATGGAGGTGAAAGGAACAAATGGGCAATTACAAAGTACGGTTGGCTGGGAGACGAAAACACATTACTCCATACAAAAACACGCACAGTCAATGTTAAAGTCGGGGTTAGGGAAGGCCCCCCACAAGGATAACAGGAAAAGGTAAGGTGATCACAGCGTACGGTCAAAAAGGGAACCACACACACATTACTCCATGATACACCGACTAGGCCACAGGTGTCAAACTCATTCCATGGAGGGCCAAGACCCTGCAGGTTTTACCTCCACCCAGTGTCTTCAACAGGTGATTTCTCTGAATTTCGTCCTACTGATTGCTGATCAGTGAAAACACCTGCTGAAGAGACTGGGTGGAAGTAAAACCTGCAGGGTCTTGGCCCTCCATGGAATGAGTTTGACACCCCTGGACTAGGCTAAGGTAAGGATGATGAAACGCTGAGTAAGGATAACAAGAAATCGTAATACACAGCGCTAAATATGAGGAGGGTCACCTAGAGGAATAAAGGTGACAGGACAACAGGATAACAATTAGGCAAAATGCTGAGTATGGTTAATAATAAAAAACACAATTTGCAGCACAAAAAACACATATTCCCCTAAGGACAAAAAGCTACACCCGAGTGACCTTAATAATAGCAAAAGATAAGAGACACCCGAGGAGACAGCAGGCAGAGTCCAAAAACGGCCGAATAGTTCTGGTGATCTCCCCGCCCATTGTCCAGTTGGTGAGCCGGGGAAGAGAAAAAGTTTGGACGGCCAACTCCAGACCCAGATCCCAAGAAACCAGTACACCGGTAGCCGTGCCAGGCCACCCAGAAGCGAATACAGTTCGTCGGGGGGGTTGGATCAGATCGTCGAACGGAAAGTCTTGCAGGTCGAGCCGTCGACCCGCATCACTCAACCACCAGGACCGGTGAGACAGGCGAAGGGTCAAAGCGGACCCCGGTGGAAGAGGCTTAGGGGAGAGCCGATGATGAGGTAGATGAGCGTCAGGACGCTGGGAAACAGCCACCTCCTCACCAGACCTGGACAATACTGGCGTAGCACCGGCATCGGACTCCGACTGGGCCTTAGGCGAACCCACGTTGGACACCGCTGGGACAGCACCCACGTCGGATCCCGATTGGGTCTCGGGCGAACCTACATCAGCCACCGCTGGAGCAGCACCCACGACGGACCCCGACTGGGTGGGCACCGCACCAGAACCGACCTCCAACGTTGAGCCTGGATCCTCCAGCACCATGAGAGACGGCAATTCCTCGCCGGCGACCCTGGAAACAGGCTCTGGAGAGAAAACAGAACCAGGATCAGGATCACCGGCAGCACCAGGACCCGGCGAGACGAGCTCGGATGCAGCGGGTGGCTGCACCCGGCTCATCTCCCCTAGAGACAGGCTGAAGTGCTCAAAGATATAAAGAGAAAAAGGAAAAGAGAGCACTCACCTGATCTCGGGTTCTGACGCCGTCCAGGACTGCGAAGATCCAGGATCCGTCGTCAGGAGGTCATTGTCAGGCTCCCACCCAGCTGCGTCGGGCCCCGCAGCCGGCACGATGGTCAGTGCAGCTTGAGGTTCCTCCAGCGCTGGTAACCCCGCTGACGGTCCACGCGGCGTGATGAAAAGAGAACCTTGTCCCGCTGGACCGAACCGCACCTCCAAGGAGACCCGGGGACGCTTGGTCGTCGGCGTAGACTCCACATAGCAGTCAGTCCTCCTCCTCCGTCCACAACGTAGCTGCGGAGCCGCAGGCCCTCTCCTCGTCCCACGACATGGACCCGAAGCCGGGGACCGCTCGGTGGAGAGAGACACAGAGGGTGCAGGATTTAAGACACGGGTTACAGCAGGTGGTGGGAGTTCAGGGCGCTGCGGACCCTGAACTCCACCTCCAGGAGTGTAACAGAGCAAATCACAAAACTGATGTAAATAAACTAGGACTTGCCTGCCTCCTGGAGGTTGGGTGGTGCCTGCTGTCGTGGACATCGCTTCTTCCTCTCCCCACCGGGCGATAACGGAGGACCCCCTGAGAAGTTGTCTGGGGATCACTCGTGTCGTCTCCAGAAGAGGGCTCGCCAGGTCAGGATTCCAGGCACACACAGCAGTCAGGAAGCACGTCGAGGAGAAGGGGATAACAGCCGGGATGAGCCCGCCCGAATGCCTTGGGATGACAGCGGGGGAAAGAGGCTCGGAGAACGGGGCTGTGAAATCTCCATGCTGACGAGACAAAGAGGTGACAGCTGCGTGGGGGAAAAGGTCCTGGCGGCAACCCGGAACTGGATCCGGACGGGGGTCATGCTGAGGCGCCTGGGCGTTGTGATGACGGCTCTTCCCAGGGGATGAAGCGAGGGGCAAACCCAGGAATCGCCGCTCCTGATCAGAGATCGAGGCGAGGAAGGCGTAGAAAACGGGAAGGCTTCGTAGCCCTGGAGTCCTCTCCACCAATCTCACTGCCGCCGCCACATGCCTGAAGAGGGTGAATGGATGCACAGCGGAGCTCGCAACAGCCGCTCGGCCCCGGACATAACTGCTGTCAGCTGCGGCTCCTTCAGGGGAATCCCGAGTGACGTGGTGCAGAACGGGGAAAGCCCTCTGGGTGGCGCGAACTCCCGGGCTGGAATGGAAGCAGGAACGGGGTTCCGAAGCGGGGGGCAACGTCATCCACTTCGGCTTCCTGCCAGGATTTCCTTCCAACCTGCGGAGCTCCTCTCGCAGTGCGGCCATAGCGTCTCTCCTGACACAGGCCTCAGGAGGGTAAAAATGACGAGGCAGAGTGTCCAGGAGGCTCTCAGCATGGTCTGGATGTCTCGCGTTGGAGGCGTCGTGCAGGGTGAAGAGCGTCCTGTCGACAGCCTCCGGGATGGACCTCAGCTTGTCACCCTGGCGTCGGACATGACTCCTGGGAGACGGCATGCTAACGGCACTGACACCCGGACTGGAAGGTACGAGTCCACACAAACCCACGGCCGCCGGCAACTCGTCTGGCTGCGACATACTGTCACGTGTGGCTCTAGGGAGCCACAATGAGAGCCAAGGGCGAGCCAGTAAGTTGTGATGTTTATTGGTGACAGGGGTAAGGGATGAGGAAAGCACAGATGCTCATACACAGTTACACTCATGGGCAGTACAGCAACAGAGTTAACAGTTAACAAGGTGGCGCTCCCAAGTGATTCGATAAGACAAGTAGAGGGCTAGCGCCGGACATGGGGGCACAGAGGCACAAATACTTCTTACAGGAAAACACTTACGAGAAATGCTGGATGATGAGACAAGGGCTGGCACCGGACGAAGGGGCTCCAGCCTAGTAGTGCTTATGTCGCAGCCCCGAGTGATCGAGGCTGCTCCTCTTTATCCTCATTAGCAGTGCCCCAGCTGATGAGGATTAATTGGCCCCAGCCGTCCCGTGACACTGACAGCTGGGAGCCAGCTGAGACGCTGCCCAATGAGAGGCAGGGATGAGAGGGAGCATGGGCTGAGCGCCGAGTCGGCGTCTCACCCCATGGTGACAGTAACAGCATCATCTGAGAGGCATCTACTGTAATAATATTTTTCTTTAGGAGCCAAATAGTCAGAAATAGTAAAATCAAAGGTTAACAGACAATGGTCTGACAGTACAGGGTTATGAGGAGACACTACAAGATTTTCTATTTCTATGCCATATGTCAGAACAAGGTCCAATGTATGGTGGAGGTAATGAGTAGAATTTCCTACTTTCTGAGAAAACCAATCGAGTCTAATATTGAATTAATTGCTACATTAAGGCAGTCACTATCTATCTAGCTTTGCGTGGGTTGACTCTGGCTATGGTCCTCCGTGTGTCCGCTGTGTTGATGGTAAAAGCTGGTATGACCAATGGTGGGGGTGGGCCAGCCCTCCCTCTGATTGTCGAGTTTGATGCTTCAAAACGTGCAAAGAAGTTGTTAAAGTTTCAGTTGATTGGACATGATTTGGAAAGGCACACACCTGTCTATATAAGGTCCCACAGTTGACAGTGCATGTCAGAACACAAACCAAGCATGAAGTCAAAGGAATTGTCTGTAGACGTCCAAGACAGTATTGTCTCGAGGCACAAATCTGGGGAAGGGTACAGAAAAATTTCTGCTGCTTTAAAGGTCTCAATGAACACAGTAGCCTCCACCATCTATAAATAGAAGAAGTTCGCAACCACCAGGACTTTTCTTTGAGCTGGCTGGCCATCGAAACTGATTGATCGGGGGAGAAGGGCCTTAGTCAGGGAGGTGACCGAGAACCCAATGGTCACTCTGTCATAGCTCCAGCATTCCTCGTTGGAGAGAGGAACCACAGAGACAACCATCTCTGCAGCATTCCACCAATCAGGCCTGTATGGTAGAGTGGACAGACAGAAGCCACTCCTTAATCAAAGGAACATGGCAGCCCACCTGGAGTTTGCCAAAAGGCACCTGAAGGACTCTTACACCATAAGAAACAAAATTATGTGGTCTGATGAGACAAAGATTGAACTATTTGGTGTGAATAACAGGCGTCATGTTTGGAGGAATCCAGACATTGCTCATCACCAGGCCAATACCATCCCTACAGTGAAACATGGTGGTGGCAGCATCAAGCTGTGGAGATGTTTTTCATCAGCAGGAACTAGGACACTAGTCAGGAGAGAGGGAAATATGAATGCAGCAATGTACAGAGATATCCTTAAAGAAAACCTGCTCCAGAGCACTCTTGACCGTAGACTGGGGTAACAGTTCATCTTTCAGCAGGACAGCGACCCAAACCACATAGCCAACATACCAAAGAAGTGGCTTCAGGACAACTCTGTGAATGTCCTTGAGTGGTCCAGCCAGAGTCCAGACTTGAATCCATTTGAACGTCTCTGGAAAGATCTGAAAATGGCTGTGCTCCAACGCTTCCCATCCAACATGATGGAGCTTGAGAGGAGCAGCAAAGAGGAATGGGTGAATGGGTGAAACTGCCCAACGATAGGTGTGCCAAGCTTGTGGTATGATATTCAAAAAGACTTGAAGCTGTAATTGCTGCCAACGGTGCATCAACAAAGTATTGAGCAGAGGCTGTGAATACTTATATACATGTGATTTCTTAGTTTTTCATTTTTAATAAATTTGCAAAAATCTAAAAAAAAGTTTTTTCACATTGTCATTATGGGGTGTTGTGTGTAGAATTTTGAGGAAAAAAAATGAATTTAATCCATTTTGGAATGAGACTGTAACATAACAAAATGTGAAAAAAGTGAAATTTTCCATATATATAATATTTTCCAGATGCTTGCTCTATCTATCTATCTATCTATCTATCTATCTATCTATCTATCTATCAAGTATACTTTATTAATCCCAGAGGGAAATTCAGGGCATCCACCTGGACGGATGAGGCAGCCATGGTACAGCACCAATCCCTTCACCATTCACACACACATTCACACCTAGGGCCACTTTAGAGTCTCCAGTTAACCTAAGTTGCATGTTTTTGGCCTGTGGGAGGAAACCGGAGTACCTGAAGTAAACCCACATAGACACAAGGAGAACATGCAAACTCCACACAGAAGGGTCACCGATGGTCAGGGGGTGGGATCAAACCCACGATGGTCAGGGTTGGAATACAGCCGATGACCTGACTGTGCTACCACAGTGCTAACCACTGCGCCACTGAGCTGCCCTTTTTTTGTGTGTCTTTCTTCTAGTTGTACCATGCTTTTATTGGGATGGTATTTCCTGAGGTCTGCCAATCCACTTTCAGATATTTTGAACAATACTTCTGATTAATAACCAACCCAGACACAGGGGGTGCACAAGCCAGTGTACTCCTAGTACCGGTCCCAAGCCTGGGTAAATGGGGACGGTTGTGCCAGGAAGGGCATCTGACGCAAAACTTTTGCCAAATCAAACATGCGGATCATGACAAATGAGACTCTCATACCGGATTGGTCAAGGCCCGGGTAAACAATGACTGCTACCGGTGCTGTTAACTGACAGGGTGCTAGTGGAAATTGGGCTACTGTTGGTCAAAGATCGAGGAGGAGGAGAGGGGGAAGGTGAGCTAGAAGGGAGAGAGAGAAAAGGAAAGGTAGAAGTGTGGAAGTGAGAGTAGGGAGGTTAACTGAAGGGACTATGACTGGTAAAGGCAGAGAGTTGGCTGATATGATGGAGAGAAGAAAGGTAGGTATACTGAGTGTTCAAGAAACCAGATGGAGGGAAGCAAGGCTAGAAGCACTGGAGGTGGCATTAATCTTGAAGGAAGAGTATGTGAAGAGTGTTCAGCAGGTAAAGAGGGAGTCAGACACAATCATGAGTTTGAAGCTAGAAGTCAAAGGTGTGATGTTGAATGTTATCAGTGTGTATGCCCCACAAGTTGGATGGCATGTAGAAGAGAAAGAGGAATTCTGGAGTAAGTTGGATGAAGTGGTAGAGAGTGTTCCCAGGGGGGAGAGAGCGGTGTTTGGAGTGAACTTTAATGGGTATGTAGGTGAAGGGAACAGAGGTGATGAGGAGGTTCTGGGTAGGTATGGTCTTAAGGAGAAAAATGTGGAAGGACAGATGGTTGTGGATTTTGATAAAAGGATGGAAATGGCTGTGGTGAACGCATGCTTTAAGAAGAGAGAGGAACATAGGGTGACTTACAAGAGTAGAAGAAGATGCACGCAGGTGGACTACATCCTATGCATAAAGGAGAGATCTGAAAGAGATAGGAGACAGCAAGGTGTTAGCAGGGGAAAATTTAGCTAGACAGCATCGGATGGTAGTCTGTAGGATGACTTTGGAAAGCAAGAAGAGGAAGAGAGTGAAGGCAGAGCAAAAGATTAAGTGAGTGAAGTTACAGAAGGAAGAAGGTCACACAGAGTTCAGGAAGAAGTTGATACAGGCCCTGGGTGGTAGGGAAGAACTACCAGATGACTGGGAAAGTACAGCAAAAGTATTGAGAGAAACGGGTAGAAAGGTATGTGGTGTATTCAGTGGTCACAGGAAGAAAGACAAAGAGACTTGATGGTGGAATGAGGAGGTACAGGGCAGTATCCAAAGGAAGAGGTTAGCAAAGAAAAAGTGGGACAGTCAGGGAGATGAAGAAAGTAGAAGGATTTGGAATCTCGGTGCATGGCAAAGAGAGAGGTGGCAAAGGCAAAGGAAAAGGCATGTCGTGAGTTGTATGAGAGGTTAAACACTAAGGAAGGAGAAAAGGACTTGTATCGATTGGCTAGACAGAGAGATCGAGCTGGAAAAGATGTTCAGCAGGTTAGGCTGATTATGGACAGAAATGGCAATGTACTACCAAATGACGAGAATGTGTTGAGAAGGTGGAAGGAGTACTTTGAAGAGCTGATGAATGAAGAAAATGAGAGAGAGAGGAGGATGGATGAAGGAGAGATGGTGAACAAGGAAGTCCTGAGGATTAGCAAGGTAGAAGTGAGGGCAAATTTGAAGAGGATGAAGAATAGAAAGTCGGTTGGTCCAGATGACATACCTGTGGAGGTATGGAGATGTTTAGGAGAGATGGCAGTGACCTTTTAACCAGATTGTTTAATACAATCTTGGAGAGTGAGATGATGCCTGAGGAGTGGAGAAGAAGTGTTTTGGTACCAATTTTTAAGAACAAAGGTGATACTCAGAGCTGTAGTAGCCACAGAGGCATAAAGTTGATCAGTCACACTATGAAGATATGGGAAAGAGTTGATGAAGCCAAGTTAAGAGGAGAGGTGACAATCATTGAGCAGCAGTACTGTTTCATCACAAGAAAGAGTACTACAGATGCACTGTTTGCTCTAAGAATACCGATGGAGAAGTATAGAAACGGTCAGAAGGAGTTGCACTGTGTCTTTGTGGCTCTAGAGAAAGCATATGATAGAGTGCCAAGAGAGGAAGTGTGGTACTGTATGAGAAAGTCAGGAGTGGCAGAAAAGTATGTGAGGGTGGTGCAGGACATGTATGGGGACAGCAAGACGGTGGTGAAGTGCACTGTAGGAGTGACAGATGGGTTCAAGGTGGGGGTGGGGTTACATCAGGGATCGGCTCTGAGCCCCTTCTTGTTTGCCATGGTGATGGACAGGCTGACAGATGAGGTCAGGCAGGAGTTTCTGTGGACCATGCTGTTTGCAGCTGATAGTGTAATCTGTAGTGAGAGTGGGGAGCAGGTGGAAGATAACCTGGAGGGGTGGAGGTATGCTCTGGAGAGAAGAGGAATGAATGTTAGTAGAAGCAAGACAGAATACATGAGTGTGAATGAGAGGGAGGCAGGTGTAACGGTGAAGATGCAAGGTGTAGAGATGGTGAAAGTAGATGAGTTTAAATACCTGGGGTCAACCATCCAAAGCAATGGAAAACGCACAAGAGAGGTGAAAAAGAGAGTGCGGGCAGGGTGGAGTGGGTGGAGATGAGTGTCAGGGGTGATTTGTGACAGAAGGGTAACAGCAAGAGTGAAAGGGAAGATTTACAAGACGGTTGTGAGACCTGCTATGACGTATGGTTTGGAGATGGTCGTGGTGATAAAAAGATAGGAGGATGAGCTGGAGATGGCAGCATTGAAGATGCTAAGATTTTCATTGAGAGTGACTAGAAATGAGTATATCAGAGGGACAGCTCAGGTTGAGCAGTTTGGAGACAAAGTTAGAGAGGCAAGACTGAGATGGTCTGGACATGGGCAGATGAAGGATAGTGGATATATTGCACAAAGCATGTTGAAGATGGAGCTGCCAGGTAGGAGGAAAAGAGGAAGACCACAGAGAGGATTCTTGGATGTAGTGAAGGAGGACATGGAGAGGGATGGTGTTACAGAGGAAGATGCAAGGGATAGTGTGAGATGGAGTCAGATGATCTGCTGCGGCAACCCCTTAAAGGGAGCAGCCAAAAGAAGAGGACTTCTGATTCATAACCTTTTATATTCTTGCCAAGGAATATTATCATTTGTATTTTTACCCACAACATATTTTTTGTGGAATTGTATATGTATATATATATATATATATATATATATATATATACGTATATTGTAGAGGATGCGTTCAAATGATGAGGCTGAGTTTTATTTCTCAGGTTCAGCTTTATTGACAGAACACATACTCTAGCATTCTCAAAGCAGGAAGAAGAGAAAGAACCATATCACATCACCCTTTTATATGTTTCCAGCATCAGAACTCAAGTCACATGGTGCTTCAGTAAACATACAGTCACAAAGCATCCCTTTGAACCTTCACCATTGTCTCTCATTCATTGATGAACCGGAAATCTCTCTGGGGCATCTTCTCTGGGACAAAAAGGTAAATCTCACACCTCCTCGTTATCTTCTGCAGATTTGAGTCTTTTGTCTTTCCAGACATGAAGCCTCCAATACACATGCAGTCATACCTCTGTGGAAAATATGAGCCCAACATATGTGTCACCCACATAACCCCCCCCCCCCCAAATGTCTATTAAGGGCAAAACATGCATGGTATAAAAAAAGAAAAACACAAAACACTCCACATATCACCAATCAATCCACCAGCTGCCTGGGTCTTAACCTTCTGCCGAATCTGTTGTAACCTGGCTTTGCTACCCCTGCAGCGTCTCTCTGCATCTGTGGATTAAAGCTGTTAACACGTCTCTGTGAAGGTTCTGGAGAATGTCTTCTCGGCGGCCTGCCATGGTGGGGGGGCCTCGCTAACTGCACTTGCTCATCAGCCAAAACAAAAGCGGGTTTGAGCCTGTTTATGCAAATCAACTCCTTTCTGCCCCCTAATTCTAGCAGAAAATGCTTCTCCCCGGTCTCCAGCACTCTGAAAGGCCCGTCATAAAACGGTCGCAAACTTGGACGCTGAGCATCATGTCTAACAAAAACAAACTCCGCATTTTTTAAAGCCTTTGGCACAAAAACGCTGGAAAACTGTGATGAACCGGGCCAGGGAGTGTGTTTGCTCCTGTGTCGCTCTGCCACGGCTGAGCGGGGGGGGCAATTTGGTGCGGGATTATTGGGGAGAAATTCCCCCGGCAAACGGAGAGGTTGTGAAAAAACTAACTCAGCCGGGGAAGCATGCAAATCTTCCTTAGGTGCAGAACGCAACCCCAATAAAACCCATGGAAGTCTGTCCACCCAATTTGTATCTGTTAGCGACGCTTTGAGGGCTGCTTTTAACGACCTGTGAAAGCGTTTGCATAAACCATTAGCCTGGGGGTTATATGCGGTAGTGCAATGAATCTTCACCCCCAAGCTGCGGGCCATCGATGACCATAGTTCGGAAATAAATTGGGGACCCCTGTCGGACGTTATGTCCGACGGGACTCCAAAACGCGCAACCCACGCTGTTAAAAATGCTCGCGCAACTTCTTCCGCTGTGGTTGATGTCAGAGGGATCGCCTCTGGCCAACGCGTGGTGCGATCCACCATCGTCAAAAGATGTGTGTGCCCGTGTGATGGCGGAAGCTGGCCCACCAAGTCAACATGCACGTGATCAAAACGCTTAGCGGGGATGTGAAAAGGTTCCAACGGAGGCTTAGTGTGTCTGTGTATTTTGGCTCGCTGACACGCTACGCAGGCCGCCGCCCATTCCTTGACCTGCTTGCGCAACCCGGGCCAAACAAATTTCTCCCCCACCAACTTAATCGATGCGCGCACCCCCGGGTATGCCAGAGAGTGGATTGAGTCAAAAACGCGGCGACGCCATGCGGCTGGGACCACGGGGCGGGGCCGTCCCTTGGAGACATCGCAGATTGGGGGGGGGGGCATACCAATTTGCTGCACCCTGTGCTCCAGCCTTAACCCTGTTGGTCCAGACTGGAGCGCGCGCACGTCCGCATCATTAACCTGCTCCGCGGCCATGGCTGCATAATCTAACCTTACACAGACCGGGACTGCGCGCGCTCCTGCGTCGCTGCCCAGGCCCGCGACCACGGCTACAGAGTCTGCCCCCATGGGGCCTGGTGTTGCTACCGCACGTGAGAGACAGTCTGCCACTACATTGTGTTTACCTGCGACATGCTGGATATCAGTGGTGAACTCCAATATCGCGGCTAGTTGTCTTTGTTGCCTGCCTGACCAGGGTTCTGAAATCTTGGCCATCGCAAACGTTAGCGGTTTGTGATCCACAAACGCGGTGAAGCGTCGCCCTTCCAACCAGAACTGGAAATGGTGGATGGCCAAGTGTAGGGCCAAAAGCTCCCTGTCGAACGCACTGTATTTATGCTCACTATCGCGCAGGGGTCTGCTGAAAAACGCGAGGGGTTGCCAGGTACCTGCCACAAACTGTTCAACAACCGCCCCCACTGCTAAATTGGAAGCGTCAGTGGTGAGCGCCATGCGGGCCGTTGGAACTGGATGCGCTAACAAAACTGCGTTTGCCAGGGCTGATTTGACCTGGGCAAAAGCGCGCTCCCGCTCCGGAGACCATTCAACTTTATTTGCGGGCTTTTGTTTTTTTTAACCGCTCCTTCTGCCGAAACGCGATGCCCCAAAAAATCAATCTGCGCCACCCCAAACTGGCACTTCGCTGGGTTAATTATTAACCTGTGCTCTGCCAGCCTCCGAAAAACTGCTGTGAGGTGGCTTTCGTGTTCGCCTTCGGACGTGCTGGCTACTAAAATGTCATCCAAATAAACGAACACGAAAGGAAGGTCGCGTAAAACTGTATCCATCATACGTTGGAAAGTCTGCGCGGCCCCCTTGAGGCCAAATGGCATGCGCAAAAATTCAAAAAGGCCGAAAGGAGTTATAACCGCTGTTTTGGGTATATCCTGCGCGCGCACTGGAACTTGGTGCTAACTGCGTACCAAGTCTATTTTAGAAAAAATGCGTGCCCCCGCCAAATGAACAGAAAAATCCTAAATGTGCGGAATCGGGTAGCGGTCATGTGCTGAAACGTTGTTCAACCTGCGGAAATCGCCGCAAGGTCACCACGAGCCATCAGCTTTCGGGACCATGTGTAGCGGCAAAGCCCAGGGGCTTTTGGAGCGTCTAATAATGCCCAGTTTCTCCAGGTTAGTGAACTCCTCGCGCGCGATGGCCAGTTTAGCTGGGTCCAAGCGCCGAGCTTTTGCAAAAACGGGGGGCCTGGTGGTGGTGATAAAATGCTCCACCCCATGTTTAGCCACTGTCACCGAAAACGTTGGGACTGTGAGTGCTGGGAACTGGGCGAGCAATGTGTGAAACTTACCACCCGCAGCTGAGACGCTGGCATGTGCAGTCGGCGGTGCCACCCGAGCTGTGCAGGGGATAGAATGGAAAGACAGTGCATTAATCAGACGTCTATTAGCAAGGTCAACCAATAAACCATGTGAGCACAAAAAATCAGCCCCTAACATGTTGAAACTGACTGCTGCTACAATAAAAGTCCACTCAAATGAACGGCCCTGTAAGGACAGAAGCATAGTCCTCTCACCAAAAGTTTTAATCGTTGAGCCGTTCGCTGCTGACACTGACACCCAGGGAGCTTTAGACGGCATCAGCTGTTCCACGTAGGTGGGTGTGACGAAACTCAGCTGGGAGCCTGTGTCCAAGAGGAACTGTTTCCCCAAGTGTGCATCCGTCAGGTAAAGCAGCTTGTTCTCCTCGCCGAGGGTCGCAGCTGCTACCGGCCCTCGGTCTTGGCGTTTCCCGGGCGCTTGAAGTGGCACGGCGGGACACACTTGTGTGCTCTCTCTGCAAAACGGCGGTGGTAGAAGCACAGGCCGTCCTCCGCTCCGCGCCGCCTGGTCCTCATCGCCGCCGTCGTTGGTGCGTCTGGCGCCGCCGCCGCTGGTTCCGAGCCGTCTCCAGACGTCGTTCCTGGGCTAGCTGCCGCGGCCGAAACTGCGTTCCGCTTGTGGGCGTCGACAAGCTGCTGCGCCTCCTTGCTCAGCCCATGGTAGTCTCGCCTGGCCCATCAGGGCGACTCTGCCAGGGCTACTCTCACTGCAGGCGGCAGGGTCCGGAGGAAAAGGTGGGCGAAAATAAATTCGCCATCCTCGGAGTCTTTCAACCTCAGCATCTTCACCATCAGGTCCACAGGTCTATCGTTCTCCAACTCCGTCAACGTCAGGAGCCCCTCTGCTCGCTGTTGGACCGAAGGGGTGAAATGGCTGATCAGTGCGTCCTTCAATGCGCTGTACTTGTCGCTGTCCGGTGGATGATTAACCAGATCTTCCACCCTCTGGACCGTGTGGCTGTCCAGCTTCGCTACCACATGGTAGAATCTTGTGTCATCGTTAGAGATTCTCCAGAGGTTGAACTGCGCCTCGACCGCGCTAAACCATGAGCGCGGGCTGTGCTGCCAGAAATCGGGCAGCCGGATCGTGGAGGCGGCCATCAGGCTGGCTTCCGCCAAGCCCAGCTCGGGAGAATTCTGTCTGCTCATTCTTTGTAGTAGGTCACCAGTGTAGAGGATGCGTTCAAATAATGAGGCTGAGTTTTATTTCTCAGGTTCAGCTTTATTGACAGAACACATACGCTAGCATTCTCAAAGCAGGAAGAAGAGAAAGAACCATATCACATCACCCTTTTATATGTTTCCAGCATCAGAACTCAAGTCACATGGTGTTTCAGTAAACATACAGTCACAAAGCATCCCTTTGAACCTTCACCATTGTCTCTCATTCATTGATGAACCGGAAATCTCTCTGGGGCATCTTCTCTGGGACAAAAAGCCAAATCTCACACCTCCTCGTTATCTTCTGCAGATTCGAGTCTTTTGTCCTTCCAGACGTGAAGCCTCCAATACACATGCAGTCATACCTCTGTGGAAAATGTGAGCCCAACATATGTGTCACCCACAATATATATATATATATATATATATATATATATATATATATATATATATTTTTTTTTTTTTTTTTACCCGGTGGCATTGTTTGCTATACAAAATCAAGAGCAGTGCCCCTGATACTGTGATTTAGAATTCTCCATTCCCAGCATAACTGCGTGTCATATGTTAATAATGCACCATCCTCACAGTTGTCCCCTCTGTAGTTGTTACTGGTTCTGTCAGTTGATCAGTACCCACTGTTGATGCTGCCGTGTGAGGTGTCAGAGGGCTTTAATCACGTCGTGACAATATCACCAAAGAGATTATTGTTCTGCTGCGGCTCCGTTTGCCCTCCATTTACCGGCAGACTCTCTCAGTTTGAGACAGCCACTCTGGATACCTAAACTAGCCTGCCATCCACTCCTTAGACAACTAATTATGGAACACCTTCTGATATTAGAACACCGCCATGCTTAGTTAATAATACTTACTGAGCCTTCTACCTTCAAAGGGTTTTTGATTAAACATTTGCTTGGGGGAAAAAAAAACCTTGATCCTGATGTCGTCAGTAATTAGAGGCCCAGTTTAATTCATTTCTTTTTCGTCTCTGAAGTTCAAAGAAAATACCTGGTGAATCTACAGGTCTTTTTAAATAAATACATAAATAAATAAATACTAACTAATGTATATGAATTTTCTACAACCTTAAAATCTGTGTGAGCATAATTTATGGGAGTTTTTATGAGTGCTGTGTCAGATAACACCACACACCCCTGCCAACCAGTGATGCATTATTTCATTCATTCTTTAAGACAAATGTTCACTCCTCACAGGTAACGGGTCAGCACAGCCACTGGCCCGGTCACATCCTAGTGGGGTCCTTGATGCCTCTCGCAGAGAAACTCTTACAATATTCCCTACATTTGTTGGTGACTAATTAAAGTCTTTTTAAGTTTCACATTCTTCGCTCATGCCATTGCCCCTGTATCCAACAGAGCATCGGGGAACAGTGAGCACCATGACCCGAGAGGCTCCGTCGGGGCTCATGGGGAGGGTGCACCACAGCTGACCAGCAGCTCCCCCACGAACTCCAAAGGACCCCCCCCCCCCCCCACACACACACACAAATCCAACACTCGCTAGTACCCACCGCTCCACGAGACACTACCCTTAAATACCCCAGGGCTGACCCTGGCGGCTGACTTGACTTTTGTTTGGCTGAAGATACATCTGAGCCAGTGCTGCTGATCTGAGCTAAAGGGTAGGAGCTATACTGCTAATGGCTAAGTGACATAAGAGGGAGAGCAGAGTTGAATGGATGATGGATTTTTCTTAGTGACAGGCTTAAACCAAAGCATTTTAAGAAAGGCTGGAAAATGTGAACAAAATATCTCAAACATTTCATTAAGACATGTGAGCTGTTAAAATGAGGAAAAATGTGCAATCAGTGATCCCTGAATCATCATTTCAAACTGCATTTTGTATTTACTTGGGTTATCTTTGTCTAATATTAAAATTTGTTTGATGATTTGAAACATTTAAGGGTAACAGATACTAATATTTTGCTGCTTTGCAGTCAGCCTCGGCTGTGTCCAGCTTTACCACGATGTCATTTAAAATTAACCAGTCATAGTTTGTTGCCAAACATATGCCATAGCATTTGTGTATTTTTTTGTATTTGTGGTTAAAATATCACACCAGGTTAAAGAAAGACTAAGAGACACAAGAGAAGGAATACAAATCAGAGCAGACGGGAACAGATAAAAGGGGGAAAAGAGCAAAACGAGCAACACAAAAACAGACGAAAGCAGGAGAGGTGAAGCATGAACAGGAAGAATGGAAAAGACAGGAGCAAAAGAGAGCAGAGGGGGGAAATGAGGCTGAGCGCGAAGAGATGGTGTGCCCATGCTGAGACAATTAGTCCCACCTGCAGCTAACTCAAACTGTGAATACCTGTATGCTTGTGTCATGGTTTGTGCAAGTGTCTGTTTGTGTGTGTGGTGATGTAAGGTGGGGGAGGGGAGGCTTAAGAGAGTTATTGAGCTCATGGGCCCTCGAAGTCACTCGTATCGTATGTGGTGGGTGTGCCTTTCAGGCTGTGATTGTGTGCATTTTATACATGATATAAATTCACATATAGTGGATGTCTCTTGTGTGTATGCGGATCTCACGTATACACCCCGAGGTACTTTTAAGCAGTGCATATTTGAATATCAGTGAAACAGTTCGAGAAAGATAAATAAAGAGACAACCAGTGAGCCAGTGAGTGACAGAGGGTGAGAGGAGCGAGATGGAAACAGAGATTGGACTGAACAACGCAGAGAAAATGCAGCACATAAATAGCATGACAGGTAGACAGGTGGATAAGTCACTTTCATCCAAGCTTGGCTTTATATTCACTTCAGTCTTCTGTAATGGGCCACCCTTCTTGTTTCCCATACAACCTTCTGCTGCTAGTGCGATGCTCATTTCCTGCCTCGGCTCCACACACTGAGTCAGTGGGTCCCTGCTGGTCTCTTTCACTGAATAACTTCCATTGTCATTATTTTGGCAGAACCCTTTGCAAATTTCTCCCTGTAACCACAACACAAATATCTGAGGATTCTGTGGGGCGCTCACCCCATCTTTCCTAAAAGACTGTTTTTATCACACTGAATCTCAGGGCCACACACTGTTGTTTTGGCCGTTTGGATGTTGCTGTTTTGTCTGTTGTCACATCACTGATGTGCAGTGGTGTTAAGTTGATTACAGCTGCTTAATTCCTAACCATGAGCTGCTTGATTTTAGCATTCTCATCAAAGTATATTTTAAACTAAAATGGTACATGAATGTGAAAAATAGAGCATGTGAAGGAGCTTGAGTGTGGCAGCATAAATTCTACTTTAAGATAAGCCTTTATTAGTCCCACAATGGGGAAATTTCAGGATTGCAACAGCACAGGGATAGCAACACTCAGAGCAACAATCAGAAGGCAAGAAAAAACAAGAGCAGCTAGTATACATATGTACATATTAATATAAATATATATATATATATATATATATATATATATATAGACACACAGTGCGGAGCATTGTGGTTGGTGGATGTGCAGCAGAAAGTCTAAGCTCTCTCTCCGCGGATGTGGCAGGCCAGCTGGATGTCTTTGGGCATGATGGTGACCCTCTTGGCGTGGATGGCGCACAGGTTGGTGTCCTCGAAGAGACCCACCAGGTAGGCCTCGCTGGCCTCCTGCAGAGCCATGACGACGGAGCTCTGGAAGCGCAGGTCGGTCTTGAAGTCCTGAGCGATCTCCCTCACCAGGTGCTGGAAAGGCAGCTTACGGATGAGCAGCTCCGTGGATTTCTGGTAGCGACGGATCTCTCTCAGAGCCACGGTACCGGGCCTGTAACGGTGAGGCTTCTTCACTCCGCCGGTGGCCGGAGCGCTTTTTTGAGCAGCCTTGGTGGCCAGCTGCTTCCTGGGGGGCTTTTCCTCCAGTAGATTTACGGGCAGTCTGCTTGGTTCTTGCCATCGCTCTTTATTATTCTGTCTTGTATTTCTTGCACACCGCCTAAACTCCAGCCCAGCACCCATGTCGTTTTCGCTTCAGTTCTCCGGTATGTCGAGTTTCCCCGTTAGCACCAGGTGGCGGTTGAGTGCTAGCTAGCGCTTCCCTGCTGTATCGTCTCCTGCTGTAAACAGTGGCTCCGTCCGCCGACTCGGGAGACCTTTGGGGAGATCTGTGTGTCCGTGATATATATAGAGTGAAAGGTGTGCCGGATCAGAAAGTTATCACTGGATCAGAAAGAAGAAGGAAGATAAAAAGACTCAGAATTGAGCCGCTGTTGCAAAAGGCAGCCAACTTGTGTGGCGCCGGAACCGGAAGGGTTCTTTGTTGTACTTTGTTGAATTATTACTTACACTGCTGGACAAACTGCCAAAATACACATTGAGCATGTTTCTTTTTGTGAGATATGCTTCGGAGTCACTGGTTGGTGATGAAAAAAATATCAATAATTTTACCATGAGCATTACATCTAAGTCTTTTTTTTTTTTTTTTTTTAAATAGGGTTAATTGGCATCAAAACTGGGGATTCTAAATTGTCCTTAGGTATGACTGAGAGTGAATGGTTGTCTGTCTCTCTGTGTTGGCCCTGTGATGGACTGGCGATCTGTCCAGGGTGTACCCTGCCTCTGGCCCAAAGATGCTGGGATAGGCTTCAGCCCCCCCCCCCCCCCCCGCCGAAAAGGATTAAGCGGAAGAAAATGAATGAATGAATAAACAGGGTTGGCCAGAATTAAGGCTTGGATGGTGTGATCCACTTGTTGATTCGCTTCTTTTACATTATAGTTTTACTGATGCTTAAGATTACAATGATAGGGCTTGCCACTAAAAACGAAAGAGAAAGATTAGGGTTTTGGGTTAGGACAGGGCGACGAGGCTAAACCTTCCACACATTAAACCTCTCTACCTCATTATACCTCTCACCCTCTGCCATCTCATTTTATGCAGTTACTTTTACAACCACCAGAGGTCAATTTTTAAAAATATTTTAAGGCCCCTTTACACAGATGGTGGCCATTGAGAGATGAAAAGTTGACCCGATTTCTCAGCAATCTACTAAAGCCTCAAAAAAACAGTTTCTGTGTAAATCTTTGGGAGACTGTTGTATGGTTTTCATGGCAATCTATAGAGATCTTTGAAAGATCATTGAGAGATAAGGGATTAGGGCCTTTACTTATATAGTGCTTTTTCTAGTCATGAAGACCACTCAGGGTGCTTTTCCTGTTGCTACACCAACCCTCTATTGTAAGGACCTATCACAGACAGATACCTGGGAACAATTTAGAGTCACCAATTAACCTAACATGCATGCCTTTGGATTGTGAGAGGCAACTAGAGCCCCCGGAGTAAGCCCATATTGCACAGGGAGAATATGCAAACTCCACACAGAAAGGTTGCCACCCCTTCCAGCCTGGGGATTTGAACCTAGAACCTTCAAGCTGTTAAGCAACAGTGCTAACCGCTTTATCGCTGAGACACCACTGAAAGATCATTTGGAGATCTGGCCATTTTGTCACCATCATCAGTGATTTCCACCCCATGTAAAACGGTTATAACTAAGGAGTAGTTTCTGCTAGTAAAAACAAATTAAATTGCCATTTTCAGTTGGATAGTCTCACAATACAACAACTCTCTAATTTCATTTAGTAAATATAGGCTTTCGAATAGTGTAGTGGACTAAGTAGCAATGTGGTAATGGTTTGTTCTTAACATTCAATTCTTCTTCTCTACCCCCTCACCCTCCAGTCTTAGCAGATGAATGTTTCTCTCCGAGTCTGGGTCTGCTGGATGTTTCTTCCTGTTAAAAGAGGGTTTTTTTTTCTCTCTCCACTGTCACCAAGTGCTTTCTCACAGGGAATCACCTGACTGTTGGGGTCTCTTTCTGAGATTGTGGGTTTTTACCTATACGTTAAAATGGTGGCAATATACATATAAATAAAATTGAATTTTAACAAAATTATAGATGAAGTATTTACCTTCTTATGTCACCACTAGACATCACCTGATATCTTACTGTCTACAGTGGCATTGTTCATTGGTTCGTCTTTGTATAATTTACCCAGGTTGACCTTCGAGGGTCTCAGTAATTGTCTCGTTATGAAAGTGTATCCAATTTGCATGTTAGAGAAGAACAGATGAGAGAGAATTTAGATTGTTAGGACTGAACAATAGCCTGGAACGAAACTACTTAAATGTATTGTCTGTCTGCAGAAACAAAAACATATTTGATCCCAGAACACATTAAAATTATCTGTTTTGTGAACACTGCAGACACAGAATCAATAGTCAGTGAAGTGATCCATGCTGAGATTTACAGTGAGGACTGGGCTGAAAGGAAAGCCTTCTGAATGCTTGAAATGGTGCTTTATGTTCTGCTGATGAGAAAGGAACCAGCAATTTGGAAAAAAAAATGCCATCTTTGCCAATTAGGTTGTAACTAGCCTGAGAATGACAGAATAGGCCGACAATAGGCTTTAAGAGCCAGGTTGGCATATGAGAGCTGGAATTGGATGCAATCTTGTCAGGGGCTTTTAAGCATATGGTCTGCTGTTAGGGAAAAGGCATCTCTTATAGCGATAGTGAAGAACAAGTTCCTTCTCTCAGGATGCACTGTCCGAACTGGTTTTTTTTTTTGGCTGGGTGATAAAGGTCATGGGGATCTCTGCAATGCTCTCACATTTTTGCAGGTGTTTGATAGGAGGAGAAAACAGCAACTGACCCTCTGCCCAAAAAAAATGAAACTGCAGAGATTTTTGAGAGTCAGTGGATAACAGGTGGAAACCAGACAGATGGATGTTGTGCTGGTGTTTGTTAAAAATAAATGTGCAGGCATGCAATTTCAGCCTGTGTAATGTTTTCAGCTGTACCGACAAGTTTTGCGGAGATGAGGATCCTCTCAAACTTTGACAACTTTCCAGTGCTCACTAGTGTGTCTATTATTTTATCATAATGTGATGCTTTATTGATCAGAATAGAGTGCCTCTGCCCCTCACCTCACTTCAGGTCAGACTGACAGAAACAGGCCCTCCCGTTTGAATGATGCCTCTTTAATAACTGAGCCACCCTGCTGTCTGTAATTTCCAGCAGGGCCTGAGAAGGTGAGAGTCTATGAAAGTGTGAGACACGAATCTCTGTTGTTTTCTCCACATTAAGCTCCAATTTGTTTGTCTGCACCAGACAATGACAGCCAGCCGACCCAGATCGCATCATTGCCGGCGTGGTGTCATCAGCCAGTTTGAGTGCTTTGACAAGGAGGAGCACTGGAGGGCCAATCATTGCTGGGGGGAAGGAGGGTGGGGGGGTTTGGGCGCATGTTCCTAATATACCTTCATTTATAATCAGGACAAAGGTGAGCATGCACACATACACACATGCACACACATGTGCACCTATAGATACAAACCTTCAATGAATTTTCCCAGGAAGTGGTATCACTAGACAACTCATCATTTGAAGAGTGCTTAGTCACCATGGTAACATGCACTGTAGCTGGGCTGAGGGGCTCAGTGGGAAAATAGATTATCACTGTGTGAGCGACTGTGTGTGCGTTTGTTCAAAGAAGATATCGATGAGCAGAGTGCATGTGTCACGTCGAGGATGTATGTGATATGCTTGAGTGTTTGTCAGATGTGTCTGAGATATAGGGGCAAGATGAAAGGGAAGGGTGGATTCACTGAGTCATCAAGAGGAAGAGGACAAGACACGCACAAAAATGAAGAAAGGGATATCATGTGGCAGGTGTGAGGAACAACAGACAGAATACTTCAGACTGTGGGAATAAGAATTGCCTCTGTGCTGAGTGTACGACTGTGTGTTTGTCCTTGAATTATACATGACATCACATGTATCCAATGTATGACACTAGAATATGCCAGATATCTACCCATTCATCTTCTGGATGGTGGTAAATTTACTAAATGTGCATTACCCCCACCCCCCTTTTTGCCATCCTGTTCTTTTGAGCTAACCAGCATTTACAAAGAAAAATAATACTGCAAAGAAAAATCCAGGTAACAACTAGCAACAAGAGACCAAAAAATATCAGTGAAGTACTGCAACAAGTAGCAATGGCATGCAAAGCCGCTGTTAGTAAATGGGTAGGAATCAAAATATTAGACATATATGATAGGTGCTGAATGTACCAAGAGGTTAGAGAATATGTAGTTCAGTTGTGCACTGGTGACCAGCTGCAGGTGGACAAGATTTATTCTGTTGAATATATTTCTGACAACATGTGACTGATAAAATCTGTATATTATCAATTCATCCATCCATCCATAATCTGTTCCCAGACTCTCTGGCTCAGTTAAGCATACACCTGTCAATGGAGGCTCAATTGGGCCTGAACTGCTCAAAGAAGATTGCGCCACGGGACTGGCGCCTACAAACTGTAAATTACTAAGCAGAAATGCAATATATGAATCCACTGAACATTGAAGTTAAGAAACAAATGAGATGTTTATAGAGCTTTTTGGCTGCCAAAATAACAGCAGTGGCACATAATAATGTGTTTTATAGCAAATGGAAATTCTTTTAATAAAACTAAATTTGGATAAAAACCCCATACAGGTATGATCATTGATACATTGCTTTTGTCTTCAACTAGCCTGCTCTCACTCTATGTAGATGAGTAATATTTTGCAATTTGGTCAGAACTATGAGTGTTGCTCTGGTTGTGGCATTAGAAATTGTAGGAAGATTTAATTATAAGGTACAAAGATTATTTAATTTATACCTAGAGGTGTCTGTGGAAACGGAGGTTTACTTCGAGTCGACGCACACACCGGAAAAACTTGTTTTTGGGGCACCAGTCCACAAGCTTGGACAATTTATTAATAACTAACCTTTATACCTTCAATCAATCATTCTCAAATATTCGTGAATTCTACTGGGTGACTTTAGAAACAAACACAGGAAAAGAAATCAACAGAAACTTCCATATGCTGTTTACAGTTTTAATTATCAGACTCAGATTAAATGACATTACATTCAACAGATTTGTTGGTAAAGTGAAATGACCAAGTATTAAGCATCACATTAAACTTGTAGCTGTTAGTGAGCAACAGAGTGTAATCACATTTGTGGAACCAAGGAAACCTTGGTATGAATTTGTAACTGTGAAGAAAATGGAGACTGAAATAACTGTAACAAAAATATGAAGAAAATTGGATGCAAATTTTATGAAGAAAATTATAAAAGCTAATTATATGGAAAAGAACTTCTGAATTACTGTAAAAATGTAAAAACGGAATTTAATGAAGAAAAGGAATATTATTTCTGTTTAATTATATAGTTCCGATCAGAGTTATGAAGTAGTTTTAAACCTGAGACAAATTATGGCATACTTGTCTAAGGCGATGGACATCGCATTACTCAGCAGATGAAACAAAGGAATCTTGCTCATGTGACTGTAGCAATATTTAATTATAAGGGTGATAATTTATGAGGCTTATTTAATTGAGTTAGAAGTGGGTGTGCAGAAGGATGTTTGATTCGTCCACAAACACAAATTATGAGAGGAATACTCTAATCAGAACGGGGCATCAGTTCAATTTTGGATGATTTATTAAAATTAATCTTTATATTTTATCAATCAATCAATCAATCAATCAATCAATCAATCAATCAATTAGTCTCAAACAATTTATGAATTCTTTGATGCAGTGACTTAAGAAAACGTATATGCAAAGGAAAACACTTGCAACTTCTCTTGCTTACAAGTTTATTAAATGAAACTCATTCAGGTTAAATGACATTACATTCAAATGATTGGTAAGCAGGTTTAAAATGATCAACAGTGGTCAGATATCACATCAGCTGTTAATGGATTCCTGAGCATAAAATCTATAGTTAAACCTTTGTGGAACCAAGAGGAAACCAGATTTTATATTTCAACTGTAATGCAATGGAAAGTTGAAATAACTAGCAAAATTAGGCATAAAATTGGAAGCAGTTTTATTGAGAAAAAATGACAAGCTGGTTATCTAGAAAAAGGAAATGTCTGAATTAACCTACAAAATGAACGGAGGTTACTGAAAAGAGAATATGGATTTTCTTTCAGTTTATAACTTGTCCTACTGCTGGTAGACTAATTATACCATGAAATATTGGTCGTGTTCAATTGTAATTGATATTTGGGGCATCTCGTTTAAACCCAGCAGATAGGAAAGTGGGAGTCTCACTTACGAACACAGCCGGATCAGCCGATTTCCAGTGGCGATCACAAATGCCAGTAAGGTGGCAAACAGGGGAAAGCAACTGTCGGTCTTCTTTCCAGTTGTTCACAGCTGTGAGAAGTGTAGACTCGGCTGGGGGCTTCCCAAAGCATGTGGCACGTAGCCGGCAGCAGGATGAACGGGGACTCCAGGAGCAGACGTGACGTCTTTTGGCAACCAGTCCGACAATTTAGGATGTCCACAGCACACAGGACAACCCAAAAGCTGAAGGAAAATGTATTTAGGTAGTTTCACCCACGAGGTCTGAGTTCTTCTATGTAGGGAAAACAGAAAAGTCCAAAATCTCTATCAGTTCACTTTGAAGGCAGGAAAATTAAAAGTCCACTTTAACGGCAGAAAAAGTCAGAAAGTCCAGGCAAAACATTTAAATAGGATAAGCACGGCTTCTGAGGAGAGAGAAAAGACTTTTTGGAAGTCTGACTTCCACAGAGAAGGTGAGCTCACTTAGGAAAGGATAGTTTCTCCTCAGCTGCCTGAAAAACAGGCAAATTTAACAAAAGACAGTTTAAGAAGACTAGCACAGGACGATTCAGACAATCACAAAACTTTTAACATGAACTGAGAAACACAGAAAGACAAAAGGAACTCACTGACCTAACAGAAATGAACAGACTTGAGCAGACCCACAGAACTGACTGCCAGGGCAGTTCTGTCTGCATTTTAACTGAAGCACACTGCTGAGTCATAAAAATATGACTGGCAGCAAGATGGACCAATTATCTTCCATAAAGAGGAGTTTGAATGGGCTTTTGTCCAATGAGGGAACAGTTCTTTGTCTGTGAACAGCCAATCAAATGCATGGGTGTTATCCAACAGAGAGGCAGCCTGATGATTGGTTGTTGCAAGTTAGCTGACTCACTCAAATTTCAGAAAACATTCATTCAGTTCCTATGAAATTCATTTTATATGCTTAACATGAAATTTAAGCTAAATTAAGTGACTCAAGACTAATATTCAGTGAACAGCCATTTATACTGGTACTAATAAATTAACATTCATTTGAATAACATTCATGTAAAAACATTCCTAAGACATGCAATCACATTTAAATCAAGGATTAATGAATTATTGCAAACCATTATTGTCAATCACAAAGGCGATTATCTTCACAGTGTCCTTAGAATTCCTGAGGAATGTAAACTAGAAAAAGAGTTAATGTTCAATCAACGTAACAAAGTTCCAGATTGCAAAAGTAATGAAACATATTCCGTAGATGTCCACCAGGACATCTACGGAAGATGTCCACCTAAAAATTAGATAATTTTTAGGTCTTGGTATGTGAAGAGGGGGCAGCCTGGAGAGTTTTATGGGGCTTCTGGGATATGTCCCCAAAAGGGAGTCAACCATATACCTGTCAGCTTAAGGAGTAACCTTTGGGGAGTTTATGACTTTTAAGAGTATCAGTTCCTGGTACGAACAGATGCTATCAGCATGAACTGTCTGATTGGAGGGAACTCCAGAGGTTTTATGGTGCACTTAATCCTTTAAAAGCAATCCTTATCGTACCCCTCTCCATGGGTACGATAATACCCATGGACCAGAGGTACTTAGAGGAAGGAAAACAGCAATTCTTGACCAAACCTTGAGTGAGAGTTTCTTTAAGATGAAGAGTGATTTCCTGAATTAGCCTGAGGAGAAGCTGATGCTACATATTCTTTGTGTTAGTTTTCCAGCTGGATCATCCGCTGAAGCTTTTTTGAAGAATATACCGGAGAATATCTGCCAGCAGATATTTCTTCCCAGGGCAGTAGTCTGGAGCTGAGGTCCAGTGACGCTGATGAGGCTGTTGGCTGCGGAGCATGCCATGTGGAAAAACACAAGAATCTTTCAGTGGTGTTCTCTGGTCCAAATAAATTGGATATAATTCCAAGTCTGATCAAAGTCACAGGATTGGACAGACAGGATTAATAATAATAATATAAAAAAATCAAGCCACGAAATTCAAGTTCTCAGATGCCATGGTGATTGGCGAAAACAACTTCCAGTGTGAGAAAAATCATCAGTCCACTTTAAAACACGGTGAGTTATGAAAAATCAATAAGGAAAAGTTTAACAGAATAAAATAGAAAAACGTCTGTGAACACGGAGTTTCACTCTATATAAAAGAGAAGTTTGAGCTCAAAAAGGAAGAAAAAGTATTTTTCCCAGATGTTTAACGGAAAGAGGATCTAAGCAGGACACAGACAAACTTTCACACAGAACAACTCTCTCTCTCTCAACTAGGCATTCTTCCCTTAAACTGAGTAAGTTTCCCAGGAAAAAACTTGACTGACATGAAAGGGAACCAATTGTCTTCCATTGCGGGAGGTTTGAATGAATTCTGGTCCAATAAAAAAAAACAGTACTTTGTCTGTAACCGACTAATAGAATGAAAGGGGGTATTGTCCAACAGAGACTGGTTGGTGATTGGCTGAGCCAGTCAGAAGACTTGAGTAAGTTTTAGAAAGCATACATATTAACTGAAATTCAAATTATATACTTATGTATTAAGTCTAAGCTAACTTCAGTGATTCATGACTAAGTTTCAGTGAGCATGCACTTTTATAAACTTGTCCTTCTATAATTAACATGCATTAGAATAAGGTTCATTTAAGCATTTTCAAACATGCAATACATTTAAAAATCAATGATTAATGAAACATTTCAAACCAGAATGGTATGTCAGAGTCCCACTTGATTGTCCAGGGTGTGCTGAAAAAGAAAATAATCTGAGAATTGAGAGTTTTTTATAAAAAGGAAGTAATTTAATTCATTAACCTCAGTTCAGCTTGTAGAGGCAAAAGTGAACATAGTCCAGAGTCATCCACAAGGGGGTAATGCTGAGCTGTGGATAATTCCTAGGGACTGTGGAATGCACTCAAGTGATCTGGGATGTCTCAAACAGTTGTTAACGCATAAAACTGTCTGGTTGTGAAGAAGTTCCAGTTATTTATGATGGCAAACTAATCCGTTCCTTGCACTAAATGGAATCCTTATCATACCTTTTACCATGGAATGTGTTTTCCAACTGTGGTTCTTAGATGAAGGAAACAATTCTTGACCAGACTTTTTGGGTGAAACAATTTCTTTAAGGTGAAGAGTGATTTTATAGATTAGAGCCAAAGGGAGTTGATGCTACATATCCCCCCTCTGTATCAATGGTGAGCTTCAGTCAGCGTTGGTACACACCCTTGGCAGCTGATCCAATTGGTGACTCTTGACCCAACTGCTGAGCTAATGGTTCTGGTGTCCATAAGTCCTTAGCTTGTAAACAATATCTATTCCTGAGTGTAGATCTTTGAGTTTGGTTTAGTGGAAAAAAAAAAAAACTTCTCGAAATTTTCAAAAATAATTTGAATATGGACAAATATAAAAATTGTAAAATTGTCTAAAAAATACTAAATTACTGTATAGGCCTGTAAATATTCAAAAATCCTGGTTACAAAAGTACAAAAAGCCAATTTTGGGTACTAAGGTACAAAATAAAAAGTATGTAAATTTTACATACCTGAGGTAATGTTTTGGTTTACCATAAAGCAGCTATTAAAATTGTTCAGACATAGTTTGAATGTGTACAAAAATCAAAAGAGAGTGCAAAGAATATGATGGTAAACTGTCAATAATACACTTCAATAGCAGAAGTCTTAACAAAAACTTCTCACAGATTCAGGACTATTTAAAACAGCTAAACAGAAAATTCACAGCTATAGCAGTCTCTGAAACCTGGCTTAATGAAGACCAGGCTCCCCTGATGGCAATAGAGGGATATCAGATGTTTAACATTAACAGATCTCAAAAAAAGGGTGGTGGTGTTGCACTGTATATTGATGACCTATATAGATGTAAGCTTGTAAATGAAATGTCCTCAGCACTACCAGGGATTCTGGAATGTGTTACTGTTGAGATTGACCTAGACAAAACAAAAAATCTAATCATAAGCTGCATATACAGAACGCCGGGAACTTGCATTGAGACATTCAGAGATAAATTAGTCGAGCTGTACAATAATATTACTAGTAAGAAAATGGTAGCAATTTGTGGAGATTTCAATATTGATCTACTTAATCCACATCAACAAAATGTAGTTACAGAGTTCACGAACTCTATGTACAGCATGAGTCTATATCCCACAATAACACATCCCAGTAGAATCACAGCTCACTCTGCTACACTTATTGACAACCTGTTTGTCAATGTTCTCGACAAGAAAATAGAAAGTGGATTATTGATAAATGATATAAGCGACCACTTGCCAATCTTTGCACTTATCCATGGCCACACGGGGCCCAACCCAGAAAAAATCTCAAAATCGTTCAGACACAAATCACCAAACGCAATCAGTTCTTTTAAAGAGGACTTGCTGAAGCAAGACTGGACAGAAGTCTATGTATCAGATGTAAATGAAGCCTATGACACATTTATAAACATTGTAACCACTCTTTATGAAAAAAACTGCCCATTAGTTAAAAAAAAGCTTAAACACAAATTTACTGACAAACCATGGCTAACCAAAGGACTACAAAAGGCGTGTAAAAAGAAAAAAATATTATATAAAGCTTTCATAAAGAAAAGGACAAAAGAAGCAGAGCAGCGGTATAAAACATACAAAAATAAGTATATAATAAGATGTAGTAAAAGAGACTATTACAGTAAAGAACTGGAAAAAAACAAAGACAATATTAAAAATACATGGACAATAATCAACAGTATCCTTGGAAATAAAAGCAGAAATACCAGCTACCCAGCTAACATTCCAAAAAATAATAAATCGACTCCGAATGTGAATATAGCTTCACCTGCAGATGAATTTAATAATTTTTTTGTTAACATTAGACCTAAACTGGCCCGAGAAATACCCACTACGGTGCCAACAGGTGATTCAATATGCAATAACACTGCTGTAAAAGACACCATCTTCATAAAGAACACAGACGAAAGAGAGGTCATTGAAATTGTTAAATCGTTCAAAAGTAAAACATCTACTGACTGCGATGGTATTGATATGCTACTAGTCAAAACTGTTATCGAATGCATAGTGAAACCACTGACGTATATCTGTAACCTGTCTCTCCAATCAGGTATATTTCCCAATGCAATGAAAATAGCTAAAGTAATTCCGATTTACAAGACAGGCGACAGAGGGGAACTCTCCAACTACAGACCAATTTCACTATTACCGCAATTTTCCAAGATACTTGAAAAAATATTCTATGAGAGAATTGACAACTTCATACTGAAGAATGATTTATTGTGTGAGCAGCAATATGGGTTCAGACACAAAAGGACAACAGCATATGCCTTAATGGAATTTACAGAAAAAATATCAACAGCCATTGAAAATAAAGAGTATTCAGTTGGAGTATTCCTGGATCTTAAAAAAAGCATTTGATACAGTAGATCACAATCTATTATTAAAGAAACTACAAAATTGTGGTATTAGAGGGGTAGCACTGTCCTGGTTAAGAAGTTACTTAAAGAATAGATATCAGTTTGTATGTGTTAACAACAAAAACTCAGAGCTACTGAAGGTCACCTGTGGAGTCCCACAGGGTTCAGTTTTGGGACCATTATTATTCAATATGTATATAAATGATATATGTAAAGTTTCAGAAAAAATGGACTTAATATTGTTTGCTGATGACACTAACCTGCTATGCAGTGGAAACAATTTGGAACAACTTCTGGATACACTCGGAAAGGAATTAGGAAAGCTGAAACTGTGGTTTGATTCAAACAAATTAACGCTCAATTTAAGCAAGACAAAATTTATAGTCTTTAACAACCATCACAACTACCCAGTACCCAAACTCAGTGTAAATGGTGTAGAGATTGAAAAGGTATCCAAAACTAAATTCCTTGGAGTAATAATTGATAACAAACTGTGTTGGAAGCCACATATTAATTATATAAAAGGTAAAGTATCCAAATCAATTGCAATATTACACAGAGTGAAAAATTTGCTGAATCAACCCACACTATACACCTTGTATCATTCATTAATACTCCCATACATGACATATTGTAATGAAGTATGGGGAAATACATATAAAACAAACATATATCCACTCTTTATGCTTCAAAAGAGAGCTATTAGAATAATCAACAAAGCAGCTTACAGGGAACCAACAAACCCACTTTTTCTTAAACAAAAAACTCTCAAGTTGAAAGATCTGATCGACTTTAAAACCGCAATAATAATGTTCAAAGTGAAGAATCTATCACTGCCCGCAAATATCCAAAAGTTGTTCCAAACAAGGGAGAAACGATATCACTTCAGAGGAACATGTATATTTCAAAAGCCTACAGTGAGAACAACTACCAAGCAACACTGTATTTCAGTGCAAGGTGTCAGATTATGGAACAATTTTGGACCTGAATTAAAATCATGTACAAAGCTTGGACAATTTAAACAAAAACTAAAGGAAGAAATACTCCAAACATATTTACAAGACGACATGTAAACTCACATAAGGATTGACATTTCCAGCCTGTGTTGTGTTATAGCTTAGTTTTTCTTTTTTCTCTGTGACACTATGTCTTAGATTTGTTTTTGAATAGTAACCGCTTAACTTAGACTAGCTCAGTTTTCTTTTTCTCTCAGTCATATTTTGTCTTAGCCTTGTTTTAAATTGTAATCGCTCTTGTCTTGTTTTTCTCTTTTTCTCCTTTGAATTCTTGGATGGAATATGGGTGGGCAATATAAGCTGCGGCTTCAGCCATCACCCATTTCGGATAACTCACGTGGAATTGTATAGTAGAAGGAGTCTTTGTCTAATTTGACCTTGTTGTTATATTATACAGTTTCTTTTAACCTGTAATGTACTATCCGAAATAAATAAATTCATTCATTCATTCATTCATTCATTCATTCATTCATTCAATTCAATATATATATATATATATATATATATATATATACACAAATGCATGTTATATACAAATGTATATATATATATACTGTATATATATATATATATATATATATATATATATATATATATATATATATATATATATATATATATATATATATATATATACAGTATATATACAGTGTATATATATATATATATATATATATATATATATATATATATATATATATATATATATATATATATATACAGTATATATATACATTTGTATATAACATGCATATGAACTCAAAAATTCTTGGAGTCAAGGACAAAAAGAAAGGTACAAAAAAATTATTGGGCTAAGCAATATTGAAGTAACTCAAGGAGGTTCAAATAGGATTGGTTTAGCTGGAGTAAACCATGGTTCCACAGATGTCCGAGTCATAGGGTGTTCAAGTCCTTTATTCGGGAAAAACTGTGCGAACAGGGAATGTCATCATTGTTCTTTGAATGGCAATGAGGAATACATTTGTGACCACTGAAAAAGGGACAAGATGAGGTGAAAACAGGCTCATTGCTAAAGTGTTAACTGGAAAGCTAATGTTCCTAGCTACCTCTGGGAGAAACATAGACACCAGCTGTGCGTGAGCATAGTCAACCTTTAACACGAAGAGCAAAAAGTTCAAGACCTTGTTGAGTTTGACTGAAGCTTCGGAGCAAACATTCAAAACCAACACAGTATCCTGCCAAGTTTTGGTAATGGTTTGTGGTTCAACTACCTGGTGTTTTGGTGTAGCGGTGTTGACTGAGTTAACAGTGGACGTGCTAAGGCTAATGAGAGGCCCTAGCGATAAGGCTGTTATTGAGAATCCACCTAAGGATTGTTGACTTTTTGTCCTGGCTCTGCCCAGTTCTGACTGGGTGACAGTAGGTATGATGGCGAGGTAGAGGGTTCAACGGAAAAACAGGAGCACCATCATCCTGACAAACAAATAGGAGTGAGTGATTTTAATCTCAACCTTCTTGTTGTTTTTTCTTTTAGACACCTGAGTGACAGATGAAAATTATTCTCAGAGATGGAACAATTTCTTTTAGAGGTTGAACTCTAAACCTTAGATATTTTATCACCTTTAGTGGGAATTTTGATGTTAGCTCAAACTAATGGTATCAGATGTTTTGTGTGTACTATTTGATAATAGTAGGTCGATTGAAATTGATTAGAATTTTACAGAGGCCTTTAAGGTTAGTTTAAGGGATAATTTGGTTTTAATTTACCTTTTTTTTCCCGGAAGTTTTAGATAGATAGATAGATAGATAGATAGTTTATTTCGAACACAAAAAATATAACAAAAAAAAACAAGCAAATAGCAAATGCAATAACATTACAGTATACACTGTTCGAAAAGGAGAAGGAAGAAGTGAACACTTATTAATTCCAACTCCTCTTTTCCATCGATACACCCATGTGAATTTTATACAAATTACCACCTTTAAGACCCCAAGTAAACAATTTACTGTATTTTTTACAGATCAACATTAACACCCGTCCATTCTAACATACAATGAAGTCCATATATCAAAACCAGTCTCAAATGACACAGATACACACAGTGCTGTCCCACCCACCATTCCATAGTGTCCCATAATGTCCCAGAGTGGACATAATGAATAGTACATATAAATTCTACCCTTCTAACATATATCCTTTCAACAAATGGTGCTTATACCTCTTTTTAAATTGATTTCTGTTTGTACATAGTTTCAGTTCCGGCTCCAGACTGTTCCACAAATCCACCCCACAGACAGATATGCACATACTTTTCTTGGTTGTACGTATCTTGGGTTTTGTAAAGTTTAAGTCTCCTCTCAAATTATGATCGTTGTCTCTTTTTTTTAAAATATTTTTTGTACATTAGTTGGGAGTTGATTGTTAATCGCCCTGTACATTAGTTGTGCTGTCTTAAATTTAACTAAATCGATGAACTTTATGACATGTGACTTCAAGAACAATGAATTGGTATGGTCTCTATATCCTGCATTGTTAATTATCCTTATAGCTCTTTTTTGTAATGTGCATATTGACTGTAGGTTGGTCTTGTAGGTGTTTCCCCAGACTTCTACACAGTAGTTAAGATAAGGTAAAAACAGTGAATTGTACAATAAGACCAATGATTTATAGTCCAAGATGTGTCTTGTCTTCCCCAGTATGCCTATACATTTTGCTAATTTAGCCCGGATGTGACTGATGTGAGGTTTCCAGCAGATTTTACTGTCTAGCGTCACCCCCAGAAACTTATTTTCCTGTACTGTTTGTATTCTGGTATCATTTATCGTTACCATTATTTCATGATTTATTTTATAATTTCCAAACACCATAATCTTTGTTTTTTTTAGATTTAGAGATAATTTATTTTTGTTGAACCACTGCGTTAATTTTTCCATTTCAGTTGTGACCACCTCTAAAACTGCTGCAAATTCTCACCAGTGCAAAGGATATTTGTGTCATCCGCAAACAAAATAAATTTCAGAATTTTTGATACTTGGCATATGTCATTTATATACAAGATAAAGAGTTTGGGTCCCAAAACTGACTCCTGGGGCACACCACAAGTGATGTCCATGCAGGGTGATTTGTGCTCTCCAATTTGTACAAATTGTTGTCTGTTACTTAAATAACTTTCCACCCAACTCAGTCCTACCCCTCTTATCCCATACCTTTCCAGTTTCCTTAGTGGTATTCTGTGGTCAATGGTGTCAAAAGCTTTCTTTACGTCTATAAATACTCCTGCAGCAACCTTTTTTTTTGTCTATACAACTAGTAATTTCTTCTATAAGTTCGATCAGTGCCAAAGATGTAGATTTATCTGCTCTAAAACCATACTGGCTATCTGTAAGGAGGTTGTGTTTTTCAATGAAATCATCCAGTCTCTTAGTGAATATTTTTTCAAGTATTTTGGAGAATTGTGAGAGTAAAGAGACTGGCCTGTAATTTGTGAAGCGATGACTGTCTCCTGTTTTGTAAAGAGGTGTTACTTTTGCTATTTTCATTTTGTCTGGAAATGTACCAGTTTGAAATGACAGGTTACAGATGTGGGTGAGTGGCTTAACAATTCCCTCAATTACTTTTTTCACTATTGTCATGTCAATTTCATTCCAGTCCGTTGATTTTTTGTTCTTAAATTTACTCACAGTCTCGATAATTTCCTTTTCAGTAACTGCACCCAAAAAGATTGTGTTTGGGTTTCTATCCTCTATTTCATTCACAGACCCACTGTGGTTTGTTTCCGGAGTCACTATTGATTTTGCTAATTCAGGACCAACGTTTACAAAAAATTTATTGAAACCACTGATCACATCTTCCATATTATTAATCAAACTGTCGTTTTCGATAAAATATTCTTGATAATTTGCATACTTAGGACGATTACTAGTAATCCCCTTGAGTACTTGCCATATTCCTCTTATGTTATTTTTGTTATCCTCTAGTATTCTGTTGTAATATTCTTTCTTACAGGTCTTCATTATAGTGGTAAGCTTATTTTTATTTCTTTTTACATGCATTTATTAACCCCTTGGTGATCCAAGGAATATTTTTTGTTGTTGTTGTCTGTCACTGTATTGTTTTATAGGACAGTATTTATTGTACAATGATTGAAATATTTGTAAAAATTTATCATATGCTCTATTTATGTCATTTTCATCATAAACCATCTTCCAATCTTGTATTGATAATTCCTTTGTCAGTAAATACATTGATTCTTCGGTTCTTATTCTTTTATATTTAATATTTTTGGTATACTTTTTCTTCCTATAATCACATTGATAGACAACAAAAATTGGCAGGTGGTCGCTGATATCATTCAATAAAAGCCCACTCCTGATTTTATTTTCCATAATGTTTGTGAATATGTTATCTATTAGTGTGGCACTGTGCGACGTGATTCTGCTAGGTCCTGTAATTGTTGGATGTAAGCCCATGCTGTACATTGTGTTGATAAATTCTTCTGTCAAACTATGTTGTTTTGAGTTCATCAGATCTATATTGAAATCCCCACAGATGAACATAACTTTATGAGTTAGTTTTGTGTACATTTTTTCCATCCAGTCCTTAAATAAGTCAATGTTTGATCCAGGTGTTCTATATACACAGCTCACTACTATATTCTTCACATTGTCCAGACAGATTTCTATTGTAATACATTCAAATAAATCATCCACAGTTACTGACAGATTTTCAACAACCTTGTATTTCAAGCTCTTGTCAACATAAATTGCAACTCCTCCTCCTTTTTTCACTTTTCTATTTATATAATTTAATTCATAGCCATCCATGGTAAAATCCACTCCTTTCTCTACACTGAGCCACGTCTCTGATATTGCCACAATATTGAATGGCTCTTTAAACTGATTTAAATAATCTTTAATGTTATTAAAGTTTGCATAGAGACTCCTGCTGTTGAAGTGGATCATAGAAATATTGAAATCAGTTGTGATCATTGTGTTGAACTGTTCATCTGTGTAATAATTACAGTCATTATTGATTGAGTTAAAAAGATTATTATCAGGGTCTATGTCATATTCTACGTCCTGTGGGTTGTGCTCTGTGTATTCAAAAACTTTCAGTTCCTGTTGTTCCTGTTTGTTGATTTTTTGATTCATGCTGTAGAATGTTTTGTTGCAGATGAGTAAAATCCTTCAGTGTCCTATAGTTGTCTGAATTGTTGCTGTGCCTCCAGTTCATATTTGTCCAGTTCCATAATATTACGGATGTTAATGACCTTGGCTTCTTCAGGCGATCCGTTTAATTTGATGAATATTTTACAGTTTGATGTCCAGGTGTTTTGAATTTTTTTCTGCTTTTTCATGTATCTTGCTTTCCTGGCTATTTCTGCATTCTCTTTTGTGAGGTGCTCGTTTATGTAGATGTTGGTTCCTTTCAGCTTCTTACCTTGTTTCCTTAGTGCCGTCTTGTGTTTTCTGTTTACAAACCTCATGATCACAGCAGGTTTGTCGCCGTTTTTCCTGGGCAGAGGGTGGCAGGACTCGATGTTGGAGCAGTCCAGCTGTATTCCTTTTGACTGCATGAAGGCCGTCACCTGTTGCTCAGCAGATTCCTCATCCAGCTGACTTCCACTGCCGTCTGCGGCAACTGCTCTCGCGTATGATCGGGGTTTGATGTAGAGCCCCGTGATGATCACGTCGTTTGCCCGAGTGTTCTGGTCCATCTCAGCCAATCTGCTTTCCAGATACGCCAGCCTCTTGTCTTTCTCAGCGTTCTGGCTGCGCAGCGCTTTAATTTCCTCAATTTTTTGATGCAATTAACTGATTTGGAGAAATGCAACCGAGTGTACCTGAGGCAAATAGTTAGCTAACAATTATTTCTCGGATGTAGGCCTGATTTTAATCTTATTTATAGACTTCCTGTGACAGTGTTGTACCCAACAAGTCCCATGGGGTTTTGGTAAAGTTTACTCTGATTTGGATGGGCCCATTTGAAAATAGGGTCCTGGATTTGGTACTTAAGTGGCCAGAGTTTGTTGTTGACAACGTGTGGATTCAGCCACATGGGCAGAATTTAGGAGCAATTTTCCCTGCCTGTAGATTGAGTTGTTGTGTTTGCGGTACAAATGCGTAGTGGAAGACCTTTGCCCCGTGAGGTTTGCCATGGGAGGCTTTTTGGTCGTTGTACGCTTTGCCTGGTTTGGCAAATTAGTCCAAGTGTTTTTGAAATGTGGCCTTGGGAGCATTGTACATCATTTTGACACTTCTGTGTTCTGCAGCTGGAAGGTCATGGGTGTTGGCAGTCATCACCCCCTTCTGGTTTCAAGGAACTACGAGCAGTAGTGATGATTGTTCGTCGGAAGCAGGAATACGAGTGCCATTGCATAGCTGCAGAGAAGGCTGTGTTGCAGGAAGTGTTTTCAATTTTGTCATATTAGAGAAATTTGACATGGGGAGCGCGTGTATGGTCAGGTCCGACAGGTGTATGATGGTTTTATGGACCACGGGGTCACGGGCTTGAGTAAATGCGCGCATAGTGTTCACAAAAGTTGGGTCCACCGATGCATAACGTTGAGGTTGCAGAGTTTCCAGGTAGCCAGTTGATTTGCTTCCAGTGACCATGCAGGCCACAGGGGTGGGTGGGCGGGATTCAGAAGGTAACACCAATGTTACGTCAACAGTATCAAGGGGGCCAAGTGGAGCTTTCTGCTTGGCCAGTGAGTTCCCAAGGTCATTTGCTTCCTTGGCTTGACCTTGTGTTTGAAGGTACCTTTGACTTCTTGAGGACAGTTTTCACCTTGGTCTTTGCGGTCACTTTCAATTGGTTTTGCTTGTTCCAACAGTGCTAATTGTGTGAGACTTGGGGTGTCCAAAGTGTCAAGAACCAAGCACTGTGAATCGGTTGTCCTTGTTAGGTCAAATGGGTGAGGCTGTTGAGTTTGAGCCCATAATTTGAGATTCTTAAAATCAGTGGATCAAAGCAGTTCAGTAGATCTTTGCTGACGAGCAATGGAATGGAGGTAAGTTTGGACACATAGACTCGATGAGTCAAGGTCATGGGGCCAATGGAGACTTTGACTAGTGACACGCCTGACAGGGTCATTTTAGTGAGCCCATATCGTTGAATGGCTAATGAACAGGGTTCCAGTTTTAAATCCTTGTGAGCGCGGTTAGCAGCTACACGTAGTTTGTCAAAAAGGTTGTGTGACATGAGTGATGTCAGCGGCGGTGTCTAAAAGAGCATCCTGACACATCATGTCTTCAAAGGTCAGTGGAAGATAGAATTTTCACGCCATCCCCTCTCATTTAAATCGCACAGAAATTGTGGAACCGGTGGTTCAACACAGATTTGCAAAATGTTTTTAGAGGAGTGGGCTTTGACTTGTGGTTGGGCTGCCATAACAGCACTGGACTGCATTGGGTCTTTTGATTGTTCTCCATTTGTAAAAGGGATTTTCTTTTTGCCTTTTCTTCGTGATTTAGAGTATTTGTTCTGATTTGGCATAGCTGCGATAGCTAGGATGTCAGCAGTTTCATTTTCTTTGTTGCTTTGAATCTCCACTAGGAGGTGTTTGACAACTTCTATATCTTCTCGACTGAGAGTAGGAGTGTCTTTCTTCTTCCAAGGTTTGTGATTGGTCTCTTCTTCAGAGCTTATGTGACGAGGTGGAGGAGACCATTTGCTACAGTTACGCGTGTCTTCATATTGGTATCTGTCATCCTGGGAGTCCATACTGTATTCTCTTGACCTATCTGGTGGATATGGCCTACGACGGTTGTCAGGTTTTCACAAAGTTGGTCCTGAGTGATATCCAGAGGACCTAGTTTGGTTTTGACCTTGATGCGGTTGGTTGGAAAAGCATCTTGGTTTTTTATGCAACTGTGGTGTAGGAGATGGAGTAGAGCGAGGGGCTCCTTCCAACATCCAAGGTGTCAGACGCAGCACTGATAGCTAGCACGGCTGAAGGCTTAGCATGCTTGTTTCGACTTTGTTGCTGTTTCTGGAACGCATAATGTGCAAACTCTCTCAGCTGACTGATTGGGGTGGCAGTGGCTCAGGAGGTGGAGACGGTCATCCAATAACTGCATGGTTGGTTGTTCGAATCCCGCTCTCCCCGGATATCCTGCCACTGTGTCCCTGGGCAAGGCACTTCACCCCCAATTGCTCCTGGTGGGTCTGGAAGCGCCATGTTAGGTAGCATGCCGCCATCAGTGTGTGAATGTGTGTGTGAATGGGTGGATAGCAGGATCTGTAAAGCGCTTTGGTCATCAAGAGATGAGAATAAAAGCGCTATATACACTACCGTTCAAAAGTTTGGGGTCACTTAGAAATTTCCTTATTTTTGAAAGAAAAGCACTTTTTTCAATTAAGATAACTTTAAACTAATCAGAAATACACTCTATACATTGCTAATGTGGTAAATGACTATTCTAGCTGCAAATGTCTGGTTTTTGGTGCAATATCTACATAGGTGTATAGAGGCCCATATCCAGCAACTATCACTCCAGTGTTCTAATGGTACAATGTGTTTGCTCATTGCGTCAGAAGGCTAATGGATGATTAGAGAACCCTTGTGCAATCATGTTAGGTCTGCAATGCTGTAATTGCTGCAAATGGAGGATTCTTTGACGAAAGCAAAGTTTGAAGGAAAAAATTATTATTTCAAATACAAATCATTATTTCTAACCTTGTCAATGTCTTGACTATATTTTCTATTCATTTTACAACTCATGGTGGTAAATTAAAAAAAAAAAGAATGAAAGAATGAATGGTGGTAAATAAAAGTGTGACTTTTCATGGAAAACACAAAACTGTCTGAGGTGACCCCAAACTTTTGAACGGTAGTGTAAGTGAATACCATTTACCATTTACTGAGCTTGACCTTGGGTTAGCTGTAACTCCAAGGTGGTGACTCACAGTGGGATGGAGGCTCTGGATGAGGAGGATCTTGAAATTGTGGTCTTCTTCCATCCCTGATGTATTTTGAGATCCAAAATATGCAAGAAGGAGTCACTGGTAGTAGGACTATGGAGGCTCTGGGCGACCCTGCTTCACAGCCAGGGCTGCCGATAGCCCTGATTGTAAGCAGTCATCGGAGAATTCCTTTTTTTTTTTTTTTTTTTTTTGTTACTTATTTGTACCCGTAGGTAGATTTGGTTTGCAGTCTGGTGACAAGCCACCGGCTGCTGGTCGCTGCGTGCGCGAGCGCGAGCGCCCTAAACCTACATGTTTTTGGTATGCGGGAGGAAACCGGAGAAATCCCGGAGTAAACCCACGCAACACGGGGAGAACATGCAAACTCCACACAGCTCACTGTTGGTCGGGGGCTGGAATCGAACCCACGATCTCATGATCCCCGCGATCCCCCGGCCAAGGGTAAAACTGTGCTGCCACAGTGCTAAACCACTGCGCCACCGTGCAGCCCTTTTTGATGGCTTTGCAGAGTGGCATGTAGTCTGTCCTGATGTCTGTCAGCTGTTTGTCTATAAATTTTGATACCTACCTGATAGATGTTAGTTTATTAATCAAATAAATGCAATCGTCGACCGTAAGGTTCATTTAAGCATTTTCAAACATGCAATACATTTAAAATCAATGATTAATGAAACATTTCAAACTAGAATGGTATGTCAGAATCCCACTTGATTGTCCAGGGTGTGCTGAAAAAGAAAATAATCTGAGAATTGAGAGGTTTTATATATACACTACCGTTCAAAAGTTTGGGGTCACCCAGACAATTATTTTGTGCTTTCCATGAACAGTCACACTTATTTACCACCATGAGTTGTAAAATGAATAGAAAATATAGTCAAGACATTGACAAGGTTAGAAATAAGGATTTGTATTTGAAATAATAATTTTTTCCTTCAAACTTTGCTTTCGTCAAAGAATCCTCCATTTGCAGCAATTACAGCATTGCAGACCTAACATGATTGCACAAGGGTTTTCTAATCATCCATTAGCCTTCTGATGCAATGAGCAAACACATTGTACCATTAGAACACTGGAGTGATAGTTGCTGGAAATGGGCCTCTATACACCAATGTAGATATTGCACCAAAAACCAGACATTTGCAGCTAGAATAGTCATTTACTACATTAGCAATGTATAGAGTGTATTTCTGATTAGTTTAAAGTTATCTTCATTGAAAAAAAGTGCTTTTCTTTCAAAAATAAGGAAATTTCTAAGTGACCCCAAACTTTTGAACGGTAGTGTATATATATATATATATATATATATATATATATATATATATATATATATACTACCGTATACAACGGTAGTGTTGTATACTACCGTTACAACACTATACTACCGTATACAACGGTAGTGTATATATATATATATATATATATATATATATATATATATATATATATATATATATATATATATACTGTATATATATATATATATATATATATACTATATATATACTACCGTTCAAAAGTTTGGGGTCACTTAGAAATTTCCTTATTTTTGAAAGAAAAGCACTTTTTTTTTCAATGAAGATAACTTTAAACTAATCAGAAATACACTCTAATATCTAATATACATTGCTAATGTGGTAAATGACTATTCTAGCTGCAAATGTCTGGTTTTTGGTGCAATATCTACATAGGTGTATTGAGGCCCATTTCCAGCAACTATCACTCCAGTGTTCTAATGGTACAATGTGTTTGCTCATTGCGTCAGAAGGCTAATGGATGATTAGAAAACCCTTGTGCAATCATGTTAGCACAGCTGAAAACAGTTTAGCTGGTTAGAGAAGCTTAAAACTGACCTTCCTTTGAGCAGGTTGAGTATCTGGAAAAAATTATTATTTCAAATACAAATCCTTATTTCTAACCTTGTCAATGTCTTGACTATATTTTCTATTCATTTTACAACTCATGGTGGTAAATAAGTGTGACTTTTCATGGAAAACACAAAATAATTGTCTGGGTGACCCCAAACTTTTGAACGGTAGTGTATATATATATATATATATATATATATATATATATATATATATATATACGTATATATATATATATATATGAGAGAGAGAGATGAGAGTACAGTGGGGCAAAAAAGTATTTAGTCAGCCACCAATTGTGCAAGTTCTCCCACTTAAAAGATGAGAGAGGTCTCCATTTTTCATCATAGGTATACCTCAACTATGAGAGACAAAATGAGAAAAAAAAATCCAGAAAATCACATTGAAGGATTTTTAATGAATTAATTGATAAATTCCTTGGTAAAATAAGTATTTGGTCACCTACAAACAAGCAAGATTTCTGGCTCTCACAGACCTGTAACTTCTTCTTTAAGAGGCTCCTCTGTCCTCCACTCGTTACCTGTATTAATGGCACTTGTTTGAACTCATTATCAATATAAAAGACACCTGTCCACAACCTCAAACAGTCAGACTCCAAACTCCACTATGGCCAAGACCAAAGAGCTGTCAAAGGACACCAGAAACAAAATTGTAGACCTGCACCAGGCTGGGAAGACTGAATCTGCAATAGGTAAGCAGCTTGGTGTGAAGAAATCAACTGTGGGAGCAATTATTAGAAAATGGAAGACATACAAGACCACTGATAATCTCCCTCGATCTGGGGCTCCACGCAAGATCTCACCCCGTGGGGTCAAAATGATCACGAGAACGGTGAGCAAAAATCCCAGAACCACATGGGGGGACCTAGTGAATGACCTGCAGAGAGCTGGGATCAAAGTAACAAAGGCTACATCAGTAACACACTACGCCGCCAGGGACTCAAATCCTGCAGTGCCAGACGTGTGCCCCTGCTTAAGCCAGTGCATGTCCAGGCCCGTCTGAAGTTTGCTAGAGAGCATTTGGATGATCCAGAAGAGGATTGGGAGAATGTCATATGGTCAGATGAAACCAAAATAGAACTTTTTGGTAAAAACTCAACTTGTCGTGTTTGGAGGAGAAAGAACACCATACTGTGAAGCATGGGGGTGAAAACATTATACTTTGGGGCTGTTTTTCTGCAAAGGGACCAGGACGACTGATCTGTGTAAAGGAAAGGATGAATGGGGCCATGTATCGTGAGATTTTGAGTGAAAACCTCCTTCCATCAGCAAGGGCATTGAAGATGAAACGTGGCTGGGTCTTTCAGCATGACAATGATCCCAAATACACTGCCCGGGCAACAAAGAAGTGGCTTCGTAAGAAGCATTTCAAGGTCCTGGAGTGGCCTAGCCAGTCTCCAGATCTCAACCCCATAGAAAATCTTTGGAGGGAGTTGAAAGTCTGTGTTGCCCAGCGACAGCCCCAAAACATCACTGCTCTAGAGGAGATCTGCATGGAGGAATGGGCCAAAATACCAGCAACAGAGTGTGAAAACCTTGTGAAGACTTACAGTAAAAGTTTGACCTCTGTCATTGCCAACAAAGGGGATATAACCAAGTATTGAGATGAACTTTTGTTATTGACCAAATACTTATTTTACCGAGGAATTTACCAATTAATTCATTAAAAATCCTTCAGTGTGATTTCTGGATTTTTTTTTTCTCATTTTGTCTCTCATAGTTGAGGTATACCTATGATGAAAATTGGAGACCTCTCTCATCTTTTAAGTGGGAGAACTTGCACAATTGGTGGCTGACTAAATATATATATATATATATACAGTATATATATATGTGTGTGTGTGTGTGTGTGTGTGTGTGTGTGTGTGCCTGTGTTTGTGTCTATGTTGAATGTAATTAGTGGCTTGTAAATATGGATGTCACCAGACTGCAAAACAAATCTACCTACGGGTACAAATAAAGTAACCTGAACCTGATATATATATATATACAGTATATATATATATATATATATATATATATATATATATATATATATATATGTATATATATATATATATATATACAGTGGGGCAAAAAAGTATTTAGTCAGTCACCAATTGTGCAAGTTCTCCCACTTAAAAGATGAGAGAGGTCTCCAATTTTCATCATAGGTATACCTCAACTATGAGAGACAAAATGAGAAAAAAAAGATCCAGAAAATCACATTGAAGGATTTTTAATGAATTAATTGGTAAATTCCTTTGTAAAATAAGTATTTGGTCACCTACAAACAAGCAAGATTTCTGGCTCTCACAGACCTGTAACTTCTTCTTCAAGAGGCTCCTCTGTCCTCCACTCATTTTTTTTTTTTTTTTCACTTCCGGCGCCACATGAGTCGGCCGCCATTTGCAACAGCGGCTCGATTCCGAGTCTTTTTTTCCCTTCCATTTATATCACGGACACACAGATTGTCCCAAATGTCTCCTGAGCCTGTGGACAGAGCCACTGTTTATAGCAGGAGACAATACAGCAGGGAAGAGCTGCTAGCATTCAACCGCCACCCGGTGCTATTGGAAAAACTCGACATACCGAGAGAACTGAGGCGAAAACGCCGCGGCTGCTGGGCTGGAGTAAGGCGGAGGACAAAAAATATAAGGTACAGACCCTCGCTTCCATCTATTGTCATGGGAAATGTATGGTCGTTACTGGGAAAGGTAGATGAGCTAGCGGCTATCTGCCGCTACGATAGCACATACCGGGAGTGCTCTCTCCTTTTGTTTTCTGAGACGTGGCTAACTGAACTAGCAGCAGATGCTAACATTGAGCTGGAGGGTTTCCACATGATACGGGCAGACCGAACACCAGACAGTGGCAAAGCAAGGGGCGGTGGAGTGATTATGTATGTTTACAACAACTGGTGCAGACCAGGACATATCACTGTTAAACAACGTCACTGCAGCAAAGACATTGAGTTGCTAGCTGTTAGCATGCGGCCTACATATCTCCCAAGAGAATACTCACATGTGATCTGCATTGTTGTTTATGCAAATCCGACGGCGAACGCTGGGACAGCGCGTGACGTCATCCATTCAGTAACCAGCAGGCTGCAGACAGAACACCCAGATGCTCTTCTCCTCATCTCAGGCGATTTCAACCATGTTTCACTATCTCCCATTCTACCCACGTTTACCCAGTATGTCACATGCCACACTAGAGACAATAAAACACTGGACTTATTCTGCGCAAACACTAAGGAGGCGTACACTTCATCACAACTCCCCCCACTCGGGAGATTGGATCACAACTTGGTTCATCTCCGGCCGGTGTACAAACCCCTAGTGCACAGACAACCTCCGGCCATGCGCACAGTGAAGTTATGGTCTGAGGAGGCAATGGACACTCTAAAGGGCTGTTTTGAAGCCACCACCTGGAAGCAGCTCTGCAATCCACATGGTGAGGACATCGATGGCCTCACTCACACCTTCACGGGCTACCTCAGCTTCTGTGTGGACAAATCCGTTCCCACCAAGACCATACGGTGTTGCTCAAACAACAAACCCTGGATCAACCCTGAGATAAAAACACTCCTGAGAGAGAAGAAGAGGATCTTCAGGTCGGGGAACAGGAAGATGCTGAAGTCCGTACAGAGGGAGCTGAGGAGAAAGATCAGAGAAGGCAAGGACAGCTTCAGGAAGAAGATGGAGGACAAGCTGCAACAGAGCGACATCAGCGGGGTCTGGAGAAACCTCAAAACCATCTCGGGGCTCCAGAACACCTCCCCCCAGGCCACGGGGGGCAGGGAGTGGGCGAACAATCTGAATCTGTTTTTCAATAGGTTTGACCAACCACCCTCCCCCCTGACTGCACAACAACCACTGCTGCCTCTAAAGACATCAAGTCCTGCTGTCCACTCCCCACTCCACCAACACCCCCCCACTTCCAACACACAGCCCCCCATCCTGACCCTGACCAGGACCCAGGTGAGGATGGAGCTGAGGAAGATCAAGGCGAGGAAGGAGACGGGACCAGATGGCATCAGCGCAAAGCTCCTCAAGTCCTGTGCAGACCAGCTGTGTGGGATTGTGGCGTACATCTTCAACCTGAGCCTGAAGCTGGGGAGGGTACCACAGCTGTGGAAAACATCTTGTGTGGTACCTGTACCAAAAACTTCCCACCACAAAGACCTGAACAGCTACAGAATGGTGGCCTTGACGTCCCACTTGATGAAGACCCTGGAGAGACTGCTCCTTGCTCACCTCCGCCCCCTGGTGGAACCAGCGATGGATCCACTCCAGTTCGCCTACCAGCATGGCATTGGGGTGGAGGATGCGGTGATCTTCCTCCTTCACCATTCTCTGTCCCACCTGGAGAAGCCCGGGAATGTGGTGAGGATCATGTTCTTTGACTTCTCCAGTGCTTTCAACACCATCCAACCGATGATCCTGAAGGACAAGCTGCTGCGCGCAGGGGTGGACCAGCACCTGTCATCATGGATCCTGGACTACCTCACGAACCGGCCTCAGTTTGTGAGAACCCGGGACTGTGTGTCCGACACGATCATTGGTAGCACGGGGGCCCCCCAGGGAACGGTGTAGGCTCCCTTCCTGTTCACTCTTTATACTGCGGACTTCTCACACAACACAACACACTGCCATCTACAGAAGTTCTCTGATGACTCTGCGATCGTTGGCCTCATCTCCAATGGAGATGAAGCTGAGTACAGAGGGCTTATCCAGGACTTCGTGGACTGGTGCCATCGGAACTGCCTCCAGATCAACGCGAGGAAAACTAAGGAGCTGGTGGTGGACTGCCGCAGGCATGGACAACCCCTCACAGCACCAGTAAATATACAGGGAACAAACATTGAGATGGTGACATCCTACAAGTACCTGGGTGTTCATCTGAACAATAAACTAGACTGGTCACACAATACTGACACACTCTACAAGAAGGGACAGCGCAGGCTGTTCCTACTGAGGAGACTCAGGTCTTTTGGTGTACAAGGGGCGTTGCTGAAGACATTCTATGACACGGTGGTGGCATCAGCCATCACTTTTGGAGTGGTCTGCTGGGGCAGTGGCATTACTGCAGCCCATAGGAAGAGACTGAACAAACTGATCAAGAAAGCTAGCTCTGTCCTGGGGCAGCGCCTTGACCCGGTGGAGGAGATAGGAGAGAGAAGGATGGTGGCTAAACTGTCATCTCTGCTGGAGTCCGAGTTCCACCCTATGCAGGACATACTGAATGCACTGAGGAGCACATTTAGCAGCAGACTACATCATCCCAGGTGCACAACCGAGAGGTTTCGCAGGTCCTTCCTACCAACGGCTGTCAGACTGTACAACCTAAGCAGGGCTGCTCACAGAGATAGCAAAAAGACGTAACAACCTAATAGTTTTTGAATGCAAAAGATGCAATAGACTTACACAATGGTCCCCTCCGGCATACAACTAGGAAAATACCGGTCGCTATGGAGAGTGAGAATATGTATGGGCACATAATCATACCATGTAGGATAACTAAGTAGACGGTTGTGCTGTTTCATCCCATCTTGCAACAATGCTCTACACTGTGTGTGTTTATATATTTACATATTTATTCCATCTAGCTACAATGCTCCGCACTGGGTGTGTTTATATTTATATATCTATATATTTATTCCATCTAGCTACAATGCTCCGCACTGTGTGTTATATATTTACATATTATTCCATCTAGCTACATTGCTCCGCACTGTGTGTGTTTACATATTTACATATTTACTCCACCTCGCTGCAATGCTCCGTACTGTGGGTGTTTATATATCTACATATTTATTCCATCTAGCTACAATGCTCCGCACTGTGTGTTTATATACTCATATATTTATTCCATCCAGCTTCAATGCTCTGCACTGTGTGTCTGTGTGTATATATATATATATATATTTATAGTAATATGTACATATGTATATTAGCTGCTCTGGCTTTTTTTCCTTGCCTTCTGATTGTTGCTCTGAGTGTTGCTGTCCCTGTGCTGTTGCAATCCTGGAATTTCCCCGTTGTGGGACTAATAAAGGCTTATCTTATCTTATCTTATCTAATAAGATAAGATAAGGTATTTAGTCAACCACAATTGGTGGTTGACTAAATACTTTTTTCCCCACTGTATATATACAGTGGCGAAAAAAGTATTTAGTCAACCACCAATTGTATATATATATATATACACATACATACATACATACACACACACACACACACACACATATATATATATATATATATATATATATATATATATGTGTGTGTGTGTGTGTGTGTGTGTGTGTGTGTGTGTGTGTGTGTGTGTGTGTGTATATATATATATATATATATATATATATATACACAGTGGGGAAAAAAGTATTTAGTCAGCCACCAATTGTGCAAGTTCTCCCACTTAAAAGATGAGAGAGGTCTCCAATTTTCATCATAGGTATACCTCAGCTATGAGAGACAAAATGAGAAAAAAAATCCAGAAAATCACATTGAAGGATTTTTAATGAATTAATTGGTAAATTCCTCGGTAAAATAAGTATTTGGTCACCAACAAACAAGCAAGATTTCTGGCTCTCACAGACCTGTAACTTCTTCTTTAACCACTTGCGCTCCGTTGTTCCGCGGGCGGGCAAGTCTCTGCGTCCTATGACGCACGAGGGCGCACGAGAGCGCACTCATGCGCCCTCGTGCGCATGACACATGATAAGGATATTGATGGTGATGGTGTAGGTGGTGTGCCCTCCAAGCACCACTGAAAAAAAAATCTGCAAACACAGCCGCAAACAGATTAGTTAATCTGATTGACCTCTCATTCGACTAATAAGAGCCTTGAATTGGGTTTCTGAAACCTTGACGAACCAATGAATGAAAACCTAGGAAGGAGGACCCGCCTCCCAACGCTTTGAATGCAGTGAGCCAATTGAAGCAGAGAAGTTCGTGAGCTGTTTTTTTTTAAGGCTGGGTGAAGACTGACTGCTGGAGCGGATCAAAAAAGGACACAGGAAGAGCTCCACAGACCCAGCAGCATGGAGACCATCCACAAATGCAACCTGTGTGACAGGGAGTGCCATTCGTGGATCGGCATGTTCGGCCCCAGGCGGTGCTTATTACCTCCGCCAGGCCGAAAAGGCCAGGAGGAGGTTATGTTTTTGCCGGAGTTTGTGTGTTTGTCTGTCTGTCTGTCTGTCTGTCTGTCTGTCTGTCTGTTTGTCTGTTGGTTAGCAAGATAACTCAAAAAGTCTTGGACGGATTTCCATGAAACTTTCAGGCGTTGTTGGAAATGGTACAAGGAAGAACTGACTAAATTTTGGGGGTGATCCGGTTCACCGTCTGGATACAGGAATTTTTTAAAGCATTTTTCAACACTGTGACATACAGCCATTTTCAACATGTGCGCAGGCGCAATAGAGGGCGCTGGTCGTCGTGTCTGATGAACACAAACTCCGCCTTCTTCAAAGTTTTAGGCACAAAAGCACACAGAAAACAGGGCTCGCCAGAGTGCCTGTGTTTGCACTACGCTGCAAAAGCTGACACGGGCAGCTGTCCGGCGCCGGATTATTTGGCAGAAATTCCCCGGCCAGCCATAGGGGCTGCGCAAAAACCAGCTCTCTGCCAGGGGAGGCTTCCAAATCCTCTTTTTTCCGCGGACCACAAACCCAATAAAACCCACGGCAACCATTATCGCACCTTCTTTTGTCCTGCGGCTCCGGAACAGAGAGGAATCCCGGCGCCAGTAATGCTGCGCCTGATATGTGTCACTCTAATGCTAAAAGTGATGGCAGAAATTCCCCGGCCAGCCATAGGCGCTGCGCATTTGGCAGAAATTCCCCGGCCAGCCATACGCGCTGCGCAATAACGAGCTCTCTGCCGGCGAAGCTTCTAAATTCTCGTTTGCCGCGGAGCGAAACCCCAACATAATATAATATAAAACCCACGGCAACCTGTCTACCCAATTTGCATCCGTCAGTGGAGGAGATGGACACAACAGCAACACTTCAGTTTATTACCTCCGCCAAGGAGGCAATGCTTTTACTACTGAACCACTAATCCTATCACTATCAGATTGATTGTCATTGATTAATTGTGTGTTTATTGCACTGTCCCTGTCAAATAAACAAATAATCATTGTGAATCCAATTGCTAGTCATATGTTTACATGCTCAAGGAATCTGAAAACGTACACACAAACACTGTATGGGGGGAATTGTGGCGCTTGGCGGAGGTCTGCGCTCTCCGAGTGCTTTTCTAGTTTTGTATTGGTTCCAGCTGTGTAGACGTTATGATTTCTTCCATGGTCATCATAGACAGACGGAGGCTGACGACGAAGGCTGAGTGACACACACGCCTTCGCCAGTCTTTTTTTAATTACCTCCGCCAGGCCGAAAAGGCCAGGAGGAGGTTATGTTTTTGCCGGGGTTTGTCTGTGTTTGTTTGTCTGTCTGTCTGTCTGTCTGTCTGTTTGTCTGTTGGTTAGCAAGATAACTCAAAAAGTCTTGGACGGATTTCCATGAAACTTTCAGACTTTGTTGGAAATGGTACAAGGAAGAACTGATTAAATTTTGGGGGTGATCCGGTTCACCGTCTGGATACAGGAATTTTTTAAAGCATTTTTCAACACTGTGACATACAGCCATTTTCAACATGTGCGCAGGCGCAATGGAGGGCGCTGGTCGTCGTGTCTGACCAACACAAACTCCACGTTCTTCAACGTTTTAGGCACAAAAGCACGCAGAAAACACTGCTGGCCTGGGCCCGCCAGCGTGCCTGTGTTTGCGCGCAACTGCAAAACCTCACACGGGCAGCTGTCCGCCGACGGATTCTTTGGCAGAAATTCCCCGGCCAGCCATAGGAGCTGCGCATTTGGCAGAAATTCACCGGCCAGCCATAGGCGCTGCGCAAAAACGAGCTCTCTGCCGGCGAAGCTTCTAAATTCTCATTTGCCGCGGAGCACAACCCCAAAATAATATAATATAAAACCCACGGCAACCTGTCTACCCAATTTGCATCCGTCAGTGGAGGAGATGGACACAACAGCAACACTTCAGTTTATTACCTCCGCCAAGGAGGCAATGCTTTTACTACTGAACCACTAATCCTATCACTATCAGATTGATTGTCATTGATTAATTGTGTGTTTATTGCACTGTCCCTGTCAAATAAACAAATAATGATTGTGAATCCAATTGCTAGTCATATGTTTACATGCTCAAGGAATCTAACAACGTACACACAAACACTGTATGGGGGGAATTGTGGCGCTTGGCGGAGGTCTGCGCTCTCCGAGTGCTTTTCTAGTTACTACTGTTATTTGTTTTGAAAAATCGTTCGCCAAAAACCGCAATCATGGAAGCACAAAACCGCAATAATGGAATTATGTTTTGATCGAGTCGCGAGACCAGAACCAGAGCGGACCAGCGTCGCGTTCGTCTGACAATGAGAAAGAGAAGTTCGCCCAGACTCCGCTGTGAAGAAGTAAGGTGTTATAAGCTAAATTATTCTCTATCCCTGAAAATTGTAATCCAAAATGACTTTTGACCGATCAGTAAATTACAGCTGTGCGGTTCACGAAGTCTGAAGTTCGTGCGCCGCGGTACAAGGGGGTTGCTCGCAGTGTACAGGCTGTGAACGCCCCCCCACCCCCGCTATTCTTCTGCAGCGAGGGGGGGGGGGGAGCCGCGGTGACTGCACTGCTGTGCTACATCACCACATAAGGCTAATCCGTTGTGTAGCGATGGCTAAAGTCCATCCTCCCTAGCGAGGGGGGGGGGGACAACTCCCCCCCCCACACACACACACAGTAGCGGGGGGGGGGGCGCTGTGACAGTGTTGCTGTGGAAACATGCAACGAGTGTAATCTCATGTAGCGAGGGCCGAACTCTGTCCTTGATAGCGGGGGGGGGACGACCCCCCCCCCACACACACACACAGACACAACCCTGAGTGTGACCTTTCCTTTGAGCCTAAAATGAAGCTTCTACATTGAATTATTCAAAAGTTACAGACGTTTTTCCAAACTGTGCCATTTGGCACAATTTGGCACAGTTCCAAAACGCCTGGGAACAGCCTGAGAACAAAGCTGTGTAAAATACTCATTTTTTGTGGTATTGTTACCAAATTTGGATCTCAGCTGGATAACACTTGGTTCTACATTTCTGTTGCATTTTCCAGCCGGATCGGACAGCTGTGTGTTATTTACAAGCATTTGTATCCAAAAAAACAGTGTCCAAATTTTTTTTCTTCAAGTTCAGTATGTTTAGATGACGGTAACTCAGTGGCCGGAGCACGTAGAGAGATTATGTTTTTTTTGCCAAAATATTCAAAGTGTTTTCTTTTAAATGAGACCAACCTCATGAAGATGCTGCAAAGGGTTGAATAACAGCTTTCGATTTACTTTGGGCACAATTTTTTTGGGCATTTTTAGGAAAATTGCCCGGAGTGCAAGTGGTTAAGAGGCTCCTCTGTCCTCCACCCGTTAACTGTGTTAATGGCTCCTGTTTGAACTCTTTATCAGTATAAAAGACACCTGTCCACAACCTCAAACAGTCAGACTCCAAACTCCACTATGGCCAAGACCAAAGAGCTGTCAAAGGACACCAGAAACAAAATTGTAAACCTTCACCAGGCTGGGAAGACTGAATCTGCAATAGGTAAGCAGCTTGGTGTGAAGAAATCAACTGTGGGAGCAATTATTAGAAAATGGAAGACATACAAGACCACTGATAATCTCCTTCGATCTGGGGCTCCAGGCAAGATCTCACCCTGTGGGGTCAAAATGATCACGAGAACGGTGAGCAAAAATCCCAGAACCACACGAGGGGACCTAGTGAATGACCTGCAGAGAGCTGGGACCAAAGTAACAAAGGCTACCATCAGTAACACACTACACCGCCAGGGACTCAAATCCTGCAGTGCCAGACGTGTCCCCCTGCTTAAGCCAGTACATGTCCAGGCCCGTCTGAAGTTTGCTAGAGAGCATTTGGATGATCCAGAAGAGGATTGGGAGAATGTCATATGGTCAGATGAAACCAAAATAGAACTTTATTGTCAAAACTCAACTTGTCGTGTTTGGAGGAGAAAGAACACCATACCTACTGTGAAGCATGGGGGTGGAAACATCATGCTTTGGGGCTGTTTTTTTGCAAAGGGACCAGGACGACTGATCCGAGTAAAGGAAAGATTGAATGGGACCATGTATCGTGACATTTTGAGTGAAAACCTCCTTCCATCAGCAAGGGCATTGAAGATGAAACGTGGCTGGGTCTTTCAGCATGACAATGATCCCAAACACACTGCCCGGGCAACGAAGGAGTGGCTTCGTAAGAAGCATTTCAAGGTCCTGGAGTGGCCTAGCCAGTCTCCAGATCTCAACCCCATAGAAAATCTTTGGAGGGAGTTGAAAGTCCATGTTGCCCAGCGACAGCCCCAAAACATCATTTTTTTTCTCATTTAGTCTCTCATAGTTGAGGTATACCTATGATGAAAATTGGAGACCTCTCTCATCTTTTAAGTGGGAGAACTTGCACAATTGGTGGTTGACTAAATACTTTTTTCCCCCCACTGTATATAAAGGAAGTCATTTCATTCATTAACCCCTTGTACTCCGGTCAATTTTCCTAAAAACGCCAAAAAAAATGTGCCCAAAGTAAATTGAAAGCTGTTCTTCAACCCTTTGCAGCATCTTCATGGGGTTGGTCTCATTTCAAAGAAAACACTTTGAATTTTTTGGCAAAAAAAACATGATCTCTCTAAGTGCTCCGGCCACTGAGTTACAGTCATCTAAACATAGTGAACTTGAAGAAAATAAATTTGGCCTGGGTGTTTTTTTGGATACAAATGCTTGCAAATAACACACAGCTTCAGATCCGGGCTGGAAAATGCAACAGAAATGTAGAACCAAGTGTTATCCAGCTGAGGTCCAAATTTTGTAACAATACCACAAAAAATGAATATATTACACAGCTTTTTCCTCAGGTTGTTCCCAGGCGTTTTGGAACTGTGCCAAATTGTGCCAAATGGCACAGTTTGGAAAAAACGTCTGTAACTTTTGAATGATTCAATGTAGAAGCTTCATTTTAGGCTCTAATGAAAGGTCACACTCAGGGCTGTGTCTGTGTGTGTGTGGGGGGGGGGGTTGTCCACCCCCCCCCTCGCTACATGACGGATTACACTCGGATAAGGCATGTTTCCACAGCACCGCTGTCAGTGCGGCTCCCCCCACTCCCCCGCTACAGAATCGTAGCGGCGGGGGGGGCGTTCACGGTCTGGAGGCGGCGAACGAACCGTGTAACGCGGCACACGCACTTCGGACATCGTGCGCTGCACAGTTGTAATTTACCGATCGGTCAAAAGTCATTTTTGATTACAATTTTCAGGGATAAAAAATAATTTGGCTTATAACACCTTACCTCTTCACAGCCACATTGTCCTGGCCAACTTCTCTTCCTCATTGTCAGACGAACCGACGCTGACAATGGTCTCGCGACCCGGTTCTGGTCTCGCGACCCGGTCAAAACATAATTCCATGATTGCGGTTTTGGCGAATGATTTACGACCTTCGTCGTCGGCCTCCGTCGGTCTATGATGACCATATAAGAGAATCCTAAACACTCTGCTGGAATTAAAAAAAATAAATAAATAAAGCACTGCCTGTGGCTGCTGAAGCAGTCTCTCTTCACCCAGCTTTAGACAAAACAGCTCAGCGAACTTCTGTTCTTCAATTGGCTCGCAGCCGTTGGGAAGCGGGTCCTTCTGGCTAGGTTTTCATTCATTGGTTCTTCAAGGTTTCAGAAACCCAATTCAAGGCTCTTATTAGTCGAATGAGAGGTCAATCAGATGAACTAATCTGTTCGCGGCTGTGTCTGCAGCTTTTACTTTCAGTGCGCGCTTGGACGCCACTACATCACCATCACCACCTACATCACCACCATCAGGACCATGTGTCAGAGAGCACACGAGGGCACACTCGTGCGCCCTCGTGCGCCCTAGGACGCAGAGACTTGCCCGCCCGCGGTACAACGGAGCGCAAGCGGTTCACCTCAATTCAGCTTGTAGAGGCAAAAGCAAACATATTCCAAAGTCATCCACAAGGGGGTAATGTTGAGCTTTGGATAATTCCTAGGGACCGTGGAATGCACTCAAGGGATCTGGGATATCTCAAACGGTTGTTAACGCATAAAACTGTCTGGTTGTGAAGAAGTTCCAGTTATTTATGATAGCAAACTAATCCGTTCCTTGCAAGAAATGGGATCCTTATCGTACCTTTTACCATGGAATGTGTTTTTCAACTGTGGTTCTTCGATGAAGGAAACAATTCTTGACCAGACTTTTTGGGTGAACCAATTTCTTTAAGGTGAAGAGTGATTTTATAGATTAGAGCCAAAGGGAGTTGATGCTACATAATATAACAGAAGTAGAGTAGTAGCTGTAAAAAGACTTGCTTACCCCCATATCTCCCGCAGCAACAAATACTGAGGAACGTTCATGAACATTGCATTTTCAGGTTTCGTCAGGGCTTGTAAAAGATTTGTAAGGTCACCAATAGACCTGCACTTATATAGCGCTTTTCTAGTCTCAAAGACCACTCAAAGCACTTCACTAGTACTGACCCTCTGTTCCAAGGACCTAGAGGAGACAGATATCTAGGGACAATTTAGAACAACCAATTAACCTAACATGCATGTCTTTGGATTGTGGGAGGAAAATATGGCCAACCACGTCAGCTGGTCCAGTCAAAGCTGGGCACCATCCTAAATGCTCCGCCCCAGAAGACAGGTGATGCCAATGCCTTTGGGTCCTTTGCCCTATCAGTCCAATCATTAGTTGGCATACTGTGAACCTTGGAGGGTCAGAATGGCTATGAACTGATGTGTGGCTCCCATGTCGACAAACTGCTTAGCAAAATGCCCCCCAGCTACAGAGATAGCATTGTCGAGTACTGTCTCAACCGAGGCATTCTACAGTAGGGTACAGCTACAACCTACACCCTACCGGACCTGGCTACTTGGCTACAAGTTAAATCACAGGCAAAGATGATTGCATCTCGTGCCACTGCCCTGTTTTCACCTGACACCCCCAAAACCTTTAAGAAGGACTGTGGCCCCCCTCATCATAAGGAAAGGTCAACACCTGTCTTTCTCACCCTGGACAACAAAGCCACTCCATCTGAGCATGCTCTCATCAAGTCTCCCTCCAAGTTGAGGCCCTTTTGCCCATACTGTGACAATAAAGATCACTACCTTAACTCCTGTGAGAACTTCAAGAAGCTCACAACCAGCCAGATCATCAAATGGATAAAGGAGGGCAAGTGGTGCAGGAAGTGTGGCCATATTCATTCTACAGACAGCTGCAACCTGAAATGCCCCTGCAAGATCTGCAAAGAGACTCATCTCACAGTATTACATGAATCAGTTAACAATGCTGCTAACACAGTCCTAATGGTGAGCTCACCAGTTAAAGGTGGTAAAGGTCCTCATCCACAGTGGCGGTCAGGCTATGTAAGCTCATGCGATTCTGGACGATGGATCAGAACAGAGTATTGTTCTCTCACCTGTCATACAACGCCTCCAGATTCAAGGAATCCCTGAAATCCTTCCACTGCAGACTGTCCACCAAACCATAAAGCAGCTAAAGGGAGTGACCATCTGCTTCAAAGTATCACCTCTCACCAAACCTAATGAGAGGCATCGCATCTCTAATGCATTCTCAGCTGATGGATTGAGTCTGGCAGAGCACAACTACGCTGTGGCTGCACTCCAGAGTACTTACCACCACCTAAAGGGTTTCCCACTATTCCCCGTGGACTGTGTGCAGCCACTGCTCCTTATATGATCTGACATGCCTCACTTGATCACTCCCACTCAGCCTTTTCATCAAGGCCCAAGAGGTGGACCCATTGCAGTCTGCACACAATTCGGCTGGTCACTTCAGGGCCCGATGTCCCCCCTGCAGACACCACAGTAAGCAACAGTGCCTACATATCACCACTACATTACTCAATGTAGAGTTACTCCAACATGTGCAACACTTGTGGCAAATTGACACACTGCTATACTGTGAGAAGACTGTAACCAGATCCAAACAAGCCCGGCAAGCCCATACACTGCTGCAAACGGCTACAGTCAGAGTCAGCATGGATGGTGTGCAGCGCTATGCAACCTCCCTCCTTAAGCGCTCTCCAGTCGTCATACTCCATGCATCTAAAGATGCAGCACTGCCCAGTCTCCGCAGCACCGAGCATAGGTTAGCTCGAGATCCAGCTAGAGCCCAGACCTACTTCCACGAAATTGACAAGTTGGAGTCAGCTGGGTATATAACCAAAGTCCCACTGGAGGAGGCCCTCAAGACAGCAGAGTCTTGGTATATTTGCCACCACCTTGTTCATCACAATGGAAAGGACAGAATTGTATTCAACTGCTCATTCAAGTACGAAGGTCAGTCTCTTAATGATCAGCTTCTGCCCGGGCCAGCATTGGGGCCATCGCTGCTTGGTGTACTCTTGAGATTCCGCCAGCACACAGTCTCATTTAGCGGAGACATAAAGAGCATGCTCCACCAGATACGCCTGCTGTCTGGAGATCGACCACTCCTACATTTCCTGTGGAGGAATATGCAGCGGGAGGCAGAACCAACTATCTACGAATGGTGAGTGGTCCCATTCAGCACAACCTGCAGCCCCTGCTGTGCCATCTACGCACTCCAGCATCACGCACAAAATCACTGAGCTGCCATCCCACATCTGGCTAAGGTTGTAGAACAAGCTTTCTATGTGGACAGTTGCCTCCACAGCACTCCAGATCCTGCTGATGCCAAGGTGTGGTGAATGGCTTGAGACAGTTGCTGGCAGAAGGGGGTTTCAAAATTAGGCAATGGGCAAGCAATCTACCCTCTGTGATAGAGCACTTCCCACCTAATGCCAAATCTGTCAACACCCAACTGTGGTTAGCCCAAACCGGTACTGACCTTCAGGAACTGACATTAGGTCTCCAGTGGAACTGCCTCGATGATACGCTTGGATATAAACACCGTGCCTCAGAGTCTCTTCATCCTACACTGAGGAACCCTTGCATGTCAGTATGACCCCCTAGGGTTCATCCTGCCCTTTACCACCAGGGCCAAGGTTTTCATTCAAGACCTCTGGAAGCAGAACCTTGGCTGGAATGACTCGATTGAACCCCAGAGTCTGTGGGATCTGTGGTTTGCTTGGAAACAAAAATTCCAACATTCACCTCAAATACAGTTCCCTAGACCCTATACTCCAGCCTGTATCAACATGAAAACTGCTACCAGAGAGCTCCACGTCTTCTGCAATACATCGGAGAGGGCATACAGCTCTTTTACTTACCTGTGCACCACCAATGACAAAGGTGATGTTTGCACAGCCTTTGTCCTTGCCAGAGCTCATGTGGCACCCAAGAAATGCCTCTCAATGCCACGCTTAGAGTTGAGTGCAGCACTGACAGGTGCATAACCCGTCAAGCTGATCCAGACAGAGCTAACCTTTCCCATTAACTGTGTCATCTCTGGTCAGACTCCACTACGGTCCTGCATTGGTTGAAGTCACAGCCTTGCCGCTATAAGGTCTTCATTGGGAAAAGAGTTGCAGAGATCCAATCCCTGACTGACGTGTCCAACTGGATGCATGTTGAATCAGCCCAGAATCCAGCAGACCACATTACCCGAGGCCTTCCTCTGACTGCACTAATTCAACCCCATCAGTGGAGAACGGAACTGGATTTCCTATCAAAAATCCATGACCAGTGGCCAGCTGTGCCCTTAACCCATGTTGAACCAGACTTTGGCGAGGTTTAAAGGGGAGCCTTCATTGGTAACACTACAGTAGCCAGCTGTTGCCTGACTTCAAGCAGTTCAATACCTGGAAAGAGCTCACCAGAACTACTGTGAGGTCCCTTCATGGGGCGGCCATGCTTGACACCATCGTAGAATGTAACGCCTCTGACTACATCACTGCTGAGAGGATGCTGTTGGCTCAGGCACAGGCAGACTCATTTCCACGGGAGGTAAAGGCCTTACAGGCGAGCAGGCCTATCCCTTCTGACAGCCATCTGTGCTCCCTAGCACCTGAATACGATGAAGTTACCGGAGTCCTTTGTGTAGGAGGAAGACTTTGTTGTGCAGCAGAGATGGATGCAGAGGCACTCCACCCAATCATCCTCGACCCAGAACATCCAGTAACTAAGCTGCTGATAAAAGACTATGATGAAAGGCTCCATCACCCTGGTGCCGAGCATGTGCTGGCTGAAATTCGTCACCAGTGCTGGGTCCTCCAAGGTCGAGAAGCACCAGCACGCCTACAGAGATTGCCAGCTCTGGCGGGCTAAGCCTCAAGGACCTAGGATGGCGGCTCTGCCCCCCTCAAGACCACGTCTCTACAAACCTCCATTCTACTCGGTAGGAGTGGACTGCTTTGGCCCATTCCAAGTGAAGATTGGACGTCACCAGGAAAAGAGGTGGGGGATCCTCTACAAGTGCATGACAACAAGATGTGTGCACCTAGACTTTCTTGAGAACCTTGACTTGGATGCCTTCCTGCTCTCCTTATGTTGTTCCATCACTCGGAGAGGCAAACCTTTCAAAGTACTTGGTGACAATGGGACCAACTTCACTGGTGGAAGTTGTGAGCTTCAAGAGGCTTTCGATAAGATGACCCCTCAGCTGCAGGAGCTACTTGCTGAGGAGAAGATCCAGTTCTGGTTCAGTCCACCAGCTGCTTCTCACTTTGGAGGGACATGGTAACGTGAAGTGAAGTCGGTGAAAACAGCACTGAGAGTCATCCTTCAAGAGCAATCAGTCCCTGAGTCACTCCTGCAGACCCTTCTCATAGAGGTGGAGGGCATACTGAACTGTAAACCTCTCGGTTATGTCTCAACAGACGTGGCCGACCTTGACCCAATAACACTAAATATGCTGCTGATGGGTTCCAGAGACTCATCGCTTCCCCAGGCCCTGTACGACAACAACGACCTGCTGGGCAGCCGACGCTGGTGACATAGCCAGGTGTTAGCTGACATCTTCTGGTCTTCATTCATCCGCCACTACCTGCCCACCTTACAAGCTCGCCAGAAATGGAGGACCGCTGGTAAGGGACTCGCTGTGGACCAACTGGTCGTCATTGTTGATCCACAACTGCCCTGAGCACTCTGGCCTGTTGGTACTGTAACAGAGAATTTCCCTGGGTCACATGGCTGGGTGCACAGTGCAACGGTGAAGGTAAGAGATAAGACCTATTCTCATCCAGTGATCAGACTGACACCATTTCCTCAGTTGGAGCAGAATACTTGTGGTAACCCGGACAGTCTTTCTGTCTGAGGTGCAATTCTCCTGTCAGACAACTGGGGGCGGCTGTGTCAGAAGGACTGTGGGGAGGGGCGGAACTAATGTTCAGATTTTGTGCACCTATCAGTACCCTTTTGACTGATGTGCTGCTACTGCACTAGTGCTTGTGGTTGAGTGTGCTTTCATGCCAGAAACACACACACACACACACACACACACACACACACACACACACGCACACACACGCACACAGACACCACACGGATACACATCTGGACACGTGCTTCCATACACCTTTACCTCCATGCACTCTGCCATCACTGCACGCATAGTATGGACTCATGTACTATATTTGGCGCTGTAATACCCTGTTTGTCTGCTACCTGCCTGTAGTGATACTGCTTAATAAAGTGGACTAAAGTGAAACTCCAATTCTGATTCTCTGACCGGAATCTACTATCCATGTTGGCCGCTTCAACCAGATGAAACATTATCGTAGTTGAGTGAGGCCACTGTTGCACTGCAACAGTGCAACCGGAAAGTATTCACAGCGCTTCACTTTTTCCACATTTTGACAGCCTTATTCCAAAATTGATTAAATTCATTAAATTTTTTCCTCAAAATTCTATACTCAATACCCCATAATGACAATGTGAAAAAAGGTTTTTTAAGATTTTTGCAAATTTATTAAAAATAAAAAAACTAAGATAAAAAAACTAAGAAATCACATGTACATAAGTATTCACAACCTTTGCCATGAAGCTCATTTGGAAGTCAAGTTACTGAAGACTAACCAAAACACATGAATGCTACAAAATAAATCCAAAGACCATGGGAGACTAAGGAATAATGTAAGAGACATACATGAATAATAACTGAGGGCAGAAGAATCCAAAACTAACCCCCCCCCCCCACCAAAAAAACAACAACAATGGAGATATAATAAGAACATACAAGGAACTATGGGAACTAAGCTAGATAAGAATAAGACAGACCAGAGAAAATAATAATAACAACAACAACTCCACAAAACACAATAACTTTGAGTGGCATGATCAAAGATCATGTCAACAACATACATGTCAAAACTGCACAGCAAGTAAATGGGACCACTGACCCTACAAAGGCAAAATGCAGTAACAACAGATTTGATCAAAACTGAGTTAAGACTTGGAATGGGACTTCATGCATTTTATAATCTGATAAAATTTCCAAAGCCAGCTTCTTCCTAACAAAAAACACTTTACATTATGACTAATCTACCTTTCTGGCTGACCAGACGAAAAATTTTAAAGGCATTTTTTCCTATTTGTAGTTACTGCATGTGCAGTATGAACTATGTGCAGTTCATCTAACAAAACTATTCACAACCTTTAAATATGACCCAACCTCTCAGCCAACACACACACATGCACATGCATGCATGCACACACGCACGCACGTACACACACACACACACACACACACACACACACACACTCACACGCACCCTCCATATTGACCCTGCCATTTTCTGTGATTGTGTGATTGATGAGCCTATTGATGTTCCATATGGCTCATCTCTGAGGCTATGACCCAATGTATTGATCCAAAAATGTGTGTGTGAGTGCACGGGCTTTAGTGTTTGTCTCTGTTTTGCATCAGAAAGTGTGCGAATGTGACTGATGACGTGAGTCAGTCAACAGCTCTCAAGGCATGTGTGTTGCGTATCAATCTGTCGGTGAACGTGTGTGTTGAGGCATGTGTGTGACCTTCTGTCATTGATTACAAGCAGGGCGTGATTGGAATAATCACTCTGGTGTCTGGGGGCTTGTCACCAAGGCAGACGGCGGCGTACCTGAACACTGCACAAACTTCTTCTGTGATGTTTGATGTGGTGACGTGTGTTTTGAACAGCTGAGGAATTTGGATGACACAAAATACCCTTGATTTTTTTTTTTTTTTTTTTTTTTTTTGATAGCATTGCCCTTGCCCTTGATAGCATTGTTTTAATAATTTAATGGATAGTTTTTGCTCTTTTTGTAGAAATATTACAAATTGAGATATAACAAGGTTGCCCTTTACTGTATTTCTTACAAAGGGACTTCACACCTGCGCAAATAATGGACCTATGGGGAATTAAAAAGATGGCTGAGTGGTGAGACAAAGGTTAAGATGCCATGGGATGATATATGTATGATGGGAGTAAAGAGAACAAATGACACAACAGTGTACCAATTAGGCAGCTTCCAACCAATATGTATTTAGACAATAGGATGAGAACAGTATGATAGAAAATCAATCACAACAAAAACTTTATTACTTTTTCCTCCTCCTGTTTTGATGCTCAAGGTTGTTTATACTCTGTGTGTGGCTGAAAACAATTCACATTCACATAAGCCCTTGCAGACCCACAAGGATGCAGCTGGAGTTTTGCTGGCCGTATCCACTATAACATTGCCTAAAGCCAATCTCTACCTTTGATTCCCCCCATCTTTTGTGCTTCTTTCTGCTGAGTTTGCAAATTAGCACCCATGCCAACATTTACAGAAGCTTACACACACACACACACACACACACACACACACACACACACACACACACACACACACACACACACACACACACACACACACACACACACACACACACACACACATAAATTCTGAAGTTTTTGTTAAAGTTTCTATGAGATGGAAAAACCTTGAAAGGGGTCATTGACAAGGACCTGTGCTTAGTCACAAAGTGCTTACACTAATCCTCCATTCTAAGGGCCTTTCAGAGACAGATACCTCGTCACCAATTAACCTAACATGCAAGTCTTTGGATCGTGGGAGGAAACCAGAGCCACAGAAGTAAACTCACACAACACAGGGAGAACATGCAAACTCCACACAGAAAGGTTCTCACCCTTGCCAGCCGGGGAATTCAAACCTGGAACATTCCAGCCGTGAGGCAACAGTGCTAACCACTGCACCACCATGCTTACCCACTGACTGCACTTTTTCGACATGTTGACAGGTCCTGCAGGTCCTAATGAAATGCTTGTGATAAATGGTCAAATTGCCTTTAAAGATTTAATTATTATTGTGAATCATCTTGTGCTCCATAAAGCTGGATTTATGCATTTGCTTACCTGCGACGTCTTTGCTGACACACATGACCAGTGTCTTTCCCAGCAATTTTTTTCCTGTTCTCTGGTTTGAATGTGTTGTTGCACTGCAAAAACTGTTTTTTGCCAATGTGTAGAGTGATTTGTGTTTGTTGTGTTTTTTTATTACTGTAAATAGCAATGGACAAGAACAGATTGTGATTGAGTTAGAGCTACTTTTTTTTTTAAAAAGCAGCTTTTCTTATGGTCACTGCAATAGAAAAAAAAGAGAAAACATTAGTGAAAATGATACATATGACCACCGCCCCTGCTGTCATTTGACAATCTATGTCATTAATGGGGTTAGCATGAATCTTACAAATGTTCTGCATCTCCAAACTTTTTCTGTATTCTTTTGAATTCAGACCATTGTTTATCTGACTCGCTCTGGAAGTGATGCCACAGTGAATGAGCAGAGTGGAGCAAACATGAGAACCAGGAAGTGTGAAGAAGGAAACCAGGGGTGTCCAATCATGTGCCGTGGAGGGCCAAGACCCTGCAGGCTTTACAGTGGTGGAAAAAAGTGTTTGCCTCCTTCCTGATTTCTCATATTTTTGTATGTTTGTCACACTTAAATATTTCAGATCATCAAACAAATTTAAATATTAGGCAAAGATAACACAAGTAAACACAAAACGCAGTTTTTAAATGAAGGTGTTTATTATTAAGGGAAACTGGTTGGGCAACCCTTAACAACAACAACTGCAATCAAGTGTTTGCAATAACTGGCAATGAGTCTTTTATAGCGCTGTGGAGGAACTTTGGCCAACTCATGTTTGCAGAATTGTTGTAATTCAGCCACATTGGAGGGTTTTCGAGCATGAACCACCTTTTTATGGTCATGCCACAGCATCCCAATCGGATTCAGGTCAGGACTTTGACTAGGCCACTCCAAAGTCTTCATTTTGGTTTTCTTACCGCTGCTCCTCCACATTGAAAGGAGTCAGTTGAGGTGGTATGGGCATCTGATTAGGATGCCTCCTGGACGCCTCCCACTTGAGGTGTTTCAGGCACGTCCCACTGGGAGGAGACCCCGGGGCAGACCCAGGACTCGGTGGAGAGACTATGTCTCCCAGCTAGTCTGGGAACGCCTTGGTATCCCCTCTGAAGAGCTGGAGCAGGTGGCTGGGGAGAGGGAAGCCTGGGCTTCTCTGCTTGAACTGCTGCCTCCGCGACCCGGACCTCCGGAAAAGCGGTAGAAGATGGATGGATGGATGGATATTCAGAGGTGGACTTGCTGGTGTGTTTTGGATCATTGTCCTGCTGCAGAACCCAAGTGCACTTCGACTTGAGGTCATGGAGAGATGGCCGGATATTCTGCTTCAGGATTTTTTGGTAGACAGCAGAATTCATGGTTCCATTTACCACAGCAAGTCTTCCAGGTCCTGAAGCAGCAAAACAGTCCCAGACCATCACACTAACACCACCATATTTTACTGTTGGTATGATGTTCCTCTTCTGAAATGCTGTATTACTTTTACGCCAGATGTAATGGGACACACACCTATCAAAAAGTTCAACTTTTGTCTCGTCAGTCCACAGAATATTTTCCCAAAAGTCTTGGGGATCATCAAGATGTTTTCTGGCAAAACTGAGACGAGCCTTTATGTTCTTTTTGCTCAGCAGTGGTTTCTGTCTTGGAACTCTGCCTTGCTGGCCATTTTTGCCCAGTCTCTTTCTTATGGTGGAGTCATGAACACTGACCTTAACTGAGGCAAGTGAGGCCTGCAGTTCTTTGGATGTTTTTGTGGGGTCTTTTGTGACCTCTTGGATGAGTCGTTGCTGCTCTCTTGGGGGTAATTTTGGTCGGCCAGCCACTCCTGGGAAGGTTCACCATTGTTCCATGTTTTCGCCATTTGTGGATAATGGCTCTCACTGTGATTCGCTGGAGTCCCAAAGCTTTAGAAATGGTTTTATAACCTTTTCCAGACTAATAGATCTAAGTTACTTTGTTTCTCATTTGTTGCTGAATTTCTTTGGATCGCAGCATGATGTCTAGCTTTTGAGGATCTTTTGGTCTACTTCACTTTATCAGGCAGGTCCGGTTTAAGTGATTTCTTGACTGAGCACAGGTGTGGCAGTAATTAGGCCTGGGTGTGGCTAGAGAAATTGAATTCAACTTTTCAAAGTTGTAATAAACCACAGTTAATATATGTTTTAACGGGGGTGGGGGCAATCACTTTTTCACACAGGGCCATGTAGGTTTGGATTTTTTTTTACTCTTAATAATAAACGCCTTCATTTAAAAACTGCATTTTGTGTATACTTGTGTTATCTTTGTTTAATATTTAAATTTGTCTGATGATCTGAAACATTTAAGTGTGACAAACATACAAAAAAATGAGAAATCAGGAAGGGAGCAAACACTTTTTTACACCACTGTACCTCCAACCAGTGCCTTCAACAGCAGAGTTCACTGAACTTCTTCCCACTGCTTATTGCTGATCAGTGAAAACACCTGCTGAAGAGACTGGATAGAAGAGAAAACCTGTAGGGTCTTGGCCCTCCATGGCACACGATTGGACACCCCTGGAGGAGACAGAGAACCACTCACAGCTCTTGCAATCTGCATCACTGACGCAGGGGGTACTGTGTTGCTACTGCGTTGGGTTTGGGTCGATGCCTTCACCACTGTGTCAAACCATCCGGGGGGCATAAATCCAGCTTTACTCAGAACGTCGCATTTTAGTGCATGTCTCTTTAACTTCCAAAGAGCCACGCTTAACTCCACCCTCCCTCTTATGTTACTATTGGTAATCTTAGCTAGCTAGCGCCTAGCTTGGATGCAAGTCTAAGCCAACTAATGTAAATTTGTCTCAAAGAATGAGTAAAATAATGCATCATTGGTGGACAGGGATGTGTGATTTCAGTGTTTGATAGGATATGGCTGGTCCCTGGAGTACAGTTAGCACAGAAACAGTCATGAATGAATGGATAAACTGCTAGCTTCAGCTAGCCCCAACCACCTAGCCAAGCTAATGCCAATGGACTGATGTAGCATCACTGCAAAAATATAACAAATAAGCCACAGTGACACAAGATATATTTCTGACTATGGATTAGTGAACCAGGTGGAAATGGATGTTTATTGGGGTGATTGAAATCTAAAGAAAATAACAATATAAACCACAGTTGGTAAGCCAAATACCTAGTTCTGAAGCTAACACCTTGGCTGGCTCTCAGTTCATCTAAATTTACAGACAGACAGCTATGCTGGCCAATAGAGTAGCAGCACATATCAAGGCTGGGCTTACCTTTTCTTGACGTCAGTGTTGGGAGTAACGCACGTTACTGTAACACCACTACTTTTGCAGTGACGTGCTGTGTAATGAAATAACTGTTTAAAAATTCAGTAATGCGTTACAATTACTGAAATTTGATCAGATGCGTTACTCGCATTACTCGTTTAATTAATATGGATAGATATTTTTAGCTCAAATAAATACAAACTGACCCCACGTAGCTAACGCAGCCGGCAGTCAACGTAACCTGTTGCAAACAGCCTGTTCACTGCTGCAGCCAGCAGCCACAAATGGAGCTTGCTCCTGCAGGGAAAAGATGAAGCTACATTGTTTTTGTGGAAATTTTTCCTTTGTCATGGTTAAGGACAAAAGCATATTGGTGGGTTGCAAGCTAAAGTGCGATTGAGACAAACTGCAATCTTCAGAAGCGCTTGAGAACAGCAACAAGATCCAACAGAGCTAGTGCTATGCTATGTTAACAACACCGTGTTAGTGGAGCCACGCTATCTGAACACCCACGGCTGGATTTCACGCACAGGTATGCATCTGGACAGTTTGTAACCCAGCAAGAATTAAACCAAATGATTGCCAGATACGTCATTACAGAATGAAGATCTGATAACAGTCATTTCCCATCAGACAGCTGAGACTGTGATCCACTGAAGTTAAAACCCATTTACTTGCTACCTGAATAAAGGTTATTCAAAAATGGATTTAATCTCCGAAAGGAATTTAAGGGACTGGATCCTGTCTCTGTCACAGCAGACATTTGGACTGTGGATAATGGACATTTTCTTTGGATCATTGCACATCGGATTAAATTCATAATATACTGTAAAGGTTAGAAACATTAGCCATGTTTACATGGACACAAGTAACTGGATTAAAAGCCTGATCAGAATAAAAATGCTTCATGTAAACACGCCAATCTTAATATTCTGACCCGATCACACTCATTCGTATCAAAATTTCCTTCCGACTGAGACGGATGGGTTATGCCGATTGTTAATCCGATTGGTGTGCATATAATGATTCCGAAGCTTGGGTAGAAAATATGTTTACGGCGCATGTCTGTACGTCAGCCACACGTCGACATGACGACATGACGTCTTTCCGCCTTTACAGCAGACATGGTGGGAGTAAAACAAAACTGGTTTGTATTGTCCTATTGTCTCCCTCTGTTCGTCATATGCAGAAGTATGTACTTGTAGCTTCATTACAGAGACCAGCAGAAGCAAAACTACAGTCTGAATAACACAATACAGGACCATTTCAAAGAGAGAGACACAAAGCGGGGTTTGTTTACATCGGAAGTTGCTTCTTCTTCTACTATTTCCGGAATGTCGGATAATTGTGCGCATGTCAAAATGATTTAGTCCGTTCAAACGTGTGACACATGGAAACGCACGTTCTAATTGGATCAACTTTTTCAGGATCCGTGTAAACAGTAAAGTTCTAATCTGAATTGTAATCAGATTGAAGAAATTTTGCCCATGTAACCGTGGCTATTGATAGCTTTATGCAAAGTTGCCAACTCACTCTTTTGGTGTGATTCTCACTCGTTTTCCCTCTCTCTCACTCAACAAGCCCTATTTCTCACTTGCACAAAATTAGGAAATTGCTGGCAATTTTGTGTTGATTTTCTTTAGCTTTTCCCCCCACAAAAAGAGCTCTCAAGGCAGGATAAAGCAGACTGAACATGTTCTAAAAGCTCTGTCTGAAACGGTCTGTTTTCAGCCTGACATTAATAAGCCCGTAATGTAATCCATTAATTAAATGATCTTGCTATGTGTGCAAGATGATTTAAGTATGCATTTAAAAGTAATGTGAAAGTTACTTTTCCAAGTAATTAGTTACTTTAATCATGCAGTAATTGGTAGCTCAGTTACTTTTGAAAAGAAGTAGTAGTAACTAGTTGCTATTTTTTAGTAACTTGTCCAACACTACTTGACATAGAGGACTAAACCCTGAAAAGTTAAAATGGCTTCTTGGGCACAAAAACAACATAAAGCCATGTATTTTTTTTTTTAAGACAAGTGAGCCTTTGATATTTTTTTCCCAAAAGTTATGTAACCAATAGATGGATTTTATAAGGTTAAACCTACAAAAACACAATTTTTCATTCATTTCATTCTCTCATTTCATTCTTCTCATTTCATTCATTTCATTCTCCTTTAAATCTGTAGTTTGTATGTGGGGTCAGAATATGTTTCCTGTTTCCTAACAAAACCAATTAACAGATATAATGTATGATGTCATTGTGAAATGCAGAGCATTGACAACTTGAAACGGCTGTGAGGTCACAGTTTGTTAACTCAAGAGCTCATCGATCGCACGAATGACACTTATACCAGAAGGTGATAAAATACTAAAAGAATAATGTCATGCAAACACAAAGGTAGTGCATATCATTTTAGAAAGTGTGACAGAGAGGGCACATGAAATTGCATCTGAATGGCATAGGCACAGTTTACCTTCATGACACATCTGAAAACCTTTTTATCTTCCTCTCAACCTGCCCTGGTGTCAGTCATGTCAGCAGTTGTAGATGTTGCTGTCAAGAGCCTTGGAAAACAAATATGATTAAAGAAAACTTGGATCAATGATCAAAATGAATTTGTAAATGGCTACTTAAAATGTGTGCATCATTCATACAACAGGAAGTGAATTAAGTAACTTTTTTGATAATGGAAAAAAAAAAGACAGATGTGAAAAGCATAGAATTTACTTTACTCTTGGATTTATAGTTTGATATGCAATGACACATGTCCCACAGAAGAAGAACATTTGTATTTTTTAATGTTCAAGTTTCCTTTTGTACTGATCATGCATGAAATTATTGGTGTAATTTAGAGTTCCAAAATATATTCAAAGGCATGCTGCACTTAAGGCCTATAAACTTTATCAGGAGTACATTAAAGTGTGAGATGTTCTGAAAAAGGGGAAATCCTGGTGTTACATAGAAATTCGTGACTCATCAAAATCTGTGACAGGTAGAGGATTCAGGTACAGGGCCACCTACCTATACCTGCATAATAATTGATTCAAAACATCAAAATAACTGTTTTCAAGAGCTCTGCCCTCTTCTTGCATTAATCTGGACATCTCTGCTGACTGTGCACATTCAGGCAATATGCAAGATAATTCTATGCAGTCACAGATGGGCCACATATTTTGGTGTAACACTGGTAGGGAAAAAATGCTTTCTGTATTACTTTAATTGTTCATATGTGAGACACATCTGGCCAATAATTCAAGAAGGTATTCTTGCATGGTTTGAAATGACTAATTTTGGTATGTTTGGATTTTCTTTTTCTTTACTTTTTTTTTGGTCATGCTTTCTTTTTATGGAAAATGCTACGAGTTCACAGACTCATCAAGTGACTCTGACCAGAGTAAACAAAGTTGTGAAAGCTTCCAAAGGTGCATTCAGACCAAAGATAAAAGTGTCGTGCGAATACATGTAAAGTTAATGTAAACATGCGGAAAACATGCAAATTTGGGCATTCAGCCAAGGGATTTGGAGGTGCTAGCTAGTAATCAGCCTTGAGATTCTGCTGATACTGGAATTAAAGTATCAAAACTGGAGTGTAAATTAGTTTGAAAATGAGACTGCTACTCACCTGCAGACAGACAGATAAGGAGCTCTACAGCCGAATTGGAGTGTCGGGAGTTATCCACCCACAAACTCCTGCCATGGGTCTGCTAACGAGGGCTAGCAGGCTAGCAGGCTAGCAGCATAAACAACTGTCATCCAGGTGAAATTTTGGAGGCAGGGACAATTGTTCCAGGTGAGAGCCCCACCAGATAACGTAAACCTAAACATGATGGTGTTCTGGGAATTCCCACAGCAGGTAGAACATAGCTGCACAAGTTATAAAGGCAACTCACTCAGATATTGAATTCATGTCTATTCGCATGGTTACATTGAGTTAAGATGTAAGTTTGGTCTGAATGCACCTTTAGCTTTGTGAAAACAGGATAATTAAGTATCTCTTTGTTTTTTAGCTTCAGACTACAAGTTCAACTACAAGTAGTTCAGTTCATTAAATCTGATTGTGCAATTAGATACCAACACTACAACATACCCTGCATACAGAAAATAAGCTTTCTGACCTAAATGTTTCCTATTTTGTGGAAATAAATGAATGCAGTTTAGGATGCAACAGTAGCGTACACAAAAATATTCCCATGAGGCCAATACTTTTCTACCACAATGCTTCTGCAAAAGGATCCGTTTGGGGTTTTAATGTTGAGAAGCATGAATCAAACTTCAGTATGGATTTTTTCTCCTCACATCCATCTTAACTTCCCTCCCTTCTCTGTTTGAAGTCGAAATAAGGCCACAGAGCTTTTTAAACCTACGTATGATAGATCAAAGTGTTGGGGGGGGGGATTATTTCTGGAGCATGACTTATTTTGACTGTCTCAACTTAGAAAAATTAAAATGCCACTCAGAAAAGATGCTGTGACATATAAGACTCCACCTGAAATGGGGATTTTAGTATTTCACACTGCCTTAGATCCATCCATGACCACTAATCAGGGGACTGAACACTGCCCCAGCTGTTTTCTGGGTAAACACTGGGGCTTTTGTTGACAGAGGCATTTGATAAGTAGCTAGCAATTTGTCTTTGTAAGTTTTGTTTTAAAATTTGAAAATGACAAGACAGGGAGTTTTAAAAATAGAAATAAAGTTCTGTAAAGTTTTAGAAGTCTGGTATTTATGCTTCACATTATTTAAAATTACACCATTAATGATTTACAGTATACTGCATTCCTCCTGTGCAGAGTGATCCAAAAGTCATTGATTTAAGTTTATTGATAACGACATTTGTAAAATTGTTAGCCCTGAGTAGACTGACACAGGGGGCCACTGAAAATTTAATTTGTAATTATATTTTTCACAGCACTGATGTATCAGAAATTACAATCAAATTTCATTACCATAGTATATCTCCAGGGTTAGAGCCAGCATTCCTAGAATTGTGGATGTGCGTGTACATATATCCATGCATATGTATTTGTATTCATGTCTCTATATATTTCATTGCATGCCTCAAGTGTTTTTTGTTATGGATCTAGTGCCTGTTCTTACATAATTAATGCTACACACATACATCTATACAGGTACATCTCAAAAAATTAGAATATCATGAAAAAGTTCAATATTTTTGGTCACTCAGTTCAGAAAGTGAAACCCATATACAGTATTATATAGATTCATGACACAGAGAGTGATATATTTCAAGTGTTTATTTATTTTAATTTTGATGATTATGGCTTACAGCCCATGAAAACCCCAAATTCAGTTTCTCAAAAAATTAGAATATTACATAAAATGAATTTTTAAAAATAGTTTTTTAATAGAAATGTTGGCCGACTAAAAAGTATGTCCATGTACACACTCAATACTTGGTCAGGGCTCCTTTTGGATTAATTACTGTATCAATGTGGTGTGGCATGGAAGTGTTGGTCCACTGTGTTTTGTCAAGACCAAAGCCACCGCAGTCGTCTACCAGGAAATTTTAGAGCACTTCATGCTTCCCTGTGCTGACAAGCTTTATGGAGAAGCTGATTTCATTTTCCAGCAGGACTTGGCACCCTCCCCCCACACACACACACTGCCAAAAGTAGCAAAACCTGGTTTAATGACCATGGCATCACTGTGTTTGATTGGCCAGCAAACTCTCCTGGCCTAAAACCCATAGAGAATCTATGGAGTATTGTCAAGAGGAAGATGAGAGACACCAGACCCAACAATGCAGACGAGCTGAAGGTCACTATCAAAGCAACCTGGACCTTCATAACACCTCAGCAGTGCCACAGGCTGATCACTTCCATGCCACACCACATTGATACAGTAATTAATCCAAAAGGAGCCCCGACCAAGTATTGAGTGTGCACATGGACATACCTTTCAGTCGGCCAACATTTCTATTAAAAAACTATTTTTTTTGAAAATTAATTTTATGTAATATTCTAATTTTTTGAGAAACTGAATTTGGGTTTTTCATGGGCTGTGAGCCATAATCATCAAAATTAAAATAAATAAACACTTGAAATATATCAGTCTCTGTGTAATGAATCTATATATGGGTTTCACTTTCTGAACTGTGACCGAAAATATTGAACTTTTTCATGATATTCTAATTTTTTGAGAGTACCTGTATATAGCAATCTGTTTGGTGATTAAAGCAGGTGTGAAATTCTTTAGTCTCATATGGCTAAGATGCCAGTATGCTGTAATGGAAATATACATAAACACACCGCTTTAAAGGGCCTAAAAACGGTCATTCTGAAAGACTGGAACTCAGTTCCCCCTCCCTGCTTGAAAATAAAAATTAGTTGAATGATATTGTCTCATGTCTGTACCTTGAAGAAATCCATTTTTCTCTGTCTGATGCTGACCACAAATTTCATAAGCTATAGGGACCCTTTATTGAACACATCAAATAGGAGAAGTCTTAAAGGTGCACTCTGGCGGCTCTAAAACCACCTCAAGAACAAATGTTTATTGCCCAAAATAGTATATTGTGGCTTTTTACCCACAAAAGAAAAAAACTTTTATTGCCTTAGAATTGCTTGGAAAGAGATTTTAAAGCTTTCACCTACTTAAGTATGCACGGATCTATGAATATTCTTATTAGCGGCCTGCAGGGCTTGCACGTGATTGGTCGCCATGCTCCTGACCTTCAAGGCTCCACATCATTGGTCACCGCGACTCCTGGTGGGTTGGCTGCTAGTCTGTTCAAGATGCTTCCGGATGCTAAAGTTTTGCCTATATCTTCAAAAGTAAAAAGCGAAACATTTTTCTGAAAATGGTGGAGGCAAGAGATAAATGTGTAGTTGCCAAATATGTGTTTACTTTTTACCAACAACCATTCCCCCTTCCGCCTGCAAATGAGCAGGGAGGAGAGAGGGGGGACATGTTTTGAATGTGGCTGCTCTCAGCTCACAGTGCAGCACCCATCCGCTGAGACCGTGGCCTGGCACAGCCACATTCAAATCGGGCCCCACCCCCTTTGCCTCTCTCTCTCTCTCTCTCTCTCTCTCTCTCTCTCTCTCTCTCTCTCTCTCTCTCTCTCTCTCTCTCTCTCTCTCTGTGCTGCTACCCCTGCACGTGATTGGTCGCCTCCTCCTCCACTGCTTTGCTGTGCAAAAAGGACACCTTCATCCCCCTCTGCTTCAATCCTGTTGCTCCTCAGCTCCTCCCTCTTCCCCCGAGGTAGCCAAGAGTATCCATCTGATTGGTTAATGTTATAACCAATAACATTAGCCAATATGTAGCGATTGGTTAATGTTATAACCAATCGCTAAGCAGGAATACTGACAGAAACACTCTGTCGAAATCTGCCTTTTTTTTGGGGGGGGGGGAGCTTCGTCGGCCTCCGTCGGTCTATGATGACCATGGAAGAGAATCCTAAACGTCTACTCTGCTGGAACAGCACCGCCTGTGGCTGAACAGGCCGATGCGCACCGGTGTTCTACCTTCCAGCGTTGGGCGTTGGTAGGATTCAAGCCTGGGCAGGAAGATATGGAGGACAAGATGTTACCCATGCAGCATGTCCCCCCTCTCCACGTCACTGATGGATCCAAAGGAACAGCAGGGCTGCTATAGTTTGGCACCAGCGCCGTCGCAGGAGCTGCCAGAACGATGTTGAGCACAACAGAGAACTGCCTTAGGGGCTCCGACTCCGGATTTTTCCTCAGGGTTGACTCCCGAAGCCTTTCCCGTGACCGGGTGTGCCACAAGGCAGCTGAGGTTTGAAATCAGGGTTTACCTTCCCCTAGATGGGCTACCTTCCCAGGTTGACGAGCCACCATCTACCCGAAGCATCTGGTTTTAAGGCGCCAGAGATCCGCCCTCGCCCCTTCTCCTATTAGTAACCACACGGGCAGGCTAGGAGTTGGACTTAGTTGTCAGAGGCTTTTCGAGACGCACGCCGTAAGGAGCATTTTATGAGCACTGGGAGCTTAACCCCAGTGCCGCTCCTGGCTATGACAACCTTGGAACCGGGGGGAGCTTAAGCAGACATTAACCGCAGTAAAACACATACTTGGAAGTTTGGAATGATTTTGCTCTTGATATGTCTTGTAAATAACAAGAAACATGTTACAGACAAGTTAACAATAGAAAAAAAACTTGAATTTTGCTGGAGCGTCACTTTAACCTTCGACCTAGTTTCCATCAGTCTGTATCTACCGTACATGGACATGCACAGACTGATGTGAAGAGAAGCCCTAAGACTGCCCCTTTGCCCCCTAAAGTGCCCTTTTGGAGAACTTTTTTTTAAAGGTATTATAGACTTTAATTTTCCTGCACGGAGACACCAATTGCTGATCAAATGTGTTTTAATGTCTGCTAACTATGCTTTGACATCCAAATAATTCCGTGTGACCTGCTGCTTGAGCCCCAAATGCCCCTGTCCTCCCCCATCAGCTCTGTTGCGCACATACCTCACTACAGCAGTTGCAGCCTGTGTCTGTGTCTCCTTCAAGAAGAGTTTCAGGCTAGTGTTTTAATGCAGTGGCTACAGGTATGCTGTGTCTGCAAACTGATCTGTGTTTTAATTGCCCTAAACTTGGGCATTTTGTGTTGCCCTTATGCAGTTGGTGTTTTGTTTTTTTAACAACGGGGGTGGTAGTTGTGGGGGGGATATTCATAAATGTAGTATATAGTGTAAATGTAATTTCAGGACAAATGTGCAAGACTAAAGGTGAAAAAATATGATAAAAAAGATGCTAATTTTCAAATTGAAAAAAAAATCACAAATGTGCTATAAGCAAGTTCCAAATTTATGAGAAAAAAGTGACATTTTCTTGAGAAAAAAAAACAACATTTTGCTTGGAAAGTTGTAACTTATATATACAGTGGTGTGGAAAAAGTGTTTGCCCCCTTCCTGATTATTCATTTTTTTGTATGTTTGTCACACTTAAATTAGACCAAGAGCTAGGGGGTGTTTATCTGCAAAGAATGAGAGGTTGTCTCATGGGTATTTCTGAAAAGGGTATCCCATGGGACATCCAAAACTGAGGTGCTGATGAGTCACAGCCGGGGCATCTAGGAGATATTAACCCTTTTCCACTTTTTGGGCCGCGTCACAATTTCCGCACTTTTGTGGGGTAGGGATACTTTAAAATAGAATAACTTGGGCACCCCTCCGGCTATGATGCTGTTCTGTACCTCAAAATATTCACCAGGGAATGCTCTTTCACATGATATATCAGCTTTGCAATTTTAACCCTTTTTCACCTCACCAGAGGTCAAAAGGTCACGTGACCATGAAAAATCATGAAATTTCGACCCTTCCTTCTTTGAAATTTATAATCATGGACAATACAGGACCAAATCCAAAAAACTTTATATTTTCTCATTGCCCAGACTTCTAGACAGATTTAGGTAGCATTTGGAGTGATTTCATGAATGTAGGGGAGGGGGACAAGGCTTTGAATGACAGGGACAAAATCAATGAAATTTCGTTTATTTGCACATTTCGTCTACAGATAGCTCTATTCACATAACCAAATCAACAGTTTATAGGGACAAGTAAGCATCATCCCAGCTATTGTACACTGCTCAGGATGGAAATGACGCATTTTTTAAAGAGTTTTACTCAGTAATGGTCAATGTAACATGGGTCATATATCCATGTTTGAAGGTCATGCGTGTACAATACCTGAGATTTTCAGAGGATCCTTTCTTTAGGGGTACATGTGCCATACTGTATTAATACCCTGTAGCTAAGGATCCTCTGTGCTGTTGAACTGAAGGCAATTTATCAAATCAAAAACCCAATAGTAAAGATTGTGTAGCTACATTTCACTACTATTGAAGATTTGCACCACACCCATTCCGCAATGCTAGACCTTTTGAAACAATACAAAACTGGTGACTGGCCATTTGCCCACATCTCTGTCAAGTTAATGCATGGATAACTGTCCGTCAAGTAGATGTATACAGACTAGCTAGGCCCACTCAAACTCATCTCCAGAGTCGTCCTCATCTGACGACAGGCTTTCTGTAACCTCGTCATCGGTTTCCTCAGACTCATCTTCCTCTTCGACCACTGATTCTTCCACGACCAATGTTGGTGGCATCTGAAGGCCTTGAAACCAAACTATGTCCAATCTGTTGTTGTCCTTCTCGCTCAACTTCCAGCCATGGCCTACATGCCCAAAGTCTACTGGTTTAGATTTCCTTGCATTCTTCCATAAGTAAGCTACATGATTCACTCTCTTCAGTTTTTCATCTAGGACAGATCTACATGGAGGCAGACAACATGGGTGTGATGTCTTTATCTTTCCATAAGGATCATCCTTTTTCTTGGGACCATACAACTTTCTGAACAGGTTGAGCCTGGCTTCATTCACCTGACTCACATTCTTCATGCCATACATGGAACAAACATAGTCCTCCAGAGTGGCAGAAACATCCATATCGATTCTGTCTGAGGTTCCAAGAGCACTCATGGCCTTGGTGAATGCTTCACTTTTCACCATGATCTCATATGGTTTCCATTTCCCCTTTCTAATGAACAATGCAGTGAAATCACTGCCTGTGAAGGCATGATAACTAGGCAAAGTTTCTAGTCTCGCAGGGGTAATCTTCTCAGCCAATTCAGAAATGTCTACAAGATGTCTCGTATTCTTGGCATTTACTCCAGCATCAAGCCACAACTTTGCATTGATGTATTGTGAATGATAGAGAAGAAGTATGAGTATGTCTGTGTCATTGCTTCTGATAACGACCACTGGCTCTCCACTGTCATGTAGCTCAGAGACAAACGCCGCATGGAAGATCAATCTGGTATCCGCCTCTTCATGTTCACTCTGCAATTCAATGACCTGAGTTCTCTGCACCCCTCCAGCAACTGCTGTGTAGTGGAAACATTCTCCCCCTACAGCGAAATAGAAACTGTGGTCTTCAAGAATAGGTGCATAGATGGGATCTGTCCATTCATCCTTCAGGAAGGACAATAGCTCTTTCTTAAACTCTGGTGAGAGCAATGCATTCCAAAAATCATTTGGTCGTTTTTGCAGTGGTCCAGTGATCTTGTAGGAATGCATAGATTCACCGCGGAAGTCATGATCCTGATCTTTGATGGATGCTTGGTCTTTATAGGTATCACACACTAGATGTACCACATTCGCGTTCGTGCAAGCTTGTTGAAGAATCACTTTGGCGACCCCGCCAAATGTAGGTGGCAATGTGTGAAGGGCACGAATGAAAAACATGGCAACAATCAGATAGGCATCTACTCTAGCTGGTTCTGTATTATGTGGACCCATTGCTTCAAGTTTCTCCATCAAGACACTCTTGGCACTTTTGTGCATGTTACCAGTGATGTGACAAAGAGAAAGAGGAATGGGAGTCAATGGGTATGACATAACAGTCGCCAAGTCGATACCCTGTTCAACTGCAAGATATAGAAGTCTACCAAACAAGTCCCTGGTGCACTTTGCCTCCATCAATTTCTGGTCTTTGGAAGATACCTTCATTTTCGCAGCATCATTGGTAAAATTCTTTACCTTTTGGCGTTTTATTGGTCGCTCAAATCTACCTGAGTCATCTTTGCACTCTGTTACAAAATCCTGATGCCACTTCTTTCCTTTTTCCACAAACTGGAGAAGGTCATCCTTCACAGCTTTTGATGCTGCTTTACCAGTTGAAAGACAATACAAATTGTCATCTTCCACGGTGAAAGGATTCAGGGTGCCTTCTATTTCATTCATCAGCTCTTTCAAATTGTCATTGTCCTTCCAGATTCGGGCAGGTTTCAACTCGGCTGATACTTCATCACTAGTTGTCAAACCAGCCATTTCCAACAGGCAGCTCACAATCCCACCATGAAAAGATCTAGTGATCGTCCATCGCTTTGTCCATGATTATAAATTTCAAAGAAGGAAGGGCTGAAATTTCATGATTTTTCATGGTCACGTGACCTTTTGACCTCTGGTGAGGTGGAAAAGGGTTAAAATTGCAAAGTTGATATATCATGTGAAAGAGCATTCCCTGGTGAATATTCTGAGGTACAGAACAGCATCATAGCCAGAGGGGTGCCCGAGTTATTCTATTTTAAAGTATCCCTACCCCACAAAAGTGCGGAAATTGTGACGCGGCCCAAAAAGTGGAAAAGGGTTAATATCTCCTAGATGCCCCGGCTGTGACTCATCAGCACCTCAGTTTTGGATGTCCCATGGGATACCCTTTTCAGAAATACCCATGAGACAACCTCTCATTCTTTGCAGATAAACACCCCCTAGCTCTTGGTCTAAATGTTTCAGATCATCAAACAAATTTTAATATTAGACAAAGATAACACGAGTAAACACAAAATGCAGTTTTTAAATGAAGGTGTTTATTGTTGAGGGTAAAAAAAAATCCAAATCTACATGGCCCTGTATGAAAAAGTGACTGCCCCCACCCATGTTAAAACATAAATTAACTGGTTTATCACATCTTTGGAAAGCTGAGTTCAGTTTTTCTAGCCACACCCAGGCCTGATTACTGCCACACCTGTTCTCAATCAAGAAATCACTTAAATAGGACCTGCCTGACAAGTAGACCAAAAGATCCTCAAAAGCTAGACATCATGCTGCAATCCAAAGAAATTCAGGAACAAATTAGAAACAAAGTAACTGAGATCTATCAGTCTGGAAAAGGTTATAAAGCCATTTCTAAAGCTTTGGGACTCCAGCAAACCACAGTGAGAGCCATTATCCACAAATGACAAAAACATGGAACAATGGTGAACCTTCCCAGGAGTAGCCGGCCGACCAAATTTACCCCAAGAGTGCAGCGACAACTCATCCAACAGGTCACAAAAGACCCTACAACAACATCCAAAGAACTGCAGGCCTCAATCAGTTAAGGTCAGTGTTCATGACTCCACCATAAGAAAGAGACTGGGCAAAAATGTCCTGTATGGCAGAGTTCCAAGACGGAAAACACTGCTGAGCAAAAAGAACATAAAAGGCTCATCTCAGTTTTGCCAGAAAACATCCTGATGATCCCCGAGACTTTTGGGAAAATACTCTGTGGACTGATGAGACAAAAGTTGAACTTTCTGGAAGGTGTGTGTCCCATTACATTTGGCGTAAAAGTAACACAGCATTTCCAGAAAAGGAACATCATACCAACAGTAAAATATGGTGGTGGAAGTGTGATGGTCTGGGGCTGTTTTTCTGCTTCAGGACCTGGAAGACTTGCTGTGGTAAATGGAACCATGAATTCTGCTGTCTACCAAGAAATCCTGAAGGAAAATGCCTGGCCATCTGTTCGTGACCTCAAGCTGAAGTGCACTTAGGTTCTGCAGCAGGACAATGATCCAAAACACACCAGCAAGTCCACCTCTGAATGGCTTAAGAAAAACAAAATGAAGACTTTGGAGTGGCCTAGTCAAAGTCCTGACCTGAATCCAATTGGGATGCTGTGGCTTGACATTAAAAAAGCAGCTCATCCTTGAAAACCCTCCAATGTGACTGAATTACAACAATTCTGCAAAGATGAGTGGGCCAAAATTTCTCCACAGCGCTGTAAAAGACTCATTGCCTATTATTACAGTTTTACCAGAGTGGTGGCCGAGTTGATGTAGCATCTGCCCCACAACCGGAAGGTTTGGCGTTCAAGTCCAGGCCGGGTCATACCAAAGATCATATAAAAATGGTACTTCCTGCCTTCTAGCTTGGTGCTCAGCATAATAGAATGGAGAAAGGAAAAGTTGTTTGTGGCGGTGCCTTGCATGGCAGCAGCCCCTCTGATTCTAGATGTGATTAACATTGTAGATAGGAGAAATGTAATTTTGTTCCACTGTACTTGATTGGCTGTATGGACCGAATGACAATAAAGTTGGCTTCTTCTTATTATTGCAAATGCTTGATTCCAGTTGTTGCTGCTAAGGGTAGCCCAACCAGTTATTAGGATTAGGAGGCAATCACTTTTTCACACAGGGCCATGTAGGTTTGAATTTTTTTTCCCTTAATATTAAACACAATTTTTCACACCACTCTGTGTGTGTGTGTGTGTGTGTGTGTGTGTGTGTGTGTGTGTGTGCGTGCGTGCGCGCGCGGTGGTGTGAAAAAGTAAAGAAAAAAAAAGGAAAAAAAAATCCAAACGTATATGGCCCTATGTGAAAAAGTGATTGCACTTAAAGTATTTTTTGGTAGACAGCAGAATTCATGGTTCCATTTATCACAGCAAGTCTTCCAGATCCTGAAGCAGCAAAACAGCCCCAGACCACCACACTAACACCACCATATTTTACTGTTGGTATGATGTTCCTTTTCTGAAATGCTGTGTTACTTTTTCGCGAGATGTAATGGCCACACACCTTCCAAAAAGTTCAACTTTTGTCTCATCAATCCACAGAGTATTTTCCCAAAAGTCTTGGGGATCATCAAGATGTTTTCTGGCAAAACCAAGATGAGCCTTTACGTTCTTTTGCTTCAGCAGTGGTTTTTGTCTTGGAACTCTGCCATGCAGGCCATTTTTGCCCAGTCTCTTTCATATGGTGGAGTTTGGAGTGAGGCCTGCATTTCTTTGGATGCTGTTGTGGGGCCTTATGTGACCTCTTGGATGAGTCGTCGCTGCACTCTTGGGGTAATTTTAGTTGGCCGGCCATTCCTGGGAAGGTTCATCACTGTTCCATGTTTTCGTCATTTGTGGATTATGGCTCTCACTGTGGTTTGCTGGAGTCCCAAAGCTTTAGAAATGGCTTTATAACCTTTTCCAGACTGATAGATCTCAGTTACTTTGTTTCTCATTTGTTGCTGAATTTCTTTGGATTGCAGCATGATGTCTAGCTTTTGAGGATCTTTTGGTCTACTTCACTTTATCAGGCAGGTCCGGTTTAAGTGATTTATTGATTGAGAACAGGTGTGGCAGTAATCAGGCCTGGGTGTGGCTAGAGAAATTGAACTCAGCTTTCCAAAGATGTGATAAACCACAGTTAATTTATTTTTTTAACATGGGGGAGGGGCAATCACTTTTTCACACAGGGCCATGTAGGTTTGGATTTTTTTTTTTTACCATCAATAATAAACACCTTCATTTAAAAACTGCATTTTGTGTTTACTTGTGCTATGTTTGTCTAATATTTAAATTATTTTGATGATCTGAAACATTTAAGTGTGACAAAAATACAAAAAATGAGAAATCAGGAAGGGGGCAAACACTTTTTCACACCACTGTATATATATGTATAACAGTAATAATTTTGCTTGGAAAAAGTTACAGATTTATACATAAAGTATATTTAGTATTTTTTCCCTATAAATTTGCCATATTTGTGATAAAATTGTATGTAACAATTTTATCACATTTACAATTTTACATTATAAATTTGTGTGGAAAAATGTATTTTTCCACGCAAATTTACAATGTACTCATAAATTTTCTTTTTTTTCTATAAAATTTGCAACTTTTCTCAAATTTTAATGATTTTTCTTCTACATTTGCTACTATACTGTCACTGATATACTAAGCTGGCCTGTAACTATCCTTGTAGACTTTATGGAGGTGGAGGGTGGCAGAGTAAGAAGAGGGGAGAATTTTGGATCATGTTACTGACAAGGGGGAATGGTTTTTAATTTTTTGCAAAGATTTAAATATTTGAATGGAGACAATATTTTATTTACTGAGAAAAGCCTTTTTTTCAGATTTTTGCAACTATTTATTTTGAACAGATATCTATTTTTGCCTATTTTTTTGTCATTGACCTTTTGTCCTGTAAATACATGATTAATGATGAAGACCACACTCTCTGTGTAAGTTGATAATTTTGTAAAAATCTATGAAGTATGTAATATCTCCATGAATATATACTGTAGGTATTAAAATAAAATTGAAATACCAAATAAGTACAGTAAGATTTGCGTTACTGTATGTAACCACTTTTTTCTGTATTTATGAGTGCTCTTATTTTTGGTTGAGGACCTGCCCCCCCCCCCTCAAAAAATGACTGTGCATTTCATTTGCATTTCCTGCAAAGTCAAAAGTTTCCCAATTAAAACTGAAAATGCAAATGAAAATAAAAGCTATTCAGTGTTTTATCATAATAGAGTTAAAATTATTGATAAAATTATATCTGCCCTGCAATGGACTGGCAATCTGGCCAGCGTGTACCCTGCCTCTCGCCCAAAGATGCTGGGATACAGTACCCCCTTCCACCCCGACCCGACCTGAAAATTATTGTTCATTTCACTGTTGTCATTTTTGATAATAATGCGGGTTCACAGGAAAAGAAAAACAGTTTGTTAAAAGAACACAACACTAATTTTGTCAAATCTATATGATCACATTGTAAGAGAAAAATGTTGGAGTAATCCCCTTTTGCTGCTGTCTATCTGTGTGGTAGAGCTGTATGATGCTGTTGGTCATACTGGGCAATGTATGCTTCCTATTTTATCCAGTAAAGTGTCGTGAACCTGACCTGAGCTATGATGTCATAATTGCTGCAAGAATCATGCCAGAACTAAGGGGATTTCATCTGGTGCCATGACCCTTTGGCGGGTGAAAATCAGCCTGCAGCCGATCCAACTTCTGGCAGCGTGTGGTTCATCTGACTCGTAGCCTTAAGTCAACACTCTGTCATGTTCGGGGTCATCACCCCGAGCATGACTCGTGGCTGTTGGGTTTAATTGGTAGTTAGTTAGTTAGTTACTTAGTTAGTTAGGTCCATTGTTCCTCCTGGAGCATAGGCCACTGACAACAGTCTGCCAGAGTGCTCTGTCCTGGGTTGCTCTCTCCAGCTGTCTCCAGGTCTTTCCCATCTTCTTGATGTCAGCATCGAGGTCTCGTCGCCAGGTGTTTCTTGGCCTTCCTCTCTTCCGCTTCCCTTGGGGGTTCCACTTGAGTGCTTTCCTTGCGGTGTTACTGGCTGGCTTCCTCAGGGTGTGCCCAATCCATCCCCGTCTTCTACGCCGGATCTCGTCCTCGGCTGGCAGCTGGTTGGTACGCTGCCACAGGTCTATGTTGCTGATGGTGTCGGGCCAGTGTATCTGGAGGATCCTTCTCAGGCAGCTGTTGATGAACGTCTGCACTTTCCTGATGGTGGTCTTCGTTGTCCTCCATGTCTCTGCTCCATACAGTAGGACTGACTTGATGTTAGAGTTGAACAGCCAGATCTTTGTGCATGTTGACACCACCTTGGAGCTCCAGATGTTCCTTAGCTGTAAGTATGCTGCCCTCGCCTTGCCGATTCTTGCTCTGACGTCTGTGTCTGTGCCGCCCTGCTTGTCAATGACACTGCCCAGGTATGTGAAGGCCTCTACCTCTTCCAGCTCACTCCCGTGCAGTGTAACTGGGTCCTCATTTGCTGTGTTGATCTTGAGGATCTTGATCTTGCCCTCGTGGATCTTGAGGCCAACTTGTGCTGAGGTGGCTGCCAACTCTGTTGTCTTGTCCTGCATCTGCTGGTGGCTGTGGGAGAGCAGGGCCAGGTCGTCTGCAAAGTCCAGATCATCTAGCTGGTCAAACAGTGTCCACTGGATTCCATTTCTTCTGTCTGCTGTTGACATCTTCATGGTCCAGTCGATTGCCAGGAGGAAGAGGAAAGGTGACAGGAGGCAGCCTTGTCTGACTCCGGTCTTTACCCTGAAGCTGTCTGTTAGCTGTCCTTCATGGACTACTTGACAGGTCATTCCTTCATAGGAGTTCTTGATCAAGTTGACCAGTTTGGTTGGCACGCCGTAGTGGCGAAGCAGCTTCCAGAGGGTTTTGCGGTCCACACTGTTGAAAGCCTTCTTGTAGTCAACGAAGTTGATGTACAGTGAGGAGTTCCACTCTAAAGACTGCTCGACGATGATGCGCAAGGTAGTGATCTGGTCAATGCACGATCTGTTCTGGAGGAAGCCAGCCTGCTGGTCTCAGAGGAGGGGGTCGACAGCACCTTTCATTCTCTCAAGTAGGATTCTGTTGAAGACCTTCCCTGGCACTGACAGAAGCGTTATTCCTCTGTAGTTGGCGCAGTTGCTGAGGTCTCCTTTCTTGGGTAGCTTGATGACGTAGCCCTCCTTCAAGTCTGCTGGTACTTCTTTTCTTCCCATATCTTATCGAAGAGAGGGTACAGCATCTGTACGGTGGTCTCCAGGTCTGCCTTGAGTGCTTCTGCAGGGATGTTGTCTGGTCCTGCTGCCTTGCCATTCCTCAGTAGCTTGATGGCTTTCCTAATCTCCTCCACTGGTCGGCTTCTCACAGTTGATGTCCAGGTCAATGTCACCAGGGTCGATGTCCGGGGGATTCGGAGGGACAGGTCTGTTCAAGAGCTCTTCAAAGTGCTCTGCCCATCTATACAGTTGTCGCTCTATTCCCAGGATGGTGTTTCCTTCCTTGTCCTTGGCTGGTCGCTTTGGCCTGCTGTACTTCCCTGACAGTTTCTTGGTGGTGTCGTACAGCTGTTTCATGTTGTTACTGGCTGCTGCTTCCTCGGCCTCCTCTGCCAGGCTGTCGATGTACTTGTGCTTGTCTGCTCTTGCGCTCCTCTTCACTTCTCTGTTGGCGTCTGTGAAGTCTTCTTGTGCCTTGGCCTTTGCTGCTCTTGTTCGGCTGTTGTTTACTGCTGCCTTCTTCTGCTTTCTCTCCTGGATCTTGCGTAGAGTGTCTGTCGATATCCACTCCTTCTGTTGGTGTCTCTTGGGGCCTACTACTTCCTGACAGGTTGACACAAGTATCTCCTTCACTTTCTGCCACTGGTTCTCGGTGGTGATCTCTTCTTCAAGCAGTTCTTGTAGCACTTGGTACTTGTTGGTGAGAGATAGTCTGAATTCTTCTCTGGTCTTGGTATCTTCCAGCATGCTGACGCTGTACTTCAGCCTCTTCATTGTTGCCCCCATCCAGTTCTTCTTCAGTTTCAGCTTCAGCCTGGCTACCAGCAGGTGGTGGTCAGATGCAACGTCTGCTCCTCTTCTCACCCTTACATCCTGTAGGGACCTCCTGAATTTCTTGGCCATGCAGATGTGGTCGATCTGGTTCTCAGTCACTAAGTCCGGAGATACCCAGGTGGCCTTATGTACTCTTCTGTGGGGGAAAGTGCTGCCACTGATGACCAGGTTGTTCATTGCACAGAAGTCTGCAAATCTCTCGCCGTTCTCGTTTATCACTCCCAGTCCGTGTCTTTCCATCACTTCCTCATATCCGGTGTTGTTTTGTCCGATCTTGGCGTTGAGGTCGCCCATGAGGATGTTGACGTCTTTATCTGGGTACTTGGCCATGACATTTTGCAGTCTGTTGTAAAATCGGTCCTTGACTTCTTCATAACTGTCGTTGGTGGGGGCATAGCACTGGATAACGTTCATCTTGAGCCTCTTCTTCTTCGTTCTGAAGGATGCTGCGATTATTCTTGATCCATGTGCTTCCCATCCTATCAGAGCTCGCTGTGCAGGTCCTGACAACATGAGTACGATGCCTTCTGTGTGTGGAGCGTTGTCTTCTTCATGGCCGGAATACAGGAACATCTCTTCGGTGAGCAGTCTTCTTTGTCCTGACTGTGTCCAATGGGTCTCGCTGATTCCAAGCAGTGTGAGGTTGTAGCTCTTCATCTCTGCGGCTACTTGTGCTGTTTTTCCCATCTTATACATGGTCCTCACATTCCATGTTCCGATGTTGATGGTCCTAGTCGATAGAAGGGGGGTCGGCCTTGTAGCTTCCGTAGACTCACGGCTTTCACCACACGGCGTCATATGTCCTCTTGATGAGGACCCTTCCTCTCCCAGGGCAGTAGTTTCTTGGTCTGTTGTTGGCGTTTGTGTAGCATGCAGGGTTTTTACGGGGTGGGGTTGCTAGCCCCACGCCCAACCCTCCTCCTTTCTCATCCGGGCTTGGGACCGGCCATGGCGGAGTTGTTGGGTTTAATTATTGATTATTAATTCCAGTTGATGAATTGAGCCTTGCTCTCCATCAGTCCCACAGTCATGCCTCCTCCTCACCAGGCATGCACCAACGGTATGGTTCACCACATACACACTCACGCACGCACACACACTCATGCATGCACGCACACATACACTCACACTCACGCATGCACACACACACACTGTTCAATCAGTCACGCACTGGGTGGCCACACAGCTGTGTCCACTTGCCCTTATTTCGGGTTTGTGTATTTATAGGGTAGAATGTGACCAGCTGTTGTGGCAACTTAGTAATGTCAACCTTGGACATCCAGACTCGCTTCTGTTGGTTTTCCCTCAGACTGAATCGTGTTGTTCCCTCAGAGCCTTTCCACTCCGACACCGTAGTAAGTCTTTCCTCGTGCCTTTTTCTCCACTCCTGCTTAACTGGAGCGCATTAGGCATTCCTGTTGAACCAACTAAGTTTGTAGCCGGGTGTCTTCCCCTTGCCAGTGTGACTGTATTTGGACATTCTACACATCCACCCATTGTAAATAAACATGTTACTTACTCTGCGTTTTGGGCTCGCTGCCATTTCATAAGTTTACTGCGCAGTTTGCGCAGTGAACATGACAGTAAGTTGCCACCAAGAAGAAGCCCAAGCAGTGAGTAACGTGTTACTCATTTTTGTGTATCGCCCTTGCCTGGTTTGAAGTCCAGGATGGATACAACTGGAGGACATGGCTATCCAATGCGTCTCGGGTGGGAAAGCTGGCGCGCACTCATGTAGGTGGACAACCTGATCTCCATGGCGTGCCTATATTGCACCCCGAGAGACGTGTCATGGTTTCTGGGACTCGCTGAGGCTGCAGCTTGTCAGTGCCCTCAGCTCCAGGAGCACGGTGAGGGTTGGGAGAGGCTCTCTCTGATAGCTGTGCTTCAACGTGAGAATGGTGGCAAAGGAGGGAAATCTTGGAAGAAGCCCCAGCAGAAACATTCTCCTCTGCTGGTGGCCATCTTCTCCTCTCCTCCATCGCTCGTTCCATGATGGCGTTCACCAGGTCGGCAACATCGGCGGCACCCGGAATCCCGGAAGAACAATCCAGCCCCACCAACTGCTTCCACACCGAGCTCAGTCACCTCTGCAGCGGATTATCAGTCCCGAGCAGTCCCATCTGCAGGATCTCCCTCTGTATCCACCGCCTCATTTGCCCTTCCGGTCCTGGTGGCCTAATTGTGTGGGCAGGCCGCCCGAAAAACAGGGTTCCCTCGCCGAGTGGTCCATGTGCCCTGGTAGGCCGCCGGACACTGCTCTGCAGGCCGCCCGTTGGCCCTGGGATTTTGGCCGGCCCCCTGAACACATGGCAACCTGCTGGGCCTTGGACTCTAGCCAGCCCCCTAAACTGTGGGACTTTTGGGGGTGGGGTGGGTTAATTAGTTTTGGGGTTGGGGAGTGTGTTGCCATTGTGTTGTTTTGTGGTGTTTCCCATCTTTGATTGATCCCTCCTAACCTGTTTCTCCCCACCTCCCGCCCTGGTTCTGTGTGTTGGTCTTTTGGGTGGGGGGGGCGGGTTTTGTTCTTTGCTTTGATGGTACAGTGGGTGTCTGGTACCACCCCTTGGGGGGGGGGGCACTGTCATGTTCGGGGTCGTCACCCCGAGCATGACTTGTGGCTGTTGGGTTTAATTGTTGATTATTAATTCCAGCTGATGGATTGAGCCTTGCTCTCCATCAGTCCCACAGCCATGCCTCCTCCTCACCAGGCATCCACCAGCGGTATGGTCCACCACATACACACTCACACACTCATGCACGCACGCACACATACACTCACACTCACACACGCACACACACACTGTTCAATCAGTCACACATCGGGTGGCCACACAGCTGTATCCATTTGCCCTCATTTTGGGTTTGTGCATTTATAGGGTAGAATGTGACCAGCTGTTGTGGCAACTTGGCAATATCAACCTTGGACATCCAGACTCGCTTCTGTTGGTTTTCCCTCAGACTGAATCGTGTTGTTCCCTCAGAGCCTTTCTGCTCCGACACCGTAGTAAGTCTTTCCTCGTGCCTTTTTCTCTGCTCCTGCTTAACTGGAGCGCATTAGGCATTCCTGTTGAACCAATGAAGTTTGTAGCCGGATGTCTTCCCTTTGCCAGTGTGACTGCATTTGGACATTCTACACATCCACCCATTGTAAATAAACACATTACTTACTCTGCGTTTTGGGCTCGCTGCCATTTCATATGTTCGCTGCGCAGTTTGAGCAGTGAACATGACAGTAAGTTGCCACCAAAAAGGAGCCCAAGCAGTAAGTAACGTGTTACTCATTTTTGTGTATTGCCCTTACCTGGTTTGAAGTCCAGGATGGATACAGCTGGAGGACGTGGCTATCCAATGCGTCTCGGGTGGGAATGCTGCCGCACACTCATGGAGGTGGAACGCCTGATCTCCATGGCGTGTCTAAATTGCACTCCAAGAGACGTGTCATGGTTTCTGGGACTCGCTGAAGCTGCAGCTTGTCGGTGCCCTCAGCTCCAGGAGCATGCTGAGGGTTGGGAGACGCTCTCTCTGATAGCTGCGCTTCAATGAGAGAATGGTGGCAAAGGAGGGAAATCTCTGAAGAAGCCCCAACAGAAACATTCTCCTCCACAGGCGGCCATCTTCTTCTCTCCTCCATCGCTCATTCCAAGATTGCTTCCACCAGGTCGGCAACATTGGCGGCACCTGGAATCCCGGAGGAACAATCCAGCCCCACCAACTGCTTCCACACCGAGCTCAGTCACCTCTGCAGCGGATCATCAGTCCCGAGCAGTCCCGTCTGCGAGATCTCCCTCCGTATCCGCTGCGAGGTCTTCTTCCTTGGGTTGTTCGCCGGCTGCAGTGGGGCACTTGTCTTCCTCACTGGGGTCTCCTGTTTCTGTGGCTAGGGGGGTGGCTCCCAAGGAGCCAAGCACCGCCCATCCCGGACGGATGGGTGAAAACACCCAAACAGCAGCAGCTGCAATGTACACCATAAACCGAGGGAACAGGCAAGTACATTTTCATTTGACTCATATTAATAATGAAATGTATTGCCTGATCCCCGGTAGGGAGGCTCAGGGAAAACAGTCCCCTGATCTCTCCCCGCCTGCTGCTGTTAAAAACTGTTCACCAGCCCTCTCTCCTCTCCCCGTTGTGTGCCTGCTGGAGCCGAGCAGCCAGGATCAGGAGGAGCCAGAGGTCCGGGGGGGGGGTGTCCCCCCGCAGCCACAGTGAACCAGGTCCCAGCCGCCATGCCGGAGGAGTCACCAGCGTGGATCATGACAGCTGGGAGAGTTAAGACTGCAGTGACCATCACGGCTGCTGTGGAGGCCTCCACAGCAGAGTCAGTACCCAAGCAGAACCTCTTGGAGGCCGAACCTGGGAGGACGTCACCCGGATCGCCGAAGTCCTGGACAGCGGTAGCGCTTGAGCTACGGCAAGTGCTCTCTTTTGTCTTTCTCCTTTCCATTATTGAGCATTTTTGCCTAGCTTTAGGTGAGGAGAGCCAGCTGCAGCCAAACGCTGCACCTGAGCTCGCCTCACCGGGCTCTGCCGCTGCCGGCAACTCTGACCCTTCCCCCTTTCCTTTTGAGTTCATGTCCAGAGTCGTCGGAGAGGGTCCTCCATCACCGGATGAGTCCGTGGATCCAGGTTCGCAACCAGAGGTCACCGAGGTTTCGGACGAGGTAGTTGTCCGGGGCACCCAGTCCCAGTCCAGGGTGCCCGTGATTGATCACCTCCTTGCTTGGGTGTTCACACGGGTCGGCTGGCCCATGGCCAAGATGGCGTTGGGGTCAGCAGTGGCCCAATCAGGTCCCACTGCGGGTGCAGCAGGGGTCCAGCTGGACTCCATCATGGGTGCAACCATGGCTTGGTCGGGGCCCACCGTGGGTGCAACATTGTCCGAGGTTGGGATCACTATGGGAGCAGCCATGGCCCAGCCTGGGTCCACTGCGGGTTCTACAGAGTCCCAGCCCTTCGTCGGGACCACCGGGGGGTGCCACAGGACAGTTTGGGGACACTGGGGTCTTCCGTTCCCTTTTGGAGGCCCTGTGGGTGTTCCTCCTCCTTCTGCTGGGCACCTTCGGGTTTCTTTCTCTTCCGCCGCCAGCGACCGCAGGGGTTCCTCTTTTTCTGTCCGGCCACCCACCTCTCAGTCTTCTAGTGGGTAGGCCACCGCCTCATTTGTCTTTCCGGTCCTGGTGGCCTAATCGTGTGGGCAGGCTGCCCGAAAAACAGGGTTCCCTCGCCGAGTGGTCCGTGTGTCGTGGCAGGCTGCCGGACACTGCTCTGCAGGCTGCCCATTGGCCTTGGGATTTTGGCCGGCCCCCTGAACTCATGGCACTCTGCTGGGCCTTGGACTCTGGCCGGCCCCCTGAACCGTGGGATTCTTGGGGGTGGGGTCGGTTAATTAGTTTTGGGGTTGGGGAATGTGTTGCCATTGTGTTGTTTTGTGGTGTTCCCCATCTTTGATTGGTCTGGTACCATCTGGTACCACCCCTTGGGGGGGGCACTGTCATTTTCGGGGTCGTCACCCCGAGCATGACTTGTGGCTGTTGGGTTTAATTGTTGATTATTAATTCCAGCTGATTGAGTCTTGCTCTCCATAAGTCCCACAGCCATGCCTCTTCCTCACCAGGCATCCACCAACGGTATGATTCACCACATACACACTCATGCACACACACACATTCATGCACGCACGCACACACACACACACACTGTTCAATCAGTCACGCACCGGGTGGCCACACAGCTGTATCCATTTGCCCTCATTTTGGGTTTGTGTATTTATAGGGTAGAATGTGACCAGCTGTTATGGCAACTTAGCAATGTCAACCTTGGACATCCAGATTCACTTCTGTTGATTTTCCCTCGGACTGAATCGTGTTGTTCCCTCAGAGCCTTTCTGCTCCGACACCATAGTAAGTCTTTCCTCATACCTTTTTCTCCGCTCCTGCTTAACTGGAGCGCGTTAGGCATTCCTGTTGAACCAACTAAGTTTGTAGCCGGGTGTCTTCCCCTTGCCAGTGTGACTGTATTTGGACATTCTACACATCCACCCATTGTAAATAAACACGTTACTTACTCTGCATTTTGGGCTCGCTGCCATTTCATATGTTCGCTGCGCAGTTTGCGCAGTGAACATGACACACTCAGGTTTCATTTGTGATTTTGGTGTTGATATTTAAACAAGAATTAGTGTTGACCGACGATAATGTGCAAATATTTTGTTTGTATACCACTGCAGCATGCGTTTCAGTTTTATTTAAAAGTTGTGCTCCACAGTAGATAATATTTCTTTTTGTTATTCTGTACATGTACATCATTTCAAGAACTGTTTTGGGCAGCTATTTTTTTTTTTTAAATCCTGTCAGTGTTTTCCTTGTAATTTTTTTTGTTTTGTCCTTCACTTGCTGATTTTTTTTGTACAGAGTAGTGGGTATGGAAGGCAGTGCAGACATTAAGTTACAAGGTACAAAGCCTAAAAACGTGGCTGTACATCACATGATGAGTTTTGGCAAGGAGATGGGTTTACCCTCTACCTCAGTGTCCATGCCAAATTGCAGGTGTTCCCCAGGTTGTGGGAAGGGGGCCCCTATTAATGTTAATGAGAGTGGGGCAAACCTTTTATTTAACCCCGACACTGCTAATGTCACATGCCCATTCACTCCCATCTGTACTAGTGAGACCAGCCCTACACAGACCCCTTACACTCCTGGCCCTGTTAGTCATGCCCGCAATTCTCAATCCCACTACAGACCAGACCCCTTATCCATGTGGTTCTACCCCAGTGTCTACAGACACAAATAATACACTAAGGCACTTGAGTGTTTTGATCACAGAACTGGGCAAACACATTGGTGATTCAGTCACAGCGAGCCTGTTGTCAGATAGAGAGGCCACCAGCAACCAGAGCAGTGATGGTGGAAATTCACAGGTTTGTGGCACTACATTAGACCTTTGTCAGCTCAATGTGGTCCTAAAGTCGAGCAATGAAGAACCTCCTGTCTTCCGAGGTGAGACATCTGTTAACCCTTTGAGTGTGAGAATTTGCATGCCCCGAGTGGCAGAGCGCGGCACTGCGTCTGCCTTCTCACTCTGACTTTGTCAAAAGTAAGTGAGAAACTTGTTTTTTTTTTTTTAAATGTACTGATTTCTTGTTCATATACTTTGAAGATAAGATGATGAGGTACCTCTGTACAAAAGATGGTGTCAAAAGACTGAACCATTTTTGTGTAAATACGTCCAAAGTCCAGTTTTGACTGAGTTATGGAATTTAAAGAGGTGCCGTGATATTATACAAATTAGATGCGTAAATTTATTCCTATCTGAAACTTTGGATCATATTTTACATCTTTCTAATTGACAGTAAGCCATTATCTCTTACCACTTTAAAGTTATAGCCTTGGAAATCTGAACTACAGTGATCCCTCGCTACTTCACGCTTCACCTTTCGCGCCCTCAGTGCATCGCAGATTTTTCAAAAATATTCATCAAAAATTCAAAATTGAGAAAAAATGGGCAGGCGCTAGCAGAAGGCAGGGAGACTACATTAAAACATCAGGTATCAACACGGAGAGCCCGCACAACTCAAAATCCACCTCTCTGACCATCGCTCCACTCCTCTCCACCCACCTCTTCACTGCTCGGGAATCTTGCAAGCTGATTGGCCGAGACGTTTTACCCAGCTTCTCCCCCTGCCGAGCGCCCATACCCAGCAAAGGAAGACCGCATTCATTGTTCACTGTTCTCTTGTGCCTTTTTGTGCAAAATAGTCTTCCCGTCGAGCCACTATGCCGCCTCCTGCAGCTTCTCCAGCTCTATCGGAAGCTGCCCTCGACGATGCTGCGCCTCTAGCGCCTGACGATGAGGCGTCACCTGAGGAGCAGTAAAGCTCTCATTAACCTGTGCAGTAAATCATCTTCATCTTGAGTTACGTATCTTGTTATAAGAATAAAAGAGTTCTAAAAACATATTTATGTACACTTTATTTACATCTACTTATGTATATACACTTACACACACACACACACACACACACACACACGTATCATATGAGAGAGAGAGTGAGAGAATGAACGTACGCATTATTTATGGGTGATGTCATTAGGGGTGACGCTACTTCGCGGTTTTTCACTTTTCGCTGTCGGTTCTGGAACACATTAACCGCGATAAGTGAGGGATCACTGTATTTTATTGACAAAAAATATTTACCACTCTTGACCACAAGGGGGCCATACACACTCAAAGGGTTAAATGCTCTGTATATGAATGGGTTGACATGATGTCTTTGTACATGAAGAAGAATTTTGATGTTGTCGACCAGTTTGAAGAAATTATGGCTAAGTTGAGGGAGAGGGCCAAAGATGTAGTGAGGATTGGGATACGTAGTGATACATCACTAACTGTTGAGAAGTGACTTGGACAGCTAAAAAGGTACAAGAGTGAAATGATGAATATCACAGCGTGGTGAAGTCAAGGTAGCAGAGCACTTTGCCAAGCAAGCTGTGGCTGTGGCTGGAAATGGTACGCAAGAAGTAGAGAAAACTGAGCCTGAGGCCATGTTGCACTGTCATAAGCAGAATATGAGCCAGCCCCAGAGTCCAGAACTTGCATCTTTACAGGCCAGCATGAATAAAATGTCTGAGATGCTTTGTGAATTGTTGCATAATTCAACTGCCTCTACTAAACCCCCTGTCTTCCAGGCACCAATTCCTTCAGTTCAGAAAAAAGAAGATCTCAGTGCCCAGGTCATGCAACATTTGCAATGAAAAGACTCACTCTACCATTGGTCATTGTCAGCTCCATGGCCTGTGCTTCAGATGTCACCAGCCAGGCCACATGAAACTCCAGTGTCTTGCCATGTCATCCTCTCAAGGTTACCAGTTTTCTCCACTGTTTGTCCCCCAGTCCCTACCTGCCTCATCCTCCCATGAGGGAAACTAGCCCGCCCGCATTTTGACAGGGGAAGTGTGGGTGTCAGTGAAAATTCCCTCAGTCTCAGTGATGATTTGCAGTCAGTTTATGAGTCAGTCTGTCAAAGTCTCTCCAGTACCAGAAAAGTCATCTTTCAGAACACGCAACATTTGAGTGCCAGTGATAGTTTGTTCTACGCATCAGTTGTTGTTAATGAGTGTGTAACAGTGTCTACCATGCTGGACTCGGGTTCAATGGTGTGTTCTATGAATGAAACTGTGGAACAGTGACTGATTGATGCTGGGTTCCTGAGTCGTGATGATGCACAGGATATGGATATTGTTCTGATGGAATGTGGTGGCAAGAGAGTACATCCCAAGAAAGTTTGTGACCTGCAGCTTGAGGTGTATGGATGTATAGTTCTTGTGCCCACCCTGGTTGTTCCTGGTTAAATGGATGAGCTCATTGTAGTAACAAATGTAATTAAGTGCCTGACACACAAATTCAAAGGGTCACATGAATACTGGGAGATGATTTCTGAGACAAATGGTTTTGATGTTGGAGGGCGCGATGAGTTCCTTGCCATGCTAGCCAGCATCCATTGGTGGAGGGGTGAGAATGTACCTGACCTTGTTGGGACAGTCAAACTAAAGAGTTGTATAACTCTTTTACCTGGGCAGGAGCACCTGGTGTGGGGGAGGCTCCCAGGAAAGTCACGCAGACCCCCTGGATGCACAGTGGTGGTGGAGCCGACACACTGTCATTACATCCCAAAGAACATCCTTGTTGGAAGAGTAGTGACACCCTTATGGGGTGATGGGTCGGTCCCAATGAAAGTCATAAACCCTACTGACAAGTCAATAACAGTCAGGAGAAATGCTAAGTTGGCAGATGTGTACCCATGTCTGGCTGTCGAAGAAGTCCAGCCTTCCAGTGTGTCATGTTTTAAGTCTACCAGTCAACAGGTTGAGAAAAAACAGGTGACTGATTTTGCTGACATGGTGGAATCCTTGAGATATCATGGTTCAAGTGACTTAGATCTTGAGTCATGTGAGGTGTCAGACCAGTGTAAGAAGAGAATGTGTGATCTTGCCCTAAAATACTCTGACATCTTCTCCCAGCATAACCTCAACTGTGGTGAAGTTAAAGACTTTGTTCACAAGATCCACCTGATGGATGAAAAACCTTTTAAGCTCCCATACAGGTGCATTCCATCGGCTCACTATCAAAAGTTCAGAACGACACTGAATGAAATGGAGGAGAAAGGCATCATAAGGAAATCAACAAGTGAGTTTGCTTCACCATTGGTCCTAGTATGGAAGAGAAATGGAGAGTTGTGTATCAGCACTGTCTTTCGCTGGCTGAATACCCAGAGAGTGAAGGATGCTTATCCCTTCCCTCACCAGGAGGTTTGCCTTGCTGCATTGGGAGGTAATGCTTTGCTCAGCACCATGGACCTAACGTCCGGTTTCTATAACATCTCTCTCGATGAGGAGAGTAAAAAGTTCACTGCCTTTGCTTCACCTGTTGGACTTCATGAGTATAACAGACTCCCACAAGTACTGTGCAACAGTCCGGGAAGCTTCATGCACATGATGATGAAGATCTTTGGAGACAAGAACTTTTTGAACTTGCTATGTTATCTGGATGACCTCTTGGTCTTTGCACCCAATGAAGAGGAGGCGCTGAATAGGCTTGAGACGTTCTTTGAACACTTGCAGGAGCACAACCTCAAGCTTGCTCCCAAGAAATGCTACCTCCTGCACCGCTCAGTCCATTTCTTAGGCCACATTATTGACAGTAATGCGTGTCAACTGACCCAGCCAATGTTAAGGTCATACAGCAAGTCTCAAAATCAGACCTGATGTCTCCTGATGGTCAAACTCCATGACCCAGTAAAACCAAGTCTTTCCTGGGTCTTGTCAATTGGTACCAACATTTTATCCCACATTGTTCTGCCCTGGCCAGGCCCCTTACCCAATTGACAGCTGAGACAAAGATTTCCAAGACCAACAATGGAATGAGGCGTAAACGTGTACATGTCTACAAGAAATTGACTCCTGAGGACTGGACCCCAGAATGCGACAAAGCTCTACATAACATGAAGGCTGCATTGCTCACAAATGCCATGCTGGCTCACCCTGATTTCTCCAAGCCATTTATCGTGTCCACCGATGCATCAACTGATGGTTTGTGTGCTGTACTATCCCAAGTTTCCCCAGGTGATGGACAGGCTCGTCCAATTGCATTTGCCAATAAGACCCTGAAAAAGGCCCAGAAACACTACCCTGCTCACCGTCTGGAGTTTCTTGCACTAAAATGGGCAGTTTTGTGAGAAATTCAGCCACTGGTTAAAAGGGCATGCTTTTACTGCCTGGATGAACAATGAGCCGCTTCCCCATATACTTACAAAGCCTAAGCTTAATGCTGTTGAGCAGCGCTGGGTCTCAAAATTTACTGCCTATGACTTTGACCTCAAATACATTACTGGGCCAAGAAATGTGGTTGCGGATGACCTCAGTAGACAACCTTTTGTGGGGAAGAGTATTAGTGAGTGCCTGGTCAGTGGGCCCTATAAACATCTTTTCAAGGAGTCAGAGGCCTTGTCTGGAGGAGGGGTTCAGGAGGCCTTCCGATGGTCAAATGTCCACCAAGCCACTCAGAAAGCCTCATGTAAACACAAGGCTTTACCACCTGTCGTAACAACACCCTCAGCCTCTTTGCTGACTAAAGCCGAGGTGTCAGCTCTCCTTGACTGCCACAATAGCTGGGATGTCATCAAAGAATCAGGTCGACAGTGTTGGTAGACCATGTCCAGAGTATCATGTCTGTCGGCCAAAACATATTGCCATCTATGCCCAAACGAGAGCTCAGAGACAAGCAGAGAGAAGATGTTGACTTGGCTAGAGTACTGTTCTATGTTCAGCAGCGTTGCAGACCTTCAAGGCGGGAAAGGACTAATGAATATGTGAATGCTTTGAGGCTTATAAGGCAGTGGGACAAGCTTGTCATTGTTGATGGCATACTGTACCATGTATCCAAAGATTGAATCATTAGGAAGAAGAGGCACCAGTATGTGGTTCCCTTTTCACTGAGGGAGGAAGCTCTACATGGGTGCCATGATGATGCAGGTCACCAGAGTCAAGATAGAACCTTCTCCCTTGTGAAACAAAGGTTCTATTGGTGCACAATAGCATGAGATGTAAGAGACTGTGTCAAGTGCTGTGCCAGATGCGTAATGGACAAGACACCTGAGCCGGATGGCCGTGCGCCACTTGAAAGCATCAAGACTACAGCACCATTGGAATTAGTATGCACTGATTTTTGGATGGCAGAGGATTCCAAGAACCGCCCTGTCAATGTTTTGGTTGTAAGAGACCATTTCACTCGGCTGTCCATTGTCTTCTGTTGCCCTGACCAAACCGCAAAGCAGGTTGCACGAAAGTTGTGGGATAACTTCTTCTGCTACTATGGGTTCCCCGAGAGAATTCAATCTGATCAAGGCGCAAACTTTGAGAGTGAATAGTGGCTGTTCTTCAAGTCTCACGTGTTAAGAAGTCCCACGTCACCACCTTTTACCTGATGGGGAATGGGTCAGCTGAGCGGTTCAACTGTACTCTGGGTAACATGATCAGAACCTTCCCACCTTGTGCAAAACAAGCCTGGCCTCAGATGTTACACACCTTAACATTCATGTACAACAGCACCACCTTGAGACAACAGGGTTCCCCCCATTCTACTTAACGTTTGGTCGAGTCCCCCGCCTACCTGTCGATGTCTTGTTCAAATCTGCTCTCAGAGACGATGGTGAAGTGTCATTCCCCCAGTACATTGAGGAACTTAGGAAGGATCTCCATGAGGCCATGTCACTGGCAGAGAAACATGCTAGTGTTGAGCAGAAGTGGCAGGCAGCTACAATGGGGTAAAAAAGTATTTAGTCAGCCACCAATTGTGCAAATTCTCCCACTTAAAAGATGATAGAGGTGTCCAATTTTCATCATAGGTATACCTCAACTATGAGAGACAAAATGAGAAAAAAAAATCCAGAAAATCACATCGTCTGATTTTTAAATTAATTTATTTGCAAATTATGGTGGAAAATAAGTATTTGGTCAATAACAAAAGTTCATCTCAATACTTTGTTATATACCCTTTGTTGGCAATGACAGAGGTCAAATGTTTTCTGTAAGTCTTCACAAGGTTTTCACACACTGTTGCTGGTCTTTTGGCCCATTCCTCTATGCAGATCTCCTCTAGAGCAATGATGTTTTGGGGCTGTCGCTGGGCAACACGGACTTTCAACTCCCTCCAAAGATTTTCTGTGGGGTTGAGATCTGGAGACTGGGTAGGCCACTCCAGGACCTTGACATGCTTCTTACGAAGCCACTCCTTCATTGCCCGGGCGGTGTGTTTGGGATCATTGGCATGCTGAAAGACCCAGCCACGTTTCATCTTCAATGCCCTTGCTGATGGAAGGAGGTTTTCACTTAAAATCTCATGATACATGGCCCCATTCATTCTTTCCTTTACACGGATCAGTCGTCCTGGTCCCTTTGCAGAAAAACAGCCCCAAAGCATGATGTTTCCACCTCCATGATTCACAGTAGGTATGGTGTTCTTTCTTCTCCAAACACGACAAGTTGAGTTTTTACCAAAAAGTTCTATTTTGGTTTCATCTGACCATATGACATTCTCCCAATCCTCTTCTGGATCATCCAAATGCTCTCTAGCAAACTTCAGACGGGCCTGGACATGTACTGGCTTAAGCAGGGGGACACGTCTGGCACTGCAGGATTTGAGTCCCTGGCGGCGTAGTGTGTTACTGATGGTAGCCTTTGTTACTTTGGTCCCAGCTCTCTGCAGGTCATTCACTAGGTCCCCCCATGTGGTTCTGGGACTTTTGCTCACCGTTCTCGTGATCATTTTGATCCCACGGGGTGAGCTCTTGCGTGGAGCCCCAGATCGAGGGAGATTATCAGTGGTCTTGTATGTCTTTCATTTTCTAATAATTGCTCCCACAGTTGATTTCTTCACACCAAGCTGCTTACCTATTGCAGATTCAGTCTTCCCAGCCTGGTGCAGGTCTACAATTTTGTTTCTGGTGTCCTTTGACAGCTCTTTGGTCTTGGCCATAGTGGAGTTTGGAGTCTGACTGTTTAAGGTTGTGGACAGGTGTCTTTTATACTGATAACGAGTTCAAACAGGTGCCATTAATACGGGTGATGAGTGGAGGACAGAGGAGCCTCTTAAAGAAGAAGTTACAGGTCTGTGAGAGCCAGAAATCTTGTTTGTTTGTAGGTGACCAAATACTTATTTTCCACCATAATTTGCAAATAAATTCTTTAAAAATTAGACAATGTGATTTTCTGAATTTTTTTTTTCCTCATTTTGTCTCTCATAGTTGAGGTATACCTATGATGAAAATTGGAGACCTCTCTCATCTTTTAAGTGGGAGAACTTGCACAATTGGTGGCTGACTAAATACTTTTTTGCCCCACTGTATATACAATCGGAGTGTGAAGGCAGTGGAGTTTAAGACTGGTGACAGAGTCCTCCTGGCAAACAGGGGAGAGAGAGGACGGAGAAAGTTGGCAGACAGATGGGGCAATGTTGTTTACACAGTGATTAACAGCAACCCCAAGACACACACCTTCGAGGTTTGTGACCCCATCTCAGGCCAGTCTAAAATAGTGCACCGTAACTTGCTGCTGTGTTTGAATTTCTTGCCAGCCCTGCCAGAGATTGATGAGTCTGCCTTGTTGATCTTGTCCTGTGCTTTGGATGAGAATGATGCTGTTGACCTCTCAACTGATCACCTCATACCACCAGATGCTGCCTCTCAGTCCCCTTCATGTGTTTCAAGTGAGAGTAATGCTATGGCTCTCTCCTCTGCCCTGCTCATGCAAACTGACTCTGTTATGGACCAAACTGCGAGTACACAAGAGTGGGCCTGACATGAGTTCAGACCCAGGGAACACGCACACAGGCTCGAGTCAATTGCAACAATGATTTATTGAATAGTGAACACGTGTGGATGCGTGAGTGCGAGAGTGGATGTGTTGCTGGAAGACAGGATGCACCGAAGGCAGAGCAGCACGCCATGCAGCCAAGCAACCCTAGGGCAGAGCAGAGGAGAGATTAGTCGCTGAGCCTGACCCGATGGATAAATACTCAGATTGTGGCTTACTTGCAGATGTTCTTGGTGGTGAGCCGCAGGTCTCCTGCCTGGAGGACAGCGCTCCAATGCGCGCTCGGCGCGGCGGGTGAGAGTGGAATGCCGACGGGGGGAGAATCCGCCACCAGGGAGTCCACCTGTGCACAGGGGAGAAGGACTGGAGAAAAGGTGAGAGGTTGGTTGATTGCTTACGTGGGAAGCGATGGTAGAGAGTCTTTGGGAACGTCGAAGAGAAGGCGAGTGCGGGTAGCACGGTCGTTGATGAGCAGACGGCTCCAGGCTGAAGCTCAAGGCTGAGCGGGCTAAATAGCCCGGGCTTGATGAGACGCAGGTGTGCTCACAGCTGGAGCGGGAGATGGGCGAGAGTGAGCTGTGACAATACTCCCCCCCCCCGAGCAGCGCCTCCCGGCGCTGGCTTACCTGGGTGCACCAGATGGAACTCCGTGACGAGGCATTTGTCCAGCACGAACGATGGACGCACCTAGGACCTCCACTCGGGGCCATACCCCTCCCAATCCACCAGGTATTGCAGCCCGCGACCTTGGCGGCGGGAGTCCAAGATGGAAGAGACCCTCCACGCCGGGTCGCCGTCAATCATCACAGGAGGGGGTGGAGCCCTAGGAGGAGGACAGAGAGGATGAAACACCACAGGTTTAATGCGGGAGACATGGAACGTCGGACAGATGCGGAGGGAGGGAGGGAGAGCCAGACGCACAGCCACCGGGTTGATGATCTTCGTGATGGGGAAGGGACCAATGAAACGTCGAGCCAGCTTCTTCTGCTCGGCCTTCAGGTTGATGTCCCGCATAGACAGCCAGACTTGCTGACCCACCTGATAGTGCGGTGCGGCCCTCCTGTGGCGATTAGCCACCCTGATGTTGTGCTCAGCCGTGCGTAAAAGCGCACGGCGCACGGTTGTCCATATGCACCGACAACGCCTGAGATGGGCCTGGATGGAAGGCACCACCACCTCCCCCTCTTCTTCAGCAAACAACGGGGGGTCATACCCAAGCGATGCCCGGAAGGGGGACATCCCGATCGCCGATGACAAAGTGGCATTGTACGCATATTCAATCCAGGGCAGATGGGCGCTCCAGGAGGAAGGGTTGGAGGAGGTGACGCAGCGCAGTGCAGCCTCCAGTTCCTGGTTCGTCCGCTCGCACTGCCTGTTGGACTGGGGATGGTGACCGGAGGACAAACTCATCATGGCCCCCAAGGCCTTGCAGAAGCACGACCAGACTCTGGACACAAACTGGGGACCCCGGTCAGAGACGACGTCCGCTGGAATCCCATGCAGCCTCACGACGTGTTGGCCCAATAAGTCAGCCATTTCCCAAGCCGTAGGAAGACCGTGGAGCGGCACGAAGTGGGCGGCCTTGGAGAATCTGACCACGATCGTCAGAATGGTGGTGAAGGAGTTGGAAGACGGGATACCGGTAACGAAGTCCAAGGCCACATGGGACCAGGGTCTGCTGGGGGTCGGCAAAGGGTGGAGAAGACCAGCTGGGGGAGAGGAAGACGTCTTACCAGTCGCGCACTGGGGGCAAGCGCGGACGTAATTGGCGACGTCGCCCCGGAGGCCCGGCCACCAAAAGGACCTCTGAAGGAGCTCAATCAGGCGGGAGATCCCAGGGTGACAGGCGAGCTTGGTGGTGTGAGCCCAGTGGATGACATCACTCCGGACCGAAGAAGGAACAAACAGCCTACCCGCTGGTCCGCCGCCTGGGTCGGGTTCGGTTACCTGTGCCCTCAGGACCTTATCCCTGATGGACCAGGAGACGGTGCCCACGACACACGAGGCCAGGAGGATGGTATGGTCCCGGTCCTCGGGAGCTTCTGGGGCAAATTGCCTGGACAGAGCGTCCGCCTTATCGTTCTTCAAGACTGGACAGTAGGTGATCGTGAACCTGAAGCGGCCAAAGAACAGAGACCATCGCGCCTGGCGGGAATTCAGACGCTTGGCTGCCCTCAGGTACTCCAGGTTCTTGTGGTCGGTCCAAACCACGAAAGGCTGAGCCGCCCCCTCAAGCCAGTGACGCCACTCCTGGAGTGTGAGCTTGACTGCCAGGAGCTCTCTGTCGCCGACATCATAGTTCCTCTCCGCAGCCGATAGGGGCCGGGAGAAGAAGGCACAGGGGCGAATCGCCCCGTCCACCGGTGAGCGCTGAGAAAACACCGCCCCCACCCCCGTATCCAAGGCGTCCACTTCCACAAGGCACTGCAGGGCGGGGTCCACCTGGGCCAGGACCCAGGAGGAGGACAACTCAGTCTTCAGCGCCGCGAAAGCAGCCTCAGCATCCTCAGTCCACTGAAAAGGCACCTTGAGGGAGGTGAGGCGGGTCAGGGGAGAGGCGATGGCGCCGAAGTTAGGGACGAAGCGCCGGTAAAAATTGGCGAAGCCGAGGAACTGCTGGACCTGCTTCCTGGATGAGGGGGTGGGCCACTCGACGACCGCCTTGACCTTGGCAGGGTCGGGGATGATCTGATTGTGGGAAATAATAAAACCCAGGAAGGAGGTCTTGTCAGCGTAGAATTCGCACTTCTCCGCTTTTACATAGAGTCTGTTCTCCAAAAGGCGCTGGAGGACCCGCCTCACGTGAACCTGGTGCTCCTCCCGCGACCGAGAGAAGATCAAGATATCGTCCAGGTAAACAAAGACGAACACCCCCAGGAAATCGCGGAGAACATCATTGATTAGGTGCTGGAAGACGGCCGGCGCGTTCGTGAGCCCAAATGGCATGACAAGATATTCGAAGTGTCCGCTGGGCATCCGGAACCCCGTATGCGCTGTGGAGATCCAGCTTCGTAAACCAGGTGGCCCCCTGCAGGGAATCGAAAGCTGAGTCCATCAATGGCAGCGTGTACCTGTCCTTAATTGTAATATCATTCAGCGCCCGGTAGTCGATGCATGGCCGGAGGGACCCATCCTTCTTGGCAACGAAGAAGAAGCCAGCGCCGACAGGAAACGAAGAAGGCCGAATGATGCCGGAGCTAAGCGATTCCTTGATATAGGAGTCCATGGCTTCGCGCTCCGGTGCTGACAGGTTGTACAAGCGACTGGAGGGCAAGGGCGCCCTCGGGCGGAGGTTGATGGCACAGTCATGGGGTGGTGGGGGGAAGAGACAGTGCTTTAGACTTGCTGAAAACTATACCAAGGTCATGAAACTCTGGAGGGACTAAGGAGAGGTCCGGAGGAGGCACGTTGGAGGAAGGAGGAGGGAGTGACGGGGCACAAGCGGCGGACTGGAGGCAGGCGCCCAGACAGAAGGTGCTCCAAGAGAGGACGCTCCCCGACTGCCAATCAAAGGTTGGGCCATGCAGGCGCAGCCAGGGGTAGCCCAGAATGACAGAGGCGGCCAAGGTGGGCAGCACATAGAAGCTAAGGTCTTCCCGGTGATTGCCGGAAATAATGACCGGGACTGGGGCTGTCCGGTGAGTAACCCGCTCCAGGGGAGTGGCAGCGAGGGAGACCAGGTTCAAAGGGGCTGGCAGAGGGAGGCAGGGGATGCCCAGACGGGTTGCCAGGCCCTTGGAAATGAAACTCTGCTCCGCCCCCGAGTCCACCAGTGCGTGAGTGAGGTGTTCAGTGGGATTGTGACAGAATCGAATTGGCAGCATGCACTTGGATAGGGGATTAGGCTGGGATGCGCCCGTGAGGCCCCCTATAGTGACTCGCGGACTCCCCCTTTTGGCCTTACCGGGCAGGATTCCAAGGCATGCTGGTCATCTCAGCAATACATGCAGAGACCCAGCTCCCTACGGTGCTGTTTCTCTGCTTGTGGGAGCTTCGCCCGGCCAATCAGCATCGCCTCTGGATCGTCGGCGGACTCAGGTGCGGGCAACGCCAGGGGGCGAGGTTGAGAGGAGCGGGGAGGAGCACCGCTCGAGTGGCTGGAGGACTTCCGCTCGGCGGCCCGCTCTCTCAACTTGTTGTCCAGGCTAATGGTGAGGGAGATCAGCTCGGTGAGCCGCTCCGGCAGATCCTTGCAGGCCAGTTCGTCCCGAAGGCTGGCGCTCAGGCTACGGATGAAAATGCTGCAGAGGGCAGGATCTCCCCATCCAACTTCTGCCGCCATAACCCTGAAGTCAACAGCATAGTCGACGGCTGACCGGCTACCCTGGCAAAGGTTTAGCAACCGGGTTGTTAGCACTTTGTCACGGTCTGAATGGTCAAACACCTCGTTAAAATCTCAGATGAATTGGGCATAAGTTAGATTAGCGTAGCTGGGTCGCGCCATGACGGCATAGGCCCAGGCTAACGCTCGCCCTTCTAAGAGGTTGGCGATGTAACCAATTCGGCTGTGATCCATCGGGAAGTCCCCGGGGACACGCTGGAACACCGACTCACATTGGAGAAGGAACCCACACGCCTCACTGAGCTTGCCGCCGAAGCGCGTAGGCGTGGGAATAGGAGTGAGCCGGGTTGGTGCCCCCGGGTTAGCCTGGCCAGCCGGAGGAGCGGCGGGAGCTAGCCCGCCCTGAGGACCCGGAGGAAACACCTGCAGGGGATCGAGACGATCCAACCGGCGGGTGATTACAGTGAGCTGGTTCAAAATCACCTGTTGCTGATGTATTACCTGATTGACTCGAGCCTGTAAGTTGGTTAACCGGTGTGTGAGCCCGCTGTCCGCTGGGTCGCACTGCTGGAGCCGTACTGACATGAGTTCAGACCCAGGGAACACGCACACAGGCTCGAGTCAATTGCAACAATGATTTATTGAATAGTGAACGCGTGTGGATGCGTGAGTGCGAGAGTGGATGTGTTGCTGGAAGACAGGATGCACCGAAGGCGGAGCAGCACGCCGTGCAGCCAAGCAACCCTAGGGCAGAGCAGAGGAGAGATTAGTCGCTGAGCCTGACCCGATGGATTAATACTCAGATTGTGGCTTACTTGCAGATGTTCTTGGTGGTGAGCCGCAGGTCTCCTGCCTGGAGGACAGCGCTCCAATGCGCGCTCGGCGCGGCGGGTGAGAGTGGAATGCCGACGGGGGGAGAATCCGCCACCAGGGAGTCCACCTGTGCACAGGGGAGAAGGACTGGAGAAAAGGTGAGAGGTTGGTTGATTGCTTATGTGGGAAGCGATGGTACAGAGTCTTTGGGAACGTCGAAGAGAAGGCGAGTGCGGGTAGCACGGTCGTTGATGAGCAGACGGCTCCAGGCTGAAGCTCAAGGCTGAGCGGGCTAAATAGCCCGGGCTTGATGAGACGCAGGTGTACTCACAGCTGGAGCGGGAGATGGGCGAGAGTGAGCTGTGACGGGACCTCTCAAATCCCTGTTGTTGCCCATGATTCCAGTGCCTCAGTTGCTAATTCAAGTGCCCTAGTCCATGACTTCACTACTCCAGTTCCTGTTCAAGTTGTCCCTTGATCTAGTCATTCCAGCTTCCGGTCCAGTTGACCCACCCCCGTCTCCAGTGTCCCAATGCAGATGTTCCCTCTGGTGTTTTGAACTCTGGGCATGGACGGAGCTCCCCAAGTTATTCCGAGTGTGTTGTCCCTGTGTCTCTCCATATGGCCCCATCTGTTCCCTCTTGGACCAGCGCTGGTTGTGCCATCAAACCTGTCACCAGACTGATTCAAACTATGAATGGGCAAGTCTTACTCCTGCAGACTAATAAGTTAAAATCATGGGCTAATTCTGTGTTTAGTGTGAATACTGTGTGTTGAACTCCTTACCCGTGAATGACTGTATTCCTCGACGCTTGCTTCCATATCCGTGGGCTGAACTGTAGTACCATTGTGGTTAGTTGTTCTGTTTTTGACTGAGTGTGAAAAGTGTATTCAGGCACTTTTAATGTCATCTGTGAAGGATTTGTGTGGGATGCTGCACCACCTTCCTGAGTTCTTTTTCTAAACAGCTGTGTGGCTTGACAGAGCACATTAATATTGTGTGTGCTATTCATTCGAAAGTGTTGCTCATTTGGTATGGTGGATTCATGTGAGGTTTTGTTTGTTTCCAGTGTTTTCCATAGTTTTTGGAATTTTGTCAAACTCAGGGGAGGAGGATGCAACAGGGTTATTTTAGTTGAAGTTCGTCAACATTGTTTTTATTCAGTTAGTATTCTGTTGTCTCTTTTCAGGTAATTTATTTGTAATTTAATTTCAATTACTTTTGTCAGGCTATTTAAAAAAAAAAAATCATTTATTTTTTTATCTTGATGAAGCAGCACCCTCGTGTGGTGACCGGCTCTCTTTGTTTGCCACCGGAAGCCAGCAGTAATCACCTCTTGCTGCTGTCTCTCTGTGTGGTGGTATGTATCTCATACAGCTCTGTTAAAACTTGGTGAATTAATCTGTTTAATTGTTGTTTAGGCTTGACTGATGGTAACAGGGAATGACAGGAACAATGTTTCTATGTTTTCAGCCTGTGGCCGAGTTAATTTGTGGTCTCAGTCTTACGCTTTGAATTAATGAAAAACTTTCTAGCTTGTTAGCTGTTAGACCATTAGCCACTAGCCTGTCAGCTGCTAGTGCACGCTGAAGAGCCACGAGGTGTTGCACAATCGTGTTGGTGTACGTGTGTCAACCGGCCATTTCTTTGTGTGTAGGAACTGTATGATGCTGTTGGTCACACTGGGCAATGTATACTTCCCATTTTGTCCAGGTATGTTGTGTCAAGGGATATTTTAGATCATTATTAATTTGTTTATTTGTCATTATTTTATTTTAGCCCTGATTTATGCTTTATTTTTGTGTTGTGGAAATTTATTTTATTTGTGGTATTTTACATGTTTATTGTTCATTTCACTGTTGTCAATTTTGATAATAATCCAGGTTCACGGGAAAAGAAAAACAGTTTGTCAAAAGAACACAACGCCAATTTTGTCAAATCTATGCAATCATATTGTAAGAGAAAAATGTTGGAGTAATCCCCTCTTGCTGCTGTCTCTCTGTGTGGTGGCGCTGTATGATGCTGTTGGTCACACTGGGCAATGTATGCTTCCTATTTTATCCAGTAAAGTGCTGTGAACCTGACCTGAGCTATGATGTCATCATTGCTGCCAGAATCATGCCAGAACTAAGGGGGTTTCACTGACATGGAATTGAAACTGTCAGTGCTTCAGTCATGCTCTTTAGAAAGAAACCTCCAGGCTTTGAATATCACCTTCCCGGTCCGGTGGGAGAGTCCCTCTGGTGCCTCACTTCGGTCAAGCCGTCTGACTGGAGCCAGTGTGGGAGGTCTTTGGGTTGTCATGCACGGTCTTGGAGGGGTCCTCCACTGGAAGGAAAGATGTTGGGGTCCCTGTTCAGGCAGCCAGTATGTTGGAAAAATTCCTCCTTAGGGTATCTGATGCTCAGTCAATGATCAGGAAGTATCAAAGTTTCAGCAAATTTAATGAGAGCACTGATTAGCGGAAAACAATACAGAGCACAATTCTCACAGTCTACCAGTGCATTGTCTTATCTGAACACAGTGTGTCTGTGTAATATATCTTCTTCTTCCACCCAGGGACCATTGGGGTGTTGTTGCTTCTTGATTGGTTCATCCATGCCTCAGTATGATAAGACTGTATCTGCTGAGTCCCTGCAGAAAACCCAGTTAAAACTAGTTCTGAGACTAAACAGTCACCCAAGCCTCCCTCTATCTGTATTTTTCCACTGCTCAACAACTCCTTATATGGTTACAGGATTTCCTGAGTAGGTACAGAATCATTATCACTCATTAAGCTTTATAGAATTTTCCCATCTTACCCCCCTTTGATGCCCAAAGAGGCATCATCTTTATTAGCGAAGAGTTGGTTACATTATGATGATGTCGAAAACCTCATCAGGCAGCTATGCTAAGTTCTAATGCCTTTAAATGCAACAGATCCTAACTAGCTACGACAGGGAAAGTTTGTCGTCCGGCCCTGCTGCCCCAGGCACCACAAACAGATAGTTCTCTAAGAAGAGAATAGACATAATAAAATAAATGTAGTAAAAGTGTACCATTATAGCTCATATACAAGTAAAAGAGTAATATTTCAAAGTATAGGCCCTTAGAATAGAGGGTTAGTATTAATGAAAGCGCTTTGAGTGGTCTTTGTGACTAGAAAAGCGCTATATAAGTGCAGGTTAGTTAGTTAGTTAGTTAAGAGTAATGTTTCAAAGTCTTCATGAATGTATTTATAGATAGTACATTTCAACTTCACATCATGATCATGCAACTCCTTCCGGTTTTCTGCATGTCAATCATACTTTTACTCTGTACTGGGAGGCATGGAGAGACAAGTTGGGTTTCATGGTCTCCTCGTCATCCTCACCACTGTCTGTGAAGAGTCCATGGCATGCTACTAAATTGACATGTATTACTTACAACATCATTTTACAGATACATGGTATCACGCAGGAGAACACTAACATGAGTACTACAAGAATCATTAACAAATTCATAAGAGGACTTCGCCAAGAGGAAAACAACCATTTAAGCCAGGTAGAATTGTCAGAGACATTGTCTCTGGCCATGGTAGCCTGTAAGGCAATTAGGTTATGTTTTGCTGAGGCAATGACATGACCATCTGCAACATTCTCCGGGATGAATGTACAAACAGTAGTCCCCCACTATTGCACACACCCCCTCTTGAGCTACCGTTATCTGATCAAGGGCCATCCTGTTTTGAGTTGCCATAAGTCTAAGGGCTGTCAACTTGTCTTTTGTTCCCGAAAAGGGCACAGTGAAAAATTTACAAATGATTGTAATCTACAACTAGTCACTTCAATTAATAGAGTGTTCTTAGTAACTCCTACCCATGGGAACAAAGAAATTGTTACCTTCTGCCAAATAGCTTTTAATTTAAAACCTTCCAGTACATCCAAGCCCCAGATACAGTCATGTGATTAAAAGGAAACATCTCTCTTTACTTTGGCTGCCTGTCCTGCCGACATTATTATGGTATGGTCAGTCACTATCACGGGGGCACATGCCCCTCCCCAATTCATGGGTAAGTGTGAGTATGTGGAATGACCACATCCCCACCATCCCCACCATCCCCCAGTCACAAACTGTGATGTTGCAGAGTTCCTGCAAGGTGACATTTCCTTCCAGATGTTTGGACTGACAATAGGGAACTTCCAGACAGCTTTTGCCCTCCACAGAGGTCAGGCAGGTGGCAATACAGATACCAGATGTATTATAGACAGTTTTACACATGGAGGCTGGTAACCTGCCCAGAGAGACATTTCCACGCACCCTCAAACAGAAGGAAAAATTCCCTGTTGAGGCTAGCCTCGCCTTTACGGAATAAGGGGTATCATTGTGCTTTTGATTAGTAGGCTAATAGACAATAGGGCAGGTGTGATTCAAGGCAACAATTGTTGTATTGGCTCCATATTCAGTCCTTTGCAGGAAACAGCTTCTGACAGTTCCATTAACTTAGCGGTGACAGAAATGTGACTAGCAAAGAGTGGGAGTAGAGAACACACATAACAATTTGTACGATTCGCCATCCGGGCTGTATGGTTAGCATACTTCCACCACACATTACCAGTGTAAATATGATCATAATAACCTGGCCCTTACAACCAGTCGTGATCAACCTGAGTAACATATCGAGTTGTATGACACATATGCAATGGTGCTCCTAGAAACAACCAAATCAAGAAAGAGGAAGAGACCCGTGCGCCATTCACACCTTTGTCTTAAAGTTTGTCCCTCCATGATGACCAACAGGTTGTTTCACTATGCAAGCCGTTACTGGACACTATGTGCCGTCAGCCACACAGCATTTGTTTCACTTGTATAGTTAAACAGTACTCTGTTGGGGGTTTTGAAGACTACTTAAGCCGTGCTGCCCTCTGGTCTGCATGGAGACATCAATGCTCCAACAGTCTGGTAAGACCTCTTCGCCTACTCAACTCTTCCTGCTCTGGAGTTCCGTCTCCTGAGCTCCTTCCCGCCGTTGAATCTCCTGGGAGTCAGTGCTCCCCACCGACAAATAAGCCTTCACGTTACCTTCATGTCTACGCTTTCCTCCTACTCCCCTGTGCACAGGTGGAAGCCTCCTGGCGGCGGACCTGGACGCAACCTGCACTCCACCAGCACTCTAAATTCACCTGCACAACTTGATCTCATCAGCAGCAGCAGCCTAGACACGGAGCAGCTGGCCCAGAGACCTTGGGAGTTCTTCAGCGCTTCAGCCCTTCAGCCAACTCATAAGACTGTACATTAACTGGTGCATCCCTCCTAACCTCTGTGCACTCATCCGCCTGTTTGTGCTCTCTCCTAGGGTTGGCAGTCTGACTGTGCTCTGCTCGCCCAGCTGCCTCACTCCTGCACACACTCACACTCTTTATAATAAAAGATAATTGTGTCTATTTCGAGACCACATCTGCTTCTGGGTCAACCAAACATGTCATTTGCTCTTTCCACCAACCCTGCAGATTGTGGGTGGTAATCTGTGTGATTTTTTAGGTTGATGTTAACTGCTGTCCCTAAATGTGTTATAATCTGGTTTACAAAATGGGTTCCATTATTGGAGTAGATTTTTTCTGGGATCCCGAACCTAGGTATAATCTCGGCCAATAGTTTTTTCTACAGTAACAGCATTTGGATTAGCACAGGGAAAGGCTTCTGTCCATTTTGTAAACATATCCACTATAACTAAACAGTACTTTTTTTCCCCTTTACATTTGTTCAGCTCAATAAAATCAATGCAGATATTCTGGAATGGATAGGTTGATGCAGGGAAGGTACCTTTTTGGGGTATTAAGTTTCCTTCAGCGTTATTTTTTGAACAAATTAGGCATTTTTTACAAAATTGGGGCGCAAATTGGGTGAACCTATAGGTGGTAAAAAATTTGTTTATCATAGAGATCATACCCCCCTGTGACACATGGGAAATCCCACGTGTCAGAATTGCAGCCTGTTGGAATAATTTACGGGGTAAAATGGGTTTACTGTTTTGTCATTTGTAAAGTTTGGAAATGCTGCCAAAAACTGCACATTTTTGTATCCATTTATAGATTTCAGACTGTGGAGATGTGGTCTGAGCATCAATAAGGATGTTATGTGATAATTGCTCTGACAATGTTACGAGAAGGGGTGCAGGAGCATCATTTCCTGTCTGTCCTTGTGCTGCAGCCTTTGCACTGTCATCTGCAAACTGATTTCCTTTATATACTGGATCTATGCTGTTAGTGTGTGCTGCACACTTGCATATAGCCAATTTGAAGGGGAGGTGAACACTAACATTTTTAGGATGAGATCTTTGTGTACAATAGGTTTTCCTATTGATGTAACCATCCCTCTCTTCTTCCATTGTTGTGCAAAATGGTGTATAGTGGAGAATGCATATTGGCTGTCAGTGTAGACTGAGTGCTTTTCCCTGCCCTAACTTACAGGTCTCAGTTAATGCAATAAGTTCTGCTGCCTGTGCTGAGTAATGTGGTGGGAGTTTTTGTGCTAATAGAACCGTGTGTTGTGTGACCACAGCATAGCCTGATGCATTTGTGCCATCTTGATATTTTTCTACAAGAGCCGTCCACAAACAGTGTGAGATCAGAATCATCTAAGGGCATGTCCTGCAAATCAGGACATGGTAATGTTACATGTTCAATTTCTGCCAGACAATCATGTGGTGTTCCTTTTGTGGAAATGGGTAGGAAGGGGGCTGGGTTTAGGATGGTACAATGCTCAATAGTTAAATGGGGTTGTGAAAGCAGAACTGTCATGCATGAGAGGTGTCTAGATGGTGAGAAAACTGAGATTTTACTTTGAGACAAAATAACAGATACTGCATGTGTGACTTTCAGTGTCAGAGGATGAAACAACACCACACCAGCTGAGGCTTGAACCGCCATAGAGGCAGCGATCACAGCCTGCACACATGGTGGTGTTGCTCTGGCCACTGAATCTAATCTGGAAGAGTAAAATGCAACAGGACACATTTTTGTACCACATGACTGACGAAGAACTGAGGTCATGTATCCCTCCCTTCAGTCAACCATTTGCACAAAGGTTTTTTTGTAATTGGGGAGTACCAGGACATCAGCGCTGACTAGGAGTTTTTTTTTCATTTTAACAAATGCATTTTCTCCCTCAGGTGTCCACTCAATCAGATTGAGTGGACACCTGAGCCATGGGTGTTTTGTAAACGAGATCAGACAAGGGGTGAGTCTCAGCTGAGTAATTTGCAATCCAAGAATGGCAATAATTTAAAGTGCCCAAAAATGACACTTTAATGTCACTTTAAATGTCATCATATCTCTTTTTGTAACTGGTTTAGGTGCTGACAAGATGGCTGATTTTCTGACAGGATCAACATGTCTGCCTGCTGCTGACAAAATGTGTTGTACATATTTGACTTCCTTTTTCCACAACTGTAATTTGTCCTTGCTGACTTTGTGACCTTGTTGTGCTAAAAACTTCAGTAAGGCAATGGTGTCCTGTTTGCATGTTTCTTCATCAGGGGATGCCAGCAATATGTCATCAGCGTAGAGGAGCAACTGGCTCCCATTGGGAGGAATAAGCTGTGCCAAATTTGCTGACATTGCCTGTGAGAAAATGGTTGGTGATTCACAATAATGCTGTGGTAGTCTGGTGTCAGCCTCTAAACCAACTACCTGTCTTTTAGACCCAATCCCCACTAGACTAGTGAAGGAATCACTATCTCTGATTAGTTCATCTCTCTTGAACATAATTAATATGTCCCTATTGACAGGACATGTACCACAGTCATTTAAAGTGGCAGTAATTAAACTTCTACTTAAAAAACCTTCACTTGGGATTTTGGCCAATTATAGACCAATATCTATCCTCCCCTACTTTTCCAAGCTCCTCAAAAAAGTAGTCGCCAATCAACTATGCACCTTTTTAGAAAAAAATTCTATATTTGAGAAATTTCAGTCAGGTTTTAGGAAACATCACAGCACAGAGACAGCCTTAGTGAAAGTTAGTGATGACATCCTTATGGCATTTAACAAAGGACTTGTCTCCGTCCTTGTTTTATTGGACCTCAGCGCTGCCTTTGATGCCATTGACCACCATATTCTGCTAGAGAGACTTGAACAGCAAATTGGCTTGAATGGAACAATGCAAAGATGGATCTATCAGACTGTTCCCAGTTTGTTCATGTCCATAACAAGCACTCTACTCAGACCACAGTTAGCTATGGAGTTCCGCAGGGATCAGTACTTGGACCAGTATTGTTTACATTATACATGCTGTCTTTGTGAGACATTATGAGGAAGCATTCTATTCATTTTCATTGCTACGCTGACGACACTCAGTTGTATTTATCCATCAATCCAGATGATCCCAGCCAGTTGGATTTACTCCAGGAATGCCTTAAGGATAACAAAACCTGGATGAACTACAACTTTCTATTGCTGAATACAGATAAAACTGAAGTCATTGTTCTTGGCCCCAAACATGCTAGAAGTACTCTTTTTAGCAAGATAACAACACTAGATGGCATCACACTGGCTTCTACATCTTCTGTTAGGAATCTTGGAGTTGTCTTTGACCAAGATGTGTCTTTCAACTCTCATATACAGCAAACCATTAAGACCACCTTCTTCCATCTGCATAATATTTCTAAAATTAGGTCCATCCTGTCTCATAAAGATGCAGAGAAACTTGTCCATGCCTTTATCACCTCTAGACTTGACTACTGTAACTCACTTTTATCAGGTTGCCCAAATAAGTCCATAAAGTTTCTCGAAGTCATTCAGAATGCAGCTGCACGTATCCTTATGAGAATAGGGAGAAGAGATCACATTACTCCAGTCTTAGCTTCTTTACATTGGCTCCCAATTAAATATAGAATTGAATCCAAGATATTGCTCTTAACCTATAAAGCTCTTAATGGTATGGCTCCTTCTTGAACCTGCAAGAACTCTTAGTTCTCTGTCATCCAACCAGAGCTCTGCGCTCCGAAAAATCCAAACTACTAGTGGTCCTGATAGAATAATTTTCAGCATAATTATTCTGAGTCAAAAATCAGGTGGAGTATTTGGATTTAAGTATATTTATTAAATCCCATGGCCTTTCAGAGAGATTACATGAGCGTGAAACTTAGTCACATGCACCTAACCTCTGAACATAATTTCTGAGTCTGGTGTTTTTATAGCTATGGGTAAACAAAGAGGAGGAGAAGGGGGAGAGCTATCTGCAGAGCCATTCAGAGACATCTCGGAGCCAGTCTAAGTGCCTATCACAGTCCTGGTATCCTAAACAGAGCAGGTCAATATGACATGAGAGCTTATCCTAGGTTGTTATTTATGTCTTAGATTTCCTGCAGTCTCAGGCATTTGCACGCACATCCTGAAGGCCACAGATAAACAATAATTGCTCACAGAAACACACCAAGAATATATCAGACATATAATATATATATAATATGAAAAAATAATATAAAGGAATATATGAACTTACGTCGGCCTCCGTCGGTCTATGATGACCGTGGAAGAGAATCCTAAACGTCTACTTTGCTGGAACAGCACCGCCTGTGGCTGAACAGGCCGATGCGCGAATGGCAGTCCCTGTCACACAGGTCGCACTTGTGGGTGGTCTCCGTGCTGCTGGGTCTGTGGCTGTTCTTCCTGCGGGTCCTTTTTTCATCTGCTGCAGCAGTCAGTCTCTCTTCACCCGCCTTGAGCTGTCTGGTCAGGGTGCCTCTCCATTTGGAGTGGTCCGTTGCAAGGTCCTCCCAGCGCTCTGTGTTGATCTCCAGGGCCTTCATGTCTCTCTTGCAGACGTCTCTAAAGCTTTTAGCGTCTCTAAAGCTAAAACTTTGCTTCTCGCAGCCCTGAGAATCTGGAGATTCTTCTCGTTTGGGTACTTCTTGTACTCAGCAAGTGCTGAGCGCTTGGCTTCAATGACGGGGGTCATCTCGGTCAACTTGGCATCAAACCAGTCCTGTGACTTAGAGGTCTTCCTCCCAAAGGTAGCTAAGGCTGTGCGGTGGATGGTGTTTCGCAGCTCTTCCCACTTCTGCTTTGCAGATTCTCCTTCTTGTGGTACATCAAGTTCCTTCTCAAAGGTGGAGGCAAACTGCTCAACAAGTTCTGGTTGAGCCATCTTGCTGGTGTCAATCCGTGCCTTTCCAGGCTGTCTAGCACAATGGAATTTCTTCAGCTGCAGCTTGACCTTGCAACACACCAATGAATGGTCTGTGTTGCAATCTGCACTCTGGAACGAACGGGTGATTAGCACATTCTTCAGTGAGGTGCGCCTGGTCAGGATCAAGTCCAGCTGGTGCCAGTGCTTTGAGCGCGGATGTTGCCAGGAAACCTTGTGTTGGGGCTTGGTCTTGAAGAACGAGTTTGTGATGCACAGATCATGATATGTGCAGAACTCGAGCAGCCACTGTCCGTTGACGTTCATTCTGCCCACGCCAAAAGGTCCAAGACAGGAGGGCCAGGAGTTGTGGTCAGCACCCACTCTGGCATTGAAGTCTCCAAGGAGAATGAGTTGTTCAGAGTTGGGGATGATCCTGACAGTTGTTGCGAGATTTTCGTAGAACTCGTCTTTTGCCTCTGGTGTGGCTGTCAGTGTTGGGGCATACACACTGACGAGGGTGACTGGGCCTTGAGTGGTGTTCAGGCGGAGGGTGAGGAGTCGTGCAGAGCCAGTGCTGCTCGGTTCCACCATCTTCAGCAAGGTGTTCTTCACTGCGAAGCCCACTCCGTGTTCCCTGTGTTCGTCACTGCCCTTTCCCTGCCAGTAGAACGTGTAGTCCTTCTCTCTCAGTGTGCCTGCGTCAGCCAACCGTGTTTCCTGGAGAGTGGCGATATCCACTCCCAGTCTCTTCAGCTCATTATTGATGATGGCAGTCTTCCTGGTGTCGTTGATGTCCTTGAGGTTAGCAGCGAGTCCTGTCATCATAGTGCGGACGTTCCAAGTTCCCAGTTTTAGAGTTGGTCTCTTTTGTTTTATTGTCTTGCCTGGTGCGAAGGTTCTCAGCCTGCTGTTCCGACTTCTCCTCATCCCCATGAGGGCATTGCACATTTAGAGGGTGTTAAACTGCTGAAAGGGACATCACCGCTTCAGAAAAGAGGAGTTCCCTGATGAAATTAATCTTGCCTTCGCAGAGTAAGGAGTGTCATCATGTTTCCGATCAGTGGAGTAATAAGTGTTGCGACAGGTGTGATTCAAAGTGATGTTTGCTGTGTTATTTCTGTATATAGCCTCTCTTAAGAAACCAAACAGCCTGTAGTAGCTGCATTATTTTAGCAGTAGCAGATAATTTGACCAACTGTTAGTGGCATTAAGGAACAAACATAACAATTCTCTATGGTGTATAGGCAGTGGAACAACTTAAAAACAACCAACAGTAAGTGTTACTACGAGGATGATGAGGATGATCAGGAAACAACACCAACCACACCTTTCTTTCCCTTGCATTTTTGCCTTGTCATGATAAACAAACAGCCTGATTCACTATGCAAAAGCCACTACTGGATGCCAGGGACGCCATCAGCTGACACTTGCTTAGAGAAACAGTTAAACAGTCACTTGTTTGTTTGTTTTTTAGTGAGTATGCAATGTGTATTAAACAGTCTCTTGCTGAGGGTTCCAAGTGGGGTAAAATGTTAGATGCACCCAGGTGCCACGTCCTTCGTTTTTCGTGGCTGTTGGTGTCGCCAGGTTAACCTTTGTGTTGTCCTTGCCAGGGAGTTCTGGTCCAGTTTCCTTTGATGACCAGATCCCCTGGTTCCGCCAAAAGATGGGTGCACCTCCCACGGTTCCTTCATCACATGGTCCCTCCTGGGAAGGGCAGTATGGATAACATCGCTGTCAGTTGTCATTCTTTGCATGTAATCAATCAGAAACCCTTCCTCATCACCTAAGTTAAATGGCTTCAATAGTAGTGTTTGCCATTCACATTGTGTTTCCCTATTTTTCTTATTTTCTTAATCCATCTTTCATAATCCTATTTGTGCATTATGCTGATCCTGTAGATTAAATGTTGGGTACTAACAATTTGGGTACTGTCCTTAAATGTGATATGATTTGATTTGCAAAGTGTATTCCACTAAATGTATTTTATTATCTAAGTGATTTCAGTCATTTCAGCTATTTTAAACCTTGATATTGTTTCGATTAAGGGTTTTAGTGTCATCATAGCAGTATTCAGATTAGTGCAGGGGAAAGCCTTTGTTTATTCAATAAGTATGTCAATAATTTCTAAACAACATTTTTACCTTCACACTTATTTAGCTCAACGAGATCCAGGCAAAGGTTTTGAAAAGACTAAGTTTATGCAGGGAAGATCAAATTATTTTGCTTTAAGCTCCCTAAAGCATTGCTCTCTTCTTACATAATTGAGTAAGAATCTGTGTTGTCTTTGTAGTAGATTCTAAATTGAGTCCCACAGTAAGCATAAATTCAGCATAAATTGGACCTTCCTTAGACATTTGGAGCTTTTCTCATAAATTTGCATGGTTTTCTGCTTCGTTATCAGTTTACCTTATTTCTTAGAAACATGATATTTCTTTTTACAATAATCTGCAAATATTTTTCAGCACATAATTTTCTTAAATACCTGCAAATCTAGTAATGTAAATTTGACTTTTCCTATTGAGTGTTGTGATTCCATTACCAAGCAGTTTCACCTATATTTTTCTCTACATTATTGATCATTTATTGATAATTTTTATGTATTATCTATTTTTCTGAGGATTTTTGCTAATTATTTTTTACTAATTAATTGCTGTGGTACACCCCCCCCCCCCCCAATGCATGGAGACACACATGCATCAAAATTATGGCATAGTTGTGTGATGGGTATTGTCTTTTTAGTAGAAGAAGGAAATGTTGTATGCTATTTATATGTGTTGCACATGGTTAATTGAAATGAAAGTTTGTGAGTAATCTGACACCCCCAAAATGAGGTTTTTAGTACTCATGGCTTCTTTTGTGAGTGTCCTCCCTTGACCTAGTTTACAAATTTCAGTTAGGACAAGTAATACAGCTGTCTGTGTAGATTTAATGCGATTTAGGATTTATTGTAATCATTCTGAGTTAGTATTAAGGCCACATCTGTCTGTCCTGTTGAACACAGACAGTTTGAATTTGTGTAACTGCATCTTTGTGAAAGGTTATGTTCCAGTCCTCCTGTTAATGAAAAGGTGGACATATTACTTAATTAGAATATGGGTTCATTTTGCACAAGAAATGCTTTATTTTCTATGTTTCTTCCTAAATTGTGGTGTGGCCTGTAGTCCCGAGGCCAAGCACCGGGAGCACAGCCCAGCTTTGTAGCACATCATTGTCATATAACACAATTATGTGTTATTCCTGTCACATGTCTGAAATGTGATCCTGTCACACCATTATCTGGTGAGAGGCATCATTGCAATGTGTGAGATTTGTCCTGCAATGTAAAGTCATGTAAACACTGCATTTTCAAAGTCAAAGTCAGTTAAATTGATATGCGTTATGTCATAGTCAATGTCATTTGTTCTACTTAGCTTCGGCAATGCGTGTCCTCTGTGAGGTCCCCTTCCCCCCATGCTGTGCCCCCAGCCAATGAGCCTGATGACCAGGTTGATGACGAATGTGTTGTTCCCCTCGCCACAGCCAGCCTGCCCCACACAGACCTCCGTCCTCCCGTCTTCCACAAAGGTCCAATCGCGGGGCTATCCTGTAAAAAGAAATCAGGGGAAGCCCGAGGCTACCCCTGACCGTGTGTCAGAATTCACAACAACAGGAGTGCAAATTTTGTCTCCCCATATATTGTTCTTGCAAGTGTTACCATTATAATCATTCAACTTTTGTTCTTTGGAGTTTTACAGTGGTTATTCCACTCTTTATTATAATTTTTAATGCTAAGAAACACAAGTAAATTATTGTTTTTATTTTGGTCACCAAGGATTTGTGAGATTTAAGAGTAATGGTGATCGTTTGATTGTTAGTTTTCACCTGTTTGACGTTACATTTTTAAATCCTGGTGAAAGATGAATTTTTTGTTAATGCTTTCCTTTTTCTTTTGAAAAGAAAAACATGAACATGAACCCAGAATAACAAAGGAGTTTAAATTACACCTAAATCTTATCATTTATTTGAATAATGTGATTTTGTAATTACAACAACTTTTCGCTAAAGATTCAGTGAAACAGTAAATATTTTACCAATCTGCACGGGTCAGCGTTACTTTAAGATCACTCTTGAATAAAACTGTCATTTATTGGAATCCTTTAGTCTAATGGCTTCCTTTGAAATAAGTTTCACAATGCAGCATGTAAAAGAAATAAAACACACAGATATAACTTCAAAAGTTTGTAATAGTTGCTTTTAACTTAAAAGATTAAATTGTGTGGTTACACATGTGATTAACTGCAAAGTGTAGGCCTAATCTTTTTGCTGGAGTGGGAGAGATCTGTTCTGTCCTTATGGCAAAGCTTGTGAACTGTTTCTAGTTATCTGTGGAAGAGGTCATAGTGATAAGTCAGCCGGGCAGCAGTCTGTCTTTTCTGCTTAAACTGCTGTCCAAGTGACTGGTGTTTTTCCAGATAAAATTGTAAGCATTACTACTCAAGGATTATGATGAAATCCTTTTTTTTTTTTTTTTTTTTTCTAAATTTTGGTGATTTATTTCCAGTAGGTTAGAGAGACCTCTGTTTGATATTTAGTAGCCTCAGGTAAATCATATGCACAAACATCGTCATCATCACCTTGTTCTGTGCCTTGAATCATGTGATGTAAGCTGTATTTCAAGCTTTCAGTCATTGGGCATTATTAAGTAACAGCATTATTCCATAATCTTCATTGTCATGCTGGTTGAAGTGATTAATATGCATGCAATTGTACTTAAGTTATTGGCATATCCGGCATGGCTTTGTTGTCATGCCGGATGACAACATCCGGCATGACAAGGGGCAATGTGGCCTTGCCCCTTGCAGGGGCAAGGCCACATTGTTTGCTGGGCTTCTGGGGCAGGGTCATGGCTGAGGAGCTGAAGAGCGTTGCAGGGGAATGGAGAAACCCAGGTGTTGTCATGTCAGACCCTTAGGCCATCGTCCTTTTTCCCTGTAAAGTTCACTGTTATCCCTCGGTCAGAAAGATAATGCAACTGAGTTAATAAAAATTACACTGATACTTCAAAAAATTGATTAAAAATAGCCCAGTGCTGCTCATCTGCCCTCAGGTGCCCCAAAAAATAAAAGTAAAAACCCAAAATAAGAAAAAAATCTGGTAACTGAAAATGTTGTCTTCAAAAAAATATGAGAATATTTACCAGTTATGCAACATTAGATTCAAAACCCACAAAAAGAAACTGTAAAACTCCTAAGCTTTGCAAAAATACCCATATATATAATTTTTCCCCCTCTTCTCACTCACTCACTGTCAGACACAAGCCAAGCCCCCCCCCCCCCCCCACACACACACACACGGCTCCCTCCTGTTATCTGTCTAAGGTTACTTTTGTGCAGCTGCACAGTAATATACATTACTGGTATAAACAGTAATATACCCTTAAAACAAGCTTGAAATGGCAACCCAAATTACTTGTAAAAACAAATCTGGTAACTCAATGTTCTCATGTCAACTTTTTGTCTACTGGTATGAGAACACAATTCAATTTCTTGCCCAAAAGTATTATTTGAAAGCTCCCACAATGAAAAGTATTACTCTGTGAGCCAATAATCACATAACCTTCCCTTAACACACCACAATAACCAGAAAAACAATGGACAAACATGGCTTCCAACCATCGTGGCACCTGTACTTCTGCCTCCGTGGTCTCACCAGGACAACCTGTATAACACAGAATAACAAGATAGACAAACAAAACTGCAGTTATTTTTAAACCAGCGCTAGAACAAAATTTAAAAATTACCGGTACACCCAATTCAGCAGTCACTGCAATTGCCTACAGAATCTTGCATTGATTTTTTTTCCCTCAAATTAAACGCTCACTGTAGTGGAACTGCAGAATCTTCCCAGACTTACAGACGTGGACAAAATTGTTGGTACCCCTCTGTTAATGAAAGAAAACCCCACAATGGTCACAGAAATAATTTGAATCTGACAAAAGTGGTAATAAATAAAAATTCTATGAAAATTAACCAGTAAAAATCAGACAATGCTTTTGAATTGTGGTTCAACAGAATTATTTAAAAAAAAACAAACTCATGAAACAGGCCTGGACAAAAATGATGGTACCCGTAACTTAATATTTTGTTGCACAACCTTTTGAGGCAATCACTGCAATCAAACGATTTCTGTAACTGTCAATGAGACTTCTGTACCTCTCAGCAGGTATTTTGGCCCACTCCTCATAAGCAAACTGCTCCAGTTGTCTCAGGTTTGAAGGGTGCCTTCTCCAGTTGGCATGTTTCAGCTCCTTCCACAGATGTTCAATAGGATTTAGATCAGGGCTCATAGAAGGCCACTTTAGAATAGTCCAATGTTTCGCTCTTAGCCATTCTTGGGTGTTTTTAGCTGTGTTTTGGGTCATTATCCTGTTGCAAGACCCATGACCTGCGACTGAGACCAAGCTGTCTGACACTGGGCAGCACATTTAAGATAAGATAAGATAAGATAAGCCTTTATTAGTCCCACAACGGGGAAATTCCAGGATTGCAACAGCACAGGGATAGCAACACTCAGAGCAACAATCAGAAGGCAAGAAAAAACAAGCAAGCAAGAGCAGCTAATATACATATGTACATATTACTATAAAATATATATATACACACACACACACACAGACACACAGTGCAGAGCATTGTAGCTGGATGGAATAAATATATGAATATATGAACACACAGTGCAGAGCATTGTAGCTAGATGGAATAAATATGTAAATATATAAACACCCACAGTATGGAGCATTGCAGCTAGGTGGAATAAATATGCAAGTATATAAACACACACAGTGCGGAGCAATGTAGCTAGATGGAATAATATGTAGATATATAAAAACACAGTGCGGAGCATTGTAGCTAGATGGAATAAATATATAGATATATAAATATAAACACACCCAGTGCAGAGCATTGTAGCTAGATGGAATAAATATGTAAATATATAAACACACACAGTGCAGAGCATTGTTGCTAGGTGGGATGAAACAGCATAACCGTCTATTTAGTTATCCTACATGGTATGATTATGTGCCCATACATATTCTCACCCTCCATAGCGACCGGTATGTTCCTAGTTGTATGCCGGAGAGGACCATTGTGTAAGTCTATTGCATCTTTTGCATTCAAAAAAAAAAAAAAAAATTCTCTCTAGAATACCTTGATAGTCTTGAGATTTCATTGTACCCTGCACAGATTCAAGACACCCTGTGCCAGATGCAGCAAAGCAGCCCCAGAACATAACAGAGCCTCCTCCATGTTTCACAGTAGGGACAGTGTTCTTTTCTTGGTATGCTTCATTTTTGCGTCTGTGAGAATAGCGCTGATGTGCCTTGCCAAAAAGTTGCAGTTTTGTCTCGTCTGTCCATAGGATATTCTCCCAGAAGCTTTGTGGTTTGTCAACATGCAGTATGGCAAATTCCAGTCTGGCTTTTTTATGATTTGTTTTCAACAATGGTGTCCTCCTTGGTTGTCTCCCATGAAGTCCTCTTTGGCTCAAACAACAACAGATGGTGCGATCTGACACTGATGTACCTTGACCTTGGAGTTCACCATGAATGTGTTTAGAGGTTGTTCTGGGCTCTTTTGTTACCATTCGTATTATCCGTCTCTTCCATTTTTCATCAAGTTTCCTCCTGCGGCCACGTACAGGGAGGTTGGCTACAGTCCCATGGATCTTAAATTTCTGAATAATATGTGCAACTGTAGTCACAGGAACATCAAGCTGCTTGGAGATGGTCTTATAGCCTTTACCTTTAACATGCTTGTCTATAATTTTCTTTCTAATCTCCTGAGACAACTCTCTCCTTTGCTTCCTCTGGTCCAAGTTTAGTGTGGGACACACCATGTCACCAAACAGCACAGTGACTACTTGTCACCCTTTAAATAGGCCGATTGACTGATTACAAGTTTGTAGACACCTGTGATGTTAATTAGAGGACACATCTTGGTTGAACATGTCCCTATGGTCACATTATTTTCAATCTTTTCTAGGGGTACCATCATTTTTGTCCAGGCCTGTTTCATGAGTTTGTTTTTTAATGTAATTCTGTTGAACCACAATTCAAAAGCATTGTCTGATTTTCATTGGTTAATTTTCATAGAATTTTTATTTATTACTGCTTTTGTCAGATTCAAGTTATTTCTGTGACCACTGTGAGTTTTTCTTTCATTAACAGAGGGGTACCAACAATTTTGTCCACGTCTGTATATTAACGCTCACTGTAATATTGGAGGACAGAATTTTACCCCGATAAATATCTCAGGGCTCACTACGCAATATTACAGTCTCTTGCATTAATTCTGTGTGCAACAACAGACCTAAGCATTCACCTCGCCAACACGAATGTAATGCCCCAAACCAAAACCTCAGATCAACCAGAGTTAAGGCGAGTAGAAATTAACCAGGCTTTGCGGTGTTAAAGCACTTAGGGAAACATTTCACCCTCCCGGGAATCTCTCATCCCAGGGAACACAAGCTTTTATACAACAAATAAATTTACTCACATCCAAGCCACCTTTAGGGTTCCTAGATCCGTCACCCACTCAGTTCCAGTGCCCCAGTTCGAAATGCCTTCACTGCAGTAACACTGAGTGTCATACCCAGCCAGGGAAGGTCTTTCGTCAGCTGTGCACTCACTGAAATTGGGCAGAGGCGCCGGAAAGACGGAGATATGTGGGTCCCCGTTTGGGCGCCAAATGATAGAATAATTTTCAGCATAATTATTCTGAGTCAAAAATCAGGTGGAGTATTTGGATTTAAGTATATTTATTAAATCCCATGGCCTTTCAGAGAGATTACATGAGCGTGAAACTTGGTCACACACACCTAACCTCTGAACATACATTTCTGAGTCTGGTGTTTTTATAGCTATGGGTAAACAAAGAGGAGGAGAAGGGGGAGAGCTATCTGCAGAGCCATTCAGAGACATCTCAGAGACAGTCTAAGTGCCTAACACAGTCTTGGTATCCTAAACAGAGCAGGCCAATATGACATGAGAGCTTATCCTAGGTTGTTATTTACATTATTTAGGCCACAGATAAACAAAAATTGCTCACAGAAACACACCAAGAATATATCAGACATATACATGTATATAGATAATATGAAAGAATAATATAAAGGAATATATGAACATAGCTTGAGTAGGTTTATTTTGTCTTCTTTTAATTATTTACCTTTTGTTCTTATTAAAGACAAAAATAGAAAGGAGATGTCTTTAGAAAGGAGATGTCTTTACCTTCTTAACATGTTTCGGCTGTGCACTGCAGTCTTCGTCTGAAGAGTCAGCTGATCACTGCCAGTTGACATTTATCAGCTGACTTTCGTAGGCGGGGCCAGCTCAGCAGACCTGTCAGATCCACCGAGCCGGCCCCGCCTTCCGCCGTCAGATGGTCTCTGGAGAATGTGATCCCAGGTGTTGGAAAGCATAAAAGCTGCCTCATCTCGGTTCATGGTGTCTTCCACGCTTCCTGATTTCTATGGCCTCCTTGATCCAGTGTTTGTGTCTGTTGCTCTCTGATCCAATAATTTTTGCGTTGTCCCAGTCCATGATGTGATTATTTCTTTTGCAGTGATCTGATATTGCTGATTTTAATGTTTCTTGTTCTGCTTTTTCTTTTTGTGATCTTGTGAGTCGTCCTTGTGTTTTCTTCTCACATTCTTTCTGGTGTTCTTTTTTTCTTGTGGTGAATGATCTTCCAGTTTCTCCAATATAGGTTTTGTTGCATGATCTGCATGATATTTCATATATTACATTGCATTTTTTGTCTTGTTCTATTCTGTCCTTGGGGTGTACTAATAACTGTCTTAATTTTTTGTGTGGTTTTACTGTTGTGTTTATTTTGTATTTTTTTCATGATCCTTTGAATTGGTTCCGTGATCCCTCGGATGTAGGGAATAGTTATGGTGTCCTTGTCATAACTCTGGCTCTCACGAGCCAGGAAAGAGATTCGAGGGCGACCAGTGAGTTGGCGTAATTTATTGAAACAAACACACACACTACACTAAATGACAAACAGCAAAATAAAGAGCCACGTGGGGCTAAAACACACACAGAACTAAGGATACATACCACCCAGGGAGAAAGGCTAGAGAGGCGGCGAGGGAAAAACACACGCCGAGTCGCAACACTTATACTGGGAGGAGCGCCGAGGTTACGGCGAACTGTAGCTAGACGTGAGAGCTAACAGTCGTGGAAACACAAGGGAAGTCTTTCCATAGCGAGGTCGCAGCGACGAGTGACTCTCGGCTGCTCGCTTAAATGGAGGAGGAAATTGGAGATAGGAGACAGCTGTCCCAGCGCAGCTGAACTAGACAGCTGGCAATCAGCTGGGCGCTGTCAAAGAGCGGGCCATGGAAGACCCGGCACGGACTACCCCGGAGCAGGAGCGACACTGGACAACCTGAACGCAGAGAAAGATAGCGTTCAGGTCGTGACAGTCCTTGCTTTTGATTTCGGCTTCTGTTCTGTGTCTTATTTTCTGTTTGTTTTCTTTGTTTTTGACTTGCTGTTTCCTTTTGTTTATGGCCCATACTGGATATTGGCAGCGTATAAGTGCATGTTTTATATGGTTTTCCTCCTCCTGTCTGTCTTCTTGGTCTGTGATGATGGTGGCCCATTCATATAACGTCCTGACAACTGATAGTTTGTGTGCTGTGGGGTGTTCTGATGTCCATAGTGGGTATCGATCTGTGTGGGTTGGTTTCCTGTAGACTGTGATTTTTATGCTGCCATCCTTGTTGTGGTGGATTTTCATGTCCAGAAAGGCTATGGTGCCATTTTCCTCCTCTTCGTGTGTGAATTTTATATTCCCAGTGCTGTCCATGCTGTTCAGATGGTCAGTGAGTTCTTGTGTGTGCCCTTTCCTTATTTTCTCCAGAATGTCATCCATGTATCTCTTCCAAAGGGTGGGTTTGCATTGTGTAGGTGCTGTGTTGATGGCTTTGTTTTCCAGATCCTCCATAAAAAAGCTGCTCATAATGGCTGATAGTGGGTCTCCCATTGCAAATCCTTCTTTTTGTCTGTAGATTTTTCCTCTGTATTGAAAATAGGTGGATTTTGCAACAAATTGTAATAGTTCGGATATGTCGTGAACTGTGACATTGGTACGTCTTTTAAGGGTACTGTCATTACTGAGGCGTTCTTGCACTATATGTAGTGTGACATCAATAGGTGTCTTTGTGAATATTAAAATGACATCATGTGAAATGAGGATCTCGTCTGATTCTATTTTCATATTTTTGAGTTCTTGTGCCAGCTCTTTTGAGTTTTTGCAGTGGAATTCTGATAGTCCAAGGAGGGGTTTGATGATTTTAACCAGGGCTTTTGATAAGTTGTACGTGACTGATCCAATACTGTCTATTATTGGCCACAGTGGGATATCCTTTATATGTATTTTTGGAATTCCATAGATCCAGGGGGTGATGCTGGCTGTGGGTATCAGGTGATCATATGCGTCCTTTGTGACTTTTATTTTTACTTTCTATTTCCATCTTGCCTTGAGAGAGAGCAGTCGCATTTTTCTTCCCTCCTCCCCTGCCTTCCTGATCTATTCCCAGCTTTTGCAATGTTGCGTTTTTGTCTGTGTTTAGTCGCTCTTCTTCTGCTGAATCTTAATCTAAACGGAAATTATGGATTTGGAAGCAGCTTAAATGTGCTATTGTCACTATTTTTCAACAAGAATTGGGCCAAGGGGGAGCCCAAGAATTGGAACCTACGAGGAGACTCATGGACATTGGAATTCATGCGTCTATGGAAACATTATTGGTTATGATCTCAGGACTTCTATTTTTGGCTGTGGAGTTCCCTGATGCATCAGAAATTGAAGGAAAGTGAGAGAGCTGATCAAGCGGACCCGGCAAGCTCCTTCATCAAATTCGACCAGTTGGGGAGGGCACGAGTAGCGGCAAACGGTGAACTGAATGACAGTGATTCAGTGAAGGAATACATCTGAAGCCCTGTGCTCTCTATGGAAAAACAGTTTAAGCCTGCATATACGTATAATGGAAGCACAGAACTACACGGATGAGGACAAATTCTATTCTCTGAGTGCACTGTGCTGATTTGATTTGATTTGATTTGACCTTGTTTGCCCCGTGTTTACATTCCTCCTGACTGAGATAAGCGGAAGGATCGGCTCATGTCTACCCAAACAATCAACAATCAGTTGTTTGTCGTCAGCGGATTGGACCCTCTAGGACAATGCCCATGTGCCTTCTGCAAGCAAGAGAGAGAGAGAGATAGACTCTGGACTCTGGACTTGTTTATAAGTCACATGATTATAACATCTATCCACTGCCAGGAGGCGCCCTCTGCTGCTCACTAACAACTGTTACATTTACACTACGCAATGCATACAACACTACATGCATACGATATACACACACTGCTCTCCTTCTGCGTGTGATTTGTTTACTAAATGTCTGCTAAATATGCATTGAGGGTTTTTTTGCCTGCAATCAAAATTTCGCTTACTCATTAAGCGTCAATTTGATAAAACATGTTTTTTTCTCTCGCCTATTGTGTCATATCCTTTCTTTTCTTTTTTTTCCTTTCTTCTTTATGACTGGCGCCTAGCGGCTGCCCCGGCCTTGGATGCGCTCTGCAGAGCGTGCCCAAATGCCAAGTCACGTTTCGTTACCTTGTATTCATACATGTGTAATGGCAATAAAGTTGAATCTCAATCTCAATCTCAATCTAATAGGGGTTTGAGAAGGGCTTTTAGCATTTTTTTCCTTTTCTTCTGTGGGATTTGTTTTAATGATTTCATATGTGCTGTCATCTGCCAACATGGTTTCCATCTGTTTTTCATATGCTTCCGTGTCCAATATTACTGTCGTTCTGCCTTTATCTGATAGGAGGATTGTGATTGTTTTATCTGTCTTGAGTGAGGTTAATGCTTTTTCTTCTTCTTTTGTAACATTGCTTTGTGGTAGTTTGGCCATTTTGAGGATTCCTGTGACTGCGTTCTGGAGTGATGCTTTTTCCCCTTGGTCCTGGATTTTTTCACATGCGATTTCTGTTGCAAGGATGTATTCATCATGAGGTATTCTGGCTGGTGTGACGGCGAAGTTCAGTTCTCTGCTCTGCACTGTTTTCTCCGTGTCCGTGAGTGTGCGTTTTGACAAGTTTTTGACCCATTTAGCGTTTGTTTCCGTATGTGTTTGTCTTCATCCGTTCTTCCTTTCTGTAAGTTTTTTTTAGTTTTTTTTTAATTGGCGGTTTTTCATTATAATGAATTCTTGTTCATGTGCGTGTTTTGATTGTGCTTTTATCTGCTCCTGCGTTTCCTGGTTGGTCGGGTAGTGGTTCTTGAAAATGTCCATTTCCTCCTTGATCTGGTTGTTGATTCTGTCCACTTTGTTTGCCATCATTCTTACACGTTCTTTGATCAGGTCTCTCTGTGCTTTATTGATAATTTTCTCTGCGTTTTTGGTTGGAATTGTAGTAGTAGTAGTAGATTAGTTTATTTGACAGGGACAGTGCAATAAACATAGACAATTAATCAAAGACAATCAATCTGATGTGTTGCACATAGAGTGTATAGCTATTAGCTAATTTGCAACTCTTGTCCCTGGATGGGCTTTAGAAAAAAGAATCAAGATAAAAAATATACACAATAACCACATACATCAATGCAGAAAAATTATAAATACACAATTATAAATATTATAAATATTATAAATACACAAATATAACAGCCTGACTCACATTTAACATAAATATTATAAATATTATAAATACACAAATATAACAGCCTGACTCACATTTAACACATATAACATAACTCACATTTGCCTATTTCAGGCCTTCCTCCCTCCGTCACTCACTATAAACAAATACATTTATTCCTTCCCTTCATTCACTCTCACTTTGCAGACAATTAATTCATACATGAGTACATTCTTGTTTATTTTTCAGCCAGTTTTTAACATTTTTAGTGAATGTTTTAAAGTCCGTTATTATTTTAATTTCATTTGGCATTGTGTTCCAGATGTGACTGCCCTTTATAGAGAAAGCTGTTTGTCCAAATGTGGTTCTGCGGTGGAATATTTTACAGTTATTGTTAACAGAACTCCTGGTGGCTCTGCTGCTGTCCTGTCTTTGGACGAAACCAGCAAGTGGCTCGGGTGCTGATTTATGGAAACATTTGAACGTTAATTTCAGAAGACAGAGGTCAATGAAGCTCTCAAAACTCAATAGGTTGTATTTTTTAAAAACATTACAGTGATGCCACCTAATGGGCTTTTTGTCCAAGATTTTTAGGGTTTGATTATATAATGAACCTATATGTCTTATTGTGGAAGGGGCTGCTTGAGCCCAGACTGTCAAACAGTATGATATATGAGAAAAAACCATAGAATGCATATACAGTGCAGCTGCTTCGTAAGGTATGTAATATCTAATTAATTTAAAGCAGTTCAGATTTTTTTTTACTGTTTTTGAAATTTTCTTTATATGAAGATTAAATTTGAGTTGAGGATCTAGTACAATGCCAAGGTATTTGAATTCTGTAGCTAAACTGATGTCATGATCATGTATATTAACTTTAAAATGTTGCAGGTTACATTTTTTGATTGAAAAGCACATTGAGACTGTTTTCTGAAGGTTCAGCAATAGATGGTTCTTGAGGAGCCACTCTTGGACATCAACCATACTTGTAGACAGTACATCTGCAGCCTGTGCTGGAGTCTTGGCAGCTGTGTAAATAACTGCATCATCTGCATAAAGTTGGCATGTTGCAGCTGAGCAGTGTAACGGCAGGTCATTAATAAAAATGCTGAAAAGTAAAGGACCAAGAATGGACCCTTGTGGGATACCCATGCGGTTGTTTAAAAATGAGGATTTATCCTGGTGAACTTTTACACACTGTTCTCTATTCTGGAGATAAGATGCAAACCATTCTAATGTATTTGGGGAGAAGTTAAAAGATACCATTTTGGATAAAAGCAAACTGTGGTTTACAGTGTCGAAAGCCTTTTTGAGATCTAGAAAAACAGCTCCTACCACATTACCCCTGTCCAAGGACTGTTTGACGTTTTCAATAAGGCAACAATTTGCTGTTTCTGTTGAGTATCCTGGTCTAAAACCAAATTGATGTGGATGAAGAAGTTGACTGTCTTGTAAGTAGTCTATCAGCTGTGTAGCTACAACTTTTTCAAGAACCTTAGATAGGACTGGTAAGATAGAGATTGGGCGGTAATTGCATATATCGTCTTTACTGCCTGATTTATGAACTGGTATGACGACAGCTTTTTTCCAGCCAGATGGAAATGTACTAGACCTAATGGAGAGATTAATGAGATGAGTCAGTGGTTTGATTAATATTTTGCTGTGCATTTTGAGAAAGGAGGTGCTCATATTGTAGATATCATTAGTTTTTGAGTTTGACAATGTTTTAACAATACCAGCAATTAACTTCTCATTTACCTCATCGATGTGAAAAGTGTCTGTTGGAAGTATGGAATTTGTGTTGTTGAGCACATTTGGCAGCACAAAAATTTTTGTTAAGTCTTCCACAGAGCCCACAAAGTGTGAATTAAATTCATTTGCCAAAGTAGCCTTGTCACCGACGGTCTTGCCATTGATTCTAAGTTCCTTTACCCCCTTCTGATCGTTTTTTTTATTAGTTAAGTTATTTAAATGCCTCCATAGGGAACTGTTGTTACCCTTTGCATGATCTATCAGTTTATTGTAATAAGATATTTTTGATTTTCGCAGCTCATGTACCACTTTATTTCTTAAACTTTTGTACACAAGGTGATCATTTTGTAGTTTGGAGGTTAGTGATGTTTTCAGTGCATAGTCTCGCCTCTTCATAAGTTTTCTTATTTCATTATTTAACCATGGTAGGCTAATCTTCTGTTGTCTACTTTTAATTTGCTTTGAAAATTTTTCTATAGACTTTGTGATTGTTGCAGTTATAAAATTACAACAATCATCTACTTCACATGTTGACATGAGCTGCTCCCAATTTTGATTCTCTAAGTAATGTTCAAACTCCTCATTTTTTGATTTGGGGATAATAAAATTTGATTTGTCAATATCGACTCCCCCAAAATACTGTAGTCGCTTTTTAGTAAGTTTCCTGACAGCAAGAACCATGTTATGATCTGAGAGACCAGTTACAAGATTATAGGTTCTGGTTATTCGTTCTGGTTTATTAGTAAATACCATGTCAATAAGTGTTCTGGATTGTTTGGTTATCCTGGTGGGTCCTTTGATGATTTGCTGGTAATTAAATTTAGTCATGAGGCTTTTCAGTTTTTGTTTGTCTTTTTTATCAGACCAGTTGATATTAAAGTCACCATGAATTATTGTTTCTCTGTTCTTCTCAAGTTGTTTAACCAGATCACTTAATTCATTATAAAAGGAAGAGTTGTGTGACGGTGGGTTGTACACTACTGCAATGTTGAAATTCATTACCGGAGAGAGACATACATTCACAGCTAAACATTCAAGTGAAGTATTCAAATCAACCAGTTGACATTTATATTTCTCTTTGATGTAAATTAAAACACCTCCTCCCCTCCCTACCTGCCTGTCTTTTCTAAAACACTGGTAGCCCACAATATCGATCATATTAGTGTCTATGTTACTGTGTAGCCAGCTTTCTGAGAGACAAAGGTAGTCCAGATTTGAGTCCAACAGCAACACCGAAATCTCATCTCTTTTGGGGATTATGCTCCGTATGTTTAAATGACCGCCGAGGATCCCCTTTGGTTTAGCCTTGGTGTCCCAAAGAACTCGTGCATGATTAACAGTTTGGAAAAATAAATGTTGTTTTTGCTTTTGTACAGCTCGGTTTTGTGCTAACCCAGTGGTCTGCTGTTTAATAGTGGCAGGTCCAGGGTTAAGGTGAATATCTCCTGCCAGAAGTAGCAGAACTAACAGAACTTTAATTGTATATCCTCTGCCATATTGTGATTTTTGCTTAACAGCCATGTTTGCCTTAATTTGGAAGTTTTTGCTCAGGGCTTTTAAAGACCACATAGAGTGTAGGGTGAGATGACCAAGCCCAAATCCATACAGATAAAACTTTTTAACTTCACCTTTGGTTGAGTTTGTCGGAAAATCCTTCTTGTTGCAGGTCCAGACACACAAAGACAAAACGAAGAGGAAGTAGAGAAGTAGAGAAGGCTTATTAGTGGTGCCCATCAGCCCACTTTTTAATCCGGTGGCAGCCATCTTCAGTCTTTCTTGGAAAGAAGGAAAAAGAAAATCTGTGGATAGTAAAATAAATTCTGCTTATATCGCCAGAATCTGATCCGATCGTCCTCGAATCCAGCTGGGCCTCAGCTAGCCAACTAGCCCCTTCCGTTGCTGGTCTCGTTGCTCATAGTCGCCGTAACTGGTCTCCCGTCCCGCTCCTCCAACCGAGTCTCGTCACACACCGCCGCTGCCACCGAGCTCCGCTGAGGTCACGGTAAGTCCTCCGCTAGGCACCGCCACCTACCGTCGTCTGCCTGGGTGAAATCTCTGCTGAGCCCCGTCAACAAATAGCCGCTTGCCTGGTAGTATCTCCGCTGGGCCTCGCAGCTGGGCTTCGATTCAGGCTGGTGTAATGTGGAATGACTGGCGCCAGCATTAAGCTAACTAGCGTTAGCTTAGCAATCGCTTCGGGTAGTCTCGTCGCACACCGCCGCTGCAGTCACGGTAAGTCCTCCGCTGGGCACCGCCGCCTACCGCCGTCTGCCTGGGTGAAATCTCTGCTGAGCCCCGTCAAACAAATAGCCGCCTGCCTGGTAGTATCTCCGCTGGGCCTCGCAGCTGGGCTTTGATTCAGGCTGGTGTTAGGTGGAATGGCTGGCGCCAGCATTAAGCTAACTAGCGTTAGCTTAGCAATCGCTTCAGGTAGGGCACATCAGTGAATCACAAGGAAGCGCTGGAATCGCTGGTCAGTTTACTCACAGTGGCCGGATAAAAGCGATCAAAGGGGTAATCCACCGGAGGTATATCCGATCGCTGTAGGTTAGTTATTTAGAGACTGGCGCCAGCATTAAGCTAACTAGTGTTAGCTTAGCAATCGCTTCAGGTAGCATTAAGCTAACTAGTGTTAGCTTAGCAATCGCTTCAGGAAGGCGCAGGAAGTCGCTGGAGAAAGGCGATTAAAGGGCAATCCAACGGAGGTGGCAATTCAGCCCGTGCGTGTTCGCCACGAGCGCCGATCGCTGCAGGCCAGCCACTTTTAATGGCAAAATCAGTGACTTTGTCTCAGCACTGAAAAAGTGTGACCATCCCGGTCGCCATCTTCATTATGGGAGTGCATGCCTCCAGAGAAAAAGAGTAAAAGCTTTGGTATCACACATACAGTAAGTCGCTTGATTTTTAAGTGCATCTGAGTGCCACATGGCACCTGACTGAACTGAGTGAGTCTTTAAAATAGACTGCCCCAAAGCAAAACACCGCCAGCAGAACAGCCGAGCTGATTGGTGTCGTAGTGTATGATCCCCTCAGCCGAGTAGCTGAGGGGATTTCTTATGTTGAGGCTTGCTGGTGTGACATCCTCATCTCTGCAACGGAGGTTAAATCTCAGGTGGTTTCTGTAGTGTGCCCGTGTTTTTTCCAATTTCTTCAGACAAAATGAACCTACTTGAGCTATTACGTGGAAGTTATGGACAAAATTGCATTAAAGACTTCCACCGGCTGGAGAATGGGCATTTCTGTCACTGCAGTGCTTACTCTTAGGGGTCTCTGCTGGGTTCTATAAACTGAGAGTGTGGCCTAAACCCACTCTTTTCTGTAAAGTGCCTTGAGACGACCTGTATTGTGATTTGGTACTATATAAATAAAATTGAATTGAATTGAATTGGTGAATGTATATCTGTTATTTTCAAATGTGAATGCAAACCAAAACTGATGATCTGGATGTATTGGTATGCTGAAAAATGCATTACTAATGTCGATCACTGTGAAAAACTGCATTTGGGGTTCTAGCTCATTTAACAATATGTGTGGGTCTGGTAAACAGGGTGCTCGAGGATCCACAGCATTTTTTTTTTTTTACTTCCTGCAGGTCCTGCACCATCCTCCAACCGGAGGAGGGTGGAGCCTTCTTTACAGGAAACAATGGTGTGTTACATGGAGAGGCTGAGCATGGCACCACAACACCTGCTGCTTTAAGTTCCTCTATAACTGGTTTAATGCCTTCCTGGGCTTCAGGACATAGAGGATTCTGTCTTTTGTACGGTTTATAATGTGATTTTGGTGTTATGGTGACTAGTTCACCCCCTTTATTAATAGTACATCTGCTTTGGCTTTTGACCAGAGGGAATTTGGAATTTGTGAGATTGTTCATCTTCTTGTGTCAATGCCAATATTGATCACATGGGTGATTTTTGAACGTCAATATGCACACCTTTCTGTGCTGAAGTTACCCAGTTAAGTGCCAATGAATATATTTCTAATTTTGGAGAATACTCTACTTTTGGGCTAGAGGTACTGTATCTTTCCAAGGTTAACCACACTCCTCTGCAGAGGTAACAAAGTGACCTACACTACCGTTCAAAAGTTTGGGGTCACCCAGACAATTATTTTGTGTTTTCCATGAAAAGTCACACTTATTTACCACCATGAGTTGTAAAATGAAGAGAAAATATAGTCAAGACATTGACAAGGTTAGAAATAATGATTTGTATTTGAAATAATATTTTTTTCCAGACACTCAACCTGCTCAAAGGAAGGTCAGTTTTATAGCTTCTCTAACCAGCTAAACTGTTTTTAGCTGTGCTAACATGATTGCACAAGGGTTTTCTAATCATCCATTAGCCTTCTGACGCAATGAGCAAACACATTGTACCATTAGAACACTGGAGTGATAGTTGCTGGAAATGGGCCTCTATACACCTATGTAGATATTGCACCAAAAACCAGACATTTGCAGCTAGAATAGTCATTTACCACATTAGCAATGTATATTAGATATTAGAGTGTATTTCTGATTAGTTTAAAGTTATCTTCATTGAAAAAAAACAACAACAGTGCTTTTCTTTCAAAAATAAGGAAATTTCTAAGTGACCCCAAACTTTTGAATGGTAGTGTACATCCTTCCAATCCATGTGTTTGGGTTTGACCAATGAGGTGTGGTGAGCCTCCCATTGTTTAAAATGTCTGTTATCCTCATCAGATAACACAGCAGATGCTCCCACATACCACCTTGGTGAACAATACAGATTTTTAATGGTCAGTCTAGAAGAAGGATTTGCAAAGAATGTTTTTTTTTTTTTTTTTTTTTTTTCATAATTTGGATCCGGGCCACTCAAATGCCTGTAATACATTGTGCAATGATATTGATCTGTGGGATGTTTGGTGATGGGAACAGTAGACACAAAATGTTCCATAGCCTTTTTGTATAGGTCTGACGTCACTGAGTGTGGTCCAGCCACAACCAGATCCAGTGCATACCAGTACCTTGGCTGAGAAAAATCATGGAGTACATTCACCTCCTCCACATGTGGATAATGAGATGTGTGCATGCCATTTTCCACTGGGATTATGGCAATGTTGAGTACTGATAATAAATCTCTTCCCAGCAGATTAACGGGACAGGCTTCAGACAATATAAAACAGCCTTCAACAATGTCACCGGTGACAGGATCCTTTATTTACACAGATTTGGAGAGATGTTCTACTTTTAATTTACCATTTGCAGATTTGACAGTTACATTTTCTTCTGATTTTGCAAAACCCTGAACATCGGTGCCTGAAATCACTGATCTGCATGCCATTGTGTCACAAAAACTTAATTGGGGTACCCTAAACCTCGAACATTACTTCAGGCAAACATTGCATTGCTAACATCAGGTCAAAGTCAGGTAAATGAAAACTGTCTGCTGTGTCATTGTCAACTGTGGGAGTGGGTTCACTTATCTGTGTCATTGCTAGTCACGCAGTCCAGTCGGGTGTGGCCTGTGGTAGTGGCCCCTGGAATCCTCCCCCTCGTCCCGATTGGTGTTAGCTTTGAGGACACTCCCTTTGCCAGTGTCCTCTTTTTCCACATTGACGGCAAATGGCCGGCCCTTGTGATTGTTGATAGCCGGTCCCAAGGCCACGCCCTCTGCCTCTCCATCCTTCACCCCTCCTCCACTGCTGTACTCCACCTCTTGCAACACCCTGGTAGAAGACAGATTTAGGGGGAGCCACAGCCCCCCAGGAGGTCAGTAATCATATAAACACGAGTTGGCTTTTCTTTTAATTTTTCTTTTCCTTCTCCCTTTGCTCCTCCTCTAATCTCTCTGCCTGTTTAGCATAAGTTAGTACATCACTAAATGGACTAGTATGGTAAGTCATCAGATGCCTGCATATGTACTCAGCTAGATGTGGGTGAATATTTTGTAAAAACACACCTTTTAAATGTTACCAGTAAGGTTCATCACCAGAATCATCACCAGGTTTAGTTAGGCCAGAATGGCTATCAAAACCATCCTGCAACCTAGTTCTAAATGCCTCCAAACTTTCATCCTTATTTTGTGTTGTATTCTGGATTCTCGTCCAATCATGTCTTACTCACCATTTAGTTTGAATTTGGCCATTTAATGCCATAACGCGTGCCTTTAGGTTACCAGTATCTGGAGGTAAAATGTGACCACTACTGTCTCTTGAGTTCCAATTTCCTGATACAGTACACCAATCAACTTTTAATACTTTTCGATATGCCCGTTTGGTTTCATGCCCATTTAATTTGAAACTGTCAAGGAGATTAGCCATCCCTTCAAAAAACTCTGTGGGTTTATCGTTAGAGTATGGAATCTCTTTCACAGCATCAGAAAAATCAGCATCGGTCCATGGTCGATACACGATGACCGTGGGCTGATAATGTGGGGCTGTTGGGTTGGTTTCCTCCGGAGTTGGAGGTCCCCTATTGGCAGGGTTTGAGAGTTCGATCATAGGGAATTGTTCACTAACAGCATATGTGGCATTTTTTCTTGTTTTATTATTTGTGATGAATGTGGGGATGGAGCAGTCTTGCATGCATATTTACTTAACTCTTTGGCATCTCTGTGTGGCTGGTCGCGGGTCTCATAGCCTCTTTCCGGCTTGACTTTCTGTGGCTTTTTAGGTTTAATATCAATGGACTGAGGAGGCGGAGTAGTGCATTTCAGCAGCAGCGCTAAGGGGGAGGATGCAGCTGCAACCTCTGTGGCTTGGGCTTTTTCTGCAAGGTTTGGGGACACAGGGTGGAAGGGAGGAGGATCCGGAACCACGCCACAGTGATCACACTCATCTTCACGGACAAAAGAAGAGACAGACAAAATGTTAGACAAGTCCTTTTTCTTTTCCTCATGTTTCTTATTTTTGTCACTGTCGTGGTTTTTGTGCTTTACCGCTGCAGTGTCAATGTCAGCCTTATGCTTTTTTGCTGCCTCCAACCACTTCTGTGCTTCCTCCAGTCCATATTTCTCCTTCCTTTTGCTGCTGTCTGCTCTCTACCTTATGGCTTCTACAAGACTTTTACATTCATCAACCTTTAATTTGCCAACAAAACAAAACTTCTGTCTCCACTTCCCCAAGTATGGCGTGCTTTCCTTATCCTGTCCATGCATAAACTTACCATCACCGGCCAACACATATGTCATTAAGCTCTTCCTGTTTTATACAGCAACCCACACAAGAACAACCTTTATAACACCCTTTTTTCTTTCTGTTCTGTTCTTCTTTTTTCCTTTGTGCACTTTGATTACTCCCCATAATGTTTTAGGATGTCCTTTTATTTGAATTTTGTTTATTCAGTTTTATTATTATTATATTATTATTTTAGTTATATAAATATTAACCTTTCCTCCGCAGTTTTTACTAGAAAGAGACTTTAACTCCTTTGCAGTTTTTACTAGAAAGAGACTTTAACTCCTTCTTGATCAGGACTCAATACCCGAAATTGGGACTTAACCTTTTGAGTGTGAGAATTTGCGTGCCCCTAGTGGCAGAGCACAGCACTGCACCTGCCTTCTCATTCTGACTTTGTCAAAAGTGAGAAATTTCTGTTTTTTTTTTTTTTTAAATGTATTGATTTCTTGTTCATATACTTTGAAGATAAGATGAGGTACCTCTGTACAAAAAACAGTGTCAAAAGACTGAACCATTTTTTGTGTAAATATGTCCAAAGTCCAGTTTTGACTGAGTTATGGAATTTAAAGAGGTGTCACAACATTATGAAAATTAGATGAGTAAATTTATTCCTATCTGAAACTTTGGATCATATTTTACATCTTTCTAACTGACAGTAGGCCATTATCTCTTACCACTTTCAAGTTATAGCCTTGGAAATCAGAACTATTTTAATTGACAAAAAATATTTACCACTCTTGACCACTAGGGGTTATGTCACAGTTCTGCAACACTAGGGGCACACAAATTCTCACACTCAAAGGGTTAAAAGAGAGAGAGTAAAGAGCACAACAATTCTCTGATAGTCTTTTTTATTATTATAGTAATAGGAGCTGACCAATGTCTTGCAATTTTTTATTTATTTATTTTTTTGCATCATGAGTAGTGCATCGAGTGCTGTTTTAGCACACCCACAGTCATGTGAGGCCTCGTTATGTTGGTCACATCACATGACTTGAGGGCTTGCAGGAAATTTGAAAGGGTTCTATTGGAATTAAGTTTTGTTTTTTTTTTGTTTGCTTTGTATTGTTTATTCCTGCCATCCAATTTTGAATAGACCTCGGATGGGCAAATGCTCAAAAAAAAAAAAGTATTGAGATTTTTTTCAGGTTTTCTACTCAGATGCAGTTCTGACACTCAGTCAGCAGATGGCACTCTTTATTAAATGTTTCACAACACTGTGTCGATCATGAAGCTATTGTTTCAAAGTTGTTCATTGTTTTATAAGGCCTCAGTTTCACCATCACTAATGTATGTATGTGCAATATTTATTATATGTAATGTGTTGCTTAATGTTACTAAACCTAATTCTAACTTGTGTAATATTGTCCCTGACTTCTACTCAAACAGCAAATGCAATGATGATAACAAATCTCCTCCTCTCAAAAAACCCTCAGTTTGAGTACTGAATCAGACCCCTTTTAAATCCTTCCCTATTGACGTATGCAACGCCCAGCCCTCTCAAATTTCTCGCCAGCTGACAATGAGGCCTCGTTCGCTATAGTCACGTGACTGTGGCCATGTTGACACAGTGTTCGACATGCTGCTCATGACTGTTCCATGTTATATTGCTCGAATCAGTGTTGAGTGGGCGGTGTCGAGCATAATCAGAATCAGAATCAGCTTTATTGGCCAAGTATGCACAACACATACAAGGGATATGACTTTGGCTAAAAAACTTGCTCTCGTTGTTCAGGTGGTGGATTTAAATAAGATTTAAATAAGGATTCAATGACAACAGAGTATGTACAGTAAATTACAGTCTGTCCACGTTTCTATAAAAGGATGCAAATATATACAGGAATATATGCAGTTATTTACTCAGACTATCCACACTTTGCAGACATATATGAAAAAATATACAGTTATACAGTATTTCATTGTGAACTCAGATTCGGTGATATAATGTGAATGAAGTAAAAAGCAGTGTGAGAGTTATGTGCAATGTAAGAATGGATGAAAAGTCATGAGTACAGCAACACGTAGGACTAGGTGAATGTTAGGAGTTCATCAGAGTGATGGCTTGAGGAAAGAAACTGTTCCTGTGATGGGTGGTTTTGACCTTCAGTGATCTGTAACGACGACCAGAAGATAGAAGTTCAAACAGTTTGTGGCCGGGGTGTGACGGGTCAGCACAGATGTTTCCCGCCTGTTTCCTGGTTATGGACCGATGTAAGTTCTCAATGGAGCGTAGGTCGGTACCAATAATCCTCTCTGCAGACTTAATGATCTGCTGCAGTCTGGTCTTGTCCTGTTTAGTGGCAGATCCAAACCAGACAGTGATGGAAAAGCAGAGGACAGATTGGATGATGGCGGTGTAGAAGACAACCAGCAGCTCCTGAGGCAAATCAAACTTCTTGAGCTGACGCAGAAAAAACAACCTCTGCTGGGCCTTTTTCCGGACAGTATCTATATGGGAGGACCACTTCAGGTTCCGGGAGATTGTGGTACCCAGAAACTTCAAGGAGTCCACAGTGGACACTGTGCTGTTGAGAATGGTGAGTGGGGGGAATGAAGGATGGTGTCACCTGAAATCCACAGTCATCTCCACCGTTTTGGCTGGGTTAAGTTCAAGATGGTTCTGGCCACACAGAGGATCAGCTGCTCCACCTCCCGCCTGTATGCAGACTCATCACCATCCCAGATCAAACCGATGACTGTGGTGTCATCCGCAAACTTCAGGAGCTTCACCGAAGGGTCCTCTGAGGTGCAGTCGTTGGAGTAGAGGGAGAAGAGCAGTGGGGAAAGGACACACCCTTGGGGGGCGCCAGTACTAATTTTTCGGGAGCTGGATGTAGATCTCCCTAGCTTCACCTGTTGCCACCTGTCAGTCAGAAAGCTGGAGATCCACTGGCAGGTGGAGGGGGGCACCTTGAGCCATCACTATTCCACACAGAGTGGCACCAAGGTTTCAATTAGCACTCCCCCTGCTGGCAGACTATAAATGCATTTAAGAATAGAGTTCCAAATATGCCAAACATGATATAAATAAATAATTGATTTTTTGAAATGAACTGGGGGCTGGAGTGGATGAGGGGGTGAGCTGCCAGTTGCCCATCCCTGTGGTAGGTGGTCCGAGTCACCCCACTGGAATCCTTGTTCATCTAACAATACTTGACCATATATTTCATTCTTAGATATTATTTTAGCTCAGTTAAAATTTTATTTTCTCAAATTCATGATCAAAGGCAGCTAGCTAGCCAAGCTAGCAGTTTAGCCACTCATTCACTTATATTTCTGTGTTTATTGCACTTTATGGACCAGTTATATCCTGTTGACCGTTGAAACCACACACCTCTTTCCACCAGTGAATTTTACTTCATTTATTCTTTAACCCTCTGTGTATGGTGCAGAACTGTGACATACTCCCTAGTGGTCAAAAGTGGTAAATATTTTTTGTCAGTAAAATAGTTCAGATTTCCAAGGCTATAACTTGAAAGTAGTAAGAGATAATTGCTTACTGTCAATTAGAAAAATGTAAAATATGATCCAAAGTTTCAGATAGGAATAAATTTATGCATCTAATTTACATAATGTCATGGCACCTCTTTAAATTCCATAACTCAGTCAAAATTGGACTTTGGATGTATTTACACAAAAATGATACAGTCTTTTGACACCATTTTTTTGTACAGAGGTACCTCATCATTTTATCTTCAAAGTATATGAACAAGAAATCAGTACATTAAAAAAAACCCAGAAATTTCTCACTTACCTTTGACAAAGTCAGAGTGAGAAGGCAAGCGCAGTGCCGCGCTCTGCCACTAGAGGCATGCAAATTCTCACACTCAAAGGGTTAAGACAAATTTATGTTAGTTGGTACAGGCTTGATGGAAGCTAGCAGCTAAAATTAGCAACAGTGATGTAAGAGGGAGGGCAGAGTTAAATGCTGTGTTAGAGATTTAAAGAGACATGCACTGAATGAAACCAGCCATCCTAAAAAAAGGCTGTAAAATAGGATTCACAAGGATGTGACAATAATTAATTAAAATTTGTCAAAAATATGTCACAAACATTTCATTAAGATTTATGTGAGCTGTTAAAATGTGGAAAAAGTGCAAACTATGACCCCCTGAAAATAACTGTTATATGTTATCCGTTATAAGAATGTGTACAATGTATGCCATTGGATGGTAATTCTTAATGTTCACAAAGTTTGCATAACATGTAGTCTGTTAATGTAAAAAAAAAAAAAAATTAAATAAGAAGAAAAACAAAAAAGACAACCTAATGTATGCATGTCATGAATGGAGGCAGAGGACATTATTGTAGTTAAAAATGAATCCAAAATTTCAAATCCTTTGAACTATACTGAATTGTGTATCTCCTTCAAGTCAAAATATACAGCAATGTGATACAGTGTCTTACCCAAGAAATAGGTATTTTCATTCAAATTTATTCAGTAGAGTAATATTTTTCAAACAGTGTAATTACTAGTAGGAAAAAAATTCATTAGACAACATCAGGAAAACCAACTCTCCCAGTACCAATTATAATCATTAAGTCTACTAATTGCAGTCAATCTCAGATTTTATCTCTTGTAAATATAATACAAATGATTAAATAAAAAGGGGAAAAAATCCCAGTGGTTAGTTACTGTACAGTTGTGAAAAAATTAGGATACCCCATTAAATCAGAATCAGAATCAGAATCAGATTTATTGCCATTGTTCATGTAGTACACAAACTAGGAATTTGTCTCAGTGCAATGCTGCAACATTAAAACATGATAAGATAAAGAGATAAACTAAAAAAAAACAAAAAAAGAAAAAAAAAACTTAAAGACTAAAACAATAAGTGTAGAATAATAAGTAATAATAATAATAATAATGAGTAATACTAGTCACAGCAGTTTTAAATAAATTAGCAAGTAGCAGATGATGTGCAGTCGATAATGCAACAGAAAAACAGTGATGAATGACATGAGTCTGGTTGAGCTGCTGTATATAGTGCACGAGAGTCAATAAGTCACTTAATGTTCAGCAGTCTGATGGCAGAGGGGAAAAAGCTGTTCATGTGCCGGGAGGTTTTAGTCTGAATGGACCGAAGTCTTCTACCTGAGGGGAGAGGGGCAAACAGTACGTGACCAGGGTGTGAAGGATCGGCCATGATCCGGCCTGCACGCCTCCGGGTCCTGGAGATGTACAGATCCTGGAGAGATGGGAGCTTGCAGCCGATCACCTTCTCAGCAGTGCGCACGACGCGCTGCAGCCTTAGTCTGTCCCTGGCAGTAGCTCCTGCGTACCACACGGTTATGGAGGAGGTGAGGATGGACTCGATGATGGCCGTGTAGAACTGCACTAACATCTTGGTGGGTAGCTTGAGCTTCCTCAGCTGCCGCAGAAAGAACATCCTCTGCTGGACCTTTTTGATGAGGGAGCTGATGGTTGGCTCCCACTTGAGGTCACGGGTGATGGTGGTGCCCAAGAAGTGGAAGGAATCTGCAATGGTGATGGGAGAGCCTGTGATGGTGAGGGGGGGCAGGGGGGTTGTGACTTTCCTGAAGTCCACAATCATCTCCGCTGTCTTCAGAGCGTTCAGCTGCAGGTTGTTGTGGCTGCACCAGGACACCAGCTGGGCCACCTCTCTCCTGTAGACGGACTCATCGCCGTTGGAGATGAGCCCGATGAGGGTGGTGTCGTCCGCAAACTTGATCAGCTTAACAGACTGGTGGGTGGAGGTGCAGGAGTTGGTATAAAGGGAGAAGAGTAGGGGGGAAAGTACACAGCCCTGGGGTGATCCGATGCTGATGCTAACAGAGTCTGAGGCAGACTTCCCCAGCCGCACATGCTGCCTCCGGTCCGTCAGGAAGTTGGTGATCCACCTGCAGAGGGAGTCAGGCACGCCGAGCAGGGACAGCTTGTCCTGGAGCAGAGCGGGGCGGATGGTGTTGAATGCAGAGCTGAAGTCCACAAACAGGATCCTGGCGTAGGTTCCCGGGGAGTCCAGGTGCTGCAGGATGGAGTGGAGGGCCAGGTTGACTGCGTCGTCCACAGACCTGTTGGCACGGTAGGCAAACTGCAGCGGGTCCAGGAGGGGAGTGGTGATGGACTTGAGGTGGGACAGGACCAGGCGCTCAAAGGACTTCATGACTACAGAGGTGAGTGCTACAGGTCTGTAGTCGTTAAGTCCAGTAATCCGTGGCTTCTTGGGGACAGGGATGATGGTGGAGGATTTGAGGCAGGTCGGCACGTGGCATTGCTTAAGGGAGGTGTTAAAAATGTCTGTGAAGACAGGAGCCAGCTCTTTCGCACAGTGTCTCAGGGTGGAGGGAGACACGCCATCCGGACCGGGGGCCTTGCGTGGGTTCAGTCTGGAGAACTGTCTGTGCACGTCCTGCACACTGATGACAAGGGCAGGGGGGGAGGAGGAGGAGGGGGGGCCGCTTTTGATGAATTAGCGGTCGAGGAGGCAGTGGAGCTGGGTGGAGGGGGGGAGTTGGACACAGCTGACGAGGTGTCAAAACGGGCGTAATGTTGGGACAGTTTTTGACAAAGAGCTTTGTCATCCTGACCTTTAGAAGCCTGAGGCCGATAGTTGGTGATTTGCCTCAGTCCTCTCCACACAGAAGCCGAGTCATTAGCAGTGAACTGCTGCTGGAGTCTCTCAGAATACACAGATTTAGCTCTCCTCAGCTCTCTGAATTAAATATTCAGTTCTTTATTAATAAATGTTCACGTATCTATGTCTAACCTTGTTTTTGTTTTTATTTGCATTTTTAACATTTATTTTAACCATTTTAAGTGTGAATGAATGTGGGGGTGTCCTAAAAAAGATGAGGGGTACTCTAACTTATTCCTCACTATTTGTTTAGAATTACATTTTACAGAAAAATTGAAAAAGGTCTTTTAATTCATTTTTAATTGTTTAGTTCTATTACATGAATCTCCCAGTATTTTAAATACTGATATTAAATATCCCAATGTCCAAATATGTTAAAAAAACCCACAGGCTTATACAGGGTATCCTAATTTTTTCACGACTGTATATGTAAAAGATGAGTTCAGAATGAATAAAACTGGAAGTTGTGTTTCAATAGATCTCATCATATTCTTAAATACTGTTCAGTTTTTGTTTTTTTTTTTCATTTGGAAACAACCAGATTTTTTTTTTAAATTAATGTGTTTGTTTATACTTTTATTGCACTTTTGTTACATCAAATATTATTGGAAGTGGAAGTGATCACATTATGTTTTAACTAGGGATGCCTGATGTCTTCACACTTTTTTCATATTACTGGAATTCCTTTCTTTGCCTTATTGACTTTTTCAATACAAAGCTGGAGAAGGTGGGGCTGCATGGACACTTTCGTTTACTAAAGTACAGTCCTTGTCTGTCATCATGCTATCAAGAGAAAGCGAAGACAGTGAGAAAGCACAGTTGGTACTATTAATATGGCAAAAATAATGAAACCATTACCGCAAGGGATCATTATTGTATAATTATTCTTAAATTAACTCATTACAATCAGCACATTGAGAGTATTTTTTGCAAAAGGATGGCTTGCTCTAATAGCCATGATTCACAGTAATCTTCATTGTGTCATTATGTGTGTGGTGTAAATTTGTATTTTTATTCACCTGACAACAGCATAGTATTTTAGCAGCAGTCAAATGATGATTCAATACGACACCTTTCTGTGTGATTTGCCTTACTTTTCAAAAGTGTCATTTGACTTAGATATTTAGAATTGGCCTTGGGATTAAGAGTTATTCAGTCTGTGTTTTACAGTTTGTTGATTTCCTACTCAAGCTCTCATCACATATTGAGAAACTACCTAATAGTTTTCAGATTAGTCTTTTGGATGTGTCACTGGAATTATCTGAACACCAGATGTATCAACATTAAAATCATTTTTGTTGTTGGGGCATGTATGAACCTCCTTTTGAATGTCCTATTTAGAACAGTTTTGAGAACATAGGCTATGTTAACACTGCAGATTTTAATGCTCAATTCCGATTTTTTTGCACAATTATGACCCATATTTAATTTTTTTAATGATAGTCTGAACAGCACACAGCCACGCTGTTTATTAGGGCCCGAGCCACTGACAACATCAGCAATCCCTAGGATTACTTATTATTAACCTTATTTATACATGTAATCCCACTGAGACACAGAGTCTCATTTTCAAGAAAGCTGTTTAATCGATCAGTTCTGTTAAAGCAGAGTTGATCACAGCGGTCATCTGGCGTGTAAAGGAATGAAGCTGGTCTCATATTTATTTTGTGCATAATCATTTCTGAATGATTTTAACATTTTATTTTGCTGCAGTGCATCAAGGTGAAGAAGTTCTGTCCCCCTCAATTGTTTGGGGCTCATACTTCTGTAAACACAGCGCTGTGTCTGACGTTACATTTTTTTATGCGCATGCTGGTCACTTCATAACTGTAGACTGTTCACACTGGAGTCATCATAATTTAAATGCGACCCCCATCACACTGCACGTCTTAATGCTCAATTCTGAGTCTGAGCCACACAAAAAAAATCAGATCTTGGCAAAAACTTAGAATTGAGCATTAACCCTTAAGCTGTGTGATTCCATGTTCCCCTAGTGGCAGAGTACGGCGCTGCGCCTGTCAGCTGAAAACATACCAAACACTTCCCAGCTGGACAGAGGATTTGTACTGATCATGCCATTTCACAAGGTGGCAGGTACGCGCTGGAGGACTCATGGATGACAAGTAATACACCAAAGAGGAAGAAAGCCTTCTTCTTCTTTTTCTTCATCTTTGAGATTACAAAACAAAATGGACGGTATCCATCATTGTGGACATACGCGATCACAGACAGACGAGCAAATTTGGAGGATTTGGTCCCAAATTTGCCAACTATGATTCTAAAAAGAGATTATTTAGCTTATGAAGGTAGATGTTTACATGTTCTTATAACACAGGGAGCGCGAAGCTTGCTGATTTCACCTGCTGGCGCCCAGAGCGCCATGTGACTGTAGAGCAACCACCGGTTGCATGTTGTCATATAAGATAAATTGCTGCGGAATAAAAGTGAAATAAAGCTGGAATAATCAATAACAGTTTCTGGATGTAGGAGAGAAAGGTAAAATGACCGGGACAGGACAAAATAGCGGCCAGAATGTTGCAAAAGGACGCTGCTTTGCCAGCGGTAAGTGACGAATGTCTTTGTTTGTTTGTATGCAAATTAGATGCATACATTTACTACTATCTGAAACTTTGGATGATATTCTACATCTTTCTAATTGAAAGTAAGCCATTATCTCTTACCACTTTAAGTTATAACCTTGGAAAGTTCTGACATCTGATCTTAATATTTTCTTGAAAAAAATCTTTACCACTGTTGACCACTAGGGGTTATGTCACAGTTTGGTGACAAACACAGTTAGGAGGTTAAGACCTGCAGTGTGACCCCATAGTTTAGTTTTTAACTTTCAGATGCCAAACCCCCATTTAATGTACTGAAACCTTGTGAAACTCGTAAGTTCAACTAATACATAGAAATGATTGTGTGTTTCTCACATCAGACTACAGCCATATTTACTGTTGCAAAGACAGACATGACTAGGGCTCCAGCTTGTCAACGATGGCCCTCACGAGCCATCAATGAGACGCCGGATGCCAGCCGATGAGTTTGCATAATTTATTACAAACGACAAATGACAAAATAACGAGCCATGGGGGGCAAAAACACAACTAAGGTACAACTCAGATACAGGAATGCAGTTTCACAGGAAATACACTTACAGGAATGAATGGAAGAAGAAGGAATGTTCGATGAGGTTGCAGCCCCGAGCAAACAGAGCTGCTCCCTTAAATAGGGTTTGATAGATTGATCAGCTGATGGAATCATCGATTGATTGGGATCCAGCCGTCCCACGGAGCTTGGCTTCTGACAGCCGGAAACACTGCCGAGACGCTGTCAAAATAAAAGCCCGGAGGCCAAGAGGTGTGCTAGAGAAGAGAATGGGAAACTACCGCACAACCCGAGTGCAGACAGAGTCAGCACACGGACCGTGACAGTTGCCTCCATTTAGGACGCAGATTCTAGACGCGGTGGAACATCGTGCCCCTCCCCCCACCTGGAAGGTCCACAGGACCGCCCCAGGGAGGGAGGAGGGGGAAAAAGGCCAAGGAGGGCCAGAATCCAACCTAATCACAGAAAAGGAAAAAAAAAAACTCAAAATGACAAGCAGAACCTCAGAAGACAGAAACTCAATGCAGGCACAAAATTGCAGCATGTCCCATAATAACAGGGGGAGAGAAAAAAAAATCACATGGCACAGAGCAGCAATACATACAATTCAGTGTACAAATACCACACAAGAGAGGAGGAGAAAAGAAAAAAAAAAAACACGCTACCTGGCGGTGACATACAATAGTTCAACAAGGACAGATAGACGGGCACATCACCAAATACAGAGTACAAAAAAAACATGCACAGAGCGGAGATATAGACCAAATAACGGGCACAGAAAACAACCCTCAGACTACAGAGGAGTGGAAAAAAAAAACACGTCGAAGAGCAGCGATAACAGTTCCAAAAAGTCCAAAACCCGCAAACATAAAGCACCCCAATCATACAGAGGAGTGAAAAACAGGGATGACGACAGGCAGAGAGCATAACGAAGGAAAAAAACAACAAGTTCAGGTGGTCTGCCTGCGTCTAGTGTCCAGATCACCAATAGGGAAAAAAGGATTCTTTTGGGTGGCCTACCCCAGTCCCAGGCCCAGAGAGATGGAACCTCCAGCGGCCGAACCAGGTCGCCCAGTAAAAGGTACAGTATGTCGGGTGGCCGACCCAGAACGCCGAACCGGCGAAAAAGTTCCCCAGGCGGCCGACCCGCATTGTCAGGCCAACAGGACCACAGGGGAGAGTTCGGAGACGGCCTTCTAATGGTGAGGAGCAATGAGAGAGAGCCGAGCCAATTACGGGAAACCCCTGCGGCACCCGATGGAGGGAAAGAGGGAACGGGAAAAGGATGAGGGACCAGTCCGGCATCGCTCAGCGGAGGATCTGCAGCTCCACCTCCAAACGTCACCAGAACAGGCGCTGTCCTCCGGTTGGACCCCAGGTGAGCCTGCGCTGCACCCACGATGGACCCCGATTGGATCACAGCTGCACCTACGATGGACCCTGACTGGGTCACAGCTGCACCCACGATGGACCCCGACTGGGTTGGAACAGCACCAAGGACGACCTCCAACCCCAAACCCGGAACCTTCAGAGCTGAGACCAGGACCGGCTCATCACCGGCGACCCTGGAAGAAGGCTCAGGAGAGGGAACAGAACCGGAATCAGGATCACCGGTAGCGACAGAACCCGGCGAGACAAGTTCAGATGCAGCGGACGGCTGCACCCGGCTCATCTCCCCGAGAGACAGGCAAAAATGCTCCAGAGAAGAAAGAAGGAAAACAAAGTAGAGCACTTGCCTGATCTCGAGTTCCGTCGCCGTCCAGGACTTCAGCGATCCGGGCTCAAGACGAAGAAGGACGTCCTCTGGCTCCCACTCGGCTACTGCGGGCTCTGCAGCCGGCATGATGTTCTCCACAGTCTGAGGACCCTCCAACGCTGACGTCCACGACGACGACCCGCACGGCGTGGTGGCAGGGGATCCTCGACCCGCTGGATCGAACCGCTCCTCCATGGAGACCCGGGGACGCTTCGTCGTCGGTGCAGGCTCCAAGTTACAGTCCGGCCTCCTCATCCGCCCGTGACGTGGCTGTGGGGCTGGAACCAGGCTCTCCAGGCCCACAGGCTCCCTCCTCGTCCGGCGGCGTAGGCTTGGCGCCGCGGAACGCTCAGGGGAAGGAGACACAAAGGTAGCAGGTCCATAATTAGTTACTGCAGCAGGTGGAGGAAGCTCAGGGGACTGTAAACCCCGAACTCCACCCCCAAGAATCAAGCAAGGCAATTCACCCAAAGAAGGAACGGAATGAAGAGTCACTTGCCTGATCCGTAGAGGCCCAATAGAACCTGCTGCAGTGGACTTGGTTCCTCCCTTTCTCCGCTGGATGGTGACAGAGGGCCCCCCGGGAAGACGAGGAAGAGCCGCTCGCGATGGACCGATGACGGGCCTCGCCGAAGCAGGACTCGTGGCACTCACAGCAGCTGGGGAAGACGTCGAGGAGGAGGGGGTGACAGCCGAGGTGATCCGGGCACGAGGAGCTGACAGGACAACAGGGACAGATGACCCGGCGGGAGAGGCTGCGGGAATTCCTTCCTGACGAGACACAGAAGAAGCAGCTGACTGGGAGGCAGAATTCCTCCGATGACCCGGAACTGGATCCGGACGGGGTTCTCGCTGAGGCTTACCAGTGGCTGTGTGACGACGTTTACCGGCAGAGGGCGAGGCGAAGGAGAGGTTAAGGAAATGCCGCTCCTGCGCGGAAACAGAAGCAAGCAGGTCGGTGTACTCTGGATAATCACACAGCTCAGGATTCCTCTCCACCAGCCTGACCGCCGCCGTCACATGCTTAATGATCTGTGTGGGGTGGACGGCGGAGTGAGCTGCAGCCACTCGGTCCCAGATGGAAACAGCAGTCAGCTGTAACTTCTCCGGGGGAATTTCGACTGACGTCTCACTCCTTGGGGGATCACCCCTGGGCGGTGCGAACTCCTGGACTGGAACGGGGACAGGAACGGGATCCTGAAGCGAGGGTGCCTTCTCTTCGACTTCCTGCCGGAGTTTCCCTCCAGCCCACGGAGTCTCTTCCGGTGCGCAGAGATGTCTGCCTTCCTCACCATGACTTCAGGGTGGTTGGCGTAGCGAGGAAGGTGGTTGATGATGGCCTCAGCGAGGCCCAGGTGCCGGCGTACATCACTGGGAGTGTCATAGAGGCCAGCAGTGAAGAGAGTTCCATCAGTGTAGTCGAGGACGTCCACCAGCTGGTAGCCCAGGCTCCGAGCGCGGCCCCTGAGTGACGACATACTCTCCCAGCACACAGGTACCCAGACAGGGAAAACAACAAGTCCAATTTAGGCAAAACTCACGGTGACTGGCGTCTCGTTCTGGCTGCGACCTACTGTCAACGATGGCTCTCAGGAGCCATCAATGAGATGCCGGATGCCAGCCGATGAGTTTGCATAATTTATTACAAAGGACAAATGACAAAATAATGAGCCACGGGTGGCAAAAACACAACTAAGGTACAACTCAGATACAGGAATGCAGTTTCACAGGAAATACACTTACAGGAACGGATGGAAGAAGAAGGAATGTTTGACGAGGTCGCAGCCCCGAGCAAACAGAGCTGCTCCCTTAAATAGGGTTTGCTAGATTGATCAGCTGATGGAATCATCGGCTGATTGGGATCCAGCCGTCCCGCGGAGCTTGGCTTCTGACAGCCGAAAACACCGCCAAGACGCTGTCAAAATAAAAGCCTGGAGGCCAAGAGGTGCGCTAGAGAAGAGAACGGGAAACTACCGCACAACCCGAGTGCAGACAGAGTCAGCACATGGACCGTGACACAGCTATTGGTTAATTGATTAATTGGATAAGCTTTTTCTGTCTTTTTTCTTTTGATTGAAGACCTTTTGAAGCAAACTTGCCCTGACCAATCTGTGCTGAACCCCGCCCCCCCCCTTCCTTCCAGGAGGTAAAGCCCTGATGCCACTCTTTGGGGATTATTCTGTCAGGCCAAACGCTCTTGCCTAGCTTCAGAGAAACCTTCATTTTTGTGAACTCCTTCATGGTGAATGGACCTTTCTCAATGCCCAGGTCAGTGTAGATCTATGGTATTTCTTCATCCCCATGCTCAACATTAGGTGGGTTACCGAGAAGGTTGCTGAAATGAGTATACCAGGTCCTCAGTTTGACCTGGTTTTGCTTTCTTCCTTCCACTCACTTCATTTACTGTTCTCCAGGCTTCACCATATTGGTTATTCTCATGAGCCCTCTCCACCTCTCTAATCCTCTCCTCCAATTCTGCTTCCTGTAGTCTTAGGTAGACAAGGAGAAGGTTGCTCTTAGCTTTACTCAACAGTTGCTGGTTTGTTTCACAGCTATCCAGGCAGTAAGTGGTATGTGCCATTTCCACTGTTGCTCTTGCTGTGACTACTTCAGGATGCTTCGTAAGTCAGCACTTCTTTCTTTTTGTGATTCTGGGTACAATCTTCATTGCCTCTGTTTGCTCTCTCAAATGACTATAGGTTTCTGTTATGTCTTCCTCTTCTAAAACCTGGAAGCAATTCTGCACCTCAATGCTGTATTCTGCTTGCAGATCAGGTTTAGAAAAGAAAGCTTTCTGATCAAGCCTTTCATTTGACGTAGAAGATTTTGTTGCTCTAAGAGTCAGCCTAAGTTTTGTGGAGATGACGCTATGGTCCAAAGTCAATGTCTTACCCTCTAACTGTCCCAGGTGCCGTTTCGCACCATAACCCCCAGTGGTCAAGAGTGTTATAGATTTTTTGTCAAGAAAATATTCACATCTTCTGGTGAGATTTCCAAGGCTATAACTTGAAAGTTGCAAGAGATAATGGTTTACTGTCAATTAGAAAGATGTAGAATATGATCCAAACTTTCAGATAGGAATAAATTTATGCATCTAATTTGCATAATGCCACAGGAGCTATATCGAATTACATAACTCAGTCAAAAGTGGACTTTGGACATATTTATACAATGAATAGTTCTGTTTTTTGACACCGATTTTTCTACAGGGGTATGTTGTTATCTTATCTTCAAAGTATATGAACCAGAAAATCAGTACAATGTAAAGAAACAAAGAAATTCATCACTTACCGTTGGCGAAGGGGGGTCGCTCGCTGGCATGGTTGCTCCGTTTTCATCCATCGTGGTCATTATTTTGCATTCTGTTGGTCATTTGCACTCTCTCCCATATCTACAAACTCTTATGATTATCCCACATCAATTTCATTTGTATCCAGCAGCAATTTTGTATGACACCATTTTATGTGACGATGCATGATGATGACGGCGGCCATATCTGTACTCTGAGCTCAAAGAAGGAAAAAGACGAAGAAGAATAAGGATTTCTTCTTCTTTGGTGTATTCCGTGTCAGCCATGATTCCTCCAATGCATGACTGCCACCTTCTGAATTGGCAGATCAGTACAAATCCTCAGCACAGCTGGGGAGTTAAAGGGACGTCAGATTCAGTTGACAGGCACAGTTGCTGCATTGTGCCACTAGAGGCGCGTGAAATCTGACAGTTATTAAAGCTGTTGTATGGTGCAATGTCTAAAACACTCTTCTTCCATTTCTTCCTGACTAGTATATAGTCAAGTTGTCATTTCTTCCTGGTACATCTGTCAAAAAAGGTCCACTGTTTCCTGGGCCACTTTCTAAAGACTGTGCTGGCAATCAATAGGTTGCATTCTTGGCAAAAGCCAACAAGAAACTGCCCATTTCTGCTTCTTATTGTGGAAGGTTTAGAGTGCATCTTCTGGGCCAATCCAGGAATTGAAGTCTCCCATTATCACTGTAAAGTGATGTGCAGGGACTTTATTAAGTGCCTCGCTGAGTTGTTCGTAGACATTTTCAATGTCCCCAGTCTCGCTGCTATTGTGCGGTGAATATACCATCATGATACATGACGCAGGGTTTCCGTTGAAGTCAGTCATTAGAATTCACTCACTGATGTTATCTGTGCTCCTCAGAGCTTTCTTGACTCTGCTTCTTAGCAGTAGCCCAGCCCCTCCTTGAGCAGAGTTTGCTCTCACTAGGCAGATGAAGTGACGAGGTGACAACCTTCCACATTGCTGAATTTCAGTTCCTCTGGGTGCACACGTCTGTGCTCCTGGATTCCTAGGATGTCAATTCTAGCCTTCCGGTTGCCTAATGCCATTGCCAGTATCCTCTCAAGGCTGCAGTTATCCCTGTTGCTTGAGCACCTTTTTCTGCCACACTTTTTCCTTCCACTCAACTTTCCATTAATATGCTTGGATACAGCATCCTGTGAACAGCCCTCCTTGTGGAGGCTGTCAGTGAGATCTTCTGGACAACTTCCAAGTCAGCAGTCTTCCCCATGGTTGTGTAGACTACTGAACCAGACTGACAGACCATTTAAAGGCTCAGGAGACCTTTGCAGGTGTTTGGCATCAATTAGCTGATTAGAATGTGACACCATGAGTCTACAATAATGAAGTTTTTCACAATATTTAAATTTTTAAAGAAACTGAATTTAGGGTTTTCATGAACTGTCACCCATAGACGTCAAAATTTAAAAAGTAAACACTTGAAAATATATCACTCTGTGTGTAATGAACTACATAACATATTAGTTATTTTTTTTTATTTAATTACTGAAATAAATCAGCTTTTCAATGACATTCTAATTTATTTAGATTCACCTGTAGGTAGTTAGATGAACTTTAGCCATTTTGTGCTTCTTGTTTCACAAAGGGACTAGGTAGCACTCATTTGGGCAGAGATAGATTGGGTGTTGTTTGTTGTTTTGGCCTTGGTACACCCCAGAGTTGAGCACATTGGTTTGTAAATGAACCACTTCTAAAGCACACACTCACACATAACATTTTGCATATGGTCGATGACTCATTAGTTTCAACATTATAGCTTTATATTTTTCTTTCTCTCCCCTTTGCTCCCAACTCTTCATTACAAGAGTATGTCATATTGACTGGACAATCAGCCTACGTGCAAGATGCAACACCAAAGAATAACACACAAAGAACGTTTGACCCTTTATTAATTTTCAAAAAAGTAAACTTGAAGAAAACCAGTCACTCACCAGAGAAGCAGCAAACCTGCAGAGGATGAGACGGGGCTGATTAATGGAGGAATGGAGGAGGATGTGGAAATCCCAATTATACCACTTACATGGGAGGAAAAGAGAGAGACCAGCTCAGAACCCAGCGAAGGAGATGAACCAGCAGGTCGGAACTGCTGGCAGGGGAAATGAGAAGTGGAGTCTGACCGGGTGGAGATGAGGACCTGTGACGGGGAAGCAATAGGCTGGCAAGTGCACTGAAACCCCTGAAGATGCACCGCTTCGTCGGCAGCAACCTGGAAGAGGAGGACAAGGAGGAATATGTCAGGTAAGGAAACCCAAAACACAAGTAGTTTATAAATAGAGCTTTCTCTGCTTGATGCAGTATACCCAGACGAGCCAGCGTTGAATCACTGAAGAGTGCTTCCTTATAAATACTGGATCAGCAGGAACAGCAGGTGCATCAGATGAGGTGATTATTGAAGCAGAGGAAATGGGAAGGAGGCAGTGAGCGCTCGCCAGGACATGACAGTGCCCCCCCCCTCAAGGAATGCCTCCTGGCAGTCCACCGGGCTTCTCCGGGTGGGCTCGATGGTAGGCCCGGACCATAGCTTTGTCATGGAATCCTGACCAGGGGACCCATGACTGATACTCCAGACTGTAACCCTCCCAGTGGACCAGGTATTGGAACCTTCGGCCCCAGCGGCGAACATCCAGGATCTCTTGCATGGTGTGCGTGATTTGGCTGTCGAGGATCCGAGGAGGAGGAGGCGGCTTGGGGGTGGGGGGGACAGAGGGGACTGGAGGAGAGGGGCTTGATCTTGGAGATGTGGAATGTTGGATGTGCGTGTAGCGCCCGTGGGAGCTGGAGCCGGACAGCAGAGTCGCCCATGTTATTGGTGATGGGGAAGGGGCCCACAAACTGGGGGGTGAGCTTATGAGCTTCAGCACTCAGCAGAACCTCATCCGCAGACACTCAGACCTGCTGTCCTGTCTTGTAGTCCAGCGCCAGAACCCTCTTCTGGTCAGCATAGCGCTGATTGTGCTCCATGGAATGATGGAGTGTTGCTTGGGTCCAGGCACGGGGAAAGCAACAAAAATGGGCCCCCATGGATGGCACCGCCGCCTCTCTCTCCATCATTGATAGCGGGGGGGGGGGGGGGGGTTGTAGCCCACGGAGGTTTCAAATGGAGACCGCCCCGTGGCCGAAGAAACAGTAGAATTCAGTGAGTACTCCACCCAGGTCAGATGGGAGCTCCATGATGCAGGGCCATCGGCTGCCACGCAACGAAGGGTGGCCTCCAGGGACTGGTTGGCATGCTCAGCCTGCCCATTGCTCTGTGAGTGATAACCGGAGGTGAGGCTGACGGTGGTGCCAAGGCAGTGACAGAATGACTTCCAAACACGTGAGATGAACTGTGGACCCCAGTCAGACACAATGTCTATGGGGATGCCGTGCAGTCTGATGATGTGATGGGAAAGTAATTCGGCAGTGTTGGAGGTGGATGGCAGCTTGGGGAAAGCGACCAGATGAACGGCCTTGGAGAATCTGTCCACAATAGTCAAAATGATGATGTTGCCATGGGAGGGAGGAAGACCAGTAATGAAGTCCATGGCTATGTGGGACCAGGGCTGGCTGGGGACGGGGAGGGGGTGAAGAAGACCAGCGGGGGGGGGGGGGGATTTGTTCTGGGCACAAGTTTGGCAGGCCTTCACGTACTCCTGCACATCCCACCACAGCGTGGGCCACCAGAACGCTCGCCTGATAATATTCACAGTGCGTACCACCCCAGGGTGGTAGGCAAGACGACCGGTGGGCCCCACTGGATAACTTCACTGCGGAGGGCGGCAGGGACGTAAAGGTGGTTAGGGCAGCAACCCGCTGGTTTGGGCTCAGAGGACTGGGCCTGGCAGACTCTCCTCTCGATCTCCCAGGTAAGGGTTCCCAGGATGCACGAAGGTGGAAGAATGGGCTGGGAGCGGGAATGGGGGGTCAGCCGGGTTCTGGCTGAACTGTCTGGAGAGAGCATCAGGCTTAACATTACGGGAACCAGGCCTATAGGTAACAGTGAAATTGAAACGTTAGAAAAATAGGGCCCAGTGAGCTTGCCTGGAATTCAACCGGCGGGCCAACCGTAGATACTCGAGGTTCTTGTGGTCGGTCCACATGACTACAGGATGAACAGCTCCCTCCAGCCAATGTCTCCATTCCTCAAAAGCTAATTTAATATCCAACAGCTCTCGATCCCCGAAGTCATAATTCCTCTCGGCTGGGGTGAGCCGCTGGGAGAAATACGTGCACGGGCAGAGCTTCAAGTCTGAGGCGGAGCGCTGGGACAAAATCGCGCCCACCCCCATTTCTGAAGCATCCACCTCCAGGGTAAATTGAAGCTGGGAGTCGACCTGAACCAAGATGGGTTTGTCAGAGAACAGGCCCTCGGTCCATAAAAATGGTACCTTAACAGAGGTCAGCTTAGTTAAAGGCTATGCTATCCCACTATAGTTCCAAATGAACCTGCAATAAAAATTCACAGACCCCAAGAAGTGTTGCAGCTTCTTGCGGTTGTGGGGTGTTGGCCAATCAAGGACAGCCTTCACCTTGGCCGGATCAGCTCTCAGCTCCCCCTCCGCTACAATAAAGCCAAGGAAAGAAGTGGAATTGGTGGAAAACTCACACTTCTCTGCCTTGACATACAGTTGGTTCTCTAAGAGCCACTGTAACACAACTCTAACATGGGTTTGGTGCTCCTCGGGCGTGCGAGAAAAGATCAGGATGTCATCAAGATAGACAAAAACAAACCGATTTAACATGTTGCGTTGGACGTCATTAATTAAACACTGGAAAACAGCAGGGGTGTTGGTTAACCCAAAAGGCATAACTAAGTACTCAAATTGCCCCAGGTGTGTCTTAAACACTGTTTTCCATTCATCCCCCTCGCGTATTCTAGCTAGATGGTAAGCGTTGCATACGTCGAGTTTGGAGAATACATGCGAGTGCTGCAGGAGCTCAAAAGCGGAGTTCATCAGGGGCAGAGGGTATTTATCTTTGATGGTTATAGCATTTAGCTCAGGTAGTCAATGCACAGATGCAGAGACTTGTCCTTCTTACCCACAAAGAAAAACCCCGCCCCGAGGGGAGCCGAGGATGGCCAAATGAGGCCGGCGTTCAGAGAGTCCTTAATGTACCTCTCCATCGCCTCCCTCTCAGGTCCAGAAATATTATAGAGCTTGCTGGACGGCAACCTCGCACCCGGAAGGAGGTTGATGGCACAGTCATACGAGCGATGCGGGGGAAGCGCTAACGCTCGTGACTTGCCGAAGACCTCCCCGAGGTCGTGATAAACCTCGGGCACGAGGCTGAGGTCCAGCGGCTCGACCTGAGGAGAGGACACAGGGAGGGACGGCGAACACTCGGCCGAACTTAGACAGGTAGCCAAACAATTAGGGCTCCAGGAGGTGATTGTATTTTGTGCCCAATTGAGAATAGGATCAAGCTTCCAGAGCCACGGGTACCCTAGAATCACTGCATGAGAGGCACGTGGAAACACGTAAAAAGTGAGCCTCTCCCGGTGGTTACCGGACAGAAGAACGGATAGCTGCGCCGTTCAATGAGTAACGAACACCACCGTCTGGCCAGAAAGGGTATGCACAGAGTGAGGAACCGGCAATTTAACTGTTGAAATCCTCATCTTGTGAACCAATAGGGAGGAGATGAAATTACCCTCTGCCCCGGAATCAATAAGGGCGGAGACCCTCCTCTCAACCCCCGGTAACTGAACCAGGGCCGAAATAGAAAAATTACCGGGGGGAGGTGAATGAGTCCCGACTGCCAGACCCCCCCATGGCCACTGACGGGCCATGTCTTTGGGGCCGTAGATGGCATGTGTCCCGCTTGTGCTTCAGTGAACCACAGTAGGCATACGCCCCAGTCCGCCGCCACCGCTCAGCCTCTTCCCACAAAAGGCGAGCAGAGCTGAGCTCCATGGCTTTGGAGGCAGAATCGGACTCACCTAGGTCAGTGGGCACCGGGAGCATGCGTGTGGCGAACAGGTGAGAGGAGGTGCCGCGCTCCCTAGCACGCTCGCGGTACCGGTTATCCAACCCGACCGCCTGATCAATAAGGCCGTCCAAGGTGGCAGGAATGGCATGAACTGCCAGGTCGTCGTGGAGCCAAGGATTTAACCCGTGGAGGAACGTGCTGCGCAGAGCAACCTCGTTCCACCCCAAATCCGCTGCCTTGACCCAGAACTACACCGAGAAGTCGGCCACCAACCGGCTGCCCTGGCGGAGTGACAACAGATGACTCATAATATTCCCTTCACTCTTGGTATGGTTAAATGTGCGGGAAAATTCGGTCACAAATTGGTCAAACGTCAGTGGCGCGTCCCTTCGGCTATCGATTACAGACCGTGCCCAACTAAGAGCTCGGCCCCAAAGCAGAAGGGTAAACTGATGAATTTTAGAGATGTCATCCAGAAACTCCCCCTTCACCTGCTCAAAATAAAGCCGAATATGACTAAGGAAATCTTTACATTTCCCCACCTTCCCCACGTATGGGGCAGGAGTGGGAATGGAAAGTATCCAGCAGATGGTAGAAGAAGTCAAATGAGCAGTTGGAGGTGGAGCAACCGGGGCAGACGGGCGGCCCAGATGATCAGAAATGACACTCAGCTGTTGTGTAATGGTCTGCAGCAGCTGAGTGTGTTCAGCCAGCTGCCTCTCTGTAACGTTGAGGTGGTGGAGCGCGGTGTGCTCTGTTGATAAGGCACCTGTTAGGCTGTGACCTCAGCTGGCTTATTCTGTCATACTGACTGGACAATCAGCCTACGTGCAAGGTGCAACACCAAAGAATAATACACAAAGAACGTTTGACCCTTTATTAATTTTGAAAAATGCGAACTTGGAGAAAACCAGTCACTAGCCAGAGGAGCAGCAAATCTGCAGAGGATGAGACAAGGCTGATTAATGGAGGAGGATGTGGAAATCCCAATTATACCACTTACGGGGGAGGAAGAGAGAGACCAGCTCAGAACCCAGCGAAGGAGATGAACCAGCAGGTCGGAACTGCTGGCAGGGGAAATGAGGAGTGGAGTCTGACCGGGTGGAGATGAGGAACTGTGACGGGGAAGCAACAGGCTGGCGAATGCACTGAAACCCCTGAAGACGCACCGCTTCGTCGGCACCAACCTGGAAGAAGAGGACAAGGACGAATGTGTCAGGTAAGGAAACCCAAAACACAAGTAGTTTATAAATAGAGCTTTCTTTGCTTGAGGTAGTACACCCAGATGAGCCAGCGTTGAATCACTGAAGAGTGCTTCCTTATAAATGCTGGCTCAGCAGGAACAGCAGGTGCATCAGATGAGGTGATTACTGAAGCAGACGAAACGGGAAGGAGGGGGCGAGCGCTCGCCAGGACATGACAGTGCCCCCCCAAAGAACACCTCCTGGCGGTCCACCGGGCTTCTCTGGGTGGGCTCGATGGTAGGCTCGGACCATAGCTTTGTCATGGAATCCTGACCAGGGGACCCATGACCGATGCTCCGGACTATAACCCTCCCAATGGACCAGGGAAGGAAGGAAGCAAGGAGAATGGGAAGGAGGGGGCGAGCGCTCGCCAGGACATGACAGAGTAAAGAGAAACCAACATTTAAAACTATTCTAATGAAAACCTTTTTTTTGGTAGTTGCTGTATGAGCTGAATTTAAGTTACCAGAGTCCACAATATATATTTCCAGCTCTTTTGCAGTTCGAAGTTGGTGCTCAGGGTTAAAAAGGTTCACTCTCATATTGGGGAGCCTAAAGCATGACTGTGGATAACATTTATTTATTCCAGGATTAGTATTAAAGTGTGCATCCTTTTTTGTTTTTAGTTGTTCCATTACTGCCTCTCTATGTACTATAGACCTGAGGCTGCATCATGATGGATGTCTTGAGCGTTTCAATGTAAACTGACTGAATCTGATTTTTTTTGTAAAATGTCCTGAGATCACACATACAAGTAGATGAAATGAGCTTTCTCCGTAGGCTTGCTGGAGTCACCCTTACAGATAGGGTGAAGAGCTCAGTCATCAAGGAGAGGCTCAGACCAGAGCCACTACTCCTACACATCGAGAGGAGCCAGTTTAGGTGGTCTGGGCATCTGATCAGGATGCCTCCTGGCTGCCTACCACTTGAGGTGTTTTAGGCATGTCCCACTGGGAGGAGACAACGGGCCAGACTATGGGCCCTAGTTTGACGGTTATCAGTGGACTTTTGTGGCAGACTTCCCATCGTAGTGTTTTTGTTAGTTTCTGACAGCGCATTGTCTGGTTTTTTTTTTTTGTTTGTTTTTTTTTGCTTTGCATCACGCCATCTAATTACCAGCAGACAGAGCCCCCGCTCTGTACTGGGAGGTGGAGAGTCATTTCAAAGAGGTGGTGTATAATCTCATGGGCAGCGGTATTATGGTGCATGTAATGATAATGCCTTTTTGTTCAGGTGAAAGGAGGTCTGTCATCAGAAGTGTACTATTTAATGCTATTTCAGTGGTGTATTTTGAAATCATACAGCTCCTACAGGAGCTCATGAGGAAAGTATGTGCTGGGATTTTCTGTTATTTTAATGGAGAGAGTTATAACAGTCATAATATAATCGCCCCTCATTTTATTTATATGATGATATACAAAATAGTTTTTTTTATTCCATCCACATTCTCATTTTAATTGTGGATTTACCATTTGAGTCTATAGATTAAGCATTAATTTATGATTTTTTAGGGGAATGAATGAATGAATGAATGAATGAATGAATGAACAGGGAGCATGTGTGTGTTCTATTGTGGATGTGGTGCACAGGGGGAGGCGTGCCAGTCTAAAGATTTTTATTCTATCCACATTTTCGTTTTCATCACAGACTTATAGGCATTAAAGTGTTTATTTTTAGGGAAAGGAAAGAATGAACAGGAAGGCCATTTTACTTTTTGTTTTACTTTTCACTGCACCTCCCCGGAAAGACAGAAGATCTGTCTAATATCTGCCTCAGCTGGTGAAGCCACATGACGGGAGAGGGCTGCCTGTAAAGTGCTCCTATGGTTGGGGTTCTCAAGCTGCGGGTGCCCTGACTGCCACTCGTCATGCCCTGGGAGGGGCCACCGACAATTGGCTCGCTTTGCGAGGTCGGTGGCACATGGGACGCCATGCCAGACCTCCTTCTTCCCTCCCACTCTGGAGGGACTAGAACAGAGAACCACAAACCTTGGCAGACCCCTGCATGAGATGGGGCAGACCCGCTGTGGGTGAAAGCAACAGAAGAGGACCCCTCCAGCTCCCCACGGGGCCGGGAGCAATGATCCTTTCGTTTTCTGAAAATTTATCAAAATTTGCACAGGCATCATTACATTTTCCTGAGGTTTCAAACCCATTCTTGTCTGTGTGTTGCATTTGTACGCGCTACGGTAAACCATTCAGCTGATTTTTCAACCCAGCATTATATCTTCCCTGTTTTCCTCTCTAAAATAACTAACTGGCATCAACTGTGACTGATGTCTTCCTTATTACCAACCAGCGTTACTATTGCGTGCATTTCCACTCATGCCCTTTGGCCAGTGCAAAACAACTGGTCATGATCAGAGTTCACTTTAGATGATGCATCTCTGTGCATTAAAGAGATGGGCATGAGTGCTTTGGATTGGATTATCCAAAACACATCTCTGAATAATTAGACCAGCCTTTTCGCACGAAGCGCACGGTGGAAAATTTGTTTTTACGTTGCTGTGATAAGAAAATGGACTTGGAAAGGCCCATAAACGTGTCCTGTGTCAGTGACAAGTGATGACAGACCACGTCATTGTAATACAGCCCTATGTCTTCCCGCAGGCCTACGAATGCCTTTGTGTCCTTGCTGAAGATTATGTGTCCTTGCAGTTATTATGTGTCTCAGGGATGTGTGAATGGCTGTTGGGGTGGGGTGTGAGGGGGGTGTGAGTGTGTTTTTAAATTATGTTTTTACTTATATGGATGCCTAGAGAAACGCAATTTCATCTTGCTACAGTTGTATGTATAGCATCATGACAATAAAGGTTGAATGATTGATTGAAGAGCTGGAGCGGGTAGCTGGGTAAAGGAAGGTCTGGGAATCTCTGCTTGGACTGCTGAATCCATGACCCCCACCCCAGAAAACTGGTAGAAGATGGATGGATGGATTACATGTCATGTTTAAATATATGTTAACACCACTCTCTACTAGTGCCTGCATGTGCATGTTAGTCATGAGAGTGATGAACTGGAACTTAGAAGCCACATTGTAATTACAGAATATTATATTGTGTCAATAAATAATTTCAACCATGAGTTGTCTGCCAAAAACATCCATATGCTTCTAGGTGTGAAACAGTTTAACAACATACTGATATAAAATATAATCACCAAATGATCATTTTCAAACCTCTTACAGCCTGATTTACTGAAATCTGAATTAGTGTGCACTGAATACTTTCTTGAAATATTTCATTAGTCAAAATTTTGCACATGATTTACTAAGAAGAATTATGTGTTTGATGCCAGGAGCAAATGGGTGGAGGTGGATATTTTTCCATGGGGATTTAGCACATTTCATACAGGTCTGCCGAGACAGACCTGTGTAAAAGTAAAAATGAAAACAAAAGTTACTCCATTTTTATTCCATGTCTTCCAAATATATTATTAACTAGAAAAGCACTCAGAGAGCGCAGACCTCCGCCAAGCGCCACAGTTCCCCCCATACAGTGTTTTACATCATAAATATTAATCCTACATTTATTGTGTGTACGTTTTCAGATTCCTTGACCATGAAAACATATGAGTAGCAATTGGATTCACATGGATAGGATTAGTGGTGACATGACTGTAGGACCCAGGAGACAGACACTGACACGAGTAGATAGTTAGACAATTATTTATTGATTAGTGAAGAGTGTGGCGTGTGTGAATGAGTGAGTGAGTGTGTAGCAGTCTGGCCACTGGAGCTGAGCGATTCTTGCTGCGACCTTGGCAACCCTGGAACACACAAGCACAGGATGTTATCACAGTTCATGCGAATGCGAAGCTGAGGCTTGTGCTGCTTACGTGCAGGTGCCGCTGCGAGAGTTCTGCTGGCTCCGTGTCCTGGTGTTGCGTGGTGCGTGTGGTGTTCGGTGCTGAAGAGGTGAGGAGGAGATCCGAGGAGGAGGAGGAGATGACATCCCGTTATCAAGGGAGGAGAGTCCGCCGCCAGGGAGGTCCACCTGTGCACAGGGGAGAACACTTTGACAAGGTGAGTGATGCTGTAGCTTACGTGGTGTGGCTTGGCGTGACGACTTGGTTCCAACGCTGGCTTGAGGTCATATCCTTGACGCGTTGCGAGGCAAAAGCGACAGACCACTCCGTGCAGAGCAGTCCGAGACACTGGCTTTTAAAGCCTGCTGATTACCAGTGGCAGGTATGTGCGCAGCTGAAGTTAATGATGACCCAGCGGCCGCCATGACAAGTGGTTCAGTAGTTATTCAGGAAAATCACATTTCGCATAATGGCGGTTTTCCGGATCACCACCAAAATGTAATCATCTGTAGGATACCCCATTTCTGACAATCTGTGAAAATTGAATCGGTGAATTCAAAAAGGGCCCAAGTCCACACTTTTTCAAAGGGGACTTGGGCCCTTTTTGAATTCACCGATTCAATTTCATGAAAATGCGTCCATAACTTTTTGAGTTATCTTGCTAACAAACAAACAAACAGACAGACAGACAGACAAACCAACGCCGATGAAAACATAACCTCCTTGGCGGAGGTAATGAAACATTTATATTCGAGAAGCTCAATGGAGCAGTGGTTAGCCATGTGGCAGCATAGCAAGATGGTTGTGGGTTCGATCCCACCCCCTTACCATCAGTGACTCTTCTGTCTGGAGTTTGCACGTTCTCCCCCTGCCTGCGTGGGTTTTCTCTGGGTACTCCGGTTTGCTCCCACAGACCAAAGACATGCAGTTTAGGTTAATTGGCATCAACTGGGGATTTGAAATTGTCATTGCCTTGACCCAGTGGAGGAGATGGGAGAGAGAAGGACGGTGGCTAAACTGTCATCTCTGCTGGAGTCCGAGTTCCACCCTATGCAGGACACATTGAATGCACTAAGGAGCTCATTTAGCAGCAGACTACATCATCCTAGGTGCACAACCGAGAGGTTTCGCAGGTCCTTCCTACCAACGGCTGTCAGACTGTATAACCTGAGCAGGGCTGCTCACAGAGATAGCAAGAAGACGTGACAACCTAATAGTATTGAATGCAAAAGACGCAATAGACTTACACAATGGTCCCCTCCGGTATACAACTAGGAAAATACCGGTAGCTACGGAGGGTGACAATATGTATGGGTACATAATCATACCATGTAGGATAACTAAGTAGACGGTTATGCTGTTTCATTCCATCTAGCTGCAATGCTCCGCACTGTGTGTGTTTATATATTTACATATTTATTCCATCTAGCTACGGTGCTCCGCACTGTGTGTGTTTATGTGTTTGCATATTTGTTCCATCTAGCTACAATGCTCCGCACTGTGTGTGTTTATATATTTGCATGTTTGTTCCATCTAGCTGCAATGCTCCACACTGTGTGTTTATATATTCATATATTTATTCCATCTTGCTACAATGCTCCGCACTGTGTGTGTTTATGTGTTCATATATTTAGTCCATCTAGCTACAATGCTCCGCACTGTGTGTTTATATGTTCATATATTTAGTCCATCTAGCTACAATGCTCCGCACTGTGTGTTTATATATCTATATATTTATTCCATCTAGCTGCAATGTTCCGCATCGTGTGTCTATATATTTATGTTTATATGTACATATGTATACTCGCTGCTCTTGTTTTTTTCTTGCCTTCTGATTGTTGCTCTGAGTGTTGCTATTCCTGTGCTGTTGCAATCCTGGAATTTCCCCATTGTGGGAGTAATAAAGGCTTATCTTATCTTATCTTATTAGATATGAATGCGAGACTGAGTGTGTGTCTCTCTGGTGGATTGGCGAACACCGATGTCCCTGCCTCTCGCCCAAAGATACTGGGATAGGCTCCAGCCCCCCTGACCCAAAAAGGATTAAGTGGTTGAAGATGAACATTTATATTCCACTTTACATTTGCAAGAACCAAATCTCAAAGCGCTACACAGTAAAAACAGTTAAAAGAACCCTGTAAAAACAATAAAACATACCTAAAAACACATACGTCTATACATGTTTACACTACTGGTATACTTCAGAAAATTAAAAAAAAAAAGTTTTTAAAAGTTTCTTAAGAGACTCCACAGTCTGGTAGTCTCAGGTAGTCAGGCAGGATGACATTGTGCACAGCTTTGTCCTGGGGGGGGAGGGGGGGGTGAGTATTTGTGAAGCAGAGGTTTCTATTGTGTTTTTGATGCTGACACAATTCTTTTAAATAATCAGGTATATTGCCATGTATACACTGGTATGTGAAGAGGGAGTTTGTATTCAATCCTCACATTAACCAGGAGCCAGTGAAGGGAATGGAGGGTGATGCGATCATATTTTTGATTCCTCATCAGGATCCTGGCAGCGCTGGATATTAATACAAGTAATGACTTCTATAGGCATATTAATTTCTCCTATGCAGCTGTCCTTATCAGAACAAAAGGATGAATCTCTGTACAAAGCAGCACCTGTTTCTGCAAGGTAAGTTCAAACACAAAAATAGCAAGCAAATTGCTTGCTGCTTTGATAAATCAGCTTTGCGTGTAGGCAGGAGATTTGTGGGCAGGAGAAAAAAATGTTACACTGTACATATTCACTATGGGAAAGGTGCAAAAACTACATCACATTTTACTCATTTGAAGCATGCAGTCATTCTTGTGCAGTCTTAGGCTGCATTTACACCAGGATAATCCAGGGGTCTCGGTTCAATTGGGTGGGGAATGGCGAGAATTTTCACACCTTTGTTTGGTTTGGTTTGCATTCAGACTGCAGCGGACCAAACTGCCTGGACAACGTCACGCAGTTACAACTACTGCTCGTTTGGGGCACTGTAGCCAAAACCACCACTGACCAGGAAGAAAAAATCTCAGCGAAGAAGAAAAAAATCCGGCTCATCGATTGGCTAAGACCGAAAACAGAAATCTGTTCCCTTCAGCTGGGTTGTTTGTCCGCCACAAACAAGACTTTTTTTTTTTTAACTTTTCTCCTCGGCTTTCTCTGGTAAAAGGATTTCTCGCATTGGCACAGTTGTCTTTATTGTTATTTTCTACCCAAAATGTACTACAGTAAATGCCACTTCCTCTTCTCAGACTACATGTTGCAGTGGTTACACAAATGCCGAAGGGCACTTCCGCCCTTTGGTCCACTGGATAGTCTGTTTGCATTCACACTGCAAGCGAAGCGCACCAGACTTCGTTTGCAAGTGAACCGAGACCCCGTTTTCAGATGGACCAGACTTTGCTTGTTTGGCACACACCAGAGTTCGAATGCGCGTTCAAAATGGCACCAAATGAACCGAACTATCCACAGAAGCAGAGCAGAGTTACTTTGGTCTGGACCAAGCAGTGGCCATGTGAATGCGCCCTTAGTTAATCAGTTTGCTCCATTTTTTTTTCTGTGCGTCACTTGCACTTTGCACATGGTTTAGTACCCACAAACCTTTAGTAAGTCAGGTCCTAATACTTCAGAGCTATTCCCATTGAGTGAAACCAATCTATGACTTGTTTCACTTTCTGTTTGCATTGCTTCAGTTGTGCCAGATTGTCAGCCAAAAATGACATCCACTTTGTTTTGTTTGCAAAACTAAACCTGTTTCCTCAGATTTAGCAAAGCTGTGCATATATTTAAATATAAAGCAAATGCAGCTGGAGGGGAAAATAAATTCTTTTATGCTTCATAACTGCCTCACTATAATGCAGCATTAGAATATTATATAATGAGTGTTTAGAGGAAAAAACTGTTTACAGTTTGGACACGAGCATATGTGTGTTCATGTGTCATTTATTCACAAGTTGAGCCCGAATCTTTAACCCCAAATAAATCAAAAAGCAAGTCTGATCTTTCAAGAAGAGGAATATAAGAGGAAAAATCTGAGCAGGTAAATAAAAAGGAAAGGCGTGTGATTAATGCTTAAACTATGAGCATGTAGCACAAACTATTTTGGCAGCTCATAATTTGATGTGATTTATACAAGGATTAACAAATAAAAAATCAGTTGTGCTGAAATGACATTAAATCAAAACCTTGAGAACATGTTATAATAAGCATCCAAAGCTACACAAATATTTGGTAATGTGGGGGGGGGGTCACAAAAAAATGAAATTACCATTTAATTTTCACCTGTCAGAGTGCATAGCTGTGGCATCATCATTATTGGGAAAAAGGGCTCAATCATCCTTAAGGGTTTTTTTTTTTTAAGGCAAATCACCATCTGCACTCATCCAAAGGTACATATACATTTTTTTCCACAATATCTTTTATTGAACCTTTTTTTTATACAAACATGGCACAAACAATCAGACACTAACACAAAAGTAATTTAAAAATTAAAAAGAACAATAACAAAAAAAAATGTGTAATAAAAACAACAACAACATCCATTAACAAACACAAATCAACAACAATGCTCCTCTGTTTAGTCTAGGTAATCTGTTATATAAGAATACATAATATACATTCAATAGCTTGGAATTTGCAAGGTCCACACATATCATTCACCTTCTTCTTCAGACGTTATGTTTAAATTCTTTACATAATCAATGAAAAGTCTCCATATATTCTCAAACACATTTTCCTTTGATTTCAGTATATATGTTATTCTTTCTAGTGGAAGGTTTGTTAACATTTGTCTTAACCACTGAGTCACATCTGGTCTATGAATCTTTTTCCACAGTAATGCAATACATTTTTTGGCATTAAGCAAACTGAGGTCTATGAATGCTTTTTCACTCTTATTAAAGTTATGTTTTTCTGGATACAGACCCAACAAAAACAGTTTAGGGTTCAATATGATTTGTTTTGAAATTATTTTTTTCAATTGTTACCCTCACCTCTTCCCAAAACATTCTCATTTTTCTACATTCCCATAAACAGTGAAATAGGGTTCCTTTACTTTCCATACATTTTGTGCATGTATCTGGTATGTTTTTGTTATATCTATTTAATTCCACTGGTGTAACATACATCCGCATTAACCATTTAAAATGTATCAGTTTAAGACGTACATTTATTGATTTGGTTTGAGCTCCTGCACAAGCCATTTCCCATTGTTCCTCTGAAATTTCAACTTGCAGGTCCTCTTTCCAGTAATTCAGTCTTTTCTGTGAGTTTTCACTTGAGTATAGTGTCAATGAGTTGTAAAACTCTGAAATAATACCCTTTCTCTTACTATCTTTCATCAAAATTTTTTCCAAAAATGAATAAGTAGGTCGGGTGAGAGCATTATTTTGATTTGATCGAATAAAATTTCTAAGCTGAAGATATTTAAAAAAGTGTGTTCTATTAAGATTGAATTTAATCCTCAGTTCTTAAAATATTGATTACCCCATATTGGGCTAAATTGTGACAGTGAGTGTGGTTCTTTTAAATATTTTTTGGTTTCACACCATATTTTGATCATGTGCTTTACAATTGGATTTTTAACTTGTTTTTGTAGTTTTTTAGCCGAGCCTGAGTATATGAATAAGGGAAGAGGTAAAGGTAAATTGTATGATTCCATTTCAGTCCAGTGAGGAAGATCATTTGATGAAAAATAATATGTCATAGACCTCAGTTGTGCTGACCAGTAATACAACATAAAGTTTGGACATTTCAGACCTCCACGATCAAATGGTAAATATAGTAAGGACAAACGTAATCTAGCCTTCCTATTGTTCCATATAAATTCCACTAACTTTTTTTTAATTCTTGAAAATAGATCTGAAGGTGGTGGTAAAGGAATGTTTTGAAATAAATAAAGTATTTTTGGTAAGATATTACTTTTAAGTATATTAATTCTCCCGATCATCGACATTGGTAGTGGCATCCATCTCTGAAGTAACTCATTAATATCTGTCATTAAGGCTTCATAGTTGGCATTGGCGACTGATTCTAGCTTAGGCAAAATTTGAATTCCTAAATATTTAAACTGATTTACAACATTGAATTGGTTTACCTCAGGAGCTGGGTGATTTCTCTGGGTCTCATTTAGCATTAATATTGAAGATTTTGTTTTGTTTATTTTATATCCTGATATATCCCCAAAGTTCTTTATTAAATTTAACAAGGTCGGAATTGATTTTTTAAAATTCGACATAAACAAAATTATGTCATCGGCATACAGGGAGATTTTATGTTCTGTTGGTCCTACTTTAATTCCATATATTTGTGGATGTAAACGTACTGCCATCGCTAAAGGTTCAATTGCCATAGTAAACAATAAGGGTGAAAGTGGACAGCCTTGTCGACATCCTCTATTGATTTTTATTGATTTTGAGATATTGCTATTTGTTAGGATTTCTGCTGTAGCATTATTGTATATTATCTGGACCCATTTTATGAAATTATTTCCAAGTCCAAACCTTTGTAGAACTTCAAAAAGATAGGGCCATTCAACCCCATCAAAGGCCTTTTCGGCGTCCAGTGATAAGAGAGCTATATCTGGTGCTTCTTTATTGGAATGAATAATATTAAATAGTCTTCTTATATTATGGAAGCCTTGTCTTCCCATTATAAAGCCATTCTGATCTCGGTTAATAATATTTGGTAATATTTCTTGTAGTAGTTTTGCTAAAATTTTACAGATTACTTTAAGATCAGCATTTAATAGGCTTATTGGTCTCATGTTTTCACATTTATTAGGGGGTTTACCTGGATTTGGTAACAGTATAATTAAGGCATTATTCATGTATGGTGGTAAATTACCATTTTGAAATGCTTCTAAAACCATTTCCAACAGTGGTTTTATTAATTTAGTCTTAAATTTTTTATAGAGGTCAACTGGAAGACCATCTGGTCCTGCTCTTTTTCCTGATTTCATATTATCAATGGCTTGCCCAACTTCTTCTTGACTAATTTTAGACTCCAGTATCTCCCTGTTTTCATTTGGAATACATGGTATAGATAATCCACCCAAAAACCCATTTAATTTTGTTAAGTCAGTTTCATTTTTTGTATCATATAGTTTTCCATAATAATCTCTAAAGGCACTATTAATTTCTAAAGGATCTATAACTACCTGTCCGTTACTTATAATACTGGTAATTGGTGTTTTAGATTCTAATTGTTTAATCTGCCATGCCAATAATTTTCCTGATTTTTCACCTTGTTCGTAAAAAGTTTGCTTCAATCTTAGAAGACTCGAGGCAGCTCTATTCGCTGATTTTTTGTCATATTCAGCTCTCAGAATCAGTAATTTGTTCTCTAACTGTGGATTACTTCCTGCATACACCTTTTCTTGAAGGATTTTTATTTTATGTTCCAATTGGACTCTCTCCTCTTGGGTCTTCTTAGATTTTGAACCTGTATAACTAATAATATGCCCCCTAATAAAAGCTTTGAAAGCCTCCCACTTTATACATGCCATTGTTTGTGTAGTATTGATATCAAAGAACTCATCTATCTGTTTTTCTATGTACTTAACAAATTCCTCATCCTGAAGCCATTTATGTTGAAAATGCCACCTAACTGGGTCCTTTGTCAATTTCTTATCTACATACAGTGGGGCAAAAAAGTATTTAGTCAGCCACCAATTGTGCAAGTTCTTCCCCTTAAAAGATGAGAGAGGTCTCCAATTTTCATCATAGGTATACCTCAACTATGAGAGACAAAATGAGAAAAAAAAATCCAGAAAATCACATTGAAGGATTTTTAATGAATTAATTGGTAAATTCCTCAGTAAAATAAGTATTTGGTCACCTACAAACAAGCAAGATTTCTGGCTCTCACAGACCTGTAACTTCTTCTTTAAGAGGCTCCTCTGTCCTCCACTCCTTACCTGTATTAATGACACCTGTTTGAACTCATTATCAGTATAAAAGACACCTGTCCACAACCTCAAACAGTCAGACTCCAAACTCCACTATGGCCAAGACCAAAGAGCTGTCAAAGGACACCAGAAACAAAATTGTAGACCTGCACCAAGCTGGGAAGACTGAATCTGCAATAGGTGAGCAGCTTGGTGTGAAGAAATCAACTGTGGGAGCAATTATTAGAAAATGGAAGACATACAAGACCACTGATAATCTCCCTCCATCTGGGGCTCCACGCAAGATCTCACCCCGTGAGGTCAAAATGATCACGAGAATGGTGAGCAAAAATCCCAGAACCACACGGGGGGACCTAGTGAATGACCTGCAGAGAGCTGGGACCAAAGTAACAAAGGCTACCATCAATAACGCACTACGCCGCCAGGGACTCAAATCCTGCAGTGCCAGACGTGTCCCCCTGCTTAAGCCAGTACATGTCCAGGCCCGTCTGAAGTTTGCTAGAGAGCATTTGGATGATCCAGAAGAGGATTGAGAGAATGTCATATGGTCAGATGAAACCAAAATAGAACTTTTTGGTAAAAACTCAACTTGTCGTGTTTGGAGGAGAAAGAACACCATACCTACTGTGAAGCATGGGGGTGAAAACATCATACTTTGGGGCTGTTTTTCTGCAAAGGGACCAGGACGACTGATCAGTGTAAAGGAAAGAATGAATGGGGACATGGATCGTGAGATTTTGAGTGAAAACCTCCTTCCATCAGCAAGGGCATTGAAGATGAAACGTGGCTGGGTCTTTCAGCATGACAATGATCCCAAACACACCGCCCGGGCAACGAAGGAGTGGCTTCGTAAGAAGCATTTCAAGGTCCTGGAGTGGCCTAGCCAGTCTCCAGATCTCAACCCCATAGAAAATTTTTGGAGGGAGTTGAAAGTCCGTGTTGCCCAGCGACAGCCCCAAAACATCACTGCTCTAGAGGAGATCTGCATGGAGGAATGGGCCAAAATACCAGCAACAGTGTGTGAAAACCTTGTGAAGACTTACAGAAAACATTTGACCTCTGTCATTGCCAACAAAGGGTATATAACAAAGTATTGAGATGAACTTTTGTTATTGACCAAATACTTATTTTAACGAGGAATTTACCAATTAATTCATTAAAAATCCTTCAATGTGATTTTCTGGATTTTTTTTTCTCAGTTTGTCTCTCATAGTTGAGTTATACCTATGATGAAAAATGGAGACCTCTCTCATCTTTTAAGTGGGAGAACCCGCACAATTGGTGGCTGACTAAATACTTTTTTTCCCCACTGTATATTAGACAGCAGGGTGCATGATCAGAGATCACAATATTATCATAGAAACAGTTTTGAATCTTGGACCTTAATTCTGTAGAGATCAAAAAATAGTCAATACGTGAGAATGTCTTATAGATATTAGAATAACAAGAATAAGCTTTGACTTGTGGTTTCATTTCTCTCCATATATCTAGCAATCTCAGTTCTTTCATAAAATGATTAATGGTCATCCTACATCCATTGTGCGTACAGTACAGTCCTGTTGATCTATCTATACTGGGATTCAATGTACAATTAAAATCCCCTGCTATTATATGTTGCCCTGTAAGTGATGATAAAGTGAGGAATAAATTAACAAAGAAGTTTTGATCATCAATATTGGGGCCGTATAAGTTCACCAGATTTATATTTTCTAATAACAAAGATCCTTGGATGATTAGATATCTTCCAAATTTGTCTCTAATTACATTTTTCATTTGAAATGGGACTGTTTTATGTATGAGAGTCATAACTCCCCTGGCTCGGGATGAAAATGATGAGGTGAACACATTACCTTGCCATCTTCTCCTAATTCTTTTTACATCCTCCTCTAATAGATGAGTTTCTTGTAAAAATACAGTTTTTGAATCTATGTCTTTTATTTTATTCATAACTTGTTTAAGTTTTTTAAGATTTTGTAGACCTCTGCAATTCCATTAAGTTAAATTAAGATTAACGCTTTGGTCTATGATCAATAAGGAGTTTGAGATTACCTTGCAGTATGAACATACTCTTACAGAGAAGCAAAAACATGGATGATGGAACATTCATCCTACAAACCAAACAAAAACAAATTCCCCTTCCCCACATTCGTGGTAATCCCCCCAAAATCAAAAAAATTCCATCTCCCGTTATAGCTAGTGACTGTTCCACACCTGCAAGGTTCAGTCAAACCACACTCTCTTTCTCCTCTCAATCACCCTGACTCTACTATTTTTATGACATTAACTCTCTTCTGTAGTTTTTTCAACATGACTTCAAAGTTTTATAGCAACTTTGTACATCATAGCTTTTTTTTTTTTAATACAGTCTGTATTTTGTAGACATGTTATATGTTTCAGATCAATCAGATGCCTGTACAAATGCTTAAATGTTCTACCTTTGTCATGTTCATGCTTAGCTCCCACCAGTCTCCTTTTGGATTTGCCTGATGAGCTCCTGCGCCTCTTGAGGGGTCTTGAAGATGTGGGTTCTCCCCTTATATGTGACCAGCAGTCTTGCTGGATGAATCACTCCGTGACGAATCCTGAGGTTGCGCAGCTCTTTGCGGGCGAGGTCGAACTGCCTCCTTAACTGTTGAATTCCTGTGGCCAAATCTGGGTAGAACCACACCTGTTGATCCTGGTATTTAATTTCCCCTTTAGCTCGCGCCGCGTTGGTGACCATCATCTTGTCTCTGTAGTTGAGGAACCTCATAATCAGCGTCCTCGGTGATGTCTTATTATCTCTCGGTGGGCCGATTCGGTGAGCGCTCTCTAAGACGACCGATGACTGCAGATCCGCGTTGTTCAGTGCTTCTGGAATCCACTTTTCCAAAAAGGAACACGGGTCCCGTCCCTCCGCTGCCTCCGGGAGGCCCACCAGCCTCAAATTATTCTGTCGCGAGCGAGATTCCAAGTCCAGGACGTTATCTTCCAGACGTTTCCATTTTAATTCCAGTGTTTGCAACTTTGATTGTAGGCTGGTGACGTCATCTTCAGTGCTTGAAATTCTGAGCTCCGCCTGCGATACTCGCTCCAAACAGTCATTTATTTCCTTTCTCATTCCTTCTATCGCTGCTATAATTCCATCAAATTTAGACGAAAACTCTGTTCTCATGGAGTTGATGGCAGTGAGCACTGCGTTTGTCCCCTCTTCAGCAGTTCCTGCTCTGCCGCCGGCTACATCCTCCGCCATCGTCTCTGGAGTTTTTTCTGTTTCGCCTCGAGCGTGGAAGTCTGTTAGCTTGGGTTGTTTTGTCGAATTGCTTTTTCCTCCACCTAATTTCCCAGCCTTGGTCTTTACCATATCCACGCCTAAACGCTGGGATGGGTTTTTGTTCCAATTAAGAGAGTTTTAGTTAACTTTTTATTTTTAGGAGCAGAGCAGTGTGAAACACGTCTTCCTACATGGCCGCCATAACCGGAAGAACACGTATACATTTTTAATGAGAAATTTGGAGTACATTCAATTACCATGTGTTTCCATCAAGAATAGTTTTTTTCAAATTTACATATGCAGTAGTTGAATGGATATCCAGTAAGGATTTGTTGGAAAAGCAGCATTAAAAAAGTGACATGGCACCTACTAAGACTCAGTCTTCAGCGCAGAGTTCACAGCACTGCCAATGTACTTTTTAATGTCCTTATAACTGTCTTCTGGTTCATTTAGATTAGACCTTAAAAATACCAACATGGCTGCTGAGTGACAAGAATTGCTTCTAGAAGGACCCTGGATCTTCACTTATCTCCTCCTTGTACTGCATTGTACTGATTTTCTGGTTTATATACTTTGAAGATAAGATAACAAAATGCTCAAAACAAGAAACGGTGACAAAAAGCAAAACCATTCTTTGTGTAAATATGTCCAAAGTCCTCTTTTGACTGAAAGTTATGTAATTTGATATGGCTGCCATGGCATTATGCAAATTAGATGCATAAATTTACTCCTATTGTCATGATCTCTCGTGCGCCATTACGCGGTGCACGAGAGAGGGAATGAAAAACTCAAGTGCTGGAGTAGATTGTGCCATTTATTAACGTAAACTATAACAAATTCACAAGTCCAGTAACCACACTAATGCAGACAGTAGCAATGATAGAATAATGGCCACCAGACAAACAGGGAAGCCACCCGGATGTCCCACAGCCTGGGAGATGCCTGGTGCTGACGAATGCTTGGCACACAGAAAGAGGCACACGTACTTACAGCTGTGGAGATCCGAGGCTGTCCGTGTCGTCTGGTGAGCGGGGAGTAAAGGCAGAGTCGGACACTAACATTAAGGAATCCTCCATCTTGAAATGTTAGGCTGACAAGATGAAGGAAGTCATACAACACTCATGGAGGTACACGCTGCCACGAATGAGAGTGAATGCTCCGACAATCTCTTTTCCCAAACGCAGCGTATTTATTATCCTGATGCAAATGAGGAAAGAAATTGCCGGTGTGAGGAAGCGTGGGCTGGACGTGATTGAACCAGGTGTGTAGGAGTGCGTGTATGAGCGTGTGAATGGGAATGAATGGAGTGTGAGTGTATGTGTGTGAGAACACGCAAGATGAAGCACAGCTGACGGCATTTGATAGGAGGGGGCGTGCCCGAGTTGTCAGGATAATAGGTCAGAACGGGGTTTGGAATACCAAACCCAGATTCATGACACCTATCTCAAACTTTGGATCATATTCTACATCTTTCTATTTTACAGTAAGCCATTATCTCTTACCACTTTCAAGTTATAGCTTTGGAAATCTCTGACATCTGAAGTGAATATTTTCTTGAAAAACCTTCACCACTAGGGGCTGACGGCACAATGGAGCATCATCCACAGTCAATAGGTTAAAGAAGTTAAAAGTAATGTAAAATTAGTGTGAAAAGTACTTCAAAACATACACACACAGCAAAAATGGATACACAAAATTAAGAAAACAACTGATTTGTGCTGATTAAAGTGTTGTGGTTTGTTCTGACTGAAGTGAAAAGGAAAATTACTTGGAAGCAGAAATTTCCTAATTGATCTTGATTCATAAGCAATGCACAAGCAGAATCAACACAACCCTTTTATATAATGAGGCATGTGCTTTTATTAAATCAAGATTAATAAAGTTCATTCAGCAGGTGAGTCACAGAGGATTAGATCTAAGATTGGAGAGTCTGTAAGCAGACTCAGTTAGACAAGTTTAACTCAGGTAAAGTAACTACTTGTTGCACAAAAGAAATAACAAAGGGAAACAAATATTCAGCAGAGAACACATCCCTGTACCTTGCTGTCTGATAACACAAACATGTCTTTTGTGATTGCCATTTAACTCCAGACTACAAACTATAGCTAGAAATTACACACCCGGGCTGATGTTTTTGTGCCACAAGCTGGGTTTGCTTTATGCGACCAATACACCACATTTGGAGTAAAGGTGCTAAACCAACAATCTTGTTTGCTTGAAAATGAGATGTTGAAAGTCCTCCAGGCTGAATAGAACCATGGTGAGTCTACCATGCTGATCTCTGCATTATTATATTTATTTCTTTTTTCATTTGTTAGACTGTTACCCAGTGAAAAGTAGTATTCGAATGTCTCAACAACTAAGGTTGAATATCTTTTCTAAGGATCAAGCATTTTTGAAAACAAATCTGTTTGAGTCAAGACTGAGTGCAAGAAGAACAGTTTTTCTCTAAAATATTGAAAATCTCATTATATACAACCATCGAACATATCTTTAGGTCATTAAAATGCATTCTGACAAGGGCTGAAATGGAGAAAAGACGTAAATATTTAGAGATGAGTAGAGTAATGGCTGACCTCATCTGATCCTAACAATTACATTCTTTTCGTCATTTAATCTCATCACTTAATTATTACTTCTTCTGGTGTTAGAAACAATTTAGTTTCTACTTATGTGGACTTTTTAATTCTTAGACTTGTTTTATTTTGTCTGAGTGCCAGACAAAACAAAGACACTTGGTTTAGCACTTTTTGATATAGTTGAAGTTACTCTATTCGTATATGGCATTCAATGTCCACAAAAATATTTTTTCTTTACTTGTAACTGGTCTGTGAGGTTGGAGAACACTGCTCTACTGGATGTAGGTTTGGACAGTAGCTGGGCCACTCAAGAACCTTCACCGAGTTGTCCCTGAGCCATCCTTTGTGCTTTTTGCTTGATGTTTTGGATCATTCTTGTGCTAAAGCATCAGTCGTTGACCTAGTTTTAAGTCCTTAACAGGTTCTCAGTCTCTATATTTTGCTACATTCAGCATGCCAAGGCTCCCAGTCCCTCCCACTGAAAAACACCCTCACAGCATGAGGCTATCACGGCTGGGAACACGGAGCAGGTATTGCATCAGTTTTCCCCCAGCCATGTTGTTTAGAAGAACTGATGCAAAATAATTCAATCTTTGTTTCACCAGACCATAGAATTTCATTTCTCACCACCCGAGAGTCCTTGCATATTTAAGAGGACATTCCTCACCTTTCAAGGCCTTTCTCCCCGATTGCTAATTTTAGGGGGGTTGCCAGTTATAGGAAGGGTCCAAGTTGTTACATACTTCTTCCACTTGATAACTTTTAAGGACAGTGGGCTCCTAAAAATATTTAATATAGCAGAGATTTTTAAATCACTCTTTAATGATAAATTGTAATTGACCTGATGCTGTCTTTTGGTTTTTATATTGTATTGTTTGCAGATGTTTTTAGTCTCTTCAGACTGTAAAACCAAATTATCCCCTTGGAATAATAAAGATACTTCAACACTGAGATTTTTTTTGTAGCCTTGTGTAACTTTGTGCTTTGACACACTCCTCTCTTTAGATCTTCACACAGTTCCTTGGACCTCATGGCTTCACCTGTGCTCAGAATGTACACATCAACTGTGAGACCATATACTGCAGGGGTGTCCAACCATGTGCCATGGAGAGCCAAGACCCTGCAGGTTTTCTCTTCTACCCAGTCTCTTCAGCAGGTGTTTTCACTTATCAGCAATCAGTGGGAAGAAGTTCACTGAAATCTGCTGTTGAAGACACTGGTTGGAGGTAAAACCTGCAGGGTCTTGGCTCTCCATGGCACATGGTTGGACACCCCTGATATACTGTATAGACAAAACATGTGCAATCAACCTTATTTGCTTCAGGTGAACTCATACTCTTCCATTACAGACATTTCAAGGGGAATTCTAAGGGTAGCATTTTGTGAAGTGGTGAATGCTTGCAAACATTGCAGTTTTTGGATTTGCAAACTCTTCTGAAGAATGTTGGCGAAAATCAACTTAATTCTTAAACATATCCTTAAGTTCTTAAACAGTTGCTAGTGTTCACTGCTTGGCGAACCAAAAATAACAGTGACATGTGTTACAATTGTTTGATTGTTTGCAAACGCTTACAACTATTCTGCAAACATTTACGTGAAAAGACATTCACAAAAAAATTTTGAACATGTTCAAATTTTTTTTTAGCTACAAGAAAAACTTCGTGAACTGTTTGGCAACCTTTTACAAACCCTGTCGAAACCCAAAAAGTGCAATGTTCTCCAGCATTCACCACTCTATGAGATATGGGGGTAAGGTTAAAGAAACACCAAGCTGACATCTCTGACAAAACCCGATGAACAACGTCCACTTGCACACACTGGGAAGATTACAGCCAATGGCAAACAAACACATCTGTTCTGCGCATGTGCTCACTCATTCATTACATTCAGCAGGTAATCAGAGGGCTCTTCCGCTGATAAAGCTGGCACCATTTCAGCAATTTGAATCAGGCAACAAAGAAAACAGCTATGAGGATCTTTTGTGCCAACGGTACGGGAGACACCAAGCAGACAAAGCTCATTGACAGCTCCACCTTGCCAGATGGTCGCTCATCAGACTGGTGTGTGTCTAGCCTAAGAAATGAGGTGCACCGACATAAACATTCGGGTGTAATACTAAAGGGTCTAAACACTTATGTTGTGGGGAGTCAGGTGATGTAGCATCTCAGGCAGAGACAGAGAATAAACATGGGAGAACAACAACATGGACTTCCTTCCCTTTCTTGCACTGCTGCTACTTTTCCTCTGGCTCTTTGTCTATGAGGTAAACGCGTTCGGCATCATGGCGGGCAGGATACATTATTCCAGGGACATGTTGCTGCATTTAAACACGGTTGATGCAACGGCTGTGATTGAGCCCAAGCCGCAACTGCCGGACTTTATTTTGAGAGACGGACATAGCGGTGAAAAGAGAGACGGAAGAGACGGCAGAAGGAAGCGCGGAAGGCGTGGAGGTGTGAAATTGCGCCTGAGAAGACGTCAGTTTGGTAACATTCCTCTTCCTTCTATGATTTTTGGGAACGTACAGTCTCTGAGAAACAAGGTGGATGAAATTCAAGGGAATGTACGCTACCAGAAGGACTTTAAGAACTGCTTGTGTCATGGCTTTCACCGAATCTTGGCTTACTGCGCATGACCGAGACGCAGACCTGTGGATTGACGGCTTTGGAGCCCCGCTGGGCTCGGATCAGCAGGAAGAGGTAACGGGGAAATGTCAGGGGGGCGGCGTATGCTTATACATTAATAAGCAGTACTGCACATCTGTCATGGTCAGAGAGCACATCTGTACACCCGATGTGGAGCTGCTGTCTGTGTCACTACACCCCTTTTATTTGCCTCGCGAGTTCCCCCAGCTTTTCATCACAACTGTGTATATTCACCCGAGGGCAGACACTGACTTCGCCTGCAGCACTATCTTTGATGTGATCCAGCAGCTGCAGTCAATTTCTCCAGAGGCGCCAAACTTCATTCTTGGGGATTTTAACCATGTTTCTTTAAAGAAGACACTTAAAAACTTTTATCAGTATGTCTCCTGCCCAACCAGGTGAAAAAAGACATTGGACCTGTGCTATGGATCCATAGAGAGGGCCTATAAATCACTCCCCCTTCCTCCTTTAGGATCCTCAGATCACAACTGTGTACATTTGCTGCCCACATATAAAACTGCTCTCAGAAGAGGCAAGGTGGAGACGAGACATTGATGTGTGGACAGAAGATTCAGTGCACAGCCTCCAGGAATGCTTTGCCTGTACAGACTGGGAGATGTTCACACTGGCCTGCGGGGATGATTTGGACTCTTTGGTGGACGTCACATGCTCATACATGGCTTTCTGTAAAAATAAGATTGTTTCATGTAAATGTGTCAAAATATATCCCAACAACAAACCATGGGTTACAAAATCAGTTAAATCCTGCTTACAGAGGAAAGCACTTGCCTTTAAACAGGGGTCTGTTTCTGAGCTACAGGTTGCCACAAAAGAGCTGAAGTCCGAAATTTTAAGAGCAAGACAGAATTATAAATCAGAGTTGGAAAGTGTCAGGAATCTAGAAACTCATAAAAGTGATCGTATATTAGTTCGTTACCTCAATAAAGATTCAAGACACAAAATTCTATTTCTCATGAGCTTTTGTTTACTTGCAATGCAAGGAGCACAAATCCTGGTTACAGGAGATCAGTACTAAAGACAATCATCAGAGTTCAGACAATTTATACACAGCAGTTTGCATGATCAAACAGAAACATCTGTCATATACTCCCTTATACAATCATGATGAAATATGCTGACATCAAAGAAAAAGGAACAGTTTCACTTTATCAGAGTCCACCTTGTGCTCTAAGGAGTAACAGTTTCTTAGGGCAGGTCATACTGTGCAGCCCAGGTCATCGTGTGCCTTAAGACAAATCTACCATGAAAGGAGAATTGGAATTTCAACATAATTAAAATAAGAAAAAACAACTTCAATCTTCATGCATCATGTACAAAACTTCTAATACACAGACAGTTTTAGTATTTTTCAGCAGACAGTTACATACATATATATATATACTAGATTGGATTATATAAAAATGATAATATGCATACACATAATTTTTTCTGACATTCCCTCCTGTTTATCATTTTTATCAATTTAAATCACATGCAATCATCAGTACAATGTATCTTCTCACGATTTTCTACATTGACATTCATTGAGCATCACTTCCAAATCTAAACAGTGGTTCTGTCATCACAATCACCATTACTTTGTTGTCTCAAGTCAGTATATTGTACAGGAACTTCCCGTTGGAGCATAACAGATTGTAGCATATAAGTGTGTTGAGCAAGAGCTCTACTCATCATGGACCTTATGCAGGGAATAACACACATGAATAATACACAAAATAGAATCAATACAACTATTACTGGGGTTAACCATTTCAAAAGAATTTGCCACCATTGGCCAGAAATGAACCAAGAAGATAGATTCCATTTTTGGGGTACATCCTTTAGGCTATCTAAATGTTGGTGCAGTCCTCTCAATCTGTCAATTATTGTGGTGATATTATTAGAAGAATCAGGGATAAAGGTACAACAGTGTTCTCCAATAATAGCACACACACCTCCCTTCTCAGCAAGCAACAAATCAAGAGCAATGCGATGCTGTGTTATCATAGCTTTCATGGCTGCTTTTTCTGGATCATTTTTGATGAAAAGAGCAACATCAGTAACTACCTCAGTAAGATTTTCTAGTGCCCAAAACACATCATTCATTTTGTGGCTTAAGTAAGCAACTCCATACATTGGAAATGCAGTCATGAAAATACCTCGAAGATCACTTATTAAAGGAGGCGATTTGTTAGACTCTGAAGATCTTTTTGTTCGGAGACGTGACTTCCTGCTTGGAGCAGTTATGTTAGTGGTAAATATATGTGAAGCAGGAGTTATTCTTGCCAAATAACAAGATCCACACCAGTTTCCAGGGAGCCATAGGTACACATTGTTGCCACATACCCAAACATGGTCTTTTGGGCAGCCATACCCCTGTTTCCCTGGAAGCCAAAGGCTAAGGTTAGTGTATGGTGTTGTCCAACCTGGAACAACTTCTGAAATAGCAGTCATATTCCAGTTTGCAGCTTCATTAGCTTTTTTTGGATTTTGGACAAAAAGTCTATGTGGAATTCCTGTTGTCACATTCAGAGTTAATGGAACAGGGATTTTGTCTACACAGCTAGTGTCCCCTAAATGTTCATGGGCACTTAGCTTAGCATTTTTGCTACATAGCCTACCAAAACACATAGGAACTTTAGGTGGGTTTCTAGCCAAAGAAAATGCCCTAAGGTTAGTCAGATTGGTTAAATCTGAGTAGTTATATGGTAACCTCCAATCTTTTCCAAGATCATAGTGAACAGAACAATTTGGTGTTATTTTCCTATACATTGTTTCATTGTTAGTCATATAGGATGCAAGAATACATAGAGTCTCAGTCAGATTTGATGGTTTAGCTGTTAGGATAGGATTATGGTCTGCATGATGAGGAACAAGAGAGCATACAAAACAATTAGTGACATTGCATGATTCTGCCGTTTTCATAGCCATTCTATACCATTCATTATGAAGATGGGTTGTGTGATTGACGAGTCCCCTTGGCAGTCGAACTCGAGGTCTGGCTTCACCTTCATCCTGTGAGTTACCACCACCCATGTCCTGAGGGTGTCCTAAAGTGAAGAATGACCACCATCCCGCAGTCACAAGCAGTACAGAACACAGAGTCATCAGTAATTTTGGTGCCATGCTTCCACCTGAGAGAGTACCCCTCCGGGCCTCTTTCTTCACCAGGGTTGAGACGGCCTTGTCCTTAAAAGGACACGCCCCCTTTGTAACTGGACTTACTCAGGGAAACAAGTTAGTTAGTTCCCTTACAGGCACCCGTAGTCTTTTAACGTGAATCCAAGATGGTCATTCAGCAATACGTACTGCAGTGGGAGTGGGAGTGTCCAGTGTTGTCGGTGGTGGTTCTTTACATAGCCTCCAAGTTGCAACGGGTTATCCGCTTTTTTCTGTGGAGGAGAGAGAGCTTCTGACAGGATCAAAACATTCCCTGAGATGTTCACCAAGATCTGTGTATTTGTTAGGCGTGGTTAGTGGTGAGAGGTCAGGTAATACATGAGGAGTGAGTGAAAAACACATTCAAAAGGTGATAATCCTGTCTTTAGGTCTAGTATAGAGTTAATGGTTAGTCTGACTAATTTCAGGGCTTCTGGCCAAGTAATACCCTTTCCATGTATAGTTTTTTCCCCGCATTTGTTTGATTGTACCATTTTTCTTTTTACAAAACCTGTACTTTGTGGGTGGTAGATACTATGAAATTTGATCTTACAGCTTGGATTAAGTCTTGAACTGTTTGTGCTGTAAAATGAGTTTCATTATCTGCATAAATCAGTTCTGGAACCCCAAAAACAGAAAAACATAATTTACTAGAGTTTTACACACAAATGCGGCATTTGCTGAGGATGTGGGACAAATTTCTATCCACTTTGTGAAGGTGTTAGTCAACACCAAGCACTATTGTAGCTTTCCATTGCTCCTTGAGCATTATTTTATAAACAAATGATGCACTTTTGGCATGTTTTTGTTACTTCTTTCAAAATATTAGGACAGTTTTTCCAACATCCTCATCATTCATTGATTTCCCTCCTGTTGGCACATGATTGGCCATGTGCCACCAGAACAGCTCATTTATATAATGTGGGTGGCAGAGCAAATTTTCGTCAGGCAAGCCAAATGTATATCTAATTATTTACATATGAAACAGGAGGAAGGTCCATATTATTTTAACAATCTTTTAAAACATCAGCATCATTAATAAAACAGATGGTTCTTAAAAGATTAATAGCAGTACAGTGAGCAGCGTTATCAGCCGAGCGATTACTGCAGTTAAACAAGTCAGTGCCATTAGTGTGGGCAGGGCAGTGAATAACTGCCACATAACGTGGTAGCATCAAAACATTATGTAGCTGCAATAATTGCTATCGATATTTACTGGTTTTCCTGTGGAGGGGACAAACCCCCGCAGATTCAAGGTAACAGTATGCAGGTGGCATGCGTTATAAGCATATTTACTGTCTGTACAGATAAGTTACATTCAGGTTAGTAGCCAATAGTTCAGCTGTTGGAGGTGATGCAGGTTGTGGAATTTTTACACAATCAGGACCCCAGACAACATTGTTACAGCATAAGCACACTTCTATTTTTTACTAAGCAAGCCTGTCGCTCGCTTTTTCCCTTGCTAAGTAGAGAGAGAGAGCTGCCGTTCACCCCCCCCCCCCCTTGCTGATGGGAGAGAGAACCACCGCTCGCTCCTCTGTTGCCCCTTTTTTTTTTTTTTTTTTTAAATGAGCCATCAGTAAATAACCACAAGGAATTTGGTACAAGCTTAAGGTGTGGCTGTGACAACAAGGTTATAGTGTACGACAATAGTCTAGCTGGTAACAATATGGAATGGTTGTCCTGATGCAAAACCCCCTTCACAACATAATAGAGGGCATTTTTTTTTGTGGTTTTTTTGTTACTTATTTGTACCCGTAGGTAGACTTGGTTTGCAGTCTGGTGACAAGCCACCGGCTGCTGGTTGCTGCGTGCGCGAGCGCCCTAAACCTACATGTTTTTTTTTTTTTTTGGTGTGCGGGAGGAAACCGGAGAAATCCCGGAGTAAACCCGCGCAACACGGGGAGAACATGCAAACTCCACACAGATCACTGTTGGTCGGGGGCTGGGATCGAACCCACGATCTCATGATCCCCACGGTCCCCCGGCCGAGGGTAAAACTGTGCTGCCATAGTGCTAAACCACTGCGCCACCGTGCAGCCCATGGCATGGGCATGATGGGCATGGGCATGATCTTCTTATTTGTATTATCCCATGAATAATAAAAAGTGGTCTGTATTGCCCAGCATGTATTTTAGTTATAACTGTAGCCATATGTTTATCCTGGGTACTACAGAAAATGAAATGAGAAGCGTTTATGTACATAAAGTTGAATTGAATTCATCATCAATCATTTATTGATATTTTTTTTTTTTTTATGCATTATCTATTTTTCTGAGGATTGCTAATTATTTGTTAATTAATTTCTTTGATACCCCCTGTTTTGATACATGGAGACTCACATGCAGCAAAGTTACAGGGTATTTGTTTGATTTTACTGAAAGGAAGTGTGCTAACAATTTTAATTTTAAATAAAATTTGCAGGTAGCCCAGTTCCTTCAAAAATAAGATTTCAATAATTATAGCTTCTTTTTGTGACATCTCTTGAAATAGTTTACAAATTCTACTTAAGAAAAAGAAAAAGAAAATAACTATCTGTGCATTTTTGATATGCTTCAGCATTGATAAATAAGATCAGTTTGTCCAGTTGAACACAGATAGGTTGAATTTGAAATATTGTGTCACACCCTTTCAGTCAAAGGAAAGGCGGACGTTTTGCCCAATTAGAATTTGATTTAATGTTTTACAAGGAATGCCCCTATTTCATACATTCCTTGGTAAATTATGGAGTGCAATGTAGTTCACCCTGACCCAGCTTGGCCACCGCTGAATCAGGAGAAGCACATTCCTCATTGCTATCACATTTCTGAAATATGATGTTGTTACACCATTATAAATGTATCCCGCAGTGCAAAATCATATAAACATCACATCTGTAAAATCAGAGTCCTTTAAATCAGTGTAGTCATCCTTCTTTTATTTTTTAAATTTGGGCCTAATGTAATGTCAAGTTTGAATAATACATCTCTCCCGAGTAAATTTACTGGGCAGGAGAGTGCCACAACCACTTCTGAAATACATACTTTGCCTGTGGAGGAGTCTGTTAATGTAATTGGGCCATAAAGGCTCTCAGTTGTTGTTCCACCTCCTGCATTTTGAACTTTAATAGTTCTTCCAGTAAATTTAGCACCTTTGGGGATTTTGCGAACAGTAGTGCGTGTGGCTCCTGTGTCACAAAGAAATTCAACCTCTTTTCCATTTACTAGTAACCATATTGTAGGGGCAGACAACGCACTGCTGTACATAGCCAAGTCCAAAGTCTCATTAGGCCTTGTCAACACTTCAGATAGTCTTTTCTGTTGGTCCAGTACTGTCTGTTTGTCCTCAGAAGAGAGTTTGTCACAGTCGGTTAGTCATGCTCTTCGGTCTGAGGGTCCTTGTCTATTCTCACCTCCATAATCATTTTGATTTCTACCTCCTCTGCCTTGCTGAAACCTGCCTCTCTGATCATTCTGAAATCTTCTTCTACCTCTACTTGGTCCCCTGCCTCCAAATCCACCTCTTTGGCCAAACCTGCAGTCACGGGCCCAGTGACCAGGTTTGCCACAATTAAAACAAACATCCTGATTTCCATCATTTACTTGCATTGACCTGCCTGTCTTGGGTCTAGCCCCACCTTGCACCATCTGTGCAACAAACACTTCCTCCTCACCCTCTACACTGCTCAGGAGCAGTGGAGCTGTCCTACTTTTAACTTTTTTCTTCTGCATCAACGTGTCCCCTGCATGTAACACATGCTCTTTAATTTCAGCCAATGTACATGTTTTCAAATTAATGCAAGTTGACCTTACCATTGTGGACAGATCAGTAGGTAACGCTTCTAGAAAACTGTATTTAAACAAGTCCCTATAGGGCTCGTCTTCCATGGCAGCATTAGGCAGTCCCCCCATAGTTTTCTTAAATTTTGTCATAAATCTGGCCCAAAATTCGCCTAGATCTTCATCCTTTTTCATGCGTAACCCTGCCGTTTCATTTAATGAGGATGGTGTAGCATAGTATTTTTGAACATCTTCAATGACCTTCAACTTTTTACCTTTATATTCTTTCCACATGTCCTTTAAAAATGTTACCCCAGCAATTTTGTCTTCATAATCAGGATCAAAATGTTCATTTATATATTCATTCACTTTTTCACCACACACAGTTCTCAGTATTTTAAACATTTCTGAGGGACCTAAATAGTGTATTAACAACAAATCTTTAAGCTCCCGAATGCACCTGGTCAAATCCTCTTCAGGATTTGGTATGCTCTTGGCCGCCTGAATTATTTCTTGGGGGGTCCAAGGTTTAAAATACAGCCTGTCTTGTTTTGGCTGCCCCTCTTTCATTAATGCATTATAAGGACCCTCCTTAGGATCAGAAGTTGAGTGAGACGGGGGAGGATGTGCTTCCTCCTCCCCGTGACTTAACAAGGGCTCCTCGCTGTTTTGACTCTTATACCTTGGTTTTTTGTTTTTTTTTCTTTTTCATCATTTTTTCTCCCTTGATCTGATTTGGCTTTGGCGTCTATAGCCGCCATTGCCCAGAGATTGGCACATTTAAGTTCAGAACTTAGCTTACTTCTCCCTTTCTTATTGCCTTTAGTTATAAGTTTTACACTTGATACTAGGACTGCACATTCATCCACATTCAGTGTGGGTTTGAAAGAATAATCTTTTTCCCATTTATTTAAATATTTTTCAGGATCCTTTATTTGCTCTTTTTCCTTTAAACGGTAATTATAATTTTTAACTGTTCGACATGCCGTTTCTTCTTTTTTCTTTTGTTTAGATTTTTTCTTGTTTTCTGTTTTTCTTGTGCAATTACCCATTTTTAGCCTTTGTTAATTCCACAGGAATTAAAGTATTTTACCAGGAAAAGTGTGTTATTTCGGTTCAACACACTACCATTACGTCCCAGACGACCCGATATTCTTTTTTGGTCCCAGACCAGGTATCACAACCTTTTATCCTTGTTGTCAGGAAAAATATAGTCGCCGCTATATTACCATTACATGTATTCAAAACCTGGCAACTTACTTATGGTCCCCGACCATTTTTTTTTTCTACCATTACACTCTTTTCAGACTTATGAGCGACACTCACTTATTGATTTTGAAAAAGGTTCTTGTGGCTCTTTGTTACATTACTCACTCAGGATGGATTAGGAGATTCTTGTAACGTATTGAGTGTATACTGACTTTTATGGTCCCTGACCGTAATACAGGAAACTCACTGTATCCTTACACTTAATAACAAAAGACGTCACTTACTTTATGACTGCTAGCTTCTTTCTCTTTATTATCGAGGATGGACGTCAACTAGGGAGAGCCAGGGCGCCGGTCCTCCTCCGGAGTTCCCAGAAAGCAGGTTTCCAAAGCTGACCAGTGGTCAGACCGTGCGCACGGATTTCAACCCAGAGAAGGCGTCGCTTCTGGCACCCTCTAGCCTGTTGTCCATCCGGGTCACGGCACCACGTATGTCAGGAATCTAGAAACTCATAAAAGTGATCGTATATTAGTTCGTTACCTCAATAAAGATTCAAGACACAAAATTCTATTTCTCATGAGCTTTTGTTTACTTGCAATGCAAGGAGCACAAATCCTGGTTACAGGAGATCAGTACTAAAGACAATCATCAGAGTTCAGACAATTTATACACAGCAGTTTGCATGATCAAACAGAAACATCTATCATATACTCCCTTATACAATCATGATGAAATATGCTGACATCAAAGAAAAAGGAACAGTTTCACTTTATCAGAGTCCACCTTGTGCTCTAAGGAGTAACAGTTTCTTAGGGCAGGTCATACTGTGCAGCCCAGGTCATCGTGTGCCTTAAGACAAATCTACCATGAAAGGAGAATTGGAATTTCAACATAATTAAAATAAGAAAAAACAACTTCAATCTTCATGCATCATGTACAAAACTTCTAATACACAGACAGTTTTAGTATTTTTCAGCAGACAGTTACATACATATATATATATACTAGATTGGATTATATAAAAATGATAATATGCATACACATAATTTTTTCTGACAGAAAGCAAGATGGCAACAAAGAAACTTGGTTCAGCCTGGGCCAGTATGAAAACTATTACAGGCCTTCAGAGCACAGAGCGCAGTAATCCTGTGTTTTTAGATGGTTTTAATTCAGACACAGAGTTGGCTAATGCTCTTAATTGTTTTTATGGTTGTTTTGACTCCTTTGATTTTAGCACAGAAACCCAAGATTTGAAACAGAAACTCAAAGACAATCAGCACTTTAATATTGAGGTGCAGGATGTTAAAAGGGAGTTCTGCACTGTAAAAGTGAACAAAAGTCAGGGCCCTGATAATATATGTGGGCGCTTGGTAAAGTCCTGTGCACATGAACTGAGTCCTATATTTCATTACATTTTCAATAAGTCCTTACAGACACAACATGTGCCTAAGATCTGGAAAGAAGCCGTGGTTGTTCCCGTTCCAAAATCCAGCTGTCCTAAAACGGTAAACAACTTTAGACCAGTTGCTTTGACTTCAATTTTAATGAAAATTTTTGGAAAAACTGGTCAGTTGTGAGGTCCTAAAGCAGACTGAGCATGCAATGGATCCTCTGCAGTTTGCCTATAGGCCTCACAGAGGAGTGGAGGATGCCACTGCCACTCTGTTTAACATGCTTTTTAAACATCTGGATTTTAATGGGACACACGCCAGACTTTTATTTGTGGACTTTTCCTCCGCCTTTAATACAATCCAACCTCATATCTTAGTTGAAAGGCTCCTGCAGCAATTCGATTTGAGCAATAATCTGGTGGGTTGGATTCTGGATTTCATAACCAACAGGACTCAGAGAGTAAGGGTCAATGGTACATTGTCTGACCTAAAGTGCTCTTCTACTGGCTCTCCTCAGGGGTGTGTGTTGTCACCACTACTCTTCATCCTGTACACAAACATGTGTCGGAGCAGACATGACAACAGACACATTATAAAGTATGCTGATGACTCAGTTATTGTCAGTCTCCTCCAGGATGGTGAGAGTGGCCACGGCCCAGTAGTTGATGATTTTGTTCACTGGTGTGAGGATTCCTACCTGCAGCTGAATACAACAAAAACTAAAGACATGATTATTGACTTTAGGAGGAAAAATCCCAGGCACAAAGTCACCGTACTAAAAGGCCAGACCACCGAATGTGTACAATCCTACAAATATCTTGGGACGATTATTGATAATAATTTAAACTTTGAAGAGAACTGTGAAAGGGTGTGCAAAAAGGGTCAGCAACATTTGCATTGCTTAAGAAAACTTGCACGCTTCCAAGTTGACCGAACCATAATGACAATGTTTTATCGGGCTTTTATTGAATCTGTTTTATCCTTTTCTTTAGTGTCATAGTTTGGTCAGATAAAACAGAAACAGAGGAAATCCTTGGATCAGGTAGTTAGATGGTCCAGTCGTTTGCTTGGTGAGCCACAGCTGAGCCTGACATCCCTGTACACCAGACAAGTACAGAGCATGGCTACCTCCATTTTAAATGATGACTCCCACCCTTTGCACTGCCACTTTCAGCTTCTTCCCTCAAGAAGGAGGTTTGCTGTCCCAAAAAGTAGAACTCAGCGCTACAAAAACAGCTTTGTCCCTGCTGCTGTCAAAGAGTTGAACAAGCTGTAACAACATATTGCACATAATTTAGGTACCTATTTACTAACTCCATTTTATATTTACTTATTTTTGTAGGATGTCACTTCGGTTCTAAATATTTTATCGGGTTTTAGACCTTTGAGTTTTTAACCTCTTTGACTAGTTTTTAACTTTTAATATGACCCTTCTCTCTTTCCTCTGGTTTTTCTCCCATCTCTTTGTCTTTTTATACCCTGATTGATGGAGCCTTGAGTATTCTTATCATGTTTATAGTCAGCTTCATATGTGCCTGTGTTTGTGTCTATGTTGAATGTAATTTGTGGCTTGTAAATATGGATGTCACCAGACTGCAAAACAAATCTACCTATGGGTACAAATAAAGTAACCTGAACCTGAACCTGAATGCCCAGGGGGTTCCTGGGGATATAGCAGGAAGGAGTCAGGGACATAGGGGGTTGAATGCAGTGTAATGTAAATGTCATGCTGTGTGATGAGAAATGCCATGAAACCTGTGAAGAGGGAGTTGGGAAAAAGAGGAAAGCTTGCTGAAATGATTCAGTCTGTTCTGTGCTTGTGAGATGTGAAGTGTGTAATAAACCGTCTGTCCATGAAGCTGCCTCTTTATTCACACACTCCACACTGGTGACCCTAGACGAATTATGGAACACGAGGCAAGAACCCCGGAGCCGGCCCGGCTGGGAAACCCCAGCGACGCAGCAACCATCCCACAGACAGCCCGGACTGGAACCCCCAGCAACGCTTGTGCGGTTTCAGTCAAGCTACCGGACTTTTGGCAGCACAACCCGCGCTCTTGGTTCCACCACACCGAGGCCCAGTTCGCCCTCCGGGGAGTAACGGCAGACGACACCAAGTTCTACCATGTGGTAGCAGCGCTGGACGCTCGCATAGCTCAGCAGGTAGCGAGCCTGCTCGATCAGCCTCCAGCCCGCAACAAATACGAGACGCTCAAGGCTGCACTGACAAGGCGCTACACACTCTCGGAATGTGAGACAGCGGAGAGGCTCCTGGGGCGGACCGAGTTAGGAGATGGTTCGGCCGTCGAACTGATGGAGAAGATGCTGGCATTAATGGGCATGGACGACGGGCACTTTCTGTTTGCCCAACTTTTCCTCCGGAACCTTCCAACAGAGGCGAGAGCGGTTCTGGCCAATTCGCCATTGCTGGCCGCGCGTGACTACCGTGCGCTAGCCCAGGAGGCAGACCGGATCATCCTCACCACCAGGGCGATCACAGTCAACGCGGCGGCGGCAAAGCCCAGCGAGACAACCAGAGGAGGTGAGGAGCCACCAACGGTAGCGGCAGCGGGGGCCAAGGAGTGCCAGAGTGTAACGTGAAAATATGGAATATTAATAAATAATAAATATGATCAGGTATGAATTATTTAATTTATATTGATGTATTGGAATCTGAGCTCAAATCTCATTTCATATACATCAGAAAAGTTAATAACACTCGTAAGGGGCACCAGCTTCTGTCTTTAAGAAGCAATTTAATCTTTAATTTCACTTTATACCTGTTTGATCACTCACTAAATTAATCAATAATCAGTCTCAAAAATTTTCCGTGAATTCGATACCTGGGCTTGAAACAGACTCAGAATGAAATAAATTCCCAACAACTTCTCATTTTTAAATATTTATTAAACGAAATGATTAATAGACATTGAAATAATTTCATTAATCATAAAATCAATCTTGTAAATGATAGATTAACAATGTCAATATTTTCGGAACCAGGGTTAAACTGAGAAACGAATTTCTATCAGTTTGAGTTAACAGATTATTAAAAACAACGCAAATTTATGGAGAAAGTTTGCTAATTATGAAAAAGTCCTAAATTAATCTTAAGAAAATAAAAGCGGAATTTTAATGAAAAGGAGAGTTATGTTAAGGGCTTCTTAATTTGCATCTGATTAGATATATAAATTAGTACCGAACCTCAAGTTTAATTCAGCAGATGAATTAAAGTTTTTTCAGCTCACGTGATCCTCAGTGATGGCAGTTCTGTCGTCCTTTTTCAGCCCAAGACTTTGTGGATGTGAGGGAAATATCTGCCAGCAGATACTTCAAGGGTTCACAGCTCGACCTTTAGATTCAAGCGGTCGAAGGAGGCTGGATTCTGGGCTGCATGACCCACAGTTGAAATGGGTCTTAGCCAGATGGTGCCGACGTCTCTTCAGAGTGATGTGGGACAGCTGTGTGTTGATCCTACAGCTGCACGTTATGTGGGAGCTGCGTCTTTCTTCAAGAGGTCTTCGGTAATAATTAAAAGATATCTAATCCGATTTCAAATTAGAAAAGAAACTTTCGGACTTTAGATAAAAATAGTTTCTGGGAGGTGCTTGGTCAAGAAAAATATTATAAAAATAAAGTCAAGATTAAAGTTTACCTTAAAATTAAACAAACGGCGGTTTTACAGAAAGTTTAACAAAAAGTGATAAATTAAGAATTGGAGTTTGACTCCGATTAAGAATTGAGCTCAAAGAAAAGGGAATTCCTAGGCATTTAAGAGAAGAAGAAAATACAAAGTTACATAAACAAATTATCTGCTGTGTTCAGAAAAGCGCCATGTGGTCCTTTGTTCTCCCTTGCTGTGTGTAGACAATGGAGGAGATCAAAAAAAAAAACGAGCAGCCGGGAAGAAATCCGGGGAGGAAAAGAGGGTCCGGAGCAGAAGAGACTGGAAAAAGAGTCTGACGAGAAGGAGCGACAAAAAGAGGCTGAAGCCGAGTCTCTCTCTCCTTTTTATAAGCTCTGTTGAGTTTTGCGGGATTCCGGCCTGACCGGAGTCTCAGCCAATGAACGTCCTTCGTGGGCGGGCTCGATGAACTTTTAGTCCAATGAACAAACAGTCTATTGTTCGGAGTCCTTTGGAGTGAAGAGCTGTCGTGCAGCGATTGGCTGTGGGAGTCACATGGTTTTAGAGGCAAACTTTGATACATACTGGAAGTTAATATTTACCTTTATGTATTAAACTAAGATAACTTTAGTGATTAGTATAAATTATAAGCAGTGCTTCTAAATCAACATGCAGGAATAAACATTCATTTAAAACATTAATATGCATATATATAAACTATAAAATCACAGATTAATGCATTTCACACATTTTCCACAAAAAAAACATCAGAGTCCATCTGCATTTTCATAGTCCTGAAAAGAATGAAGGTTTAGAATTGAGTTTGTAATAATGTACTTTAAAGTTGTTTAAATCCAGCGTTTCCAGAGTTTAAGGAAATTAGCTGAGTGTGGATCTGTTGCATGTTTTATGGGGGCAATAAAATGGAGCAGGACATTGGGGAAATTCCTTAGGCTGGTTTTAACAAAAGGGGATTTCAGCTGTGGCCTGTGGGAAGAAAATCCATTTCTTTGCGTTATTCCTGGATGAGACAAAAATGTCTTTAAGCAGGAGAATAATTATTGCTGAGCCAAAGTGAGATGATGCTACAGTCCCCCCTCTGGTAGCAATGGTGACGTTGATTCAGCGTTGATAGCAATCCTAGGCATCAAATCCCAATTTGGCGAGGCTTGATCCAAATGCTGAACTAAAGTTCTGATGTCGGTAAGTCTTAAGCTTGTAAACAGTATCTATTCCAAAGTGTAGGTTCTTAAATTTGGTTTTCTGAAAAACTTCTGGAAATTTCGAAAAAATAATTTTGGCGTGACCAAATATAAACATTGCATACTTGTCTAGGATATACTAAAGTTCTGTATACGCCTGTAAAGACTTAAAAATTCTGGGTGCAAAAAAAAAAAAAGAAGTGAACTAGAAGTATGTGGGTTTTGACATACTTGATATAAATGTTTTGGGTTTGCTGAAAAATATCTATTCAAGGTTTCAAAAACAGTTTAAATGTACATAAAATCTAAATAAAGTATAAAGGGTTCTTTGTATATACACAAGCATGTATCCAAAAATCTTAGTCAAGAGCAAAAATAAAATTCTTTCATATTTGAGGTAGATTCAGACTAATCAATATTGAGGTGACTCAAGGAGGTTCAAATTGAATTTGTTTAGTTAGACTAAACCATGGTTCCACAGATGTCCAAATCATAGGGTGTTTGAGGCTTTTGTTCAGAAAAACTGAGTGGGCATAGGATGTCGTTATCATTCTTTGGATGGCAATGAGAAGTAAATTTGGATTTACTGCAAAAAGGATATGATGAGAGAGCATATTCATTGCTAAAGCGTTAACTGAAAAGCTAATGTTTCTAGTTACTTCTGAGAGTAACATATACATTGGCTGTGTGTGAGCATAGTCAACCTTTAACACAAAGAGCAAAGAGTTCAAGACCTTGTTGAGTTTGATTGAAGCTTCGGAGCAAGCATTCAAAACCAACACAGTGTCTTGTAAGATTTTGGTAACCATTTGTGGTTTGACAACCTGGCGTTTCGGTTTAGCGGTGTTGACCGAGTTAACAGTGGGCATGCTAAGGTTAACTAGAGGCTCTAACAATGAGGCTGTTATTAAGAATCCATCTGAGGATCTTTGACCTTTCGTTTTGGCTTGGCCCAATTCTGACTGGGTAACAGTGGGTGTGATTGCTAGGCAGATGGCTAAACTGATGAACAGGAGGGCCATCATCTTGGCAAACAAAAGTGAGTGGTTTTGGATCTTAATCTTCTTGTTGATCTTTCTTTAGATACCTGGTTGGCAAATGAAAATTCCTCTTAGAGGTGGAATGATTTCTTTTAGATGGATGTACTTTATTGATCCCAAAACTGGGAAATTACAGAATAGAGCTTAAGAGATTAAACTCTAAACCTTGTGCTTGTTTTTCACCTTTGATGGGAGTTTTAAAATTATTAGCTCAAGCTAATGGTGTTGAATGTCTTGTGTATACTATTTGGTAATAGTAAGTTGATTGAAGTTTTTATTAGATTTTACAGAGGTCTTTGAGATTTGTTTAAGGGCTAATTTGGTTTTAATATACCCTTTCCTTTCTGGAGGTTTTGATGCAGTTAACTGATTGGAGAAATTTGACTGAGTGTACCTGAGGCTAGTAGTTAGCTACAGTTATTTCTCAGACGTAGGTTTGATTTTAATCTTATTTATGGACTTACTTTGACAGTGTTGTACCCGACAAGTCCCATGGGGTTTTGGTAAAGGTTACTCTGATTTTGGTGAGCCCATTTGAAAATGGGGTCCTGGATTTGGCTCTTGAGTGGCCAAAGTTTGTTGTTGACAATGTGTGGATTCATCCACTTGGGCAGGAATTTAGGAGTGATTTTCCTTTCCTGTAAATTTATTTCAGGTGTCTGTGGTACAAATGTGGGGTGGAAGATCTTGTCCCCCCTTCGCAGTTTGTCATGCGAGAGTTTTTGATCGTTGTACGCTTTCTGTTGTTTAGCGACTCTGTCCGAATGGTTTTGAAATACAGACTTGGGAGCTTTGTATGTCGTTTTGACATTTTTGTGTTCTGCAGCTGGAATGTTATGGGCATTGGCAGTCATCACCCCCCTCTGGTTTCGAGGAACACTGAGCGGTGGAGATGATGGTTCGTCGGAAGCATGATCAGGAGTGCCATTGCATAGCTGCAGAGAAGATTGTGTCGTATGAAGTGGTATCAGTTTTGGTATGTCATAGGGTTTAGATGCGGGTAGCGCATGTACCGTTTTATCCAACCGGTGTTTGACGGTTTTATGGATCATTTGGTTGCACGGTTGAGTGACTGTGCGCCTTGCGTTTGCAAAAGTTGGGTTCGTTGTTGCAAAAAGTTGAGGTTTTAGAGGGTCTAGTGAGCTAGTTGGTGGGGCTCTTGTGACCATGCAGGCCTCATGGGTGGGTGGGTGGGTTTCAAAATGTGATACCACCATTGAATCATGGGTATCGAGGGTTTCAAGAGGGCCGTTTGGGGTTTTCTGCTCGGCCGTTGAGTTTTCAAGATCATTTGAGTGTTTGGCTTGACCTTGTATTTGAAGGTGACTTTTGACTTCTTGTGGACAGTACTCACCTTGGTCTTGGCGGTCGCTTTCAATCGGTTGCAGTTGTTCCAACAGTGCTAGTTGTGTGAGACTTGGGGTGTCCAAAGTGTTCAGAACAAAGCACTGTGATTCAGTTGTTCTTGTTGGGTCAAATGGGTGAGGGTGTTGCGTTTGAGCCCATAGTTTGAGGTTCTTGAAATCAATCAGTGGCTCAAAACGGTTCAGTAGGTCTTTGCCAACAAGTAATGGAATGGCGTCAAGTTTGGACACGTAGACCGGATGTGTCAAGGTCATGGGTCCAATGGACATGTTTAGTAGTGATACGCCCAACAGGGTTGTTTTAGTGAGCGCATATGGTCGCACGGTTAATGAACAGGGTTCCAGTTTCAAGTGTTTGTTAGCGCGGTTAGCGGCTACACGTAGTTTGTCAAAAAAGGTGTGTGACATGAGAGTGATGTCAGCGGCGGTGTCTAAAACAGCGTCCTGACACACCATGTCTTCAAGGGTCAGTGGAAGGTAGAATTTCTGTGCCACCCCCCTCTCGTTTAAATCGCATAGGAATTGTGGAACCGGTGGTTCAACACAGAGTTGCGACATGTTGTTAGAGGAGTGGTCTGTGACCTGTGGTTGGGCTGCCATAACAGCCCTGGACTGCGTTGAGTCCTTTAGTCCTTCCTCATTTGCATGAGGGATTTTCTTCTTGCGTTTCCTTCGTTTGGAACGCTTGTTTTGAGTTGGCACAGCTGATATAGCTAGAATGTTAGCAGTTTTATTCTCTTTGTAGTTTTGAATCTCTGCTAGGAGGTGTTGGACAATTTCAATAGCTTCTCTACTGAATGTAGGAGTTTCTTCTTCCTTCCAGGGTTTGTGATAGGTCTCTGCTTCTGAGCTTCTGTGATGAGATGGAGACCATTTGTCGCGGTTACGCGTGTCTTCGTATCGGTATCTGTCATCATGGTAGTCCGTATTGCGTTCTCGTGACCTATCCCATGGATATGGTCTACGACGGTAGTCGGGTTTTCGCAGAGTTGGTCCAAAGTGGTATCCAGAGGACCTGGTGTGGTTTTGACCTTGGTGAGGTCGGTTGGAAAAATGCTTCGGCTGTTGATGTACTCGCGGTGTAAGAGGTGGAGTAGAGCAAGGGGCTCCTTCCAACTCCAAGGTGTTAGATGCATCGCTAATAGCTAGCACTGTGGCAGGCTCGGCGTGCTTGTTGCGACTTTGTTGCCGTTTTTGGAACGCATAGTGTGCAAACTCTCTCAGCTGACTTATTGAGTTTGACCTTGGGTTAGCTGTAACTCCTAGGTAATGACTCACAGTGGGATGGAGGTTTTGGATGAAGAGGGTCTTGAAATTGTGGTCTTCTTCCATCCCTGGTGTATTTTGAGATCCAAAATATGCAAGTAGGAGTCTCTGGTAGTTGGCTTGTGTTGGCTCTGAGCGTCCTTGCTTCACGGCTAGGGCTGCGGTTAGCCCTGCGTGTAGGCAGTCGTCAGAGAACTCCTTTTCGATGGCTTCGCGGAGCAGCATGTAATCTGCTTTGATGTTTGTCGGCTGTCGGTCTATGAATTTTGACACTGACCTGTTAGATGTTAGTTTAATCAGATAGATGCGATCGTCTGTCGTAGCATCAGGATACTTACGCAGGTAGTAATCAATGTCCTGTAAATAGACTTTGGCATCAGGTGAACCCGTAGGTCCTGGATCAAATTTGGTGATATTTCGCGCGATCTTGTCAAGGTCGCGGTCTGAAGGGGCGCACGCACGCTGTCCACGCGGTCGTCCGTATTCGAAACGGGAATCGGGCGAGGGAGCGCGGTGGATGTCCCGGTGTTCATGTCTTTCCTTTAGGAGCAGTTTACATTCCTTGTAATCCTTCTTCACATTTTCAAGTTGACCTTCAACTCTTCTGAGTTCCTTCTTTGTGTCTTGAAGGGCATCTTCAAGTTCATTGTTGTCTTGATGAAGCGTGTCATTGTTATGCATCAACCGTTCCTTTTGTGACTCTGCACGGTCCAAATCTTGTACCGCTTCATCCAGTTGATTTTGAGTTTTGTCATTCTCCTCTCGAGATTGTTCCAAATTTCCTTTCAGTGTTTCATTCTCTTCTTGGAGAGATAAGATCGTTGTTTGTTGATTTGCTAGCTCGTTCTCGGCTACCTTTAATCTTGCGACTAATGTTAGCGCAAACTTACCTAACACACTGGTGAGGTCCTTGCCTTCCGGTGGTTTTTCAGTGTGTTCATTCAAAAGTTCTTCAGTGAGTTGCTCCAATTCTTCGGGCTGTGTTTCCTTGACCCGTGTTGTGAAGCTAGAAATTAAATTAGAAGTCCATGCTTCCAATGTTGTTTGAAGGTCATCCAGTTTGGTAAATTGGTCGGTTGTCTGATGACTCGTCATGTTTGACCGTTGTTGTTATTTAGCTTTTAAAAATAAAATTCAACTGGTTGATTCTTCTTAAATTTGTTCAACAAGGTTTAACCTTGAGTGTTTTATTTTACAACCGTGATAGTTGAAAGTTCCTTTAGAATTTGTTTCAACTTGTAGGCTTGCAGGATGGGAAATAGAATTTTGAAATTATTTAGAAATGTAGTGATGCTTCAAATAATTCGTTCGTTGAAACTATGTTGTTAAATAAAGTTAAATTGAAATTGGTTTGAATTTGTTTCGCAAAACAAAACTGAAATTTGACTTCTTTCCTTTGATTTTCAAAGTCTAGTATTGGAATTTGTCATCAATAACTAGCTTTGGGATTTTGCAAAATGTCACTTTGGAAGTGAGGATTTTATTTACAAAAGAAATCCAAAAGCAAAAGAGGCTAAATGCTTTAAAGATTTAGGATTATAAGTTTCCACTTTCTTTTAAAGTTAAGGCTTTCCTTTGGTTTTATTTGTTAAAGCCTATATTCAGTGGAAGCATTAAATGTTTAAAATATTTACAAATTAGAAACAAGTGAATTGTTTGAATATTTGATATCCAAGGATTTCTTAGGATTGAAACCAATAGTGATCTTTCTTGATTGTGATCTATAAATTTCTTATTTACAGAATAATCAATGTTTGCACCTTTTTGACTTTTCTTAAATCCTGGGAAAAATTCTAAAATTATGCTGGTTGGTTAAATGTTTTTCTTTTCCTGTAGAGAAAACATGAATCAGAAATGACACAAGGAGTTTAAATAACACCTAGAGCTTCTCTTAAGTGTTAATTGCTTGATGTGGTTTCCTAAATTTGAGAAAGAGGAAAAATTATAAATATTCAATAAGTCTGTAAATTTGTCAAAATGCACAGGACTAATCCTACTTTAATGTTACTCTTGAGTAGACATCAGCATTAGAATCCTTAAGCTAAAACTGGGTTTCTGTGAGAAGGGAATCACACCATATCACATTTAAAAACAGCAAAATAAGCACACAAAGCTTCAAAGTTTGCAACTTTTTGCTTAAAAGTGTGTAAATATGTTTGCTTTTAGCTTAAAAGATCATAATATGTGGTTATATAAGTGATTAAATACAATAGGGGTGTTTATAATGTTCCTGCTATAGGTATCTATGCAGTGAATGGGATTTCACCACTGAGAAAAACTTTCAGAAGCCAACAGGTCCTTTTCCTTTTATTCTTGGCATAAAAGTTTGGATTAGTGTTAAATTTAGTTTATTCCGAATAATATGAATGGCTTTGAAGTTACTTTGAAGACTTACTTTGGTTATAAATCGTCTTTAAAGATTAGAAGTTTAAATAAAAGTTGCAGTCCCTATGTTTCACCACAAGATGGAGGCAGTTTTCGTCTGCACTTCCAGAGGAGGAAACCCAATGACGTTGCAAGGAGTCAAGGATCTCTACTCAAAATGGCGGCTACAGGGAACTCTACCTAGACTTAAGATGGCGTCGCTGAGCCGATCTACACATGCGCATTTTTCATGCACAGCTTGACGGTCGCGTGCATGACTGAGCGTGCACGTGCCACGTGGATGCAGCTGAAGCTTCAGTCCATAAAACCACGCCTTGCTTTCCAAAGGCGGGAAAACTTCAGTCTCCCTAAACTTTATTCAACAAGTTTATACAATGGTTAATTCAATTAAATCCCAAGGGTTTGCTTCGCCTGTGGGGTGTTGAAATAACGGGGAAAACAAATAGGATTTCTTCGCTATTTTGTTTCCAGGCCTATTTTAATTATTCAGCGTGTAATCACTTTTAAGCATGCATTAAACAACAAAAACTAAACTGACTAGGGTGCAGTGGGGGTCTTCACCCCCACCTTGGTCAGCAGACACACAGCAGTTATCAGGAGTAATCAGGGGGGCGAATTCACCCCCTCCCCCTCGTGACACAGAGACAGACAATAGACTGGCTGCAGACAATGAACCACCTTTGTGAGTTAAAATTGACCAAAATCACACACAAGCTTATGTATTAATTTCCTTCTGAGTCGTTTCAAGTTCAACCAAGCCTTCACGCGGGGTACCAATATATGTAACGTGAAAATATGGAATATTAATAAATAATAAATATGATCAGGTATGAATTATTTAATTTATATTGATGTATTGGAATCTGAGCTCAAATCTCATTTCATATACATCAGAAAAGTTAATAACACTCGTAAGGGGCACCAGCTTCTGTCTTTAAGAAGCAATTTAATCTTTAATTTCACTTTATACCTGTTTGATCACTCAATAAATTAATCAATAATCAGTCTCAAAAATTTTCCGTGAATTCGATACCTGGGCTTGAAACAGACTCAGAATGAAATAAATTCCCAACAACTTCTCATTTTTAAATATTTATTAAACGAAATGATTAATAGACATTGAAATAATTTCATTAATCATAAAATCAATCTTGTAAATGATAGATTAACAATGTCAATATTTTCGGAACCAGGGTTAAACTGAGAAACGAATTTCTATCAGTTTGAGTTAACAGATTATTAAAAACAACGCAAATTTATGGAGAAAGTTTGCTAATTATGAAAAAGTCCTAAATTAATCTTAAGAAAATAAAAGCGGAATTTTAATGAAAAGGAGAGTTATGTTAAGGGCTTCTTAATTTGCATCTGATTAGATATATAAATTAGTACCGAACCTCAAGTTTAATTCAGCAGATGAATTAAAGTTTTTTCAGCTCACGTGATCCTCAGTGATGGCAGTTCTGTCGTCCTTTTTCAGCCCAAGACTTTGTGGATGTGAGGGAAATATCTGCCAGCAGATACTTCAAGGGTTCACAGCTCGACCTTTAGATTCAAGCGGTCGAAGGAGGCTGGATTCTGGGCTGCATGACCCACAGTTGAAACGGGTCTTAGCCAGATGGTGCCGACGTCTCTTCAGAGTGATGTGGGACAGCTGTGTGTTGATCCTACAGCTGCACGTTATGTGGGAGCTGCGTCTTTCTTCAAGAGGTCTTCGGTAATAATTAAAAGATATCTAATCCGATTTCAAATTAGAAAAGAAACTTTCGGACTTTAGATAAAAATAGTTTCTGGGAGGTGCTTGTCAAGAAAAATATTATAAAAATAAAGTCAAGATTAAAGTTTACCTTAAAATTAAACAAACGGCGGTTTTACAGAAAGTTTAACAAAAAGTGATAAATTAAGAATTGGAGTTTGACTCCGATTAAGAATTGAGCTCAAAGAAAAAGGAATTCCTAGGCATTTAAGAGAAGAAGAAAATACAAAGTTACATAAACAAATTATCTGCTGTGTTCAGAAAAGCGCCATGTGGTCCTTTGTTCTCCCTTGCTGTGTGTAGACAATGGAGGAGATCAAAAAAAAAACGAGCAGCCGGGAAGAAATCCGGGGAGGAAAAGAGGATCCGGAGCAGAAGAGACTGGAAAAAGAGTCTGACGAGAAGGAGCGACAAAAAGAGGCTGAAGCCGAGTCTCTCTCTCCTTTTTATAAGCTCTGTTGAGTTTTGCGGGATTCCGGCCTGACCGGAGTCTCAGCCAATGAGCGTCCTTCGTGGGCGGGCTCGATGAACTTTTAGTCCAATGAACAAACAGTCTATTGTTCGGAGTCCTTTGGAGTGAAGAGCTGTCGTGCAGCGATTGGCTGTGGGAGTCACATGGTTTTAGAGGCAAACTTTGATACATACTGGAAGTTAATATTTACCTTTATGTATTAAACTAAGATAACTTTAGTGATTAGTATAAATTATAAGCAGTGCTTCTAAATCAACATGCAGGAATAAACATTCATTTAAAACATTAATATGCATATATATAAACTATAAAATCACAGATTAATGCATTTCACACATTTTCCACAAAAAAAACATCAGAGTCCATCTGCATTTTCATAGTCCTGAAAAGAATGAAGGTTTAGAATTGAGTTTGTAATAATGTACTTTAAAGTTGTTTAAATCCAGCGTTTCCAGAGTTTAAGGAAATTAGCTGAGTGTGGATCTGTTGCATGTTTTATGGGGGCAATAAAATGGAGCAGGACATTGGGGAAATTCCTTAGGCTGGTTTTAACAAAAGGGGATTTCAGCTGTGGCCTGTGGGAAGAAAATCCATTTCTTTGCGTTATTCCTGGATGAGACAAAAATGTCTTTAAGCAGGAGAATAATTATTGCTGAGCCAAAGTGAGATGATGCTACAAGAGAGACACGCTCTGCTTCTACCACCACTGCTTCGGAGAGAACACGTGCAGATGTGCGCCACCGTGCCAATTCAAGCATTCGGGAAACGCCAAGGCCGGCAGTCGGTAGCAGCTGCGACCGCCGGTGAAGGGAACAAGCTGCTCTACGTGACAGACTCGCGCTCGGGGAGATAAGATAAGATAAGATAAGATAAGATAAGCCTTTATTAGTCCCACAACGGGGAAATTCCAGGATTGCAACAGCACAGGGATAGCAACACTCAGAGCAACAATCAGAAGGCAAGAAAAAAAAACAAGCAACCAAGAGCAGCTAATATACATATGTACATATTACTATAAAATATATATATACACACACACACACACAGACACACAGTGCAGAGCATTGTAGCTGGATGGAATAAATATATGAATATATGAACACACAGTGCAGAGCATTGTAGCTAGATGGAATAAATATGTAAATATATAAACACCCACAGTACGGAGCATTGCAGCTAGGTGGAATAAATATGCAAGTATATAAACACACACAGTGCGGAGCAATGTAGCTAGATGGAATAATATGTAGATATATAAAAACACAGTGCGGAGCATTGTAGCTAGATGGAATAAATATATAGATATATAAATATAAACACACCCAGTGCAGAGCATTGTAGCTAGATGGAATAAATATGTAAATATATAAACACACACAGTGCAGAGCATTGTTGCTAGGTGGGATGAAACAGCATAACCGTCTATTTAGTTATCCTACATGGTATGATTATGTGCCCATACATATTCTCACCCTCCATAGCGACCGGTATGTTCCTAGTTGTATGCCGGAGAGGACCATTGTGTAAGTCTATTGCATCTTTTGCATTCAAAAAAAACTATTAGTTTGTTACGTCTTTTTGCTATCTCTGCGAGCAGCCCTGCTTAGGTTGTACAGTCTGACAGCCGTTGGTAGGAAGGACCTACGAAACCTCTCGGTTGTGCACCTGGGATGATGTAGTCTGCTGCTAAATGAGCTCCTCAGTGCATCCAGTATGTCCTGCATAGGGTGGAACTCGGACTCCAGCAGAGATGACAGTTTAGCCACCGTCCTTCTCTCTCCTATCTCCTCCATCGGATCAAGGCGTTGCCCCAGGACAGAGCTAGCTTTCTTAATCAGTTTGTTCAGTCTCTTCCTATCGGCTGCAGTAATGCCACTGCCCCAGCAGACCACTCCAAAAGTGATGGCTGATGCCACCACCGTGTCATAGAATGACTTCAGCAGCGCCCCTTGTACACCAAAAGACCTGAGTCTCCTCAGCAGGAACAGCCTGCGCTGTCCCTTCTTGTAGAGTGCGTCAGTATTGTGTGACCAGTCTAGTTTATTGTTCAGATGAATACCCAGGTACTTGTAGGATGTCACCATCTCGATGTCTGTTCCCTGTATATTTACTGGTGCTGTGAGGGGCTGCCCATGCCTGCGGCAGTCCACCACCAGCTCCTTAGTTTTCCTCGCGTTGATCTGGAGGCAGTTCCGATGGCACCAGTCCACAAAGTCCTGGATAAGCCCTCTGTACTCAGCTTCATCTCCGCTGGAGATGAGACCAACGATCGCAGAGTCATCAGAGAACTTCTGTAGATGGCAATGTGTTGTGTTGTGTGAGAAGTCCGCAGTATAAAGAGTGAACAGGAAGGGAGCCAGCACCGTTCCCTGGGGGGGCCCCCGTGCTACTGATGATCGTGTCGGAAACACAGTCCCGGGTTCTCACAAACTGAGGCCGGTTCGTGAGGTAGTCCAGGATCCATGATGACAGGTGCTGGTCCACCCCTGCGCGCAGCAGCTTGTCCTTCAGGATCATCGGTTGGATGGTGTTGAAAGCACTGGAGAAGTCAAAGAACATGATCCTCACCATATTCCCGGGCTTCTCCAGGTGGGACAGAGAACGGTGAAGGAGGAAGATCACCGCATCCTCCACCCCAATGCCATGCTGGTAGGCGAACTGGAGTGGATCCATCGCTGGTTCCACCAGGGGGCGGAGATGAGCAAGGAGCAGTCTCTCCAGGGTCTTCATCAAGTGGGACGTCAAGGCCACCGGTCTGAAGCTGTTCAGGTCTTTGGGGTGGGAAGTTTTTGGTACAGGTACCACACAAGATGTTTTCCACAGCTGTGGTACCCTCCCCAGTTTCAGGCTCATGTTGAAGATATACGTCACAATCCCACACAGCTGGTCTGCACAGGACTTGAGGAGCTTTGCGCTGATGCCGTCCGGTCCCGACGCCTTCCTCGCCTTGATCTTCCTCAGCTCCGTCCTCACCTGGGTCTTGGTCAGGGTCAGGATGGGGGGCTGTGTGTTGGGAGTGGGGGGGGGGGGTGTCGGTGGAGTGGGGAGTGGGCAGCAGGACTTGATTTCTTAGTGGCAGCAGTGGTTGTTGTGCAGACAGGGGGGAGGGCGGTTGGTCAAATCTATTGAAAAACAGATTCAGGTTGTTCGCCCACTCCCTGCCCCCCGTGGCCTGGGGGGAGGTATTCTGGAGCCCCGAGATGGTTTTGAGGTTTCTCCAGACCCCGCTGATGTCGCTCTGTTGCAGCTTGTCCTCCATCTTCTTCCTGAAGCTGTCCTTGCCTTCTCTGATCTTTCTCCTCAGCTCCCTCTGTACGGACTTCAGCATCTCCCTGTTCCCCGACCTGAAGATCCTCTTCTTCTCTCTCAGAAGTGTTTTTATCTCAGGGTTGATCCAGGGTTTGTTGTTTGAGTGACGCCGTATGGTCTTGGTGGGAACGGATTTGTCCACACAGAAGCTGAGGTAGCCCGTGAAGGTGTGAATGAGGCCATCGATGTCCTCACCATGTGGATCGCAGAGCTGCTTCCAGGCAGTGGCTTCAAAACAGTCCTTTAGAGTGTCCATTGTCTCCTCAGACCATAACTCCACAGTGTGCATGGCCGGTGGTTGTCTGTGCACTAGGGGTTTGTACACCGGTCGGAGATGAACCAAGTTGTGATCCGATCTCCCAAGTGGGGGGAGTTGTGATGAGGTGTACGCCTCCTTAGTGTTTGCGTAGAACAAATCCAGTGTTTTATTGTCTCTAGTGTGGCATGTGACATACTGGGTGAAAGTGGGCAGAATGGGAGACAGTGAAACGTGGTTGAAATCGCCTGAGATGAGGAGAAGAGCATCTGGGTGTTCTGTCTGCAGCCTGCTGGTTACTGAATGGATGACGTCACGCGCTGTCCCAGCGTTCGCCGTCGGATTTGCATAAACAACAATGCAGATCACGTGTGAGTGTTCTCTCGGGAGATATGTAGGCCTCATGCTAACAGCTAGCAACTCAATGTCTTTGCTGCAGTGTCGTTGTTTAACAGTGATATGTCCCGGTCTACACCAGTTGTTGTTAACATACATTATCACTCCACCGCCCCTAGTTTTGCCACTCTCTGGTGTTCGGTCAGCTCGTATCATGTGAAAACCCTCCAGCTCAATGTTAGCATCTGCTGCTAGTTCAGTTAGCCACGTCTCAGTAAACAAAAGGAGAGAGCACTCCCGGTAAGTGCTATCATAACGGGAGATAGCCGCTAGCTCATCTAACTTTCCCAGTATCGACCGTACATTTCCCATGACAACAGATGGAAGGGAGGGTCTGTACCTTATATTTTTTGTCCTCCGCCTTACTCCAGCCCGGCAGCCGCGGCGTTTTCGCCTCAGTTCTCTCGGTATGTCGAGTTTTTCCAGTGGGACCGGGTGGCGGTTAAATGCTAGCAGCTCTTCCCTGTTGTATCGAATCCTGCTATAAACAGTGGCTCCGTCCACCGGCTCAGGAGACATTTGGGACGATCTGTGTGTCCGTGATATAAGTGGGGTGAAAAAAAAAGTGATCAAAAGAGAGAGAATGAGATGAGATGTCAATGAGGTGTCAATGAGATGCTTCCTCATTGACACCGGAGCCCAGAAGAGCGTCATCCTGCCATCCTACACTGACCGGCTGGCAGGACCTAGCGGCCCCGGACTTGTGGCAGTAAACGGCTCGGAGATTAAGACGTTCGGTGAGAGAACACTGGCCTTATCTGTACATGGCCGCTCGTACGAGTGGACTTTTATCATAGCAGCACTGTGTTGCCCGATCCTGGGCGCTGATTTTCTGTGTGCGCATGGTTTATTTGTGGATGTTGCTAACAGACGCCTGGTTAATGCACTGTCCTTTGAATCTCTCCCCTGTATAGCTTGAGGGACCCGGCCAACAGCACAAGCCAACGTCACAGCATCAGGCGGTAAGTTCCACGCACTGCTCACTCAGTTCCCAGCACTCACGGTCCTGACGTTTTCGGTGGCCATCGCTAAGCACGGGGTAGAGCACTTTATCACCACCACCGGGCCGCCCGTTTTCGCAAGACCTCAGCGCTTGGACGCAGCTAAACTGGCCATAACGTGTAAGGAGTTTGCCAAACTGGAAAGGCTGGGCATCATCAGGCGATCGAACAGCCCATGGGCATCCCCGCTACACATGGTCCCTAATGCTGAGGGGTCGTGGCGACCGTGCGGTGATTTCCGCAGGTTGAACAATGCCACAGCACACGACCGCTACCCGATTACCCACATACAGGATTTTTCGGTTCACCTCACCAGAGCACGCATTTTTTCCAAAATAGATCTGGTCCGCGGTTACCACCAGGTCCCAGTGCGCACGGAGGACGTAACCAAAACAGCGGTAATAACTCCGTTCGGTTTATTCAAGTTCCTGCGCATGCCATTCAGGTTAAAAGGCACGGCACAGACGTTCCAGCGCATGATCAATGCAGTGCTGCGCGATCTCCAGTACGTGTTCGTCTACCTGGACCATATCCTGGTAGCCAGTGCGTCCGAAGACGAACACGAAACCCACCTCAGGATGGTTTTCCAGAGGTTGGAGGAGCACAGGTTAATAATCAACCTGGCGAAATGCCAGTTCGGCGTGACAGAGATTGATTTTTTGGAGCACCGCATCTCTCCGGAAGGAGCGATCCTGTTGCCCGACAAAGTGCGCGCTGTGGCGGATTTTCCCCGGCCTCAGACAGTCAGGGCACTGCAAGAATTTTTGGGGATGGTGAACTTTTATAACCGTTTCCTTCCCCGCACGGCGCAGCTCATGCAACTATTGTACGCCGCGCTCAAGAGACAGAAACCCGCGGATGGGGTCGAATGGACCCCGGAGCGAGAGCAGGCGTTCTCGGAGGTTAAGGCAGCTCTGGCAAACGCCGCACTGCTGGCGCATCCGGAGCCGGCGGCCCGGATAGCGCTTACCACCAACACTTCAGACGTGGCCATAGGGGCTGTTGTGGAGCAGCGCGTCGCCGGGGCTTGGCAGCCGCTCGCCTTTTTCAGCAGAACTTAGCGCGACAGTGAACGTAAATACAGCGCATTCGACAAGGAGTTGCTGGCTCTCCACCTGGCCATACGCCAGTTCCAGTTCTGGCTGGAAGGGCACAGCTTTACCGCGTTCGTGGACCACAAGCCACTAATGTTCATGATGGCCAAGGTTTCAGAACCGTGGTCGGGCCGGCAGCAGAGACAGCTGGCCGCAATCTCAGAGTTTACTACCGATATTCAGCATGTGTCGGGTAAACTGAAAGTGGTGGCGGACTGCCTCTCGCGCGGCGTGGTGGCCCCGGTCTATGTGGGGATAGATTATGCAGCCATGGCCACGGAGCAGATTAGCGATGCAGACGTGCGCGCGCTCTAGTCTGGACCAACAGGGTTAAGGCTGGAGAGCAGGGTGCTGCAAAACGGCATGCCCCCCCCCTAATCTGTGATGTCTCAACGGGACGCCCGCGTCCGGTGGTCCCGGTCGCGTAGCGCTGCCGCGTGTTTGAGTCGGTTCACACTCTGGCGCACCCAGGAGTGCGCGCGTCGGTCAAAATGGTGGGAGAGAAGTTCGTGTGGCCGAGCCTACACAAACAAGTAAAAGAGTGGGCTGCAGCCTGCATGGCGTGCCAACGAGCCAAGGTACACAGACACACGAAGGCTCCCTTGGAGCTGTTTCGGGTACCGGCTAAGAGGTTCGACCATGTTCACGTGGACCTCGTGGGCCCCCTCCCGCCATCACAGGCATGCATGCACCTCCTGACAGTGGTGGACCACACCACGTGCTGGCCAGAAGCAGTCCCGCTGGCGGCAACCATGTCCGTGGACGTGGCACGCGCTTTTTTAACAGCATGGGTGGCGCGCTTTGGAGTCCCGTCGGACAGCCCTCAATTTGTTTCCGACCTCTGGTCCGTGATGGCCTGCAGCCTGGGTGTTGCAATTCATTGCACAACCGCGTACAACCCACAGGCCAATGGGTTATGCAAGCGTTTTCATAGATCACTGAAAGCAGCACTCAGGGCTTCAATGACAGATGCAAATTGGTTAGACAGGTTGCCGTGGGTTTTATTACCTCCGCCAGGCCGTAGGCTGTAGGAGGTTATGTTTTTGCCAGCGTTTGTCTGTTTGTCTGTCTGTCTGTTTGTCTGTTGGTTAGCAAGATAACTCAAAAAGTTTTGGACGGATTTCGATGAAACTTTCAGGCGTTGTTGCAAATGGTACAAGGAAGAACTGATTAAATTTTGGGGATGATCCAGATCACCATCTGGATACAGGAATTTTTTAAATGATTCTTTAACATTGTGAGATACGGCCATTTTCAACATGTGTGCAGGCGCAATGGAGGGCGCTGGTCGTCATGTCTGACAAACACAAACTCCGCGTTCTTCAAAGTTTTAGGCACAAAAGCACGCGAAAAACAGTGGTGGCCAGGGCCCGGCAGCGTGCCTGTGTTTGCGCTACGCTGCAAAAGCTGAGACGGGCAGCTGTCCGGCGCCGGATTATTTGGCAGAAATTCCCTGGGCAGCCATAGTGGCTGCGCAAAAACAAGCTCTCTGCCAGGGAAGCTTCCAAATCCTCTTCTGCCGCGGAGCGCAACCCCAATATAAAACCCACGGCAACCTGTCTACCCAATTTGCATCCGTCAGTGAAGCCCTAAGTGCTGCTTTCAGTGATCTATGAAAACGCTTTCATAACCCATTGGCCTGTGGGTTGTACGCGGTTGTGCGATGAATTGCAACGCCCGCAGCCTGGGACTTTGCAGATGGAGGAGATGGACACAACACCAACACTTCAGTTTATTACCTCCGCCAAGGAGGTAATGCTTTTACTACTGAACCACTAATCCTATCATTGTGAATCCAATTGCTAGTCATATGTTTTCATGGTCAAGGAATCTGAAAACGTACACACAAACACTGTATGGGGGGGAACTGTGGCGCTTGGCGGAGGTCTGCGTTCTCCGAGTGCTTTTCTAGTTGGGGTTGCGCTCCGCGCCAAAAGAGGATTTGGAAGCTTCCCTGGCAGAGCTTGTTTTTGCGCAGCCCCTACGGCTGCCCGGGGAATTTCTGCCAGATAATCCCACGCCAGAGAGCTGCCCGTCTCAGCTTTTGCAGCGTAGAGCAAACACAGGCACGCTGTTGGGACCGGCCCACCACTGTTTTCCGCATGCTTTTGTGCCTAAAACTTTGAAGAACGCGGAGTTCGTGTTCGTCAGACATGACGCCCACCGCCCTCCGTTGCGCCCACCCTATGATGGACCATTCAGAGTGTTGGAAACAGGGGATAAGCATTTTTTGCTAGACTTGGGGGGTCGGCGGGAGAAAATTGGCATAGACAGACTCAAACCCGCCTTTGTAGCGGCGGACGAGCAAGTGCTGTTGGCTAGGGCCCCTCGGCGTGGAAGACCCCCATGGAGAGCTCCCCAGGGAAACGATTCACCAGAGCAGCCACACGGACAGAGCGAAGTTCCCCCCCCCCCTCGCCACAGCCCACCCGCAGTCAGACACACTCCCAGCAGCCCTCCACCGGCACAGCAGCGCCACGGAGGCGGTAAATCCCAGTTACAGCAGATATGGGAGGAGACTGAAGCCAAAAGGGCGTGTGGACTGATGTTCTATCTAAGATGCTGGGGGGGGGGGCAGTGTGGGGAGTCAGGTGATGTAGCATCTCAGGCAGAGACAGTGAATAAACATGGGAGAACAATGCCTAGGGGGTTCCTGGGGATATAGCAGGAAGGAGACAGGGACATAGGGGGTTGAATGCAGTGTAATGTAAATGTCATGCTGTGTGATGAGAAATGCCATGAAACCTGTGAAGAGGGAGTTGGGAAAAAGAGGAGAGCTTGCTGAAATGATTCAGTCTGTTCTGTGCTTGTGAGATGTGAAGTGTGTAATAAACCGTCTGTCCATGAATCTGCCTCTTTATTCACACACTCCACAATGTACATAAATGCAATTTTTTTCAATTAACAAAAAATAAAATTATACTGGAGTGGTCCCTCCCAGCGCAAAATGGTTGAAAAAACGTTGAAAAGACGGCTTTGCCAACTGTCTGGAGAAAACGTACGGATTTGGTTGAAAAGTGAAAAATGAAAAGCCATCTTTTTAAGGTTGTTGAAAAGGCATCTTCATATACATAGATGTTTCTGTATGGTCTAAATTTGGTTGAAAAATTAAGCTGAAATGCTGCCTTTTCAAGACAGTTAAAAAAAAAAGAAGAAAATCAACAACCTCTTGATCCTTTTTGAGTGGCAGGGCACCTACACGAGCATTGTTGGGGAAGAGGCAGAGTACATCCTGGACAGATCACCAATCCATCACAGGACCTGGTATTCCCAGCACCTTTTGCTTACAAGTCCTTACATGGGCCCTCAACAGACCAATCATAGAGGCCTATTAAGTGCTCAACAATGCTAAAATGACCAATCCTTGATCAAAGAAAAATACGAACATCTGTGCTGCTGGAGCTCCAGATGACGACGATGATGCTGCTCTACTTTCACTAGCAGGTAATTTTATATTCCATATTTAAGCATAGTTAAGTGTTTAACCTTTTTAGCCAGTGCATAGGAGCTAAGATTGCTGTTTAGTTATTGTATATGTGAAACTATATCGTGCTTAGAGCTATTACTTTGTTGCAAAAATATTCTCATTTCTCTTGTGATTATTAATACATCTTTCTCTCTTCTCACATTGTAAAATTGTGTGCGCCATTGTTGATATATGGAAGTATTCTTTAATAGACATGTGTGTTGCTTTTATGTGGTGTGTTGCTTTCACCTAAATTATAATTGTGCTAGTTGTGCTAAAATGAATTGTTGTAGTTGTGCTAATTGTTTGTACGGCTTCAAATGATTTACAATAAAGCACAAAGCTTTGTTGGCAAATGGTGCGGGGCAAATTGGTGCATATTTCATATTAAAAATGACATGAGGTGTTTATATATTTTGTTTTTCTTAGAGAATGTATCTGTTTTTGCTTGTGAGTGGTTAAATACGGAATGGATTAATTAGGAAATTTGCAGGTATGTTCAGTAATAAATGCTTCTTTAGGTGGCAACTTTTTATTCAGTGGTATTGCATAGTTTTGGAATTATGAACTGAAGAATGCACGTCAAATTGTGACCAATGCAAAAAAAAAAAAATATGTCAAAACATTTACAGACAAAGTAATTCAGCTTGCAAGTTGGTATAGCTTCGATTTTACAAGTGCACACGTTGATAGACATGTTAGGGAAGCACTCTTTGTTGATTTGCTGGATTTGGGTCTATATTGCAGAGGTATTAATGCCAAAATTGCAGTGGCGTAGCCAGGAATTTGTGAAGGGGGGGCTGAACCCCAACCACCACCACCATTCTGAATGCCTGGGGTGTTCACCCGGCGCAAAGCTTTAGCTTCAGCCCCCTGTCAACTACAGATTTCTTAACATTTTCAATGCAAATTACTCAAAACCTGCTCTTTTACATTTTTCTTTTCATTTTTCTCCCTTTTTTCTTCTTTTTTTTTTTGGCTACGCCCCTAGAAATTGGGTCTCAATTGTCATGTAAATAAACCATTACAAACTAATGTTCACAATGATAAAAATAATAATGTTTGTTTTATGCTCACTAGATCTCTTTACACGTTTCAAACCTTTAATTATACTGATAATAATAATTATGTACATGTTACATGCATACTGATTGTTAGTTTAATAATAACCAAAGGAAAAATAACATGTGGTTTCAATATCTGAGACAATATTATAACACTGTATACACTTAACATTTAATTGCCATGTAAGAACAATTTAAGATAACAACTACAATAAAAAATGTACAAAATGTTGTATTCATGTATTGCAGTTGAGGAAGAGCATGCCCGTGCAGAAGAAGAAGGAGAAGAGGAAGTGGAGGCTGAGGATGAGGGCATCAGTGTGGAGGATGAGGCTGCAGAGGACCCCACTGACAGTGTCAATGTGCAGTACGCCATTCTTTCTGCGGAGGAGCAGGTGAGCGAGGAGGCCAGTCCTGCCCAGCAGGACGTCCTGATGGACAGCCGAAAGCTACACCTGGCAGGGTTTGAAGAAGTTGAAAACCTTGCAGTGGCCCTCGTCGAGCTGGCAGATGACACCGACAGGCACCTCGTTCCTCCGAACAAGCGCCAGCGCATTGCTGCCCTGACCAGCTTGCTGCATGAGCATGATAGGTGCTTGCGCAAGTTCATGAAGAAGTACGAGTCCAGGTGGGGCTACACTCTGTTCGGCAGGTGCCTTGGGCCGCCATCATCACTAGCCAGTGCAGCACAGAAGACAAAGTTTGCAATGCTCACGCATCAGCAAGCTGCACAAATCACCAAGGACTCGAGGCTGCTGTACCTGCTGATAAAGATTCTCAAGAACAGGCCTCCTGCCAGCATGTCAGCTTCACCAACAAAAGTCATTAGCACTGTGAAATCACAGTACCAATGCATCACTGATCGAGTAAGAGATAATCCTGTGTTGTGTACGTTAGACATTCCACTTCCTAACATCAACTCAAAATCAATTTCTAATTTCTTAAATTGTGAGGACAAGAAAGCCAACTTGAAGGCGACAGTTGCCCCACATGTGACACTGCACAGGAGAGTGCTCTCTGATGTGTCGCTGCCAGAACCTGCGAGTCTCCCAGAGGCAATTGTGACAAACAGGCCGCAGATGCATTACGCACTTAATCCCCATGTTACAGGAAAGCGACACGCAGAGAAACGAAAGTTGGTGATGCCTATGCCCAGTTCCAGCAGCGCTTCCAGAAACTGTGAGCCAAGTTTCTGGAAAATTGCACCTTTGGCAATGGCATCATCTGCTGCACAGATCCTGTTGATGGTTCCATCTCAGCCACAGGGTCCGTCTATCAATTTGCAGCATGATGCCGCTGCTATAGGTACAAGTTTCTCTCCCACATCACCACCTGCTCACATGGCATCTAAACCTGTTATGCCCAGCAGGTCTCTCAAGCCATGCGCAGCCTGCAATGTGCCCAAATGTGGTGGCTTGTGCAAGAGGTATGCTCCCTCAAAGGACAAGGTGGAAGGCAGTAGGCAGAAAATTTTCACTTACTGCTCAACAACAAGAAAGTCCACAACCCCAGGATTCAATGATGTGTATGACAGCTATGAACATTTCAAGGCAGTGGTGGATGAATCTTTAAAAAATAAGTAATGTGAATAGTAGCCTATATACTGTGTATATATATATATATATATACGTATATATATATATATATATATATATATATATATATATATATATATATATATATATATACGTATATATATATATATATATCACATTTACCATGTACTAGTATTTGAAATCAAACATGAGATTTTTGTGATTTGTGTAATACATTTCTGTAATACATGCTTATCTAGTATCTGACATTATCTAGTAAATGTACGGGGTTAGGATTTCATTTAGATATACAGTAGATGTACTGCATATCGATGTACAATGAGTGCAATTTTGCATGAAGTTTGATCATGATACACTTGTTGACCTTGCCTCTTTTCCATTCTGATTTGGACAAACTCAGAAATGTCCATAAAATAAAAGTTTTAATATATTTGGTTTTCTCATTTTCAACATAAAACTAGGATTAACACCATGGCAGATAAACTTATGTTAATTATATTTATTTATTAAAATAGAATAAACCAAACCAATTAAACCAGCATATAAATTAGCAGTGCAATAGCTGCAATTGACAGCTGCAATTACAAAATAGTAGTTTCATAATTTTCACAAATTATGCTACATCAATGAGGTAATTACATTCATATTAATATAAAGGAGTGTTTGTTAGGCATTATACAATAGAATAACTGATAATTTATTAATTATGCATGCAATGGCAATTATTATTTTCATAATGTCCTTAAAATTAATGTTTTTAGATTTGGTTTCTCTCCTATGCTAATCATCTCTATATGGATCGGGTTATTACATTCATATTACCATAAAGGGACTTTTTTAGGCATTATACAATTACTGATAATTTATTATTCACATATGCAATAGCAATTGATATTTACTTAAAATTAATGTTTTTAGATTTGGTTTCTCTCCTATGCTAATCAAAACAAGCATCAGTTTCTCCCCTATACAAACCTAGATCCAGGACTGTGGAGACACCAGGATATGTACCTGCAGGGCTCATAAGCTGTTCCCAGGCAGTCTCCCATCCAAGGTAGACCCTACTTAGCTTTCAAGATTAAACAAGACCAGGGGTGTCTGGGGACACCCAGAGCTTGAGGTATGGATCTCAATAAAAGGACATAACAAACAGGGCCACCTTAACTTGCCATTAGGCCTTTGGGCTGAGAGGTTTTGTACCCCCCCCCCCCCAACAGAATCTCCATTTAAAAAAATACATAATAGCTATGTTTTTAATAATGGATTGCATTTATATAGGACTTTTCATGACACCCAACACTTTACAACGAGTCCATTATTCATTCACTCCACAGACAATGACAATGGTAAGCTACTTCTGTAGCCACAGCTGCCCTGGGGCAGAGTAACAAAAATGTGGCTGCCAATCCCTGCCAACTGAACCTTTATTCACATTCATACACCAGTGTCATGTACCATGAACACACTGGAGGCAAGGTAGGTAACGTGTCATGCCCAAGGACACAACAGCAAGGTGGGAGGAGCGGGATTCAAACTGCCAACCCTCTGGTTATTGGGCGACCTGCTCTACCTCCTGAGCCACTAAGGCCTCATTTTTGTTTCTCTTTGAGAAATAATGCAATTGTGAGTTAGAAAACACAACTACACTGCAAAAAGTCAAATATAAGTAAAATGAAATAAATTAAGGCTGTTTATGCTTGGTTTTTTTTTTTGTCTGACAAGATATTTATTCTTGTGCTGTTTATGTGAGAAAATTTTATATGTTTTCAGATAGTTTTAACTTGTTTTAAGAAATTTGATAAGTCAAATCTTCTTGCTCTGTTGGCAGATAATTTTACTTAAAGAAAAGGCAGTAGTATCTGTCACTGTAAAAATGAAAATCTTAATAAGATAAAATATCCTAAATCAAGGATATTTTTTCTTATTAAGATTTTCATTTTTACAGTGACAGATACTACTGCCTTCAGTATAAACACAAATTAGTCTAATCCCGCTTTCTCTCTCTCAGACACAGACACACACAGCACCATGGCCTAAACAACACCAGGTATCAGAGGATGACACTGATCAACAATTACAGTCTAATGATGACAGCAGAACACAAAGTTATGTCAGTCAAGTATTCCTAATTCAAACAATGGATACCAGCAGCAACTAGAAAAGCACTTAGAGGGCACATACCTCCGCCAAGTCTCCTTCCATCCCTCATGGAGGACCTCTAAAATGTAATGGGTTCGTGTGTAGGCCACAAGCCAGTTCTGGTGAAAACTGCATCAAAGTCTATCCAGTAGTGTTGGGGGATTCTTGCTAATACACTGTGAGAAGAGCCTTGGCGGACGTATGCATTCTCCAATCATCACCAAAATATAATGGGTTCCTCTCTAGCCCAAGGACCACCTCTGATGAAAATTTCATCCAAATCCATCCAGTAGTTTTTTGTTGTTGTTTTTTTTAATAATCCTGCTGCACAAATACAAACAAGGTCCTTGGTGGCGGTACACTGGAAAAAATGCCCCTTTAAAAACAAGTAAAAACAATAAATAAATAAAAACAACTTGTTACTTACAACTTGTTACAACTTGTTACAACTTGTTACTAACAAGTCAAAAAATCTGCCAATGGAACAAGTGAAAATTCTCTTGACAAGATTTCTAGAAATAAGAAATTATATTCAAACCTTTAATGATCTTGAAATTAGTTTATAAAACTCATTCTTAGCTATATTTTACTAATATTGTGAAGTTTTTTGTCTCATAATAAACTTGTGATGCTCAAAAGTAGTGTTTTTTTCCCCTCAAAAGTAGCATCTTTTTTTTTTTTTTTTACCTCACTTCCCTGTCATTCTCTTCATTAACTGTGAATGTCGCCAAACTGTGTCAGAACCCCTAGTGGTCAACAGTGGTAAAAAAATTTTTCAAGAAAATATTCAGATCAGATGTCAGACATTTCCAAGGCTATAACTTGAAAGTGGTAAGAGATAATGGCTTACTGTCAATTAGAAAGATGTAGAATATGATCCAAAGTTTCAGATAGGAGTGAATTTACGCATCTAATTTGCATAATGCCATGGCAGCAATAATGAAATACATAACTGGCCAAAAGTGGACTTTGGACATATTTACACAAAGAATAGTTGTGCTTTTTGTCACCGTTTCTTGTTTGAGGCATTTTGTTAATCTTATCTTCAAAGTATATGAACCAGAAAATCAGAACAATGTAAAGAAACAAAGAAATTTGTCACCGTTGGTGAAGGCGGCTCCTGGCTTCATCCATCCTGGTCGTTATTTTGCCTTCTGTCGGTCATTTGTGCTTTCTCTCCCACATCCAGAAACTGTTTTGATTATCCCACCTCAATTTTGCTTTTATTCCAACGCAATTTTCTAATCACAAAGTAGAAGAAGAAGAAGAAGGATTTCTTCCTCTTTGGTGTATTCCGTGTCAACCAGGATTCCTCCAATGCATGTCTGCCACCTTGTGAACTGGCATAATTAGTACAAATCCTCAGTCCAGCTGGAGAGTGTTTTGGCATGTCATATCAGTTGACAGGCGCAGCGCTGTGCTGTGCCACTAGGGGCGCGATCTGTCCAAGAAATAAACACAGTCAACAGGTAAAGTATATTTAATTCATTTTTAGGTTCATTTGTAACATTGTTTTATCTAGATTTAAGTCTACCATCTACTTGAAATAAGATCAGAAACTGGCATTTTGAGAAAAAATGTCTTGAAGGTAGAATTCTTGACTAGTATTAGGAGATGCTTTTTGTGCCATAAAATCATATTCTCCAACCTAAGCTGTAATGTTGTTAGAGATTCAGGACATTCCCCTACTTCTTGTAAAACAAAAAATGGAAACAATTCTTGCAAACGAGAACAAAATTTATAAAGACCGAAAAGCCCCAGAAAAAAGTCAGGTGCATTTCACTAACTCAATGTACCAACAAAATCTTTGCATAGGCAAACTCAGAACATAGTCAGACACAAGACTAGACACAGAAAAACTGCTCAACCTGTAAGATTTACTATTAGGGTTGCAAAACTGTGGGAATTTTCAAAGTTGGAAACTTCCAATGGGAATTAACAGGAATTTAGGGAAATAACCAGGAATAAACCTAGAATTTAAAATACTTAAGGTTGGCCCTTAACAGGAATTGTAAATATAATAGGGAAAATATAATTTATCATAATCTTGACTAAAATAACCAGATTTCATATAAGTATACTTGAGTATATCTATGCTATTCCTCCATCACATGAACACAGCACACTGCTAAAATACTTAAAATGTAATAAAGCTGTACTTACAAATAAATCTGTTGAAATGCAATGATTTTTAATTGTATTATTTTCATGGATGTCTGCCTATGACAAAAGTAAATGTTTTTATTTATGTTTGGATATGATAGTTTGTTTAAATTACCCACAATCTGTAGTTAATTCCCATATCTCCAAAATTCCCCAGCTTAATGTCCCGTAGAAAATTTCCAGAAAAAGTTTCATACCGTTGCAACCCTAATCACAAAGTTTGATTATTGTAATAAAGGATTAAGCAGAAGAAGATGGATGGATGGATGGTTTTGGTTTTTGGTTAAATTTCATCAACTCCTTTGTTATGCCACTATGTAGGCATACGTATATTTTTGCACACTCATAATTAACACTGGGCTCTTTACTGGCAAAGAACATGAACTGTAGTAGCCTTGGAGGGGCAAAAGAAGCAATATCCTATAGTCCACATCTGACCATTGGTTTTACTGACCAATAAAAGCTTTCCGCTCAGCTATGCTCTTCTTATAAGATGAAGTGAGATCTTTCTCATGGATTAGGTCAAAGAGGACTTCAGTCTGTATGACTGAAAGCAGAGTGGCTACACACTTTGGGTATGTAAGGTGTAGGGTATAATAGTAGGCCAAAAGGAATAAAGCACCCTCGGTAACCTTGTCTTTTGGAAACGTAGTTATTAGCACATCTCCTACCACTAGGAGGCAGTTGGATGGATCACAATCAGGACCGGAGAGAAGAGGGGATGCTTCTTCAAGTACACATTAGGGTCTTCTTTTTCCTTTAACACACAACATAAACAACCATCTGTCAGGATAATGCACTCTTGTTTCAAGGAACATTTTGGTATTTTTAAAACTAAGCCAAAGGGTAAGAAGTTTGTTTATAAAAACATTAGTTTAACCTGTTGCACTTCGGTGTACCGCGGGCGGGCACGTCTCTGCGTCCTAGGACGCACAAGGGCATCCTAGTACGCACACTGTGTGTCCTAGGAGGCACTGAAAAAAAAAACCACCTGCATTTCCGTTCTTCCACTACAGACACTGCCGTGAACAGAAAGCCAAAGGAGTGCTTTGATTGGTTTAGATGTGATTAACCTCTCATTCGACTAATAAGAGCCTTGAATTGGGTTTCTGAAACCTTGAAGAACCAATGACTGAAAACCTAGCAAGAAGGACCCGCCTACCAACGGCAGCGAATACAGCCAGCCAATTGAAGCACAGAAGTTCGAAAGCTGTTTTGTGTAAGGCGGGGTGACACACAGGTGTTCGCCAGTCTTTTTTTCTTATTACTGTTCTTATTTGTTTTGAAAAATCGTTCGCCAAAACCGCAATCATGGAAATGCAAAACCCGCAGTAATGGAATTATGGTTTGACCGGGTCGCGAGACCAGAACCACAAGTCCGTAACAAGCGGACAAGCTTCATGTTCGTCTGACAATGAGGAAGAGAGGTTTGCCAGCTACGCTGCTGTTGTGAACAGGTAAGTGTTATAAGCTAAATTATTCTTTATCCCTGAAAATTGTAATCAAAAATGACTTTTGACCGATCGGTAAATTACAACTGTGCGTAGTAGACCGCGGCGCACCGGGCGATATCCGTCCTTTGTAGCGGTGGGGGGGACAACCCCGCCCCCCACACACACACACAGCCCTGAGTGTCACCTTTCATTAGAGCCCAACATCAAGCTTCTATATTGAATCATTCAAAAGTTACAGACGTTTTTCCAAACTGTGCCATTTGGCACAATTTGGCACAGTTCAAAAATGCCTGGGAACAACCTGAGTATAAAGCTGTGTAATATATTCATTTTTTGTGGTATTGTTACAAAATTTTGACCTCAGCTGGATAACACTTGGTTCTACATTTCTGTTGCATTTTCCAGCCCGGATCTGAAGCTGTGTGTTATTTGCAAGCATTTGTATCCAAAAAAACACCCAGGCGAAATTTATTTTCTTCAAGTTCAGTATGTTTAGATGACTGTTACTCAGTGGTCAGAGCACTTAGAGAGATTATGACTGTTTTGCCAAAAAATTCAAAGTGCTTTCTTTTAAATGAGACCAACCCCATGAAGATGCTGCAAAGGGTTGAAGAACAGCTTTTGATTTACTTTGGGTACGTTATTTTTTGGCGTTTTTAGGGAAATTGACCAGAGTGCGAGGGGTTAAAAAGCAAAATTCTGACAATTGTTGACTGAGAAAGCTACAGCTGAAATTACTGTTTTTAACTATACTAATGCATAGTCTGTTCATGTCTAGCCATCCATAGCACTGAAAACAAAACCTAGATGTGTTATTGCTTGCTTTTTCATAGGGTGAAAACACCTGCCACCATGTAATACATCAATTTTTTTTTGTTACATATGTGACATCGAGAGCCACTGTTATTTAACCAATTAAAGTCCTCTTTCCACAAACTCCCAAATGTTTTGGGTGTCTCTGAAGGCTTAGATCAAACAGTATCTGAATAGAAAATACATTAGGAGCCATCAATACTGCAGTAAAGTGATCTTACAACATTTTACACAGCTCACCTCGAGGACATGCACTAGAGCCTCACTCACATCTTGTACCCTCTTTGGAGGAGCAGACGTGGAAGAGAAGAATGATGGCAGCACACGTAGGATCTCAAGAGCCTGTTCAGTTGGAGAAGAAAAGACTCATTACTTAAAGACTTGACAAAATGTGCAAGGTCAAATCAGATCAAAAGTATACAGTAGATACAATGCCTTAAAAAACATTTTCCAAGTGAGGGATGACCATCAAAGATGGAACAAGCAGGACAAGACACTATTCACAAGTACTTGACAATTAACATGCCTGTAGGTCCATCCTAAACCCTGATCACTAATAACACCAAAACATCATTGTCATGTCAGGACATTATCTTTGTCCTTTCCCACTTGGGGAAAGGACTGCAAAGGACTCCAAAAAACTGCACCTTCTGGCAGAAATCATGTCATCTTCCCTTCAGTTCATCGGTGAAGTTTTTTTTTTTTTTTTTTTTTTTTGTTACTTATTTGTACCCGTAGGTAGATTTGGTTTGCAGTCTGGTGACAAGCCACCGGCTGCTGGTCGCTGCATGCGCGAGCGCCCTAAACCTACATGTTTTTTGGTATGCGGGAGGAAACCGGAGAAATCCCGGAGTAAACCCACGCAACACGGGGAGAACCATTATCCTTGTCCAAAATGTGTTGAAGCTCCTCCATCACCTATGAAATATTTAATATAAGAAAACAGATGTTTAGGATGACAAAATTGGTATATCAAACCTTGTGTCATATTTTTAATCATGCACAATCAATAATGACTTACACGTCCAATATCCTTGAAACAAGGATAGGCCTCTAGAACTTTCTTGTGTCTATCCTCCTCACGGATGGTATCTGAATCAATAAATGCTCTTCTGGCAACAAATTCCAAATCCAGGCGATGAGACACATCCTTGTGGTTTGGATTTTTTCTTTTATACAACATTTGTTGGGTCTTGTAGTGCTTGGCCAAGGTTGCTGGACTGTCAGTAGGCTTGCTAGCTGGAAGACACAAAAATACATTACTAGGGGTGGGTTCAAAAGATCGATACAACAATATAGATTGATCCACGTTTTACTGAGCTGATATCGATCCACAAAATCAGCGGATCAGTCTTTAAATATATAATGCTTTTTTGTCTGTGAATGTCTGCTGAGTCTGATTGGGTTGAAACTGGGTCAATGAGCCATGAACTGCGGCCAAGAACCAGAAACACCCAGAGCGATAACGGAGCTAACAGCTAACAAGCTAACAAATATGCTAGTTCTTCTTCTGTGGTGTTAAAACGATTCTCATCCAGCAAGAGTTCCCTGCAGCACATGCGCATGTCTTTACTTCTGCGTTTACATGAGCGGAGAAACGGTTTTGTACAACGCGCAGAGCTGTGTTGGAACATAAAGTCGACAATTGATAAACTGAAAACGCATGGAGACTGGCTGAAACCCGTGAACAAAGAGGGAGACTTGGAGCTGCTGAAATTGTAAGTAAAATATCATTTGTTTGTTTTAGCATTTGTGTCGTAAATTAATAATTTATCCGGCATGATGGTGGTTTCTTTACAAACTATGGATACAGTAGTTAACTGTTGGTTAAGTGCTGTGAATAAATGCAGAATAAAGGTATATTTTATGAGAATATGGACTTCGAGCACTTAAGTGAGAGATTTGAAGATAATGAATCACAATAAAATGAAAATGGCAGAATTAATAAAGGCTGCAGTACAAGCAATTTTTACTCAGTAGAACTAAACTGAAATGAACAAATCTTACTAGGAAATGAATTGAAACCCTTTTCAAAAATTGAAAGTTAATTTGTAGTTGAAATATAAACCACAAAAAATAAAAGAAACTAAATTATTAAAACCTACTGTGGTGTGGGGATTTAAAAATATGATTATTAATTTTACTGTGAAATCTGTTCTTTTCACCTCCCCTTCAGATGTGTGAAGACTGGGTTCCACTCCAAGGTCCATCCTGCACTGAGACCTTCTGAAGGGAAGAGGTTGTCAGTGGAGGAGCCATCCCTGCTTCATGTGGATTTCAGCACTGAAGAAGACCTTAACTTTTTCAGGGTCTTAATTTGTATATTCAAGATTCAAGAAGGTGCTGCCATAACTTTCTCCATACTCCAATATACATTCAATGCAATTTAGTTGTTGTAATGACTAATTCTTTTATTTTTTTTCTTAATTTAAGTTCTCAGCAAGAATACAATGTTAGTCATTTTTTAACAATTTTACTGAGCATTTAATTCTACATAAATCATTGTTTAACAGGAAATTTTTGGCAATCCTGTACTTTTTTTGTGGTGTTACATAGAACAGCATCACTGTAAACTATGGAAAAAGCAGCTACTGTAAAATCTGTACTTCCTCACACAACTTTCTGTGCAAAAAGCCTCTAAAAATGTCACAAGTTTTTCGAAAAGCAACCACAAATTCAAGCTTTTTGGGCTACAACAATCACAAAAACAGCCGACGAAATCCTGGAGGGACTAATACAGTGAGATTATGTCTACATGCTTTATGCATTGAATTTGTTGACTTAGTCTGGGTTGTTAACTTGACACTACACACCCTTTGCACTAAAGAAAGCACTTATGAGCACTTTGTGAAATCATAAGTGAAATAAAAAGTACATTATTGTAACTGATCTTGGGTCAGTTCTTTATGTGATAATTTATGTATTAACAAAGTTACAGTATTCTTGGTACAACTTGCAGCATTAGGTGTTGAAGATTTTTTTTTTCTGGCAAGTAAAATGGCTATCAAAATGGTAATTTCCCAGATTGAATCGGGATCGGATTGGATCAAATCAGAATCAAATCGATTCAGAATCTCAAGAATCGGAATCGATTTTGGAAATTAGGGATCGTTCCCAGCCCTATACATTACTATGCCATGAGAACTTAAAAAAAGTTCTCATGTTGTTAAATGATAAAAAAAAATGTAAAAATCTAACATAAAAATCAAACATTAGTATCCATCCATCCATCCATCTTCTACCGCTTTTCCGGAGGTCCGGGTCGCGGAGGCAGCAGTTCAAGCAGAGAAGCCCAGACTTCCCTCTCCCCAGCCACCTGCTCCAGCTCTTCAGAGGGGATACCAAGGCGTTCCCAGACTAGCTGGGAGACATAGTCTCTCCACCGAGTCCTGGGTCTGCCCCGGGGTCTCCTCCCAGTGGGACGTGCCTGAAACACCTCAAGTGGGAGGCGTCCAGGAGGCATCCTAATCAGATGCCCATACCACCTCAACTGACTCCTTTCAATGTGGAGGAGCAGCGGTTCTACTCTGAGCCTCTCCCGGATGACTGAGCTCCTCACCCTATCTCTGAGGGTGAGTCCAGCAATCCTACGGAGAAAGCTCATTTCAGCCGCTTGTATCCGCGATCTCGTTCTTTCGGTCATTACCCAAAGCTCGTGACCATAGGTGAGAGTAGGAACGTAGATTGACTGGTAAATCGACAGCTTTGCCTTAGAACTAAGCTCCCTCTTCACCACAACAGACCGGTACAACGTCCGCATCACTGCAGATGCTGCTCCAATCCGTCTGTCGATCTCTCGCTCCATTTTCCCCTCACTCGTGAACAAGACCCCAAGATACTTAAACTCCTCCACTTGGGGCAGGAGCCTGTCCCCAACCCGGAGAGGACAATCCACCTTTTTCCGGCTGAGGACCATGGACTCGGACTTGGAGGTGCAGATTCTCATCCCAGCCGCTTCACACTCAGCGGCAAACCGTCCCAGCAAGAGCTGTAGGTCATTGCTGGATGAAGCCAACAGGACAACATCATCTGCAAACAACAGAGATGAGATCCTGTGGTCACCAAGCATGACACCCTCCATTCCCTGGCTGCGCCTAGAAATCCTGTCCATAAAAATTATGAACAGGACCGGTGACAAAGGGCAGCCCTGGCGGAGTCCAACTCTCACTGGGAATGACTCCGACTGAGTGTTGGCAATGCGAACTAAACTCTCACAACGGTCGTACAGAGACCGAATAGCTCGTAACAACAAGCCCGATACCCCATACTCCCGAAGCACCCCCCACAAAAATCCACGAGGGACGCGGTCAAATGCCTTCTCCAAGTCCACAAAACACATGTAAACTGGTTGGGCAAACTCCCACGAACCCTCAAGAATTCTCGAGAGGGTAAAGAGCTGGTCCGATGTGCCACGGCCAGGACGAAAACCACATTGCTCCTCCTGAATCCGAGGTTCGACCAACGGCCGGACTCTCCTCTCCAGTACCTTGGCATAGACCTTCCCAGGGAGGCTGAGGAGTGTGATCCCTCTAAAGTTGGAGCACACCCTCCGGTCCCCTTTTTTGAAGAGAGGAACCACCACCCCGGTTTGCCATGCCAAAGGCACTGCCCCCGACCTCCACGCAATGTTGCAGAGGCGTGTCAACCATGACAACCCAACAACATCCAGGGCCTTGAGGTACTCGGGGCGAATCTCGTCCACCCCCGGGACCCGGCCACCAAGGAGATTTTTAACCACCTTGGCGACCTCAGCCCCTGTGATAGGCGAGTCATCCCCCTCGTCCCCAAACCCTGCTTCCTCTGTGGAAGGCGTATCAGTGGGATTGAGGAGATCCTCGAAGTATTCCTTCCACCGCCCGACAATATCCCCAGTTGAAGTCAACAGTGTCCCATCCACACCATACACAGTGTGGACGGGGAGCTGCTTTCCCCTCCTGAGCCGCCGAACAGTTTGCCAGAATCTCTTTGAAGCCGACCGAAAGTCTTGTTCCATGGCCTCACCGAACTCCTCCCATACCCGGGTTTTTGCTTCAGCAACCACCCGAGCTGCACTCCGCTTGGCCTGCCGGTACACCTCAGCTGCTTCGGGAGTCCCACAAGCCAACCAAGCTTGATAGGACTCCTTCTTCAGCTTAATGGCCCCCCTCACCACTGGTGTCCACCACTTGGTTCGGGGGTTGCCACCACGAGATGCACCGACCACCTTGCGGCCGCAGCTCTGGGCCGCCGCTTCAACAACAGAGGTGGAGAACATGGCCCATTCAGACTCCATGTCTCCAGACTCCCTCGGAATGTGGTTGAAGTTCTTCCGGAGGTGGGAGTTGAAGACCTCCCGGACAGGGGCCTCAGCCAGACGCTCCCAGCACACCCTCACTATACGTTTGGGTCTACCAGGTCTGAATGGCTTCCTCCCCTGCCATCGGATCCAACTCACCACCAGGTGGTGATCAGTTGACAGCTCTGCACCTCTCTTTACTCGGGTGTCCAAGACATACGGTCGCAGGTCTGATGATACGATAACAAAATCGATCATCGACCTGCGGCCTAGGGTGTCCTGGTGCCAGGTGCACATATGGACACCCTTATGCTTGAACATGGTGTTCGTTATAGACAGACTGTGGTTAGCACAGAAGTCCAATAACTGAACACCACTCGGGTTCAGATCGGGCAGGCCGTTCCTCCCAATCACCCCCCTCCAGGTTTCACTGTCGTTGCCCACGTGCGCATTGAAGTCCCCCAGTAGGACAATGGAGTCTCCAGGAGGAGCACCCTCCAGCACCCCAGTCACAGACTCCAAAAAGGGTGGGTACTCTGAAACATCATTTGGTGCATAGGCACAAATGATGGTCAGGACCCGTTTCCCAACCCGAAGGCGCAGGGAAGCAACCCTTTCGTCCACCGGGGAAAACTCCAATATAGAGGCAGCAAGGTGGGGCGATACAAGAATACCTACCCCTGCTCATCGCCTCTCGCCCGGGGCAACTCCAGAAAAGGCCAAGCTCCAGCCCCTCTCCAGGAGACTGGTTCCGGAACCGGAGCTGTGTGTTGAGGTGAGGCCGACTATATCTAGCCGGTATCGCTCAATCTCGTACACCAGCTCAGGCTCCTTCCCCACCAGAGAGGTGACATTCCACGTACCAAAAGCCAGTTTAGAAAGCTTGGGATCAGTCCGCCAAGGTCTCCGCCTTTGACTGCCACCTAATCCACATAGCACCGGACTTCCATGATCCCTCCTGCAGGTGGTGAACCTACTGGAGGGCGGACCCATGTAACTCCTTCGGGCTGAGCCCGGCCGGGTCCCATGGGTGGAAACCCGGCCACCAGACGCTAGCCTTCGAGCCCCTCCCCCAGGCCTGGCTCCAGGGTGGGGCCCCGGTAACCCCATACCGGGCGGGGTACACTGAATCCTTGATATACAATTTATCATGAGAGTCTGTTGGATCGTTCTTCGTCTGGCCCTTCACCCAGGACCAGTTTGTCTTGGGAGACCCTATCAGAGGCAAATTGCCCCGGACAACATAGCTCCTGGGATCACTGGGGCACGCAAACCCCCCCCCACCACGATAAGGTGACGATCCATGAGGGGGAACATTAGTATTAGTTTACATTTTCATAGGTAGATCTTTAAACAAACTTCATCCCTGATCATAAGAACCAAGTTTTTCAGAATTTTAACCATTTAGACACCTGTTTATACAGTAGACATTTACAAAAATCAACAACCTCCATTTTTAATCATTTTCTGTGTATTAAATGCATTAGAACTACTTGCTCTGAACTCATGTGGTCATGCAATCGCATAAAATTACATGTAGGCACACAAGTACACCATGAGGCAGATGGATGAACTCACTATCAGAACTGGATGGGGGTGAGGGTTGTTCTTCAAGTAGGCTTTGGGGTCTTCTTTTTCCTTTAACATATAAAACAGACATCCTACTGTCAGGATAATGTGCTTTAAGGAACATTTTATTTATTTTGGAACCTAAAATATTATTTTAATCAAATTAAAAAGAGCAAAAATGGCCTTAGTCAAGCACATGGTTTTTAAATGAATAACATTCAAAGTAGTGGGCTGCACGGTGGCACAGTGGTTAGCACTGCGGCAGCACAGTTTACCCTTGGCCGGGGGATTGTGGGGATCGTGGGATCGTGGGTTCGATCCCAGCCCCCGACCAACAGTGATCTGTGTGGAGTTTGCATGTTCTCCCCGTGTTGCGTGGGTTTACTCCGGGATTTCTCCGGTTTCCTCCCACATGCCAAAAACATGCATGTTAGGTTAATTGGCTGTTCTAAATTGTCCCTAGATATCTGTTTCCTATAGGCCCTTAGAATAGAGGGTTAGTATTAATGAAAGCACTTTGAGTGGTCTTTGTGACTAGAAAAGCGCTATATAAGTGCAGGTTAGTTAGTTAGTAGTAGTTAGTGTTGCAAAGTAGGCCAATATGGCAATATAGCAGGCTCAAAACATTACAATATCAGCTTTGGTTAACATCAATACTTTATGAATGACTGTTTTAATAAGATCCCAGTCCCTCCAGGATTTCGCGGAAGGTTTTTATGATTGTTGCGGCCCAAAAAGGCTGAATTTGCGGGAGCTTTTTTTTTAAAAAAAAAGTTGTGATAAAAGTTGCGATGTTTTTAGAGTGTCTTTTGCTCTAAAAGTTGTGGGAAGAATTACAAATTTTAAAGCAGATGTTTTTTTTTTTTTTTTCCAGTTTACTGCAGTGATATTCTATATAACAATACAAGAAAAGCACAGGGGTGTCAAAAATTTCCTATTATAGTGATTTAGATATAGATAGCTAGATGTACTTTATTGATCCCAAACTGGGAAATTACACTTGTAAATTAAGCAGAAACTTCTGCTATACAGAAAAACTCTTTTGTGCAACAGCAAATACAGACCAACACAATATCCATTACAACAGCTAAATTGCACTGAATGCATGTTAAAGAGTAGAGATTTGGAAATTATTAACAGCATCTTCATTTGAAAACTCTCTACGGTCCCCAACCACTTGGTACCGAGCGGACAGAAAAAAACAAATAATTTATTCTGTTGCTCTGTATTGTCTATATGAGTGTGTTTTTCTGAAAAAAAAATTACAGAGAATATTCTCTCTCGTTCCGTGCCAAACTCCTACCTGTTTGTCTGCTGCACGTCGGTCTTGACACACATCTTTCATTTATGGCAGGACGGGGGGGAGGAGGTGCGTTTGTCTGTCCAGACCAGACCGGAGATCAACACCTTTAAAGCTCAATGACCAGATGTAGTAATGATTTTACCTCTAAAGATGTGTAAAATGTTAACATTTAGTGTTAATAGTTTTACAGCGTCTCTCCGAATGCGCGCTCCTGCGACAGGGTGCTTTTGGGGCAGGTGGACATTTTTCAACGCAAACCCAGCGCTTCGTACAGGCGGTTAGGATGGAGACGTGGTGAGATGTCCACCGGCAGGCTGGGGGAGATGGAGGAAGGGACGTTGTTGGAAACCTCACAAGTGAGGTTTTTTTTGTTTGTTTGTTTGTTTTTTAAATCAGACACTGTTTGCTGATGTGTTCTTTTAATATTCACTGTAAACATGGAAGTGAATGCGGTGCAGTGATGCATTTGGTTGGTTATACTCAGACTGAGCATTTGAGAGCCAGTGAGAGACAAATTTGATTGGTGAAATTGGCGGAGGTTGACGAGGATTGGCCAAAATTGCGAGAAAGTTGCAGTGATTGGACAAAGTTGCAAGGTCGTGCAATAGTTGTGCTGATTGGCTGATTTTGCGTGAATTGGCGTGATCGCAACATTGCGAAATCCTGGAGGGACGGAGATCCGTGTTTCTCCACATATGACAACGTGTGCAGCTGCTCAGTGCTTTGCCTTCACTCTTCACTCTCTTGTCACTCACACCAGGCATTGAGGGGGAGCCAAACATTTGTTGGAAAAAATATGTTGTGGAGATTGTGTGGAAAGGATGAGGCAGAGTTATTTCTCAAGTTCCATTTTTATTCACAACACACTCTCCAACATTCAAAAGCAGAAGAAGGAAAAACTCCAAACATCTGCCAGTCTTATACCCCTGACATCAAAGTACCAAATCCCATTGTCTTTAAATCCCAAACACAATGCATCCCCCCTGCAGTTCCTCTCGCTTCCACCCAAACCTGGGTGGTCAGGAAATCATTCATGTCCATCTCTTTGCATATCAAAAGGCCAACTCTCTCATCCTCCTCTTATCCCTAGGAGGTCCAGACCTTTTGTTCCTCTTCAGACGTGAAGCCAAACTAAGCACACAGGAATATACATGAGAGCATATGAACAGTCATATACATGTGAGCCCGTGAAACTACATATGTGCACCACATATAACCCCCCCCCCCCCAAACGTCTAAGACGGAACAAACTAACAGATTGCATGTCATAATAAAATCGCCACACATCAGTCCACATGCTGTCTTGGTCTCAACCGTCTGCCGTATCTGCTGCAGGCGGGCTTAACCTCTTCCGCGGCGTCCTCCTGCTGTGGAGCTGCTGTCTGGGGATTAAAACTGGTAGTCAATCTCTGTGGGTGTACTGGGGAATGCTCCCTAGGGGGTCTACCCCGTCGCGGGGCCCTCGCCAACTGCACAGTTTCGTCAGCTATCACAAAAGCAGGTTTGAGTCTGTCTATGCCAATCATCTCCTTTCTGCCCCCCAAATCTAGCAAAAAATGCTTATCACCTGTTTCTAGCACTCTAAATGGTCCATCTTAAGGCGGTCGCAGAGCTGTGCGGTGGGCATCATGTCTGACAAAAACAAACTCCGCATTTTTTAAAGCTTTAGGCACAAAAACACGCGGAAAACTGTGGTGAACGGGGCCTGGTAGGACACTCTGGCCCATGCTATTCTGCAACCGCTGACCGAGGAGGACTCTGGTGCTGGGTTGTCAGGGAGAAATTCTCCAGGCAGCCGAAGTGGCTGTGCGAACACTTGCTCCGCTGGGGAGGCGTCTAAATCCTCTTTAGGTGCAGAACGCAACCCCAATAGAACCCATGGTAGTTTGTCAACCCAATTTGCATCCGTAAGCGACGCTCTGAGAGCCACCTTCAGCGACCTGTGAAAACGTTCGCATAACCTGTTAGCCTGTGGGTGATACGCGGTCGTGCGGTGGATCGTTGCCCCCAGGCTGCGGGCCATCGCTGACCAAAGTTCGGAAACAAATTGTGGGCCTCTGTCAGACGTAATATCCGACGGAACTCCAAAACGCACTACCCATGCAGTTAAAAAAGCGCGCACCACCTCCTCGGCTGTGGTTGATGACAGGGGAACCACTTCTGGCCAGCGCGTGGTGCGGTCAACCATTGTCAGAAGATGTGTGCACCCTTGCGAGGGCGGTAGGGGGCCTACGAGGTCCACATGGACATGATCAAACCTTTTAGCTGGAATATGAAACGGCTCCAAAGGAGCTCTCGTGTGTCTATGCACTTTGGCCCGCTGACAGGCCATGCAGGCTGCCGCCCACTCTCTAACTTGCTTGCACAGGCCCGGCCATACAAATTTCTCCCCTACCATTTTGACCGAAGCGCGCACCCCCGGGTGCGCCAGTGAATGGATCAAGTCAAAAACGCAGCGGCGCCACGAGGCCGGAACCACCGGAAAGGGTCACCCGGTGGAAACATCGCAGATTAGGGGGGGCATACCGTCTTGCAGCACCCTGTCCTCCAGCCTTAACCCTGTTGGTCCAGACTGGAGCGCAACGCATGTCCACGTCGCCACCCTGCTCCGCGGCCATGGCTGCGTAATCTATCCCTACGCGGACTGGGGCCGCGTGCACTTCTGCGCCGCTATCCTGGTCCGCGGCAACAGCTGCGAAATCTACCTCTATGCGGGCTGGAGCAGCCACGGCACACGAGAGGCAGTCTGCCACTACGTTAAGTTTACCCGCTACATGCTGGATATCGGTAGTGAACTCCGAAATTGCGGCCAGCTGTCTCTGCTGCCGGCCCGACCAAGGTTCCGAAATCTTGGCCATCGCAAAAGTCAGCGGCTTGTGGTCAACGAACGCGGTGAAACGGCATCCCTCCAGCCAAAACTGGAAGTGACTAATAGCCAAATGGAGAGCTAACAACTCCCTGTCGAATGCGCTGTATTTTCGCTCACTATCACGCAAAGTCTTGCTGAAAAACGCGAGTGGCTGCCAGGCTCCAGCCACATACTGTTCAACAACTGCTCCTATGGCCACATCTGACGCGTCAGTAGTGAGCGCCATGCGGGCCGTTGGGACTGGTTGTGCTAACAACGCAGCATTTGCCAAGGCTGTTTTGACTTCAGAGAATGCGCGCTCCCGCTCGGGAGACCATTTAATTTTATTTGCGGGTTTTTGTTTTTTAAGCATAGCGTACAATGGTTGCATGAGCTGCGCCGCGCTGGGGAGGAAACGGTTATAAAAATTCACCATTCCCAAAAACTCCTGTAACGCTTTGACCGTTTGTGGCTGGGGAAAATTTGCCACCGCGTGCACCTTGTCAGGCAGAGGAACTGCTCTTTCGGGAGAGACGCGATGCCCCAAAAAAATCAATCTGCGCCACCCCGAACTGACACTTCGCTTGGTTGATTATTAGCCCGTGCTCTGCCAACCTCCGGAAAACTGCCGTGAGGTGGTTTTCGTGTTCGTCTTCGGACGCACTGGCTATCAAAATGTCGTCCAGGTAGATGAACACGAAAGGGAGATCACGCAACACCGCATCCATCATGCGTTGGAAAGTCTGCGCTGCGCCTTTAAGCCCAAATGGCATGCGCAAAAACTCAAAAAGCCCGAAAGGAGTTATTACCGCTGTTTTGGGTATGTCCTCAGCGCGGACTGGGACCTGATGATAACCGCGTACCAGGTCTATCTTAGAAAAAATGCGCGTCCCCGCCAAATGAACTGAAAAATCCTGGATATATGGGATTGGGTAGCGGTCGTGTGCTGTAGCATTGTTCAGCCTGCGAAAATCACCGCACGGCCGCCACGAGCCATCAGTTTTAGGGACCATGTGAAACGGTGAAGCCCAAGGGCTCTTTGAACGTCGGATGATGCCCAATTTTGCCAGGTTGGCGAACTCCTCGCGCGCTATGGCCAGTTTAGCTGAATCCAAGCGCCGAACTTTTGCAAAAACGGGCGGTCCGGTGGTAGTAATAAAATGCTCCACCCCGTGTTTAGCCACGGTCGCCGAAAATGTTGGCACCGTGAGTGCTGGAAACCAAGTGAGGAGTGTGTGGAACTTACTACCTGCAGCTGTGACGTTGGCTTGTGCTGTTGGCGGGGCCACTCGCGCTGTGCAGGGAATAGAAGAAAAAGAGAGTGCATTAACCAGGCGTCTGTTAGCAAGATCGACCAACAAACCATGTGAGCACAAAAAATCAGCACCTAACATGTTGAAATTGACTGCCGCTATGACGAAAGTCCACTCAAATGTGCGGCCATGTAAAGACAGACAGGGTCTTCTCTCCGAAGGTCTTAATCGCCGAGCCGTTCGCTGCTGACACCACGGGGCCACTGGAAGACGCCAGCCGGTCAGCGTAGGAAGGTGTGATGAAACTCAGCTGGGAGCCTGTGTCCACGAGGAAGTGCCTCCCCGATCGCGCGTCCCTCAAGTAGAGCAGCTTGTTCTCCTCACCGAGAGCCGCAGCTGCTACCGACTCCCGGTCTTGGCATTTCCCGAGCGCTTGAATTGGCACGGTGGAATGCACTTGCGTGCCCTCTCGGCGAAACGGCGATGGTAAAAGCAAAGGACGTCGTCTGCTCCGCGCCTCCTGGCCCCCGCTGCTGCCGTCGTCGGTGAGTCTGGTGCTGCAGCCTCTGGCCCCCCGCCATCTCCGGATGTTGCGCCCAGCTCCACTGCTGCGGTCGTGGCAGTGTGTCGTCTATGGGCGTCGACGAGTCGTTGTGCCTCCTGGCCCAGCTCGTGGTAGTCTCGGTGGGCCAGCAGCTGTGAACTGGCCAGGGTAACTCTCACCGCTGGCGGTAGTGTCGTGAGGAAAAGGTGGGCCAAAATAAAGCCATCATCTTCGGCGTCTCTCAAACTCAGCATCCTCGCCATCAGGTCTGCAGGTCTGTCGACCTCACACTCAGTCAACGCCAGGAGCTTCTCTGCTCGCTCTCCCAGCGAGGGGGTGAAAAAACGGATGAGAGCAGCCTTCAAAGTGCCGTACTTGTCGTCGTCTGGCGGGTGGTTGATCAGGCTCTCTACACGCTGGGCTGTGTGGTTGTCCAGCTTTGCAACTACATGGAAGAACTTCGTGGCATCTGCCAAAACCTTCCGAAGATGGAACTGTGCCTCGACTGCGTTAAACCAGGAGCGCGGACTGTTCTGCCAGAAGTCCGGAAGCTGGACTGTGGTAGCTGCATTAGCTTGGCTGGCTCCTGATGAGTCCGGTGCAGGAGAATCGTCTCCGGCCATAATACGTCTTAAGGTCACCAGTGTGGAGATTGTGTGGAAAGGATGAGGCAGAGTTATTTCTCAAGTTCCATTTTTATTCACAACACACTCTCCAACATTCAAAAGCAGAAGAAGGAAAAACCCCAAACATCTGCCAGTCTTATACCCCTGACATCAAAGTACCAAATCCCATTGTCTTTAAATCCCAAACACAATGCATATCCCCTGCAGTTCCTCTCGCTTCCACCCAAACCTGGGTGGTCAGGAAATCATTCATGTCCATCTCTTTGCATATCAAAAGGCCAACTCTCTCATCCTCCTCTTATCCCTAGGAGGTCCAGACCTTTTGTTCCTCTTCAGACGTGAAGCCAAACAAAGCACACAGGGATATACATGAGAGTATATGAACAGTCATATACATGTGAGCCCGTGAAATTACATATGTGCACCACAATGGCATTATTTTGCTTACATCGCCAGTAGTTGGGGTAACCTTACGGACACCACAGAGAACATGTAAAAGACCTCCACAGACCAGTGGAGCCACTTGTGTCTAGTTCAAACATAACACTTTTTTACTTCTTGAGACAAAAGACAAAAAACTGATGACTTAATGCCACATTTCTGTATACTTTATACAATAATCTTCATGAACAGATACTAGAGGAGCACAAGTGTGATGTAAATACCAATCCTCTGACATTCATCTTAAAACCTTCTAGTCATGTCAGGACTGTCTTTTTGACGCAATATTGTGTGTTTGTTAGTTTATCAGTAAAATATATGTAAATATCCCACAAGGGCAAATTTGTAAATGCAATGAAACACCTTTTTCTTTACTGCCTGAGTCTGAGCTGCTGCTCCCTCCTGTGAACAGATCCAGAATGATTGCTGAATCACTTGTATCAGTTTCATCCGTGTCACTTGGTGCTTCTTCGTAGAGCTGCAAAGATTAGTTAATAAATCAATTAGTTAATAAATATTAAATCAGTCACCCAGTACTTTTACATGAATGATCATTTTAAGCAATTACTTTTCTTTTTTTGAATAATGTCCATATGTGATTTTAGCTTCTCGCTTGTTGAGTCCTCCAAGACAGTGAAGCGACTATATTTAGGTTTAGGACAAAACAAGACATTTGAGAACATTTTTTCCCAAAGCTTTGGGAAAAAGTGATCAACATTTTTATACCTGTCTGACATTTTATTGCCCATACAACTAATCAATTACTCTGGAAAATTATTAACAGAATAATCATTGATGGAAAACAATCAATAGCTGCAGTCTTACTTCTTTGAATGCCTCCTGTTTTTTGGGGGAGGATCTCACATTTTGCAATCTTTTGTTAAGCTGTGCATACACACCGACCTGCACAAGACATTTTCATTCATTCACTCATCTTCTTCCGCTTAATCCTTTTCTGGTCGCAGGGGGCTGGAGCCTATCCCAGCATCTTTGGGCGAGAGGCAGGGTACACCCTGGACAGATCGCCAGTCCATCACAGGGCCAACACAGAGAGACAGACAACCATTCACTCTCACAGTCATACCTAAGGACAATTTAGAATCCCCAGTTTTGATGCCAATTAACCTAACTTGCATGTTTTTGGCATGTGGGAGGAAACCAGAGAAATCCTAAAAATGTCCAACACACTTTGGTCATCAGCTGGATGCATTTCACTTAACCCATGGATGTGTCTTCAAATCTTGGTCCTGCAGCATGGGGTAATGCCATACTATTCTCTTTGTCATTGCTGTAATTTCTGGTTTGGATGGATATCTGTGTGATTCTCCATCCCCTTTTGCCCTCAGGACTGCTATCATACTGGTCATGGTGTTTCGGATGAGCTGGCATCTGAGCTCCTTTGACATTTTGCAGTTGCGCTCTTCACCTTTCTTCGACAACTCCAAGTATTGCTGTCGGACTTGGTCAAGGTCAGTGTCAGTGTGCAATACATATTCTGGAAAGGATAACTTCACAACCTTTTTAGGGGATGTACACTTTGCAGGACTTGCATTCTCAACAGTGAATGTCTGTTGCATGGGTGACTCATTAATGAAGGCACTGCCCGATGATTTCAAGTCTTCTTGGCCACGTTCCTGTAAAACAGTAGATAATGAACTAATGTTAAATATTATTCTGCTTAACGACAAAATAAATTAATGTAGGTAAGGTTGGTGGCTACCTCCTTGCGGTACAACAGAAAAAATTGCTAAAAAAACCCAAAAAAGAATTAAGTTAACTGACAAAAGCTGAACTGAACGCACCAGTAGGCTGACCATTAAAAAAAATATATTGCCATTAGCTCTATGTGCTACTGGTTATAGCTGGTTAGTTAAGGCCACGTCACAAAGATAAACTGTCCTTCTCGAACACACCATGACAAGCACGTCAGATGGCTTTTCTCCATAAGAAGTTCTCTGGGCCTGGAAAAAGATCCCACAAATCTTCACGAGAGAGGGTACCCATCATTGCTTCGCTAATGTTTGCAGCTGTTAACACATTGGTTGACAAATACAGCAATATGAAACTATGCCTTAGAGTAGATAAGTGTTTCCCATTAATGATGCAGACCATGGAGCATTGCCACAGGTGTGTGTGTGTGTGTGTGTGTGTGTGCATTCTTACACAAAAAATGCAACGAACCAGAACCTGAACAAGCAGGTAAATCTATTAATTTAATTAAGATATATATTTTGAGCTGCCAGGGCAACGAAATTGCTTGAGTTTCACGTCTCAGACAGAATGTTACATATAACATTAACAATAACCATTAATGAGCATTCCATAATATACAATGTATATTGAGTGCACACCACACACTGGGTCAGCTGCCGATCAATTACCCTGGCCATAAAACAGTAAGGCAGTGGCTATGGATACGCAAGACATAGCCATAGAATGGCCAGTTAGTATCACGTGATTCTGCATGCTGTACCTCATACACAAAAATCTACAAATAGATCCTATTAATGCCGTTTCTTCTGCAGGAGTGGCTATGGATACTGAACCGTACCTGTAGAACTGCTTGCTCCAGATACGGCTCAAATCTGATTGTGTCACATGACACACAGTACAGCATTCACAAAAATCTACAAATATGCTATATTAATGCTGTTGCCCTACATTCATTGTCTATTGCAATGAAGAGTTGATCAATATGACAAAATCTTCAAATCAGATCACAGTCGCTGTAGTGTAAATGGTCACTTATATACCGATTTTCTCATCTCTGGATGAATAAAGCACTTTACAGATCCTGGTGTCCACCAATTCACACAATTCTGTGTGTGGCGGAGCTGCCATACACAGGCACTGACCTGACCCACCAGGAGCAATTGGGGGTTCAGTGTCTTGCTCAAGGTCACTTAAGACATGCAGACTGCAGACAGAGCAGGAATCGAACCTCTGACCCTCCAATCAGTAGTTGGCCACACTGTACCTGCGCCACAGCCGCCCCCTGTGTAGGGAAAAAGTGTGGTCTACCTGTGATCCAAAGGTGAGGGGTTCATCTTCCGCTGTCGCCGCCCGCTGTCTTTGCAATGAGTGTGAATATGTGATTTGTATAAATGGGTAGATAATCGAATCTGTTAAACACTTTGGTCATCCAGCTTTTCTTTTTCTTTTTTTAAGACCTATAAAAAAGAACACCATTTTATTTTTTACATGAGATGGAATTTAGAATCCTAAATGAACATTAAGAGGTTAGCCTTTAGGATTTACAACAGGGTAAGTTTAAAAAGCTAATAAATAGATATTATTCACATATAGATATCTGTGTTTGTTTTTAAACTGGACCTGTGAGTCCGTTTGGGGAAACGTCTTCCGTACCTGCAGACCACAGAGGCTGGAGTTACGGAAATTGAAGACTTTTATCAACAAGTGAAGAAAGGTATTTCTAATGTTAATATTGTCATATCCGGCTCTAGGGAGCCGGGCAATCAGAGCCAGGGACAAGCCAGTGAGTCGTGATATTTTATTCAGGGTAAAGGGGAAGGGATGAGGAGAGCACAGATACTCATGCAGAGGTACACTCACAGGTTGCACAGCGCAGAGGTAAGCAGCTCGTACCGGACGTGGGGGTAGCAAGACGTACATACTCACAGCGGGATACAAACACAGGAATGCTGCAAGAGGAGTATAAGCTGACACCAGACGAAGGGGCTTCAGCTTAGCAATGTGTTTATGTCGCAGCCCCGAGTCATCGAGGCTGCTCCTATTTATCCTCATTGGCAGCGCCCCAGCTGATGAAGACTAATTGGCCCCAGCCGTCCATAATGCTGCCAGCTGGGGGCCAGCTGAGATGCTGCTCAATGGGAAGCAGGGATGAGGGAAAACATGGGCTGAGTGCCGAGACGGCATCTCAACCCATGGTGACAGAGCCCCCCCCCTCAAGGTCGGGCTCCTGAACGACCAGGAACATCCCAGCCCCCCCCCCCCCCCCCCACCTAGGGTGGGAGGAAGGGAGGCGGACTGGAGGGGAAGAAGCCAAGGGAAGGACAACACCAATGGGGCAATGTAGGGTAGCGGGAAAGAAAAACCCAAATACAATACTGACAAAACAGAATTATTAACCCAGGTACAGATGGGGAGAAGAACTGGGTCAGCACGCCGGTTACATACTACCCAGAGAGTACCAACCATGTGTGACCCAGAGCAAGGAAAAAAGAACCACCAAAGAGGTACAGGGCAAAAAATGCTGAGTACGGTTAAATAAAGGGGAACCTATACACAGCGCTAATTTAAGTACATACACACAGTCACCAAGAAAAGTGAGGGTGACTGGAACAAATGACAATTATAGAGCATGGTGTTACGGAAAACAAGGCACATGACTCTATAATGAACCAACAGGACAAAAAAGAAATACTGAGTGCAGGCAAAGAAAAACCCACACACACGAATATATAAATACCCAGTCACCTAAAGAAATGAAAGTGACTGGAATAAATGGATAACTGCAGAGCATGGTGTTACGGAAAACAAAACATAACTCTACAATACAAAAAACGAGGCTAAAAACATGGCACAAAAAGTAAAATGCTGAGCATGAGCGATGGAAAACAGCACTATAAAAACGAATCCACCAACAGGACAACACATTACACCCGAGTGACCTTAATAACAAAAGAAAAAGTGACACCCGAGGTGAATGGCAGGCAGAGTCCAAAAATGGCCGAGATGGCTCCGGAGATCTCCCCGCCCATTGTCCAGCTGGCGAATCAGGGGAAGAGAAGTGTTCGGACGGCGAACTCTGGACCCAGATCCCAGGAATCCAGTCCACCGGCAGCCGAACCAGGCTGCCCAGAGGGAAACAGACCAGTGGGGGGAACCAGATCACCGAACCGAAAGTTCTGTGGGTCGGGTCGTCGACCCGCATCACTCAACCACCAGGACCGTTGAGACGGGCGAAGGATCAGAGCGGATCCCGGTGGAAGAGGCTCAGGGGAGAGCCGATGACGAGGGCGGCGGGCGTCAGGCCGCAGGAAAACGGCCACCTCCTCACCGGACCTGGACAATACTGGGGCAGCACCCACGTCGGACCCCGATCGGGCCTCAGGCGAACCCACGTTGGACCCCGACTGGGTCTCGGGCGAACCCACGTTGAATACTGCACCAGAACCGACCTCCAACGTTGAACCCGGACCCTCCAGCACCACGAGGAACAGCAACTCCTCGCCGGTGACCCTGGAAGAAGGCTCAAAAGAGAAAACAGAACCGGGATCAGGATCACCGGCAGCGCCAGAACCCGGCGAGACGAGCTCAGACGCAGCGGGCGGCTGCACCCTGCTCGTCTCCCCTGGAGATAGGCTGAAGTGCTCAAAGATAAAAAGAGAGAAAAGAAAGGAGAGCACTCGCCTGATCTCGGGTTCTGACGCCGTCCAGGACTGCGAAGATCCAGGATCCGTCGTCAGGTCGTTGTCAGGCTCCCATCTAGCCGCGTCGGGCCCCGCAGTCAGCACGATTGTCAGCGCAGCTTGAGATTCCTCCGGCTCCGGTGACCCCGCCGACGATCCACTCGACGTGAAGCCAGAAGAATCTCGTCCCGCTGGACCGAACCGCTCCTCCGTGGAGACCCGGGGACGCTCAATCGTCGGCGTAGACTCCACGCAGCAGTCAGTCCCCCTCCTCCGTCCGCAATGTAGCTGCGGAACCACAGGCCCTCTCCATATCCCACCACGTTGACCCGGAGCCGGGGACCGCTCGGCGGAGAGAGACACAGAGGATGCGGGATTAGGAATACAGGTTACAGCAGGTGGGGAGAGTTCAGGGAGCTGCGAACCCTGAACTTCTCCTCCAGGGATGTGACAGAGCAAATCATTAAGCAGGTGTGAAAAAACAATGACTTGCCTGCCCCCTGGAGGTTGAGTATCGCCTGCTGTAGTGGATTCTGCTTCTTCCTCTCCCCGCCCGGCGATAACGGAGGACCCCCTGGGAGTTCGTCTGAGGATCGCTCGCGTTGTCTCCAGCAGAGAGCTCACCAGACCGGAATTCCAGGCACACACAGCAGTCAGGAAGCGCGTCAAGGAGGAGGGGAAAACAGCCGGGGTGAGCCAGCCCGAATGTCCAAGAATGACAGCGGGGAAATGAGGCTCAGGGAACGGGGCTGTAGAATCTCCACACAGACGAGGCGAAGAGGTGACAGCTGCGTGGGAGGAACTGTCCTGACGATGGCCCAGAACTGGATCCGGACGAGGTTCGTGCAGAGGTGACTCGGCGATGTGATGGCGGCTATTCCCGGGGAACGAAGCGAGGGGGAAACCCAGGATTCGCCGCTCCAGATTGGAGATCGAGGCTAGGAAGGCGCCGAGCACGGGAAAGCTTCGTAGCCCTGAAGTCCTCTCCATCAACCTCACTGCCGCCGCCACATGCCTGAAGGTGGTGACAGGAAACACAGTGGAGCTCGCGACAGCCACTCGACCCCAGACATAACTGCTGTCAGCTGCGGCTCCTTGAAGGGAATCCCGAGTGACGTGGCGCAGGTCGGGGGAAGTCCTCTGGTTGGCGCGAACTCCCGGACTGGAATGACGGCAGGAACGGGACTCCGAAGCGGGGAAAGACGTCGCCCACTTCGACTCCCTGCCGGGATTTCCATCCACCCCGTGGAGCTTCTCTCGCTGTGTACCTGCAGCGTCTATCCTGGCACTGTCCTCCAGATGGTACAGAGAGTGAGGGTGACAGTCCAGGAGTTCCTCAGCACGGCCCGGATGCCAGCGTCTCGCGTTGGAGGCGTCGTGCAGGGTGAAGAACGTCCCGTCGACAGCCTCCGAGATGGACCTCAGCTCGTCGCCCTGGCGCCGGAAGTGACTCCTGGGAAACGGCATGCTAGCAGCGCTGACACCCGGACAGAAAGGTACATTTCCACAGCGACTCACGGCCGCCGGCAACTCTTCTGGCTGCGACATACTGTCATATCCGGCTCTAGGGAGCCGGGCAATCAGAGCCAGGGACAAGCCAGTGAGTCGTGATATTTTATTCAGGGTAAAGGGGAAGGGATGAGGAGAGCACAGATACTCATGCAGAGGTACACTCACAGGTTGCACAGCGCAGAGGTAAGCAGCTCGTACCGGACGTGGAGGTAGCAAGACGTACATACTCACAGCGGGATACAAACACAGGAATGCTGCAAGAGGAGTATAAGCTGACACCAGACGAAGGGGCTTCAGCTTAGCAATGTGTTTATGTCGCAGCCCCGAGTCATCGAGGCTGCTCCTATTTATCCTCATTGGCAGCGCCCCAGCTGATGAAGACTAATTGGCCCCAGCCGTCCATAATGCTGCCAGCTGGGGGCCAGCTGAGATGCTGCTCAATGGGAAGCAGGGATGAGGGAAAACATGGGCTGAGTGCCGAGACGGCATCTCAACCCATGGTGACAAATATAGGACCTCAACTGTGTGTAGTGAAGTTTTGGTGGAATGTGAAGAGGAGAACAAATGAGTTAGTTATCAGAACAAGCTGGTGTGATCCTGCAGGATTTTATTACACAACGACCCCTGAAGAAACACAACAATAACACAGAAGTGTTACATTAACCCATATTTTATTTCGATTTTCAAGATTAATATCAACCATCTTTTTAACCTTACCCTTTCCTAAATCCTAACCTCTTAATGTTAATTTAGGATTCTAAATTCCATTTCATGTAAAAGTAAAATGGCATTTGTTTATATACGTAGCTCTTCTTTTTTAATCTCTGAATGACCAAAGTGCTTAATAGATTTGGTTATTTACCCACTCACACATATATCACATATTCACGCACATTAGAGATTCTACGACACGGTGGTGGCATCAGCCATCACTTTTGGAGTGGTCTGCTGGGGCAACGGCATTACAGCAGCCGATAGGAAGAGACTGAACATCAAGAAAGCTAGCTCTGTCCTGAGGTAACGCCTTGACCCAGTGGAGGAGATAGGAGAGAGAAGGATGGTGGCTAAACTGTCATCTCTGCTGGAGTCCGAGTCCCACCCTATGCAGGACATACTGAACGCACTGAGGAGCTCATTTAGCAGTAGTCTACATCATCCTAGGTGCGTGACCAAGAGGTTTCACAGGTCCTTCCTACCTACTGTTGTCAAGACTGTATAACCTAAGCAGGGCTGCTCGCAGAGATAGCAAAAAAACGTGACAACCTAATAGTATTGTATGTAAACGATGCAACAGACTTACACAAATGGTCCCCTCCAGTATACAACTAGGACAATATCAGTCACTATGGAGGGTGACAATATGTATGGGTACATATTCATACTATGTAGGGTAACTAAATAGATGGTTATGCTGTTTATTCCATCTAGCTACAATGCTCCGCACTGTGTATATATATTTATGTGTACATATGTACTGTATATTCACTGTTCTTATTTTCTTATCTTCTAAATTATTGCTCTGAGTGTTGCTATCCCTGTGCTGTTGCAATCCTGGAATTTCCCCATTGTGGGACTAATAAAGGCTTATCTTATCTTATCTTACATTACAAAGACAGCAGGTGACGACAGCAGGAGACAAACCCCTCACCTTTTGATCACAGATAGACTACACTACACTCTTCCCCTACACTGTACAGTGGTTGAGTGTGAGCTGATCTGAAAAGATTTTGTCAGATTGATCAACTATTCTGTAGCAATAGACAATGCGTACTGGGCTTCGGCTTATGCATCCATAGACAGTGTCAAACAGTAATGATTAAGTACATGTTGGAATCACCAGCCAATTTATCAACACCCATACAATAACTTTTATGAACTGAATCTAACAAATCAACACGCATACACATAAGGCAAGCACACACTGCAGCAAATGTAATATTAAGCACCATGAATTACATCAATTACAAACTTGTTTTGATAATTAACAAAAAATAAAGTCATTGTCTAGTGTTGAATGTGTCAGTGTGAAAAGAGAATTAATGGCAATGAAAAAAATAATTATGACTTTATGGATTACTGTTTGCTTCATAACAAGTAGATTTAACATTAATGTTGAATACAATAACTAGAAACCCAGCACAAAAAAAAGACAAAATATATGACAAACATGTAAGGGAGCTAAATTTATTTATAATATTTTCATACATAACCCTGTAAAGGTGAGACTGCGACATCATCCAATTCGTCCATGCTGCTAACTAAGCTAGCTAGCTCTGCTAATGTTAGCTGAGTCTCTGTTCAACTGCAATGATACACAATAAATATACATTGATACATTAACAACATTCAATGGGTATGTTACCTGGACTACAAAAAGCACTGGGCATAGTGTTTTACCTACTTACAAATAAACACAGGTTAAAGCTCAGTGGAATTCGTCTTTGATCAAACTTAACGAACATAGCGGGCGCGTATTTTTTGGCTGCACAGGCGCAAAGGCGTTACCCTTACCTAGCGTTCTCATTTACGGCAAATTTGCAGCAGGTTTAGCTAGGTTACCATAGTAACTTTTGTTTTATGGCAATCAGTACCTCGACCTTGGCCTATCACGTGTACAGCCTCACTGCCAGCATGATATGGCATTGTTTCTTATGCTACGTTTTCATTGACTCTGAAACAACTTCTGATTCATATTAACACCATACACAGTCACAGTCCTGATTTCCGTGTAGTGTGTGGAATTGATGGCTGTCCAAGTGAGTACAGGGTGTATATAACTCCTTTTACTACCACGTAAAGCGGACACACGCACATAATCTCCTAGTTGAAGCAGCCAAGGAGGATGAAACGACTCGCCATGGATTACCGGGAGAGGGTACAGTCAGAAATGACCAAAGTAATGCCAGACCTGTGGCCCAGGCTGATGCAACGCATTCTTCAGGGACTGATGAAGGCGCAAACATCGTTACTCGAATGGTAAGGGTTTTTTTTGTTTTGTTTTTTTACACAAGTTACACAGTTCGTTACTCCCACGGTTATAATCTGTCACCACACATTACATTACTGAACCTAAAAACGCGCATCAATTAACCTGCATTTGGTTGCAAAAATATGGAGATAAGCTCACCTGGCTGAAACGTGGATGGTGGCTGCAGCAGCAGGAGGCAGAAACGCAAAGCTGCAGTCCAGTCAAACCGTTGTTACTCATCTTTCCACTGTTAAAGTGTTGAAATTAACAGTAAAAGTAAGTTAGCCAACTTATACCATTATATACATGTTCAAGGCCGGCTCAGTAAAATGACTATTAAGCACAATCTACATGTAAATAAAAGTCATGCTGTGTTCACATGTAACATCAAGAAAGAGAAATTTAGGTACTCTAAAATAAAATCATGCGTATCTGCACCGAGAATTAAAGTAAATAAATAAAACTAACACAAAATTACTATTGAGTAACTAATTATTCTTACAGGAAGAAATCTAGCTAGTTTACCCAGGTAGTTACTGTCAGATTGTCTGTAGTGCTACATAACAATACCAATATTTTCCCTGTCTTAATAGATCTTTTTTTGTTAATCTGATTCAGAGTGGATTTCAAGAAGATAGGGAGGGTCGCTTGAACATTGACCTTTCTAAACTCGTAACTGCATTTCTTCTTCAAGCCAGAGAAACACATCGACTGACACAGGTAATTTATGCCATTGATTTTCCAATAAATTGCATTTTATTGTTAGTAGCTAGCTTAAAAGCAATAAGCAGTGTAGAATGACTTAGGCACTGTTCAGATCTGGCATCTTGGCTGGTCCAATCACAAATGGACAGCTTTAGGAATACAGAATGTGTCTCCACATGTTTCTTTAGTGACCACTTTGATCGAATCTCACTTACCCACCGTCTATGCAAATAGATTTATATAAAATCTTCTTGTCCACTATATTTTCTGAGCATGAGATCAGAATAGATACAAAAGACTAAACACAATACTTACACTTGTATTTCACACTGTTTACTTGTGATCCCATTGCTGAAAACATAAAACCAAGTGTAAAGACACATCATAAAGTATGCTGATGATTCAGTTATTGTCAGTCTCCTCCAGGATGGTGAGAGTGGCCACGGCCCAGTAGTTGATGATTTTGTTCACTGGTGTGAGGATTCCTACCTGCAGCTGAATACGACAAAAACTAAAGACATGATTATTGACTTAAGGAGGAAAACTCCCAGGCACAAAGTCACCGTGCTAAAAGGCCAGACCACCGAATGTGTACAATCCCACAAATATCTTGGGACGATTATTGATAGTAATTTAAACTTTGAAGAGAACTGTGAAAGGGTGTGCAAAAAGGGTCAGCAACATTTGCATTGCTTGAGAAAACTTGCACGCTTCCAAATTGACCGAACCATAATGACAATATTTTATTGGGCTTTTATTGAATCTGTTTTATCCTTTTCTTTAGTGTCATGGTTTGGTCAGATAAAACTGAAACAGGAAATCCTTGGATCAGGTAGTTAGATGGTCCAGTCGTTTGCTTGGTGAGCCACAGCTGAGCCTGACATCCCTGTACACCAGACAAGTACAGAGGATGGCTACCTCCATTTTAAATGATGACTCCCACCCTTTGCTCTGCCACTTTCAGCTTCTTCCCTCAAGAAGGAGGTTTGCTGTCCCAAAAAGTAAAACCCAGCTATACAAAAACAGCTTTGTTCCTGCTGCTGTCAAAGAGTTGAACAAGCTGTAACTATATTGCACACAATTTAGGTACCTATTTATTAACTCCATTTTATATTTACTTATTTTTGTAGGATGTTACTTGGGTTCTAAATATTTTATTGGGTTTTAGACCTTTGAGTTTTTAACCTCTTTGACTAGTTTTTAATTTTTAATATGACTCTTCTCTCTTACCTCTGGTTTTTCTCTCATCTCTTTGTCTTTTTATACCCTGATTGATGGAGCCTTGAGTATTTTTATCATGTTTATAGTCAATTTCATGTGTGCCTGTGTTTGTGTCTATGTTGAATGTAATTTGTGGCTTGTAAATGGGTGTTTTTATTTATTAGGGGTCCAATGTGTGACATTGGTGGCAAAATTTAAAATTGATCAAATCTGCACATGAAATTGACTAATCACTATCCAATTGTGTCAGGTTTATGAAACTATTAACTATTTTCGTAACGGCATTCGCGTTCAGGAACTCTTGAGGATGAGCGCTCACTTCAACTACTTGTAAATGGGGACGTAAACGGGACACTCAGGCTTTTGTTTCTCCGTGTGCCAATGCACTTTGCAATGGCACACGTTTTACACGAAACAACTTCAACACTTCCAGTATTTTTCACGCATCAAAACTCATCAACAGCTACATTTTCATGACATATTAAGATGTGATAACGTGTATACATACCTTCAAATTCTCCCTGTTTGTTGGATAAGACGTAAAATCACAAAAGGCGTAAATGCGGGACACGGAAGTTTGGACCTTCGATAACTTCAATATAAAGTGACCACGGTTAATCCTCTCCACATGGGTTGAGCACATCCGGGGTAGAGAAAATAAAAGTGCTTTCCCAGGGCGGTCACCTCGCCAGACGGGGCTGCACGCGGCCGACCAAAACCGAAGACGTAAATTTTTTAAAGGACACCATATTCGATGTGTCATAAATGTTTGAGATTTTATTGAAATATTCTACATCTGAGCTTCACAAAGACTGATCTCCTTTTTACGTGTATGGTTTGGGATTTGAAAGGTGCAAAGTGAAAAGCATCAGCACTTCCTGTTTTCTGGTTTCTTTACCAAATAACTTGCATGTTGCTGCGTAAATTTGGGGACACGGAAATTTACGTCGTACGAGTAAATTTGCAGGGGTCGCCGTACAAAAACCATAGATCCGATCACATTGGGGAATGTTTTATTTTGAATTTGCATTACAACTCTGTTATCTCTTGCATTTTGAGTAGAAAGAGTTACTCAGAGATCACGTTACAGTACTTTGAAATTGATGCGATTTTCATGTCACACAAAAACTGGGAAAAATGAGGGGACACGACCAATAGTTTCGATTCTAACGGCAAAATCAATGATTTTTTTTTTTTAAATTGCAATGCAAGTCTGAAACTCTTTTATGTTCCCTTGCATATTATAAAAACGAAACCGACATCTACAAATTACAGAAAAAGAGAGAGCGCTTGAAAGTCGGATACCCCTGATATAGTGCACTGGACCTCCCCCCCCCCCCCAAAAAAACAAAACACCCAAATATGGATGTCACCAGACTGCAAAACACAAATCTACCTACGGGTACAAATAAAGTAACCTGAACCTGAACCTGAAAGTGGTCTTAGAGCTGCAGAAGGTAATACTATGTCATAGTAGTTTTGGTAGAAAGAACTTATTTTGATTGTTTCATGTTACCATAGGCATAAATCCGGGGGGGGGGGGATGCCCCTCCCCAACTTGGGAAAAATATCATCATAAACCTATCTATGTCATGTTACAGAACTGAGTAAAATGCACTTTAACCAATGCTAAGGATGCATAAAAAAACAAATATTGTTTGGGGGGAAATAGGAAATTTTTTACATCACTTTTTTCATGTAAATTTGCAACTTTTTTTCTCATTAATTTGTAACAATTTGACATTTTTTCTTTTCTGGACATTTTTTTCTTTACAACTTTTTTCCTCACTATATATACATATATACAAATGTTTTTATCCATATTTTATAGGGTTTGAATTCTTCTCCATCACAAAATCTTGCATATTTCCCCCCCAAAACCTAGAAATGGCCCTGGCGACAGTAATACTGATGGTATCCCGCTCAATATTTACTCTGGAGAAAATGTTCTGGTTATTTTTCCCCCAACAGTGAAATGAAATATCTGCCCATGCATATTACTAACAATATTTAACGGAAAGGCTCCTTTTAAAGAAAAGTGTGTGTGTGTTGGCATGTTGATTGCATTTCTGTATGAGAGTTATAATGTACAGCTTTTTTAGTTTGTTTGTTTTCTCCTTCACAGAGAGCTGTTAACCAGATGGTGAGTGGAGTCCAGCAATATCAAGCAGCATTATTGGAGCACCTAAAACAGCAAATGGGTAACGTAATTGAGAGACAGGGGGACTTGCATCAAATAAAAAGGGATGCAATGGGGTTATTTGACCAGTTTTTGCACCCTTTCAGTAAAATTGCTTCCACCCATTTGCAGAATAAGACCATCAAAGAACTGCTGCAACCAGCTGAACCAGAGCTTGTTGTCACAAAGCAAACAGTATGTTATGTGAAGCGTGAAGATTCCCGAGTTCTTACCATTAAAGACCATTGTTTTTATTATATTGTAGAGGGTGAAAGGGAAGGATGTGGAGGCGAGGCACGAGCGTAGGTCGACACAGATTCTTTATTAAACCCTCTAACATAAATGTACAGCCTATGACCCCAGCGTGGATGCTGGGGCCGTGTGTCTGGCAAAGCCTGAAGCCAGTAAGCCCTTCCCCAGTTCCTCTGCGTTCTCTTATATAGCTTTATTGACCTGCGCATCGGAACTGGGGGCTGGCGCCTATTACATGGGGTTTGACGAAGGCCATGTGTGGCACAATTATCATAACACGTTACATACAAAGGCACTGTGTGACACGAATATCATAACACGTTACCTTCAAAACAATACATTCGCCTCCCAGCACTGCAGCTTAGAGCAGCAGGAGGCGAAGGCACCTTAAAGTCTGATCTAATTCACGAACTAAATCTAAATCTAAATCACGAACCGGCCTCAGTTTGTGAGAACCCGGGACTGTGTGTCCGACACGATCATCAGTAGCACGGGGGCCCCCCAGGGAACGGTGCTGGCTCCCTTCCTGTTCACTCTTTATACTGCGGACTTCTCACACAACACAACACACTGCCATCTACAGAAGTTCTCTGATGACTCTGCGATCGTTGGCCTCATCTCCAATGGAGATGAAGCTGAGTACAGAGGGCTTATCCAGGACTTCGTGGACTGGTGCCATCGGAACTGCCTCCAGATCAACGCGAGGAAAACTAAGGAGCTGGTGGTGGACTGCCGCAGGCATGGGCAGCCCCTCACAGTACCAGTAAATATACAGGGAACAGACATCGAGATGGTGACATCCTATAAGTACCTGGGTATTCATCTGAACAATAAACTAGACTGGTCACACAATACTGATGCACTCTACAAGAAGGGACAGCGCAGGCTGTTCCTGCTGAGGAGACTCAGGTCTTTTGGTGTACAAGGGGCGCTGCTGAAGTCATTCTATGACACGGTGGTGGCATCAGCCATCACTTTTGGAGTGGTCTGCTGGGGCAGTGGCATTACTGCAGCCGATAGGAAGAGACTGAACAAACTGATTAAGAAAGCTAGCTCTGTCCTGGGGCAGCGCCTTGATCCGATGGAGGAGATAGGAGAGAGAAGGACGGTGGCTAAACTGTCATCTCTGCTGGAGTCCGAGTTCCACCCTATGCAGGACATACTGAATGCACTGAGGAGCTCATTTAGCAGCAGACTACATCATCCCAGGTGCACAACCGAGAGGTTTCGTAGGTCCTTCCTACCAACGGCTGTCAGACTGTACAACCTAAGCAGGGCTGCTCGCAGAGATAGCAAAAAGACGTAACAAACTAATAGTTTTTTGAATGCAAAAGATGCAATAGACTTACACAATGGTCCCCTCCGGCATACAACTAGGAACATACCGGTCGCTATGGAGGGTGAGAATATGTATGGGCACATAATCATACCATGTAGGATAACTAAGTAGACGGTTATGCTGTTTCATTCCATCTAGCAACAATGCTCTGCACTGTGTGTGTTTATATATTTGCATATTTATTCCATCTAGCTACAATGCTCAGCACTGGGTGTGTTTATATATTTATATATCTACATATTATTCCATCTAGCTACATTGCTCCGCACTGTGTGTGTTTATATACTTGCATATTTATTCCACCTAGCTGCAATGCTCCGTACTGTGGGTGTTTATATATTTACATATTTATTCCATCTAGCTACAATGCTCTGCACTGTGTGTTCATATATTCATATATTTATTCCATCCAGCTACAATGCTCTGCACTGTGTGTCTGTGTGTGTGTGTATATATATATATTTTATAGTAATACGTACATATGTTTATTAGCTGCTCTTGCTTGCTTGTTTTTTTTCTTGCCTTCTGATTGTTGCTCTGAGTGTTGCTATCCCTGTGCTGTTGCAATCCTGGAATTTCCCCGTTGTGGGACTAATAAAGGCTTATCTTATCTTATCTTATCTTATCTTAATTACCCCTGTGGGGGGGGGGGGCTACCCCTCTCAGTCCAATGTTCAGCCTCTCTGTCTGCTTCTGGGTGTGAGATAATGTCCACCAGCAGTGTCTAGTGTCACCACACAGCCCCCCCCCCCCCGTGACCCCCCGGTCATTTGGGTTCAAGTCGACGCCCATGGAGGCTGCAGTGGGGGGTTGCCACTCCAGTCGAACTGTCCAGCTGGTGAGGAGTGTTGGAGGGCATGTAAGACCGTGGGGGGAAAGGGGGAGGGGTGAAAAACACTGTCTGCTCCGCTCCAAGTTCCAACACGTGACGGCCATGGTTTGTGGGCACATGGGGTCCGGTGCACATGGTGCGTAATGGAACAAAGCTGGCAGTGGGCAGGCTTTTGGGATGGAGGTGCGGGCGTAGCGATGTGGAGGACAAGGAGGAGGTGGGTGGGAAGCAGTGGAGTGCCGGCCTGGGACGTCAGAAGTGTCTGGGCCGCACAAAAATTGCGTGCAGATCAGCCTCGGGTGAGGAACTTTCCCGGTAAACCTTACGATGATCCGCAGAGGCTGTGAAAAAAAAAAAACTGAAGTCTCTGACTCCTCCTTGTGCGGGCTCGGTCCAGCGAGGATCTGGGGAAGGCAATCGGCCCAATTCCCCAAGGATGCGTAGCGGCTGTGAAAAAAAATTGAAGCTGTGTCAGGGAACACAGGGGCGGGAACAGCCCTAAAGGCATCGGGGAAAGCAGTTGGCTAAATTCCCATTGTACGCAGCGGCTGAGAAACAAACGCATGTCCTGAGTGCGAGGCTGCACGTCTGCTTTAGGTGCGAGGGCAGCCCTAAAGGTTCCAAGGATGGCGACCGGCCGTGTTCCCCGGGCATGTGCAGCGGCGGAGGATGATGTATAAGTCTGTGGAGCCGGTTTGTCCCTGGTGCGTGGTGCGCGCTCTGGCGCAGTGACCATATAGCTGGAAGTTGCGCTGTCCTCGTAATCCTGCGGTGTGCGCATGAGGCTTCTGTGCACTGAAACTCTGCTGTTTGGAGGTGAAGTCAGGGTCGGGGCTTGATGGGAATCAACGCAGATGGCGCTGACTTCTTCCCCATTCAGGCTGTTTCTGTGCGGTGCTTGTCTCGCTGATCCTCGTGCATCTCGGTCCCCGGGTGACCATCGTGGAGAGAGGAACGGGTGCGTGCGCTCCAGTGTGGATGAAGAGGATGCAGGCACTTTCTGGTGCTCCGAAGTCCACAGCGCATTGAGAGGGAGTAGACGGTCATTCTCTCTCGTGAGGTCACCGATGTGGAGAAGGAGTCCACAGCGCAGCAAAAGGGAGGGATAGTCCATTTCACGTCAAGGGTCAGCAATGTAGAGGGTGAAAGGGAAGGATGTGGAGGCGAGGCATGAGTGTAGGTTGACACAACCTACACTCATGGGGCCGTGTGTCTGGCAAAGCCTGAAGCCAGTAAGCCCTTCCCCAGTTCCTCTGCGTTCTCTTTTATAGCTTTATTGACCTGCGCATAGGAACTGGGGCTGGCGCCTATTACATGGGGTTTGACGAAGGCCATGTGTGGCACAATTATCATAACACATGTTACATACAAAGGCACTGTGTGGCACAATTATCATAACACATTACCGTCACAATAATACATTCGCCTTCCAGCGCTGCAGCTTAGAGCAGCAGGAGGCGAAGGCACCTTAAAGTCTGGTCTAATTACTCCAGTGGGGGGCTACCCCTCTCAGTCCATTGTTCAGCCCCTCTGTCTGCTTCTGGGTGTGAGATAATGTCCACCGGCAGTGTTTAGTGTCACCACAATAAACCATTGGTGAAAAATTTGGAGCAGCTGCTGTCACATCCAACAATCCTTGCAATGATCAATGGCGAGCCACAGCCTTGCAAGAATGTCTTTCTCCATGATTTCATTGATGGAGATATTTTTAAGTCACACCCACTGTTTATGAAAGTTCCCACAGCATTGTTGATTTTGTATGCAGATGAAATTGAGCTATGCAATCCTCTTGGATCTCGGGCAAACAAAAACAAATTGTTATTGATTTATTACACCTTAGGTACCATCAACCTCAAATACAGGTCAAGACTTCCTGCTATTTGTCTGCTTGCTGTGGTAAAATCAAAAGATCTTTCCCAATGTGGTATGGATGAGATATTTGAAAGGATTAACAATGAATTAACTGAGCTGTGTGATGGTGTCCAGGTTGTCACCGCAAATGGGGAGAGGGCAATTTATGGGACATTGGTATCTGTGTGAGACACTCTAGCTGAGCATGAAGTCGCTGGATTTAAGGAAGGAGTGGGGTTTGCCTATAGTAAATGCAGGCATTGTGAATGCAACTTTGAAGACATGCAGGAACAATTTAATAAAGTTTTTTTTGTTAACAGGACAATTGCAAGTCATAACCGGCAATGTAATGACATTGAAAAGGCAAGTACTGACTTTCTGAAAGACACTCTGAAAACAACATACGGTATAAATAGGAGAAGCAAATTAATGGAATCTGTCACCATGGGGTGAGACGCCGGCTCGGCGCTCAGCCCATGCTCCTTTTATCCCTGCCTCTCATTGGGCAGTGCCTCAGCTGGTTCCCAGCTGTCAGTGTCACGGGACGGCTGGGGCCAATTAATCCTCATCAGCTGGGGCACTGTTAATGAGTATAAAGAGGAGCAGCTTCGATCATTCGGGGCTGCGACATAAGCACTGCTAGGCTGAAGCCCCTTCGTCTGGTGTCAGCCTCAACTCCCCTTGCAGCATTCCGGTGTTTGTATCCCGCTGTGAGTATGCACGTCTTGTTACCCCCATGTCCGGTACGAGCTACCTACCCCTGCGCTGTGCAGCCTGAGAATGTACGTCTGTATGAGTGTCTGTGCTCTCCTCATCCCTTATCCCTTACCCAGAATAAAACATCTCGACTCACTGGCTTGTCCCTGGCTCTGATTGCCCGGCTCCCTAGAGCCGGATATGACAGTATGTCGCAGCCAGAAGAGTTGCCGGCGGCCGTGAGTCGCTGTGGAAATGTACCTTTCTGTCCGGGTGTCAGCGCTGCTAGCATGCCGTTTCCCAGGAGTCACTTCCGGCGCCAGGGCGACGAGCTGAGGTCCATCTCGGAGGCTGTCGACGGGACGTTCTTCACCCTGCACGACGCCTCCAACGCGAGACGCTGGCATCCGGGCCGTGCTGAGGAACTCCTGGACTGTCACCCTCACTCTCTGTACCATCTGGAGGACAGTGCCAGGATAGACGCTGCAGGTACACAGCGAGAGAAGCTCCACGGGGTGGATGGAAATCCCGGCAGGGAGTCGAAGTGGGCGACGTCTTTCCCCGCTTCGGAGTCCCGTTCCTGCCGTCATTCCAGTCCGGGAGTTCGCGCCAACCAGAGGACTTCCCCCGACCTGCGCCACGTCACTCGGGATTCCCTTCAAGGAGCCGCAGCTGACAGCAGTTATGTCCGGGGTCGAGTGGCTGTCGCGAGCTCTACTGTGTTCCCTGTCACCACCTTCAGGCATGTGGCGGCGGCAGTGAGATTGATGGTGAGGACTTCAGGGCTACGAAGCTTTCCCGTGCTCGACGCCTTCCTCGTCTCGATCTCCGATCTGGAGCGGCGAATCCTGGGTTTCCCCCTCGCTTCGTCCCCTGGGAGTAGTCGTCATCACATCGCCGAGTCACCTCTGCACGAACCTCGTCCGGATCCAGTTCTGGGTCATCGTCAGGACCGTTCCTCCCACGCAGCTGTCATCCCTTCGCCTCGTCAGTGTGGAGATTCTACAGCCTCGTCCCCTGAGCCTCGTTCCCCCGCTGTCATTCCTGGACATTCGGGCTGGCTCACCCCGGCTGTTTCCCCCTCCTCCTCGACGCGCTTCCTGACCGCTGTGTGTGCCTGGAATCCCGGCCTGGTGAGCTCTCTGCTGGAGACAACGCGAGCGACCCTCAGACGAATTCCCGGGGGGTCCTCCGTTATCGCCGGGCGGGGAGAGGAAGAAGCAGATTCCACTACAGCAGGCGATACTCAACCTCCAGGGGGCAGGCAAGTCATTGTTTTTTCACACCTGCTTAATGATTTGCTCTGTCACATCCCTGGAGGAGAAGTTCAGGGTTCGCAGCTCCCTGAACTCTCCCCACCTGCTGTAACCTGTATGCCTAATCCCGCATCCTCTGTGTCTCTCTCCGCCGAGCGGTCCCCGGCTCCGGGTCAACGTGGTGGGATATGGAGAGGGCCTGTGGTTCCGCAGCTACATTGCGGACGGAGGAGGGGGACTGACTGCTGCGTGGAGTCTACGCTGACGACTGAGCGTCCCTGGGTCTCCACGGAGGAGCGGTTCGGTCCAGCGGGACGAGATTCTTCTGGCTTCACGCCGAGTGGATCGTCGGCGGGGTTACCTGAGCTGGAGGAATCTCAAGCTGCGCTGACCATCGTGCTGGCTGCGGGGCCCGACGCGGCTAGATGGGAGCCTGACAACGACCTCCTGACGACGGATCCTGGATCTTCGCAGTCCTGGACGGCGTCAGAACCCGAGATCAGGCGAGTGCTCTCCTTTCTTTTCTCTCTTTTTATCTTTGAGCACTTCAGCCTATCTCCAGGGGAGACGAGCAGGGTGCAGCCGCCCGCTGCGTCTGAGCTCGTCTCGCCGGGTTCTGGCGCTGCCGGTGATCCTGATCCCGGTTCTGTTTTCTCTTCTGAGCCTTCTTCCAGGGTCACCGGCGAGGAGTTGCTGTTCCTCGTGGTGCTGGAGGGTCCGGGTTCAACGTTGGAGGTCGGTTCTGGTGCAGTGTCCAACGTGGGTTCGCCCGAGACCCAATCGGGGTCCAACGTGGGTTCGCCTGAGGCCCGATCGGGGTCCGACATGGGTGCTGCCCCAGTGTTGTCCAGGTCCGGTGAGGAGGTGGCCGTTTCCCTGAGGCCCGCCGCCCTCGTCATCGGCTCTCCCCTGAGCCTCTTCCACCGGGATCCGCTCTGATCCTTCGTCCGTCTCAACGGTCCTGGTGGTTGAGTGATGCGGGTCGACGACCCGACCCGCAAAACTTTCGGTTCGGCGATCTGGTTTCCCCCCACTGGTCTGTGTTTGCCTTTGGGCGGCCTGGTTCGGCAGCCGTTGGACTGGATTCCTGGGATCTGGGCCCAGAGTTCGCCGTCCGAACATTTCTCTTCCCCGGGTTGCCAACTGGACAATGGGCGGGGAGATTACCAGAACAATTCCGGCCGTTTTGGACTCTGCCTGCCGTCTCCTCGGGTGTCCTTTACTACTTTTATTATTATTGAGGTCACTCGGGTGTAGTTTCTTTGTCCATTAGGGGAATATATGTTTTTGTGCTGTGTGTTGTTTTTTTTTATTAACCATACTCAGCATTTTTATCGTATTGTTATCCTGTTACCCTGTCACCTTTTTTTTCCTCTTGGTGACTCACCTTATGTATCGCGCTGTGTATTGCATTTTCTTATCTTTACTCAGCGTTTTCATTCATCCTTACCTTAGCCTTGGCCTCGTCGGTGCATCATGGAGTATGCGTGTGGTTTCCTGTTCAACCATACTCTGTGATCACCCCATTCTGTCTTATTATCCTCGTGGGGGGCCTTCCCTAGCCCCGACTTTAACATTGACTGTGTTTGTTATTGTTTGAAGTAATGTGTTTCATTCCCACTTAACCGTACTTCATTATTACCCATTTGTCCTTGTCACCTCTGTTTCTTTAGGTGATCTTTTATATATTCAGTGCTGTGTGTTTTGTTTTCTTTAGTATCCATGCACAGCGTTTTTCATCATTTTTTGTCTTGGTGCATTATGGAGTAGTGTGTTTTGTTCCCCTTAACTATACTCTGTGATTGCTTTATTCATTCCTGCCACCTTTTTGGTGGGTTTTTGGTTTTCTTTTTTTTGCCCCGATCTATACGTTATTTGTATGCTGTCTGTAGTCATATTTGGTATTTTCCCTACCTGTGTCCCAACTCAGTTTTCTCCCTAAATGTGCTCTGGGTTAATCCTTTTCCCTGTGTTGTAGGGTATTGTATTTGGGGGTTTTTTTCTCTGCCCTGCTGCCCTACATTGGTCTATTGTTTTTTTTTGTCCTTCCCTTTGCATCTTCCCCTCCGGTCCTGCCTCCCTTCCGCCCGCCCTAGGTGGGGAGGAGGGGGGGGGGGATGTTCCTGGTCGTTCGGGAGCCCGACCGTGAGGGGGAGGCTCTGTCACCATGGGGTGAGACGCCGGCTCGGCGCTCAGCCCATGCTCCTTTTATCCCTGCCTCTCATTGGGCAGTGCCTCAGCTGGTTCCCAGCTGTCAGTGTCACGGGACGGCTGGGGCCAATTAATCCTCATCAGCTGGGGCACTGTTAATGAGTATAAAGAGGAGCAGCTTCGATCATTCGGGGCTGCGACATAAGCACTGCTAGGCTGAAGCCCCTTCGTCTGGTGTCAGCCTCAACTCCCCTTGCAGCATTCCGGTGTTTGTATCCCGCTGTGAGTATGCACGTCTTGTTACCCCCATGTCCGGTACGAGCTACCTACCCCTGCGCTGTGCAGCCTGAGAATGTACGTCTGTATGAGTGTCTGTGCTCTCCTCATCCCTTATCCCTTACCCAGAATAAAACATCTCGACTCACTGGCTTGTCCCTGGCTCTGATTGCCTGGCTCCCTAGAGCCGGATATGACAGAATCTGCTCACTTTGATATAATTAATCAAACTCCACAAGACATCATGCATGTTATTCTCGAAGGTGTTGTCCCATATGAAATCAAATGTGTTTTAAAGCATCTTGTGCTTGCAGGGCATATGGATTTGGACACATTCAATGGTGCAGTTACTGATTTCCCTTATTCTCCTGTGGATGCGAGGGATAAACCTTGCCCCATATCTGTCAATACATTGTCATCAAATGACAATAAATTAAAACAGTCTGCTGGGCAGATGCTGGTTTTGTTAAAGATCCTGCCATCTCTCATTGACAAAATTAAAAAAAAGATTACACACAAATGCTACTAAGTTGTCAGAGGTAGTCAAAATTCTGTTTTCCCCTGTTATTGCACCCTCAAGTCTTCCAAGGTTGAAGCTTTTAATAAAGCAACATTTAAAACACTTCAAACAACTCTCTCCTGATGCCAACATTATACCTAAACAGTATTACCTGCTGCATCTTCCCTCTCAGATTAAGGCACTTGGTCCTACGATGAGGCATATGTGTTTGCGCTTTGAGTCAAAGCATTGCTTTTTTTAAGCAGTGGGCTTTGAAAAGTAGTTTCAAGAATATTTGTAAATCTCTTGTGAAGCACAACCAACTTTATGAATGTACCCATATTGTCCAGGAGACGCATCCAATTTTTTCAAGTGAAGTTGACATGGGCCCAGTCTCTAATGTGAAAAAAAATTGTATTATGTAGAAGAAAAGATGAAAGACTTCTTAGGAATAGAGCAAGTTGAATATTTAGTTTCTGTACCATAGATTACGCAACATGGAAATAAGCATACATGTGGAAAATCTTTGGTTATTTCTATTGTCATTAGTGATACTCCAGAGTTTGCACTTGTGAAAAACATCTATATTGTAAATGCAGCAGTGTATTGTTTTGAATGCCAACCTTTCTCTACAGTTGGGTGGAATGATCAATATTTAGCTTGCGAGGTAGAAGTGCCATACCTAGCTCAAGCCAATATTTTTGTGGATGTGGAAAATCTTGATTATACACCATACTACTGTGTAAACTTTAATAACAGCAAGTACATTCCAGTTAAGTATGATCTCACCGACATCATCAAGCATCATTCTTGCATCTTTAGGGAGGGTGAGTGTTTGGATTGAATGTCTGTAGGCACTGGCAAACACTGTAAATGATGACAGTAATTTCTACTTTTTATTTATTTTTACTGTGCTTTAATTTTTTTGTATAATGTGTTGTGGCTTATCCAATGTACAAAAGAACAGAGAAGGAAACTTAATTCAAGCTCTTGCTTTCTATATCACATGGACATGATTTGATAAAAATGGAAGAAAACTAACCACACTGTACTGTATTTATAATAAGCTGCATTGTTAAAATGTTCTATGTAGTTTTCAATAAAGATTTGTTGTCTTGATTGAAGTTAAGTATATTTCTTGAAACAAGATTATTCATCTTTTACAAATAGCACAGCAACTTAAAAACCCGATGAAATGTCAAGAAAAGCTTTTTTCATCTGAGATATGACTCAAAACAAGATGTTTTCAAGACTCCTTGACTTAACAAGATTTTCAAGCTCTATTAACTTAAAATAAGTTCTTATATCTCACTGAAACGTTATTCTTTAGGTAATTGTGTCTTATATTAAGTGTAATGAGATATTTTGACTAGAAATGAGACAAATATACTTGGTGAGATTTTGATTTTTTGCAGTGTATGCACTCTCAAGTCATCACCAAAATTTAATGGGTTCATCCTTGGCCCAAGGGCTACCTCTGGTGAAAATCTCATCAAAATCTATACAGTAGTTTTTGTATAATCCTGCTAATAAACAGAAAAACAAACAAACAAACAAACTCAATCACATTACCTCCTTGGCAGAGGTAATTAAAAACCTGCACAGGTGACTGGAAAGCTACAAATAGCATGTCTTACCTTTTTTGTAAAGTGCTTTCTTCTGGCCGCCTTTAATGAAAAATCCTTCATTAAGTCCTTTAAGTCCAGCTCACGAATAATGTCATACTCTATGGACATCAATGTGAGGTTACACAGTCTGCTTAACCCCTTGCACTCCGGGCAATTTTCCTAAAAATGCCAAAAAATAACGTGCCCAAAGTAAATCGAAAGCTGTTATTCAACCCTTTGCAGCATCTTCATGGGGTTGGTCTCATTTAAAAGAAAACACTTTGAATTTTTTGGCAAAAAAAACATAATCTCTCTACGTGCTCCGGCCACTGAGTTACAGTCATCTAAACATACTGAACTTGAAGAAAATAAATTTGGACACAGTGTTTTTTTGGATACAAATGTTTGCAAATAACACACAGCTGTCCGATCCGGTTGGAAAATGCAACAAAAATGTAGAACCAAGTGTTATCAAGCTGAGATCCAAATTTGGTAACAATACCACAAAAAATGAATATTTTACACAGCTTTGTTCTCAGGTAGTTCCCAGGCGTTTTGGAACTGTGCCAAATTGTGCCAAATGGCACAGTTTGGAAAAACATCTGTAACTTTTGAATAATTCAATGTGGAATCTTCATTTTGGGCTCTAATGAAAGGTCACACTCAGGGCTGTGTCTGTGTGTGTGTGTGTGGGGGGGGTTGTCCCCCCCCGCTACAAAAGACGGAGTTCGGCCCTCGCTACATGATGGATTACACTCCTTGCATGTTTTCACAGCGGCTCCCCCCCCCTCGCTACTGTGTGTGTGTGGGGGGGGTTGTCCCCCCCCCCCGCTACAGAAGACGGCCATCGCTACATGAAGGAATAGACTCATATGCTTCCCCCCGCGGACCGGGGGGCGTTCGGACCGTGAACGCTCCTCTTCTGCAGCGGGAAGGGGGGGGGGCGTTCACGGTCCGAACACGGCAAATGAACCGTTTATCGCGGCGCACGCACTTCGTGCGCAGTACAGTTGTAGTTTACCGATCGGTCAAAAGTCATTTTTGGATTACAGTTTTCAGGGAGAAATAATAATTTAGCTTATAACACCTTACCTCTTCACAGCAGCAGAGTCGTGGCGAACTTCTCTTCCCCATTGTCAGACGAACGCGACGCTGCTCCGCTCGTGGATCCCGATCAAAACATAATTCCAATATTGCGGTTTTGGTGAATGATTTACGACCTTTGTCGTCGGCCTCCGTCGGTCTATGATGACGGAAGAGAATCCTAAACGTCTATTCTGCTGGAATGAGTGCAGGTCCCACTTGTGGGTGTTCTCCATGCTGCTGGGTGAGCCTGGGTCTGTAGCAGGTTCGTCCAGCGTCCTTTGTTTTCATCTGCTGCAGCAGTAAATCTCTCTTCACCCAGCCTGAATTTCTGTGCTTCAATTGGCTCCTGCATTCACAGTAGGCGGGTCCTCCTTCCTAGGTTTTCATTCATTGGCTCTTCAAGGTTTCAGAAACCCAATTCAAGGCTCTTATTAGTCGAATGAGAGGTCAATCAGATGAACTAATCTGTTCGCGGCTGTGTCTGCAGTTTTTTTTTTTTTAGTGGCGCTTGAATGCCACTACATCACCATCACCACCTACATCACCACAATCTGGACTATGCGTCCGAGTGCACACGAGGGCGCAGGAGTGCGCCCTCGTGCGTCCTAGGACGCAGAGACTTGCCCGCCCGCGGAACAACGGAGCGCAAGTGGTTAAGCAGCATGCTTGATCTAGTCTACTTTTTTACCAAGCTCTCAGTCTACTGTCCCACACACAGCTGTCTGATGTAAGCAATGATGGCCTTACATCAGACCTGGCTTTTCTTGTGCTAGTCTCCATCTCGCAGCTTGCCTTCTCCACTGGGCTGCTCTCTTTCGGCAGGATCTGGAGGTCCTCTTCTTCCTTTTCCTTTTCCTCTTCCTCTTCTTCTTCTTCTTCTTCTATTGTTTTTTTTGGCTGTTGGGAAACAGCTTATAGGTGCATTACCACCACCTTCTGGAATGGAGTGTGATTCAGAATGGCATTACCCTCCTATATCCTTGAAATTGGACCTGGTGTCCTTATGAACCTAAATACTGCGTTATAGACCACATCCCCTGAACTTCTCTGTAAAATCTCTTTAATATTGAGCTGGGTTTTGTTCCTGTATAGAATGTCCACCAGTGCTGACCAGGCTAACTGATACATTGGACAGTGCATAAATATACTGTATGTTCAGCTGTTTCATTGTTTCCACAGTAATCACAGTTTCCATTTGGGTGTTTTTTTTCATTATAACTAATGTATTATTCAGACCTGTATGACCTAATCTTAATCTAGATATGATGTCGTCCTCCTTTCTACTCCAGTGAACTTCTCTAGCTTCCCCTACTTTCTTTTGTATGCCATACAAACTCCGTCCTTTATTTCCTCTATCCCACTCTTCCTGCCACTTCTTTTTAATTTGTGTTTTAATAATGCTCTTGACCTCTGCCTTGCTATAGTTCACATTCCTACTAACTTGTCTCTTCCTAGTTGCACATTTTGCATATTTATCTGGTAGTTCATTCCCATCCACTCCAATGTGTGCCGGAATCCAGATGAGCCTAATATCCAGGCCTGCCTTTGAAATTCTCAGTACTGAATGTACAATTTCCATTATCAAATCCTGTCTTGATTCTGAATGCATTTGCCTAATACTCTTCATTGCACTGCTAGAATCAGACTCTATCAAAACCTTTCTGGGCTTTACTTCATCCACCCAACTCAATGCCAAAAAGATTGCTAAAAGCTCACCAGTATACACAGTTAAGTCATCATTAACCATTTCCTTCTTCACGACTTCTAATTCTGGAATGATGAATGCTATTCCCACAATAATCTTTGTTGATTTAGATGCATCCATATAAATCTTTATAAAGTCAGGATAATTACTGTCTAAATATTTATTGACTTCATTCTTATTTATCCTCTCTCTTTTGTCTTTTGTTAATAATCTAAAATCCACTTTTACTTCTTCCAGACACCATGGTGGTTCTGCAGAAAGCGGGACTGTTGGACATACTTCTTTATCAGCAACTCTTAGCTCCCTGATTTTATTCTCCATTATCCATCCAAAACTTTGCCTCTTTTCCTTCTCTTGATAAGGCTTCAGCACACTGTGTACTGGGTGACTGTCACTAAATCCTTTGATATTGGTCAAGTATGTAGCTACTATCTGAGTTCTTCTCAACTCCAGAGGCATCACACTCGTCTCCACCTGAAGCGCTGCTACTGGAGTATTTTTTTATGGCCCCACAGCACAATCTCAGAGCTTGGTATTGAATTGTATCCAACTTTTTCAATAGTGTTTCTGAAGCTGATCCATACATAATACACCCATAATCAAACAATGACCTAATTAAAGCAACATATAATGTTTTTAAAGCACCCGTATTTGCTCCCCATTCTCTTCCCCTCAAACATCTAATAATATTTAAAACCTTCTTATGTTTTGTCACAATTTTCTCAACATGAATATTCCAAGAACAACTCTTATCGAACCACACACCCAAATACTTGAAGCACTCAACTGTTTCTGTGTTTTGATTGTACATTTTAAGATTGACTTGTTTACTCTCTTCCTGGTGAATAACAATCTGGTGGTCTTCTCCTCCAGTTGAGTGCTTTAAAGCAGTGGTCCCCAACCTTTTTTGCGCCACGGACCGGTTTAATGTCAGACAGTATTTTCAGGGACCGGCCTTTAAGGTGTGGCGGATAAATACAACAAAAGAGCATGATACGACTGGCATAAAAACTGTGGTATTTTCTAAATATAATAATAAACACGAACGTCCTCTTAACGTTCATGTTTATTTACAAATGACAGCTAATATTTCCAAATGGCCTAACACATTCACACAACAAAACCTAAACTAGGGAGGACAGGTGGACCGCTGTCCTGCCCACATGGCAAGGTAGATTATTCTGCCACCTGCCAGGGTAAATTAAAGTCCATTACTGGCTAAAATTGCCTGCCATGCTCCTAAACTAGAACAAAAGAAAAAAAAAAAAACCCAAAGCAATCCCTGATATAACATTTTTTAAACAACAACACCAGCACAACAACAAAAGAACTTCAGTATATACTATGTACACCCCAAGTGTTCCAGTAAAAAGGGCAGAACTGGTATGGGGGCCTAGGGCACCCTCTCAGCCGATGCGCCCATAGAAACAGCCGGTCTTCGTGGTGATAGCTGGCCCTCCGGACACTGAAGCCGCTCCTCCTCTCCATCGACCTCGTCCCACGTCCAGCAACGTTTCCCGGGGCCTCCTCCTGGACACATCGAAGCTGGTTCACGTGCCACACCGAGCCATCAGAGAGCCTGAAGTGTGCTGCGTCCAGGCTGGCCACTATGCGCAGATGCTCCCAACGCTCCTGGGGTTGTCGTCTGGCCCATCTGCGCTGCGGGCGCTCCTCACCTTGCACCCAGACCCAATCCAGGACCCTCAACAGGGCCCGGCTCGGCTTGAGGCGTTGTTGCCAAGCCTGCCAATCCCTCATGCTCATCGGTCTTGTCCCGACCTCTTCTAATGCTGGTGTCACATGCGCCATCGTAGACGCAGACCCTCCGTCCCATTGTGGCCAGACTCTGGAGACATCTGGGGCTAATCCATTGGCGCCACTCACCAGTGCAGGCACCTCGCCGTCCCACTCAGTATCGACCATTTCCCAAGTGCTGGCACTGACACCCTCCTGCACTGGCCCTGAGCAAACTTGGTCCCACTTGACCACCATGGCATCTGGTAGTTCTTCATCCCACACCACATCTTCATCAGTCACCGGAATCGGGGGGTTCCACTGGCCACAGCCCAACCACTCTTCCCCAGCATTGTCTTTGATGGCAAAACCCAGTCCATAAAATAAATCACAGCCCATGATGTTATCGCCCCATGCTGTCCTGTGGAATGTGAAGTCGAGCATCGTCACATACTTGTACCGAACAGTCAGCTCCAAAGTCCTGACTGTGTCCAGCCTTCTACCTCCATAACCGTACAACGGCGCTGGGTTGCCTCTAACTCTGGTGGGGAAAAAACCTCTTCATCATGGCCCAATTCAGCAGTGAACCCTCCGCTCCCATGTCAATCAACAGCAGTGCCTCAACGTCAACCAGCTTCACCATGCAAAACATGTACCCGTTCATGTCTGAGGACACTGTTTGGGTAATTGTCTGGGGCAGGCAGAGCGATTTCTTCCATGGGCTCTCCGGGTTAAATTCACAGCATATCCTGGCAAAATGGCCCAAGCGACCACATCTGTTACACAGTGCTTCTCTTGCTGAGCAGTCCTTAGCCTTTTTCCAGTGCGTCTTAGACCCACAACCCATACAGAAGGACTTTTCCGGGACCGACCCTCGGCTCGTAGCGTTGGCTTCCATCTCCTCGCCGTCCCAGCTATCTTTGCTGTGCAGGTCTGTGGCATTTGCCGTGACAAGAGGCTCGAGTAGCTGCTGTGACTGGTGCCTGGTTTGCGCTAGACCTAGCTTGTCCACGGCTTACATTTGACTAACGTGAGCTCATTTGGCACCGTAAGTAGTCTAGCTCGCTATGCAGCACTACAACTGTGTTCCGCCAGCTGGTCACGGATCATTTCCTCTTCCAGAGCTCCAAAACAGCACTCGCTAGCCAGCTGCCTCAAGTCGGCGACAAACTGCCGGACGGGTTCATCTACCCGTTGACGTTGCTGCCAAAAACAGATCCTAAGGACCGTCACATTATCCGGGGTGTCAAAATGGCTAGCTAGCAGCCCTGCTACCTCTTTATATGTGTCGGCAGCACCAAGCGTTCTCAGGATCTGATGGCCTTCTATGCCCAAATTGTGAACCAACACCGCCCAGGCTCTCAACTTGTCGAGCTCCCCAGCGCAGCAACATAGTTCTGAAAAGCCTCGAACCACCTATGCCAGGGCACCGGCAGGTCTCCAGGCTCCTTGTGGAAAGGGCAGATAGGGACAATGCATGCCTCCATGGTTTAATCCGACATTGCCAATGGTATGTCAGGTATTACCTGCTGTACAGAAGAGGCGAGGTGACTTGGAACACAGGTTTATTTTGCTCACTGATAACTACAGTTACAGACTCAGCACTGGCCAACCTCCAGGCAAGATTAGAGGCCGTAAGATGATCGACCTTGGCCTTACATAGTGTGGCCCGGTGACGTCACCAGAGGTGAGCGTCACCATCCAGCACTCCACAGTAAAATAACTATATAACACTTAACACAGCGCAATTTTCAACATCTATTTCTGGGTTAAATACGGTCCATATTAGATGAACTAACATGGCCCAATTTTCAGTGTCTATTTGTGGGCTAAATTAAGGCTTGGCTTGGATGGACGGACCTGATTTAGCTCAAAATACAACGTCTAAATTACAGCTTGTGCTGGAGGGGTTAATCAGGGCAAAGGTGGATCCTAACAAAGTGACATGATTGTGTTTTTTCAGAGTTGATCCTTTGCAAACCACTCCTGATACCCAAATTGATGTGCAAAAGCACTGAAAGGTGAAATTTTCATCATATTCCATTTCAAAGTAAGCACATTTTATTCATATTGTTAAGCATACATCCCCTCCGCTGTCCTGTGTCCCTTCTCTTCATGCTCTGTCTCTCACCCACAATTCAGGGCTCACATTTTTCCCTTCCTACGCTGGAGGTTTCTTCCTCTTGAAAGGAAGATTTTCTTGCAAAGATGATCAAGGATTGTTGGGATTTTTATAGGGTTGCAGTTGTCTGCATTTGGGCGTGTCCTGAGATGTAGAATGATGTGAACTGTACTGAATGAATAAAACTGAACTGAATATTATTGACCACCATAATACAGACCATTTCAAAGCCTTACAGACCTGTAAAAAAATAGTCTTTGAGGTTATGTAATAAATGTTTTCGTAATGGTGGCCAGCAGTGGTAGTAGCATTTTTGTATTTACTTCCAAACATTTTGTTTTTTTACTGTCTGGCAGTCCTTGGTTGAGACTGTATTACAAATTTATGTGTATGTGCTTTAGTGTATGTTTTTCCCACTTGCAAAAGAGAAAATGGAACAAATAAAAGTTCAGTCTTCCATCAATTTGGCTTGCCTCAGTTGTTCCCTCTCACACAAAAACATCACATTTTTTCTTGAGCTAAAATCTTGGCATGGCTTGAATGCACACACTGGGTAATTTTGAACTCATGTTATATTTTTCTCTCTGTACATGTGTGGTTTATCCAGAATGACAGCTCAGTCCAGTGTAAGCCCAGAACAATTCCCTGCAAAGATCTCCAATTAGGGTATTTGCACAATCACAGATTAATATATTTACACATGTGAAAACTGAATAATTCCACTTGTACTGCATTATAATAAAATATGTATTTATGATTTTGCCATACACAAAAGCAACACAATCCAGACTGTTTTGCAGTGAGACTATGAGCTTAAAATAGAAGCTCTAGTGATACTGCTTGAAATTCATCTTCTGGTAAGAATACCAGAGGCAACAGTGCAAGGTCAAGGGTGTTCCTCGAAAGCAAGTGGAATTGGAAAGAAGGTTTACTTTTGGAGTATGTTAAAAAAATTATGATTAACATAAAATAGAAAATGTGTATAATAAAATATCAAACTATTTCTTTCTGTCATAGATCAGTGCAAAAAAAACAAAGGAATCAATTTACCAAGATTTGTTGTGCTCACCAAATTATTACTTTGGCAGGAAAGAGCTGTTTACAGTAGTTGGGGTGACCTGAAATTAAAGGTCTTCAGAACTGTACTTGGCTCATATTATTTGCAACTTGAAATGGCCAGAGGATATTAACTAAAAAGTACACTGGAAGACGAACTGTGGACATTTTTTCTGGCTACTGCTTATTTATTGGGGCATGCTTCTAATGACGTTTCTCTTTTTGTACTATAATCTCTTTGGATTCACTGCATTTTGGATTTGGTAAATTATTTCTTGAATCCAGGTGTGGCTTTTCTTTCATGCATATTTTTTTTAATAGCAGGACAACAGGAATTTAACTGAGAGACCGTGCACATGACAACGTTTTTACCCCGAACTGTGGAAGTCCGTCTACAGTTTAGCTGTCCATGCATAGATGCCGGGTATTTGGAGGTGTTAAAGTCTAGAGATTTGAAACCAGTCTCCAGAGTGGAGAGGTTATCTCGGTGTTGTTCATTCACATCTGCATGTAGAGATGTAAAGAGCAATGTTATGTTACAGCCCTAATTGACAATAGATTTCAGCCAATCCACACACCAAGGACCATTTATTTCTCAGAGAAATACAAATACGGAGCTTGTATTTCTCACAGAAACACAAGCTCTGTGATTCATTTTTTAAGCCTGATGTGTTTATAGATAGGATTAGGTTAAAAAATGTCTCTTAATGGTATCTGCTCAGCTGAAGGTTTGCCAACAGCTACTATCAAGACAAATGAGGTTTTTTGGACAGCCAGTGAGGAAAGAGGGCCTAAGCTACAAGTTATTGGTGGGAAGAGTGAATGGAAAAAGACCAAGAGGCCTGCCTCGCACCACTTGGTTAAAAGACCTAAGCCAGCACTGCAGCATGTGTCATGAATCTGGGTTTGGCTGTTCCAAACCCAGCTATGACTTATTGTTATGTTTTGCCCTATTTTCCACCTGGCACTTCAGGGAGTTATTGGGCCTCCTCTCCCTGACAGCTTGGGCACGCCCCCTCCTCCTCCTGTCAAGTGCCATCAGCTGTACTGTCACGGGTGTTCACACACATACACACTTCCACACACATACACACACACACACACACACACACATGCACACGCTCCATTCATATACACTCATGCACGCTCTCTCACACACCAGACCCAATCAAGTTCAGCCCACGCTTTCTTGCACCAGCAAGCTCTTTCCTCGTTAGCTTCAGGAGTATTTGTTCGCTGCATTTGTGGAAAGAGATTGTCGGAGCATTCACCTCCATATGTGGCAGCTAGCTCTTCTTGCATGTGTTGTCATTACCGTCATTGTTATCCAGCCCGTCACGTCAAGCCTGGTAAATCCCTTGGTGTTACAGCTGGCCCAGCTTCTCTGATTCATCTTCCAGACTGCACAGTTCGCCCCGGGATCGCTCCATCCTTGTAAGTTCATGATGGCCTTTCTCTTCATGCTGACAGCAGTCTGCAGCACTAGGCTTTCCCTTTGACCGGGCTGTAGAGCATCCGGCAAGTGCCCTGTATGTCTGGTGGCCTTAATTTCACCAATTGCATTTCCCTGTATCTTTGTGGTCTACTGGACTTGTTACTTTGTGGTTTAATCTAATCAAATGGCACTTTCTACTTCCGCTATTGGGTTTTCCATTCCTCTCCTCGTGTGCCGCGTAATGGCGCACAAGGAATTATGACTGATGATGATGATTATGAATGCTCCGACCATAGAAAAAACCCAGCGGAGTAGATTTGTTTTTTCTTCTCCCTTTCTTCCTCGTATGTTGGCACAATGATCTGGATGGACGAGGAGCTGGGAGCCCAGGATATGCTGGAGGAGGCAAACTTTGCCTTTCAGTGGCCTCAGTTCCCCGAGGACCAGGAGTGGGCACGACTTGTCGTGGAGGATGTCGAGTGGCACCATCCAAACCTCGGACGTGAGGATGGAGGAGGAGCGCTGCGAGAGCGAGGCACGAGGACGCGCTTCTCCGGCAGAGAGGGTTCCAGCTCCCGTGCCTACCCAATCCACGGGCTTGACGGAGGAGGAGGAGTTGATCCTGCTCACTCAGCTAGACCGCCGGGTTAAGGAGGAGCGCTGGGCGAAGGAAGAGCAGAGACTGGCCCGGCTCGACTGCCGGACGGAGGAGGAGCTGGATGAGGATCCCCCAGCACTCGAACTCCCCGTGGCCACTCCGCCTCCCTCTCCAGAGAAGACGGAGCATCTCGGCACGGCGGACTTGTGGTCCAGCACGACGCTTCGTGTTCTGGACTATTTGGTTCCCGCGCTGTCCGGGGGGAAGAGGAGGAGGAACTCCCGGTCTCGCCAGCGAAGCAAGAGGAGGAACGCCCGGAGAAGAGGGGGGATGCCTCAAAGGCCACTGAGAACATTCCGTGCCAGGAGGACAGGCAAGTAATTTCTCATTTAACTTTCTTGTCTGAACAATTTTTCCTGCCTCCTGGTGAGGAGGCTCGGGTTGTGCAGTCCCCTGAGTGCTCCGCCCCAGCGGCATATAGTGCTCCCAAATTTGACCTCACCAACTCCTTTTTGTATGCCCCTACGAGCCCACCGGTTCTGGATTCAGGTCACTCGGGGGAAAAGGAGCCGGAGGCCCAGAAGGGTCCTGCCCATGGGCCAGCTGAGAGGTCATTCTCGGCCACCACGCCAGAGGAGCTGGATGCGAGGGAAACGGCGCATGGGAGTACCACGACTGCTATGACCATCACACCTGCAGCGGCAGCCCCCGCTGCAGAGTCACTTCTCAGACCAGATCTCCTGTCAACAGGACCCGGAACGGCGTTGTCGGAGTCCTGGATGGCGGTAGAGTTTGAGCACAAGCAAGTAATCACTCCTGTAGTCCACTTGTCTATGACTGAGAGATCTTGTCTGGCTCTTGGAAAGGAGAGCCGGGTGTGGGCCCCAGCCACATCTGGACTCTCCTTGCCGGGCTCTGCCACTGCCGGCGACCCTAACCACTCCTCCTCTCCTATTCCCTTCGAGCTCCATCCTAGGGTCGCTGGAGAGGAGCTGCCACAACCTGGGTCACCCACAGACGACGACGCGGGCCCAGTTTTTGCGGAGGAGGCTGAGGGGGGTGAAGCACCCAACGGACCAGGGGAACCCACACACCCTAGATCGCCGGAGTCCTGGATGGCGGTGGAGCCAGAGTTCAGGCAAGTGGGCTCCATTATGTCAGCAATGTCTTTGTCAATGTCACACTGCCTGACTTGTGGTGAGGTGGACCTGGGGCAGCTCACAGTAGCACTCGGGGCTGCCACACCGGGCTGTGCTGCTGCTGGCAACCCTGACGTGGTTTCTCTTCTTCTCCTTTCAGGTTTGGAGCCCCCAGCCGGGGTCACCGGAGAGCTGCCGGTCTCGTCAGAGGCTGCATCAGGTGACGGGAGGAGCATCACCTCCCTCGCTGGGGAGGCCACCATGGGAACAATGAGGCCCCCGATGGGAGTCACCACAGGTGCAGCGGAGCCCCAGCTGGGGTCCACCGCGGGTGCAGTGGAGCCCCAGCCAGAGTCCACCACCGGTACAGCAAAGCCCCAGCCGGAGTCCACTGCCAGTGCAGCCACGTCCCGGACCGGGACCATCGTGGGGGCAGCCACGTGCCAGACCGGGACCATCACGGGGGTAGCCACGTGCCAGAGTGGGACCATCGCAGGGGCTGCCACGTGCCAGAGCGGGACCATTGTGGGGGCAGCCACGTGCCAGAGCGGGACCATTGTGGGTGCAGCCACGTCCCGGACCGGGACCATTGCGGGGGCAGCCACGTCCCAGACCGGGACCATCGCGGAAGCAGCCACGTCCCAGACCGGGACCATCGCGGAAGCAGCCACGTCCCAGACCGGGACCATCGCGGGGGCAGCCACGTCCCAGACCAGAACCATCGCAGGTGCTACGGTTCCCCTGCCCCAAGCCTCGAATGGCAGGGGGGCTCCTGTTCCTTGGTTTTGCCGCCGATGTTCCCGAGTATGGAGGCTGCCTCTCTACCTTCCCCCCCAGTTCTGGTGGCTCCAACACTCTGGTCGGCCACTTCAAGGACTTGGCTTAAGGGTCGGGTGGTCCATCGGCCTGGGCAGGCCGCCGGACATTATCCTGCAGGCCGCCTGCTGGACTTGGGACTTGGGCAGGCCACCCGATCTGTCATTCCTCACCATGCTGGGAGCCTGGGACTCTGGTTGACCCCCTGAACTTTGAACTTCTGGGGAGGGGGGTTAGTGTTTCAGTTTGGGGGTCGTTAGGAGGGTCTTGCTCAGTATGTTGTTTTTTACTGGTTGTATTTTCACCAGTTGCTTCCCTCCTAACCGGTGTTCCCCCACCTCCCACCCTGGGTTGGTGTTTGTTGCCGGGGGGGGGTTCCCTTGAGTGGTGTCGGTTCTATTTTCTTGTTGTCTTGTTGGCTGATGATACTGGGGTGTCCAGTGTCCACCCCTAGAGAGGGGGGGGCCCTGTCATGAATCTGGGTTTGGCTGTTCCAAACCCAGCTATGACTTATTATGTTTTGCCCTATTTTCCACCTGGCGCTTCAGGGAGTTATTGGACCTCCTCTTCCTGACAGCTTGGGCATGCCCCCTCCTCCTGTCAAGTGCCATCAGCTGTACTGTCACGGGTGTTCACACGCATACACACTTCCACACACGGTCCATTCATTCCCACTCATACACTCATGCACGCTCTCTCACACACCAGACCCAATCAAGTTCAACCCATGCTTTCTTGCACCAGCAATCTCTTTCCTCATTAGCTTCAGGAGTATTTGTTTGCTGCATTTGTGGAAAGAGATCGTAGGAGCATTCACCTCCATACGTGGCAGCTAGCTCTCTTCGTATGTGTTGTCATTACCTTCGTTGTTATCCAGCCCGTCACATCAAGCCTGGTAAATCCCTTGGTGTTATGGCTGGCCCAGCTTCTCTGATTCATCTTCCAGACTGCACGGTTCACCCCGGGATCGCTCCAGCCTCGTAAGTTCATGATCACCTTTCTCTTCGTGCTGACAGCAGTCTGCAGCACTAGGCTTTCTCTTTGACCGGGCTGTAGAGCATCTGGCAGATGCCCTGTATGTCTGGTGGCCTTAATTTCACTAATTGCATTTCCCTGTATCTTTGTGGTCTACTAGACTTGTTACTTAGTGGTTTAATCTAATCAAATGGCACTTTCTACTTCCGCTACTGGGTTTCCTATTCCTTCCTTGTGCGCTGTGTAATGCCGCAAGAGGGATTATGACAGCATGACCCTCTCTTATATGATTCGAACAGCCAGAGACCACAAGCTGTGGAGAGAACAAATTGGTAGCCCTGGATGACAGGACATCAACACAAGAAGAAGAAGGGTATCTGTAAAACACTTTTTTTTCACACAATAGATGCAACCTTATATGGAAAAATAATCATCAAAATTATAACCTTGGAGGATTTACAGACTAAAATACATTGCTAGATTTAATGCCTACCTTTGCTGAATGATGAAAAAAATCACTCTGGAGCAGCCAATGTTTTGAATCCAGTTTTGCGCTGCTGTGCAAATGAGGTTAAATCATATCAGTACTTTTTCTTGTTTTTCCTTTGGTAAAAGATATGACAGAAGACTCCTTATCAAATATTCAAACCAACTGTCAGCAAGTCAGAATTTTTTTATTGCCTGCAATTAGGGATGCAAGTTATTGATTAATTCATTAATTGATAATTGATTCACCGTATCAATCGATTAATGATTAATTGATATGCCACATTTTTTCCTGAGAATCTGAGTTTCCCTCGGTACAATACGGTCTATCAAGTTCCTGTTTTTCATATACTGAATAAAACATGAACATTATATTCCTCAATGATTTATTGTACCATTTGCATTTTTTTTTTTAACTACAGACAATTGTAACCCACGGACAACAGATGGAAAGTAGCCTTGGCTACAATCTGGCAAGTTTACATTGATTAATATCAATGTTTGTCAACTTGCACTGTCCTTAAAAACAGCAATTTACAATAGCATTTTTTGTAGTTTAACAAATTTTGCACTGCATAGTGTGTACTATGTGCTGGTACATCACAGTAAATTACAAATGTCATGATTTTTTTTAATTGATTTTAAAAACTACTATCAAGATCATAAAATTTATCTTTTTTAGTTATATATATACTGTATATACAGTATATATATAAGAAAAACCTTTCACATCCTAATTTACTAAGAAACACTGATAGATTGTTTTAACAGGAAAATAAATCATGAGCTGCTTCATCTGTTGCATGTTAAACATTATAACAGTACCCTGGCAATCCAGGCAAACCTAGTACGGTTTTGGCTCCCTCTGCTGTCTGTTACCTCAGTGGTAACTTGAGTCCGGTCTGCTTTCCCATCTAGCGGAGACAGGTTTTTGCACTCGTGTAGCCTGCTGCAGTTCATTTCTCCACCCTGTTGATTTGAAGTAAGTGGGTGGACTTTGGAATGTGCCATTGGGACTTGAGTCTTTTTGCTCTGCACAGCGCATGTGCACTGGGGGCTTACCGTCTTCTGCTTTTTCGGTTGAAATGTGGCAGTGGGTGGCTGTGTGCGCCCCCATCTGGACGGCGACGCCACTAAATTTCATAGAATAAATTCCTATTGAAAAGGACTGCTCAGTTATCAATTAATTGACAACTAATTTAATTTAATCAACTAAATTTTTATCGATAATTAATCAAAAGTCAATTAATCATTAACATCCCTACCTGCAATTATACAGGTTATTCATTTATTTAGCCTGTTTATTTATTGCTGACTCCCTCATTCTTTCAACTTAAATAAAAAAAATGAATATAAATATTTCTTGCAGATGGAATCTGGCATTTATAGTTATAATCCAAAGTCCCCAGTAAAACCTCTGGTTGTCATCCATTAGTTAAAAACAGCAGTTTTCATACCGTCGGTGTATCCGTGTGCATGTGTGGTTGCTTCTGTGACATTTCTGTGATGTCATGTACACTCAGATGTTTAAACAAAATGTCTAAACTGCTTCTATTTTATGTCAGCAACTTCTTGAGATGTTCTATAAAGTGGTCCTGTTAAATGAGTCACATTCTTTCTCAACAAGCAAATATCTCTAAAATACATGTACCGTTAAAAACTTAGAAAAGAAGTTTTAAACAACCTACCTTTCTTTAAAGTGACACTCTGCCAAAGTCATTCTTTTTCTGTTGTTAACATTTCTGTAACATGTTTTTTGTGACTTACAAGACATATCAAGAGCAAAATCAGTCCCATGTGTGTGTTTTTCTTCTCTGAATGTCTAGTTAAGCCCCTCCCACCCCCCAAAAAAATGTGAGTTTGGACAGAGCATTTCTAGCTACATAAGCATTCCTGCTTAGATTAATTGGTTATAACATGAACCAGTCTGGCTAAGCACTGGGCATGGCTACAGATCTGAGTTCACTGCCTCGGGGAAGAGGGAGGAGCTGAGGAGCAAGCAGGATTTCAGGAATGCTAGCGGTAGCTGAGGCGTGCACTGAGGTCATACCGGACTGGACCGCCGGCCTCCAGCGAGCTGCGGGTACCCGTCAGCCCCCAAGTGGGGCCGCTGGCTCGCCTCCTTCACTCCCACACAGGAGAGACTTGGACAGTGAGCCAGCCAGAGGGGATGGCGGTGTTGCATCCCCCTTCCCAGGAGTGCATTTCTGAGGAGCAATGCTGTAAAACCACACACAAACAACAAATAGAATACTGCAGCCAGTGTCGTAACCCTTTATACGATTTTACAAGTTAAAAAAAAAGGGGGTACAAGGGGGATGCTTTCAACAGCAGACATGCATTTTTCGGCACAACACATCCGCCACTGGTGGGCGGGCGTATGGATGGAGCTATTTAGAATATTCATAGATCTGTGCATACTTAAGTAGGTGGAAGATGTAAACTCTCTTTCCAAGCAATAAGCCACTAAAAGTTTTTTGTATAAAAAGCCACAATACCATTTTGGCCAATACACATTTTGGTTTTTTAGGTGGTTTTAGAACCGCTGGAATGTGTCTTTAAGAGCTCTGCATCAATTTTATATGGGTTCACCTGCCACATGACACTGTCAGATACACTAATAGTTGTCCCTGAAAAAAAGATTAAGTTCTGTTATATCACTTACGCCTTTAGTACTTAGCCCACTAAACCCGGATGACTACAGGTAAAACACAGTTATAGGCACATGCAAGACATACACAACTTCCACTCACTGAAACACACAAGGGAGACAGAACCTTCACTTGAACATTTCACACACAAAACTCAGGATTGCAAGAAAACAACCACTCAGAGCCCAGATGGCCCTTTCTTTCCCCTTTTCCCTGCCCTCATTAAATATCAAGTATCTCAGGGAGCATTAGCACACAAGGACATGCACACATACTGCAGTGGTACTGTCGTTCTCTTTCTCATATATGCCATCAAGATTTAGCTCTGTTGCACACTTTGACATGCAGATTTTTAATGGTTGGTACAGAAATCAGAGTCCCTTAACAAGTATGTGCACTCGACTGCGTGCAACTGTGTGTGTGAATGCGTGTGGTGTTTTCCTCTCTGCATGTCTCAGACCTGCCGCTCAGTTCTCTGTCATTCCCCGTTTTCCTAGTAGAATGCTTCTGAAATGTTCAGACTGGTTTGAAGGTAATTAAACATCAAATCATGTGAACAAACTCTAAAAAAAGGCAGAAATAAATAATTCTAGAAGGACTTAGAAGCCACACCCTGATGTTTTGGCTGTGGTTTGGAAATGTGAACAGTGGAAATTGAGCTGTTAGAGCAATTAAAAGGGCTTAAATCTGAATATTAATTATTTCAGGGATTGGTGATATCTGAACAGCTCAGTGGGCATGAGAAGACCTGTGAAATGGCCTTTTTGAAACAGCAGAGATAATGAGGTCTGAAATTCACTATTTCTGATGTATTAGAAGTCTGTCGCTAGCTGGTTCCATAAATGCAGGGAACATTTAAATATGAAACTGATAACACCAAAGTGCTTTGGAGGACAGATGGAGAGGCTTGGTGGCTGCACATTAAAAGTAGGCAGTTAATAGCATATACATGATCTCACTTTGGTGTAAATGTTTGTATTTTCTGTCTGTACAGTTTCATTTTAACCTATACTGACAGTAAATTAAAGGCATCAGGTTGTTCAACATGAGAATTGAAAATAAAAGTGTCAAGAGGTGGTCTTCAAAAAGGAAAAAAAAAAAGTGCTTTATGTAAGCTGAAACAAAGTATTCATAGTAATTTTCACTGGTGGATGTTTTCCACTTTAAATGATTATAACAATAACCCACGAAAATGCAAATATTACATGCAGAAAGTTATCTGAAAACATATTTCCATACCAAATTTTACCAATTCAGTCCTGCCTTCTATTTCATTTTAGCTTTACTCAATATTCCATTTGCAAAAGAGGATTAAAAACAGCACCCACTGTTTCAGTGTAGAACAGTCCTCTTGACTGTTAAGAAAGCAATACTACATTTTAGGCTAGCAGAGCAACATGGGGGCATTGGAGTGTAGACAAAATCATGCTGCCAGTTTTTCCTCAAATTTGGCAGAGACTGAGCAGACCTATTATCCACTTAACAAATGCAGGACTTACTGGTCAAGCAGTGTCTTGATATCCAGCTACCGTGCTTAAAAGTTGAAGGATTTTTTTTTTTTTATAATTCAGTATCACAATTGGAGTAAATCTGGTCAAGGACTTCATAGCAGTGGAGAGTATCTTTTACTCATTATTCTGTCTGTAACAAATATCTGTGGAAAGGCTGGTAACATTGTGGTTTGGCATAAAAGGTGGTCTCATTAGATCGCAGTTATCAAATGGTGGAATTTTTATGGATGATTGAGATGGTAAAGCATAACATTTCAGTCACAATGGATGGTCACAATTGAATGAGACTGTGGGGAAACTGGGCAAAGCAAAAAGATTAAAAACTGATGTTCGTGTCAATGTGAGATATCAGGGAAGGTTTGGGAGAACAGTGTCATCATTTACTATAAGGGGATTAAACCTATACACACAAAAGACAAAACCACTGCTGAATATACCAATCAGACATAACAATATGACCACCTGCTTAACATTGTGCTGGTCCCCTTTTTGCAGCCAAAACAGCCCTGGCCTGTTGAGGCATGGACTCCGCTAGACCCCTGAAGGTGTATGTCACCCACACAGTGATCGACATTTTTTTTCTTGAATGATGGGTGGAATACGTTGTTCTGTTATCAAAACGGGTTTTAGCCGATGTGTAGAGTGATTTGTGTTCATCGTGTGTTTGTGTTTAGCGACAGACAAGAGCAGATTGTGATGGAGTTGGAGCTAATAAATGTTAAGAAACAGCAACTTTTAATACGATCGCTGCACAGAGAAGAAGTTGGAGAAAATGGTGTGTGCGATATGCAGTGATGGGCGTAACGCATTACAAAGTAATAATTAATATTAATATGGATAGATATTTTAGCGCAAATAAACTGACCCTACCATAGCTGGCGCAGCCGTCAGTCTCCTCCCCCGCAGGTTGGTTTCCTGTCCTGCAGTGGGAAGACATGCCGTGGCGACTTCTCATATGGAGCCCTGATTGCCTGTTGTCCGAGCGGTGAGTCGCCCCCCAACAGCTCCTACCTCTGTTGTTAAACATGAGTATTTTTTGAGCAAGAAGCTCGCATTTGTCCACAGCTGTGTAGATGTGTAAGTTGTGTGTAAGTTTTTGTACGCACAGAGAAAAGTGACTCGGTTTGCTGCTTTAAAGAACAGCTTCTTGTAAGTGATGAACTTTCATTTATCAGTGCTTTCTGTTTTATTTTATCTCATTCAGTTACATGCTGTTGTGATATGCAACTATTTCATGGAAGTAAATCCTTTAAATATGCATTTTTAATGGGCTATTCCAGGGGTGTCAAACATATGGCTCATGGACCAAAAACTCATCAATTTTCTTTTTCTTCTTTTTTCTGATGAGAACAAGGGGCCCTTGATCTTGCTGTGTGTGCAAAGTGATTTAAGTATGCACTTAAATGTAATGTAGAGGGTGTAAGGAAAGGATGTGGAGGCGAGGCACAAGCGCAGGTCGACACAGGTTCTTTATTCACCCTCTAACATAAATACAGCCTGTGGACCCCAGCGTTGCCCGCTGGGGCCGCGTCTGGTAGGAGAGTTGCTGCGTTGCTGAGGCATGTACAACAAGCTCTTTTATACACGTTATACATACAGAGAGAATGCATGGCAAATTAGCGTAGTGATTGTCATCTAATACTCATCAGTCAATACACATCATTAGCATGACATCAGCTAGTGCCCGGCCCGGACGTCCTCTCCAAGGGCGCATACATAACAGTCCCATCTGATTGCCCCCTGGGGCTCTCTGTCTGTATGTAAATTGTCCTCCGTTTCCTCCAGCCCTGATGAGTGTGAGATGGTGTCCGTCCGCAGTGTTTGGGCTCCAGCTCCGGTAGAACTGTCCTGCTGTAGAGGAGTGTCAGAGGGCATGTCAGTCCAAGGGGTGGATGGGGGAGGGGTGGAAAAAACAGTGTGCGCCGCTCCGAATTCCAGCACGTTGTACGGCCGTGGATCGTCGGCGCACGGAGCCGGTGCGCGTTGTGCGTAATGGAACAAACCAGCGATCGGCCGGCTTTAGGGAGTGAGGTGCGGGAAAAGCGATGTGGAGATGGAGAGGGAGGGGGTGGGAATAAGTGAGCGCCGGCCTGGCACATCAAAAAGTGTCTGGGCTGCACAAAAATTCAGAGTGGATCCGCCATGGTGAGGGGACTTTCCCGGTAAACCTGGCAGTGATCCACAGCAGCTGTGAAAAAAAAATTAAGTCTCTGACTCCTCTTGCGGCTCAGTCCTGCGAGGATGTGGGGAAGGCGAACGGCCAAATTCCCCGAGGATGCATAGTGGCTGTGAAAAATAAACTGAAGCTGTGTGAGGGACTTGGCGGTTTGGCTTTAGGTGCGGAAGCAGCCCTAAAGTCATCGGGGAAAGCAATCGGGTAAATTCCCGTTGTGCGCCGTAGCTGAGAAACCCATACAAAGTCCTGTGTGCGGGCTGCATGTCTGTTTCAGGTGCGTAAGCAGCCCTGAAGGTTCCGAGGATGGTGATCGGCTGTGTTTTTCAGGCATGTGCAGCGGCGGAGGACAATGGATAAGTCTGTGGAGGCGGTTTGTCTCTGGTGTGTGGCGCGCACCCGGCACAGTGACCACATAGCTGAAAGTTGCGCTGTCCTTGTAATCCTGCGGTGTGTGTGCAGGGCTTCTATGCGCAGAAAGTCCGCTGTCGGGAGGTGAGTCAGGGGTTGGGGAACTTGATGGAAATCAACGCAAACGGCGCCGATGATCTTCCCTGTTCAGGCTGTTTCTGTGCATTGCTCGTGTCGCTGATCCTCGTGTTTCTCGGTCCCAGCGCTGTGCTCTCTGTCCAGCCCTGGAGATCGCCATCGTGGAGATAAGGCGCGCACGCTCCTGTGTGGATGCGAAGGATGTAGGCGATCCCCGGTCTCTGGAATCTACAGCACGGTGAAAGGGAGCAGACAGTCATCCCACGTCAGGTCACCATGTGTTGTGCGGCGTAAGGGAGAGACACTTCATCACCATCAGGTCACCAATGTGGAGAAAAAGGAGTCCACAGCGCGGCGAACGGGAGAGATAGTCCATTTCATGTCAGGTCACCAATGTAGAGGGTGTAAGGGAAGGATGTGGAGGCGAGGCACGAGCGTAAGTCGACACAGATTCTTTATTCACCCGCTAACATAAATACAGCCTGTGGACCCCAGCGTTGCCCGCTGGGGCCGTGTGTCTGGTAGGAGAGTTGCTGCGTAGCTGAGGCATGTATAACAAGCTCTTTTATACACATTATGCAGACAGAGAGAATGCATGGCAAATTAGCATAGTGATTGTCATCTAACAGTAACTGTAGCTAGTTGCTGTTTTTAGTAACTTGCCCAACATTGGCGATATGTGTAGCAAAATTCAATCAGGATCAAAAGATAATTTTGCTCTTGTCATTCATTTCAATGGAGAATTTTTCAATTTAAGATTCCATATGCGAAAGTAGAGGGGGCGTTGTTATGTCTGGTATTGCCCTGGTTTACAGAAGAGGCGAGGTGAATTGGAACACAGCTTTATTGAACTCACTGGCAGTGACAGCAACAGACAGAACACCAGCCAAGGTCCAGATGAGACAAGATAAAGTTAGATGTCCAACCCAGCCTTATATAGGGCAGGGCGGAGATGCCACCAAAGGTGCGCGTCACTATCTTACACTTCATATTAAAATATGTATATCACATCCCCCTCCCTTTAAAAAATGTCCAAAACCACTCACTCAACTAAGTCCCACCCCAATTTGGGACCCGAATCATGCACTAACAAACAAAAACTATTGTCTCTAAATTGTCATGACTCGCCACTCATCATTGGCTCCTGCTGCGCGCACACCTGCGCCTCGTCAGCGGTGAACTATTTAACCCACTCAGCCCTGTGCTTTGGCCTGAAGCCGTCTGTTCCTTCCGGCTTGTCTTCGCTGTTGGAACCCCCATTACCAGCAAGACAACGCTCATCCGTAAGCATCTTACCTCTTCTCTACAGTCCTCTCCCCTGTGCACAGGTGGATTCCTTGGCGGCGGACCCTCATCTTCGCCACTTCATCCACGCTGTTGCCACAGGCTCCGCAGGTCGCTGTCTCCTGGGCTCTTTCCTTGCCGACGCCAGCCACCTGTCATTCCAAGTAAGCAGCAGTCATTCTCACAGTCCTGTATAGGTGCCGTGCCCTTTACCTTGTCCCTCTGCTCTGTCGTTATAGGGTTGCCCGGCTGTACGACGATCTGCTCTGCTGCCTACGCACTGAAGTTCTCCCTCAATATATATACATATCCCACACATGCATTCATACATACCTGTCTGTTAAATAAAGCTGTTAAATCTATTCTGAGCCTGCGTTTGTGTCTCCTGAGCCGGACAATATGTCATAAATGGCCTAACACATTCACACAACAGAACCTAAAATAGAGAGGACGGGTGGACTACCGTCCTGCCCACACGGCATGGTGGATTATTCTGCCATCCATCCATCTTCTTCCGCTTAATCCTTTGCTAAAATAAAGCAAAGTCCATTAATAAACTCAAATTGTGTGCCGTGTTGCTAAACTAAAGAAAACACAAAATAATCCCATATATAACATTTCAACTATCACCAGAACCTTAACATATACTATTTACACTCAGTTCTTTGGGTGAAAGGATAGAACTGGCATGGGGGCCCAGGGCACCCTCTCAGCGGATGCGCCACTGGAAACTGCCAGTCCCCGGGGTGAAGGCTGACCCTTCAGACGCTGAAGCCGCTCCTCCTCACCATCGATCTCGTCCCACGTCCAGCCTCGTCTCCCATAGTCTTCTCCCAGACACGTCAGACAGTCTGAGGTGTGCTGCGCTCAGTTTGTCCACTATGCGCAGACACCCTTGATGCTCCTCAGGTTGTCGTTTGGCCCATCCTCAACGCAGATGTTCCTTATCTCAACTCCAAACCCAATCCAGGACCCTCAACGGGGCCCAGCTCGGCTTAAGACATTGTTGCTGCTCCTGCTGATCCTCTGTGCTTCTCAGTCCTGCCCTGACCTCTTCTAAGGCTGTTGTAGCATGTGCCCTCGTAGTTGCAGACCCCCATCGTCATCTTTAGTGGAGAAAACCCAGTCCGTAAAATAAATCACAGCCCTATGATGTTATCGCCCTGTGCTGTCACATGGAACGTGAAGTTGGTCACTGTGGCAGACTTGTACTGAACAGTCAACTCCAAAGTCCTGACCGTGTCCAGCCTTCCACCTCCATAACTGTACAATGGCGCTGGGTTCCCTTTAATCCTGTGGTGGGGAAAAAACTTCTTCACCGTGGCCCAATTCAGCAACAGCCCCTCCGCCCCCGTGTCGATCAATAGCAGCAGCTCCACATCGTTTAGCCCCACTGTGCAAAACGTGCACCCGTTCGTGCTGGGGACACCGTGTGGATAGTTGTCTGGGGCGGGCTGAGCGCTTTGTCCCGTGGGCTTTTCTGCTTAACTTCACGGCACACCCTGGCGAAATGGTTTAAGTGACTACATCTGTTACAACGTGCTCTTCTTGCTGGGCAGTCCTTAGCCTTATTTCGGTGCTTAGCAGACCCATAACCCATACTAAGGGATTTTCCTGGGGCAGACCTTCTGCTAGGAGTGTTGACTTCCATCTCTTCATCGTCCAAACTATCTTCGCTGTCCCGGTCCACGGCATTTGCTGTGACGAGACGACCTAACGGCTGCTGTGACTGGCACCCAGTTAGCTCCTGCGCTAGCTTGTCCGTGGTTTCCATTTGGAGAGCTAGCTTGACGGCTCTGGCTAACGTGAGGTCCCTAGGTGCTGTAAGTAACCTAGCTTGCAATGCGGCGTCGCTTGTATGTTCCACCAGCTGGTCACGAATCATTTCTTCCTCCAATGTCCCAAAACTACACTCGCTAGCTAGCTGATTCAAGTTGGTGATGAACTGCTGGACGGGATCACCTACCCGCTGATGCCACTGCTGAAAGCGGATCCTCTGGACCGTCATGTTATCCGGGGTGTGGAAATGGCTAGGTAGCAGCTCCGCTACCTCTTCATAAGTGTCTGAGAGACCGAGCGTTCGCAGAACTCGCTGGCCCTCTATACCCAAATTGTGAACCAGAAGTGCCCGGGCTCTTAGCTTATCGAGCTCACCGAGTCCCAGCATGGCAGCATAAGTTTCAAAGGCTTCAAACCACCTACAGTATGCCAGGACACTGGCGGCTCCCTGGGAAACTCAAGAAAAGGCTGAATTGGTGCTACGCACGCCTCCATGATTTAATCCGACGTCACCTATGTTATGTCTGGTATTGCCCTGGTTCACAGAAGAGGCAAGGTGAATCGGAACACAGCTTTATTGAACTCACTGGCGGTGACAGCCACAGACAGAACACCAGCCAAGGTCTAGGTGAGACAAGAGAAAGTAAGATGTCCGACCCGACTTTATAAAGGGTGGGACAGAGATGCTACTGAAGGTGCGTGTCACCATCTTACACCTCACATTAAAATATATATATCACAGACATGACTTGGTTCTCTATTCACCAAGTTTTTACAGAGCTGTATGAGAGACACTAGAGGGAGAGGCAGCAGCTGACATTTACAAGAAGTGAAAGGAACAATGTTTAGATACGTCATGGCCGTGGCCGAGTTAATTTGTATTCTCAAGCTTACCGTTCTGAATTAATGAAAAACTTTCTTGCTTGTTAGCTGTTAGCCCTTTAGCCACTAGCCTGTTAGCTGCTAGTGTGCGCTTACAGCCACGAGGTGTTGCACAATTAACGTGCTAGTGTATGTGTATCTACCTGTTGTTTCTTTGTGTGTAGGAGCTGTATGACATTGTTGGTCACACGGGACAATATTCATCTGTTTTGATTCAGGTATGTGGTGTGTGTTAGGATTATAAAATTCAGTAGAAAAACCATCTAAGTCTACTCTTCAAAGATTGTCTATGTGTGTAGATGGTTTACCCAGGTTCGTTTTTCAAGGAAGAGATTGAGTTTACTTGGAACATGTATTTCTTAAGTAAGCAAGTTGAATATGATAGGTTACAGCGCCGGGTCAAACATTCTTTCCCTGACAGCAACAGATCGTGTCAGTTCATGAAGTCTGACTGGCTATGCTAGCCCTGACCCGGAATATTTGTACACAAATGAACAAAGAAGAAAGCATGCATTATCAAAATGAAGTCCAGGTGTATGGTCCACGGGAGGATTCGTTCCTGGCACCGAATGTATCCACTGAAGGTCACTTCACCTCCCAGGTCCGCGTAGGCCAGGCTCAGCCATTCCTTATCGCAACTGTGGCTCCTTCCCATAAATCCCAGGCGTTTGTTATCCTCTGCTGTGAGACAAAGGTCCACTATTTTGCAGAGTGAACCACACACTTGGCAATATATATTCCATTATGGTATAATGGTCATTTTACCTAGATATAAGCAGAATACAAACATTTTGAGTCACACCAATAACTGTTATATGGTTATATTGATCACTTTTATCTCATCATGTGTCAAGGGATATTTTAGTCTATTATTTATCTGTTTATTTGTGATTATTTTATTTTAGCCCTGGTATAAATGTTTTAGTTTTGTGTTATGGTGTGGTGACCCACCACACTCTACAAGGACATTTCACACACTCAGCAGGTCTGGAAGAAGCAGAGGACAATTTACATACAGAGGACAATTCACATACGGACAGAGAGCCCCTGGGCGCAACCAGAACAATGGACTGTTGTTTATACATCCCCGGATGAGGGAGAAGACATCCGGGCACCAGTTGGTCACGCTAATAATAGGTATTGACTGATATGTATATCACTATGCTAATGTGCCATGCATTCTCTCTGTCTGTATAACACGTATAAAAGAGCTTGCTATACATGCCTCAGCAGCACAGTAGCTCACTGAGCTACGATGTGTGTCTCATGATGTTGGAGGAAATAAAATTTTGCACTCTTCCAGCTCGTCGCGTCTCGCCTGATCTTTTCCCTCCACAGTGGTGACCCTAGACGTGTCATGGTGACGCCGGCATCCTCTTCATCCACACCGGAGCGTGCTCTCTGGAGCGGGCAGCGCTGGGACCGACACGCACCATGAACGGCGACACGAGCGAACCGAAGGAAGCAGCCTGAACGGGGAAAATCATCGGCGCCATCTGCGTTGATTTCCACCAAGCTCCCCGACCCTGACTCACTCCGGACAGCGGACCTCCCGCACACAGAAGCCCCGCACGCACACCGCAGGATTACGAGGACAGTGCATCTGGCTGCACGGTGGCGCAGTGGTTTAGCACTGTGGCAGCACAGTTTTACCCTCGGCCGGGGGATCGCGGGGATCATGAGATCGTGGGTTCGATCCCAGCCCCCGACCAACAGTGAGCTGTGTGGAGTTTGCATGTTCTCCCCGTGTTGCGCGGGTTTACTCCGGGATTTCTCCGGTTTCCTCCCGCACACCAAAAACATGTAGGTTTAGGGCGCTCGCGCACGCAGCGACCAGCAGCCGGTGGCTTGTCACCAGACTGCAAACCAAGTCTACCTACGGGTACAAATAAGTAACAAAAAAAAAAAAAAAAAAAAAATCTTCCAGCTATGTGGTCACTGCGCCAAGCGCGCACCACACACAGGGACAAACCGGCTCCACAGACTGATACATCGTCCTCCGCCGCTGCACATGCCCGAGAAACATGACCGATCACCATCCTCAGAACCTTCAGGGCTGCTCACGCACCTGAAGCAGACTTGCAGCCCGCACACAGGACTTTGTATGGGTTTCTCAGCCACGGCGCACAACGGGAGTTTAGCTGACTGCTGTCCCTGATGGCTTTAGGGCTGCGTCTGCACCTAAAGCCAAACCGCCAAGTCCCTCACACAGCTACAGTTGTTTCACAGCTGCTACACATCCTTGGGGAATTTGGCCGTTCGCCTTCCCCACATCCTCGCTGGACCAAACCACGAGAGGAGTCAGAGACTTAATTTTTTCACAGCCGCTGCGGATCACCACCAGGTTGACCAGGAAAGTCCCTCACCATCACGGATCCACACGCAATTTTTGCGCGGCCCAGACACCTTTGATGTCCCGGGCCGGCGCTCACTTACTCCCACCCCCCTCCCCTCCTCCTCCACAGCGCTCTTCCCGCACCTCACTCCCTAAAGCTGACTGATCGCCGGTTGGTTCCATTACGCACGATGCTCACCAGCCCCATGCGCCCACGATCCATGGCCGTTCAACGTGCTAGACCTCGGAGCGGAGCACACTGTCTTTTCCACCCCTTCCCCATCCCCCCCACGGACTGACATGCCCTCCGACACTCCTCTACACCAGGACAGTTCTACCGGAGCTGGAGCCCAAACGACCCGGGGGGGGGGGTGGTCACAGCCCCTTCTGAGTGTTCTGGGGGAGCCCTGTGGTGACCCACCACACTCTACAAGGACATTTCTCACACTCAGCAGGTCTGGAGGAAGCAGAGGACAAGTTACATACAGAGGACAATTCACATACGGACAGAGAGCCCCTGGGGGCAACCAGAACAATGGACTGTTGTTTATACATCCCCGGATGAGGGAGAAGACATCCGTGCGCCAGTTGGCCACGCTAATAATAGGTATTGACTGATATGTATATCACTATGCTAATGTGCCATGCATTTTCTCTGTCTGTATAACATGTATAAAAGAGCTTGCTATACATGCCTCAGCAGCACAGTAGCTCACTGAGCTACGATGTGTGTCTCGTGATGCTGGAGGAAATAAAACTTTGCACCCTTCCAGCTCGTCGCGTCTCGCCTGATCTTTTACCTCCACAATGGAAATTTTATTTTATTTTTGGTATTTTACATGTTTATTGTTCATTTCACTATGTTGTTATTTTTCATATTAATAATACAGGTTCACGGTAAAAGAAAAACAGTTTGTCAAAAGCACAACACAAATATTATCATAAAACTATACGATCACATTGTAATAGAAAAATGTTGAGTAACCCCTTTTGCTGCTGTCTCTCCATGTGGTGGAGCTGCATAATGTTGTTGGTCACACTGGGCAATATATGCTTCTGTTTTTATTCAGTAAAGAGCCATGAACCTGACCTGAGATGTATATTTATATGGATGCCGAGAGAAACGCAATTTCATCTTGCCTGCACTACAGTCATATGTACAGCAATATGACAATAAAGTTGATTTGATTTGATTTTGATTTGATTTGATGTCATCATTGCTGCCAGATCTATGCCAGAACCAAGGGGGTTTCATCTGGTGCCATGACTATTTGGCGGGTGTAAGATCGCCATGCAGCCGACCCAATTTCTGGCAGCATGTGGTCCATCTGACTCGTAGCCTTATGTTAACACTCAGGTTTCATTTGTGATTTTGGTGTTGATGTTTAAACAAGATTTCATGTTGGCCTTTGACGATAGTGTGCAAATATTTAGATTGTGTACCACTACAACATGCATTTCAGTTTTATTTAAAAGTTGTGCTTTATTTAAAAAAAACAAAAAAAACATTACAGAGAGTACTATGAGTGCCTTGCTAGACACTGTGGTTAAGAGTAAATAATAATAGTTCTACATTTGTTGTTCTGTACATTTTAGTACATTATTTCAAGAAATGTTTTGGACAGCAATTTTTTTTTTAAATCCTGCCAGTGTTTATCTTGGAAAACAATTTTTTTGTCCGTCACTGGCTGAATTTTTTTTGTACAGATTAATGGGTATGGAAGGAAGTGCAGACATTAAGCTACAAGGTACAAAGCCTAAAAACATTGCTGTACATCACATGATGAGTTTTGGCAGTTAGATGAGTTTACCCTCTACTTCAGTGTCCATGCCAAATTGCATGCATTCCCCAGGATGTGGGAAGGGGGCCCCTATTAATGTTAATGAGAGTGGGGCTAACCTTTTATTTAACCCTGGCACTGCTAATGTCACATGCTCATTCATTCCTGTCCGTACTGGTGAGGCCAGCTCTGTGCAGACCCCTAACACTCTTGGCCCTTTTAGTCATGCCAATGATGCCCAGTCCCACTAGGGTTCAACCCAGCTTCTTTCAGCCAGGTCAGTAATGACCAGACCACTTACCCCTGTGGTTCTACCCCAGTGTCTACAGACATAGACAATACACTAAGGGGCTTAAGTGTTTTGATCATAGAGCTGGGCAAACGCATTGGTGATTCAGTCACAGCAAGGCTGATGTTTGATAGAGAGGCCACCAGCAACCAGAGCAGTGATGGTGGAACTTTGCAAAGTTGTGGCACTACATTGGACCCCTCTCAGCTCAATGTGGTTCTTAAGTCAAGAAATGAAGAACCTCCTGTCTTCCAAGGTGAGGCATCTGATGAATGCTCAGTATGTGAATGAGTTGACATGATGTCTTTGTATCTGAATAAGAAGAATGTTAATGTTGTTGACCAGTTTGAGGAAATTATGGCCAAGCTGAGGGGGAGGGCCAAAGATGTGAGGATTGGGGTATTTAGTGATACATCTCTGTCATGGACCTCCCCATGCGCTTTTACGCAGCGCATGGAGAGGGGAGAAATGACAAGGATCTACGAGCAGGGTTACACCACAACACATTTATTAAAGTGAAGACTGATGACAAACAGTTCCCAAAAAGTTAAGACTTACAAAACACAAAAGAATCACTTACGACTGGTGTTCGGGGGCTGGCATTGCCCCACAAACACAGGAGGAGAAACGAATTAACCACGATAGCGTCCTAGGGCCGACATCGCTCCGAGGGCGCATGAGAACCACAGCTAATGTGGAGTGGCTAACACGTCGTGATAGTGCTGAAGCACACAGACTATGTACAGATGATTCTTTGACAATACAGTGCAATATCCCAGCAATGTGTGACTGGCAAAAGGCTGCTTAAGTACACGCACTGCTGGTGATGATGTGGTAGGGAGCACCTGGGTGAGAGCGGGGCGATGGCACCCAGGAGTGAGAACAGCTGGCGGTAATGAGTGAGGGGGCGTGGTCGGGCCGACAGACTGTCAGCCAGCGTTCACATGAGAGTGAGCCAAAGAGAGTTGCCTAACAGCTGCCGGCCAGAGAGCAGTGACTATGGGCAAGGAAACAGCATGGAAATACATAATATGCACACGTAAACACAACTGCACCTAACCCACAAGGAGGTCAGGACTGAGCCGGGGAAACCAAGCCGGCTCGGCTCCTGACACATTACTTACTGTTGAGAAGCAACCTGAAGCAATCTACACAATCCTAAAACAACACTTCAGTAACTTGTTGTATTCATGCATGCCACATGCATGCCACTCACTGATTTCTACGGTACACTTCCCACAGCTCGTGAAAGTCCCATTGACTACTGGGTGTGTCTAAATAAAGCAGCTGATGTTGCAGAGGAGTTTCTTAAGTGTCACTGGAAGTCCATGGGTGACCTGGCCAAAGAAGTGACTGATGTTTGTGAGAAACTCTAATGACCACTTATTATCTGTTGTCTTCAAGAGTAAGCTGTCTGACACCAGGGCAGCTAAAGAGGCATGAGAAAATTGATGAATATCACAGGGAGTTGATGTCAAGGCCCAGTAAACCTGTAGCAGAGCACTTTGCTGAGCAAGCTGTCGGCGTGGCTTGAAATGGCACACAGGAAGTAGTGAAAACTGACCCTGAGGCCATGTTGCACTGTCATAAGTTTATGACAATGCAACAGTGCATTGCACAGTGCAACCAGTGCAGTGTCAGGTCAGCCCCAGAGTCCGGAGCTTGCATCTATACAGGCCAGCATGAATAAAATGTCTGAGATGATTTGTGAATTGTTGCATAATTTAACTGCCTCTGCTAAACCACCTGTCTCCCAGGCACCCATTGCTCTAGTTCAGAAAAAGATCTCAGTGCCCAGATCATGCAGCATTTGTAATGAAAAGACTCACTCTACCATTGGTCATTGTCAGCTGCATGGCCTGTGCTTTAGATGTCACCAGTCAGGCCACATGAAACTCCATGCTCTGCTGGGTCATCCTTTCAAGGTCGCCAGTTTTCTCCAATATCTGTCCCCCAGTCCCCACCTGCCTCATCCTCCCATCAAGGAAACTAGTCTGCCCACATTTTTAGAGGGGAAGTGTGGGCATCAGTGAAAATTACTTCAGTCTCAGTGATGATTTGCAGTCAGTTTATGAGTCAGTCTGTCAAAGTCTCTCCAGTACCAGAAAGGTCATCTTTCAGAACACACAACATTTGAGTGCCAGTGATAGTTTGTTCTACACACCAGTTGTCATGAATGAGTGTGTAACGGTGTCCACCATGCTGGACTCTGGTTCAATGGTGTGTTCTATGAATGAAGCTGTGGAACAGAGACTGATTGATGCTGGGCTCCTGAGTCATGATGATGCACAGGATTTGGATATTATTCTGATTGGATGTGGTGGCCAGAAAGTGCATCCCAAGAGAGTTTGTGACCTGCAGCTTGATGTGTATGGATGTAAAGTCCTTGTGCCCACCCTGGTTGTTCCTGGTCAACTTGATGAGCTCATTTCAGGAACAAATGTGATCAAGTACCTGACACGCAAATTCAAAGGGTCACATGAATACTGGGAGATGATTTCTGAGACAACTGGTTGTGATGTTGGAGGGCACGATGAGTTCCTTGCCATGCTAGCCAGCATCCATCGGTGGAGGGGTGAAAAAGTACCTGACCTCGTTGGGACAGTCAAACTAAACAGTTCTGCAACACTCTTACATGGGCAGGAGCACCTGGTGAGGGGAAAACTCCCAGAAAAGTCACATGAACCCCCTGGATGCACAGTGGTAGTGGAGCCGACACAATTGCATTCAATCCCAAAGAACATCCTTGTTGGCAGAGTAGTGACACCCTTAGGGGCGATGGGTGGGTCCCAAAGAAAGTCATAAACCCTACTGACGAGTCAATAACAATCAGAAGGAATGTCAAGTTGGCGGATGTGTACCCATGTCTGGCTGTTGAAGAAGCCCAACCTTGCAGTGTGTCATGTTTTAAGTCTGCCAGTCAACAGGTTGAGACAAAACAGGTGACTGATGTGGCTGACATAGTGGAATCCTTGAGATGCCATGATTTTTGTGACTTAGATCTTGAGTCATGTGAGGTGTCAGACCAGTGTAAGAGGACAATGTGTGATCTTGCCCTGAAATAGTCTGACATCTTCTCCAACCATAAACTCGACTGTGGTGAAGTTAAAGATTTTGCTCACAAGATCTACTTGATGGATCAAAAACCTTTTAAGCTCCCATACAGGCGCATTCCATTGGTGCACATCAAAAGTTCAGAATGGCACTGAATGAAATAGGAGAGAAAGGCATCATCAGGAAGTCAACAAATGAATTTGCTTCACTATTGGTCCTAGTGTGGAAGAGAAATGGAGAGTTACGTATCTGCACTGACTTTCACTGGCTGAATGCCTGGACAGTGAAGGATCCTTATCCCCTCCCTCACCAGGAGGACAGCATTGCCGTGCTTGGAGGTAATGCTTTGTTCAGCACCATGGACCTAACGTCCGGTTTCTATAACATCTCTTTTGATAAGGAGAGTAAAAAGTTCACTGCCTTTGCTTCACCTGTTGGACTTCACAAGTATAACAGGCTCCCATAAGGACTGTACAACAGTCCAGGAAGCTTTATGCATATGATGATGAAGATCTTTGGCAGACAAGAACTTTTTGAACTTCCTATGTTATCTAGATGACCTCTTGGTCTTTGCGCCCAGTGAGCATCTGAATAGGCTTGAGATGGTCTTTGAACGCTTGCGGGAGCACAACCTCAAACTTGCTCCCAAGAAATGCTACTTTCTGCACCACTCAGTCCATTTCTTAGGCTACATTATTGACAGTAATGGTGTGTCAACTGACCCGGCCAAGGTTGAAGTCATACAGCAAATGTCAAAATCAGACCTGAATTCTCCTGATGGCCAGACTCTGTGCCCCAGTAAGATTAATTAAACATCTTGACTGTCTGTGGTGCATTTTTGCACCCGGCAACCTCCTCCCCTGGTGGTCAAGATTGTTTTCAAGAAAATATTCAGTTTAGATGGCACAGATTTCCAAGGCTGTAACTTGAAAGCGGTAAGAGATAATGGCTTACTGTCAGTTAGAAAGATGTAGAATATGATCCAAAGCTTGAGATAGGAGTAAATTTACACACAATAAAAACTATTGTACCTCTACACATATGCACCTGTAGCTTCATACTCATGTAATCACTGATGAAGTCATTTTCTCCTTCAGTTCTTATTTAGAACTGTTTACCTTCATTTTGTCTCTCTGTTAAATCCACTGTGTTATTGATGGGGTCAAGATTTTTTTCAAGAAAATATTCAGTTTAGATGTCAGAGATTTCCAAGGCTATAACTTTAAAGTGGTAAGAGATAATGGCTTACTGTCAATTAGAAAGATGTAGAATGTGATCCAACGTTTGAGATAGGAGTAAATTTATGCATCTAATTTGCATAATGCCATGGCAGCCATATCGAATTACATAACTTTCAGTCAAAAGTGGACTTTGGACATATTTACACAAATGATGGATTTGTTTTTTGTTCTGGGTTTTTTGTTATCTTATCTTCAAAGTATATGAACCAGAAAATCAGTACAATGTAAATAAACAAAGAAATTCATTAGACTTACCACTGGCCAGGCGGCTCGTTTCGTCCATTTTCGTCATCCTGGCCGTTATTTTGTCTTCTGTCGGTCATTTTTGCTTTCTCTCCCACATCCAGACACTCATGATTATTCCACCTCAATTTCGCTTTTATTCCGCCGCAATTTATCTTATATGACGACACAGAACCGGCACGATTGTTCTGTCCAGTCACATGGAGCTGGGGTCGATAGCAGGTGAAAATTCACCAGCTTCGTGTCATGGGCCGTGCGCCGATCTCGTCCACGCTCGAACCATGCATCATCGTTACCAGGTTTGACAGCAGTGTTTACCTTCTGGCTCCCCGAGCTTTTTTTTTGTTTTTTTTTTGTTTTTTTTGTTACTTATTTGTACCCGTAGGTAGATTTGGTTTGCAGTCTGGTGACAAGCCACCGGCTGCTGGTCGCTGCGTGCGCAAGCGCCCTAAACCTACATGTTTTTGGTATGTGGGAGGAAACCGGAGAAATCCCGGAGTAAACCCACGCAACACGGGGAGAACATGCAAACTCCACACAGCTCACTGTTGGTCGGGGGCTGGGATCGAGCCCACGGTCTCATGATCCCCGCGATCCCCCGGCCGAGGGTAAACTGTGCTGCCACAGTGCTAAACCACTGCGCCACCGTGCAGCCCAGCTTTTATTGTGACAGCGCTCAGAGGGGCTTCCTGCTGTCAAGCCTGACAGCTGTGCTGCATATTCGGCTCATCAGCAGCCCTGTATATAAGTGGGCGTTGGGAGCAGAATAATGCGGCAGTCTCGTCAATATTGGTCAACAGTTGATCAAAGAATTATCCCTTGCCAGATGCTGAGCGAGCGTCCCTCGGCTCAGACGTCAGCGAGTGTTTCATGGTTATGTTTGTAAGTGTGCTTCTTTATTGCCTCATGTTCAAGTATTAGTAGTGTAGTGTGTTTTAGCCCACCGTGGCTCATTGCTTTGTGTTTTCTTTTGTTCATTAATAAACAACTATGCAAACTTCACCGGTGACTTTTGGCGTCTTATGGTGGCTCGCGAGGGCCACCGCATGACACTTCGGCCACCCTCTGTTACAACAAAGTGTAGATATTTACCTTCATAAGCTAAATAATCTCTTTTTAAAATCATAGTTGGCAAATTTGGGAGCAAATTCCTCCTCCATGTTGCGATGGAGCACATCAACATTTGTTTACCAACTCTTCTTCGGTGTACCGGAAGTGAGGTTTCCGGGTCATTCTTTGGGAGACATCAGTCCTCCAAGGCAAGAGCAGTAAGTTATACGTGTCTGCCACCTTGTGAAGTGGAATACTTAGTACAACTGGGGATTTTTTATGGTTTATGGCCACATCACATGACACATCACATGACAGGCACAGAACTGCGACATAGACAGTGAGGGCGCTGTCTATGTTTATGAAATCCAGACACAAGAAGGATTAACCCTCTAACTATCCCAGTCGTCATATGGCGACATAACCCCTAGAGGTCAAGAGTGGTGATTTTTTGTCAAGAAAATAGTTCAGATTTCCAAGGCTATAACTTAAGAGTTGCAAGAGAGGCTTACTGTCAATTAGAAAGATGTAGAATACGATCCAAAGTTTCAGATAGGAATAAATTTACGCATCTAATTTGCATAATGTCGCGGCAGCTATATAAATTACAAAACTCAATCAAAAGTGGACTTTGGACATATTTACACAAAGAATGGTTCTGTTTTTTTGAGACTGTTTTATCTACAGGGGTATGTTTTTATCTTATCTTCAAAGTATATGAACCAGAAAATCAGTACAATGTAAAGAAACAAATAAATTTGTCACTTACTGGTGGTGGTGGGGGGGGGGGGGGCTTGCTCACTCGCGTGGTCGGTCCGTTTTCGACCATCGTGGTGGTTCTTTTGCGTTTTGTCGGTCATTTACGCTCTCTACCATATCTGCAATCTCTTTTGATTATCCCATGTGAATTTCATTTGTATTACGTGGCTATTTTTCCTGTATGATACAGTTTTCTGTGACAATCCATGATGATCATGGCGGCCATATTGGTCTTGTGAGCACAAAGCAGGAAAAGGAAGAATAATAATGAGGATTTCTTCTTCTTTGCTGTATTCCGAGTCAGCCATGATTCCTCCAACGCGTGCCTGCCACCTTCTGAACTGGCAGATCAGTACAAATCAGTACAAATTCTCAGTACAGCCAAGGACGTCAGAGTGAGTTGACCGGTGCAGTTGCTGTGCTGTGCCACTGGGGGCGCACAACCTGTCCATGAAATGTGGCCAGTTAAAAGCTTAAGTCTTTCCTAGGTCTCATCAGTCAGTACCAATGTTTTATCCCACACTGTTCTGCCCTGGCTAGGCCTCTTACCTAGTTAACAGCTGAGACAAAGAGTTCCAAGACCAACAATGGAAAGAGGCATAAATGTGTGCACGTCTCCAAGAAATTGACTGTTGAGAACTGGACCCCAGAATGCGACAAAGCTCTGCATAACTTGTAGGCTGCATTGCTCACGAATGCTGTGCTGGCTCACCCTGATTTCTCCAAGCCATTTATCGTGTCCATTGATGCATCAACTGATGGCTTGGGTACTGTACTATCCCAAGTTGCCCCAGGTGATGGACGGGCTTGTCCAATTGCAGTTGCCAGTAAGACCCTGAACAAGGCTCAGAAAACCAATCACCATCTGGAGTCTCTCACACTAAAATGGGCAGTTTGTGAGAAATTCAGCCACTGGTTAAAAGGGCATGCTTTCACTGCCTGGACAGACAGCAATCCACTTGGCCATGTACTTATGAAGCCTAAGCTCGATGCTGGTGAGTAGCGCTGGGTCTCGACATGGGCTGCCTATGCCTTTGACTTCAAATACATCCCTTGTCCGAGAAATGTGGTTGTGGATGCCCTCAACAGACAACCTTTTGTGGGGAAAATTAGTGAGCACCTGGTCAGCGACCCCTTTGAACATCTTTTCAAGGAGACAGAGGCCTTGTCTTGAGGAGAGGTTCAGGAGGCCTTCAGATGGTTGAATGCCCACCAAGCCTCTCAGAAAGCCTCATGTAAACACAAGACTTTACCACCTGTCGCAACACTGCCCTCAGCCTGTTCTCTGAGTAAAGTTGAGATGTCAGCCCTCCTTGACTGCCACAATAACAGGGATGCCGCCACAAGAATCAGGCCTACAGTGTTGGTAGACCCTGTCCTGAGTATCATGTCTTTTGGCCAAGACGTATTGCCATCTACTGTATGTTTAAACAAGATCTCAGAGACAAGCAGAGAGACGTTGACTTGGCCAGAGTGTTGTTCTATGTAAAGTGATGCCGTAGACCTTCAAGGTGGGAAAGGCCTAATGAATCTGTGAATGCTTTGAGGCTTATGAGGCAGTGGGACAAGCCTGTGGTTATAGATGGCATACTGTACCATGTATCAAAAGATCCTTTCACGAGGAAAAAGAAACACCAGTATGTGGTTCCCTTTTAACTGAGCTCTGCATGGGTGCCAATAACGCAGGTCACCAGGGTCAAGACAGAACCTTCTCCCTTGTGAAACAAAGGTTCTATTGATGCACAATGGTGTGAGATGTAAGAGACTATGTCAAGTGCTGTGCCAGATGTGTAGTGGCCAAGACACCTTAGCCAGATTGCCATGTTCCACTAGAGAGCATCAGGACAACAGCACCGTTGGAATTAGTATGCATTGATTTTGGCACGGCATGGGATTCCAAGAACCACCCTGTTGATGTTTTGGTTGTGACAGACCATTTCACTAGGCTGTCCCATGCCTTCTGCTGCCTCGACCAAACCGCAAAGCAGGTTGCACAAAAGTTGTGGGATAACTTCTTTTGCTACTATGGGTTCCCCAAGAGAATTCACTTGGATCAAGGCATAAACTTTGAGAGTGAATTAATAGCGGCCCTTCTTCAAGTCTCAGGTGTTAAGAAGTCCCACACCACCGCCTGTCATCCGATGGGGAAGGGGTCAGCCCAGCAGTTCAACCATACTCTGAGTAACATGATCAGAGTCCTCCCTCTGTCCTAAACAAGCCTGGCCTCAGATGTTATACACCTTAACATTCATGTACAACAACACCACTCATGTGACAAAAGGCTTTTCCCCGTTCTACTTAATATTTGGTCGAGTCCCCCACCTCCCTGTCGATGTCTTGTTCAAATCAGCTCTCAGAGATGATGGTGAAGCATCATTTCTACAGTACATTGAGGAACTGAGAAAGGACCTCCATGAGGCCATGTCACTGGTAGAGAAACATGCTAGTGTTGAACAGAAGCGGCTCTCCGATTGAAGGGAGTGGAGACTGAGACTGGTGACAGAGTCCTCCTAGCAAACAAGGGAGAGAGAGGATGGATAAAGTTGGCAGACAGATGGAGCAATGTGGTCTACACAATAATCAGCACCAATCCCAAGAAGCACACCTTTGAGGTTCATGACTCCATGTCAGGTCAGTCTAAAATAGTGCACCGTAACTTGCTGCTGTGTGTGATTTTCTTGTCAGCCCTGCCAGAGATTGATGAGTCTGCCTCTCTGATCTCGTCCTGTGCTTTGGATGAGAAAGATGCTGTTGACCTCTCAACTGAGCACCCCATGCCACCTGATGCTGCATCTTAGTCTTCCTCATGTGTTTCAAGTGAGAGTAATGCTTAGGACCTCTCCTCTGTCCTGCTCACCCAAACTGACTCTGTTATTAACCAAACTGTCCTTACACAAGAGTGGGTCTCTCAAATCCCCGTTGTTCCCCATGATTCCAGAGCCCCACTTGTTGACTCAAGTGCCCCAGCCCATGATTCCAGTGCCCCAGTTGCTAATTCAAGTGTCCCAGTCCATGACTTCAGTGCTCCAGTTTCTGTTCCAGTTGTTCCAACCCATGACTCAAGTGCCTCGTCCCTTGATCCAGTCACTCCAGCCCCCAGTCCAGTTGATCCGGCCCTTGTTTCCAGTGTTCCTATGACAGATGTTCCCTCTGGTGTTTTGGACTCTGGGCATGGACGGAACTTAGGGGAATAAGGGGAATAAGGACCTGTACTTATATAGTGCTTTTCTAGTCTCAAAGACCACTCAAAACGCTTCACTAGTACTAACCCTCTATTCTAAGGGCCTATAGGAGACAGATATCTAGGGACAATTTAGAACAACCAATTAACCTAACATGCATGTCTTTGGATTGTGGGAGGAAACCGGAGACCCCAGAGTAAACCCACGCAGCACAGGGAGAACATGCAAACTCCACACAAAAAGGCTCCTACCCCTGCCAGCCTGGGGATTCGAACCTGGAACCTTCTAGCTGTTAGGCAACAGTGCTAACCACTGCACCACCATGCTGCCGTGGCCCCTAGTGTGTTGTCCCTGTGCCTTCCCAGATAGCCCCATCTGTTACCTATCGGACCAGGGCTGGTCATGTCATCAAACCTGACCAGACTGATCAAAACTACGAATGGCCAAGTTTTACTCATGCTGACTAATAAGCTAAAAACATGGGCTAATTCTGTGTTTAGTGTGAATACTGTATGTTGAACTCCTTACCCGTGAATGATTGTATTCCTCCATGCTTGCTTCCATATCTATGAGCTGAATTGTAGTACCATTGTGGTTAGTCGTTCTGTTTTCGATTGAGTATGAAAAGTGTACTCAGGCACTTTTAATGTCATCTGTGAAGGGTTTTCGTGGGATGCTGCACCATGCTCCTGAGTACTTTTTTTGAACAGCCATGTGGCTGTTAATATTGTGTGTCATTCATTTGAAAGTGTTGCTTATTTGATTTTTATTGTATTACTTATTATACATATTATTGTATACATTTGACATTTTGTGTTTGTTTCCAGTGTTTTCCATACTTTTTGGAATTTTGCCGAATTCAGTGGGGGAGGCTGTAACATGGTTATTTTAGCTGAAGTTCATCAAAATTCTTTGTATTCAATTAGTATTCTTTTAACTCTATTTTTGAATGAGTTATTTGTAATTTAATTTTAATTATTTTTGTCAGGCTATTTTTAAAATTCTTTTCTTTATTTTATATTTTGATGAAGCAGCGCCCTTGTGTGGTGGCCAGATCTCTTTGTATGCCACCAGAAGTCTCCAGTAATGCCCTTTTGCTGCTGTCTCTGTGTGTGGTGGTATGTCTCTCATACAGCTCTGTAAAAACTTGGTGAATTAATCTGTTAAATTGTTGATTTGGCTTGACTGACATTTACAAGAAGTGACAGGAACAATGTTTAGATATTTTATGGCCATGGCCGAATTAATTTGTATTCTCAAGCTTATGAAACTTTCTTGCTTGTTAGCTGTTAGCCCTTTAGCCACTAGCCTGTTAGCTGCTAGTGCGTGCTTAGAGCCATGAGGTGTTGCGCAATTAATGTGTTAGTGTGCGTGTCAGCCTGCTGTTTCTTTGTGTGTAGGAGCTGTATGACGTTGTTGGTCACACGGGGCAATGTATGCTTCTGTTTTTATTCTGGTATGTTGTGTGTCAAGGGATCCATCCATCCATCCATCCATCCATCTTCTTCAGCTTAATCCTTTTCAGGTCGGGGTGGGGGGGGGCTGGAGCCTATCCCAGCATCTCTGGGCGAGAGCAGGGTACACCCTGGACAGATTGCCAGTCCATCGCATATTTTAGTCTATGATTTATTTGTGATTATTTTGGTATTTTACATGTTTATTGTTCATTTCACTGTTGTTATTTTTCGTATTAATAATACAGGTTCACAGTAAAAGAAAAACAGTTTGTCAAAAGCACAGCGCTAATATTGCCATAAAACTATACAATCATATTGTAACAGAAAAATGTTAAGTAACCCCTTTTGCTGCTGTCTGTCCATGTGGTGGAGCTGTGTGATGTTGTTGGTCACACTGGGCAATGTATGCTTCTGTTTTTATTCAGTAAAGAGCCTGATCTAACCTGAGCTGTGACGTTATCATTGCTGCCAGAACTATGCCACAACTAAGGGGGTTTCACTATGAAGCTGGGTCACTTTGTGCCACGGTAGATTACCATGGTAATTTATGCCATGAAGCTAGCCTGGTCTGGAGTTCAGTGGGTGTATCAGCACAGCTCTCCAGCCAGTCAAATCCTTTGGAAAATGACATCCACCTCCTCTGAAGTTTGAGGAGACACCTCCCTCCCCTGCATTACCAGGAGACCGATGTCATTATTTCAGGTGAGCTCCTCCACCGGGGTCTGTTTTTTCGGTCTTTTTTTCTGTGTGTAGCCAATATAAAACAAATTTTTCTGTACATTTTTCTGAATGTTTGTTATCATCTCAGCAAAGACTGTAGGCTACAATATAATATCTCTACTCCAAAATTCAAGATTCATTAATTTTCCACATTAAAAAAAATTATCTTTCACATCTTCCACTCAGTAGCTCAGTGTAGGAGAAAAATACTTTAAAATAACAATCTAATACAGAAGTGCATTAATAAACTGAAATTACACTAAGGTAGAGTAAGGGATAAGGTCCTGTACTTATATAGTGCTTTTCTAGTCTCAAAGCGTTTCACTAGCACTAACCCTCTACTCTAAGGGCCTATAGGAGACAGATATCTAGGGCAATTTAGAACAACCAATTAACCTAACATGCATGTCTTTGGCCTCCTCATGGATCGTCACCTTATCGTGGTGGGGGGGTTTGCGTGCCCCAGTGATCCCAGGAGCTATGTTGTCCGGGGGCAATTTGCCTCTGATAGGGTCTCCCAAGACAAACTGGTCCTGGGTGAAGGGCCAGACTAAGAACGATCCAACAGACTCTCATGATAAATTGTATATCAAGGATTCAGTGTACCCCGCCCGGTATGGGGTTACCGGGGCCCCACCCTGGAGCCAGGCCTGGGGGAGGGGCTCGAAGGCTAGCGTCTGGTGGCCGGGTTTCCACCCATGGGACCCGGCCGGGCTCAGCCCGAAGGAGTTACATGGGTCCGCCCTCCAGTGGGTTCACCACCTGCAGGAGGGATCATGGGGCTCCGGTGCTATGTGGATTAGGTGGCGGTCAAAGGCGGAGACCTTGGCGGACTGATCCCAAGCTTTCTAAACTGGCTTTTGGTACGTGGAATGTCACCTCTCTGGTGGGGAAGGAGCCTGAGCTGGTGTACGAGGTTGAGCGATACCGGCTAGATATAGTCGGCCTCACCTCAACACACAGCTCCGGTTCCGGAACCAGTCTCCTGGAGAGGGGCTGGAGCTTGGCCTTTTCTGGAGTTGCCCCGGGCGAGAGGCGACGAGCAGGGGTGGGTATTCTTGTATCGCCCCACCTTGCTGCCTCTATATTGGAGTTTTCCCCGGTGGACGAAAGGGTTGCTTCCCTGCGCCTTCGGGTTGGGAAACGGGTCCTGACCATCATTTGTGCCTATGCACCAAATGATGTTTCAGAGTACCCACCCTTTTTGGAGTCTGTGACTGGGGTGCTGGAGGGTACTCCTCCTGGAGACTCCATTGTCCTACTGGGGGACTTCAATGCACACGTGGGCAACGACAGTGAAACCTGGAGGGGGGTGATTGGGAGGAACGGCCTGCCCGATCTGAACCCGAGTGGTGTTCAGTTATTGGACTTCTGTGCTAACCACAGTCTGTTCATAACGAACACCATGTTCAAGCATAAGGGTGTCCATATGTGCACCTGGCACCAGGACACCCTAGGTCGCAGGTCGATGATCGATTTTGTTATCGTATCATCAGACCTGCGACCGTATGTCTTGGACACCCGAGTAAAGAGAGGTGCAGAGCTGTCAACTGATCACCACCTGGTGGTGAGTTGGATCCAATGGCAGGGGAGGAAGCCATTCAGACCTGGTAGACCCAAACGTATAGTGAGGGTGTGCTGGGAGCGTCTGGCTGAGGCCCCTGTCCGGGAGGTCTTCAACTCCCACCTCCGGAAGAACTTCAACCACATTCCGAGGGAGTCTGGAGACATGGAGTCTGAATGGGCCATGTTCTCCATCTCTGTTGTTGAAGCGGCGGCCCAGAGCTGCGGCCGCAAGGTAGTCGGTGCATCTCGTGGTGGCAACCCCCGAACCAAGTGGTGGACACCAGTGGTGAGGGGGGCCATTAAGCTGAAGAAGGAGTCCTATCAAGCTTGGTTGGCTTGTGGGACTCCCGAAGCAGCTGAGGTGTACCGGCAGGCCAAGCGGAGTGCAGCTCGGGTGGTTGCTGAAGCAAAAACGCGGGTATGGGAGGAGTTCGGTGAGGCCATGGAACAAGACTTTCGGTCGGCTTCAAAGAGATTCTGGCAAACTGTTCCGCGGCTCAGGAGGGGAAAGCAGCTCCCCGTCCACACTGTGTATGGTGCAGATGGGACACTATTGACTTCAACTGGGGATATCGTCGGGCGGTGGAAGGAATACTTCGAGGATCTCCTCAATCCCACTGATATGCCTTCCACAGAGGAAGCAGGGTTTCGGGACGAGGGGGATGACTCGCCTATCACAGGGGCTGAGGTCGCCAAGGTGGTTAAAAATCTCCTTGGTGGCCGGGCCCCGGGGGTGGACGAGATTCGCCCTGAGTACCTCAAGGCCCTGGATGTTGTTGGGTTGTCATGGTTGACACGCCTCTGCAACATTGCATGGAGGTCGGGGGCAGTGCCTTTGGCATGGCAAACCGGGGTGGTGGTTCCTCTCTTCAAAAAGGGGACCGGAGGGTGTGCTCCAACTTTAGAGGGATCACACTCCTCAGCCTCCCTGGGAAGGTCTATGCCAAGGTACTGGAGAGGAGAGTCCGGCCGTTGGTCGAATCTCGGATTCAGGAGGAGCAATGTGGTTTTCGTCCTGGCCGTGGCACATTGGACCAGCTCTTTACCCTCTCGAGAATTCTTGAGGGTTCGTGGGAGTTTGCCCAACCAGTTTACATGTGTTTTGTGGACTTGGAGAAGGCATTTGACCGCGTCCCTCGTGGATTTTTGTGGGGGGTGCTTCGGGAGTATGGGGTATCGGGCTTGTTGTTACGAGCTATTCGGTCTCTGTACGACCGTTGTGAGAGTTTGGTTCGTATTGCCAACACTCGGTCGGAGTCATTCCCAGTGAGAGTTGGACTCCGCCAGGGCTGCCCTTTGTCACCGATCCTGTTCATAATTTTTATGGACAGGATTTCTAGGCGCAGCCAGGGAATGGAGGGTGTCATGCTTGGTGACCACAGGATCTCATCTCTGTTGTTTGCAGATGATGTTGTCCTGTTGGCTTCATCCAGCAATGACCTACAGCTCTTGCTGGGACGGTTTGCCGCTGAGTGTGAAGCGGCTGGGATGAGAGTCAGCACCTCCAAGTCCGAGTCCATGGTCCTCAGCCGGAAAAAGGTGGATTGTCCTCTCCGGGTTGGGGACAGGCTCCTGCCCCAAGTGGAGGAGTTTAAGTATCTTGGGGTCTTGTTCACGAGTGAGGGGAAAATGGAGCGAGAGATCGACAGACGGATTGGAGCAGCATCTGCAGTGATGCGGACGTTGTACCGGTCTGTTGTGGTGAAGAGGGAGCTTAGTTCTAAGGCAAAGCTGTCGATTTACCAGTCAATCTACGTTCCTACTCTCACCTATGGTCACGAGCTTTGGGTAATGACCGAAAGAACGAGATCGCGGATACAAGCGGCTGAAATGAGCTTTCTCCGTAGGATTGCTGGACTCACCCTCAGAGATAGGGTGAGGAGCTCAGTCATCCGGGAGAGGCTCAGAGTAGAATCGCTGCTCCTCCACATTGAAAGGAGTCAGTTGAGGTGGTATGGGCATCTGATTAGGATGCCTCCTGGACGCCTCCCACTTGAGGTGTTTCAGGTACGTCCCACTGGGAGGAGACCCCGGGGCAGACCCAGGACTCGGTGGAGAGACTATGTCTCCCAGCTGGTCTGGGAATGCCTTGGTATCCCCTCTGAAGAGCTGGAGCAGGTGACTGGGGAGAGGGAAGTCTGGGCTTCTCTGCTTGAACTGCTGCCTCCGCGACCCGGACCTCCGGAAAAGCGGTAGAAGATGGATGGATGAATGGATGGCATGTCTTTGGATTGTGGGAGGAAACAGCACAGGGAGAACATGCAAACTCCACACAGAAAGGTTCCTACCCCTGCAAGCCTAGGAATTCGAACCTGGAACCTTCTAGCTGTTAGGCAACAGTGCTAACCACTGCACCACCGTGCTGCCCAAAATAAACAGCTTAACTTAAAAAAATTCAGATCAGTTTTATAAGCAGTTCACATTCTCCTGTAAAGTCTGATTGTGGTCTGGAAAAAGAAGATAAAAGCAATCAACTAAATGGTTCTTGTTATTTTTTACCATGGGGATGGAGGTTGTGGTGGATATTCATAAAGTTAGCATCACTACAAAGGTATAAACATAATTTCAGAACAAATTTGCAAGAATAAAAGTGAAAAAAATATGACAAAAAATGCTAATTTACAAATGAAAAAGTCCCAAATTTACTATAAGCAAGTCCCAAATTCATGGAAAAAATGTTACATTTTTGGGAGAAAAAACATATTTCTAAGAAAAAAAGTCAGAAATTTACAACGGTAAAGTCACAAATTGGGGCAGCGCGGTGGCGGAGTGGTTAGCACTGCAGCAGTACAGCAACTCACCCTTGGCCGGGGGATCCTGGGTTCGATCCCAGCCCCCGACCAACAGTGACCTGTGTGGAGTTTGCATGTTCTCCCCGTGTCTGCGTGGGATTTCTCCGGTTTCCTCCCACATGCCAAAAACATGCACGTTAGGTTAATTGGCATCAAACTGGGGATTCTAAATTGTCCTTAGGTATGACTGTGAGAGTGAATGGTTGTCTGTCTCTCTGTGTTGGCCCTGCGATGGACTGGCAATCTGTTCAGGGCGTACCCTGCCTCTCGCCCAAAGATGCTGGGATAGGCTCCAGCCCCCCCGTGACCCAAAAAAGATTAAGCGGAAGAAGATGGATGGATGGAAAGTCACAGATTCACACAAAAAAACCCAGTCAATTTTCTGAAACATTTATATATATATATTTAATTTTTCTCTCAGAAATGTCAAATTAGTGAGGCAAATTTCAGTGTTGTGGGACCAATAAAGGATTATCTTTGTTGTAAGCTTTAAAAATTTTCTTGGAAAGTAATAACTTTTTAAAAATAAATTAGCAACTTTTTCCCTATAAATTTGCCATGTTTTGTGATAAACTTACTTTTTCCCCACACAAATTTACAACAATATACTCTTAAATTTGAAAATTTTTCCTATAAAATTTGTAACTCTTCTCAGCTATTCATGATTTTTATTGTCTATTTGTTCCTATCCTCTCGCTGATATACTGTATGTTGTCCTGTATAAACTATCCTTACAGTCTTTATGGGGATGGAGGTTGGCAGGTTGACAGAGGGGAGGATTTTGGATAGTTTTACTGACAAGGGAAATAGGCTTTTTATTTATTTATTTATTTATTTATTTTTGCAAATATCTATTTATTTGAATTTTATTGTTTTATTTATTGAAAGAAAAGCCTTTTTCAGATTTTTTTTTTTTTTTTTTGTATTTTAAACAGTTTTTTTTATATATACTGTATATATATATATATATTTTTTTTTTTGGTTGAGCACCTGCCCCTGGAAATGGCTGTACATGTCACTGTGTATTGATCTCAAGTGTGTAAATTAAAAGTCCAGTAGGTCCATTCTCAAAAAAGCACATTATAGACAAAGAATAAGCTGCTGATGACAGTAAATATATTCACAAAGACAGCTAAACAAATCCTATACTAGCATTTAATGGAATGTGCACCATTTTAAATGTTGCAATGTAAAATTCTAATTGGGTTTGTGTTTAGTGAGGGGCACACACATAGTGCTGTACCAGGGGCCCAAAATTTGTTGCTATACCCCTGGGTGGGGCCTCCATGGATCGGACTTGTTTGTCCAGCACATCCCACAGATGCTTGATTAGATTGAGATCTGGGGAATTTGGAGGGACACAACAATGAGTTTGAGGTGTTGACTTGTCCTCACATCTATTTTCTTTGGTCAGTATCACCCAGGTGATAGCCAGGAGCGGCACTGGGGTTAAGCTCCCAGTGCTCATAAAATGCTCCTTACGGCGTGCGTCTCAAAAAGCTTCTGACAACTAAGTCCAACTCCTAGCCTGCCCGTGTGGTTTAGTCTCTAAGCCCGGCGGAACTGCTTTTACTAATAGGAGAAGGGGCGAGGGCGGATCTCTGGCGCCTTAAAACCAGATGCTTCGGGTAGATGGTGGCTCGTCAACCTGGGAAGGTAGCCCATCTAGGGGAAGGTAAACCCTGATTTCAAACCTCCGCTGCCTTGCGGCACACCCGGTCACGGGAAAGGCTTCGGGAGTCAACCCTGAGGAAAAATCCGGAGTCGGAGCCCCTAAGGCAGTTCTCTGTTGTGCTCAACATCGTTCTGGCAGCTCCTGCGACGGCGCTGGTGCCAAACTATAGCAGCCCTGCTGTTTCTTTGGATTCATCAGTGACGTGGAGAGGGGGGACATGCTGCATGGGTAACATCTTGTCCTCCATATCTTCCTGCCCAGGCTTGAATCCTACCAACGCCCAACGCTGGAAGGTAGAACACCGGTGCGCATCGGCCTGTTCAGCCACAGGTGGTGCTGTTCCAGCAGAGTAGACGTTTAGGATTCTCTTCCATGGTCATCATAGACCGACGGAGGCCGACGATCACCCAGGTCCTGGGACTATTAGCATGGCTAGCTCAGTGACATGAATCAGTGCCATCAGGGATTTTATGGCTATTTGCTATAAATTTTCATCACTGTACTAAATCAGTAGGTTCGTAGATAGATAGATAGATAGATAGATAGATAGATAGATAGATATTTTATTGATCCCAAACTGGGAAATCATAGTGTTGTGGCACACATATATGCACATATGTATATGATTGTATGATTCATACGTATACCGCCTTAGGCTTCACATCTGAGACGGAACAAAGGACTGAGCCGTTCTGGAGATAACACGAGGGTGTGAAAGTTTAGTCTTTGGCATGCAAAGAGATAGCCTTGGGGGATTTCGCCCAGCGGCCAGAGACTGGGAGGTGGGGTGTGTTAAGATCGGGGGGAAGTTACATTGTGACTGGGATTAAGTACCATGTGACTGTATGTTTGATGTCCTGGGTTAAAAGGGACAGATGTTGGGAGATTCACTCTCTTTCTGCATTTGGAAGATGTTGGAGAATGTGAATAAAACTGACTTGAGAAATAAACTCTGCCTCGTCCTTCACCATTCTCCACACTGGTGACCCTAAGACGTATTATGAGCAGAAGCAATTCTCCCGAGCCAGACTCGTCAGGAGCCAGCCAAACAGATGCAGCCACAGTTCAGCTACCGGACTTCTGGCAGAACAATCCGCGCTCCTGGTTTAACACGGTCGAGGCGCAGTTCAACCTCTGGAGGATTTCGGTAGACACCACAAAGTTCTACCATGTGGTTGCAAAGCTGGACAACCACACAGCCCAGTGAGTGGAGAGCCTGATCAACCACCCGCCAGACAGCGACAAATAGAGCACGTTGAAGGCTGCACTCATCCGTTACTTCACCTCCTTGGTGGGGGAGTGAGCAGAGGGGCTCCTGGCGCTGACTGAATTTGAGAGCGACAGACCTGCAGACCTGATGGGGAAGATGTTGAGGCTGAGAGACTCCGAAGATAACTTCATCTTCACCCACCTTTTCCTCAGGACCCTACCGTCAGCGGTGAGAGTGACCCTGGCCAGTTCACCACTGTTGGCCTGGCGAGACTACCACGAGCTGGGCCAGGAGGCGCAACGACTCGTCAACGCCAATAAACGGCGTGCGGCTGCGGCCGCGGCAGCGGAGCTAGGCACAACGTCCGGAGATGGCAGGGGGCCAGAGGCTGCAGCACCAGACTCACTGATGACGGTGGCGGCAGGGGCCAGGAAACACGGAGCAGACGACATCCTTTGCTTCTACCATCGCTGCTTCGCAGAGAGGGCTCTCAAGTGCATTCCACCATGCCATTTCAAGCGCTCGGGAAAACGCCAAGACCGGGGGTCGGTAGCAGCTGCGGCCCTCAGAGAGGAGAACAAGCTGCTCTACTTGAGGGATGCGCGCTCAGGGAGGCATTTCCTCGTGGACACAGGCTCCCAGCTGAGTTTCATCACTCCCTCCTACGCCGATCAGCTGGCGCCTTCTAGCGGTTCCCGGGTGTCAGCAGCGAATGGCTCGGCGATTAAGACCTTCGGTGAGAGAACTCTGCACATTCGAGTGGACTTTCGTCATAGCAGCAGTCAATTTCAACATGTTAGGGGCTGATTTTTTGTGCTCACACGGTTTGTTGGTCGATCTTGCTAACAGATGCCTGGTTAATGCACTCTCTTTTTATTCTATTCCCTGTACAGCTCAAGTGGCCCCGCCAACAGTACAAGCCAACGTCACAGCTGCAGGTGGTAAGTTCCACACACTCCTCACTCAGTTCCCAGCACTCACGGTCCCAACATTTTCGGCGACCGTGGCTAAACACAGGGTCGAACATTTTGTTACTACCACCGGACTGCCCGTGTTTGCAAAAGCAAGGCGCTTGGATTCAGCTAAACTGACCATAGCGCGCGAGGAGTTCGCCAACCTGGAAAGGTTGGGCATCATCAGGCTTTCGAAGAGCCCATGGGCTTCACCGCTGCACATGGTCCCGAAAGCTGATGGCTCGTGGCGACCTTGCTGTGATTTCCGCAGGTTGAACAACGCTACAACGCACGACCGCTACCCGATCCCGCACATCCACGATTTTTCAGTCCATTTGGCGGGGGCGCGCGTTTTTTCTAAAATAGACTTGGTACGCGGTTACCACCAGGTCCCAGTGCGCGCTGAGGACATACCCAAAACAGCGGTAATAACTCCTTTCGGGCTTTTCGAATTTTTGCACATGCCGTTTGGGCTTAAAGGCGTGGCGCAGACGTTCCAACGCATGATGGACACGGTGTTGCGCGATCTCCCCTTCGTGTTCGTCTACCTGGACGACATATTGGCAGCCAGCGCGTCCGAAGACGAACACGAAAACCACCTCACGACAGTTTTCCAGAGGTTGACAGAGCACGGGTTAATAATCAACCCAGCGAAGTGTCAGTTCGGGATGACGCAGATTGATTTTTTGGGGCATCGCGTCTCTCCAGAAGGAGCAGTTCCTCTGCCTGACAAAGTGCGCGCAATAACAAATTTTCCCCAGCCACAAACGGTCAAAGCGTTACAGGAGTTTTTGGGAATGGTGAATTTTTATAACCGTTTCCTCCCCCACGCAGCGCAGCTCATGCAACCATTGTATGCTGCACTAAAAAAACAAAAACCCACAAATAAAATCGAATGGTCTCCGGAGCGAGAGCGCGCATTCGCGGAAGTCAAAACAGCCCTGGCAAACGCTGCGTTGTTAGCACATCCAGACCCAATGGCCCGCATCGCGCTCACCACTGACACGTCAGATGTGGCCATAGGAGCGGTCGTGGAGCAGTATGTAGCAGGAGCTTGGCAACCGCTCGCCTTTTTCAGCAGGACCTTGCGCGATAGTGAACGAAAATACAGCGCATTCGACAAGGAGTTGTTAGCTCTCCACTTGGCCATTCGCCACTTCCAGTTTTGGCTGGAGGGACGCAGTTTCACTGCGTTCGTTGACCACAAGCCGCTGACTTTCGCGATGGCCAAGATTTCAGAACCGTGGTCGGGCCGGCAGCAGAGACAGCTGGCTGCGATCTCTGAGTTTACTACCAATATCCAGCAGGTAGCGGGTAAACTTAATGTAGTGGCAGACTGCCTCTCGCGCGCTGTGGCGGCTCCAGCCCACGCAGGGGTAGATTTTGCAGCCATGGCCGCGGATCAGGTTAGCGACGCGGAAGTGCGCGTGGCCCCAGTCCGCGTAGCGATAGATTATGCAGCCATGGCCGCGGATCAGGTTAGCGACGCGGACGTGCGCGCGCTCCAGTCTGGACCAACAGGGTTAAGGCTGGAGAACAGGGTGCTGCAAGACGGTATGCCCCCCCTAATCTGCGATGTCTCCACTGGGCGACCGCGTCCTGTGGTACCGGCCGCGTGGCGCCGCCGCGTTTTTGACTTGATTCATTCCCTGGCGCACCCGGGAGTGCGCGCGTCGGTCAAAATGGTGGCAGAGAAATTTGTATGGCCGAGCCTGCGCAAACAAGTTAGAGAGTGGGCGGCAGCCTGCATGGCTTGTCAACCCGCCAAAGTTCATAGACACACGAGAGCTCCCTTGGAGCCATTTCACATCCCAGCTAAAAGGTTTGATCATGTCCACGTGGACCTCGTAGGTCCCCTCCCGCCCTCACAAGGGTGCACACATCTTCTGACCATGGTTGACCGCACCACGCGCTGGCCGGAAGTGGTTCCGCTCTCGTCAACCACAGCCGAGGAGGTGGCACACGTGTTTTTAACGGCATGGGTAGCGCGTTTTGGAGCCCCGTTGGACATTACGTCCGACAGAGGCCCTCAATTTGTTTCCAAACTTTGGTCAGCGATGGCCCGCAGCCTGGGGGCAACGATCCACCGCACGACCGCGTATAACCCGCAGGCTAACGGGTTATGCGAATGTTTTCACAGGTCATTGAAGGCGGCTCTCAGAGCGTCGCTTACGGATGCAGATTGGGTGGACAGGCTACCATGGGTTTTATTGGGGTTGCGTTCTGCACCTAAAGAGGATTTAGAAGCCTCCCCAGCTGAGCTAGTTTTCGCACAGCCACTTCGGCTGCCCGGGGAATTTCTCCCAGATAATCCGGCGCCAGAGTGCTCCCCGGCTCAGTGGTTACAGAGTAGCACGGGCTCGAGCATGCTACCTGGCCCCGTTCACCACAGTTTTCCGCGTGTTTTTGTGCCTAAGGCTTTAAAAAATGCGGAGTTTGTTTTTGTCAGACATGATGCCCATCGCCCACCTTTACGCCCACCTTATGATGGACCATATAGAGTGCTGGAAACAGGGGATAAGCATTTTTTGCTAGATTTGGGGGGCAGAAAAGAAATGATTGGCATAAACAGGCTCAAACCCGCTTTTGTGGTAGCTGACGAAGTTGTGCAGTTGGCTAAGGCTCCTCGACGTGGCAGACCCCCTAGAGAACATTCCCCAGAACACCCACAGGGATCGACTAACAGTTCTAATCCTCAGGCAGCAGCTCCACAGCAGGAAGACGCCGTGGAGGTGGTAAAGCCCACTTACAGCAGATATGGGAGGCGACTGAGGCCCAAGCGGCATGTGGACTGATGTGTAATAATTTTACCATGACTTGCAGACTGTTATTACGTTTGTTCCATCTTAGACGTTTTGGGGGGGGGGGGTCATGTGGCACACATATATGCACATATGTATATGATTGTATGATTCATATGTATACCACCTTAGGCTTCACATCTGAGACGGAACAAAGGACTGAGCCGTTCTGGAGATGACACGAGGGCGTGAAAGTTTAGTCTTTGGCATGCAAAGAGATAGCCTTGGGGGATTTCGCTCAGCGGCCAGAGACTGGGAGGTGGGGTGTGTTAAGATCGGGGGGAAGTTACATTGTGACTGGGATTAAGTACCATGTGACTGTATGTTTGATGTCCTGGATTAAAAGGGACAGATGTTGGGAGATTCACTCTCTTTCTGCGTTTGGAAGATGTTGGAGAATGTGAATAAAACAGACTTGAGAAATAAATTCTGCCTCGTCCTTCACCATTTTCCACAGTGTAACAGCAGCATGACACAGACAACCCAACTAACAGAAATACACACAGCATAATAGGAAAAGGAGTTACCGAGGGAAGTAAAGTAAAAATGCTTAGATAACTTTATATACAACATAGGCTACTACAAGGTTAAATACTGTAGATGATGATCCTTATGAGTCTATGGATAGTACTGACTGTACAAAGAAGGATTATAAGGTGCAGGGTGAAATATGAGGTACCAATTATACTGTAAGGTACAGTATAGCAGCATTGTTTTGACCAAAATTCAACATCATAGTGAGTTATTGTACAGTGTAATGGCATGTGGCAGAAAAGATTTCCTGTACCTGGCCATTCGGCAGTGACACTGTAACAGTCTGCTGAAGAAAGTGCTCCGCTGTCTGTCCAGTGTGTGGTGGAGGGCGTGCTAAGGATTGTCCATGATGGACCACAGTTTGTTAACCCTTTGAGTGTGAAAATTTTTGTGCCCCTAGTGGCAGAGCGCAGCACTGCACCTGCCTTCTCACTCTGACATGATCACCTGCATTGGGAATTTGTTCTGATTGTACTGATTTGCCAGTTTCAAAAGGTGGCAGACATTGGTTGAAGGACTCGGTGGATGACACGTAATACACCAAAGAAGAGGAACTCATTTCCTTTTCCTGCTTGTAGCAGTTAGCACAGAAAGCTAATATGTCCGCGATCGGTCACTGCCATGTTTTGTCGGCTTTGTATGCGGAAAATAGCTGCGGGATACAAGCAAAATTTATGTGGGATAATCATAAGACTTTGTAGATGTGGTAGAGATTTTATATTACCGACAGAATGCAAAATAAGGACCATAATGGGTGAAAACCTGACTATGCCAGCCCCCATTTGTCAACAGACTGTACAACAGTAAGTGACTTATATCTGTTTTTTTTAATGTACCAATTTCTTGTTCATATACTTTGAAGAACAGATGATGAGGTACCTCTGTACAAAAAACGATGTCAAAAGACTGAACCATTCTTTGTGTAAATACGTCCAAAGTCCAGTTTTAACTGAGTTATGGAATTTAAAGAGGTGCTATGGCATTATGCAAATTAGATGCATAAATTTATTCCTATCTGAAACTTTGGATCATATTTTATATCTTTCTAATTGACAGTAAGCCATTATCTCTTACCACTTTCAAGTTATACCCTTGGAAATCTGAACTATTTTATTGACAAAAAATATTTACCACTCTTGACCACTAGGGGTTATGTTGCAGTTCGGCAACATACACACTGATAGGGTTAAGTGTCCTCCTCTCCACCACAGTCTCAAAGGTCTCCAACCTGAGACCAATCACAAAGCCAGCCTTCTTGATAAGCTTGTCTAGTCTATTGGTGTCACTGGCTCTGATACTGCTACCCCAGCAGACAGCAGCAAAGAAGATGGCACTGGCAACAACGGCCTGGTAGAAAAGCTTCAACATCTTGTTGCACATGTTGAAGGATCTCCGCTTACTCAGAAAGTAGTCTGCTCATTCCCTTCTTGTATGCAGCATCAGTGTTAGATTTCCAGTCCAGTCCGCTGCTGATCAGGACACCCAGGTATTTGTAGTCCTAAATTACCCCCACAACCCCCACCCCCCACCCCCAATCCACAATGGCTGTGAAGGCGTCCTATTCTTCCTGAAGTCAATCACCATCTCTTTGGTCTTGCTGACGTTCAGCCTCAGGTGGTTCTGCTCGGTCCACTCCACAAATCTGTCTACCAGTGCCCTATACTTCCACTCCTCTCCCCCTCTTATACACCCAACAACAGCCGAGTCATTAGAGAATTTCTGTGGGTGGCATGACTCAGTGTTGTACTGAAAGTCAGTGGTGTATAAGGCGAAAAGAAAAGGAGAGAGCACAGTTCCCTGTGGAGCTTCCGTATCACTAACGAGCACATCAGACAAAACACTGCCCAGTGTTTGAACCTATTAAAAACAGATTCAACTCATTAGCGCTGTCATGTCTCCCCACTGTCTGTCTGTCTGTCCCCTTACACCCAGTGATGTCTTTCACTCCAGACCACATCTCTCTCATATTCTTCTGCTGGAGTTTATCCTCTAACTTCCTCCTGTAGTTGTCTTTACACCTCCTCAGCATCTCTCTCATTTCACGCTGCGCTCTCCTCAGTTCCTCCCTGTCTCCAGACCTAAAAGCTCTCTTCTTCTTGTTAAGAAGTGCTTTCAGGCCACTGGTGATCCATGGTTTGTTGTTGGGGAAACAGCACACGGTCTGGGCTGGTATGGTTGTGTTTTCACAGAATCTGATGTATTCTGTGATGCAATCAGTCATGTAGTCTATGTGGCCCACGGAGTACATCCCAGTCCGTCATCTCGAAGCAGTCCTGTAGTGCATCAGCAGCCTCCTATGTCCACCTCCTAACAGTCTGTGTGTGAGCAGGCTGCCTTTGCACGAGGAATGTTCTTGGGTGATAACAGAACCAGATTGTGGTCAGATCTGCCAAGGAGGGGGTAGAGCTGTGGCATTGTATGCATCTCTGACATTGGTATACAGGAGATCCAATGTTTTATTGTTTCTGGTGGGACAGTCAACAAACTGGTGGAAGATTGGTAATGTTTTGTCCAGTGAGACATGGTTAAAATCTCCCGTGATGGCCATGAATGCGCCAGGATGCTGGGCCAATGGAGTGGCAGCAGTGGAGCTGATAATGTCACATGCCACCACTGCATCAGCTGATGGATGAATGTAAACAGTGATTACAGTGGTGCACATGAGCTCTCTCGGCATGTAATAAGGTTGCATACACACAGTGAGCAGTTCAATGTCCGGGCTGCAGAGACGTTCTTTCACATAAATATGTCCAGGATTACACCACTTGTCATTCACAAAAAGCGCAATTCGACCTCCCTTCCTTTTACCGCTCCCTATAACGTCCCTGCCCACCCAGATAGTCTTGAAGCTGAGTAGCGCAACGTTGTTGTCAGGGATGTGTGAGCAGAGCCACGTCTCTGTAAAACACATGATGTTGTTCTCCCTGTATTTTCTCTGCGTCCTGACCAGCGCTGTGAGTTTGTCTGTCTTATTTCCCAGAGACCTCACGTTCCCAATGATTAACACCAGTATGGTTGGTTTAAACTTTCTCCCCCTCATTCTAACCTTTCTTCAAGCTCTTCACCCCCGGTGACTCCTCTTGAGCTTGTCCAGGACAAGGGGCTTAGCTCTGGGTATCCCATTCAGTGCAGTCAGCTGGTCGCGTGTGTAAACAATCATTTTTACTCCACTGTTCTCTATAGCCACAAGGAAGAAAAATAGCAGGAAAACCAGCAGAAAAAAAATAACAAAATTTGGTCCAGTCGTTACTCAAGTCTAATTACCCAGCCTTGATAAGAAAGAACACACTAGAGACAGAATACACTAAATAAAGACACAAAGTTAGGAAAAACGTTAACAAGAGCTGCTGTTACTGGCCGCCATCTTCCGGCACAGGGGAGAAAAAAAATTAAGCCATTAATCCATAGTTGATTATTTATCCATTCTGACTTATTTTGTTATATTTTAGCCTGATAATTGGGAAAATTGGGTTGCTAGCATTTGCTGGACTAAGTGGCAACAATCGTGATTTCTGACTTACCCTGGATGTACTCTGGATGCGGTCTGTTATGGCTGCGATCCGGACTCTGCAGCATACAGTTCCCATTCTCGTCAATGTTCTAATCCCCACCTGGTCCGGACCATTGTGGAATGAATCCGGCTCGTCAGATTCGGATTGCTAATGAAACGCAAGGAGTCTGTTTTTGACGGATGCTGGATCCAATCCGCAAGGAAATGCCACGGTATCTCGCGGTATTTAATAGCTGTTTGTTCATTAAAAATGATATAAGGATCGTCCATTATTTTCTGAGGTCTTCTCCACTGCTGTGTAAGAGAAGGTAAAAACTTTGACATAACATACAAACACTTCACAGAAATAAAATTAATGGGCTACTTGTGTATTATTTTCACTTTTCACTTCCGGCTCTGAGAGAGAGTAGACGCTTTTCTAATCCTCTCTTTTCCTTTCTGATCCCAGCTTGCAATGTTGCGTTTTTGTCTGTGTTTAGTCGCTCTTCTGCTGAATCTTAATCTAAATGGAAATTATGGATCTGGAAAGCGGCTTAACTGTGATTGTCACCACTTCAAAAGAAGATCGGGTCAGGAGGAACCCAACGAGGAGACTCATGGACATTGGAATTCATGCGTCTGTGGAGATTTGGCAGGAAACATTATTGGTTATGATCTCAGGACTTCTATTTTTTTGGCTGTGAAGTTCCCTGATGTATCAGAAATTGAAGGAAGGTGAGAGAGCTGATCAAAGCGGACCCGGCAAGCTCCTTCATCAAATTCGACCAGTTGGGGAGGGCACGAGTAGCGGCAACGGTGAACTGAATGACAGTGATTCAGTGGAGGAATACATCTGGAGCCCTGTGCTCTCCATGGAATGGAATGCCTGTTTAAGCCTGTATATTAATATTAAAATTATGAAGCACAAGCGCATGAGAGAGTAAAATTCTATTCTCCGTGGGCTCTGAGCTGTGTAGATTTGACCTTATTTTGATGCCCTGTTTACATTCCTCCTTGATGAGATAAGCAGAAGTGGCGGGCTGCTAACCCAAACAATCGACAGACAGCTGCTGTTGTTTCAGCGGATGAACTTCTCAAGGACAGTCCATGTGCCTTCATCTGCAAGCGAAGAGATAGACTCCGGACTTGTTTATAAGTAAAATGATTATAACATCTATCCACTGCCTGGAGGCGCCCTCTGCTGTTTACTAGCAACTGTCACACCTACACTACACAAATGCATACAACATTACACGAACTGACACATATATACTGACTCATACATACACTGCCTCTTTCAACTCTTGTTTGTGTGATCTATATTGTCTGCTAATTGTGCATTGAGGGTTTTTTTTTCTGTGTAGTCAAAATTTGGCTCATTTGAGCTTTATATGAGCTTATACGAGCGTTATTCTGATTAACTATGTTTTTTCTCTCTCCTATTGTGTTTTCCTCCCCCTCCCTTCCCCTCTTTACCCCCACTGTATGACAGGTGCCTTGCATGGCTGCCGCGTCATTGGATGCGCCTAACGTGCGCGTCCAATGTCAAGTCAAATTCCTCGTATGTTTACTTGTAAATATACTTGGCAATAAAGCTGATTCTGATTCTGATTCTGATTCTATTAGAACACAAAAGTCCAGGTGGAGAACCAGTATTTCATGCTTCCTTGTTGTTATCATGTGATCTCAATTGGTTTTCCTTGGTGACTCTCGGGTCTGTCTTGCAATCTTGCATTATTTTGTATAATTCTCGTGTGACCTTGTATTTTGAACTCAATTCTTATCCATGCCGCTTCAAAACACAGAGTTGGTATGGATGGATGCAAGGCTTTGTCCGCACTGCATCCATAACGGACTGCATCCGGAGTCAGTGTAAATTCAGGGTTAGTCCAGATGACCCCCCCCCCCCCCCAGCAGTGGTTAGCAGAGATAAGTGTTCACTCATTCATAGTTATTTCTGTTCTTTTCAGACACCAGATTGCATAAATTCTGTCAGAGGAAGGGTGGAGTGAGGTGGGGATCAATAGCATTTAAAGCAAAATGCCCATAAAACAGAGGAAGGCTCCTTCCCCTGTGTAGAAAATGCTACTGCAATAATTAAACCCTGAGTTGTTTTGACCAAAGCATGTCACAGGCATTTTATTAACACCACCGGGAACTGTGGTAACATGTAGAAAATTTTATAATGGGGACACGATAAAGGCAATTATCACTACATTTGCTCTTAACTGTCCAAAAAGATAAGAGACCACTGCAAAATCTTTCCTAAATCAGCATCTTCATGTGTATGATAGCCATTCAATTTGGTTATCTGTTGAATTCCAACACAAGGACCCCTCAGTCTACTTAAGGAGGTACTGATTAGGTGATCATCTAAGCATGGAAAGATGCATCAAAGCTATGAATAAAATTCAGTAATTCCACAAATACAGTATTTCTCCAGTACTACACAATATACTGTACCTGTGTACAGCAACTGTCCCTTGAAGCAAAGTCATTTGCTCAATCTTTCATGCACTGATGAACAATTTGCTTTGCCATGCTGTCCAAGTACCACTGAATAAGTCCCAACTTCAACATGGTATGCACCGAGTTGTATTGAATCAACTTCATTATTAAGACAGTGAAACATGTTTTTTAATAGAGAGGTTGATGCCTTTACATCCAAGATCCAAGTGTAAACTCCTTATTCTGTGCTCATTTTATCACAATTTGTGGCTTAAACTATTGCAATTTGGTAGCCACCTTTGAAACTGTACATTTTAATAAATGTGTGGATGAGGGCTTGAGCCTCCAACTGAAATGTCTTTCTTTTTCTCTCTTTCTTGGTCATGTCTTGTCTCATTAATGTGTGAAACAGCCCCCAGGTGTTGTCTCCTATCACACTTTGCCTTGTTATCTCCCCTCTTAATTGACCTGTGCTCGTTATCTCCTCTAAATTGAGGACCTCTAAACCAGTGTTTAACGAGGAGGAGAAGAAAGAACCGAGGAGAAGTGTTAGGGATGTGACCTGTGACATCTGAACTCCCTGGGGGGTTTCAAGTGATCACACAGTCCCGGACACAGAGAAAGACATGGGTGTTCACTCACACATCTATATGCAATGACACGGTGACACATGGTGACACAGACATACTCAGTGCACACAGAGGTGAGCAGTTATTTGGGGGTTGAGTCAGATCTCTACATGTGGGACCTAGGAAATAAGAGGTCACACTCTTAGAGACAAAATCAGAGTAGAAGGAGTAAAAGATGAGAGGAAACATGAAGACATTTGAGTAGAAAGCAGAAAGAACATCAACATTTCTATTTCAGAGCATTAAAACATGAACATGTTAGCTACATTTGATTTTATAATTACACAACACAGTGCTGTATAATAATTTGATATGGATTCAAATTAAGTATTCCAGACATGATGATATTCAACTGTAACACCACTGGGGCATTTAACACGATATGTATCAGTCCACTTCATTGGTGTTCTATTAATAATTATAATTTTTTAAAGTGGGGAGTATACAACAGTTAGTTCTGATTGAGCAATCTGATTGGACAATAGGGATTCCAAGAGTTACAGTGGGGTAAAAAAGTATTTAGTCAGCCACCAATTGCACAAGTTCTCCCACTTAAAAGATGAGAGAGGTCTCCAATTTTCATCATAGGTATACCTCAACTATGAGACACAAAATGAGAAAAAAAAATCCAGAAAATCACATTGTCTGATTTTTAAAGAATTTATTTGCAAATTATGGTGGAAAATAAGTATTTGGTCAATAACAAAAGTTCATCTCAATACTTTGTTATATACCCTTTGTTGGCAATGACAGAGGTCAAACGTTTTCTGTAAGCCTTCACAAGGTTTTCCCACACTGTTGCTGGTATTTTGGCCCATTCCTCCATACAGATCTCCTCTAGAGCAGTGATGTTTTGGGGCTGTCGCTGGGCAACACGGACTTTCAACTCCCTCCAAAGATTTTCTATAGGGTTGAGATCTGGAGACTGGCTAGGCCACTCCAGGACCTTGAAATGCTTCTTACGAAGCCACTCCTTTGTTGCCCGGGTGGTGTGTTTGGGATCATTGTCATGCTGAAAGACCCAGCCACGCTTCATCTTCAATGCCCTTGCTGATGGAAGGAGGTTTTCACTCAAAATCTCATGGTACATGGCCCCATTCATTCTTTCCTTTACATGGATCAGTCGTCCTGGTCCCTTTGCAGAAAAACAGCAACAAAGCATGATGTTTCCACTCCCATGCTTCACAGTAGGTATGGTGTTCTTTGGATGCAACTCAGCATTCTTTCTCCTCCAAACACGACAAGTTGAGTTTTTACCAAAAAGTTCTATTTTGGTTTCATCTGACCATATGACATTCTCCCAATCCTCTTCTGGATCATCCAAATGCTCTCTAGCAAACTTCAGACGGGGCTGGACATGTACTGGCCTAAGCAGGGGGACACGTCTGGCACTTCAGGATTTGAGTCCCTGGCGGCGTAGTGTGTTTCTGATGGTAGCCTTTGTTATTTTGGTCCCAGCTCTCTGCAGGTCATTCACTAGGTCCACCCGTGTGGTTCTGGGATTTTTGCTCACCGTTCTCGTGATCATTTTGACCCCACGGGGTGAGATCTTGCGTGGAGCCCCAGATCGAGGGAGATTATCAGTGATCTTGTATGTCTTCCATTTTCTAATAATTGCTCCCACAGATGATTTCTTCACACCAAGCTGCTTACCTATTGCAGATTCAGTCTTCCCAGCCTGGTGCAGGTCTACAATTTTGTTTCTGGTGTCCTTTGACAGCTCTTTGGTCTTGGCCATAGTAGAGTTTGGAGTCTGACTGTTTGAGGTTGTGGACAGGTGTCTTTTATACTGATAATGAGTTCAAACAGGTGCCATTAATACAGGTAACGAGTGGAGGACAGAGGAGCCTCTTAAAGAAGAAGTTACAGGTCTGTGAGAGCCAGAAATCTTGCTTGTTTGTAGGTGACCAAATACTTATTTTCCACCATAATTTGCAAATAAATTCTTTAAAAATCAGACAATGTGATTTTCTGGATTTTTTTTTCTCATTTTGTGTCTCATAGTTGAGGTATACCTATGATGAAAATTGGAGACCTCTCTCATCTTTTAAGTGGGAGAACCTGCACAATTGGTGGCTGACTAAATACTTTTTTGCCCCACTGTATACTATTCCCGATAATCGCACTCAGACGTTTCACCAAATATTTATCAATCCACTTCAGCAGTGACTTCTTATAATATGTGAGAATTGTAATACTGTTTTGTATACCTTACCTCCACAGGGTGGTGCTGTTTGAAAAGAGACAGCCTGAGAAATCCAGACTTCCATCGCTTGGAAGTCCCACCCTTGTTATCATCTGGCTAGCTATTTCACGGTTGTTTCCAAAAAAAAATAGACAAGCTAGAGTTGAATTTATTGTCTTGACTAGCCAACAATAATACCTTTGTGGTGATGAACTCTGTATTTCAACAAAAAATGCAAAGAAAAAGGGAGTGAAATGTGCAGAAACTATTACGGAAATGTGCCAAAGCTAAATTGCTAACTAATCACCAGCGGGGGTCACGTGACCCACAAAGCCTACTCAGCAAGTGACAGGTATGTATATAAACACTGACTTTTGCACTTGACAATATTTAATTTGGTTACATGGGGGCGACAGTGGCTCAGGAGGTAGAGAAGGTCATCCAATAACTGCATGGCTGGCGGTTCGAATCCCGCTCTCCCCGGATATCCTGCCGTTGTGTCCCTGGGCAAGACACTTCACCCCCAATTGCTCCTGGTGGGTCTGGAAGCGCCATGTTAGGTAGCATGCTGCCATCAGTGTGTGAATGTGTGTGTGAGTGGGTGGATAGCAGGATCTGTAAAGCGCTTTGGTCATCAAGAGATGACAATAAAAGCCCTATATAAGTGAGTGCCATTTACCATTTGATGATGATGTTCGTCCTTCGAGCTCGAAGATGACCATTGACATCAATTTATGGTAAATAAATGGTATATTTGTGGTATATTTATGGTATGTGCCCATACATAATCATGGTATGATTATGTATGGGCACATAATCATACCATGTAGGATAACTAAGTAGACGGTTATGCTGTTTCATCCCATCTAGCAACAATGCTCTGCACTGTGTGTGTTTATATATTTACATATTTATTCCATCTAGCTACAATGCTCCGCACTGGGTGTGTTTATATTTATATATCTATATATTTATTCCATCTAGCTACAATGCTCCGCACTGTGTGTTTATATATCTACATATTATTCCATCTAGCTACATTGCTCCGCACTGTGTGTGTTTATATATTTACATATTTATTCCATCTAGCTACAATGCTCCGCACTGTGTGTTTATATACTCATATATTTATTCCATCCAGCTACAATGCTACAATGCTCTGCACTGTGTGTCTGTGTGTGTGTATATACGTATATATTTTATAGTAATATGTACATATGTATATTAGCTGCTCTTGCTTGCTTGTTTTTTTTGTTTTGTTTTTTTTTCTTGCCTTCTGTTTGTTGCTCTGAGTGTTGCTATCCCTGTGCTGTTGCAATCCTGGAATTTCCCCGTTGTGGGACTAATAAAGGCTTATCTTATCTTATCTTATCTTAATTTGACGTTGAGCTGCTGCGGTGAGTCCGGAGGTGGCTGGTGAGGCCAATCCAGGCAACGAATCCTCTCCTACAAGTAGGGCAGAAGTAGGAAGGGGTTGTGATGTTGGTGCTAGTTGCTCTGCCCTTCCACATCTGGCGTTTCTGCTCTGCATGCTGTACACGCTGCTCCTCTGCTCTTTGGGCTCCTGTTGTGATAGCATTACGCCAGGAGGGGCAATCAGCAGCAAGCGTCTCCCAGGACTCTGTGTTAATGGAGAAGTCTTTAAGGTTAATCTTCAGGTTGTCCTTGAAGCGCTTCTTTTGTCCTCCGACTCTGCGTTTCCCTTGGGCGAGTTCTCCATAGAAGAGCTGTTTTGGGATGCGGTCGTCTGACATACGGGAGACGTGGACTGCCCATCTCAGCTGAGCCTTGCGCATGGTGGTAATGGCGCTGGGGATGTCTGCCTGCTTCAGCACCTCCGTGTCTGGAACTTTGTCTTGCCAGCGGATGTGGAGGAGGTTGCGAAGACACCTGAGATGGAAGTGGCTGAGCTGTCGCTCGTGCCTTCTGTATGCAGTCCACGTTTCGCAGCCATAGAGTAGTGTGGTTAGGATGACTGCACGGTAGACCTTCAGCTTTGTTGTGAGGCTGATCCCTCTCCTCTCCCAGACATTTTTTCTGAGTCTCCCAAATGCGCTGCTTGCTTTGGAGATCCTGTTGTTGATCTCAGCGTCGATGGTGGCATTACGGGAGAGGGTGCTACCCAGGTAGGTGAAGGTCTCTACCGCCTGGAGGGTCTGTCCATTTACCTGTATCTGTGGCTCGTGGTACTGGTTTCCCCGGGCTGGCTGGAACATCACCTCGGTTTTCTTGGTGCTGATGGTAAGGCCAAAGTTGTCACAGGCTGAGGAAAATCTGTCCATCTGCGACTGCATTTCCTGCTCAGAACCAGCATTGAGTGCACAGTCATCAGCGAAGAGGAAATCTCTGATGACAGTCTCCTTCACCTTCGTGATGGCTTGCAGACGCCTAAGGTTGATAAGTCTTCCGTCGCACCTGTACCTGATGTTGATGCCAAGCTAACAGTCTCTGAAAGCATCTGAGAGCATTGCCGAGAACATCATGCTGAACAGTGTCGGGGCCAGAACACAACCCTGCTTGACTCCATTGGTCACTGGAAAGGCTTCGGATCATGGATTCACCATCATCCAGGACTCTGGCAGTCATTCCATCGTGGAATTAGCGGACAATTGCAATGAACTTGCGGGGGTAGCCAAATTTTTTCATGATTATCCAGAGTCCCTCGCGACTGACTGTGTCGAAGGCCTTGGTCAGATCGGCAAAGGTTGTGTAGAGGTCGTGGTACTGTTCCATGCATTTCTCTTGGAGCTGGCGGGCGGCAAAGATCATGTCGGTGGTCCCTCTACCTTTACGGAAGTCGCATTAACTTTCAGAATCAGAATCAGAATCAGAATGAGATTTATTGCCATTGTTCATGTAGTACACAAACTAGGAATTTGTCTCGATGCAATGCTGTAACATTAAACATGGAGTAGCACTAAAGATAAAAATAAAAAACTATGCATGCAATAAAATGTAGAATATGAATAAGTAATACTAATCTATGCAATTTTTAAATATATTAACAAGCAGCAGATATTGTGGAGTTCCACACAGTGCAGTCGGTAGTGCAAAAGAAAACAGTGATAATTATCATGAGTCCGGCTGAGCTGCTGTACGTAGTGCACGAGAGTCTAATAAGTCACTTAGTTTTCAGCAGTCTGATGGCAGAGGGGAAGAAGCTGTTCATGTAGCGGGAGGTTTTGGTCTGAATGGACCGAAGTCTTCTGCCTGAGGAGAGGGGGGCAAACAGTGCGTGTCCAGGGTGTGAAGGGTCGGCTATGATCCGACCTGCACGCCTCCGGGTCCTGGAGATGTACAGGTCCTGGAGGGATGGGAGCTTGCAGCCGATCACCTTCTCAGCAGCGCGCACAATGCGCTGCAGTCTTAGTCTGTCCCTGGCGGTGGCTCCTGCGTACCACACGGTGATGGAGGTGGTGAGGATAGACTCGATGATGGCCATGTAGAACTGCACCAACATCTTGGTGGGTAGCTTGAGCTTCCTCAGCTGCCGCAGGAAGAACATCCTCTGCTGGGCCTTTTTGATGAGGGAGCTGATGGTCGGCTCCCATTTGAGGTCCCGGGTGATGGTGGTGCCCAGGAAGCGGAAGGAATCCACAGTGGTGATGGGAGAGTCTGTGAGGGTAAGGGGGGGACAGAGGGGCTGTGACTTTTCTGAAGTCCACGATCATCTCCACTGTCTTCAGAGCGTTCAGCTGCAGGTTGTTGTGGCTGCACCAGGATGCCAGCTGGGCCACCTCTCTCCTGTAGACGGACTCGTCGCCGTTGGAGGTGAGCCCAATGAGGGTGGTGTCGTCCGCAAACTTGATCAGCTTGACAGACTAGTGGCTGGAGGTGCAGGAGTTGGTGTACAGGGAGAAGAGCAGGGGGGAAAGTACACAGCCCTGGGGTGATCCGGTGCTGATGCTAACAGAGTCTGAGACAGTCTTTCCCAGCCACACATGCTGCCTCCTGTCCGTCAGGAAGTCGGTGATCCACCTGCAGAGGGAGTCAGGCACGTTGAGCAGGAACAGCTTGTCCTGGAGCAGAGCGGGGCGGATGGTATTGAATGCAGAGCTGAAGTCCACAAACAGGATCCTGACGTAGGTTCCCGGGGAGTCCAGGTGCTGCAGGATGGAGTGGAGGGCCAGGTTGACTGCGTCGTCCACAGACCTGTTAGCTCTGTAGGCAAACTGCAGCGGGTCCAGGAGGGGAGTGGTGATGGTCTTGAGGTGGGGCAGGACCAGGCGCTCAAAGGACTTCATGACTACAGAGGTGAGCGCTACAAGTCTGTAGTCGTTAAGTCCAGTGATCCGTGGCTTCTTGGGGACAGGGACGATGGTAGAGGTTTTGAGGCAGGCCGGCACGTGGCATGACTTCAGGGAGGTGTTAAAAATGTCTGTGAAGACAGGAGTCAGCTCCTCCGCACAGTGTCTCAGGGTGGAGGGAGACACACTGTCCGGACTGGGGGCCTTGCGCGGGTTCAGTCTGGAGAACTGTCTGTGCACGTCCTGCTCGCTGATGGCAAGGGCAGGGGAGGAGGGGGGGGGGCGCCTTTGATGAAATGGGGACCATGGAGGCAGTGGCGCTGGGGGGAGGGGGGAGTTGGACACAGCTGACGAGGTGTCAAAACGGGCATAGTGTTGGGACAGTCTTTGACAAAGGGCTTTGTCATCCTGTCCCTTAGAAGCCTGAGGCCGATAGTTGGTGATTTGCCTCAGTCCTCTCCACACAGAAGCAGAGTCGTTAGCAGTGAACTGTTGCTGGAGTCTCTCAGAATACACAGATTTAGCTCTCTTCAGCTCTCTGCTAAAACCAGTATTTGACCTCCCTGTAACAGTCCCTGTCTCCACTTTTCAATGCTGCTTCCTTCTCCTTCCTGATCTGTCTGAGCTTAGCTGTGAACCAGGGCTTGTCATTGGAGTAACTCACCCTGGTGCGCGATGGAAGAATGCTGTCCTCACAAAAGTGGATATATGAGGTCACAGTGTCCGTGTACTCATCCAGATCATGCGTGGCTCCTTTAAACATGTCCCAGTCAGTTATTTCCAAGCACGTGCACAGCTCCTCCACAGCTTCACTGGTCCATTTCCTCGTAGGGCTCACAACAGGTTTTGTGAGCTTCAGTCTCTGTCTGTATGTGGGAATCAGGTGGACCATCACGTGATCAGATCGTCCGAGCGCAGCGCGGGGAACAGCGCGATACGCGTCCTTAACTGTAGTGTAACAGTGATCCAGTGTGTTCTCTCCTCTGATGGGGCATTTAATAAACTGTTTGTACCGGGGGGAGTTCGTGGCTCAGGTTGCTCTGGTTAAAGTCGCCAACCACAATAACCAAAGAGTCCAGAAAAGTCCGCTCCGCTTGCTGAATGTGATCTGCGAGCGCGCGCTGAGCCTCGTGCACGTCCGCGTCGGGTGGGACGTAAACAGCGGCCAGGATGAATGAAGCAAACTCACGCGGGGAATAAAATGGCTTGCAGTTGATGAATAAATATTCCAGAGTGGGAGAACAGTGTTGGGAGATCACAGTTACATCGGAGCACCAGCTGTTGTTGATGTAGAAGCAGACTCCTCTGCCTGTGGTCTTGCTGGAGAGCCCCGTGTCGCGGTCTGCACGAAACAGCTGAAATCCCTCGAGGAGGAGCGCGCTGTCCGGTGTCTTTTCCTTGAGCCAGGTCTCAGTGAAGCAGAGGGCACACGAGGTGGAGAGGTCCTTAAATCGCATAGGGAGGAGACCCTGCTCCAGGTGTTCCAGCAAGCGGTTGAGGAGGATGCGGGCCAGGATCTTGCCTGCTATGGACAGAAGGGATATTCCTCGGTGATTGTCACAGGACTGGCGATTTCCTTTCTGCTTGTAGATATGGACAATTGTGGCATCTCTGAGCTCTTGTGGTAGCTGTTCCTTGCTCCACATGGACTGGTACAGGCTGGTGAGCTGTCTAAGGGTGGTTGAGCCGCCTGTCTTGTAGACTTCTGCAGGGATGGCATCAGAACCTGGGGCTTTCCCAGTGGAGAGTGTCACCATGAGTTGAGATGCCGTCTCGGCACTCAGCCCATGTTTTCCCTCATCCCTGCTTCCCATTGAGCAGCGTCTCAGCAGGCCCCCAGCTGGCAGCATTATGGACGGCTGGGGCCAATTAGTCTTCATCAGCTGGGGCGCTGCCAATGAGGATAAATAAGAGCAGCCTCGATGACTCGGGGCTGCGACATAAGCACTGCTAAGCTGAAGCCCCTTCGTCTGGTGTCAGTCTTTACTCCTCTTGCAGCATTCCTGTGTTTGTATCCCGCTGTGAGTATGCACGTCTTGTTACCCCCATGTCCGGTACGAGCTTCTTACCTCTGCGCTGTGCAACCTGTGAGTGTACGTCTGCATGAGTGTCTGTGCTCTCCTCATCCCTCATCCCTCAACCTTAATAAAACATCTCGACTCACTGGCTTGTCCCTGGCTCTGATTGCCCGGCTCCCTAGAGCCGGGTATGACAGTATGTCGCAGCCAGAAGAGTTACCGGCGGCCGTGAGTCGCCGTGGAAATGTACCTTTCTGTCCGGGAGTCAGCGCTGCTAGCATGCCGTTTCCCAGGAGTCACTTCCGGCGCCAGGGCGACGAGCTGAGGTCCATCTCGGAGGCTGTCGACGGGACGCTCTTCACCCTGCACGACGCCTCCAACGCGAGACGCTGGCATCCGGGCCATGCTGAGGAACTCCTGGACTGTCACCCTCATTCTGTGTACCATCTGGAGGACAGTGCCAGGATAGACGCTGCAGGTACACAGCGAGAGAAGCTCCACGGGGTGGATGGAAATCCCGGCAGGAAATCGAAGTGGGCGACGTCTTTCCCCGCTTCGGAGTCCCGTTCCTGCCGCCATTCCAGTCTGGGAGTTCGCGCCAACCAGAGGACTTCCCCCGACCTGCGCCACGTCACTCGGGATTCCCTTCAAGGAGCCGCAGCTGACAGCAGTTATGTCTGGGGTCGAGTGGCTGTCGCGAGCTCTACTGTGTTTCCTGCCACCACCTTCTGGCATGTGGCGGCGGCAGTGAGGTTGATGGAGAGGACTTCAGGGCTACGAAGCTTTCCCGTGCTCGGCGCCTTCCTCGCCTCGATCTCTGATCTGGAGCGGCGAATCCTGGGTTTCCCCCTCGCTTCGTCCCCTGGGAATAGCCGTCATCACATCGCCGAGTCACCTCTGCACGAACCTCGTCCGGATCCAGTTCTGGGTCATCGTCAGGACCGTTCCTCCCATGCAGCTGTCACCTCTTCGCCTTGTCAGTGTGGAGATTCTACAGCCTCGTTCCCAGAGCCTCATTTCCCCGCTGTCATTCCTGGACATTCGGGCTGGCTCACCCCGGCTGTTTTCCCCTCCTCCTCGACGCGCTTCCTGACTGCTGTGTGTGCCTGGAATCCCAGCCTGGTGAGCTCTCTGCTGGAGACAACGCGAGCGAGCCTCAGACGAATTCCCGGGGGGTCCTCCGTTATCGCCGGGCGGGGAGAGGAAGAAGCAGAAGCCACGACAGCAGGCGATACTCAACCTCCAGGGGGCAGGCAAGTCATTGTTTTTTCACACCTGCTTAATGATTTGCTCTGTCACATCCCTGGAGGAGAAGTTCAGGGTTCGCAGCTCCCTGAACTCTCCCCACCTGCTGTAACCTGTATTCCTAATCCCGCATCCTCTGTGTCTCTCTCCGCCGAGCGGTCCCCAGCTCCGGGTCAACGTGGTGGGATATGGAGAGGGCCTGTGGTTCCGCAGCTACATTGCGGACGGAGGAGGGGGACTGACTGCTGCGTGGAGTCTACGCCGACGACTGAGCGTCCCCGGGTCTCCACGGAGGAGCGGTTCGGTCCAGCGGGACGAGATTCTTCTGGCTTCACGCCGAGTGGATCGTCGGCGGGGTTACCTGAGCTGGAGGGATCTCAAGCTGCGCTGACCATCGTGCTGGCTGCGGGGCCCGACGCGGCTAGATGGGAGCCTGACAACGACCTCCTGACGATGGATCCTGGATATTCGCAGTCCTGGACGGCGTCAGAACCCGAGATCAGGCGAGTGCTCTCCTTTCTTTTCTCTCTTTTTATCTTTGAGCACTTCAGCCTATCTCCAGGGGAGACGAGCAGGGTGCAGCCGCCCGCTGCATCTGAGCTCGTCTCGCCGGGTTCTGGCGCTGCCGGTGATCCTGATCCCGGTTCTGTTTTCTCTTCTGAGCCTTCTTCCAGGGTCACCGGCGAGGAGTTGCTGTTCCTCGTGGTGCTGGAGGGTCCGGGTTCAACGTTGGAGGTCGGTTCTGGTGCAGTGTCCAACGTGGGTTCGCCCGAGACCCAATCGGGGTCCAATGTGGGTTCACCTGAGGCCCGATCGGGGTCCGACGTGGGTGCTGCCCCAGTGTTGTCCAGGTCCGGTGAGGAGGTGGCTGTTTCCCTGCGGCCTGACGCCCGCCGCCCTCGTCATCGGCTCTCCCCTGAGCCTCTTCCACCGGGATCCGCTCTGACCCTTCGTCCGTCTCAACGGTCCTGGTGGTTGAGTGATGCGGGTCGACGACCGACCCACAAAACTTTCGGTTCGGTGATCTGGTTCCCCCCACTGGTCTGTGTTTGCCTCTGGGCGGCCTGGTTCGGCTGCCGGTGGACTGGATTCCTGGGATTTGGGTCCGGAGTTCGCCGTCCGAACATTTCTCTTCCCCTGATTCGCAGCTGGACAATGGGCGGGGAGACCTCCGGAGCCATCTCGGCTATTTTTGGACTCTGCCTGCCATTCACCTCGGGTGTCACTTTTTCTTTTATTGTTATTAAGGTCACTCGGGTGTAATGTTTTGTCCTGTTGGTGGATTCGTTTTTATAGTGCTGTGTGTTTTCCATCGCTCATGCTCAGCATTTTACTTTTTGTGCCATGTTTTTAGCCTCGTTTTTTCATTGTAGAGCTATGTTTTGTTTCCTTTCAGACCATGCTCTGCAGTTATCCATTTATTCCAGTCACTTTCATTTCTTTAGGTGACTGTGGGTATTTATATATTCGTGTGTGTGGGTTTTTCTTTGCCCGCACTCGGTATTTCTTTTATATGCCCTGTTTGTTCATTATAGAGTCATGTGCCTTGTTTTCCGTAACACCATGCTCTGTAATTGTCCATTTGTTCCAGTCACCTTCACTTTTCTTGGTGACTGCGTGTATGTACTTATATTAGTGCTGTGTATTGTGTTTCCCCTTTATTTGACCATACTCAGCATTTTTGCCCTGTACCTTTTTGGTGGGTTTTTTTTCCTTGCTCTGGGTCACGCATGGTTGATACTCTCTGGGTAGTGTGTAACCGGCGTGCTGACCCAGTTCTTCTCTCCATCTGTACCTGGGTTAATTATTCCCTGTTTTGTCAGTATTGTATTTGGGTTTTTTTTCCTGCTACCCTACATTGCCCCATTGGTGTTGTCCTTCCCTTGGCTTCTTCCCCTCCGGTCCTGCCTCCCTTCCTCCCACCCTAGGTGGGGGGGGGGGGTGCTGGGATGTTCCTGGTCGTTCAGGAGCCCGACCTTGAGGGGGGGGATCTGTCACCATGGGTTGGGATGCCGTCTCGGCACTCAGCCCATGTTTTCCCTCATCCCTGCTTCCCATTGAGCAGCGTCTCAGCAGGCCCCCAGCTGGCAGCATTATGGACGGCTGGGGCCAATTAGTCTTCATCAGCTGGGGCGCTGCCAATGAGGATAAATAGGAGCAGCCTCGATGACTCGGGGCTGCGACATAAGCACTGCTAAGCTGAAGCCCCTTCGTCTGGTGTCAGTCTTTACTCCTCTTGCAGCATTCCTGTGTTTGTATCCCGCTGTGAGTATGCACGTCTTGTTACCCCCATGTCCGGTACGAGATTCTTACCTCTGCGCTGTGCAACCTGTGAGTGTACGTCTGCATGAGTGTCTGTGCTCTCCTCATCCCTCATCCCTCAACCTTAATAAAACATCTCGACTCACTGGCTTGTCCCTGGCTCTGATTGCCCGGCTCCCTAGAGCCGGGTATGACAGAGAGCTGTTTGATGGCTTTGCTGACCTCATCTTCCAAAGGTAGGATGTCCAGCTCGTAGTTTATTGGCACCTGGGGAAGGCGAGCAATGGCTTCGTGGTTGATCTGTGCAGGCCGATTGAGTACACTACAGAAGTGTTCTGCCCATCTCTCCAGGACCAGCTTCTTTTCTGTCAGCAGGGTAGAACCATCAGCACTGAGAAGAGAGGATGATCCAGAGGACTGAGGTCCATAGACAGCTTTCAGGGCATCATAGAACCTCTTTGTGTCGTGCCTGTCAGCAAAGCATTGAATCTCGTCGGCCTTGGCACTGAGCCAGGAGTCCTGCATGTGGCATAGTTTGGCTTGAATTGCACTACAGATGTTGGTGAAGGCTACTTTCTTTGCCATGCAGGTAGGGTCATTCTGGTGGGCCTGCAGCAGTCGGTGTTTCTGATCTAACAGCTGCTGAATTTCTGTGTTGTTTTCTTCGAGCCAGTCCTGGTGATTTCTGGTTACTGGGTCTAGGCATTCGAGGGCAGCTGAGTGAGCAGTGTCCCTGAAGGATGCCCATTGGTCCTCAATGCTTGGCTGGTTGAGCTGGAGATCTGACAGGCGGCTGTGCATGTGATCTTGAAGCTCTTGTACCTTCTTGGGGTCTTTGAGTTTCATGACGTTCAGCTTCTTTGTCACTTTCTGGCCTTGTGGTCTCCTTTTGGGCTGGATGTGGAATTTCATCTTTGAGATGATCAAGCGATGGTCAGTCCAGCAGTCGGCACCACACATGGCTTTGGTCACTCTCACATCCCGCCTGTCCTTTGCCCTGATGATGACATAGTCAATGAGATGTCAATGCTTAGAGCAAGGGTGCATCCAGGATGTCTTGTTCTGTGTAGGTAGGCCAAACATGGTGTTGGTGATGGCTAGGTCATGAGAGGCACACATTCTAAGCAGGAGGTGTCCGTTGCTGTTAGATTTTCCAATGCCGTGTTTTCCCAGTACTCTCTGCCAGGCGTGGTGGTTGGCCCCTACTCGAGCATTGAAGTCACCGAGGATGTTGAGCTTCTCAGATTTTGCTGAAGCAATGAGGGAGTCTAGTTCCTCATAAAACTTATCTTTGGTCTCTTCGGGGTTTGTCATGGTCGGAGCATAAGCGCTGATGATGGTTGCATTTGACTTCTTCCCAAGTGGGAGGTGCATTTTCATCAGGCGGTCGTTCAGACCCTCGGGAATGCTTGCTAGTTTCCGCACGTGAATGGATTTGATTGCAAAACCAACACCTGCCTCACGCCTCTCCTCACTGCTGCGCCCACTCCAGAAGAAGGTGTAGCCACCACCAGTTTCTGTCAGCTGGCCTTTGTCTGAAAAACGTGTCTCACTGACAGCAGCGATGTCGATGTTGTAGCGAGCTAGTTCTCTGGCCACTAGTGCAGTTCGTCTTTATGGTCTGTTCACTTTGGCATTGTCGAGCAGAGTCCTTACGTTCCATGATGCTAAGGTGAGTGCCTTTGCTTTATTTCTCTTTGTGTTTCGACCGCTATTTGGGGATCCCCGCCAGCCGTGGTGTGCTGACCAGGGTGAGGTGAGACCAGCTATGTTTGGGGCACCTTTTCTAGCCCCGTCCTCTTGCTAAGGAGGCGAGCAGAGCGATCCTGAAAAGGGCTGCTTGGTCACTCAGGAGGCTGCCGAACTTCACTGCTGTCTCGGTTTAGTGGAGAGCGACCACTTGTCCTGAGCCGCCTGTGTGCAGGTTTGCGACTACAGCTTCCAGTGTATCCTCACCTGCTGCTTCACCGCTCCCCCATCGCCACAGGGCTTAAAGTTGGCTAGGTGGTGATGTCATGACTTGCGCGGAACTTTGATTAAAGTGAGGGAGACTTGCGCAGAATCAGCCTCACTCTCTCGTCCTGAGACACCGGACAAAGACAGAGTCAAGACGGCTGGGGGCAGATCAGGATGCAGGAGCTGCCGGAAGGTGACAATTATGCCAGACGACCGCCTTAGGGCTCCACTCCGGATTTTCTGTCAGGGTTTACTCCCTTAGCCTTTGACTTTTCCCAAGACATCCACAAGGCAGTGGGGCTATTTGCCCATAGCTAGGACTGAGACAGGTTGTACTGGGTTACAGTTTACCAGTAGCAGATAGAATCTGACCTGACAAGCATAGAATCTGACCTGACAAGCATGTGAAATGTGAATGTGTGTGAAATGACAATAGGCCTATTCCTTTTTTTAATTAATGATACATGGATGTATGCAGCAAAACTCTCATATTTTTGTTTTTACAATCAGAACAGAACAGTGTCTCTGTATAAAGAAATAACTAAAATATACAAGAAAAGGAAAAAGAAAATTGGTTATAAATAAACAGACTCATATACAAGCACGTCGAAGCCTACTTATTTTATATACCCATATATATGTACCCATATGTAAACAGTGTGCCAGTAGAAGAAATGTCACACGGGGGTGGGGGGGTGGGGGGGAGAGGGAATTAGATAGTAAATGAAAAAATATTTGCAAATAGAGCTCAATCGAAATATGGAGCTCTTAAAGAGTAAAAGTAATTAATGAAAGGGTTCTATTTTTCAAAAAACTTAGCTGAGGAGCCTTTTACTGTCAGAGGTCTTTAATCTGACCTCTGTTCAGATTAAAGTAAATTTAAATTAAAATAAATCCCAGAGTCTGGAGAAAGAGTGGAGAGGCACAGAATCTAAGTTGCTTGAGGTTTAGTGTGAAGTTTCCACAGTCAGTGATGATTTGAGGAACCATGTCATCTGCTGGTGTTGGTCCACTGTGTTTTATCAAGACCAAAGTCAGTGCAGTCGTCTACCAGGAAATGTTAGCGCACTTCATGCTTCCCTCTGCTGACAAGCTTTATGGAGAAGCTGATTTCATTTTCCAGCAGGACTTGGCACCCCCCCACACACACTGCCAAAAGTATCAAAACCTGGTTTAATGACCATGGCATCACTGTGCTTGATTGGCCAGCAAACTGCCAATCTTCCGGCGCCACACGAGTCGGCTGCCCTTTGCAACAGTGGCTCAATTCTGAGTCTTTTTCCCCCTTCCTCTCTCTTTTTGATCCGTTTTTTTCACTCCATTTATATCACGGACACACAGATCATCCCAAATGTCTCCTGAGCCGGTGGACGGAGCCACTGTTTATAGCAGGAGACGATACAGCAGGGAGGAGCTGCTAGCACCCAACCGCCACCCGGTGCCAACGGAAAAACTCGACATACCGAGGGAACTGAGGCGAAAACGCCATGGCTGCCGGGCTGGAGTAAGGCGGAGGACAAAAAATATAAGGTACAGACCCTCCCTTCCATCTATTGTCATGGGGAATGTACGGTCGTTACTGGGAAAGGTAGATGAGCTAGCGGCTATCTCCCGCTACGATAGCATATACCGGGAATGCTCTCTCCTTTTGTTTTCCGAGACGTGGCTAACTGAACTAGCAGCAGATGCTAACATTGAGCTGCAGAGTTTCCACATGATATGGGCAGACCGAACACCAGACAGTGGCAAAGCAAGGGGCGGTGGAGTGATAATGTATGTTAACAACAACTGGTGCAGACCGGGACATATCACTGTTAAACAACGTCATTGCAGCAAAGACATTGAGTTGCTAGCTGTTAGCATGCGGCCTACATATCTCCCGAGGGAATACTCACACGTGATCTGCATTGTTGTTTATGCAAATCCGACGGCGAACGCTGGGACAGCGTGTGACGTCATCCATTCAGTAACCGGCAGGCTGCAGACAGAACACCCAGATGCTCTTCTCCTCATCTCAGGCGATTTCAACCATGTTTCACTATCTCCCATTCTACCCACGTTTACCCAGTATGTCACATGCCACACTAGAGACAATAAAACACTGGACTTATTCTACGCAAACACTAAGGAAGCGTACACCTCATCACAACTCCCCCCACTCGGGAGATCGGATCACAACTTGGTTCATCTCCTGCCGGTGTACAAACCCCTAGTGCACAGACAACCTCCGGCCATGCGCACAGTGAAGTTATGGTCTGAGGAGGCAATGGACACTCTAAAGGGCTGTTTTGAAACCACCGCCTGGGAGCAGCTCTGCAATCCACATGGTGAGGACATTGATGGCCTCACTCACACCTTCACGGACTACCTCAGCTTCTGTGTGGACGACACCATTCCCACCAAGACCATACGGTGTTGCTCAAACAACAAACCCTGGATCAACCCTGAGATAAAAACACTTCTGAGAGAGAAGAAGAGGATCTTCAGGTCGGGGAACAGGGAGATGCTGACGTCCGTACAGAGGGAGCTGAGGAGAAAGATGAGAGAAGGCAAGGACAGCTTCAGGAAGAAGATGGAGGACAAGCTGCAACAGAGCGACATCAGCGGGGTCTGGAGAAATCTTAAAACCATCTCTGGGCTCCAGAATACCTCCCCCCAGGCCACGGGGGGCAGGGAGTGGGCGAACAATCTGAATCTGTTTTTCAATAGGTTTGACCAACCGCCCTCCCCCCTGACTGCACAACAACCACTGCTGCCTCTAAAGACATCAAGTCCTGCTGCCCACTCCCCACTCCACCAACACCCCCCCACTCCCAACACACAGCCCCCCAACCTGACCCTGACCAAGACCCAGGTAAGGACGGAGCTGAGGAAGATCAAGGTGAGGAAGGCGTTGGGACCGGACGACATCAGCGCAAAGCTCCTCAAGTCCTGTGCAGACCAGCTGTGTGGGATTGTGGCATACATCTTCAACCTGAGCCTGAAGCTGGTGAGGGTACCACAGCTGTGGAAAACATCTTGTGTGGTACCTGTACCAAAAACTTCCCACCCCAAAGACCTGAACAGCTACAGACCGGTGGCCTTGACGTCCCACTTGATGAAGACCCTGGAGAGACTGCTCCTTGCTCACCTCCGCCCCCTGGTGGGACCAGCGATGGATCCACTCCAGTTCGCCTACCAGCATGGCATTGGGGTGGAGGATGCAGTGATCTTCCTCCTTCACCGTTCTCTGTCCCACCTGGAGAAGCCCGGGAATGCAGTGAGGATCATGTTCTTTGACTTCTCCAGTGCTTTCAACACCATCCAACTGATGATCCTGAAGAACAAGCTGCTGCGCGCAGGGTTGGACCAGCACCTGTCATCATGGATGCTGGACTACCTCACGAACCGGCCTCAGTTTGTGAGAACCTGGGACTGTGTGTCCGACACGATCACCGGTAGCACAGGGGCCCCCCAGGGAACGGTGTTGGCTCCCTTGCTGTTCACTCTTTATACTGCGGACTTCTCACACAACACAACACACTGCCATCTACAGAAGTTCTCTGATGACTCTGCGATCGTTGGCCTCATCCCCAGTGGAGATGAAGCTGAGTACAGAGGGCTTATCCAGGACTTCGTGGACTGGTGCCATTGGAACTGCCTCCAGATCAACGCAAGGAAAACTAAGGAGCTGGTGGTGGACTGCTGCAGGCAAGGACAACCCCTCACAGCACCAGTAATTATACAGGGAACAGACATCGAGATGGTGACATCCTACAAGTACCTGGGTGTTCATCTGAACAATAAACTAGACTGGTCACACAATACTGACGCACTCTACAAGAAGGGACAGCACAGGCTGTTCCTACTGAGGAGACTCAGGTCTTTTGGTGTACAAGGGGCGCTGCTGAAGACATTCTATGACACGGTGGTGGCATCAGCCATCACTTTTGGAGTGGTCTGCTGGGGCAGTGGCATTACTGCAGCCCATAGGAAGAGACTGAACAAACTGATCAAGAAAGCTAGCTCTGTCCTGGGGCAGCGCCTTGACCCGGTGGAGGAGATAGGAGAGAGAAGGACGGTGGCTAAACTGTCATCTCTGCTGGAGTCCGAGTTCCACCCTATGCAGGACATACTGAATGCACTGAGGAGCTCATTTAGCAGCAGACTACATCATCCCAGGTGCACAACCGAGAGGTTTCGCAGGTCCTTCCTACCAACGGCTGTCAGACTGTACAACCTAAGCAGGGCTGCTCGCAGAGATAGCAAAAAGACGTAACAACCTAATAGTTTTGAATGCAAAAGATGCAGTAGACTTACACAATGGTCCCCTCCGGCATACAGCTAGGAAAATACCGGTCGCTATGGAGGGTGAGAATATGTATGGGCACATAATCATACCATGTAGGATAACTAAGTAGATGGTTGTGCTGTTTCATCCCATCTAGCAACAATACTCTGCACTGTGTGTGTTTATATATTTACATATTTATTCCATCTAGCTACAATGCTCCACACTGGGTGTGTTTATATTTATATATCTATATATTTATTCCATCTAGCTACAATGCTCCACACTGTGTGTTTATATATCTACATATTATTCCATCTAGCTACAATGCTCCGCACTGTGTGTGTTTATATATTTACATATTTATTCCACCTAGCTGCAATGCTCCGTACTGTGGGTGTTTATATATCTACATATTTATTCCATCTAGCTACAATACTCCGCACTGTGTGTTTATATACTCATATATTTATTCCATCCAGCTACAATGCTCTGCACTGTGTGTCTGTATATATATATATATATATATATATATATATATATATATATTTATAGTAATATGTACATATGTATATTAGCTGCTCTTGCTTTTTTTTTGTTTTTTTCTTGCCTTCTGATTGTTGCTCTGAGTGTTGCTATCCCTGTGCTGTTGCAATCCTGGAATTTCCCCATTGTGGGACTAATAAAGGCTTATCTTATCTTATCTTAAACTGTCCTGACCTAAACCCCATAGAGAATCTATTGAGTATTGTCAAGAGGAAGATGAGAGACACCAGACCCAACAATGCAGATGAGCTGAAGGTCACTATCAAAGCAACCTGGACCTTCATAACACCTCAGCTGTGCCACAGGCTGATCACTTCCATGCCACGCCACACTGATACAGTAATTAATCCAAAAGGAGCCCCGACTAAGTATTGAGTGTGTACATGGACATACTTTTCATTCAGCCAACATTTCTATTTCAAAACTATTTTTTAAATTAATTTTATGTAATATTCTAATTTTTTGAGAAACTGAATTTGGGTTTTTCATGGGCTGTGAGCCATAATCATCAAAATTAAAGTAAATAACCACTTGAAATATATCACTCTCTGTATAATGAATTTATATAAGATAAGATAAGATAAGATAAGCCTTTATTAGTCCCACAACGGGGAAATTCCAGGATTGCAACAGCACAGGGATAGCAACACTCAGAGCAACAATCAGAAGGCAAGAAAAAAAAAAAAAACAAGCAAGCAAGAGCAGCTAATATACATATGTACATATTACTATAAAATATATATATATACACACACACACACACACAGACACACAGTGCAGAGCATTGTAGCTGGATGGAATAAATATATGAATATATGAACACACAGTGCAGAGCATTGTAGCTAGATGGAATAAATATGTAAATATATAAACACCCACAGTACGGAGCATTGCAGCTAGGTGGAATAAATATGCAAGTATATAAACACACACAGTGCGGAGCAATGTAGCTAGATGGAATAATATGTAGATATATAAAAACACAGTGCGGAGCATTGTAGCTAGATGGAATAAATATATAGATATATAAATATAAACACACCCAGTGCTGAGCATTGTAGCTAGATGGAATAAATATATAGATATATAAATATAAACACACCCAGTGCAGAGCATTGTAGCTAGATGGAATAAATATGTAAATATATAAACACACACAGTGCAGAGCATTGTTGCTAGGTGGGATGAAACAGCATAACCGTCTATTTAGTTATCCTACATGGTATGATTATGTGCCCATACATATTCTCACCCTCCATAGCGACCGGTATGTTCCTAGTTGTATGCCGGAGAGGACCATTGTGTAAGTCTATTGCATCTTTTGCTTTCAAAAAAAACTATTAGTTTGTTACGTCTTTTTGCTATCTCTGCGAGCAGCCCTGCTTAGGTTGTACAGTCTGACAGCCGTTGGTAGGAAGGACCTACGAAACCTCTCGGTTGTGCACCTGGGATGATGTAGTCTGCTGCTAAATGAGCTCCTCAGTGCATCCAGTATGTCCTGCATAGGGTGGAACTCGGACTCCAGCAGAGATGACAGTTTAGCCACCGTCCTTCTCTCTCCTATCTCCTCCATCGGATCAAGGCGTTGCCCCAGGACAGAGCTAGCTTTCTTAATCAGTTTGTTCAGTCTCTTCCTATGGGCTGCAGTAATGCCACTGCCCCAGCAGACCACTCCAAAAGTGATGGCTGATGCCACCACCGTGTCATAGAATGACTTCAGCAGCGCCCCTTGTACACCAAAAGACCTGAGTCTCCTCAGCAGGAACAGCCTGCGCTGTCCCTTCTTGTAGAGTGCGTCAGTATTGTGTGACCAGTCTAGTTTATTGTTCAGATGAATACCCAGGTACTTGTAGGATGTCACCATCTCGATGTCTGTTCCCTGTATATTTACTGGTGCTGTGAGGGGCTGCCCATGCCTGCGGCAGTCCACCACCAGCTCCTTAGTTTTCCTCGCGTTGATCTGGAGGCAGTTCCGATGGCACCAGTCCACAAAGTCCTGGATAAGCCCTCTGTACTCAGCTTCATCTCCGCTGGAGATGAGACCAACGATCGCAGAGTCATCAGAGAACTTCTGTAGATGGCAATGTGTTGTGTTGTGTGAGAAGTCCGCAGTATAAAGAGTGAACAGGAAGGGAGCCAGCACCGTTCCCTGGGGGGCCCCCGTGCTACTGATGATCGTGTCGGAAACACAGTCCCGGGTTCTCACAAACTGAGGCCGGTTCGTGAGGTAGTCCAGGATCCATGATGACAGGTGCTGGTCCACCCCTGCGCGCAGCAGCTTGTCCTTCAGGATCATCGGTTGGATGGTGTTGAAAGCACTGGAGAAGTCAAAGAACATGATCCTCACCATATTCCCGGGCTTCTCCAGGTGGGACAGAGAACGGTGAAGGAGGAAGATCACCGCATCCTCCACCCCAATGCCATGCTGGTAGGCGAACTGGAGTGGATCCATCGCTGGTTCCACCAGGGGGCGGAGATGAGCAAGGAGCAGTCTCTCCAGGGTCTTCATCAAGTGGGACGTCAAGGCCACCGGTCTGAAGCTGTTCAGGTCTTTGGGGGGGAAGTTTTTGGTACAGGTACCACACAAGATGTTTTCCACAGCTGTGGTACCCTCCCCAGTTTCAGGCTCATGTTGAAGATATACGTCACAATCCCACACAGCTGGTCTGCACAGGACTTGAGGAGCTTTGCGCTGATGCCGTCCGGTCCCGACGCCTTCCTCGCCTTGATCTTCCTCAGCTCCGTCCTCACCTGGGTCTTGGTCAGGGTCAGGATGGGGGGCTGTGTGTTGGGAGTGGGGAGGGTGTCGGTGGAGTGGGGAGTGGGTAGCAGGACTTGATTTCTTAGAGGCAGCAGTGGTTGTTGTGCAGACAGGGGGGAGGGCGGTTGGTCAAATCTATTGAAAAACAGATTCAGGTTGTTCGCCCACTCCCTGCCCCCCGTGGCCGGGGGGAGGTATTCTGGAGCCCCGAGATGGTTTTGAGGTTTCTCCAGACCCCGCTGATGTCGCTCTGTTGCAGCTTGTCCTCCATCTTCTTCCTGAAGCTGTCCTTGCCTTCTCTGATCTTTCTCCTCAGCTCCCTCTGTACGGACTTCAGCATCTCCCTGTTCCCCGACCTGAAGATCCTCTTCTTCTCTCTCAGAAGTGTTTTTATCTCAGGGTTGATCCAGGGTTTGTTGTTTGAGTGACGCCGTATGGTCTTGGTGGGAACGGATTTGTCCACACAGAAGCTGAGGTAGCCCGTTATAATATATGGGTTTCACTTTCTGAAATGAGTGACAAAAAATATTGAACTTTTTCATGATATTCTAATATTTTGAGATGTACCTGTAATCTGGTCTAAAGTTTAAAAAAAAAAGTTTTTGGCAAAAATAAAAGAGTGCACTGGAATTAAAAGAAATCTGGGCAAAATGTTCATCTTGACTGCATTAATTTCACCTATCAGTGACAGAGCGAGAGAGCTCCATTTCTGTAAATCAGCCTTAACATGGGCCAGTAGAGGAACAAAATTAGCAGAATAAAGAGCTGGCAGAGTGCCTGTTACGTTGATCCCCAAGTATTTAAACCCTGAAGGACTAAGTTTGAAAGGAATGCCAGACTGATTAAGTCCTCGCACTAGGGTGTTTATGAAGTAACATTCGCTCTTAAGAAGATTAACTTTGTAGCCTGAGAAAGAACTGAATTGTTGCAACAGAGATAAAATAAGAGGAATACTAGTTGACGGATCAGACACATATAAAAGAAGGTCGTCAGCACATACAGTTTAACTTCGAAACCAGATCGAAAAATTTCATGAAAAGAAGGAAGGGACCGTAATGCGATTGAGAGGGTCTCTATAGCTAAAGCAAAAAGGAGAGGAGAAAGGGGGCAACCCTGCCTAGTTCCACGAGATAGTGTAAAATACTTAGATTTGGTATCATTTGTAACAACACTGGCTTGGCGGGGGGGGGGGGGGTATAGAGAAGCTTAATCCAAGACACCAAGTTCTCTCTGAAGCCAAACCTGCTGAGGACTGCAGAAAGATAGTTCCACTCGACCCGATCAAATGCTTTCTCTGCGTCAAGTGAAACTACAACCTCAGGAACAACAGAAGTGTCTGCAGAGAAAATTATATTAAAGAGGGTACAAACATTGAAAAATAGCTGTTGCCCCTTGATAACACCATTCTGCTCCTGCGATATAATAGTAGGAAGAACTGTTTCCAGACGAGTAGCTAAGACCTTAGCAAGAATCTTAACTTCAACATTAAAGAGTGATAAAGGCCTGTAGGATGCACATGATGTGGGATCCTTGTCCTTCTTCAAGAGAAGAGATGTAGATGCCTAGGTTGGAGTGGGAGGCAGTGAGCCACGTTCTAAAGATTCATTGTAAACATTAAGCAGAAGAGGAGCCAATTTAGACATAAATTTTTTGAAGAATTCAATGGGGAACCCATCTGTAGCAGGAGCTTTATTTTGCATGGCTTTAACTGACTTAATAATTTCCTCTAAACGCACAGGCGCATCAAGCCTCTCCGCAATAAGGAGGTCGACTGTAGGGGTATTTAAATTGTGGAGGAAGGAAGTTATTTCACTAGGATATGATCGTGACTCAACTCATAGAGGGAGGAATAAAAGTTCATAAAACAATTATTAATAGATACTGGATCGAAAGTAAGATTACTAAAAGAATCCTTAATTTGAGGAATTAATTGAGAATTCGCCCGCCCTTTCAACTGATGTGCCAAAAGCCTAGAAGGCTTTTCACCATATTCATGATAAGCTGCACGGGAACGTAATAAGAGCCGTTCTGCATCAGCTGTTGTGAGGAGATCCAATTCTATTTTCAAATCATGATACTGCTTCATTAAACACCGTGAAGGATTACTAGCATTTTGTCTGTCAATTTCTTGAATTTTAGCCAAGAGTTCATTTAATTTAGCCTTTTGAGTTTTGTAGTGATGTGCTGAATATGAAAAAATCTGACCATGCAAATAAGCTTTAAGTGATTCCCGTAATAGTGAATGAGAGACCAAATCATTTTTGTTAATTGCTAAAAGGTCATCAATTGAGGAAATGAGGAAAGCATTAAATGCATCATCAGATAGTAACAAAGAGTTAAACCTCCAGAGTGAAGCAAAACGAGGTTGATCTTTAAATCTAATATTAATCTAACTGTCCTAGGTGCCGTTTGGCACCATAACCCTTAGTGGTCAAGAGTGGTATAGATTTTTTGTCACGAAATATTCAGATCTTCTGGTGAGATTTCCAAGGCTAAAACTTGAAAGTTGCAAGAGATAATGGCTTACTGTCAATTAGAAAGATATAGAATATGATCCAAACTTTCAGATAGGAATAAATTTATGCATCTAATTTGCATAATGCCACGGGAGCTATATTGAATTACATAACTCAGTCAAAAGTGGACTTTGGACATATTTACACAAAGAATGGTTGTGTTTTTTGACACCGTTTTTTTCTACAGGGGTATGTTGTTATCTTATCTTCAAAGTATATGAACCAGAAAATCAGTACAATGTAAAGAAACAAAGAAATTTGTCACTTACCGTTGGCGAAGGGGGCTCAGTGGTTGCTCCGTTTTCGTCCATTGTGGTCATTATTTTGCATTCTGTCAGTCATTTGCGCTTTCTCCCACATCTACAAAGTCTCATGATTATCCTACGTCAATTTCATTTGTATCCCACAGCAATTTTTCGTGTATGAAGCTGTTTTTATGTGACAATGCATGACGATGCATGACGATGCATAGCAGCCATATTTGCTTTCTAAGCTCAATCAAGGAAAAGGAATAATAATAAGGATTTCTTCTTCTTTGGTGTATTCTGTGTCAGCCATGATTCCTCCGTGTGTCTGCAACCTTCTGAACTGGCAGATCAGTACACATCCTCAGTACAGCTGGGGAGTTAAAGGAATGTCAGTGAGTAGACAGGCACAGTTGCTGTGCTGTGCCACTAGGGGTGCGAGAAATCTGACAGTTAAAAGGTTAAGACTTAGGGGAGCGTGATCAGAGATTACAATTGGAAAATATTCAGAGTAGACCACCCTAGAGATTAAACAACTATCAATAAAAAAATAATCAGTTCGAGAATAGGTTTGATGCACCTGAGAAAAGAAGGAGTATGCCCTCGTTTGTGGGTTGAAAAAACTCCAGGGGTCGGCAAACCCATTTTGGTGCATAAACTCAGATATTGATTTAGCCATAGAGGGTTGTGTGAGGAAGCGAGAGGAAGAATGGTCTAAAGATGGGTTTATAACACAATTAGTCTTTTGTGGTATACTGACTTGGCCGTTTTATACAAAGCTGGACTCTCCAACACTTGAGACTTTTAGCTGGAACAGCAACCCCTTAAAGATGAAGGAAAAGCAAAATTTTTGACATTTTGTATGGAATCTGGTCCGTCTCATGAGTGGTAATTGGAATGTTTGAGTGCAGGTGATCTGTAGGCAGAACTTTATTAAGGAATCCAAAGATTTTTATTCTTAAACACTCCCAGTTGTATTCAGATTGATTGTTTTTGTTCATCCGAGGTTCGACGGATGAAAACGGCTGCACTGAAAAATCCTCCCTTTTTACAATGTGCTCGACTACCACACATTGCACTTCTGGGGGATTTGAATCATGTGCAGGAGGGGTGGGCATACTTCGAGCTGGGGTGCTCGCAGTGTGATTCGACTCAGAAATCTGTGACATCCTGTCTTCCAGGGCATCTGCAGAATCTCTGCCATTCATCTAAGCTAGGTTTTTAATTTTAGTGCGAATTGACTTGGTCATTTCACTCCTTACACGGTGTGTATAAACACTGGCAAGAGATTGTATCCTATAGCTGGCTCCACTATCCAATACATGAGTACATGGCAATGGGTCAAGAGTTTCAAAAGCAATACCCGAGTGATACTCAAAAATAGCACTCTGGAAAAACTCAGACTTACTATCTGTTACTTTTATGACTCTTGAAATCGATCCATACCGTCTCAAAAACTCAGTCACTTCATCAAGTTGCTCATCTCCAGCGATTTCACTCACTATCACTGCATTTGGAATTTTCACAGATTCACGTTCAACAATATCCATTTTGGGTACTTATAGGCTTGAAATAACGTAAGGGAAAGAAGAAAAAGGCACCTGGCTGGCTCGCCACTTTTATTGTAACCCTTGCCTTATGTTAATTAGGTAAGGGGAATAATTAAGTGTAGACCAGTTGCTAGGTTCGTAAGGGTTACAATAGGGAATTAAAGTGAGTGTGGAATGAAATAGCTGGAGGCAAGAAATGAGCAATAATGGTTATTATTTACAGTGATAAAGTGAGCAAAATATACAGATAAGTTACAACTGTACAAATATAACAACGGCCGGCATGAAATAAAACCCCAAAGATGTCCCACTGAGCTCAGTGTTTGATTGCCCGTTCGGGTTAGTCGTTTGACCAGTCAAGATGTCTTGTAACTCCAGACTCAGGTTTGTTCTCCTCTTTTAAAGCGGCGACTTGGGTTGTTACCACTTTAATCCTGGGCACTGGAGAGAGGAGGGACGTCCTTCAATTGAGACCTTGGTCAGACCTCTGTTCAATCTCGGTTCAATCTCGGGTCAGGCTTGCCATCTCCATTCGGAGAAAATCCAGGATCCAGAAGGTTTTTGGTCGGCAACCAAAAAAACCTAGCCTGCACGACAATAATGGTATTATTGTTTACAGCTAGAGTAATTCGTCTTCCAATCCCTTCTTATATAACACCATAGCTTAGTGTTTAAATTCTTCTCTCATATTACTATTATCACAATCCAGCAATATAGTAATATCTTACATCTCACATCTTACATGCATGTGCTCTTTTCTTCTTTTCTCACAATCTCTCTGGTAGCACATGAAATACCCTTATTTCATGTAACCAGTTAAATGAAATCCTCTTCCTATCTCTACATCATTTAACCATGAAATTATGATTAATCCTCCCTAACCTCGTCTCTGTAAATCATGAAATGAAATACAATTAATTTATCACATAACCAGGGAATATACTGTCCCATCACATCCAATATTCCCTTTTAAAATCAGTAAACCCTATCTGGCTACTGGGTTAAACACAGAGCTAACACCATGTGCTTTTAACATCAAACTACACATTACATTCGACAGAAATGGTGTATAAAAGCTAAAAGTACTCCTGAGTCAAGAAGACAATGCACATTAACATCCGAAATGCTAACTTCAGCTGTGCATTTGGAGCCAACTAACCCTTTTGGTAGGCTATACTTAGGTGGGTTAGTAACAGATTGCTTAAGGCTAGCGTGTTGCTTGTACTTAGTGGGACATGACTGTCTGGCTACAGTCTCCATTTGCCCCGTAATAGAGACTGTTCTTAGTTTAACCCGGTCTTTATTAGCTGTGGCCTTTCTAGACCCCCATCTCTTTTGTTTCTCTTTGAACAGCTTATGCTTTTCAGTAACTAGAGCTGGGTTGGGTTCGTTTTCGCAGTTCGGCTTGATGTGGCCTTTGTGTTAAAACCTGCCTGATAACACTTCCTTCCCGAGCTCCACACAAAGTGCCTGTAATGATTACGAACGAAACAGAGCAAGATGTCACAGTGCCGTCCATGTGTGTCATCGCAGAACTTGGGGCTTTCCATTGTATCCTGTTCCAGCACAATGTCGTCAGTGCAAATGAGTCGGCCACAAACAAGCCACAACTGAGTTTCGACTTTGGTGATTCACCGATTCCACAGGAGTGGAAAGAGCGAATAACCAAACAACTAAATGACATTCCGGAAGTATTCGCTTTCCATGATTTGGACTTTGGGTGTACGAGCAAAGTGAAGCACTCCATCAGTCTTCATGATCCGACTCCCTTTAAGCACCGTGCATGCCCTATACACCCCCAAGACCTTGAGGCAGTGCGTAAACACCTTCAAGAGCTGCTCGCTGCAGGTGTGATAAGAGAGTCCCAGTCTCCCTACTCGTCCCCCATTGTTGTAGTGAGGAAGCGAAACAATGATGTGCGTCTATGTATAGACTTTCGCAAACTCAATTTACAAACAAGAAAGGACTCTTATGCCCTCCCTAATCTGGAGGAGACGTTCTCGGCGCTCACAGGCTCCAAGTGGTTTACAGTCCTCGATCTTAAATCTGGATATTACCAGATTGAGGTAGAAGAAGCAGACAAAGAAAAGACTGCTTTTGTAACACCCCTTGGATTCTGGGAGTTCAACCGCATGCCGCAGGGCATAACCAACGCCCCAAGCACCTTTCAGCGGCTCATGGAGTGCTACGTCGGTGACATGAACTTAAATGAGGTGCTAGTCTTTCTAGATGATCTCATCATCTTTTCAAATAGTTTGGAAGAACATGAACGGCGACTCATGCAGGTACTCAATCGTCTTAAAGAGTACGGGCTAAAACTATCACCAGAAAAATGTAAATTTTTTCAAACAACAGTCCGGTACCTAGGTCATGTAGTCTCCGAAAGCGGTGTCGAGACAGATCCCGAAAAGATTCAGGCCCTTAAGACCTGGCCACGGCCTAAGAATCTCACGGAACTGAGATCCTTTTTAGGGTTCTCAGGGTACTACAGACGCTTCATTGAAGGGTGCTCGTCTATAGTACGCCCTCTCAATGACCTCACACGCGGTTACCCGCCACTCAACAAAAAGTCAAAATCTAAAGTCACTGACCAGACCTACTTTGATCCCAAACTGCCATTTGAGAGTCGATGGACCACAGACTGTCAAAAGGCTTTCGACTCCATCATCGAAAGGTTAACATCAGCTCCTATCTTAGGCTTTGCAGACCCGAAGCTGCCTTACGTACTCCATACCGATGCTAGTACCACTGGCTTAGGAGCAGCACTCTATCAGGAGCAGGACGGTCAGCTTAGGGCCATAGCTTTTGCCAGTCGCGGGTTATCAAGGAGCGAAGCACGTTATCCAGCTCACAAGCTAGAGTTCTTAGCTCTAAAATGGTCAGTAACTGAAAAGTTTCACGACTATTTGTATGGTGGTCAGTTTACGGTAGTTACAGATAGTAACCCACTCACCTACATATTGACCTCTGCTAAATTAGACGCCACAAGCTACAGGTGGCATGCAGCTTTGTCTAACTACAACTTTAAGTTACAGTATAGAGCAGGCAAGCAAAACCTAGATGCAGATGGGTTGTCTAGACGTCCTCATGGTGAACTTGTTGACGATGTCCAGTCCAGGAAAGAGCAGGAGCGTGTAAGTCGCTTTGTAGAGTGCCACCTAGCTGGCAGTGACACCACAGAGATTGTAAATGATGAAGCTGTTCAAGCCATTTGTCAAAACCACCTTGTTAAGATTCGTGATGACAATCAGGATAGTGGTGTTACACTTGTGGAGTCCCTTACCATCTCAGCTGACGCAATCCCAGACTTGTATGTCTTGGAGCAAGACAATGGCTTACCCACTATCCCTGTCTTGTCTCAAACAGAAATCAAAGACAAACAAAGAGCGGACTTGACACTCAGACAAGTTATTGAACAAATCGAACATGGCCAAACACCCCCACCGACTGCTAGAGAAGAACTCCCAGATCTCCCTCTTTTACTCAGAGAACTCCATAGGTTGAAGATGCACAATGAAGTGTTGTACAGAAAAAGACAAATGGGAGACCAAGTGACCCACCAGCTCGTTCTTCCCGAGGAGCTCAAAGCTCCCGTACTCCAAAGTCTGCACAATGACATGGGCCACTTAGGTATTGACAGAACCCTTGATCTGGTCCGAACATGATTCTATTGGCCACGTATGGCAACAGATGTCGAGCAAAAGGTAAAAACATGTGATCGGTGCATACGAAGGAAGAGTCCTCCCGAAAAAGTGGCTGGCCTGGTCAACATAACCACCACACGACCTCTAGAGCTAGTCTGCATGGACTTACTCAGTCTGGAACCAGATAGTAGCAACACCAGCAATATTCTCGTGATAACTGATCATTTTACTAAATTTGCCCTTGCGTTGCCTACCTCAAATCAAAGGTCCAAAACGGTTGCCAGGTGTTTGTGGGATCAATTCATCGTTCACTACGGTATACCTGAGCGCCTGCACAGCGATCAGGGTCCTGATTTTGAGGCCAAACTAATAAAAGACCTTTGTGAGATCTCAGGCATAAAGAAAATAAGAACAACCCCATACCACCCCAGGGGTAACCCTACTGAAAGATTCAACCAAACGCTACTGAGCATGTTAGGAACGCTTGAGTCCAAACAAAAGTCCCACTGGAAAGACTATGTTATGCCGTTAGTACATGCATACAACTGCACACGCAGTGATGTAACCGGGTTTACTCCCTACGAGTTAATGTTTGGTGGAAAACCCAGATTGGCAGTTGATCTAGCGTTCGGACTCCCTCTCAGCAAAGATCAGAAAGTTACTCACTTGCAATATGTTGAAAATCTCAAGAAAAGGCTCGAAGAAAGCTACAAGTTAGCTTCACAAAATGCACAAAAGATTGCAGACAAGAACAAGGCCAGGTTTGACCGCAAAATCACTGTTTCTGAGCTTGAACCTGGGGATAGGGTTTTAGTTAGAAATGTGAGACTGCATGGAAAAAATAAGCTTGCTGATAAATTGGAGGCCGATATTCATGTGGTAGTCAAACGTGCAGGTAATTTACCCGTTTACACGGTTAAGCCTGAGTCAAAGCAAGGTCCCTCAAGAACTTTACACAGAGACCTTTTGCTTCCCTGCAGTTTCCTCCCTGTTGCCACAGTAGAAACACCTGAACCAGAGCCTATTCACCGCCCTAAGACACGCCAAACAACTGCTGCAGAGAACAATGATCATGAAGAGTTAACTGGAATTGAAAATGAATTTTTGATTACGTGGGTTGAGGATTCTTCCATGTGAAGAGATAACCAGATTTACTACTGTACATGATTATCCAAAACCTTTGCAAACACTGGAAATGACAAACCCACCTGGTTGTGATTTACCTAAGACCACTGCCAATGCAGAACCGGATAGGGAGCATAAGGCAATTGAGACTGAACCTTCCTATAATTCGCCTGTGGAAAATGGAACAGCAACAATACTAGAGGAACCTTCTGACAATTCAGTCGAGGGGCAAGAACACCAATCGAATGATTTGCCTGATGAAATGAACAAAAATGATCACATTGCAATTCAACCAATACAACGATCTGGAAGAATCAGACAACTCCCAAAAAGACTAGAGTATCCTGAATTAGGAAACCCTCTAGTGACTGTTGTTAAGTCCCTTTTCCAAGGTTTGAATACAGCCTTCTCAGAGTTTCTAAATACTGATGATGGACAGTCTTGGTTACACATGCAACGGGACGTGCATGATATTTAGCGGGGGAGTGTGTAACCCAGCTGAGAAAATGACATGCAACAGGACGTGCATGATATTTAGCGGGGGAGAGTGTAACCCAGCTGAGAAAATGACCCTTTTTCTCAGATGTAAATTGTATTAATACAATTGTGTGATTTTATTTTGAAAACCGATTCTCTTGGGGAAGAGGAAGTGCGATCCTCGTCACCCAACTTTTGAATTTCCGGTTCACGGTCACGTTGGGTGATCTGGGTCTTCTTATTCGTTAAGAGTAATATTAGCCCCGCCTGCCAAGGGAAGAGTAGAAGCGCTATACTTCAGATCGTTCTTTTTCACGATCTGCGGGCAAAGGAGAGGAACGGTGGACGATCTGTCCTCACGTTGACACCTCTTCTTGGTAAGCTAATTCAGATAGAATACTATAAATGGATCTAAACACTCTCCCAACGCTAATTTGCAACCTTTATTATCCTAAGTTGATGGGAGCACGAGCTTGAGAGGCCGTGAAGCGGTGACTTCTGCTGTGTTCACCTGAATCTCATCTTTGGTGAGTCTGCTACATGCTAATGTATGCTAACGCTAACGCTATGCTAATGCTAGTCGCGAGTGGATCTTTTTCTGTTTAAAAGCAATGGAAAAGGCTGTCTTTATGTCTGTATGGTTTGCCTAAATGTGATTTCAGTTCCCAACAGTATGCCGAAGTACTTTTAGCTTTTATACACCATTTCTGTCGAAGGTAATGTGTAGTTTGATGTTAAAAGCACATGGTGTTAGCTCTGTGTTTAACCCAGTAGCCAGACAGGGTTTACTGATTTTAAAAGGGAATATTGGATGTGATGGGACAGTATATTCCCTGGTTATGTGATTAAATTAATTGTATTTCATTTCATGATTTACAGAGACAAGGTTAGGGAGGATTAATCATAATTTCATGGTTAAATGATGTAGAGATAGGAAGAGGATTTCATTTTACTGGTTACATGAAATAAGGGTATTTCATGTGCTACCAGAGAGATTGTGAGAAAAGAAGAAAAGAGCACATGCATGTAAGATGTGAGATGTAATATATTACTATATTGCTGGATTGTGATAATAGTAATATGAGAGAAGAATTTAAACACTAAGCTATGGTGTTCTATAAGAAGGGATTGGAAGACGAATTACTCTAGCTGTAAACAATAATACCATTATTGTCGTGCAGGCTAGGTTTTTTTGGTTGCCGACCAAAAACCTTCTGGAACCTGGATTCTCTCCGTATGGAGATGGCGAGCCTGACCCAAGACTGAACCGAGATTGATCTGAGATCGAACCAAGATCTCAATTGAAGGACATCCCTCTCTCCAGTGCCCAGGATTTAAAGTGGTAGCAACCCAAGTCGCCACTTTAAAAGAGGAAAACAAACCTGAGTCTGGAGTTACAAGACACCTTGACTGGTCAAACGACTAACCCGAAAGGACAAAACACACACTGAGCTCAGTAGGACACTTTTGGGGTTTTATTTCATGCCGGCTGTTGTTATAGTTGTATATTTGTACATTGTTTGTATATTTTGCTCCTTCTATATTTATTAATACAGACATGAATTGCTCATTTCTTACCTCCAGCTATTTCATTCCACACTCACTCTAATTCCCTATTGTAACCCTTACGAACCTAGCAACTGGTCAACACTTAATTAACCTCGGATTCAGGAGGAGCAATGTGGTTTTCGTTCTGGCTGTGGCACATTGGACCAGCTCTTTACCCTCTCGAGAATTCTTGAGGGTTCGTGGGAGTTTGTCCAACCAGTTTACATGTGTTTTGTGGACTTGGAGAAGGCATTTGATTGCGTCCCTCATGGATTTTTGTGGGGGGTGCTTCGGGAGTATGGGGTATCGGGCTTGTTGTTACGAGCTATTCGGTCTCTGTACGACCGTTGTGAGAGTTTGGTTCGTATTGCCAACACTTGGTCGGAGTCATTCCCAGTGAGAGTTGGGCTCCGCCAGGGCTGCCCTTTGTCACCGATCCTGTTCATAATTTTTATGGACAGGATTTCTAGGCGCAGCCAGGGAATGGAGGGTGTCATGCTTGGTGACCACAGGATCTCATCTCTGTTGTTTGCAGATGATGTTGTCCTGTTGGCTTCATCCAGCAATGACCTACAGCTCTTGCTGGGACGGTTTGCCGCTGAGTGTGAAGCGGCTGGGATGAGAATCAGCACCTCCAAGTCCAGGTCCATGGTCCTCAGCCGGAAAAAGGTGGATTGTCCTCTCCGGGTTGGGGACAGGCTCCTGCCCCAAGTGGAGGAGTTTAAGTATCTTGGGGTCTTGTTCACGAGTGAGGGGAAAATGGAGCAAGAGATCGACTGACGGATTGGAGCAGCATCTGCAGTGATGCGGACGTTGTACCGGTCTGTTGTGGTGAAGAGGGAGCTTAGTTCTAAGGCAAAGCTATTGATTTACCAGTCAATCTACGTTCCTACTCTCACCTATGGTCATGAGCTTTGGGTAATGACCGAAAGAACGAGATCGCGGATACAAGCGGCTGAAATGAGCTTTCTCCGTAGGATTGCTGGACTCACCCTCAGAGATAGGGTGAGGAGCTCAGTCATCCGGGAGAGGCTCAGAGTAGAACCGCTGCTCAGGTCCGTGACCCGGACCTCCGGAAAAGCGGTAGAAGATGGATGGATGTTTTTGTTCAAGTCTTAATTAAGTTGGTTGCAAATACTCTGCTTGTTTGAATTAAGATCTAAATGCGATCAAATGAAATTGTATGTCAAATGGCATATTGTATGATATAGTGTAGTTAGAAATGTACTTTAAGTCAGTTAACATTATTCTTAAAATGATGTTTTAAAAACTCAAAGCAATCAGAAAGTGGCAATAAGGACTGGAAGAGAAGCAGAAAAAAAAGAAAAATCAGCAAAATTTAAAACAATGTGTCATGGGTTTAAGTTTCCCCTGAAGTTTATCCATCCATCCATCCATCTTCTACCGCTTTTCCGGAGGTCCGGGTCGCGAAGGCAGCAGTTCAAGCAGAGAAGCCCAGACTTCCCTCTCCCCAGCCACCTGCTCCAGCTCTTCAGAGAGGATACCAAGGCGTTCCCAGACCAGCTGGGAGACATAGTCTCTCCACAGAGTCCTGGGTCTGTCCCGGGGTCTCCTCCCAGTGGGACGTGCCCGAAACACCTCAAGTGGGAGGCGTCCAGGAGGCATCCTAATCAGATGCCCACACCACCTCAACTGACTCCTTTCAATGTGGAGGAGCAGCGGTTCTACTCTGAGCCTCTCCCGGATGACTGAGCTCCTCACTCTATCTCTGAGGGTGAGTCCAGCAATCCTATGGATTGCTGAAGTTTATGTTTCCTGAAATTGTGACTTAGATTAACCATTATAATTCATTAAGTGACTCGGTGAAACACTCATGGCTGCTCTGTTCATTCACAGACCAGAAAATTCATGCTGTTATCCTGTTAAATCAAAGGGAATCTTCCTTCTTTTGCATGTTCTTTTGTTGTTAAAATTGTGTTAACAGGCCTGAGGAGCTGTTAGTTCCTGGCCAGCAGGTCAGTTGGGGGGGGGGGGGAATCAGTGCTGCTGATAAAGCCAGGTCACCCTTTAACCCTGTAGTTTCCATCTCAGCGGCAGCTCTGTTTGAATTGTCCTCAGAAGGGAACATGTAAATCGACAGAGGTGTGAAGTTTGGCCCAGCTGTTCCCCCTGATGTCATGGGGGGGTGATCTGTTGGGTGTCATGGGGTGTCATGTGTTTACTCTTCCTGGATTACCTGGATTATTTCTGCTGCTGGGGATCACCTATTCCTCTTCTTCTCCTTTTCCCTGCTGATTATTGCAGATTTGCAGAATTTAACACCTCCGAACTCCTCACGGCTGTCTTAAAAAAAAAAAACGGCCAACACACGCCAATTTATCACATCCTTTTTCATGTAAATTAGAAACATTCTTTTGTAAATGTGAGGATTTTTCTCATAAATTTGCAGGATTTTCCTGCAGAGTTAGAGCCATTTTACTCAGAAATGTGCAGCTTCTTACTTGAAAATTTACAGTTTTTTATTATTCATAATTTTGCAGCTTTTTCCTCATGAATTTAGAACTTTTCTTACTCTTGAGTTTGTAGTTTTTTAAAAAAAAAAGCTTAAACTTGCAGCATTTTACTCAAATCTTAGATCTGCAGCGTTTTTAGGTTGTAAACAGTTGGAAATTTACACATTTTTTTGTCTTTTTGCTAAAGTTGCAGCTTTTTACCCATAAAATTCCACTTTTTTGGTCAGAAATTGGCAGCTTTTAACTGAGACTTACATCCCTTGTGTGTGTGTGTGTGTGTGTGTGTGTGTGTGTGTGTGTGTGTGTGTGTGTGTGTGTGTGTGAGAGGTCAGGCATTGGCTTGCTTGCTACCAGATAACCATGAAAACCGGTACTTACCTGTCTTATGGGTCGGGCCGTCGGTGACTCAACTGGCATCCCCGCCCTTCCGAGGGTGTGAAGGGTGAAACAGGGCATCCTGGCAGAACTAAAAACAATATCTAACTAACTAACTAACTAACCTGCACTTATATAGCGCTTTTCTAGTCACAAAGACCACTCAAAGCGCTTTCACTAATACTAACCCTCTACTCTCAGGGCCTATAGGAAACAGATATCTAGGGACAATTTAGAACAGCCAATTAACCTATCTGTCACAGGTCTGTGGTGGATCACTCCCAGTTACACAGGGTGAGACTGGACATCCTGGCAGATAAACACATCTGTCGCAAGGTCTGTGGTGGACTGTGCCAGTCGGTGCATTGTGACATGCGCTACACAAAGAGCAGAGATCATCTGGTCAGTCACTGCAACAGATACTGGAGTCAGTTTGTCTTGGCTTGTCCTTGCCACTGATAATACCTTTATCTGCCAAGAATGTGCTGCTAGTCCAGCAAAAGCTAGCAGTACTCAAATACTTTACAAACAGTTTTATGAAATGGTCAATCAGAAAGCAACTCATACCAGCTCGGACGTCGCCCGGGCTTACAAGGTCCACACTGATCTGTTCACACTCCAACAGGCAGCTAAAAGTAAGCTAGGAGCAGGAAGACAAAAGAAGAGGAAAACAGCAACCTTGTGTGTAGCAGAATGGAATGTACGCAATCTGTTGGACAGAACAACATCACAGCACCCAGAAAGACAGACCGCGCTTGTGGCCCTGGAATTGAACAGATACAATGTAGACATAGCTGCACTTAGTGAAACAAGATTGCCTGGATATGACAGCTTGGAAGACCATGGGTACATCTTCTTTTGGAGTGGGAGATCAACTCAAGAAAGGAGAGAAGCAGGAGTGGGCTTTGCAGTTAGAAAGGAGATAGCAGCAATGCTTGATGAGGAACCGGTGCCAATCAATGACAGGATAATGACTTTGAGACTCCCACTACAGCGGAAGATGTATGCCACACTCATCAGTGTATATAAGATAAGATAAGATAAGCCTTTATTAGTCCCACAATGGGGAAATTCCAGGATTGCAACAGCACAGGGATAGCAACATTCAGAGCAACAATCAAAAAGACAAGAAAAACAAGAGCAGCGAATATACATACACTTTAGCACCTTGGGGGAGTCAAATTATTTAGCATCTCAGACAAGAGACAGTGGATAAACATGGGAGAACAATACTCAGGAGGTTCCTGACGAGATAGCAGGAAGGAGTCAAGGATGTAGGGGGTTGAATGCAGTGTGATGCAAATGTCATGTTGTGTGTGGAGAAATGCCATGAAACTTAAGAGGAGAGTGCCTGCTGAAATGTTCAGTCTGTTCTTTGCTTGTGAGATGTGAGTGTGTAATAAATCGTCTGAAATGAATCTGCCTCTTCATTTACACACTCCACACTGGTGACCCAAGACGTATTATGGAACACGAGGCAAGATCCCCGGAGCCGGCCTGGTCAGGAAGCTACAGCGAGGCAGCAGCCATCCCACAGACAGCCCGGACTGGAACCTCCAGCCACGCGTGTGCGGTTTCAGTCAAGCTACCGGATTTCTGGCAGCACAACCCGCGCTCTTGGTTCCACCTCACCGAGGCCCAGTTCGCCCTCCGGGGAGTAACGGCAGACGACACCAGATTCTACCATGTGGTCGCAGCGCTGGACGCCCGCACAGCTCAGCAGGTAGTGAGCCTACTCGATCAGCCACCAGCCAGCAGCAAATATGAGGCGCTCAAGGCTGCGCTCATCCAGCGCTACACGCTCTCGGACTGTGAGAGAGCGGAGAGGCTCCTGACGCGGACCGAGTTAGGAGATGGTTCGGCCGTAGACCTGATGGAGAAGATGCTGGCGTTAATGGGCATGGACGACGGGCACTTTCTGTTTGCCCACCTCTTCCTTCGGAACCTTCCGACAGAGGCGAGAGCGGTTCTGGCCAATTCGCCGTTGCTGGCCGCGCGCGACTACCGTGCACTAGCCCAGGAGGCAGACCGGATCATCCTCACCACCAGGGCGATCACAGTCAACGCGGCAGCGGCGGAGCCCAGCGAGACGACCAGAGGAGGCAAGAAGCCACCGACGGTAGCACCAGCGGGGGCCAAGGAGCGCCAGAGAGACACGCTCTGTTTCTACCACCGCCGCTTCGGAGACAAGGCACGCAGATGTGCGCCCCCGTGCCAATTCAAGTGCTCAGGAAACGCCAAGGCCGGGCGTCGGTAGCAGCTGCGACCCTCGGTGAAGAGAACAAGCTGCTCTACTTGACGGACGCACGCTCGGGGAGGCGTTTCCTCGTGGACACCGGAGCCCAGAAGAGTTTCATCCTGCCGACCTACGCTGACCGGCTGGCAGGACCTAGCGGCCCCGAGATGTTGGCAGCAAACGGCTCGGATATTAAGACCTTTGGTGAGAGGACTCTGCTCTTATCTCTACACGGCCGTACATATGAGTGGACTTTTGTCGTAGCAGCACTGAATTACCATATCCTGGGGGCTGATTTTCTGTGTGCACATGGTTTACTGGTTGATGTTGCTAACAGGCGCCTAGTTAATGCACTGTCCTTTGACTCTCTCTCCTGTATAGCTTGAGTTACCCAGCCAACAGCACAAGCCAACGTCACAGCTACAGGCGATAAGTTCCACACACTGCTCACTCAATTCCCAGCGCTCACGGTCCCGACGTTTTCTGCAGCCATCGCTAAACACGGGGTGGACCACCTTATCACCACCACCGGGCCGCCCATTTTTTGCAAGACCTTGGCGCTTGGACGCAGCTAAACTGGCCATAGCGCGCAAGGAGTTCGCCAACCTGGAAAGGTTGAGTATCATCAGGCGCTCGAACAGCCCATGGGCATCCCCGCTAAACATGGTCCCTAAGGCTGAGGGATCGGGGCGACCGTGCGGGGATTTCCGCAGGTTGAACAACGCCACAGCGCACGACCGCTACCCAATTCCCCACATACAGGATTTTTCCGTTCACCTTGCCGGAGCACGCATTTTTTCCAAAATAGACCTGGTCTGCGGTTACCACCAAGTCCCAGTGCGCGCTGAGGACATACCCAAAACAGCGGTAATAACTCCGTTCGGTCTATTCGAGTTTCTGCGCATGCCATTCGGGTTAAAAGGAGCAGCACAGACGTTCCAGCGCATGATGGATGCAGTGCTGCACGATCTCCCGTTCGTGTTCGTCTACCTGGACGATATCCTGGTAGCCAGTGCGTCCGAAGACGAACACGAAACCCACCTCACGATGGTTTTCCGGAGGTTGGAGGAGCACGGGTTAATAATCAACCCGGTGAAATGCCAGTTCGGCGTGATGGAGATTGATTTTTTGGGGCACCGCATCTCTCCAGAAGGAGCGATCCCGCTGCCCGACAAGGTGCCCGCCGTGGCGGATTTTCCCCGGCCTCAGACGGTCAGGGCGCTGCAGGAATTTTTGGGGATGGTGAACTTTTATAACCGTTTCCTTCCCCGTGTGGCGCAGCTCATGCAACCATTGTACGCCGTGCTCAAGAAACAGAAACCCGCGGATAGGGTCGAATGGACCCCGGAGCGAGAGCGGGCGTTCTCGGAAGTTAAAGCAGCCCTGGCAAACGCCGCACTGCTGGCGCATCCGGACCCGGCGGCCCGCATAGCGCTCACCACCAACGCTTCAGACGTGGCCATAGGGGCTGTCGTGGAGCAGCACGTCGCCGGGGCTTTGCAGCCGCTCACTTTTTTCAGCAGAACTTTGCGCGACAGCGAACGTAAATACAACACGTTCGACAGAGAGTTGCTGGCTCTCCACCTGGCAATACGCCACTTCCAGTTCTGGCTGGAAGGGCGCGGCTTCACCGCGTTCGTGGACCACAAGCCGCTAACATTCGCGATGGCCAAGGTTTCACAACCGTGGTCGGGCCGGCAGCAGAGACAGCTGGCCGTGATCTCAGAGTTTACCACCGATATTCAACATGTGTCAGGTAAACTGAATGTGGTGGCGGACTGCCTCTCGCGCGCCGTGGTGGCCCTGGTCTGCATGGAGATAGATTACGCAGCCATGGCCGCGGAGCAGATTAGCGACGCAGACGTGCACGCGCTCCAGTCTGGACCAACAGGGTCAAGGCTGGAGAGCAGGGTGCTGCAAGATGGCGGCCCCCCCCTAATCTGCGATGTCTCCACGGGTCGCCCGCGTCCGGTGGTCCCGGTCGCGTGGCGCCGCCGCGTGTTTGAGTCGGTTCACACTCTGGCGCACCCAGGAGTGCGCGCGTCGGTCAAAATGGTGGGAGAGAAGTTTGGGTGGCTGAGCCTACGCAAACAAGTGAAAGAGTGGGCTGCAGCCTGCGTGGCGTGCCAATGAGCCAAGGTACACAGACACACGAAGGCTCCCTTGGAGCCGTTTCGTATTCCGGCTAAGAGGTTCAACCATGTTCACGTGGACCTCGTGGGCCCCCTCCCGCCATCACAGGGGTGCACGCACCTCCTGACAGTGGTGGACCGCACCACGCGCTGGCCAGAAGCGGTCCCGCTGGTGGCAACCACGTCCGCAGACGTAGCGCGCGCTTTTTTAACAGCATGGGTGGTGCGTTTTGGAGTCCCGTCAGACATTACGTCCAACAGGGGCCCTCAATTTGTTTCCGAACTCTGGTCCGCGATGGCCTGCATCCTGGGTGTTACAATTCACCGCACAACTGCGTACAACCCGCAGGCCAATGGGTTATGCGAGCGTTTTCATAGATCACTGAAAGCAGCACTCAGGGCTTCATTGACGGATGCAAATTGGGTAGACAGGCTGCCGTGGGTTTTATTGGGGTTGTGCTCCGCGCCGAAAGAGAATCTGGAAGCTTCCCCGGCAGAGCTCGTTTTTGCGCAGCCACTACGGCTGCCCGGGGAATTTCTGCCAGATAATCCCGCTCCGGACAGCTGCCCGTCTCAGCTTTTGCAGCGTAGCGCAAACACAGGCACGCTGCCAGGCCCTGCCCACCACAGTTTTCCGCGTGTTTTCGTGCCTAAAACTTTGAAGAGCACGGAGTTCATGTTTGTCAGACACGACGCCTACCGCCCTCCATTGCGCCCACCCTATGATGGACCGTTCAGAGTGTTGGAAACAGGGGATAAGCATTTTTTGCTAGACTTGGGGGGTAGGAGGGAAAAAATTGGCATAGACAGACTCAAACCCGCTTTCGTTGTGGCGGACGAGCAAGTGCTGTTGGCTAGGGCCCCTCGGCGTGGAAGACCCCCACGGAGAGCTCCCCAGGGAAACGATTCACCAGAGCAGCCACACGGACAGACCGAAGTGCCCTCCCCCCTAGTCACAGCCCACCCGCAGTCAGACACACTCCCAGCAGCCCCCCACCGGCACAGCAGCGCCATGGAGGCGGTAAACCCCAGTTACAGCAGATACGGGAGGAGACGGAAGCCCAAGCAGCATGTGGACTGATATTCTATTGTTCTATCACAGCATGTGGACTGTTATTCTATTGTTCTATCTAAGATGCTGGGGGGGGAGTTTAGCACCTTGGGGGAGTCAGATTATTTAGCATCTCAGACAAGAGACAGTGGATAAACATGGGAGAACAATACTCAGGAGGTTCCTGGCGAGATAGCAGGAAGGAGTCAAGGATGTAGGGGGTTGAATGCAGTGTGATGCAAATGTCATGTTGTGTGTGGAGAAATGCCATGAAACTTAAGAGGAGAGTGTCTGCTGAAATGTTCAGTCTGTTCTTTGCTTGTGAGATGTGAGTGTGTAATAAATCGTCTGAAATGAATCTGCCTCTTCATTTACACACTCCACAACACTACTGTTCAAAAGTTTGGGGTCACCTCAGACAATTTTGTGTTTTCCATGAAAAGTCACACTTTTATTTACCACCATGAGTTGTAAAATGAATAGAAAATATAGTCAAGACATTGACAAGGTTAGAAATAATGATTTGTATTTGAAATAATAATTTTTTCCTTCAAACTTTGCTTTCGTCAAAGAATCCTCCATTTGCAGCAATTACAGCATTGCAGACCTAACATGATTGCACAAGGGTTTTCTAATCATCCATTAGCCTTCTGACGCAATGAGCAAACACATTGTACCATTAGAACACTGTAGTGATAGCTGCTGGAAATGGGCCTCTATACACCTATGTAGATATTGCACCAAAAACCAGAGATTTGCAGCTAGAATAGTCATTTACCACATTAGCAATGTATAGAGTGTATTTCTGATTAGTTTAAAATTATCTTCATTGAAAAAAAGTGCTTTTCTTTCAAAAATAAGGACATTTCTAAGTGACCCCAAACTTTTGAACGGTAGTGTCGTCGGCCTCCGTCGGTCTATGAGGACCATGGAAGAGAAACCTAAACGTCTACTCTGCTGGAACAGCACCGCCTGTGGCTGAACAGGCCGATGCGCGAATGGCAGTCCCTGTCACACAGGTCGCACTTGTGGGTGGTCTCCGTGCTGCTGGGTCTGTGGCGGTTCTTCCTCCGGGTCCTTTTTTCATCTGCTGCAGCAGTCAGTTTCTCTTCACCCGCCTTGAGCTGTCTGGTCAGGGTGCCTCTCCATTTGGAGCGGTCCGTTGCAAGGTCCTCCCAGCGCTCTGTGTTGATCTCCAGGGCCTTCATGTCTCTTGCAGACGTCTCTAAAGCGCAGCTGTGGGCAGCCAACGTCTCTCCTGCCAGTCGCCAGTTCTCCGTAGAGGACGTCTTTGGGGATTCTGCCATCCTCCATACGGTGAACGTGACCTAGCCAGCGGAGCCTGCGCTGCCTGAGTAGAGTGAACATGGAGGGAAGGCCGGCGCGGGACAGAACTTCTGTGTTGGGCACTTTGTCCTGCCAGGATATGTCCAGGATGTGGCGAATGCAGCGCAAGTGGAAGGAGTTCAGTCTCTTTTCCTGCCGGGCATATGTTGTCCACGTCTCACTCCCATAGAGCAGTGTGCTGATGACGCAGGCGTTGTACACTGCCATCTTCGTCTTGACAGAGAGTTTGGGATTCTCCCACACTCGTGTGGTGAGGCGAGAGAGTGTGAAGGCTGATTTTCCAATCCTCTTGTTGATCTCTGTATCAAGGGAGAGGTTGTTGCTGATCGTGGACCCCAGGTACATGAACTGATTCACGACCTCCAGCTCGTAGTCGTCGATGGTGATGGTTGGTGGTGCTTCCATGCCTTGCGCCAAGACTTTTGTCTTCTTCAGGCTGATGGTAAGCCCGAAGTCCTTGCATGCCTGGGAGAAGCGGTCCATCAGGGTCTGAAGCTCCTGCTGTGTGTGGGTTGCAACTGCAGCGTCGTCTGCGAACAGCATGTCTCGGATTAGAGCCTCGCGTACTTTGGTTCTGGCTTTCAGACGGGCGAGGTTGAAAAGCCTGCCGTCAGATCTTGTGTGCAGGTAGATTCCCTCTGTTGCTGTGCTGAAGGCATGCCTCAGGAGCATAGCAAAGAAAATCCCAAAGAGGGTTGGCGCAAGTACACAGCCCTGTTTCACTCCGCTGCGTATGTTGAATGGCTCTGAGACGTTGCCATAGTGCTGCACTATCCCCTGCATGTTGGTGTGAAACGATTCGATGAGGCTTTGCAACTTTGGTGGGCATTCTATCTTTGGCAGGATCTTGAAAAGGCCCTCTCTGCTGACCAGATCGAACGCTTTGGTGAGGTCAATGAAGGCGACGTACAGGGGCATGTTCTGTTCTCTGCATTTCTCCTGGAGTTGGCGGATGGAGAATATCATGTCTACCGTCGATTGCTCAGCGCGGAAGCCACACTGAGACTTGGGGTAGACACGTTCGGCAAGCTTCTGTAGACGAACGAGAACAACTCGTGCGTAGACTTTGCCAACAACGCTGAGGAGGGAGATGCCCCTGTAGTTGTTGCAGTCACTTCTCTCCCCTTTGTTTTTGTAGAGGGTGATGATCTTGGCGTCCCTCATGTCCTGTGGTACGGCACCTTCCTTCCAACACTGGCAGAGGACGTCATGCAATGGCAGCAGTAGGGCGGTCTTGCAGTGCTTGATCAGGTCAGGGGGTATGCCGTCGTTGCCGGGTGCCTTGCCAGCGGCCAAGCTATCAATGGACTTGCTGAGTTCGTTGATGGTTGGCTCGGCGTCAAGTTCGTCCATGGATGGCAGGCAGTCAATGGCATCAAGGGCTGACGGTGTCACGGTGTTCTGTCTGGAGTAGAGGTCAGAGTAGTGTTCCACCCACCTCTCCATCTGCTTGTTGTTTTCTGTGATCATCTTCCCAGTGGAGGATTTGAGGGAGGCCGTCTTGCTCTGAGCCGGACCAAGTGCTTTCTTGATGCCATTGTACATACCACGGATGTTCCCTATTATGGCAGCGGTTTGAATGTCTTGGCTGAGCTGAGTCCAGTACTCGTTGGCACAGCGCCGAGCAGTCTGCTGAACTTTACTTCTCGCAGCCCTGAGAATCTGGAGATTCTTCTCGTTTGGGTACTTCTTGTACTCAGCAAGTGCTGAGCGCTAGGCTTCAATGACGGGGGTCATCTCGGTCAACTTGGCATCAAACCAGTCCTGTGACTTCGAGGTATCCTCCCAAAGGTAGCCAAGGCTGTGCGGTGGATGGTGTTTCGCAGCGCTTCCCACTTCTGCTTTGCAGATTCTCCTTCTTGTGGTACACCAAGTTCCTTCTCAAAGGTGGAGGCAAACTGCGCAACAAGTTCTGGTTGGGCCATCTTGCTGGTGTCAATCCGTGCCTTTCCAGGTTGTCTAGCACGATGGAATTTCTTCAGCTGCAGCTTGACCTTGCAACACACCAATGAATGGTCTGTGTCACAATCTGCACTCTGGAACAAACGGGTGATTAGCACATTCTTCAGTGAGGTGCGCCTGGTCAGGATCAAGTCTAGCTGGTGCCAGTGCTTTGAGCGCGGATGTTGCCAGGAAACCTTGTGTTGGGGCTTGGTCTTGAAGAACGAGTTTGTGATGCACAGATCGTGATTTGTGCAGAACTCGAGCAGCCGCTGTCCGTTGTCGTTCATTCTGCCCACGCCAAAAGGTCCAAGACAAGAGGGCCAGGAGTCATGGTCAGCACCCACTCTGGCATTGAAGTCTCCAAGGAGAATGAGTTGTTCAGAGTTGGGGATGATCCTGACAGTTGTTGCGAGATTCTCGTAGAACTCGTCTTTTGCCTCTGGTGTGGCTGTCAGTGTTGGGGCATACACACTGACGAGGGTGACTGGGCCTTCAGTGGTGTTCAGGCGGAGGGTGAGGAGTCGTGCAGAGGCAGTGCTGCCCGGTTCCACCATCTTCAGCAAAGTGTTCTTCACTGCGAAGCCCACTCCGTGTTCCCTGTGTTCGTCACTGCCCTTTCCCTGCCAGTAGAACGTGCAGTCCTTCTCTCTCAGTGTGCCTGCGTCAGCCAACCGTGTTTCCTGGAGAGTGGCGATATCCACTTCCAGTCTCTTCAGCTCATTATTGATGATGGCAGTCTTCCTGGTGTCGTTGATGTCCTTGAGGTTAGCAGTGAGTCCTGTCATCATAGTGCGGATGTTCCAAGTTCCCAGTTTTAGAGTTGGTCTCTTTTGTTTTATTGTCTTGCCTGGTGCGAAGGTTCTCAGCCTGCTGTTCGGACTTCTCCTCATCCCCATGCACCCAATGAGGAAAGCAAGCTGTGGCGGGACAACACCTTATTGGCTGGGGGCTGCCCAGCTTGAGGCGGGCGGTAGCTGTCCAGTGAGATCCGATGATCCCTCCCACTGTCGGGAACAACCCCTGGCGCCGCGCTCTATGCCAATTGAGCGGTGGCTTATAACCGGTAACTGTCATTCCCCATGTTTTGTCTACGCCAAAGGCGAAGCTGGAGTGTCCTCTCCAGTGATCCAGTGTTCTACCTTCCAGCGTTGGGCGTTGGTAGGATTCAAGCCTGGGCAGGAAGATATGGAGGACAAGATGTTGCCCATGCAGCATGTCCCCCCTCTCCACGTCACTGATGAATCCAAAGGAAAAGCAGGGCTGCTACAGTTTGGCACCAGCGCCGTTGCAGGAGCTGCCAGAGCGATGTTGAGCACAACATAGAACTGCCTTAGGGGCTCTGACTCCGGATTTTTCCTCAGGGTTGACTCCCGAAGCCTTTCCCGTGACCGGGTATGCCGCAAGGCAGCGGAGGTTTGAAATCAGGGTTTACCTTCCCCTTGATGGGCTACCTTCCCAGGTTGACGAGACACCATCTACCCGAAGCATCTGGTTTTAAGGCACCAGAGATCTGCCCTCACCACTTCTCTTATTAGTAAAAGCAGTTCCGCCGGGCTTAGAGACTAAACCACACGGGCAGGCTAGGAGTTGGACTTAGTTGTCAGAGGCTTTTCGCGACGCACGCCATAAGGAGCATTTTATGAGCACTGGGAGCTTAACCCCAGTGCCGCTTCTGGCTATGACAACCTTGGAACCAAACGGTAGTGTATGTACATATAAATATATAAATATTTAAACACACAGTCCGCAGCATTGTAGCTAGATGGAATAAATATATAAATATATATACACACAGTGCCGAGCATTGTAGCTACTGTATATGCCCCAACAATGACCAACACAGAGGAGGTGAAGGAAGAGTTCTACAGTGATTTACGTGAGACTATCAGGCGTGTACCAACTGATGACAGGCTGATACTCATTGGAGATTTTAATGCCAGAGTTGGTTCAGACACCGAGAAATGGAAAGGAGTGCTAGGCAGTCATGGAGTAGGCAAGTGCAATGCTCATGGAGAACTTCTACTTGCACTATGTTCAGAGTACAACCTTGTGATAACCAACACTCTAGTTAAGCACAAGGACACATATAAGAAGACATGGATGCCCCCAAGATCCAAGCACTGGCACTTATTAGAGTACATCATAGTCAGGCAGAGAGACAGAGGGGATGTATTGGACACCAGAGCAATGAGAGGCGCGGACTGTGGCACTGATCATTTTATGCTGAGATCTAGATTAAGGATTTGCAGATGGAAACAGCACTGCAGGATGGGTGCAAAGCCACCACGGAAGCTAAACACTAGTGGACTGAAAGGCCAAAAGAAGCAGGAAGAATGTACACAGGAAATGGATGAAAACTTGAAAGACTGGGACAGCAACAACTCAGAGAATGACATAGAAGAGAAATGGGCAACACTGAAGGATATGGTGTATCAGACTGCGAGTGATGTATTAGGTTACCCTGAGAGGAAACATCAAGATTGGTTTGATGAGCATGATGAACACCTGAAAAAACTACTAGAAGCGAGGAATACAGCTAGGCAAGAAAACCTACAGTGTAACACAAGGTCGAAGAAGAAGAAATACTCAAAGGCTCAGAGTAAGCTACAGAAGTATACCAGAGAGATGAAGTCCAACTGGTGGGATGAAAAAGTGGAGAAACTTCAAACTGCAGCAGACAGGAAGGACATGAAAACATTCTTCACAGGTTTGAGAGAAATCTATGGCCCTAAACCAAGAGGATTGATCCAACTAAAGGCTATGGATGGTGAAACGGTTTTGCAGGAGAAAGACAAGATCCTGGACAGATTTGCAGACCACTTTGACCAACTACTAAACAACCCTGGAGATCTCGCTGAAGAGGCTAAAGAAGCTCTAGTGCAGCGACCAGCTGTATCAAGTCTGGATGAACCACCAAATTTTGATGAACTAATGGCAGCTATCAGGACAACACAGGATGGTAAAGCTCCAGGAAGGGATGGAATTCCAGCAGAAGTGTGGAAATTTGGTGGTGTTCAGCTGACCAACTGCCTGCACAAGCTCATCCAAGAGATATTGAATGCCCAGAAAGTACCTCAAGACTGGAAGAATGCAAATATTGTGCCTTTGTTCAAGAAAGGTGACAGGAAGGATTGTGGAAATTACCGAAGTATATCACTGCTAGCCACTGTTGGTAAGATTCTCTCACATGTACTTCTTAACAGACTCAGTGAACACATCTCACAGAATGTACTACCGGAAACCCAGTGCAGCTTTAGAAGTGGAAGAAGCACAATGGACATGATTTTCTGCTTGAAACAGGTTCAAGAAAAGTGTTTCGAACAGAACATTCCGCTTTATGTAGTCTTCATAGACTTCAGTAAAGCCTTCGATACTGTTTCGCGGCAAGGACTTTGGTAGGTGCTCAAGAAATATGGCTGTACAGAGAAGTTTGTCAACCTGATTGAGGCACTCCATACAGGTATGCAAGCAAACGTGGCAATGAGTGGTTCATTATCTAAAGACTTTTCAGTAAGCAACAGGGTGAAACAAGGGTGTGTGCTGGCACATACACTCTTCTCACTATATCTGGCAGCCATGCTTGAGGTGGCCTTCAAAGACACTTCAGAAGGAGTATACATTCAAACAAGGAAAGAAGCAGACTTGTTCAATGTGGCACAGTTTAATGCCAAGAGTAAGACATCGATAAAGGTAGTAAGAGAAATGCTCTTTGCCGACGACAGTGCTCTAGTTGCACACAGCGTGGAAGATATGCAATCTTTAGTGGAGAAATTTGCAAGAACAGCTAGCCAATTCAGCCTCCAAATCAACATCAAGAAGACAGAGTGCCTTTATCAACCACCAAAGTTCCAATTATCAACATCACTACCAGAAGAGATCAGCATTAGTACAGAGCCGCTAGTCAAGTGCAAGACTTTCAAGTACCAAGGGAGTACTGTTTCAGAGAATGCTAGGCTGGAGGATGAATTATATCTCAGAATGGGAAGAGCGAGCGCTGTGTTTGGAAACTTGAGGGAGAGACTGTGGAACAATCAACATGTGTCTATCCGTGTGAAATGCAAAGTGTACAGAGCGACAGTACTAGCTACTCTATTGTACGGTGCTGAAACTTGGACTGTCTACAGAGTGCAGGTGAAGAAACTCCACGTGTACGTGATGAAACACCTTCGAGCCAAAATGAACATCTCATGGAAAGACAAGATAACCAACATAGAAGTGTTGAAACGAGCTGGTTTACCATAAATGGAGGACATGCTAATACAGATGAACCTGAGATGGCTCGGACATGTTGAGAGGATGGACCACCAGCGTCTCCCTCGGCAGTTACTCTACTCACAGTTATGCGAGGGCAAACGCAATCAGGGTAGACCAAGGCTCATATTTAAAGACGCTGTAAAAAGAAACTTGAAGAAGTTGGACATAGACAGGAGTTCCTGGCAGCGGAAGGCTAAGGACAGAGCTGTGTGGAGGAATCTGATCAGACCTAAATGAAACAGTCATTGTCGCCCACGACAGACTGCTATGATGATGAAGATCACCAGTTAGAATTAGGAAATGTGTGTCTAAGAAAGGGAGAGTACTAAATAATCTATTCATAAAGTCTGGACTGTCCAAATTAAGAGCGTAAATGTTAACTAATAAAACAGAAGTGTGTCATGGCCGTGAGCGCTCGCCCCCTCCTTCCCGTTGTTTCCTTCCTCAGGTCATCAACATACCTGGGTGAGGAGACGCACCTGCTGCGTTTCATCAGCCAGCTTTTATAAGGAGCATCTCCTCAGTGCGCTGACGCTGGCTTGTCTGGGTATACTGCCGTAGCAGAGTGCTTACATTGCTAGTGTTATTCCTAAGGTGTAGTTTCCGCACTCACCTGTCTCTCATCTCTTCTCCAGGTTGCTGCCATCGTGCGGGTGTGTCTCCGGGGACTGTGTGTGCTCACTGCCCCATCATCTCCACTCAGCTGCAACCATATTCCACCTGGTCAGGCACCACCGACTCCACCACCTTCACCCTGCTGGTTTGTCTCTACCCTGGTTCGGGGTCCTGCCAGTTCTCCCTATTATCCCACGTAAGTCGCAATTTGGCTCGCCCATTTTCCCTATCTCTATTTCTCCACTCACAGCTCTCATTCTCTCTCCACAGGCTGGTTCCTCTGGCGAGTGACATTTTCCTTAAGCTGTGCTTTGTTTTGATATTTAATAAACTTCTCAAACGTGTGCTTGTGTGTTTGATTGTCCTTCTGTTGCTGCATCATGCACACGAGCTGTCCTTAATTGGTAATCATGACAGAGTGTGAAATAAGCTACCTGCAATAATCAGGTATCTGCCGTTTTTATCAGTTATTATTTTAGAAGTTGAGAAGGAATTTTTTTTATTAATTAAAATAGCTACTCCTCTGGCTTTTCAGCTGAATAAAGAATGAAATATATCACCTACCCATGGGCATTTAAGTCTACAATGATCTTGATCACAGAGATGAGTTTCCTGAAGAAACACTATATCAGCTTTTAAGTGCTTAAGATGGGAAAATACCTCTGACCACTTGACTGGATTATTTAACCCTTTAACATTCCAAATTAAAAATCTAATTGAGGAACCACCTTCTAACTTTTGTGAACTAACATACATCTAGTTAAAGTCATTTGGAAGTCATCTGACACAGAGTGAGGAAATTCAGACTCTGAAAATATGCCATTATGCTGGACATAAACTACAAGAGATGGAGAATGATACTGATCCTGATAACCACTTCTTCAATAATTTTCATAATCACTGTGAATATTATACTGAAAAGCATTTCAAAAGTCAAGTGCAATTAGATGGTAAACTATCAATAATACACTTCAACAGCAAAAGTCTTAACAAAAACTTTCCACAGATTCAGGACTATTTAAAACAGCTAGATAGAAAATTTACAGCTATCACAGTCTCTGAAACTTGGCTCAATGAAGAGCAGGCTTCTCTGATGGCAATAGAGGGATATCAGATGTTTTATATTAATAGATCTCAAAAAAAGGTGGTGGTGTTGCACTGTATATTGATGAACTGCATAGGTGTAAACTTGTAAATGGAATGTCCTTTGCATTATCAGGGATTCTGGAATGTGTTACTGTTGAAATTGGCCAAGATAAAACAAAAAAGCTAATTATAAGTTGTATATATAGAATGCCAGGAACTTGCATTGAGACATTCAGAGATAAGTTAGTCAAGCTGTACAATAATATAACTAGTAAGAAAATGGTTGTAATCTGTGGCGACTTCAATATTGATTTACTAAATCCATTTCAACAAAATGTAATTACAGAGTTCATGAATTCTGTGTACAGTATGAGTCTATATCCCACAATAACACATCCCAGTAGAATCACAGTTCACATTGCCACACTTATTGATAACTTGTTTGTTAATACTATTGATAAGAAAATAGAAAGTGGATTATTGATAAATGACATAAGTGACCATTTGCCAGTCTTTGCACTTATCCATGGCCACACGGGAGCCAATACAGAAAATTTTTTAAAATGTTTAAGATACAAATCACAAAATGCAATCAGTTCTTTTAAAGAAGACCTGCTGAAGCAAGACTGGGCAAAAGTCTATGTATCAGATATAAATGAAGCCTATGACACATTCATGAACATTGTAACCACTCTTTATGAATAAAAATTGTTCATTAGTAAAGAAAAAGCTTAAACAGAAATTTGTCAACAAGCCATGGTTAACCAAAGGATTACTTAAAGCATGTAAAAAGAAAAATTCATTATATAAAACTTTTCTAAAGAAAAGGACAAAAGAAGCAGAGCAGCGGTATAAAACATACTGTGGAGGAATAGGGTCAGGCGAGATATGATGAGCTGGAAGGTTGCAGAGTTTTATTTCCTCCATCAAAATGAGACGCACTTGTAGCGCTGTGTGCTACAGTAGTCCACTGTGCTGTGCTGTGTGTGCTGTGTTGTGTGTGCTGCTGAAGCATGTATCGTCAGCTCTTTTATATGTTATACAAACAGAGAGAATGCATGGAATATTAGTATATTGATATACATATCAGTCAATACATATGATTAGCCTGACCAACTGGCACCCGGACGTCTGCTCCTTAATCTGGGGATGTATAAACAATAGTCCATTGTTCTGGTTGTCCTGCCAGGGGCTCTCTGTCCATATGTGAATGGTCCTCTGCTTCTTCTGGACCTTCTGAGTGTGAGGATAAATGTCCCTGTAGATTGTGGTGGGTCACCACAATACAAAAATAAGTTAATATATATAATGAGATGTAGTAAAAGAGACTATTACAGTAAAGAACTGGAGAAAAACAGAGACAACATTAAAAATACATGGACAATACTTAACAATATTCTTGGAAATAAAAACAGAAATACAAGCTACCCAACCAATCTTTCAAAAAAAAAAAATGAGTGTGAATGCAGTCTCACCTGCAGATGAATTTCAATTCAATTCAATTCAATTCAATTCAATTCAACTTTATTTATATAGCGCCATTTCACAACAACAGTCATCTCATAGCACTATCAACTGTAGGGGGGAACCCCCACAGTTGCAGAAAGACCCCAGCAATCAGGCGATCCCCTGTGAGCAAGCACTTGGCGACAGTGGAGAGGAAAAACTCCCTTTTAACAGGAAGAAACCTCCAGCAGAACCAGGCTCAGGGAGGGGCAGTCATCTGCTGCGACTGGCTGGGGGGTGAGGGGATAGAGAAGAAGAAAAGAACAGACATGTAGAGAGCAAACAGCACGATGGGGACTCAATCTATGGGAGAGAACAAACAAATGTTAATGACCAGCAAAAAAAATATTTCATAGAGAGTGAGGAAAGGAGTGAGGCCCAGTGCATTACTGGAGGTCCCCCGGCTGACTAAACCTATTAGCAGCATAACTAAGGGAGGGTTCAGAAACACATGATCCCTCCCTAATTGTAGGCTATATCAAAAAGGTAGGTTTTAGCCCTATTCTTAAAAACAGAGATCGAGTCTGACTCCCGAATCCAGATTGGCAGCTGATTCCACAGGAGAGGAGCTTGATAACTGAAGGCTCTGCCTCCCATTGTACTTTTGGAGATTCTAGGTATTACAAGTAATCCTGCATTTTTGGAGCGTAGTGCTCTGTTAGGATAATACGGTAGTATCAGATCTTTTAAATAAAAAGGAGCCTGATTGTTTAGAGCTTTGTAAGTAAGAAGAAGGATTTTAAACTTAATTCTAAACTCTATGGGAAGCCAATGAAGGGAGGCCAGAACCGGAGAGATATGATCTCTCTTTCTAGTACCTGTTAAAACTCTTGCTGCAGCATTTTGGATCAGCTGAAGACTTTTTAAAGATGTTTTAGGACAGCCTGATAATAAAGAATTACAATAATCTAATCTCGAGCTAACAAAAGCGTGGATCAGCTTCTCAGCATCACTCTGAGACAAGATGCTCCTAATCTTGGCAATATTATGCAAATGATAGAAGGCAGTCTTAGAAACAAATTTAATATGTGAATTGAAGGACAAATCCTGATCAAAAATAACTCCAAGGTTCCTCACAGAGCTATTAAGAGAAAGAGTAACTGCATCCAAACTGAAAGTTTGATTTGGAAAGGAATTTCTAAGGTTTTTTGGACCAACAAGAACGACTTCAGTCTTATCTGAATTTAATAGCAGGAAAATACAAGTCATCCAAGCTTTGATTTCCTTAAGACAGGCTTCTAACTTGGCTAATTGATTACTATCATCTGGCTTCATTGACAGGTATAATTGTGTGTCATCTGCATAACAATGAAAATGTATACAGTGCTTTCTAATAATGTTGCCTAACGGAAGCATATATAAACTAAAAAGAGTAGGGCCTAGCACAGATCCCTGTGGAACTCCATGACTAAGCTTTGAGTTGAAAGAAAACTCATTATTTACATGAACAAACTGGAACCTATCAGATAAATAAGATCTAAACCACTGCAACGAAGTTCCATTAAGTCCAACATAGTGTTCTAATCTACCAAGTAGAATATTATGATCGATAGTATCAAAAGCTGCACTAAGGTCTAAAAGGACAAGTACAGAAACTAGTCCATTATCAGATGCAATGAGGAGGTCGTTAGTGACCTTCGCTAAGGCTGTTTCAGTACTATGATGGATTCTAAACCCAGATTGAAACTCTTCAAGTAAACCATTTCCCTGCAGGTGGTCAAATAATTGCGTAGCAACAACTCTTTCTAAGATTTTTGAAATGAAAGGGAGATTAGAGATTGGTCTATAGTTCGCTAAAGCTCCTGGATCTAGCGTTGGCTTTTTGAGTAAGGGTTTAATTACAGCCGTTTTAAAAGCCTGCGGTACATGGCCTAAAGTTAATGAAGAATTGATTATATGAAGAATAAAGCTACCAATAAGTGGGAAGACTTCTTTAAATAACCTGCTAGGAATAGGGTCTAAAAGACAAGTTGAAGGTTTGGATGAGGAAACTATTTTGTCTAACTCACAAAGGTCGATTGGAGTAAACTCATCAAGACAGACATCAAAAGAAGGAGTTGTAGTAGTTACAGTATTTAAGTTAACTGTGGGAATAATCTGATTGATTTTATCTCTGATGGATGAAATTTTATTATTGAAAAAGTTCATAAAGTCCTGACTAGTAAGCTCTAAGGGAATGCTAGGATTGACAGAGTCCTGACTCTTTGTCAACCTGGCTACAGTACTGAAAAGAAACCTGGGATTATTCTTGTTCTCTTCTATTAATGCAGAGTAATAACTTGTTCTAGCTTTTCTAAGAGATTTTTTATAAATTAAAAGATGATTTCTCCAAGCTAAATAGATTTCATCTAAATTAGTAGAGCGCCATTTTCTTTCTATTTGACGAGTCTTCTGTTTTAAGCTACGAGTTTCTGTGTTGAACCAAGGAGTTAGAAATCTCTGATTAGACTTTTTCTTTTTTAAGGGGGCCACCAAGTCTAGAGCCTGATGCAGAGAAGCTGAAACACTATCCACCATGTTATCAATTACAGAAGGAGCAAGCTGTCTATAGCTTATTTCCGTTGTGTTGACACATGGCATAGAGGAAACAATCTGCATAAATTTGGAAACAGCATCATCTAAATTTCATCATTTAAATTTAATAAATTTTTTTGTTAACATTGGTCCTAATTTGTCTCAAGAAATACCCATTATGGCATCTACAGGTGATACAATAAGCAAAAACATTGCTATAAAAGACCCCATTTTCATCAAGAACACAGACGAGAGAGAGGTCATTGAAATTGTTAAATTGTTCAAAAGTAAAACATCTACGGATTGTGATGGTATTGACATGCTTTTAGTCAAAACTATCATTGAATGCTTAGTGAAGCCACTGACGTATATTTGTAACCCGTCTCTCCAAACAGGTATCTTTCCCAGTGCAATGAAAATAACTAAAGTAATTCCTATATACAAGACAGGTGACAGAGGGGAATTTTCAAGCTATAGACCTATTTCACTATTGCCGCAATTTTCCAAGATACTTGAAAAAATATTCTGTGAGAGAACTGACAACTTCATAATGAAGAATAATTTATTGTGTGAGCAGCAATATGGGTTCAGACACAAGAGGACAACTGCACTTGTTCTAATGGAATTTATAGAAAAAATACCAACTGCCGTTGAAAATAAAGAGTATTCAGTTGGGGTATTCCTGGGTCTTAAAAAAGCATTTGATACAGTGGATCATAAATTGTTATTAAAGAAACTACAAAATTGTGGTATTGGGGGGTAGCACTGTCCTGGTTATGTAGTTACTTAAAGAACAGATATCAGTATGTATGTGTTGGTAACAAAAACTCACAGTTACTGAAGGTTACTTGCGGAGTCCCACAGGGTTCAGTTTTGGGGCCATTGTTATTCAATATGTATATAAATGATATATGTAAAGTTTCGGAAAAAATGGATTTAATATTGTTTGCAGATGACACTAGTTTATTATGCAGTGGAAGCAATTTGGAACAACTTTTGGATACACTCAGAAAGGAATTAGGAAAGCTTAAACTGTGGTTTGATTCAAAGAAATTAACGCTCAATTTAAGTAAGACAAAATTTAAGAAAGATAAGATAAGATAAGATAAGCCTTTATTAGTCCCACAATGGGGAAATTCCAGGATTGCAACAGCACAGGGATAGCAACACTCAGAGCAACAATCAGAAGGCAAGAAAAAACAAGAGCAGCTAGTATACATATGTACATATTACTATAAATATACTGTATATATACAGTGGGGCAAAAAAGTATTTAGTCAGCCACCAATTGTGCAAGTTCTCCCACTTAAAAGATGAGAGAGGTCTCCAATTTTCATCATAGGTATACCTCAACTATGAGAGACAAAATGAGAAAAAAAAATCCAGAAAATCACATTGAAGGATTTTTAATGAATTAATTGGTAAATTCCTCGGTAAAATAAGTATTTGGTCAATAACAAAAGTTTATCTCAATACTTTGTTATATACCCTTCGCTGGCAATGACAGAGGTCAAATGTTTTCTGTAAGTCTTCACAAGGTTTTCACACACTGTTGCTGGTATTTTGGCCCATTCCTCCATGCAGATCTCCTCTAGAGCAGTGATGTTTTGGGGCTGTCGCTGGGCAACACGGACTTTCAACTCCCTCCAAAGATTTTCTATGGGGTTGAGATCTGGAGACTGGCTAGGTCACTCCAGGACCTTGAAATGCTTCTTACAAAGCCACTCCTTCATTGCCCGGGCGGTGTGTTTGGGATCACTGTCATGCTGAAAGATCCAGCCATATTTCATCTTCAATGCCCTTGCAAATGGAAGGAGGTTTTCACTCAAAATCTCACGATACATGGCCCCATTCATTCTTTCCTTTACACGGATCAGTCGTCCTGGTCCCTTTGCAGAAAAACAGCCCCAAAGCATGATGTTTCCACCCCCATGCTTCACAGTAGGTATGGTGTTCTTTCTCCTCCAAACACGACAAGTTGAGTTTTTACCAAAAAGTTCTATTTTGGTTTCATCTGACCATATGACATTCTCCCAATCCTCTTCTGGATCATCCAAATGCTCTCTAGCAAACTTCAGACAGGACTGGACATGTACTGGCTTAAGCAGGGGGACACATCTGGCACTGCAGGATTTGAGTCCCTAACGGCATAGTGTGTTACTGATGTAGCCTTTGTTACTTTGGTCCCAGCTCTCTGCAGGTCATTCACTAGGTCCCCCCATGTGGTTCTGGGATTTTTGCTCACCATTCTCGTGATCATTTTGACCCCACGGGGTGAGATCTTGCATGGAGCCCCAGATCGAGGGAGATTATCAGTGGTCTTGTATGTCTTCCATTTTCTAATAATTGCTCCCACAGTGACATAATGTCCGGCTCAGGAGACACACACGCATGCTCAGAATAGATTTAACAGCTTTATTGACAAACAGGTATGGATGAATGCGTGAGTGGAATATGAATATGTGCTGAGGATGAACTTCCAAGTACAGGTAGCAGAGCAGACCGTCGTACAGCCAGGCAACCCTATAACGACAAAGCAGAGGGACAAGGTAAAGGGCAACACACCCGGACGGGGAATGTGTGAATGACAGCTGCTTACTTGGTATGACAGGTGGCTGGCGTCAGTAAGGGATGACCCCAGAAGACAGCGGCCTGCGGTGCCTATGGCAGTGGTGTGGAGAGATTGGCGGAGGTGAAGGTCCGCCGCCGAGGAATCCACCTGTGCACAGGGGAGAGGACTGAAGAAACAAGGTAAGATGCTTACAGTTAAGCGTAGTCTTGCCGGTCATGGGGGTTCCAAACGCCAAGACGAGCTGAAGGGAACAGACGGCTTCAGGCCGAAGCACAGGGCTGAGTGGGTTAAGTAGTCTGTTGCTAACGAGGCGCAGGTGTGCGCACAGCAGGAGCCGATGATGATTGGCGAGTCATGACACACAGTTGATTTCTTCACACCAAGCTGCTTACCTATTGCAGATTCAGTCTTCCCAGCCTGGTGCAGGTCTACAATTTTGTTTCTGGTGTCTTTTGACAGCTCTTTGGTCTTGGCCATAGTGGAGTTTGGAGTCTGACTGTTTGAGGTTGTGGACAGGTGTCTTTTATACTGATAACAAGTTCAAACAGGTTCCATTAATACAGGTAACAAGTGGAGGACAGAGGAGCCTCTTAAAGAAGAAGTTACAGGTCTGTGAGAGCCAGAAATCTTGCTTGTTTGTAGATGACCAAATACTTATTTTACCGAGGAATTTACCAATTAATTCATTAAAAATCCTTCAATGTGATTTTCTGGATTTTTTTTTTCTCATTTTGTCTCTCATAGTTGAGGTATACCTATGATGAAAATTGAAGACCTCTCTCATCTTTTAAGTGGGAGAACTTGCACAATTGGTGGCTGACTAAATACTTTTTTGCCCCACTGTATATATAGACACACAGTGTGGAGCATTGTGGTTGGTGGATGTGCAGCAGAAAGTCTAAGCTCTCTCTCCGCAGATGCGGCGGGCCAGCTGGATGTCTTTGGGCATGATGGTGACCCTCTTGGTGTGGATGGCGCACAGGTTGGTGTCCTCGAAGAGACCCACCAGGTAGGCCTCGCTGGCCTCCTGCAGAGCCATGACGGTGGAGCTCTGGAAGCACAGGTCGGTCTTGAAGTCCTGAGCGATCTCCCTCACCAGATGCTGGAAGGGCAGCTTACGGATGAGCAGCTCCGTGGATTTCTGGTAGCGACGGATCTCTCTCACAGCCACGGTACCGGGCCTGTAACAGTGAGGCTTCTTCACTCCGCCGGTGGTGGAAGCGCTTTTCCGAGCAGCCTTGGTGGCTAGCTGCTTCCTGGGGGGCTTTTCCTCCAGTAGATTTACGGGCGGTCTGCTTGGTTCTTGCCATCGCTCTTTATTATTCTGTCTTATATTTCTTGCACGCCGCCTAAACTCCAGCCCGGCACCCGCGTCGTTTTCACTTCAGTTCCCCGGTATGTCGAGTTTCTCCATTAGCACCGGGTGGCGGTTGAGTGCTAGCTAGCTCTTCCCTGCTGTATCGTCTCCTGCTGTAAACAGAGGCTCCGTCTGCCGACTCGGGAGACCTTTGGGGCGATCTGTGTGTCCGTGATATATATAGAGTGAAAGGTGTGCCGGATCACAAAGTTATCACCGGATCAGAAAGAAGAAGGAAGATAAAAAGACTCAGAATTGAGCCGCTGTTGCAAAAGGCAGCCAACTCGTGTGGCGCCGGAACCGGAAACACATAGTTTTTAACAACCATCACAACAACTCAGTATCTAAACTCAGTGTAAATGGTGTAGAGATTGAAAGGGTATCCAAAATTAAATTTCTTGGAGTAATAATTGATAATAAACTGTGTTGGAAGTCACATATTAATTATATTAAAGGTAAAATATCCAAATCAATCGCAATACTACACAGAGTGAAATATTTGCTGAATCAACCCAACTATATACTTTGTATCATTCAGTAATACTCCCATACATGACATATGTATGGGAAATACAGTATGGGGAAATACATATAAAAAGATCTGGTTGACTTTAAAACTGCAGTAATAATGTTTAAAGTGAAGAATCTATCACTGCCTGCAAATATCCAAAAGTTGTTCCAAATAAGGGAGAAACAATACCATTTCAGAGGAACATGTATATTTCAAAAACCTTCAGTGAGAACTACTATCAAGCAACACTGTGTCTCAGTGCAAGGAGTCAGATTGTGGAATACTTTTGGACCTGAATTAAAATCATGTACAGCGCTTGGGACAATTTAAACAAAAACTAAAGGGAGAAATACTCCAATCATATATACAAGATGACATGTAAAATCGCATAAGAATTATCATATTCAGTCTGTTTTGTGCTGTTGCTTATTTTTTTTTTTTTTTTGTTGTTGTTTTGTCATGTTTTGTCTTAGCTTTGTTCTGAATTATAATCGCTCTTGTTTATCTTTTGAATTCTTGGATGGAATATGGGTGGACAATATAAGCTGCGGCTTCAGCCATCAGTTATTGTTTAATTTGACCTTGTTAGATTTCCCCCCCTTTGTTATATTATTCTGTTCCTTTCTTTTAATCTTTACTTTTAATCTATCCGAAATAAAGATTCATTCAAATTTTTGAAGAGAAGGTAAATAAGAAATCCCCACCCCCACCCCAAAAAAAGGAAGAAAAAAGGTGGGAAAAAAGAAAAAAAAGAGAAAATACAGAGACATAACCCAAGTGATCCCCCCCCCCCCCGGTGCACATAGTCTGTGCCCATCCCCAAACGATGGAACAGCAGTGCTGACTCCAATAGGAGTCATCTCAAAAATAAGACTTACAGCTATATGCAATAAAAACTAAAACTACCAGATAGAACCCTGCAGAGCAAAACTGAAAATGATAACAATAAGGCACTAATCTTAATAATAATAATGATGATCATAACAATCAGTTCAAAGAAGCAAAAACTTAAAAAATAATGCCTGCAACAGTCTGTGAATAATGTTAAAAGGAACCTGAACTAAAATCAATGATTTAAGAGGTTTTTGAAACATAATCCAAATTAAGAAAACAACTTGTAAAAACCTTACTATTTGCAAGAAAGAAAATATATAAATGTATGTAAATACTTAATTAACGAAACAAACATAGCACAAGCATATTAATAATAATAAAAAGAAAAACAAAGTAAGATTTAGCCCCGTGAGGACAATATGTACAGAACTGAGCAGATTTTTTTTTTTTAAATTGAATTAAGTCTTTAAGTCCTTCAGTATAATAGTAAAATATTTTAAATGAACCATATATAACTCACCCAATCTCTCGGATTACATGAACCAAAACAGCAGCATAATAATCCATCCAAGGTCTTGAGCTTATTTGATTATGGATTTTATATATTTTTTGGCTTCCTCTGGTGAAATGAAGTCACGCTGGATACCTTCATGGGTGATGCGCAGCTGAGCTGGATGAAGAAGGCCAAATCTGACTCCCTCGATGCCACGTAACATGTGGCAAACTTTAGTAAAGGCAGCACGAGCCTGCGCTGTCTCAACAGTGTAATCCAGGAAGACAGAGATAGTCATGTTTTGGAGCTTGATTTGCTGAAGCTCTCTTGCTTTTGTGAGAATGTGAACACAGTCAGAATACTGATGAAGTCTTATCACTATGGCTCGGGGCCGTTCACCTGGTCTAGGCTTGGGGAGAAGAGAACGGTAGGAGCGGTCTACAAGTGACTTTTTCTCGAAGTTGAGGGCCTCCATCAGCAATTTTGACACGTTAGCAGTGGATGTCGAGGCTGGGTCGTCTTCTGGGACACCAACAATACATATATTGTTCCGTCGAGACCTAGACTCCAAATCGTCGCACTTGTCTTCTAATTTTGCCATTATTTTAATCACGTGCTCCACCTTAGCCTGAAGGGTAACCACGTTATCTGTGCAGGTCGACAAAGACCGCTCCATTTCTGCTACAGTACCCTTTAGCCCGGTCAGGCTCGCCTGCATGGTGGAAATGCTGGTAGCTAATTCATTTTTTAAAGTGAGCAACTCAGACTTAATGGAGGAGAGGTTGTCACCAAGGGCTGTCTTTAATTCGGCTTTGAAAATGGCAGCAATATCCTTGCAAAAAGTTGAGAGGATGTTGGTTTTAAGCGTGTCAACATCAATGGCAGCAGCAGCCAAAGGGGGCGAAGCAGGGCTATCACAGGCCGAGGAGTGGTCGTGGATGATAGGCTGCAAATGTGGCTGGATAGTGTTCCCTCCTTTACTAAGCTTTGGAGGCATTACGACGGCAAAAAGAGGAAAAATAAATCACCACTGTTTCTTAAAAAAGACTTAGAAAAAGACTTGAACTGCAAGGATATCTGAAAAGTGCCGGAAAATTTTAGAAATACAATTGGTCTGCAGGAGCTTTCTGAAAAAGCCACCTACACCATGATGCACTAGACCAGAAGTCTCAATAGGCCTACTCTTTTCAATATTATGCTCACTGAGGTACTTCACAACAGTTAACTAGGTCCACTCAGAAGGGACAGTTTTCTCAGCAGAGCAAAATAACTGGTTAAACAAACAAAAATCATAATATTTTGTCCTGTATTGCTGATATTTAATGAACTCTGCTTGTGGAACAGTTGCGGAGGGCCTACGACCCAATCACTGCAGTTATATGTTCTTTGATACCACACTCTCGCTTGTGTAATATTGCTTAATTATAATTTTAATGTAATAAAGCGTACTGCCCCTTTGTTTCAGCAGTGCGGAACTGTTTGATAAGAGACAGTCTTCACAAAGAGGATATGGCTACTTATATTCTCTCCAGTTCATGCTACAAGTCACTTCATTCATAAATGAAAATTATAAAACTTTCAAATTTGCCTGTTCAATTTAAAAAATATTAAATGGCTATGCACCACCACCCCTGGGAGAATATGCTAAACTGAGTACTGTCACCGGCACAACCACCAGAGCAATCACTAGAGGAGACTGTGAGGTCCCCCACAGACGCACCACATTTGCTCAATCTGTGCTATCAGTGAGGCGCATCAAGATCTGGAATAATATACCATCTGCAATCAGAGAACATACCACACTAAACACTTTTTAGATTCATCTTAAAAATTGGCTTTTAAACAACCAAAACTGTATGCATAACTAATGGATGCTCTGCGGCATGTGCCAGTGCGTCACACACATATGCTTCGCCTCTTGTTTGTTGCCGTTGCTTGTTGTTGCTGTGACGTGCTTGGGTGCATGTGTGTATACGCATACACAGCACCTCGCGCTGGGACTGCACGGCGTAGAGGCGCGGCCCCCGGGTGGCGGATGGGGGATTGCACATGTGGACCAACGCAGTCTAAGGGAAGGACACCCTGACAGAAAACCCTGGTCCTCCAAGTCTGGGGGTTGGGCAGAAGGCCAACTACCTTTGCCAGTAAAAAAACCTAGAGTTACAGAAACTATGGACATCAATCTACAAGACAACCTGGGAGGAGCAGGGATTGCCGACTCCGGCAACATGACGGCGGTGGGTGAAAGCCTACGGGAAGCTCAGCACCCGACAAGGTCCATTGCGACCCCCATATACAGACTGAACATCGGACACTGGAACGTCAGGACCATGTTCAGAGAAGGAGCAGCAGCACAGATAGCGAGGGAGATGGAGAGATATAAATTAGACATTCTAGGGATCAGTGAATGCAGGTGGACGGGAGCCGGAAAGATACAGTTAGCATCAGGGAAGACAGTGCTCTACAGTGGGGACAAGGAGCTGCACGAAGGAGAAGTCGCCATCATGGTCAGCCAGCAAGCAAGGAGAGCATTCATGGAATGGACACATCCACTTTGTGGACTTTGAAAAGGCCTTCGACTCCATCCACAGAGACAGCCTCTGGATCATCATGAGCGAGTACGGAATCCCCAAAAAACTCATCAGAATGGTTCAAACGTTGTACAAGGACTTCCAATGCTCGGTCATAGATGAAGGAGAGACAACAGACTGGTTCCCTGTTATCACCGGAGTAAAACAGGGATGCTGCATGTCAGGGTTTCTGTTCCTGCTAGTAATTGACTGGGTCATGAAGAAGACCACAGATGGAGAAAGAACAAGCATAAGGTGGAACTTCTCAACCCTGCTGGAAGACCTCGACTTCGCCGACGATCTCGCGCTTCTGTCATCTGCCAAGAATCACCTAACCTGGAGAAGGATGGTGGAAGTAGAGCGGACCGTTGCTGGCTGGAGCTCTTGGGGCGAAGCACGCCATGCAGCTGCAGACCGACACCAGTGGCGGATTGATGTCCAGGCCTAATGTGCCTCCTGGCACGGAGAGAATTAAGGTTAAGGTAAGGCATTATGACGGCAAAAAGAGGAAAAATAAATCACCACTGTTTCTTAAAAAAGACTTAGAAAAAGACTTGAACTGCAAGGATATCTGAAAAGTGCCGGAAAATTTTAGAAATACAATTGGTCTGCAAGAGCTTTCTGAAAAAGCCACCTACACCATGATGCACTAGACCAGAAGTCTCAATAGGCCTACTCTTTTCAATATTATGCTCACTGAGGTACTTCACAACAGTTAACTAGGTCCACTCAGAAGGGACAGTTTTCTCAGCGGAGCAAAATAACTGGTTAAACAAACAAAAATCATAATATTTTGTCCTGTATTGCTGATATTTAATGAACTCTGCTTGTGGAACAGTTGCGGAGGGCCTACGACCCAATCACTGCAGTTATATGTTCTTTGATACCACACTCTCGCTTGTGTAATATTGCTTAATTATAATTTTAATGCAATAAAGCGTACTGCCCCTTTGTTTCAGCAGTGCGGAACTGTTTAATAAGAGACGGTCTTCACAAAGAGGATATGGCTACTTATATTCTCTCCAGTTCATGCTACAAGTCACTTCATTCATAAATGAAAATTATAAAACTTTCAAATTTGCCTGTTCAATTTAAAAAATATTAAATGGCTATGCACCACCACCCCTGGGAGAATATGCTAAACTGAGTACTGTCACCGGCACAACCACCAGAGCAATCACTAGAGGAGACTGTGAGGTCCCCCACAGACGCACCACATTTGCTCAATCTGTGCTATCAGTGAGGAGCATCAAGATCTGGAATAATATACCATCTGCAATCAGAGAACATACCACACTAAACACTTTTAAGATTCATCTTAAAAATTGGCTTTTAAACAACCAAAACTGTATGCATAACTAATGGATGCTCTGCAGCATGTGCCAGTGCGTCACACACATATGCTTCGCCTCTTGTTTGTTGCCGTTGCTTGTTGTTGCTGTGACGTGCTTGGGTGCATGTGTGTATACGCATACACAGCACTTCACTTGTGTGACATTTGAATGCTTTGCTTGTAGCGCCTTAACTCTTGCACTTTACCACATCCACTTTGTACAGTTTTATTGCAGACGTTCTTCTCGTGTATGATTGTGCTTTTGTGACCCACTGGGGAACTACAGATGGAAATTAGCAGTACTGCTAAATTTGACATACTTTTAGACATTTGTATTACTGTTTATTAGTATGCAATGTCCCCTTCAAATAAATATTAAACTGAAACTGAAACTTGCATTTGTGTACTTTTAAATAAGGTGTCTGGCATTGAGCTATCGTGTGAGCAGGGTGTTTGGCTCACATAAGTGACTAGAAGTGAAGACTGTGTGCATATAACCAATGACTGGTGCACAATAGCAATTTTCATTATATATGTACTATGTACAATAACAACCGCTTTACCGGTTGTTATTTTACATAGTACATATATAATGAAAAGCAGTAGAAGATAGATGGATGGATGGATGGATGGATGGATGGTAAAATAACAATAAAGCTATTCTATTCTGTTCTGTTCTGAAGAACATAACTCCCATAACTGGGAGGTCATGGGTTCAAGTCCCTGCCGGGTCATACCAAAGAACACATAAATTACCACAAAATGGTACTTCCTACCTTCTAGCTTGGTGCTCAGCAAAAATAGAATGGAGGAAGGAAAGTTGGTTACTCAGCCACAGCGGGTGCACAATAAATGGGCAGGGTTGCAACAGGAAGGGCATCCGGTGTAAAAATCCTTGCCAAATCAACATATCATAATATAAGGTGATGATAGGCTGTTTTGACCCCAAAAGGGAGCAACCAAAAGACAAAAAAAAAAAAATATATTCTATCACTGTCAAATAATACAATAAATGATGCTGTATAAAAGTGTCTTCACTCAGCCTTTGAAACACACTCCCTTTAATGTCAAATTACCTAATTATATCTAGCTTGTTGTCTGATAATTTTAACTCAAAAAATTAATTTATTACAAGATCTTTCTTGAATGTTTCAGTTAAAAATGTCAATACACCTTGTTAGAAAGGGCAGAATGGACAAAACACTAGTGTATCTCAAAGGATTCTAATTTTGTGATTTTTTTAAATAGTTGAACTCAGAAAAAAAAGAACTTTCATGTTTTATATCAATCACAACAAATTGAGTTATTTCAAGAATTTTTAATTCATATGCTTTAAATGCACCTGTATTTTGTCATGCTGTTTTTTTCAGAATCCCGTAGAAGAGTATGCAACCCATCAATAAAAATCGAAAAAAATATATTTTTTTTCAAAAACCCTACCAAAATTAATCTTCGTCTTCATAGTCATCACCCAGTGATATCATGTCATTTTACATAAAACTCACCACTTATGCTTTTGCATTTAATGATGGAGTCTGACCATGATCTGAGCACGGGGGGTTCCTCCGTGCTCCGTCTCATTGTCTTTTTCCTTATTTGTATATTTGTTGTATTTTTGGTTTCTTAGTTCCTCTCTGGGGCTGCAGCTGTCTGTGGCACTTCCGGGTCTTGCTCTGGTAGTGGGCGGTGCCCCTGTCAAGCTGTCAGTCCCATCTCCTCTCCTCTCATGACTCACAGCTGATCTCTATCGTGTAATCACTTTCTCCTCCTGCCCTATTTAACCCTGCAGCGCTGATCATTTGGTGCTGCAGTCTTCTCACTGATCAGACGTGGTTCCTGGTCTGCATCTTTATTTGTAAGTACCTTTTCGCTCTGACAGGTATCCCCTGTCTCTCTACGGTTTGTGTGGTTGCTAAATTGTCCTGACGAGCTTTCCTCGTCTTCCAGCAATTTTCCCTACGCCTTAGCCCATAGGCTATTCTGGGCAAGTGACTCTCATTCCGGCCATTCCTGTTATTTTGTGTTTTTGTGTTTTTGTGCATTGTGGACTCTATGTTTATCAATTTTTGCAAGTGTTGTACTTTTACTATTTTGTGTACTTGGTGTCTGGAGTTTTTGTAGATGTAACAGTACTTTTTGTTTCTTGTGCACAGTGTGCCTTTGTGTTATTATTAAATACGCAACTCACAGTTCCTGCATGTGTTGTCGTTAATCAGCTCTTGACAGGGCAGTTCTTGACAGAAGACTGCAGCACGTTAAGACGCCAGCAGTTTGTGAGTTTTCTTTTTGTTTTTCCCTCCCGCATTTTTTGTTTTGTTCAGGGTTTTTTGAGTGTTGTTCCACTATGGACTTCCAATTATTTGGTCTGAGTGAGGATGAGTGTCAGGTGACAGAACTTATCATGCATTTTGCTTCAAAAGCTCGAGCCACCCACAATCCCGAGATTGTTTTTGGTTTTGTGGACAGCACGGTCCGGCTGCTCGAGTCATGTCCCATCCTCTGGAGCTGTCCAGGTCTTATGCTTTCCTCACTGCGGTGGTCAAGACCCATCGGCAACTCAGTGAGCAGGTGAGGGATTCCCCCTTGGTGCAACCTGGTCCAATGAAGAGGCGTTCCCAGGGGCGGAAGGCTCGTCCACCTCGCCAGGTGCCCATGCCCTCACCCATCCACCAGACGGCTCCCGGAGCTGCCGAAAGGACTTTGTCTGGTGCTGAGACAGCAGCTGATACCATCACGGCCCGGAAATTCAGGCAAGTGCTTATTCATTCACTTTCTTTTTCTGCCAAATCCTCTTGCCTAATTCCCAGTGGTGAGGCTCAGTCATCACAGTCCACTGAGACCTCACCATCAGCTGCTGTACCCTTTTCCTCATCATCTTCTCCTGCCTCCATGAAATGTCCGCCAGTCTTGGGAGGGAGCCGCCGGACAACAGATGAATCTGTGGATCCTGGGGGCCTTGGTTCGGCTCCACATCCAGCGAGGGAGAGGAGCGCCTGCTGTGTCCGGAACCCAGTGCCGATGAGTGAGCGTCCCGTGGTTTCGGCGTGGCGGGACCCGCCCCTTCAGTGAGGTGATCCTTGGCTCTGCTCATCAGGGATGAGGGCTTTTCCACGTCAAAGTCTGTGCTGACAACCAAGTGTCCCCTGACTCCAACGCCTCACCCACTTCGCCAGAAGCCCGAGTCTCTGCCCGTCATCGTGCTTGCAGGGGCGGCTCCTCCATGTTCATCAGGAGGGCCCATAATCACTGCAGCCACTGAGAGGGATGACTCCGAATCTGCAGCAGCTGTAACCATCATGCCCTGGGAATTCAGGCAAGTGTTTTTTTCATTCTTTACCTAAAAATGAATCCTCTTGCTTAGTTCCCAGTGGTGAGGCTCAGTATTTGCAGCTCACTGAGTCCTCACCACCTACTGATGCTATTAATCCCTCACCTGCTACCCCTGTGTCTCTTCCATTCTCCCCTGAGTGTCCGCCGGTCCCGGAATTGAACCGCCGAATGATGGAAGATCCTGCAGCCCTGGAGAACCTGGTTCCAGCCCCGCAGCCAAGATCCGGACGGGAGGAGAGCACCCCCGGTGACCTGGAGCCGGTGCCGACAATGGAATGCCCCCCGGTTTCAGCTGTCTGGGATTCGGTGCCAGCGGTAAGGCGACCTCCAGCTGCCATGCCAGATGAGCCATCACGCCTGCTGCTGGTATCGTCACAGCAGGTTCACCGGAGTCCTGGACGGTGGTGGAGCTCGAGTCCAGGCAAGTGCTCTGTTCTGTTTCTCCTTTTGCAGATTCAGAGAAATCTTGTCTGGCTCATGGTGGGGAGGATCAGCTACAGATGTCCTCTGTTCCTGAGTTCTCTTCACCGGGTTCTACCGCTGCCGGTGATTCTTCTCCGTTTTTTCTTTTTGTCCTTTTCCCAAGGTGACCATGTCGAGAGAGGGTGCCTTGACGGGGAGACTTGAGACGTTCCTGCCCTGATCGCAGGAGTCCTGGATGGCGGTGGAGTCTGAGACAAGGCAAGTGCTGTGTTCTGTCTTCACATCATCAGATCTAGAGATGTCTTGTCCTGCTCATGATGGGGAGAGCTGGTCACAGCTGCCAGCTGCCTCTGAGCTCTCCTTACCGGGCTCCACTGCTGCCGGTGGTAGTAACCCGGTGTTTGTTTCTTCTCCCCCGCTCAAGTCATTGTCTGATCCCATTGATGGTCACCCTCCTCCCTTGCCTGGAGTCACCGTGGGTCCTCATCCTCTGTCCAAAGGTGCCGTAGGTCCTCATCCTCCGTCCAAGGTTGCTGTGGATCCTCTTCCCCTGTTTGAGGCCGCCACGGGTCCTCATCCTCCACCCGAGGCCACCGTGGGTGCAGCTATGGCCCAGTCCAGGTCGACCATGGGTGTAGCTATGGCCCAGTCTGGGTCCACCGTGGGTAACACATCTGATCAAATTTCAGTAACTGCAACGCATTACTGGATGTTTAAACAGTAATTTCGTTACGCAGCACGTTACTGCAGAAGTAGTGGCGTTACAGTAACATGTTACTTTGTAATGCGTTACTCCCAACACTGTTTGTAAGTACCTTTTCGCTCTGACAGGTATCCCCTGTCTCTCTACGGTTTGTGTGGTTGCTAAATTGTCCTGACGAGCTTCCCTCATTTTCTAGCGTTTTTCCCTATGCCTTAGCCTGTTGGCTATTCTGGGCAAGTGACTCTCATTCCGGCCATTCCTGTTATTTTGTGTTTTTGTGGACTGTGGACTCTGTGTTTATCAGTTTTTGCAAGTGTTATACTTTTGTTATTTTGTGCACTTGGTGTCTGGAGTAACTGTAGGCGTAACAGTACTTTTTGTTTCTTGTGCACAATGTGCCTTTGTGTTACTACCTTCGCCAAGGAGGTAATGTTTTTACCGGGGTTTGTCTGTTTGTCTGTCTGTCTGTTACCAACATAACTCAAAAAGTTATGAATGGATTTTTACAAAATATTCAGGAAAGGTGTGTAATGGCACGGGGAACAGATGATTAGATTTTGGTGATTATCTGAGAGTGCATACCTCCACCAAGGGTTTTGTTTGTCTTTGTGCAGCAGGATTACACAAAAATTACTGGATGGATTTAGATGAAATTTTCACCAGAGGTGGTTCTCGGGCTAGACAGGAACCCATTATATTTGGGTGATGATCTGAGAATGCATACCTGAGCCAAGGCTCTTATCTTCTCACAGTGTGTTAGCAACAATACTCCAAAACTGATGGACAGACTTTGATGAAATTTTCAGGAAAGGTGTGTAATGGCACGGGGAACAGATTATTAGATTTTGGTGATGATTGGAGAGTGCATACCACCACCAAGGGCTTTGTTTGTATTTGTGCAGCAGGATTACACAAAAACTACTGGATGGATTTGGATGAAATTTTCACCAGAGGTGGTTCTTGGGCTAGAGAGGAACCCATTATATTTGGGTGATGATCTGAGAATGCATACCTCAGCCAAGGCTCTTATCTTCTCACAGTGTGTTAGCAACAATACTCCAAAACTGATGGACAGACTTTGATGAAATTTTTAGGAAAGGTGTGTAATGGCACGGGGAACAGATGATTAGATTTTGGTGATGATCTGAGAGTGCATACCTCCACCAAGGGCTTTGTTTGTATTTGTGCAGCAGGATTACACAAAAACTACTGGATGGACTTGGATGAAATTTTCACCAGAGGTGGTTCTTGGGCTAGACAGGAACCCATTATATTTGGATGATGATCTGAGAATGCATACCTGAGCCAAGGCTTTTATCTTCTCACAGTGTGTTAGCAACAATACTCCAAAACTGATGGACAGACTTTGATGCAATTTTCACCACAAGTGGCTATAGGCCTACACACAAACCCATTACATTTTGGAGGTGCTCCATGAGAAACGGAAGGAGCCTTGGCGGAGATATGTGCTCTATGAGTGCTCTTCTAGTTATTAAATATGCAACTCACAGTTCCTGCATGTGACGTCATTAATCAGCCCTTGACAGGGCAGTTCTTGACAGAAGAATAGTTGATAAAAAAAAAAGACTACTGCGGCCCAATTTGGGCATGTTACTAGAAAACAGTAACTAATTACAGTTACTAGTTACTTCTTTTCCAAAGTAATTGAGTTACTTTACTAATTACTGCATAACTAAAGTAATTTGTTACTTGGAAAAGTAACTTTCACATTACTTTTAAATGCGTACTTAAATCATCTTGCACACATAGCAAGATAATTTAATTGTTGGATTACATTATGGACTTATTAATGTCTGCCTTAAAACAGACTGTTTCAGACAGAGCTTTTAGAACATGTTCAGTCTGTTTGATCCTGCCTTGAGAGCTCTTATTGTGGGGGAAAATCCGAAGAAAATCAACACAATATTGCCAGTAATTTCCTCATTTTGGAGTGAGAAATAGGGTTTGTGGAGTGAGGGAGCGGGAAAAAGAGTGAGACTCACTCCAAAAGAGTGAGAGTTGGCAACACTGCATAAAGCTGTCCATGTTTAGCTTACCTTTATGATATGGATTAATCCAGTGTGCAGTGATCCAAAGAAAATGTCCATTATCCACAGTCCAAATGTCTGCTCTGATAGACACATGATCCAGTCCCTCAAATTCCTTTTGGAGATCAACATCCATTTTTGAATAATTTTTATCCAGGTAGCAAGTAAATCCGTTTTAATTTCTGTGGATCACAGTCCAGGGTCTGGGTCACAAACTGTGCAGATGCATACCTGTGCTTGAAATCCAGCCGTGGGTGTTGAGACAAGAGGATTTCCACTTTGCATCCAGCCATGGCTGTTCAGATAGACTAACATGGTGTTGTTAGCATAGCTTAGCATTAGCTTTGTTGAAGCTTTGTTGCCATTTTCAAGCACTTCTGAAGGTTACAGCAGGTCTCAACCAGCACTTACAGTGGTGTGAAAAAGTGTTTGCCCCTTCCTGATTTCTAATTTTTTTTGTATGTTTGTCACATGTAAATGTTTCAGATAATCAAAAAAATTTAAATATTAGACAAAAATAACACGAGTTCCAAGGTTGTCATAGCCAGGAGCGGCACTGGGGTTAAGCTCCCAATGCTTATAAAATGCTCCTTATGGCGTGCGTCTCAAAAAGCCTCTGACAACTAAGTCCAACTCCTAACCTGCCCGTGTGGTTTAGTTTCTAAGCCCGGCGGAACTGCTTTTACTAATAGGAGAAGGGGTGAGGGCGGATTTATGGCGCCTTAAAACCAGATGCTTTGGGTAGATGGTGGCCCGTTAACCTGGGGAGGTAGCCCATCTAGGGGAAGGTAAACCTTGATGTAGCATAAAATGGAATTTATTAATAAATAATAAATATGATCAGGTATGAATTATTTAATTTATATTGATGTATTGGAATCTGAGCTCAAATCTCATTTCATATACATCAGAAAAGTTAATAACACTCGTAAGGGGCACCAGCTTCTGTCTTTAAGAAGCAATTTAATCTTTAATTTCACTTTATACCTGTTTGATCACTCAATAAATTAAACAATAATCAGTCTCAAAAATTGTCCGTGAATTCGATACCTGGGCTTGAACAGACTCAGAATGAAATAAATTCCCAACAACTTCTCTCATTTTTAAATATTTATTAAATGAAATGATTAACAGACATTGCAGTAATTTCATCAATCATAAAATCAATCTTGTAAATGATAGATTAACAATATCAATATTTTCGGAACCAGGGTTAACTTGAGAAACCAATTTCTATCAGTTTGAGTTAACAGATCATGGAAACAACGCAAATTTATGGAGAAAGTTTACTAATTATATGAAAAAGTCCTAAATTAATCTTAAGAAAATAAAAACGGAATTTTAATGAAAAGAAGAGTTATGTTAAGGGCTTCTTAATTTGCATCTGATTAGATATACAGATTATTACCGAACCTCAAAAGTTTAATTCAGCAGAGGAATTAAAGTTTTTTGCAGCTCACGTGATCCTCAGCCGCTGATGGTTCTGTTGTCGTCCTCAGCCCAAGATTTCGTGGATGTTAGGGGAAATATCTGCCCGCAGATATTTCAGGGTCCACAGTTCGACCTTTAAATTCAAGCGGTCGAAGGGGGCTGGATCTTGGCCGTATGACCCACAGTTGAAACTGGGTTCTAAGCCAGATGGTGACGTTTGTTCAGCGTGATGTGGGACAGCTGCGCGTTGATTCCTCAGCTGCGTCTTTTCTTCCTGGTAGACAAGCAGCTGCAGAGGTCTTCGATAATAATTAAAAGATATCTAATCCGACCTCAAATTAAAAGGCTTCGGACTTTAGATAAAAATAGTAGCTTCTGGTGGGTGCTTGGTCAAGAAAAATATTATAAAAATAAAGTCAAGATTAAAGTTTACATTAAAATTAAAACAAACGGTGGTTTTACAGAAAGTTTAACAAAGAAAAAAGTGATGAATAAAAATTGGAGTTTAACTCCGATTAAGAATTGAGCTCAAAGAAATAAGAATTCCTAGGCATTTAAGAGAAAAGGAAAAAAGACATTAAAATACAACGTTACATAACAAATTACGAGGTATCTGCTCTGTGTTCAGAAAAGCGACACATGGTCGAAGTCTTTGTTCAGACGGTCCTTTTTCTTCCTTGCTGTGTGTAGACAAAGGAGAAGATCAGAAAAAAGGGAGCAGCCGAAAAGAAATCCGGGGGAGTGAAGCAAAAGAGGGTCCGGAGCAAAAGATATGACGAAAAGGACTGAAGCAGGGGTCTCTCTGCTATTTATGTTCTGCGGGCTTCCGGGATCTCAGCCAATGAGAGTCCTTCGTGGGCGGGCTCGATGAACCTTTAGTCCAATAACAGGCCTTGTCTGTGAGAGACCAATAGGATGAAGAAACTGGGGTTCTATGAAGACTGGTGACACGTGATATCAGTCCACAGGAATACACAGTTTTAAATACATTGGAATGTACTGTTACACACTTATGTATAACTAAACTAACCTTAGTGTATCTTATAAGCAGTGCTTCTAAATCAACATGCAGGAATAAACATTCATTTAAACATTAACATGCATATATATAAAATCACAGATTAATGCATTTCACACATATTATTTTCCACATCAAAAACATCAGAGTCCATCTGCATTTTCATAGTTCTGAAAAGAATGAAGGTTTAGAATTGAGTTTGTAATAATGTACTTTAAAGTTCGTCCAGAGTTTAAGGAAATTAGCTGAGTTGTGGGTCTGTGTAGGTTTTATGGGGGCAATAAAAGTGAAGCTGGACATTGGGGAAATTCCTTAGGCTGGTTTTAACAAAACAAAGGGGATTTCAGCTGTGGCCTGGGGGAAGAAAATCCATTTCTTTGTGTTATTCCTGGATGAAACAAAAATGTCTTTAAGCAGAAGAATAATTGTTGCTGAGCCAAAGTGAGATGATGCTACACTGATTTCAAACCTCCGCTGCCTTGCGGCATACCCGGTCACGGGAAAGACTTCGGGAGTCAATCCTGAGGAAAAATACGGAGTCGGAGTCCCTAAGGCAGTTCTCTGTTGTGCTCAATATCGTTCTGGCAGCTCCTGCAACGGCACTGGTGCCAAACTGTAGCAGCCCTGCTGTTCCTTTGGATTCATCAGTGACATGGAGAGGGGGGACATGCTGTATGGGCAACATCTTGTCTTCCATATCTTTCTGTCCAGGCTTGAATCCTACCAATGCTCAACGCTGGAAGGTAGAACACCGGATCACTGGAGAGGACACTCCAGCTTCGCCCTCGGCGTAGACAAAACACGGGGAATGACAGTTACTGGTTATAAGCCATCACTCAACTGGCGTACAGCGTGGCGCCAGGGGTTGTTCCTGACGGTGGGAGGGATCATTTGATCTCACTGGACAGCTACCGCCCGCCTCAAGCTGGGCAGCCCCCAGCCAATAAGGTGTTGTCCCACCACAGCCTGCTTTCCTCATTGGGTGCATGGGGATGAGGTGAAGTCTGAATGGCAGGCTGAGAACCTTTGCACCAGGCAAGACAACAAAACAAAAGAGACCAACTCTAAAACTGGGAACTTGGAACGTCCGCACTATGATGACAGGACTCGCTGCTAACCTCAAGGATATCAGCGACACCAGGAAGACTGCCGTCATCAATAATGAGCTGAAGAGACTGGAAGTGGATATCGCCACTCTCCAGGAAACACGGTTGGTTGACGCAGGCACACTGAGAGAGAAGGACTACATGTTCTACTGGCAGGGAAAGGGCAGTGACGAACACAGGGAACACGGAGTGGGCTTCACAGTGAAGAACACCTTGCTGAAGATGGTGGAACCGGGCACCAATGGCTCTGCACGACTCCTCACCCTCCACCTGAACACCACTCAAGGCCCAGTCACCTTCGTCAGTGTGTATGCCCCAACACTGACAGCCACACCAGAGGCAAAAGACGAGTTCTACGAGAATCTCGCAACAACTGTCAGGATCATCCCCAACTCTGAACAACTCATTCTCCTTGGAGACTTCAATGCCAGAGTGGGTGCTAACCACGACTCCTGGCCCTCCTGTCTTGGACCATTTGGCGTGGGCAGAATGAACGACAATGGACAGCGGCTGCTCGAGTTCTGCACACATCATGATCTGTGCATCACAAACTCGTTCTTCAAGACCAAGCCCCTACACAAGGTCTCCTGGCGACATCCGCGCTCAAAGCACTGGCACCAGCTGGACTTGATCCTGATCAGGTGCACCTCACTGAAGAACGTGCTAATCACCCGCTCGTTCCAGAGTGCAGATTGCGACACAGACCATTCATTGGTGTGTTGCAAGGTCAAGCTGCAGCTGAAGAAATTCCACCTCGCCAGACAGCCTGGAGAGGCACGGATTGACACCAGCAAGATGGCCCAACCAGAACTTGTTGAGCAGTTTGCCTCCACCTTTGTGAAGGAACTTGGTGAACCACAAGAAGGAGAGTCTGCAAAGCAGAAGTGGGAAGAGCTGCGAAACACCATCCACCGCACAGCCTTGGCTACCTTTGGGAGGAAGACCTCGAAGTCACAGGACTGGTTTGATGCCAAGTCGACCGTGATGACCCCTGTCATTGAAGCCAAGCGCTCAGCACTTGCTGAGTACAAGAAGTACCCAAACAAGAAGAATCTCCAGATTCTCAGGGCTGCAAGAAGCAAAGTTCAGCAGACTGCTCAGCGCTGCGCCAATGAGTACTGGACTCAGCTCAGCCAAGACATTCAAACCGCTGCCATAACAGGGAACATCCGTGGTATGTACGCCAGCATCAAGAAAGCACTTGGTCCGGCTCAGAGCAAGACAGCCCCCCTCAAATCCTCCACTGGGGAGATGATCACAGAAAAGAACAAGCAGATGGAGAGATGGGCGAAGCACTACTACGAACTCTACTCCAGACAGAACACCGTGACACCATCAGCCCTTGATGCCATTGATTGCCTGCCATCCATGGATGAACTTGACGCCGAGCCAACCATCGACGAACTCAGCAAGGCCATTGATAGCTTGGCTGCTGGCAAGGCACCCGGCAACGACGGCATACCCCCCGACCTGATCAAGCACTACAAGACCGCCCTACTGCTGCCATTGCATGACGTCCTCTGCCAGTGCTGGAAGGAAGGTGCCGTACCACAAGACATGAGGGATGCCAAGATCATCACCCTCTACAAAAACAAAGGGGAGAGAAGCGACTGCAACAACTACAGGGGCATCTTCCTCCTCAGCATTGCTGGCAAAGTCTACGCACGAGTTGTCCTCATTCGTCCACAGAAGCTTGCCGAACATGTCTACCCCAAGTCTCAGTGTGGCTTCCGCGCTGGGCTATCAATGGTGGACATGATATTCTCCATCCACCAACTCCAGGAGAATCGCAGAGAACAGAACATGCCCCTGTACGTCGCATTCATCAACCTCACCAAAGCATTCGATCTGGTCAGCAGAGAGGGCCTTTTCAAGATCCTGCCAAAGATAGGATGCCCACCAAAGTTGCAAAGCCTCATCGAATCGTTTCACACCAACATGCAGGGGATGGTGCAGTACGGCGGCAGTGTATCAGAGCCATTCAATATACACAGCGGAGTGAAACAGGGCTGTGTACTTGCACCAACCCTCTTTGAGATTTTCTTTGCTATGCTCCTGAGGCATGCCTTCAGCGCAGCAACAGAGGGAATCTATCTACATACAAGATCTAATGGCAGGCTTTTCAACCTCGTCTGCCTGAAAGCCAGAACCAAAGTACGTGAGGCTCTAATCAGAGATATGCTGTTCGCAGACGACGCTGCATTCACGACCCACACACAACAGGAACTTCAGACCCTGATGGACCGCTTTTCCCAGGCATGCATGGACTTCGGGCTTACCATCAGCCTGAAGAAGACTAACATCTTGGCGCAAGGCACGGAAGAACCACCAACCATCAATGACTACGAGCTGGAGGTCGTGAATCAGTTCACGTACCTGGGGTCCACGATCAGCAGCAATCTCTCCCTTGATACAGAGATCGACAAGAGGATTGGAAAATCAGCCTCCACACTTGCTCGCCTCACCACACGAGTGTGGGAGAATCCCAAGCTCTCTGTCAAGACGAAGATGGCAGTGTACAACGCCTGCATCATCAGCACACTGCTCTATGGGAGTGAGACGTAGACAACATACGCCCGGCAGGAAAAGAGACTGAATTCCTTCCACTTGTGCTGCATTCGCCGCATCCTGGACATATCCTTGCAGGACAAAGTGCCCAACACAGAAGTCCTGTCCCGCGCCGGCCTTCCCTCCATGTTCACTCTACTCAGGCAGCGCAGGCTCTGCTGGCTAGGCCATGTTCACCGTATGGAGGATGGCAGAATCCCTAAAGACGTCCTCTACGGAGAACTGGCGACTGGCAGGAGAGACGCTGGGCGCCCACAGCTGCGCTTCAGAGACGTCTGCAAGAGAGATATGACGGCCCTGGAGATCAACACAGAGCGGTGGGAGGACCTCGCAACGGACCGCTCCAAATGGAGAGGCACCCTGACCAAACAGCTCAAGGCGGGTGAAGAGAAACTGACTGCTGCAGCAGATGAAAAAAGGGCCGGCATGAAGAACGGCCACAGACCCAGCAGCACGGAGACCATCCACAAGTGCAACCTGTGTGACAGAGACTGCCATTCGCGCGTCGGCCTGTTCAGCCACAGGCGGTGCTGTTCCAGCAGAGTAGACATCTAGGATTCTCTTCCATGGTCATCATAGACCGACGGAGGCCGACGAAACATAAAATGCAGTTTTTAAACGAAGGTGTTTATTATTAAAGGTAAAAAAAATCCAAACCTACATGGCCCTGTGTGAAAAAGTGATTGCCCCCCCATTAAAACATAAATTAACTGTGGTTTATCACATCGTTGGAAAGCTGAGTTCAATTTCTCTAGCCACACCCAGGCCTGATTACTGCCACACCTGTTGTCAGTCAAGAAATCACTTAAATAGGACCTGCATGACAAAGCAAAGTAGACCAAAAGATCCTTAAAAGCTCGACATCATGCTGCAATCCAAAGAAATTTAGGAACAAATGAGAAACAAATTGAGAGCTATCAGTCTGGAAAAGGTTATGAAGCCAGTTCTAAAGCTTTGGGACTCCAGCAAACCACTATGAGAGCCATTATCCACAAATGGCGAAAACATGGAACAGTGGTGAAAATTCCCAGGAGTGGCCGGTTGACCAAAAGTACCCCAAGAGCGCAGCAATGACTCATCCAAGAGGTCACAAAAGACCCCACAACAACACCCAAAGAATTGCAGGTCTCGCTCTAGACTCCACCATAAGAAAGAGACTGGCCAAAAATGGCCTGCATAGCAGAGTTCCAAGACGAAAACTACTGCTGAGCAAAAAGAACATAAAGACTCGTCTCAGTTTTGCCAGAAAACATCTTGATGATCCTCAAGACTTTTGGGAAAATACTTTGTGTACTGATGAGGCAAAAGTTGAACTTTTTGGAAGGTGTGTGTCCCATTACATCTGGCGTAAAAGTAACACAGCATTTCAGAAAAGGAACATCATATCAACAGTAAAATATGGTGGTGGTAGTGTGATGGTCTGGGGCTGTTTTGCTGCTTCAGGACCTGGAAGACTTGCTGTGGTAAATGGAGCCATGAATTCTGCTGTCTACCAAAAAATACTGAAGGAGAATATCCGACCATCTGTTTGTGACCTCAAGCTAAAGTGCACTTGGGTTCTGCAGCAGGACAATGATCCAAAACACACCAGCAAGTCCACCTTTTAATGGCTTAAGAAAAACAAAATGAAGACTTTGGAATGGCCTTGTCAAAGTCCTGACCTGAATCTGATTAAGATGCTGTGACATGACCTTCAAAAGGTGGTTCATGCTTGAAAACCCTCCAATGTGGCAGAATTACGACAATTCTGCAAAAATGAGTGGGCCAAAATTCCTCTACAGCGCTGTTAAAGACTCATTGCCAGTCATTGCAAAGACTCAGGATCTTTGCAGTAGTCACATTGACTGACATCACAGCTACAGTAGGGTCAGGTTGTATATTAATTTATTTGCACTAAAAATATATATCCATATTAATAAAACGAGTAATGCATCTGATCAACTTTCAGTAACTGTAATGCATTACTGAATTTTTAAACAGTAATTTCATTACACAGCACGTTACTGCAAAAGTAGTGGCGTTACAGAAACACGTTGCTTTGTAACGTTACACAGCACTTTACTGCAAAAGTAGTGGCGTTACAGTAATGCATTACTTTGTAATTGCTTGCAAAAAGTGAGCAAGAGACTAATTTCCATATAGTACACTTCTCTTGAATTCTTGAATAGAACAAAGTTACAGTTGCTGCACAATGCTTTTAGATAAGGTAATTTACATTCATTTATAAATCTATGATCTTGTCAGACAATATCCTGCTCTTTGTGTTTACGCGTATTGTGAACATAACCAATTTCCTAGAAAACTTGTTCTTGCTTATGCTTTTACATTTCTGACAAGGGAATCTGACAAGGGAAACACAATGAAATAGTGCCGATAACGTAACCTTGTAACAGTAATTATTTTTAAGCTTCCACATAAAGTTTAAAATCACACCTTTTTCTGACAAAGACAGATAGATATGAACAGGGTTTTTTTTGTCATCTTTGCTCAATTTAAATGCAGACTTGGTACTGAAAGTAGAAAGATGGTTTACATTTGCAGCTAGTGGCCAATTGCCTGTCAGAGCACACTTTAAGGATGGCTAGATGTACACATTAACCAATTATGGCAACAAAATCTCAACTTAAACAATCTGTTTCTTTGAAAAAAAAAGATATACACCTTTCTTTTTTGAGTCTCATGAAATTGTGTCAAGTCATAATGGAGTTCAGCTTCAAATTGTATTTCACTGCTCCCTCTCATTCACACCACATAGCTACTTCCTTCTGTTGCAATAATATCTATATTTTTAAGAGATAAAAGTAAAGCTGACAGTCATGTGAAAACCAGAAAAGTAGCAAGTTATAATTACTTTATAAATTGCAATCATGGACCACAAAACCTGTATATTAACTAGCTGTATGTTGTGTGGATGTGTGAGTGTGATAAGTGCTTGGTTTCTTTGATAGGGCTCTCTCTTATACAGTGTTTTGCTGCAATCACTTTCACAGCTCAGTTGGCATCAGATTATCTCTCTCTTGCACACAGAAATACAAATAAAGATACACATACTGCATTATTTGCATGCTGCTTCCATCTGGAAATTATTATTTTGGCAATCAGAGAGACTTAAAGGAAACGTAATTATAGAACTGGCTTCTACTTAGTAACAGCAGGACTTTCTAAGTGTATTTTTATGGTGCACAAGTGTATGCCATAAGTACCATGTCAAATTTTTGTTGTGGAAAAATGTCTTTAAAAAAAGGATGACGTACTGAAATAATTTAAGATGCCAGCTTATTTTAAAAGGCTGAAAAATCAATTTAAGGCTCTTAATAAGTACAAAAATGTTGACAGACCAACATAAAATTTGAGATAAAACATAATAACAACAATTGATCTAACAGAGTCCATAATATCTACTGTGTTTTACTTTTTCTTTCTAAAAAAAATTTGTAATATTTGGAAACACGCAATTGTCAGAGGGAGGGTGGGATGAGCTAGGGATCAATAGCGTTTGAAGCAGACTGCCCATAAGACAGACTGTTCTGAGGAAGCTCCTTCCCCTGTGTACAGTGCATTCAAAAAGTATTCACAATGCTTCACTTTTTCCACATTTTGTTATGTTACAGCCTTATTCCAAAATGGATTAAATTCATTTTCCTCTGAAAATTCTACACACAATACCCCATAATGGCAATGTGAAAAAAGGTTGTTGTTTTTTTTTTTTTAGATTTTTGCAAATTTATTAAAAGTTAAAAAAAAAATAACTAAGAAATCACATGTACATAAGTATTCACAACCTTTGCCATGAAGCTCAAAATTGAGCTCAGGTGCATCGTATTTCCACTGATCATCCTTGAGATGTTTCTACTAGTGATGGCCAGTGTTGGGCAAGTTACTAAAAATTAGTAACTAGTTACAGTTATTAGTACTTCTTTTCAAAAGGAATTGAGTTACTTTTGAGTTACTGCATGATTAAAGTAACTAGTTACTTGGAAAAGTAACTTTCACATTACTTTAAACCAGAGGTGTCAAAACTCATCCCATGGAGGGCCAAGACCCTGCATGTTTTACTTCCACCCAGTATCTTCAGCAGGTGTTTTCACTGATCATCAATCAGTGGGAAGACATTCAGTGAAATCACCTGTTGAAGGCACTAGATGGAGGTAAAACCTGCAGGGTCTTGGCCCTCCATGGAATGAGTTTGACACCCCTGCTTTAAACCCTTTGAGTGTGAGATTTTGCATGTCCCTAGTGGCAGAGCGTGGCGCTGTGCCTGTCAACTAATTCTGACATCCCTGTACTCCCTAGCTATACTGACGACTTGTACTGATCGTGGCAGTTCAAAAGGTAGCAGGCACGCATTGGAGGAATCATGGCTGACATGTAATACACCAAAGAAGAAGAAGTCCTTATATCCTTTTCCGGTATTCCCTTCTTTTAGCTCAGAAAGCTAATATGGCCGTCATCCATTGTCGTGCACCATCACTTAGACAGTTTCACACGGAAAATAGCCACGGGATCCAAACAAAATTTATATGGGATAATCATAAGACTTTGTAGATGTGATAGAGAGCGTAAATAACCAACAGAACGCAACATAACGACCACCATGGACGAAAACGCACAAACCACGGCAGCGAGCGAGTCCCCTTAGCCGCCAGTAAGTGATGAATTTCTTTGTTTTTTTTACATTGTACTGATTTCTTGTTCATATTATTCCATCTAGCTACATTGCTCCGCACTGTGTGTGTTTATATACTTGCATATTTATTCCACCTAGCTGCAATGCTCCGTACTGTGGGTGTTTATATATTTACATATTTATTCCATCTAGCTACAATGCTCTGCACTGTGTTCATATATTCATATATTTATTCCATCCAGCTACAATGCTCTGCACTGTCTGTGTGTGTGTGTATATATATATATTTTATAGTAATACGTACATATGTTTATTAGCTGCTCTTGCTTGCTTGTTTTTTTTCTTGCCTTCTGATTGTTGCTCTGAGTGTTGCTATCCCTGTGCTGTTGCAATCCTGGAATTTCCCCGTTGTGGGACTAATAAAGGCTTATCTTATCTTATCTTATCTTATCTTATATACTTTGAAGATAAGATGATAACGTACCCCTGTACAAAAAACGGTGTCAAAAGACTGAACCATTCTTTGTGTAAATATGTCCAAAGTCCGCTTTTGACTGAGTTATGTAATTCAATATAGCTGCCATGGCATTATGCAAATTAGATGCGTAAAATCACTCCTATCTGAAACTTTGGATCATATTTTGCATCTTTCTAACTGGCAGTAAGCCATTATCTCTTGACCACTAGGGGTTATGTCACAATTCAGAGACAGTCACACTCAAAGCCTTAAATGCATACTTAAATCATCTTGCACACACAGCAAGATCAAGAGCCCCTTGTTCTCATCAGAAAAAAGAAGAAAAAGAAAACTGATGAGAAAAAAGTCTCATCTTACCGAGAAAAAATGTCTCAGATTTACATAAACTATTGTAATCAGTAGAAAGTCAGAAATTTACTAGAAATAAAGCTGTACATTGACAGAGAAAATTTTGGACCCCTGGTGGGCCATTTTTGGCCCTCGAGCTATACGTTTGACACTCCTGGACCAGCCCATTAAAAATGCATATTTAGAGGATTTACTTCCATGAAACAGTTGCATATCACAACAGCATGTAAATGAATAAGATAAAATAAAACATAAAGCACAGATAAATGAAAGTTCACCGCTTAGAAGAAGCTGTTCTTCACTGCAACAAATCCCAGTCACTTTTTCTCTGTATGTAAGAAAACTCACAAAAATACACAATTTTCACATTTACACAACTGCGGACATTAAATGCAAGCTTCTTGCTCAAAAAATACTCATGTTGAACCACAGAGGTAAGAGCTGTTGGGGGCTACTCACCATTCGGACAACAGGTGATCAGGGCTTGATATGAGAAGTCGCCACCTGGTTGCGGTGTGAACTGGGGCAGGACAGGAAACCAACCCACGGAGGAGACTGACAGCTGCGCCAGCTATGGTAGGGTCAGTTTATTTTTTTTTTATTTTTTTATTTTTTTTTTTTTTGTTTTTTTTTTGTTACTTATTTGTACCCGTAGGTAGACTTGGTTTGCAGTCTGGTGACAAGCCACCGGTTGCTGGTCGCTGCGTGCGCGAGCGCCCTAAACCTACATGTTTTTGGTGTGCGGGAGGAAACCGGAGAAATCCCGGAGTAAACCCGCGCAACACGGGGAGAACATGCAAACTCCACACAGCTCACTGTTGGTCGGGGGCTGGGATCGAACCCACGATCTCATGATCCCCGCGGTCCCCCGGCCGAGGGTAAAACTGTGCTGCCGCAGTGCTAAACCACTGCGCCACCGTGCAGACCATATCCATATTAATAAAATGAGAAATGCACACTTAGTGTCATCTAATCACCCTCTTTAGCATTCTGTTTACCTTTCATCTGTGTTTTTGTTAGCTTCGGGTTAGCCACCAGCTATGGCTACTAGCTCTCCTTCCCCATCTCCTCTGGTGTGCTCTCTCTGTCAGATGTTTAACTACACCTCTGCCTCTTTTAGTGATAACGGTAAATGTAATAAATGTTGTCTTTTTGAGGCGGTCGAGGCGAGGTTGTCTGATTTGGAATCCCGGCTCCTCTACATTGAAACACCGTCTGTGCCAGTTAATCTTGACGGATGGCCCTTAGCTGCAGCAGAGCTCCCTAGCATAGGGCAGCCTGCTAGCCATCCTCCGGTCCTCCTCAGCAGCGAGAAGACTGGGTGGGTGATGGTGAGAAGGAAGCCTAGCCGCAAAGCTCCGGTTCACCACCAACCTGTTCATGTTTCTAATCATTTTTCTCCACTCAGCGACACACCCACTGAGGAAAAAACTCTGATCATTGGTGACTCTGAAGTCAGAAACATGAACCTAGAGACTCCAGCGGCCATAGTCAAACACATTCCCGGGGCCAGAGCAAGCGACATCGAATCAAATTTGAAAATGCTGGCTAAAAGTAACTGTAAATACTCCACAATTGTTATCCACGCCGGCATTCACGACGTCCAACTTCGGCAGTCGGAAGTCACAAAACTTAACTTGGAATCGATGTGTGACTTTGCCAAAATGATGTCTGCCTCTGTAGTATTCTCTGGGCCCTTCCCCAATCTGACCAGTGATGATATGTTTAGCCGCTTGTCATCCTTCAACCACTGTCTGTCTGTGTGGTGTCCTGCAAACGATGCGGGCTACATAGACAATTGGAACTCATTTTGGGGAAAACCTGGTCTTATTAGACGAGACGGCGTCCATCCCACTTTGGATGGTGCTTCTCATTTATCTAACAATCTGGCATCATTTTTATCCAAATTTCCAAAACCTTGACAACTCAGAGTTGGGACCAGGAAGCAGAGTTGCAGTCTTACACACCTCTCTGCAGCTCCTCTTCATCTGCCACCCCTCAACTTAGCCCCTGTCTTCCCCATCAGAGAATCATTGTCTGCTCCCTCCAAAGTAAATAAAAATATAATGTATAAGCATCCCAAAGTGATTAAACAAAAAATTGGTAAAACTCAGATTAAACATGAAGCCTTTAAACTGAGTGATTTGGCCTCTCTCCCTCCTCATAATTTAAAAATTAAATGCGGTTTGTTAAATATTAGGTCTCTAACTCCCAAGTCTCTGCTAGTCCATGATCTGTTAATTGATCATCAGATTGATTTAATTTCCCTTACAGAGACTTGGTTAGGGCAAGAGGATTATGTTGGTTTAAATGAATCAACTCCCTCTGGTTATTTAAACTGTCAAAATCCCAGAAGTTCTGGTCGTGGAGGAGGAGTAGCAATAATTTACCATTCCAAATTACTAGTTAATGTAAAGCAAAAAACACGTTATCATTCCTTTGAGGGCCTGGTCCTCAGTAGTGGGCATTTGAGCAATTTTAGGCTAAACCCAATTTTATTTGCCATAGTTTATCTTCCTCCATCAACCTACTCAGAGTTTTTATCTCAATTTGCCGAATTCGTAGCCGATTTAGTGCTGAAATCAGATCAAATAATTATAGTAGGGGACTTTAATATACATGTACATGTAGATAGTGATTGCGTTAATATGACATTTGATTCAATATTAGACTCGATGGGGTTTTCTCAGAAAGTAGGAAATTCTACCCATTATCTCCACCATATGTTGGACCTTGTTCTGACATATGGCATATGGCATAGAAATAGAAAATCTGGTAGTGTCTCCTCATGACCCTGTACTGTCAGACCATTGCCTGTTAACCTTTGATTTTACTATTTCTGACTATTTGCCTCCTAAAGAAAAATATTAATACAGTAGATGCCTCTCGGATGATGTTGTTACCAAATTTATGCAGATTGTTTCCTCTGTCATGTGTCAACACAACGGAAATAAGCTATAGACAGCTTGCTCCTTCTGTAATTGATAGCATGGTAGATAGTGTTACAGCTTTTCTGCATCAGACTCTAGACTTGGTGGCCCCTTTTAAAAAGAAAAAAGTCTAATCAGAGATTTCTAACTCCTTGGTTCAACACAGAAACTTGTAGCTTAAAACAGAAGACTCGTCAATTAGAAAGAAAATGGTGCTCCACTAATTTAGATGAAATCTATTTAGCTTGGAGAAATCATCTTTTAATTTATAAAAAACCTCTTAGAAAAGCTAGAACGAGTTATTATTCTGCATTAATAGAAGAGAACAAGAATAATCCCAGGTTTCTTTTCAGCACTGTAGCCAGGCTGACGAGTCAGGACTCTGTCAATTCTAGCATTCCCTTAGAGCTTACTAGTCAGGACTCTATGAGCTTTTTCAATCATAAAATTTCATCTATCATCTATTATCAGATTCTTCCCACCATTAACTTAAATACAGTAACTACTACAACTCCTTTAATTGATATCTGTTTGGATCAGTTTACTCCAGTTGACCTTTTAGAGTTAGACAAAATAGTTTTCTCATCCAAGCCTTCAACTTGTCTTTTAGACCCTATTCCTACCAGGTTATTTAAAGAAGTGTTCCCATTTACTGATAGCTTTATTCTTCAAATAATCAGTTCTTCATTAACATTAGGCCATGTACCGCAGGCTTTTAAAACTGCTGTAATTAAACCCTTACTCAAAAAGCCAGTGCTGGATCCAGGAGTTTTAGCTAACTATAGACCAATCTCTAATCTCCCTTTCATTTCAAAAATGTTAGAGTTGTTGCTACGTAATTATTTAACCACCTGCAGGGAAATGGTTTACTTGAAGAGTTTCAATCTGGGTTTAGAATCCATCATAGTACTGAAACAGCCTTAGTGAAGGTCACTAATAACCTCCTTATCGCATCTGATAATGGACTTGTTTCTGTACTTGTCCTTTTAGACCTTAGTGCAGCTTTTGATACTATCGATCATAATATTCTACTTGATAGATTAGAACACTATGTTGGACTTAATGGAACTTCATTGCAGTGGTTTAGATCTTATTTATCTGATAGGTTCCATTTTTTTCATGTCAATAATGAGTTTTCTTTCAACTCAAAGCTCAGTCATGGAGTTCCACAGGGATCTGTGCTAGGCCCTACTCTTTTTAGTTTATATATGCTTCCGTTAGGCAACATTATTAGAAAGTACTGTATACATTTTCATTGTTATGCAGATGACACACAATTATACCTGTCAATGAAGCCAGATGATAGTAATCAATTAGCCAAGTTAGAAGCCTGTCTTAAGGAAATCAAAGCTTGGATGACTTGTAATTTCCTGCTATTAAATTCAGATAAGACTGAAGTCATTCTTGTTGGTCCATAAAACCTTAGAAATACCTTTCCAAATCAAACTTTTAGTTTGGATGCGGTTACTCTTTCTCTTACTAGCTCTGTGAGGAACCTTGGAGTTATTTTTGATCAAGATCTGTCTTTCAATTCACATAGTAAATTCGTTTCTAAGACTGCCTTCTATCATTTGCGTAATATTGCCAAGATTAGGAGCATCTTGTCTCAGAGTGATGCTGAGAAACTGATCCACATTTGTGTTAGCTCTAGATTAGATTATTGTAACTCTTTATTATCAGGTTGTCCTAAAACTGTCACGGTGGCCCTCGCGAGCCACCATAAGATGCCACAAGTCACCGGTGAGTTTGCGATGATGTTTATTAAGGCACAGAAGGATAACACAAAGTGACAAAGGAATAAGCCACGGTGGGCTAAAACACACTATGACTAGGGACGGAAGGGGGAACAGGTTGGGGGGAGCGGACCAGAAAAGACAAAAAAACCCCATGACAACAGGAGCGCGTAGTCAGACAGAGGAAAAAAAAACGACACTCCCATGTGTGACAGAGATCATCCTGCGCAGTTCGCCCCACACGGGACACGAACCCGCGACCTCTCAGTCAACTACACAGTTCGAGCATGGGAGACACAGCACGATCGCGCTGAGCTAAAGGTCCGACCGATAGCTCAGCGCTACCAATACTGTATGAGGCTTTCGGGAGGGAGGTTTACTAACGTTCTACGCCGAACAGTACTAGTTGGCATCCGTTACACTCTCCCCCTTAAACCTCACTCCCATCCCGGGTTCACGGCACCATTGTGACAGAGATCATCCTGCGCAGTTCGCCCCACACGGGACACGAACCCGCGACCTACCAGTCAACTAACACAGTTCGAGCATGGGAGACACAGCACGATCGCGCTGAGCTAAAGGTCTGACCGATAGCTCAGCGCTACCAATACTGTATGAGGCTTTCGGGAGGGAGTTTACTAACGTTCTACGCCGAACAGTACTAGTTGGCATCCGTTACACTTGCACAATTTGCAACTAAGGTGGAACCATCACAGGGCAAAACAACTACGAACAAGATATTAACAAGAACACCAACCACGATGAAGGCAGTTTGAAAAAATAAAACAATTACAGAGTACGACAATCAGACAATAAATGGACATTTAACAGAGGAAAGACAAACCAAAAAAACACCCGCTAGGAAAGGGTGAAATGCACAATTACCAATACAAGACCCCCCGCACATCCCAAAAGATTACAGAAACCATGAAACTGAAGACTCGGGATGACGGTAGTCATAGCTCTGTGGCGTGAAGGCCGATAGTTCGGGGGGCCGCCCTGCATCTAGCGTCCACATTGCAGGCAGGGGGGAAAAAGGACAGTTCGGGTGGCCTACCCCAGTCCCATGCCCGGAAACAGAGAATCTCTGGCGGCCGGGCCCGATCGCCAAAAGGGCAGAAAAGTCCGTTGGGTGGCCGACCCAGAACGCTGAACCGGCAAGACAGCTCGCCAGGCAGCCGACCTGCATCACACAGCCACCAGGACCGTAGGGGGGAAGTAGAAGATGGCCTCTCTGGAGAGGGGGAAGATGAGGGAGAGCCGGGCAGAGTATTTGGAACCCCAACGGCCCCAGGTGGAGATGAGCTGTGATAATAATCTGGAGGACTAGGATGATGAAGATTAAGATGAAGATGAGGATGAAGATGAGCCAGTCCAGTGTCCGGTGGCAGGGGATCTGCAGCTCCCTCACCAACCTTGGATTCTGCTGGCGCTGCACCAGCGATGGACCCCAATTGGGTCACGGCTGCACCCGCATGGGACCCCGACTGGGTCAGCGCCGCACCAGTACCGACCTCCAACCCTGAACCCGGAACCTCTGGCGTAACGGTCGGAATCAGCTCCACGCCAGCAACCCTGGGAGAAGGCTCAGGAGAGAGAAAAGAACCGGGATCAGGATCACTGGTAGCGCCAGAACCCGGTGAGACAAGCTCGGATGCAGCGGGTGGCTGCACCCGGCTCGCCTCCCCAAGAGACAGGCAAAAATGCTCTAAAATGGAGAAGAGAAAGACAACACAGAGCACTTGCCTGATCTCGAGTTCCGACACCATCCAGGACTTCGACGATCCGGGCTCAGACGGGAGGAGATCGTCCTCTGGCTCCCACTCAGCTACGTCGGGCTCCGCAGCTGGCATGATGGTGTCCGCAGCCTGAGGACCCTCCAGCACTGACGTCCACGCCGACGACCCACACGGCGTGGTGGCTGGGGACCCTCGACCCGCTGGACCAGACCGTTCGTCTGTGGAGACCCGGGGATGCTTCTTCGTCGGCGCAGCCTCCACGCTGCAGTCCGCTCTCCTCCTCCGCCCACGGTGTGGCTGCGGGACTGGAACCAGGCTCTCCAGAACCGCAGGCCCCCTCCTCATCTGGCGACGTTGGCCTGGCGTCGAGGACTGCTCAGCGGAGGGAGACACAGAGGAAGCGGGTTTAATAATAGAAGCTACAGCAGGTGGCGGGAGCTCGGGGGACTGCGAACCCCAAACTCCACCCCCAGGAGTCAGACAAGGCAAATCACAATAATGAGGAGATGAATGAACTTGAACTTGCCTGTCTCCCGGAGGGAGGATGGTGCCTGCTGTAGCGGATGTTGCTCCTCCCTTTCCCCGCCGGATGGTGACAGAGGGCCCACTGGGAGGATGAGGGGGAGCCGCTCGCGATGGATCTGGGACTGGGCTTGCCGAAACAGGACTCTGAGCACACACAGCAGCCGGGGAAGGCGTCGAGGAGGAGGGGGAGTCAACCGAGATGAACCGGGCACGGAACGCTGACGGGACAGCAGGAGAAGATGACCCGGGGGGAGAGGCTGTGGGGATTCCCTCCAGACGAGGCGCGGGAGTGACAGCTGTGTGATAGGTGAAGCCCTTGCGGCGACCCGGAACTGGATACGGACGGGGTTCATGCTGAGGCTCATGGCTGATGTGACGACGGTTTCTTGCAGGGGGCGAGGCAAAGGTGAGGCCCGGAAATCGCCGCTCCTGAGCGGAAACAGAGGCGAGCAGGTCGGTGTACTCAGGGAAGCCTCCCAACTCTGGGTTCCTCTCCACCAGTCTGACTGCCACCGTCACATGCTTAATTATTTGTGTGGGATGAACAGTGGAACAAGCTGCCACCACTTGGTCCCAGAGGGATGCAGCTGTGAGTTGTAGCTTCTCCGGGGGATTCCCAAATGACGACACTCTCCGGCGGGAATCACCCCTGGGCGGTGCGAACTCCTGGACCGGAATTGAGGCAGGAATGGGATCCGGACGTGAGGAGCGAGGATGCCTCCTCTTCGGCTTCCTGCCGGGGTTTCCCTCCAGCCCACGGAGTATCTCGCGCTGTGCGGCGATGTCATCTCTCCTCCCGCTGACTTCAGGGTGGTCGGCATAGCGGGGAAGATGATTTAAAACGTCCTCAGCACGGTCCAGGTACCAGCGCACATCGCTGTGGAAGTCGAGGAGGGAGGCGGAGATGAGCGTTTCATCAACGTACTCGAGGGCGTCCACCAGCTCGTTGCTCTGACTCTGAGCGCGGACCCTCCGCAACGGCATGCTTCCAGCATGCAGTACCCAGACAGGAAGGAGCACAGTCCAAATGCAAAACTCACTGAGAACGGCGTCTCGGTGTGGCGCCTCCGTTTACACGTCCTGGCAGCAGTCTACTGTCACGGTGGCCCTCGCGAGCCACCATAAGACGCCACAAGTCACCGGTGAGTTTGCAATGATGTTTATTAAGGCACAGAAGGATAACACAAAGTGACAAAGGAATAAGCCACGGTGGGCTAAAACACACTATGACTAGGGACAGAGACTGTAAGGCTGAGCAAACACGCTTACAATTCCCGATAAGGACGAGGGATGATCGGAGATGAGGAATCAAAGAGGAATATTGACGTCCGAGACGAGGAACGCTCGCTCGACATCAAAACACAGGGAAATTCGACGGAGACTGCTGCACTGGGCTGCATTCAGCGTCCGCTTAAGTGCCGGGCGCTAACGAGCCCTAATGCAGAACAGCTGGCAGGCTTTGACAGCAGGAAGCTCCTCCGAGCGCTGTCACAATAAGAGCCCGGGGAGCCAAAGAGTAATCACTGCTGTCAAGCCTGTGGGAGATGACGTATGACCCGAGCGCGGACAAGATCAGCGCTCGGATCATAACAAAAACATCTTTAAAAAGTCTTCAGCTGATCCAAAATGTTGCAGCAAGAGTTTTAACAGGTACTAGAAAGAGAGATCATATCTCTCTGGTTCTGGCCCCCCTTCATTGGCTTCCCATAGTTTAGAATTAAGTTTAAAATCCTTCTTCTTACTTACAAAGCTCTAAACAATCAGGCCCCTTTATATTTAAAATATCTGATACTACCCTATTATCCTAACAGAGCACTACACTCCCAAAATGCTGGATTACTTGTAATACCTAGAATCTCCAAAAGTACAATGGGAGGTAGAGCCTTCAGTTATCAAGCTCCTCTCCTGTGGAACCAGTTGCCGATCTGGATTCGGGAGTCAGACTCAATCTCTGTTTTTAAGAATAGGGTTAAAACCTTCCTTTTTGATATAGCCTACAATTAGGGAGGGATCATGTGTCTCAGAACTCTCCCTTAGTTATGCTGCTAATAGGTTTAGACAGCCGGGGGACCTCCAACAATGCACTGGGCTCCACTCCTTTCTTCACTCTCAATGAAATATTTTTTTTTTTGCTGGTCATTAACATCTGTTTGTTCTCTCTCATAGATTGAGTCCCCATCATGCTGTTTGCTCTGTACATGTCTGTTCTTTTCATCTTCTCTATCCCCTCACCCCCCAGCTAGTCGCAGCAGATGACTGCTCCTCTGTGAGCCTGGTTCTGCTGGAGGTTTCTTCCTGTTAAAAGGAAGTTTTTCCTCCCCACCGTCGCCAAGCGCTTGCTCACAGGTGATTGCCTGATTGCTGGGGTCTTTCTGCAACTGTGAGGGTTTCCCCTACAGTTGAAAGTGCTATGAGATGACTGTTGTTGTGAAATGGCGCTATATAAATAAAGTTGAATTGAAATTGAATTGAATTGAATTGAGTAACGCATCTGATCAAATTTCAGTAAATGTAACGCATTACTAAATTTTTAAACAGTAAGTCCCTACACAGCACATTACTGCAAAAGCAGTGGCATTACAGTAACATGTTACTTTGTAACGCGTGACTCCCAGCACTGGTGATGACCAGATCAATTCAGAATTCAAAAATTCAAAGATTTTATTTGTCGATATACTATATGTACAGGACATACAGGAAAACTGAAATGTCGTTTCTCTCTCTTCATTGGGGTGTGCAATATAAAAAAATGAATAAGGCTGGAAAAACAACAACAGCAGTCTATGTACAGCAATGCTACCTGTACTTCACATAACGATAAAAGATAAAACCCAGACATCCCAAAGTGCAAATAAAGATAAGCGATAAAACCCAATAATCCTATATACAGAAAAAGGTAAAGCAGTAATACTCGTAGTTGCAAGTCTGATGCGATAGTATAGGTGCAGACAGTGACAAATTGGACTTCACATGATCAATATTGCAATAACAGATAGCAGCAGGTATGGCATTTGTGCAAATGGTTGCAGTAAAGTGCAGAAACATACAGCAGCCAATGTATTACTGTTGGTGCGCCAGTCTTTCTGTGCCAACAGCTGAGGTAGTTATTGTGCAGGTGAGTGCATTACGGTCCCGTGGAGAGGGAGCGGACAGAGTTCAGGGTCCTGATGGCCTGGTGAACAAAGCTGTTTAGCAGTCTTATGGAGCTCAAGAATGTCCTGGCCAACATCTTCAGCATCTCCCTGAGTCAAGCTGTTGTCCCCACATATTTCAAAACTACTACCATAATACCAGTCCTAAAGAAGCCCATCCCATCCAGCTACAATGATTACTGGCTCGTCGCACTGACCCACATCATAATGAAGTGCTTTGAGCAGCTGGTCATGCAAAACATCAAGTTCATCCTCCCTCCCTCCCACAACCCATCTCAGTTTGCGTACAGGTCAAACGGATCCACAGAAGATACCATTGCTGCTGCTCTCCATCCAGCCCTCACTCACCTGTATTCAAAGAACTCCTATGTGCAAATGCTGTTCTTGGGCTTCAGTTCAGCATTCAACACAATCATACAAAAACTCAGATACTTGGGTCTCAAAACCTCTCTCTGTAACTGGGTGCTGGACTTTCTCACAGGGAGGCCACAGAATGTGCAGGTTGGCAGCAACATGTCTAAGATCATCACAGTGAGCACAGGGGCCCCACAAGGGTGCATGCTCAGCTCACTGCTCTTCACCCTACTGACCCATGACTGTGTATCAGCCTACAGCACCAACCACATCATCAAGTTTGCGGACGACGCAATGGTGGTGGGCCTCATCACCAACAATGAAGAGGCCAACTACAGAAATGAAGTGAGCTAACTGGTCCAGTGGTGTCAAGACAATAATCTATTCCTGAACGTGGAAAAAACCAAGGAGATTGTGAGGAGGGGACACACACAGCATCTCCCTCTGATCATCAATGGAGCAGCTGTGGAGAGGGTGAACAGCACCAAGTTCCTGGGGGTGTACAACTCTGAGGACCTCTCCTGGACCAACAACACTACATCACTGGCAAACAAGGCTCAAATTTGCCTCCATTTCTTCCACAAACTGAGGAGAGCATGAGTCCCACCCCCATTGTGTGCTCATTCTACTGGGGCACCATTGAGAGCATCCTCACCAGCTGCATCACTGTGTGGTATGGAAGGAGCACCACCTCCTGCCGAATGACACTACAACACACAGTGAAAGCAGCCAGCAAGATCATCGGTGCCCCTCTGCACCCCCTCTTGGATGTCTACCTCATCCGCCTCACCCACAGAGCCATCAACATGGGAGGTGACACCTCTCACCCCTCACATTCCCTCTTCAGCTCCATGCCCTCGGGGAAAAGATTCAAAATTCAAGATTGTTATTTGTCAATACTACCATACGTACAGGACATACAGGAGAATTGAAATGGCGTTTCTCTCTCTCTTCAGTGGTGTGCGCAATATAAAAAACAAAAGGGATAAGGCTGGAAAAGCAACAACAGCAGTCTATGTACAGTAATGCTACCCGTAGTGCAAATGGCAACAAAAGATAGACCCAGACATCCCATAGTGCAAATAAAGATAAATATCCTATATACAGAATCCTATATACAGAAAAAGTAGAACAGTAATGCTCGCAGTTGCAAGTTCGATGAGGTAGTGTAGGTGCAGACAGTGACAGATGGGACTGCACATGAAGAGTATTGCAAAACAGACAGCATGATATATGGCATTTGTGCAAATGGTTGCAGTAAAGTGCAGAAACATACAGCGGCCAATGTATTACTGTTGGTGTGCCAGTCTTTTATGTGCCAACACCTGAGGTAGTTGTTGTGCGGGTGAGTGCGTTACGGTCCGGGGGGAAGGGGGAAGTGGACAGAGTTCAGGGTCCTGATGGCCTGATGAACAAAGCTGTTCAGCAGTCTTGTGGAGCGGGCCCAGAGGCTCCGGTACCTTTTCCCCGAGGGCAGGGGGCTGAAGAGGAAGTGTGAGGGGTGGGAGGTGTTGCCTGCAATGTTGATGGCTCTGTAGGTGAGGCAGGTGAGGTAGATGTCTGAGAACGGGGGCAGAGGGGCACCGATGATCTTGCTGGCTGCTTTCACTGTGCGTTGTAGTGTCTTCCAATAGGAGGCGGTGCAGCTTCCATACCACACAGTGATGCAGCTGGTGAGGATGCTCTCAACGGTGCCCGAGTAGAATGAGCACATGATGGGGGGAGAGACATGTGCTCTCCTCAGTTTATGGAGGCAATGGAGGCAAATTTGAGCCTTGTTGGCCAGTGATGTAGTGTTGTTGGACCACGAGAGGATCAGAGGGGGATGCTGTGTCCCCTCCTGAAGTCGACCATGATCTCCTTGGTTTTTCCCACATTCAGGAAGAGATTATTGTCTTGACACCACTGGACCAGTTGGCTCACCTCATTTCTGTAGTTGGCCTCCTCATTGTTGGTGATGACCTTTTGTATTAGGTGCTGGAGGATGATTGTGTTGAATACTTAACTGACAACCACGAACAGCATTCGCACATAGGAGTTCTTTGAGTCCAGGTGGGTGAGGGCTGGATGGAGAGCTGCAGAGATGGTGTCTTCTGTGAATCTGTTTGACCTGTATTGAAACTGAGATGGTTCATGGGAGGGAGGGAGGATGAACTTAATGTTCTGCATGACCAGCCGCTTGAAGCACTTCATTATGATGGAGATCAGTGCTACGGGCCCGGTAATCATTGTAGCTGGATGGGATGGGCTTCTTTAGGACTGGTATTATGGTGGCAGTTTTGAAATATGTGGGGACAATAGCTTGACTCAGGGAGATGTTGCAGATGTCGGCCAGAACATTTTTGAGCCCCTCTGCACAGTCCTTTAGAATGTGACCTGGTATTTTGTCTGGTCCAGCTGCCTTGCGTGGGTTGATCCTGGAGTGGGTCCTCTTCATGCTAGCCAGATCCAGTCTTATAGCCTGCTCGTCTGAAGGAGGAGTGGTCTTCTATGCTGATGTGCTGTTTTGTGCTTCAAAGAAGCCCAAAGAAGTCATTTAGGTTGTTAAGCAGTGTGATGTCACTCGCACAGGTCTGAGGTGGAGGTTTGTAGTTGGTGAGGGTCTGTATGCCATGCCACAGGGAACGTGCATCTTTGGTGTTGCTGAAGTGTCCGGATATTTTCTTGCTGTACTGTCGTTTTGTCTCCTTGACGCCACGTGACAGGTTGGACCTAGCTGTTGTTAGTCCAGCAGTGTCGCCGGCCCTGAAGGCTGCATCCTGAGCCCTCAGGAGCCTGTGTACCTCTGCTGTCATCCATGGCTTTTGGTTAGCACGAACAGTGATGGTTTTGTAGTGAGTGACATCATCAATGCATTTAGCTACAGTGGGGCAAAAAAGTATTTAGTCAGCCACCAATTGTGCAGGTTCTCCCACTTAAAAGATGAGAAAGGTCTCCAATTTTCATCATAGGTATACCTCAACTATGAGAGACAAAATGAGAAAAAAAAATCCAGAAAATCACATTGAAGGATTTTTAATGAATTAATTGGTAAATTAATTCATCTACCAATGGAGCCTCATGTGAAACTTGGGTTTCACTTGTGTTTCTCTGTGTCCTGTTTGATTTTTTAACCAACAGGACACAAGGGTCAATGGTACATTGTCTGACCAAAAGTGTTCTTCTACTGACTCTCCTCAGGGGTGTGTGTTGTCACCACTACTCTTCATCCTATACACAAACATGTGTCAGAGCAGACAACAGACACATTATAAAGTAGGCTGATGATTCAGTTATTGTCAGTCTCCTTCAGGATGGTGAGAGTGGTCACGGCCCAGTAGTTGATGATTTTGTTCACTGGTGTGAGGATTCCTACCTGCAGCTGAATATGACAAAAACTAAAGATATGATTATTGACTTTAGGAGGAAAACTCCCAGGCACGAAGTCACTGTACTAAAGGCCAGACCATTGAATGCGTGCAGTCTTACAAATATCTTGGGACGATTATTGATAGTAATTTAAACTTTGAAGAGAACTGTGAAAGGGTTTGCAAAAAAGGGTCAGCAACATTTGCATTGTTTAAGGAAACTCGCACACTTCCAAATTGACCGAACCATAATGACAATGTTTTATCGGGCTTTTATTGAATCTGTTTTATCCTCGTCTTTAGTGTCATGGTTTGGTCAGATAAAACTGAAACAGAGGAAATCCTTAGACCAGGTAGTTAGATGATGGTCCAGTCGTTTGCTTGGTGAGTCACAGCCGAGCATGACATCCCTGTATACCAGACAGGTACAGAGGATTGCTACCTCCAAATGATGACTCCCACCCTTTGCACTGCCACTTTCAGCTTCACCCCTCCAGACTGTTGTCCCAAAATGTAAAACCCAGCGCTACAAAAACAGCTTTGTTTCTGCTGCTGTCAAAGAGTTGAACAAGATGTAGCAATATATTGCACATAATTTAGTTATCAATTTATTAATTTTTATTTCATATTTGTTTATTTTTGTAGGTTTTTTATTTGGGTTTTAAATCTGTTACTGGGTTTTAGACTTAAGACTTTTATTGAGTTTTTAATCTCTTTGACTTAGTTTTTAACTTTTTTAATATGACCCTTCTCTCTTACCTCTTTGTTTTTTCTCTTATCTCTTTGTCTTATGTCCTGATTGGTGGAGCCTTGAGTACTTTTATTGTGTTTATAGTCAGCTTCATGAGTGCCTGTGTTTGTGCTCATGTTGAATGTAATTGTGGTTTGTAAATATGTGTCTAAAAGGATGTCACCTGACTGCAAAACAAATCTACCTACGGGTACAAATAAAGTAACCTGAACCTGAACCTGAACTTCATTTACTCTACTAGGCCATATACTGGACAAAAAGTATACACCATGCAGATTTTTACAAGGGCATTATTGGTTTAATGTGTATTTTTTTTCCTATTTCAATAAATGTACTGTCCTTTAAGAAATATCAATGATCGTAAGGGAAAAAAGAAATATAAAAATGGGGTGACTACAGTGAATGTACTTGTGTTACTTGGTGTGATTATGGTACTTATCCATTTTTATTAAGAAATAATAACTTTTCAACAGTCTTTGGATTAAGGCGATTTTTTTTTCCGATTATTTCACCAGCTTTGGAGAATAGTCTCTCACAGGGCGCAGAGGATGCAAGTGTACAAAGGAAGGCTACTGCAAGTTTGTACATTGTAGGGTAGACACATTTCTGTCTTTCCAAGTACATTCACTTCTGTTGTCCTTATTCTCATGCAGGGCACGATAGCGTGTCAGCATAATGATGTGTTATTGTTGAAAATGGAGATTGGGTATGACAAATCCCAATACAGTCAAAGATCTGACAACACAAAACGTGAGGGACTGGATTTCCATTGTGTATCACTCCTCACTTTATTTCATGTTGCGTGCAAAATCATTAACCGCTTCCTGACCCAGACATGTGGTATGACCGGCTAGCAAGGCTTGAACATCATCACATATGCCAGCAATACACGCCTCGAAACGCACTTCGCCAAATATTTCCTGGAATAATGGTGCACACTCAGAAGCTCCGGCATTGGAAGTCCCATCACTAGTTTTTACAGCTTAATTGGAGTCGACTTGTCGTAAATTCAGTTGAAATTCATTTGGATATGATTTGGAACGGCACACACCTATCTATATCAGGTAAGTAAGTAAATAAGCAAATTTTATTTAAGATAAGATAAGCCTTTATTAGTCCCACAATGGGGAAATTCCAGGATTACAGCAGCAAAGGGATAGCAGCACTCAGGGCAATAGAAAATAAGATATTAACCCTTTGAGTGTGTATGGTGCAGAACTGCGCCATACCCCCTAGTGGTCAAGAGTGGTAATTTTTTTTTGTCAATATAATAGTTCAGTCCGCCAAGGACTGAACTATTTTATTGACAAAAAAAAAGCTTGGGATCAGTCCGCCAAGGTCTCCTCCTTTGACCGCCACCTAATCCACATAGCACCGGACCCCCATGATCCCTCCTGCAGGTGGTGAGCCCACTGGAGGGCGGACCCATGTAACTCCTTCGGGCTGAGCCCGGCCGGGTCCCATGGGTGGAAACCTCAGAGATAGGGTGAGGAGCTCAGTCATCCGGGAGAGGCTCAGAGTAGAACCGCTGCTCCTCCACATTGAAAGGAGTCAGTTGAGGTGGTATGGGTATCTGATCAGGATGCTTCCTGGACGCCTCCCACTTGAGGTGTTTCAGGCACGTCCTACTGGGAGGAGACCCCGGGGCAGACCCAGGACTCAGTGGAGAGACTATGTCTCCCAGCTGGTCTGGGAACGCCTTGGTATCCTCTCTGAAGAGCTGGAGCAGGTGGCTGGGGAGAGGGAAGTCTGGGCTTCTCTGCTTGAACTGCTGCCTCCGTGACCTGGACCTCCGGAAAAGCGGTAGAATATGGATGGATGGATGGATGGATGGATGGATGGATGGATGGAAAATAGTTCAGATTTCCAAGGCTATAACTTAAAAGTGGTGAGAGATAATGGCTTACTGTCAATTAGAAAGATTTAAAATATGATCCAAAGTTTCAGATAAGAATACATTTACACATCTAATCTGTGTAATGTTGCGGCACCTCTTTAAATTCCATAACTCAGTCAAAACTGGACTTTGGGAGTATTTACACAAAAAATGGTTCTGTCTTTTGACACCATTTTTTGTACAGAGGTACCTCATCTTATCTGCAAACTATATGAACAAGAAATCAGTACATTAAAATAAAAAAAACAAAACAGAAATTTCTCACTTACTTTTGACAAAGGCAGGCGCAGTGCCGCGCTCTGCCACTCGGGGAACGCTCAAAGGGTTAAGAACTGGTTAGCCAAAGCAGTAAATGAATGAATATAAGATAAGATAAGATAAGATAAGCCTTTATTAGTCCCACAAAGGGGAAATTCCAGGATTGCAACAGCACAGGGATAGCAACACTCAGCGCAACAATCAGAAGACAAGAAAAAACAAGAGCAGCGAATATACATATATACATATAAGTATATAAATATATAAACACAGTGCGGAGCATTGTAGCTAGATGGAATAAATATATCAATATATAAACACACACAGTGCGGAGCATTGTAGCTAGATGGAATGAACAGCATAACCGTCTACTTAGTTATCCTACATGGTATGATTATGTACCCATACATATTGTCACCCTCCGTAACGACCGGTATTTTCCTAGTTGTATACTGGAGGGGACCATTGTGTAAGTCTATTGCGTCTTTTGCATTCAATACTATTAGGTTGTCACGTTTTTTTGCTATCTCTGCAAGCAGCCCTGCTTAGGTTATACAGTCTGACTGCCGTAGGTAGGAAGGACCTGCGAAACCTCTCGGTTGCGCACCTAGGATGATGTAGTCTGCTGCTAAATGAGCTTCTCAGTGCGTTCAGTATGTCCTGCATAGGGTGGGACTCGGACTCCAGCAGAGATGACAGTTTAGCCACCATCCTTCTCTCTCCCATCTCCTCCACTGGGTCAAGGCGTTGCCCCAGGACAGAGCTAGCTTTCTTGATCAGTTTGTTCAGTCTCTTCCTATCGGCTGCTGTAACGCCACTGCCCCAGCAGACCACTCCAAAAGTGATGGCTGATGCCACCACCATGTCGTAGAATGTCTTCAGCAGCGCCCCTTGTACACCAAAAGACCTGAGTCTCCTCAGTAGGAACAGCCTGCGCTGTCCCTTCTTGTATAGTGCGTCAGTATTGTGTGACCAGTCTAGTTTATTGTTCAGATGAACACCCAGGTACTTGTAGGATGTCACCATCTCGATGTCTGTTCCCTGTATGTTTACTGGTGCTGTGAGGGGTTGTCCTTGCCTGTGGCAGTCCACCACTAGCTCCTTAGTTTTCCTCACGTTGATCTGGCATATGTACACAGATATATACACAGTGCAGGAGCATTGCAGCTAGATGGAATAAACAGCATTATGGTTTGTTAACCCCTTGAACTCTGTGAATCCCGCGGGCGGTCACGTCTCTGCATCTTAGTGCGTCTCAGTGCACACTGAAAAAAAAAGCTGTATTTCCGGTCTTATATACACAGTGCAGGAGCATTGCAGCTAAATGGAATAAACAGCATTACGGTTTGTTAACCCCTTGAACTCTGTGAATCCCGTGGGTGGTCACGTCTCTGCATCTTAGTGCGTCTCAGTGCGCACTGAAAAAAAAAGCTGTATTTCCGGTCTTCCAGTACAGACACAGCCTTGTTACAACCTGAGAAAAAAGCTGTGTAATATATTCATTTTTTGTGGAATTTTTACAAAATTTTGACCTGAGCTTGAAAACACTTGGTTCTACATTTCTGTTGTGTTTTCCAGCCAGTATCTGACAGCTGTATATTGCTTGCAAGCATTTGTATCTAAAAAAACACCCAGGCGAACTTTCTTGTTACTCAGTGGCAGGAGCACTTAGAGAGATTATGACTGTTTTGCCAAAAAAATTCAGAGTGTTTTCTTTTAAATGAGACTAACCCCATGAAGATGCTGCAAAGGGTTGAAGACCAGCTTTTGATTTACTTTGGGCATATTATTTTTAGGCATTTTTCGGGAAGTTGAACAGAGTTCAACAGGTTAAATTACCCTGCAGAATATTAATATGTACCCAGACAGTATATTTCACATTTGAATAATATGACCTCTATGAGCAGCCCTGGTTAGGTTATAAAGTCTGACAGCCGTAGGTAGGAAGGACCTGCAGAACCTCTCCGTTGTGCACCTAGGATGGCACAGCCTACCACTAAATGAGCTCCTCAGCACATTGAGCATGTCCTGCATGGGGTGGGACTCGGACTCCAGCAGAGATGACAGCTTAGCCACCATCCTTCTCTCTCCTATCTCCTCCACTGGGTCGAGGTATAGCCCCAGAATAGAGCTAGTTTTTTGATCAGTCTGTTCAGTCTCTTTCTGTCAGCTGCTGTGATGCCACTGCCCCAGCAGACCCCTCCAAATATGATGGCTTATGCCACCACCGAATTGTAGAAGGTCTTCAGGAGTGCCCCTTGCACTCCAAAAGACCTGAATCTCCTCAGAACAGCCTGTGCTACCCCTTCTTGTAGAGCGCATTGGTGTTGTATGACCAGTTCAGTTTATTGTTCAGGTGAACACCCAGGTACTTGTAAGATGCCACCATCTCAATGTCTATTCCCTGGATGTTTACCGGTGCTGTGGAGGGTTGTCCTCGCCTGCGGCAGTCCACCACCAGTTCCTTAGTTTTCCTCGCATTGATCTGGAGGTAGTTCCGTAGGCACCAGTCCACAAAGTCCTGGATAAGTCCTCTGTATTCCGCATCATCCTCATCAGAGATGAGGCCAACGATCACAGAGCCGTCAGAGAACTTCTGTAGATGGCAGTGTGTTGTGTCGTGTGAAAAGTCAGCAGTGTAGAGGGTGAACAGGAAGGGAGCCAGAACTGTTCCCTGGGAACCACCATGCTGCAGATGATGATATCAGACACACAGTCCTGGTTTCTCACAAACTGTGGTAGGTTTGTGAGGTAGTCCAAGATGCACAATGACAGGTGCTGGTCTACCCCTGCGCACAGCAACTTGTTCCTCAGGATCACTGGTTGTATGGTGTTGAAAGCACTGGAGAAATTAAAGAACATGATCCTCACAGTGCTCCCAGGCTAATCCAGGTGGGACAGGGAATGATCTAGGAGGAAGATCACTGTATCCTCCACCCCGATGCCATGCTGGTAGGCAAACTGAAGTGGGTCCATTGCTGGTGCCGGCAAGGAGAAGCCTCTTCAGGATCTTCATCAAGTGAGATGTGAGGGCCACTGGTCTGTAGCTGTCCAGGTCCTTGGGGTGCAGAGTCTTTGGCATGGGTACCACACAGGATGTTTTCCACAGCTGTGGTACCCTCCCAGCTTAAGGCTCAGACTGAAGAGGTGCTCCACGATCCCCTACAGTTGGTCTGCACAGGACTTGAGGAGCCTCGAGCTGGTGCCGACCTGCGGCCTTCCCCACCTTGATCTTCTTCAGCTCAGCTCTCACCTGGGTCTTAGTGAGAGTCACGTTGGGGCAGGGGGGCTGTGTGCTGGGGGGGGGGGGTTGGGTCTGTGGGGTGGAAAGCAGCAGGGGATTACGAGGGGGGTTGGGGGTGGGCCATGGACAGTGGGACTAGATGAAGTTGGAGGCAGCAGTGGTTGGTGGGCAGGCAGAGAAGAGAGTGGTTGGTCAAACCTGTTAAAAAACAGGTTCAGGTTGTTGAAGTCCAGACTTCCCTCTTCCCAGCCACCTCCTCCAGCTCTTCAGAGAGGACTGGAGAGACATATGGCCCTTTTCCACTCGTGTCAGTTTGGCCCAGCTTGGTTCAGTACAGTACGCTTTGTAGGCTTTTCCATCAGAGACTGTAACGGTTACCGTCCCGATTTTTCGGACCTGCTGGAGAGTGGCTCTAGCCGTACTGTACCGACATGAAAATGTAACGTAAAAACACTGCAGGCCACTGATTGGTCCGGGCGTAACGTCATGACGTTCTTCTGCTGAATGTACAACCGCCATTTGCAAAAACTCTACAGCAAGTAATAACTGAAAACGATAGAGATGGCTTCGGCTTCAAACAAATTTTCTACACCGTGGTCCCACAAGGAGGTATAGGCTTTTCTTTCATTATGGCTGACGATAGGATCCAGAAAGAGTAAATGGAACGCACCGCAACGAGAAGATTTTCCATGAGGTCATGGAGCAGTTGTCTGCCCGTGGATACAACAGGACAATTAAACAATGTAGGGATCAGTTTAAAAAATTGAAATGTGATTACCGGGCCATCAAGGACCACAACGGTCAAAGTGGGGTGAACCGAAAGCAGTGGAAGTGGTTCAACCAGATGTACCCCATTTACAGCAATCGACCAGCCAGTATTTGGAGGGAGATGGGAGTTGACCCGGCAGCGACATTGTAACAAACCATGGATGGTGAGTGTTTTGTGATATTATGCATCTTTATGCTCTATCCAGACTATTGGTACCATGCTAACTTTTGTGAGCAATCACAATGCCGTTCTCTCGTGGCTCATGAGTGTTATAGCCAGGAGCGCTAGCAGCGCTATCTAGCTAGCTAGCTAGCCATGATTCGTGCTGGCTCTGTCCGATTTATTCACTTGTGAGAGCAAAACAACAAAATATGCTAATCCTGGTTTAAAAGTTTAGTTTACGTGTTGCACTTTTGCGCTGTGCATTAAAGTTGTGTGTGCACTTTCTTTCTAGAATTGTATTCCACATGTCCAGGGTCCCCCTCCCTCAGCATGAATCCCCTGGGCTCTTCTGCGTTCGTTGCAGATCCTGTGTCGGATCTGCAACCGGTGACACCAGTACCAGCCCCAGCAACATCAACGTGTGGTACGAATCCGTCAACGTGTGGCACGACACGCTCATGTACAGGTAAAGTACAACAAACAAAAGATTAACACACTGTTTTGTTTATGGATACAGATCAAGTGGAGCCAAAATCTCAACATATACAAGTGCATTTTAAAACCAGTGATTTATAAAGTGATTCATATAATTTGATAAAGTCTCATAATAGACCCACATACCTATTCTGTGTATTTTCCCACTACAGTGTTGCTGTGCTGTTTCTTTTCCACCATGAATCACTGGCTTGAAAAATGTACATGTACAGAGTGGACCCTGGGCTGCTCACTTGTCAGTGGTGGATACCTGGTCCCATTTATTTAGCTGTAGTGGAGGAAGTTGTGATAAAATTCTTGTTTTTGAAAAGCTGATGTAGCACAAAAACTCACTTTTTAATGTGCTGGCGGTCAACTTGCTTCATTCAAATGATTGAAGTCAACTCACTATATTAACTCATTCACATTTCTGAGGCCACAATAAAACCAAGTTATTTTAAACATAAACCTGGTGCTTGCAAAATCTGCTGTACTGACGCGCAGTGCTTATATACAACAACAAAGCATTTTTGTCACACCCTACCACTTTGTGTCACAAGTGTATTTACCGTATATATGTTTTGCACTTGCTTTAACTAACCACTGCCCATTTCTGTTTTTCGTGTAGGCAAGAGGAAAAGGAGCCACCCCACAGCGGAGCTTGTCACTGTGTTTACCAAGATGCATGGTGACAAGGTGCGGCTCCAAGAACAGCAACTTGAACAGCACCATGAACAGCTCAACCTGCACCGTAAACAGCTTGAACAGTGGGGTGAAGCATTTGCCCAGCAAATGCAGACCATCAACCAGCTTGCTGAGGAAGCTCGTGAAGCAAGGGAGCAAGAAGCCGCCTTACGAAGGGAGGAGATTGCTCAAAGTGCTTGCTTCCATCAGGCTTTCCTTGCTGTACTGGGCAACCTTGCGATGGGTGGCCGGCATGTGTGACCCAGTCTCCCCACAAGTCTCTTTTAACGTGTACACATGTAAAACAAAACTATGACTAATTTTGCTGAAACTTGTTACTAAGTTTATTTTATTTGCCTCGAGAGTTTCCCCAACTTTTCATCACAGTTGTGTATATTCATCCGAGGGCAAACGCTGACTCCACCTCCAGCACCATCTCTGATGTGGTGCAGCGGCTGCAGTCAATTTCTCCAGAGGTGCCAAACTTCATTCTTGGGGATTTTAACCATGTTTCTTTAAAGAAGACACTTAAAAACTAAGACATTGGACCTGTGCTATGGATCTATAGAGAGGGCCTATAAATCACTCCCCCTTCCCCCTTTAGAATCCTCAGATCACAACTGTGTTCATTTGCTGCCCACATATAAAACTGCTCTCAGAAGAGGCAAGGTGGAGATGAGAGACATTGATGTGTGGACAGAAGATTCAGAGCACAGCCTCCAGGAATGCTTTGACTGTACAGACTGGAAGATGTTCATAATGGCCTGGGGGATGATTTGGACTCTCTGGCTGAGCTCACATGCTCATACATGGCTTACTGTCAAAATAAGATTGTTCCACGTAAACGTGTCAAAATATATCCCAACAACAAACCATGGGTTACTAAATCAGTTAAATCCTGCTTACAGAGGAAAGCACTTGCCTTTAAACAGGGGTCTGTTTCTGAGCTACAGGTTGCCACAAAAGAGCTGAAGGCCGAAATTTTAAGAGCAAAACAGAATTATAAATCAGAGTTGGAAAGCAAGATGGCTGCAAATAAACTTGGTTCGGCCTGGGCCAGTATGAAAACTATTGCAGGCCTTCAGAGCACAGAGCGCAGTAATCGTGTGTTTTTAGATGGTTTTAGTTCAGACACAGAGCTGGCTAATGCTCTTAATTGTTTTTATGGTCGTTTTGACTCCTTTGATTTTAGCACAGAAATCCAAGATTTGAAACAGAAACTCAAAGACAACCAGCACTTTAATATTGAGATGCAGGATGTTAAAAGGGAGTTCTGCGCTGTAAAAGTGAACAAAAGTCAGGGCCCTGATAATATATGTGGGCGCCTGGTAAAGTCTTGTGCATATGAACTGAGTCCTATATTTCATTACATTTTCAATAAGTCCTTACAGACACAACATGTGCCTAAGATCTGGAAAGATGCCGTGGTTGTTCCCGTTCCAAAATCCAGCTGTCCTAAAACGGTAAATGACTTTAGACCAGTTGCTTTGACTTCAATTTTAATGAAAATTTTTGAAAAACTGGTCAGATGTGAGGTCCTAAGGCAGACTGAACATGCATTGGATCCTCTGCAGTTTGCCTATAGGCCTCACAGAGGAGTGGAGGATGCCACTGTCACTCTGTTTAACATGCTTTTCAAACATCTGGATTTTAATGGGACACACGCCAGGCTTTTATTTGTGGACTTTTCTTCTGCCTTTAATACAATCCAACCTCATATTTTAGTTGAAAGGCTCCTGCAACAATTTGATTTAAGCAATAATCTAGTGCAGGGGTTCTCAAAGTTTTGATGGGTGAGGGCCAATTTGGGAATCCAAAGTTGAACCGAGGGCCACCAAAGGGACGGAGGCAAAAAAAAAAAAAAAAGACTGAAAATTCAATTCCATTTGTAATCCTTTTAATTATCAGATTTAATTAGTTTGGGTAAAGTCATATTAACAGTAAGAAATTGGGACTGATGAAAATACAATTTTAGTTTGTCAAGTACAGTATGAGTATGTGTGTGTGTGTGTGTGTGTGTGTGTGTGTGTGTGTTATGTGGCAGTTTTTGTGAATGAATGTCCAAGACAAATTTCCTCAGGACCATTTCCCTTGAAATCCTGACAGAGAAAAAGAGGGGGTGGGGTGGAGAGAGGAGAAAAGATAAGCTTAGCAAATAGTTATCATTCATATTTACCATTGCTTGTCATTAAGTCACACACAGTATGTGTTACTTGGTCAACATACCTTTTAACTGCAGTGTGATTTGTGGTGCTGTTTTCGGTTGGCCACGAGTCCTCTGAAGTCTGGCTCCATCTCCGTCGTCGCGATGCGAAGGACTGCATGTAGGTGGGCATCTGTCATCCTGGATCTCAGCTTAGATTTGTTGATGGCCATGGTGGAGAAGGTCTTTTCACAGATGTAGGTGCTTCCGAATAAAGACGCCATTCTGACAGCATGTTGACGAAGAGCAGGGAATGTGGATGGGGAAAGTCCTTTGTAGAACTCGATCAGACTCTTGTCACGATATGCAGCTCTGGCCTCGGAGCTTTCCTGTAGGTCGATGAGCTCAAACTGCATGTCTGCAGGCACTGCCTCGGGCACACATGAGAAGGGATTTTGGAAAAGGTTGAAATCACCCTTGTGGTCCCTGAAGTCAGAGAATCGGTGGTCGAACTCGTCTCGAAGCTTTTCGATGAGGCCATGGTTCTTCTCTGAACGCAGGTGACGCAAAACTTCACTCCCGTCCGTGTCTGGGTCATCTACCAGCGCCCTGCAGGCAGGGAAATGAGCGAGATCTCCTTCTCTGAGCTGTCCCTGGAGCAGTTGGAGTTTTCGCTGGAAAGCTTTCACGTTGTCAAAAAGTGTGGAAATGAGTTTTCCATGGCCTTGCAGCTTCAGATTGAGATCGCTCAGACAATTATTCAGGTCGGCGAGGAAGGCTAGGTCACAGAGCCATTTGCTGTCCGTTAACTCAGTCACGTCTTGTTCTTTTGCCTGCATGAACTCGCAAATTTCTTTTCTCAGGTTAAAAAAACGTTTCAGTGTGGCACCTCTGCTCAGCCACCGGACGGCAGTGAAGTAAATGACGTCTCCAAAATCTGCCTCTGACTGCGCCAAAAAGGTTTTAAATTGGCGATGGTTCAGACCTCTGGACTTCAGGTAATTAACTGTCTTCACAACTACGGCCATGACGTGTTTCATTTCTAGCGTCTGAGCAGCGAGGGCTTCTTGGTGAATTATGCAGTGGTAGCTGACTGGTTTCTTACCACCGCTGTTCACCACTTTCTCAGCCAGCAGCGATACTGCACCTGTCCTACTCCCAATCATTGCTGGTGCTCCGTCTGTCGTGACACCGACCAAGGATGCCAGGTTAACATTGTGTGTGTCCAGACTGCGATACACTGCTTCGCAAATATCCACTCCCTTCGTTGTGTCTTTCATACTCTCCATACTCAGTAGCTCCTCGCCGACGTCAAAATTCTCAGTGACAGTTCGGATGAAAATCAACAGTTGGGCAGTGTCGGAAATATCCGTGCTTTCATCCAGTGCGATGGAAAACGCTCCCTTTTCTAGCCCCTCCACACGTATCGCCAGTTGGTCCTTCAAATCATTTGCCAGATCTTCGATTCGTCTTGTGACTGTGTCATTCGACAAACTTACGTCACGGAACTTTGTTTTTTGGTCTGGGCATACACGCTCTGCCACTTTTAGCATACAGTCTCGAACAAATTCTCCGTCACTAAACGGCTTGCCCCGTTTAGCTATTTCATGAGCTACCACATAGCTAGCCTCTGTTACTGCTTCGCTGGTTTTTGAAAATTGCGTGAAGACTGACTGTTGTGCTGTGTAGCCCCTTTTAAGTTGTTCCATCTTTGTGGTGCGATCCTTGCCACTGAATTTTTCATAATTTTTGTGTTTTGTTTCGTAATGGCGCCTGATGTTAAAGTCTTTTCGCACTGTGATTACCTGTCTGCAGATGAGGCATACAACTTTATCTGACCCGTGAGGTTCAACGAAGTAGTCCAAAGTCCATTTTCCCTGAAACTGCCTTTTTTCCTTGCTGACAGTTCTCGGTTTCCTCGAGTGAGCGGTCTCCATCTCTGCCTCTTTCTCTCGCTGATCCATCTTTATTTCCACACTTCGACTTCCACAAGCACTAATATTTATTTCTTATTCTTCTTCTGACTCAAAATGGTGCTCCGAAACCGTTGCCAACCAACACTTCTGCACTGTGCACTGAACGTTCCATCTCCCATAATACAATTGGACTAGCTGCTGCAATGAAGTGATCGCAAGTTAACGACGTTAACAGATTGGCCGCGGGCCGCCAGAAATGTTTTCGCGGGCCGCCATTGGCACGGGGGCCGCACTTTGAGAAACATTGATCTAGTGGGTTGGATTCTGGATTTCTTAACCAACAGGACGCAGAGAGTAAGGGTCAATGGCACATTGTCTGACCTAAAGTGCTCTTCTACTGGCTCTCCTCAGGGGTGTGTGTTGTCACCACTACTCTTCATCCTGTACACAAACATGTGTCGGAGCAGACATGACAACAGACACATTATAAATTATGCTGATGACTCAGTCATTGTCAGTCCCCTCCAGGATGGTGAGAGTGGCCACGGCCCAGTAGTTGATGACTTTGTTCACTGGTGTGAGGATTCCTACCTGCAGCTGAATACAACAAAAACGAAAGATATGATTATTGACTTTAGGAGGAAAACTACCAGGCACAAAGTCACCATACTAAAAGGCCAGACCACCGAATGTGTACAATCGTACAAATATCTTGGGACGATTATTGATAGTAAATTAAACTTTGAAGTGAACTGTGAAAGGGTGTGCAAAAAGGGTCAGCAAAATTTGCATTGTTTGAGGAAACTTGCACGCTTCCAAATTGACCGAACCATAATGACTATGTTTTATCGGGCTTTTATTGAATCTGTTTTATCCTTTTCTTTAATGTCATGGTTTGGTCAGATAAAACTGAAACAGAGGAAATCCTTGGATCAGGTAGTTAGATGGTCCAGTCGTTTGCTTGGTGAGTCACAGCTGAGCCTGACATCCCTGTACACCAGACAAGTACAGAGGATGGCCGACTCGATTTTAAATGACGACTCCCACCCTTTGCACTGCAACTTTCAGCTTCTTCCCTCCAGACGGAGGTTTGCTGTCCCAAAAAGTAGAACCCAGCGCTACAAAAACAGCTTTGTCCCTGCTGCTGTCAAAGAGTTGAACAAGCTATAAAATCATATTGTACATATTTTATATTTACCTATTTTGTAAGATGTGTGCCTGTGTTTGTGTCTATGTTGAATGTAATTAGTGGCTTGTAAATATGGATGTCACCAACTGCAAAACAAATCTACCTACGGGTACAAATAAAGTAACCTGAACCTGAACCTGAACCTGAATAAACCAGTGACCGCTGGCATCATGATTGTGTTTTGTCTGTTATTACCAATTTTTTCCAGATCTTTCCCCAAACAAGGGTTGGAAGACTATGCAATTGGAGTGTGTTATGGAGTCTAATAACTGGTTATGGAGTCTAATAACTAATAACTGGTGTGGCCCCTCTCGGCGCCACACCAGTCGGCTGCCTTTTGCAACAGCGGCTCGATTCCGAGTTTTTTTTCCCTTCCTCTCTCTTTTGATCACTTTTTTTTTTTTCACCCCACTTATATCACGGACACACAGATCGTCCCAAATGTCTCCTGAGCCGGTGGACGGAGCCACTGTTTATAGCAGGATACGATACAATAGGGAAGAGCTGCTAGCATTTAACCGCCACCCGGTCCCACTGGAAAAACTCGACATACCGAGAGAACTGAGGCGAAAACGCTGCGGCTGCCGGGCTGGAGTAAGGCGGAGGACAAAAAATATAAGGTACAGACCCTCCCTTCCATCTGTTGTCATGGGAAATGTACGGTCGATACTGGGAAAGTTAGATGAGCTAGCGGCTATCTCCCGTTATGATAGCACTTACCGGGAGTGCTCTCTCCTTTTGTTTACTGAGACGTGGCTAACTGAACTAGCAGCAGATGCTAACATTGAGCTGGAGGGTTTTCACATGATACGAGCTGACCGAACACCAGAGAGTGGCAAAACTAGGGGCGGTGGAGTGATAATGTATGTTAACAACAACTGGTGTAGACCGGGACATATCACTGTTAAACAACGACACTGCAGCAAAGACATTGAGTTGCTAGCTGTTAGCATGAGGCCTACATATCTCCCGAGAGAACACTCACACGTGATCTGCATTGTTGTTTATGCAAATCCGACGGCGAACGCTGGGACAGCGCGTGACGTCATCCATTCAGTAACCAGCAGGCTGCAGACAGAACACCCAGATGCTCTTCTCCTCATCTCAGGCGACTTCAACCACGTTTCACTGTCTCCCATTCTGCCCACTTTCACCCAGTATGTCACATGCCACACTAGAGACAATAAAACACTGGATTTGTTCTACGCAAACACTAAGGAGGCGTACACCTCATCACAACTCCCCCCACTTGGGAGATCGGATCACAACTTGGTTCATCTCCGACCGGTGTACAAACCCCTAGTGCACAGACAACCTCCGGCCATGCACACTGTGGAGTTATGGTCTGAGGAGACAATGGACACTCTAAAGGACTGTTTTGAAGCCACTGCCTGGAAGCAGCTCTGCGATCCACATGGTGAGGACATCGATGGCCTCATTCACACCTTCACGGGCTACCTCAGCTTCTGTGTGGACAAATCCGTTCCCACCAAGACCATACGGCGTCACTCAAACAACAAACCCTGGATCAACCCTGAGATAAAAACACTTCTGAGAGAGAAGAAGAGGATCTTCAGGTCGGGGAACAGGGAGATGCTGAAGTCCGTACAGAGGGAGCTGAGGAGAAAGATCAGAGAAGGCAAGGACAGCTTCAGGAAGAAGATGGAGGACAAGCTGCAACAGAGCGACATCAGCGGGGTCTGGAGAAACCTCAAAACCATCTCGGGGCTCCAGAATACCTCCCCCCAGGCCACGGGGGGCAGGGAGTGGGCGAACAACCTGAATCTGTTTTTCAATAGATTTGACCAACCGCCCTCCCCCCTGTCTGCACAACAACCACTGCTGCCTCTAAGAAATCAAGTCCTGCTACCCACTCCCCACTCCACCGACACCCCCCCCACTCCCAACACACAGCCCCCCATCCTGACCCTGACCAAGACCCAGGTGAGGACGGAGCTGAGGAAGATCAAGGCGAGGAAGGCGTCGGGACCGGACGGCATCAGCGCAAAGCTCCTCAAGTCCTGTGCAGACCAGCTGTGTGGGATTGTGACGTATATCTTCAACATGAGCCTGAAATTGGGGAGGGTACCACAGCTGTGGAAAACATCTTGTGTGGTACCTGTACCAAAAACTTCCCACCCCAAAGACCTGAACAGCTTCAGACCGGTGGCCTTGACGTCCCACTTGATGAAGACCCTGGAGAGACTGCTCCTTGCTCATCTCCGCCCCCTGGTGGAACCAGCAATGGATCCACTCCAGTTCGCCTACCAGCATGGCATTGGGGTGGAGGATGCGGTGATCTTCCTCCTTCACCGTTCTCTGTCCCACCTGGAGAAGCCCGGGAATATGGTGAGGATCATGTTCTTTGACTTCTCCAGTGCTTTCAACACCATCCAACCGATGATCCTGAAGGACAAGCTGCTGCGCGCAGGGGTGGACCAGCACCTGTCATCATGGATCCTGGACTACCTCACGAACCGGCCTCAGTTTGTGAGAACCCGGGACTGTGTTTCCGACACGATCATCAGTAGCACGGGGGCCCCCCAGGGAACGGTGCTGGCTCCCTTCCTGTTCACTCTTTATACTGCGGACTTCTCACACAACACAACACATTGCCATCTACAGAAGTTCTCTGATGACTCTGCGATCGTTGGTCTCATCTCCAGCGGAGATGAAGCTGAGTACAGAGGGCTTATCCAGGACTTTGTGGACTGGTGCCATCGGAACTGCCTCCAGATCAACGCGAGGAAAACTAAGGAGCTGGTGGTGGACTGCCGCAGGCATGGGCAGCCCCTCACAGCACCAGTAAATATACAGGGAACAGACATCGAGATGGTGACATCCTACAAGTACCTGGGTATTCATCTGAACAATAAACTAGATTGGTCACACAATACTGACGCACTCTACAAGAAGGGACAGCGCAGGCTGTTCCTGCTGAGGAGACTCAGGTCTTTTGGTGTACAAGGGGCGCTGCTGAAGTCATTCTATGACACGGTGGTGGCATCAGCCATCACTTTTGGAGTGGTCTGCTGGGGCAGTGGCATTACTGCAGCCGATAGGAAGAGACTGAACAAACTGATTAAGAAAGCTAGCTCTGTCCTGGGGCAATGCCTTGATCCGATGGAGGAGATAGGAGAGAGAAGGACGGTGGCTAAACTGTCATCTCTGCTGGAGTCCGAGTTCCACCCTATGCAGGACATACTGGATGCACTGAGGAGCTCATTTAGCAGCAGACTACATCATCCCAGGTGCACAACCGAGAGGTTTCGTAGGTCCTTCCTACCAACGGCTGTCAGACTGTACAACCTAAGCAGGGCTGCTCGCAGAGATAGCAAAAAGACGTAACAAACTAATAGTTTTTTTTTTGAATGCAAAAGATGCAATAGACTTACACAATGGTCCTCTCCGGCATACAACTAGGAACATACCGGTCGCTATGGAGGGTGAGAATATGTATGGGCACATAATCATACCATGTAGGATAACTAAATAGACGGTTATGCTGTTTCATCCCACCTAGCAACAATGCTCTGCACTGTGTGTGTTTATATATTTACATATTTATTCCATCTAGCTACAATGCTCTGCACTGGGTGTGTTTATATTTATATATCTATATATTTATTCCATCTAGCTACAATGCTCAGCACTGGGTGTGTTTATATTTATATATCTATATATTTATTCCATCTAGCTACAATGCTCCGCACTGTGTTTTTATATATCTACATATTATTCCATCTAGCTACATTGCTCCGCACTGTGTGTGTTTATATACTTGCATATTTATTCCACCTAGCTGCAATGCTCCGTACTGTGGGTGTTTATATATTTACATATTTATTCCATCTAGCTACAATGCTCTGCACTGTGTGTTCATATATTCATATATTTATTCCATCCAGCTACAATGCTCTGCACTGTGTGTCTGTGTGTGTGTGTGTGTGTGTATATACGTATATTTTATAGTAATATGTACATATGTATATTAGCTGCTCTTGCTTGCTTGTTTTTTTTTTTTTTTCTTGCCTTCTGATTGTTGCTCTGAGTGTTGCTATCCCTGTGCTGTTGCAATCCTGGAATTTCCCCGTTGTGGGACTAATAAAGGCTTATCTTATCTTATCTTATCTTAATAATTACTTAGACATACTTTAAAAGTCAATAGGTCAAGCTCAGGGTTTACGGTCATGTGAAATAATTAGGACATCATGAAATAGTCAGTTCCGTGTTAAGAAATGTTCATATCTATGTCTAACCATCCATCATTTCCATCTATCTTCTTCCGCTTTATGTTTTTATTTGCATAAAAAAAATTACTTTAGCCATTTTAGGTGGGAATGAATCTGGGGGTGTCCTAAAAAAGCTGGGGGAGGGGGGTTCTAATTTTTTACCTCACTGTTTAGTCACATTTTACAGAAAATTTGGAAAAAAGTCTTCATTTTTAATTGTTTAGTTGTATTGCATGAATCTCCCAGTATCTTTAACAGTGACATTAAATATCCACATGTCCAAATTCCTCACAAAAAAAACACACAGGCTAATACAGCATGTCCAAATTTTTTCACATGACTGTAGGTTGTGGGCACAGTTTTGGACCAACAAAATCTTGTAATGCAGTCTATCCTGACATTGTGGCTACAAAATATTTAGATACATTTTGGAAAGCCAGCTGTGCAATGTTTTCATGTTATCTGTGTGTAATGGTGAACAATGACAGTTCTTTCTCAACCAAAAGTCTATTTTTCCCCACTGGAAAACTGCCAGGAATGTTAAGGGGTAAGAAAAGGTTAAAACATTTAAGTTTTTCAGTATAATGGGATAAGGTTACATGGGATTTAACTTGTTTCAACACAATGCATAATTCTGTTAACACACTTGCATCACACCAAAAGTGATATATGTAACTGCTGGATTATTCATAGATGGCTTCCCCTGTCTTTTAGCATTTAATCACTCTTACCTTCATAATTGGCCCTGATAAACAACAGAGAAGACGTATCTGAAAAGGGTGCAAAAATTTTTATTTTAATAATACAACAGTTGGACATGTGTAGGCACATGAATGGGAAGGCACTCGGTGTTTAGTCTGGGCCATATTAGAATCTGTATTTTCTAATAATGGGTGAGGGCAGGGGCGTCCAATCATGTGCCTTGGAGGGCCAAGACCCTGCAGGCTTTACCTCCAACCAGTGTCTTCAACAGCAGATTCCACTGAATTTCTTCTACTGACTGCTGATCAGTGAAAACACCTGCTGAAGAGACTGGGTAGAAGGGAGAACCTGCAGGGTCTTGGCCCTCCATGGCACATGATTGGACACCCCTGAGTTAGGGTTTAATGGGATTTAACATTTTAACACAAACTGCTTTAGGGTTCATAATTCTGTTGGCAGACTTACACCAAACCAAAAGTGATTTCTCAAACTGCTGGACTGTTCTTAGACAGCTTTTCCAATCTTTTAGTATTTAATTTGTGTCACTTTGTAGTAACCTTCACACATAAAACAAAAGTGGAGATACATCTGCAAAAAGTACAAAGGTTTATTGTCAAAATTCCCAGTGCTATACTAAATGAATACATATATTGTTCACTGTTGATGAAGAGAATATATATTTATACAGTATCTACATGTAGTCAGCAATACTTGATGTGATATATACTGTATCCAGTAAATCCATGTATTTCTCCATATAACCTTGTGACTGCGCTAGTTTAATTGCTTTTAATCCTAGATCCAGTTTGTTTTGGCTTAAATTGCATCATAATTGTTAAATATATCTTATTATACCTAACTCATTACTGTTTACCTGTTGAAATATATATTTTACGGTTAATATAACCCCATAACTACAACCACTGAGCGTTCGTGAAGCCAGGGTGACATCTCATCCCTGTGAGCCTGTGTTGAACGCCCAGACCCACGGTTTGAAGTGATAATTTTGCCACAAGAGAGCCATCTGAAACACACACACAGAGAATACATATTTTAGTACCTAATAGTGATAACTTGCCGACATTACAATGTAGTACAGCAGACATAAAGCAAAGTAGCATTCGCAATCATTAGCTTACCGTCATATGTGATCTAGTTCGTATCCTCATGTCTTCTGCTTTATACTGCTCTATATGGTTTCCTAAACGGTCCAGTACTTTTCCAGAGTGTGTTGTCTCACTGCCTATAGCCTTCTGCTCTCCTTTTCTGCATTTAATCTGGCAAAAAAAGCCAGAGACTGCAGTTGCCTTGTGTCCTGCCATCTTGTGTTTTGATATTGTTGATTGTGTGTCGTGTGTTTTACGTCACAGGAGGGTTGCACTGCCTTCCTGTAACAAATCCTACTCACATTACTTAGACCAAGCAAACTCATTATAGCACTGCTGTTGTCCTAAAACTGTCTAGTAGTTCACATACTGTCATATTTTAATGCTGTTTGCTGTTACTCTGTGATGGTATTTTCTTGGAGACTGTCTTTTTTACATCAACAATTTGTACCTAATTATATAAAAAAAAAAAAGTCAAGACTCACTATGGGGACAACCAAAGCTTTCCAGAGTGTGACTTAATCCTTATTTTGTCATATGTGTGCACTTTTACCAACAAATGTAGGGGTAAGGATGAAAACCAAACACAGGAGTGAGTTGAGTGTGTTTTATTAACAAAACCGTGAGAACAGTCCAGGTAGAAACAGATGAATGATACTAGCAAACGAGGGAGGCTGACAGGACGCTCTACAGCTCGCAGGAAATTAAACATGGAGAAAATGGCCCAGGTGCTACAGGCAGAACTATGAGTTCCACCCAGACGGAACTGGTAAGGCGTGGGAAAACATAGGGAAAAACTTACAGAGCTGGAGCAGTCCGAGACAATCCCAAGTAGCAGTCCCAGTGGAACAAAACGGCAGAAGGCAAGCTGGTGGAAAATGCAAACAATCCAACAAACAGCAGTGCAAGCAGTAAGTTCAAACACTGAGCAGGACAAACACTGTGTGGGACAAACAATAACTCAGTGATGCACATCAGTGAACACAGAACTTAAATACTGCAACTTACTAATCAACTGAGTGCATGCTGGTTCGTGGAATGAATGTGTGGGTGTGTGAGTATGTAAGTGAGAATGAATGGTGTGTGCGTGTGCTGAGTGCAGCATGTGTGTGTGTATGAGTATGTGTGTAAGTGAGTGAGTGTGCTGAGTGAAATACAAATGACAAGCAGCTGTGACCCTGACAGGAGGACGGGGCGTGGCTGTCGGCTATCAGGAAGTAGGCGAACCCCAAAGCTCTCAGCAGCCTAGCAAACAAACCTGACTGAAAACAGACACAAAAGAAATAATAAGGGGAAAAGCAGCCACATCATGAAGCAGGGTAGGAAAAAACTAAAACCCCGCCCCTGACATATTTAATTTATTTTTCTCTTGTTCTCCCAGAACTGCCCCATGGACCCTGCATCTGGACTGTTTACTTGTTGTTGTTTTTTTGTTTTGTTTTTTAAGTTTAAGTTGTTTGTTTGTTTTTTTAAGTTCCTTTCAAGTTTAGTATAGGTACCCTTTAAGTTTAACCATTACTATTGTTTTGTTTTTTACAACCAAACAATTAACATTGTACTGTAACAATACCTTTACAGTATAATCGTGTATGGTCAATCAAATAAAAATTGTAAAAAAAACCTCAAAACAATTCAGCAAAAGACTGAACAAATCTGCTAACCACAGAATAAGCATCTTTTTCTTTCAAGTCTACTAATCCTTTAATTCTTCTGAATTAGCAGTCCAGTGTTTTTATCCTGAATCCACTGTTTTTGATGGAAATGTGGATAGATCATACCAGTTCAGATGAAAACCATGCAACATCCAGTAGAGGACTGGCACGCCCTCTAGCTTCCTGGCTCATGCACAGTTCACACAAGGTCCCTTGGGTGGCTCGCCATCAGGTTCAAGCACATGTTCTCCAAATCTTCAAATCCAGTCCTAATTCGACATATCTTTATCCCAACCTAAGTTGGCCAAGTCCCGTTAAATAAACGTACACAAATCTCCAGAACCCACGACTGCTTGGAAAAACCAACAATACCAAATTCTGTTACTTCAGGTACAACCAGGACAGGTTAGAAAACAAACAAACAAACAAACAAAAAAATAAAAAACCTTCTTCAGAGTGCAAAAATAGCTTTTAGGTTAGTTTAGACTCATCTCTCTGCTCTATTTTACGCCTGTTTTCTCTCTATCTGCAGCACCTCGCGTGCTCTGGTATTTCCTTCGGTTTGCACAGGAAAAGCCTGCAGCAATCCAATTGGCTGTTGCTTGTCGCATGAGCTACGCAGCAATGTACTCTTGAAAATAAGAGTCTAAATGCATTTCAGCTATCTTAAAGTGTAAATAACAATGAATTGGCATGTTTTAACATTTTTTACCCAAATGAAATGTAGTAATGTGAAATATAACTTTGTAGACGTTTTTAGTAATATTTAACCATATGAACTTATTTATTGGCTTTTTACATTCAAGCATTTATTGCTGTTTTTATTAACAGGTTTTTTATTCTGATAGCTTTATTAACCTCTGGGTTGCATGATATCTACAATATATTTTAGTTTCTTATTTATCACTAGGTTATACAAAGGTTGAAAATGCATTTGTTTTGCATAGAGGCGAGGTAAACAATTACTCTGTGAATGTGACCTCCAACATAAATTACAGACCGATTAGTTAATTACCAATAATTACCTCCACCAAGGAGGTTATGTTTTCATCGGCATTGGTTTGTCTGTTTGTTTGTTTGTTTGTTTGTTTGTTTGTTAGCAAGATAACTCAAAAAGTTAGTTACGGATTTTCATGAAATTTTCAGAGATTGTCAGAAATGGGGTATCCTACAGATGATTAGATTTTGGTGGTGATCCGGATCACCATCTGGATCCAGGAATTTTTTAAAGGATTCTTTTTTTTTTTTTTATTTAACATTGCGAGATAGGGCCATTTTCAATATTTTTTCCATTTTTTTTTTTGTGCATGTAACTCTGCCAAAAAATCATCACAACACTTGGAAAAAAAAAAAAAATACAGGACACCATGCCCACAGGGGAAGTGTGGCGCTTGGCGGAGGTCTGTGCTCTCCGAGTGCTTTTCTAGTTGCTTTTATGTTGCTGAGAAAGTTACCAGTGAGCAACTATCAAAATTTTTAAATACTACTGCAGATCTGCCTCATATGCTGTTTGGTTTCAGAGTCAGCAATTCTGCTAAGATTGCATTTCTGCACTTAGTAAAACAACTTAAATTAAAACTTGATAAAGGAATAGTTGAAGCTGTATTTTTAGATTTACGTAAAGAATTTGACATTACTAATCACTATGGTTTACTATCACAGTTGTCCAAATGTAATTTTTCATCTAGGTGACTTGCTTGTATGACTTTATATTTGACTGACAGGATCCAGTCTATAAAGGTTTGCGATGCAGTGTCGCATGTTATGAAATGCACTACAGGTGTTCCACAAGAATCAGTATTAGGTGCTTTATCATTTAGTCAAGATAATAGTGATCTCCCTCAAGTGTTAGGATATTAATTTACGTATGCAGGTGACACAGTTGTATTTATTCATTCAAATATAGCAGAGTTAGCTGCTGCAAAGTTAGTAACTATGGTGGAAAAGATGACACATTAACTCGAGCATTAATGTCTTGGTTTAAACATCACAAAACAAAGGCATTTTTTTAAATAAAGCTGTATTCTCATTAAAGGTGAAAGGATAAATGTAGTTATCAATTTTAAATATCTTGGTTTGATAATAGATGAAAATCTAATGTAAAAATGTTAAAAATAGTTAAAACTATAAAATATAATTTAGCAAATTTTAGGTACATTAAACATTGTCTTTCTCTGGGGGCAGCCAGAATCTTTATGTATTCTATGACTCTGTCTCATATGTCATATTGTATATTATAAGATAAGATAAGATAAGATAAGCCTTTATTAGTCCCACAACGGGGAAATTCCAGGATTGCAACAGCACAGGGATAGCAACACTCAGAGCAACAATCAGAAGGCAAGAAAAAAAAAAACAAGCAAGCAAGAGCAGCTAATAAACATATGTACGTATTACTATAAAATATATATATATACACACACACACAGACACACAGTGCAGAGCATTGTAGCTGGATGTAGCTGGATTATGTTGGGGGAAGGCTTGTGAAACTACTACAAGACAACTTGAATCTGTATTTAAGCACGCAGTAAAAATTCTGAATAAAAATCATCTACTTTCAAATTTCTGTTTGGTTTATATGGTCTGGTCTTTTAAAATGACTGTTGCCTTTTCCACTGAGTAGATTTATTTTCCCCTGTTCAGTACTTTCTGTTAAATCCACCAGAATAATCTTTATTATCTTCTTGAGACTGTACAACTGTTTGTTTGGGAAATCAGCTTTTTCTGTAACAGCCACTAATCAATGGAATAACTTCAGATAAGATAAGATAAGCCTTTATTAGTCCCACAATGGGGAAATTCCAGGAGAAATTCCATTAACTTCTGTCTATAAATGCAAGAAATCTGTGTGTGTGTGTGTGTGTGTGTGTGTGTGTGTCTGTCTGTCTGTCTGTCTGTCTGTCTGTTTGTGTTTTCCTCACATATCTCTCAAACCGTTCGTCACATTGGCCTAAGATTTTAAACGTGCTTTCCTGAGGTTACGAGGATGTGCATCTCCAAATATGGAGTCGCTCAGTCAAAATTTGTCCATACTGATTGGACAATACATGGCATCATGACCACGCTGATTCACCACAGCACTTTGCAAACAAAGATTTGACTGGATAAAATGCAGCATCACGACCACACTGATTGGATAACACACAGCATCACAACCTGGCAGTCACCACAGCACTTCGCAAACATAGATATTATAAGTGCTATCCCTGAGTATGCAGTCGCTCAGTCAAAATATATACCATAAAGTTGCTGTGATTGTGTAGGTCTAATGGATAATTCGGCATGGAGAACACAAGGTGCCGGGGGGGGGGGCGCTGGTGGGGACCCGTGGTGCTGCAAAGGACACCACTGGCACATGGGTAAAGCAGCAGCCGAGACTCCCGTTAACCGGGCAACACCAGTGTCTGAACGGGCGCTCCACGATCGTTCACCGGTCAGTGGTAGACGACAGTCCCGACTGCTGCTTCATTGTGGAGTGGAATGACCAGATCAACTGCCTATTGCATGCGGACACATATGCATGCTTTGACTAAACGACAACAAGATGCAAAAATGCCCAAATAAATAATTTGTATTTAAATATTTACAGACAAATTATTACGACCCGAGAGTCGATCTTGTCTGCGCTCGGGCCATGTATCATCTCTGCCGGCCTTGACAGCTGTGGATTACATTCTGGCTCCACCGGGCTCTTATTGTGACAGTGCTCAGTGGGGTTTCCGGCTGTCAAGGTTGATCAGCTGTTTGGCATCACTGCTCGTTAGCGACCGGCTTTATTAGCGGGCGCTGGCAGCAGTTGATTGCTGGAGTATCGTCAAACATTCCTGGTCCTCGTTCGTGTCAGGTTCGTGTTTTTGTTCATGTTCATGGTTAAGGTCGTAGTGGCTGGGGTTAGCCCTACGATCCCTTGTATTCTGTAGTGTGTGTGTTTTGCCCTCAGCAGCTCACAGCTTTGTGTTCTCGTCTTGTCTTTGTTAAAATAAAACATCAAATGCAAAACTCACTGGAGACTTTTTGGCGTCTCGGTGTGGCGTCTTATGGTGGCCCGCGAGGGTCACCGCATGACAGTATACTCCAGCCCAGACGTCTAAACGGAGACGCCACACCGAGACGCTGTCCCAGTGAGTTTTGCTGAATTGGACTACTGTTCTTCCTGTCTGGGTACCGTGCTGGAAGCATGCCGTCGCGGAGGGTCCGCGCTCAGAGTTGGAGCGACGGGCTGGCGGACGCCCTCGAGTGTGTGCACGAAATCCTTATCACTGCCTCCCTCCTCGACTTCCACAGCGACGTGCACCGGTACCTGGACCAAGCTGAGGATGTTCTAAATCATCTTCCCCGCTACGCCGATCACCCTGAGGTCGGCGCGAGGAGAGATGATATCGCCGCACAGCGCGAGATACTCCGTGGGCTGGAGGGAAATCCCGGCAGGAAGCCAAAGAGGAGGCTTCCCCGCTCCTCACATCCGGATCCCGTTCCTGCCTCCACTCCGGTCCAGGAGTTCGTTCCGCCCAGGGGTGATTCCCGCCGGAGAGTGTCGTCATTCGGGAATCCCCCAGAGAAGCTCCAACTCACAGCTGCTTCCATCTGGGACCGAGTGGCGGCCACTCTTTCCGCAGTTCACCCCACACAGATTATCAAACATGTGACGGCGACAGTCAGACTGGTGGAGAGGAATCCCGAATTAAGTGACTTCCCGGAGTTCGCCGACCTCCTCTCCTCTGTCTCCGCACAGGAGCAGCGATTCCCAGGCCTCACCTTCGCCTCGCCCTCTGCCAGAAACCGTCGTCACCTCCACAGTCAACCTCAGCAGAATCCCCGGCTGGACCCGCTGCCGGCAAAGCCCGTCAGCGGACCTCTGAGAGCGGCTCCTCCTTGTCCTTCAAGGGGGCCCTCTGTCGCCATCCAGCAGGGAGAAGGAGGAACAACATCCCCTACGGCAGGCATCATCCTCCCTCCAGGAGAAAGGCAAGTGCAAGTTCGTTCTTTACACCATAATTGTAACCTGCCTTGTCTGATTCCTGGGGGCGGAGTTCGGGGTTCACAGCCCCTAGAGCTCCCGCCACCTGCTGTAGTTGTGATAACCAAACCTGCTGCCTCTGTGTCTCCCTCTGCTGAGTGGTCCGCGACGTTAGGCCTACATCGTGGGGTGAGGAGGGGGTCTGCGGTGCTGGAAGGCCTGGATCCGGCCCTGCAGCCACACCGTGAACAGAGGAGAAGAGCGGACTGCGGCCCGGAACCTGTGCCGATGATGAAGCATCCCCGGGTCTCCTCGCCGGAGCGGTCCGAGCCAGTGGGTCGAGGGTCCCCTGCCTCCATGCCATACGGGTCATCAGCGTGGACATCAGCGCGAGAGGAACCTCAGGCTGTGGAAACCATCTTGCCAGCTGCAGAGCCTGACACAGCTGAGTTGGAGCCTGCACACGAACTTCTTTGCCCTGAACCTGGATCGACGGAGTCCTGAAAGGCAACAGAACCCGAGTGCAGGCAAGTGCTCCCTCTTGTGTCTCTTTCCCCTGTCTTGGAGCATTTTTGCCTGCCTCTCGGGGAGGCGAGTGAGGGGCAGCCGCCTGCTGCACCCGAGCTTGTCTCACTGGGTTCTGTTGCTGCCGGTGATACCAATCCCGGTTTTTCTGTGTCTCCTGAGCTTTATTGCAGAGTCACCGGCGCGGAGCCAGTCGGAATCGCTGAGGTGGAGGTTCCGGGTTCAGGGGCGGAGGTCGTCAGTGGAGCTGCACCGACCCAGTCGGGGATCGACGTGGGTGCTGCAGTGGCCCAATCGGGGTCCGACGTGGGTGCGCCCGAGGCCCAATCGGGGTCCAGCGCGGGAACCGCTGTGGCCCAATCAGGGTCCGACGTGGGTGCGCCCGAGGCCCAATCGGGTCCACCGCAGGAGCTGTCCTGGCCCATTCGGGGTCCAATGTGGGTGCAGTCGGGCGGGACCCAATTGGGGTCCAGCGGAGGTGCAGCGGCGGTGTGGTCCGAGGTCGGTGGAGGAGCTGCATATCCTTCGCCGCCGGATGGAGTTCAGGCTCATCCTTGCCTTAATCCCCCTCTTCTGAGTCATCGGCCCTGCTCATCTTCGCCGGGGGCCGTGGGGGTCCTGCTACGCTCGCCCTGGCTCTCCCAAGTTTTGTTCTCGCCAGGGAAGCCGCCGCGAGTTGTTTTCCCCCGGTTCTGGTGGCTGAGGGACGCGGGTCGGCCACCTGACATGTCGCGTGTATTGCTGGGCGATCTGGTTCGGCCACCGGAGGAGTGGACTTTCCGGGCTTTGGACTGTGGTAAGCCGCCCGGTCATGTTCCACCTCCCATGACCACCCGTCGGCCATTGGACGTGGAGAGACCGCCTGAACTGTTCCTGTGGCGCTTGGTCTCCGCCGGTCGGCATGAACTGTCGGGGGGGTAAAGGTCATCCTTGGTGGTAATCTGGCTCAGTAATTGTTCTGTTTTTTTTTTTGCTATCCTGTGTTTTGTGTATTTTGGGACCTTGTGATTTATGTTCTGCAGTTGTCTCATGTGTCCTGTGTGTATTTGATTTGGTTATATGGTATTTTTTTATCATCATGCTTTGTATAGTTGTTTTTTTTTTGTTTTTGTTTTTTGCCCTAGTGAGTGTTGTATCTTCTGTTGTCCTGTCTGTGCTATGGTTTCATGTGTTTTTTGAGTGTTTTTTTTTTCTCTCTTTGATGGTCTGTGCTGATTCTCAGCTTGTGTCTCTCTCCCGCCGGGCCTGCCCCCATCCGCCCACCCTGGAGGGGGTGGGGGGGGTGGCATGGATGACTATGGGCGTTCTGGAGCCCGCCCTTGGAGGGAGGGTACTGTTACGACCTGAGCGTCGATCTTGTCCACGCTCGGGCCATGTATCATCTCTGCCGGCCTTGACAGCTGTGGATTACATTCTGGCTCCACCAGGCTCTTATTGTGACAACGATCAGTGGGGTTTCCGGCTGTCAAGGTTGATCAGCTGTTTGGCATCACTGCTCATTAGCGACCGGCTTTATTAGCGGGCGCTGGCAGCAGTTGATTGTTGGAGTATCGTCAAACATTCCTGGTCCTCGTTCATGTCAGGTTTGTGTTTTTGTTCATGTTCATGGTTAAGGTCGTAGTGGCTGGGGTTAGCCCTACGATCTCTTGTATTCTGTAGTGTGTGTGTTTTGCCCTCAGCGGCTCACAGCTTTGTGTTCTCGTCTTGCCTTTGTTAAAATAAAACATCAAATGCAAAACTCACTGGAGACTTTTGGCGTCTCATGGTGGCCTGCAAGGGTCACCGCATGACACAAATTGGCAACACTGATGCATAAGTTGCAGCCAAATGGCTCATTTCTCCTCTGTGTGTGTGTGCGTGCGTGCGTGTGTGCGTGTGTGTGTGTGTGTGTGTGTGTGTGTGTGTGTGTGTGTGTACATTTGGGCCTGTAAAACCTGATTGTGATACCTATTTCAGGCAGGAACTCTTGCTTTCTATGGGCAATGCACTAGTATCTGATGATGTGAGAAGTTACAGCTGCCTAAGTGTCTTTAAAACTAAGTTAAGCTCTGCTGAAAGAGCAATGTACTCAGAGATTTGACTCGCCTAAACTGGTGTAGATATTTTTTTAGATTTATTTCACTTTTTATTAATTAATTAACTAGTTAATTAATCTTTTTGATCTGCCACAGGACTACAGATGTGAACTAGCTTGTAGTTAGAGTATTCTCTGGTATGGTGCATCAAATGACAACATTTGTGTTTCAGCCATACACTATCCTTTTTAAATAAATAAATAAATAAATAAAACATTTTTAATACACTCATTTTACAGACAGCAGGAATTATGTTAGGGAATAAATTTCCACATGAAATGTACTCTATCACAATTCCACATATACAGGATTACTGCAAATTGAGTTGCCATTTTAGATCAGGATACATAACCTGGCTGGGTTTATAAAGTTAAAAATATGTGATAAGGGTTAGATCATGGCTTTGCTTTGCAGACACTCCTTTATAGCAGTTTTATAGCAGTTCCTTTATATTATTTGCTTCCACAGATCAGAGCCTCACTGTGTGAAGCTAAAGATTACCTTTTAATTTTTGCTACATAGTTACTTCAAAGGCTTTAACAGAAAGATGACATAATGTGCACCTGGAGTGAAATTAAGAGAAATATGCTTTTTTTAAATTCATAATTAAAAGGGTCACTACTGGTTTAAAATACTCGACATATCAGATGTACACACACACTTCACAACAGTTCTTTCCATCACAAATTAAGTTATTTCTCAAATTGATTCAAAAAAACCCAACCCAGCAAAATAAAAGCAAGGTTCACCGTCTGTCATGATTAATGTCTCCTTTAAATCTGTACGTCAACGCATTATGCCAACATGTGTAACTTTGTTGTTCAACCTCCTACCACAAGGGGGCATAGCAGAGCAACGGATTTTAATGAATAATAACTAATATTAGGAGGATGCCCCAGAGAAGATCTGAAGCAGTGAATGAGAGAATGCAGGTAAGTCACAGGATATTAACATGAAGATGATAATGTAAAACTTCAGGTAAGTATTCACTGAGTGAATTATTTACCTGAAGACTGTGCTTGGCTCAGTTATGACCAACAGGGAATCCAAGGAACAATGCTACAATTTCTGACAGAAATAACTGGTAGTTTATGGTGACAGATGAGTAGAGAGAAACCCTGATGCATCTTCTGCAGCCAGCTGTTCTGACTGAATAAATTTAACATTTATTTAATACTTAGAGATACATTATTTACAATATACTGCCTAAAGTGAAGGGAACAGAAAAGTATGAGATGTAGCAGTGAGCTGCCAATATGTACACACACGTGAACACACAGAGACACACAAAGAGACTTTGAAAGGACAGAGAAACAATTTCAAACTCTTTTGATGATGTGACAGAAAGTGTAATTGATAAACAGGTTGAGGCGCACGCACACACACACGCATACACACACACAGACACCCAGGAACACTGCTCCACAGGCATATTTTGTCTGTAAGTGTGAGGTGTGATTGCAGCTATGGTTATTTGCTCCCAGTGACAGTCATGATGGCCCAATTACCATCTCGTCTCTCCTTCTCACTCCTCCTCCCCTTTCCTCCCCTTCTCCTCTCTCTCTCCCTTTTTATCCTTCCCTGTCTGCCTTCCTCTTGCTTTTTTTTAATAAATATATTTACTGAGCTTTTGAGGGTCACAAGCAGTACAAAATAGCAAACAACAAGAAATAATGAAGAGAGCCCTCTTTTTCAACCCCCAAACTCCCACCCCATCACCCCGTCTCTACACAAGGGGGGAAAAAAAATACATGAATAATAATAAATACAACAATACAAATTTGTCAGAAGCAGAAGATTTGCATCTTTAGAACACAATCGGAAATAATGGTGCTCTATTTGGCAATGCATTTTGACATCTCAGACCATGCAAGACCATAGAGGCCACTCTGGAGGACCTGGGTGCCATCTCCTCCTATGTAGTTCAAAAAGGGGTCCCATATATCAAAACAACGAAAAGGTTTCTCTTTGAGCCAGAAGCTGATAGCTTCTAATGGCATGAGTTCCATCACACCCCAAATCCAATGTGTAACTGTAGGAGCAGAGTCTGAGGTCCAAAAATGAAGAATGCATCTTCTTGCACTTAAGAGAAGCACCTACAACAGTTTTTGAGTGCGGAGGAGCGGAGATTCAGTGGAGTAGGATTTACTCCAAGAATGCAGCTGAAAGGAGTGAGGGCTAGTTTTTTCTTGAATATAATATCAATTTCTTTACAAATTTTTACCCAGAAGTCATTAATTTTAGATTTTTTTAGATTTAGTGTACTTTATTGATCCCCAGAGGGGAAATTGAGGGTCATCCACCACCTGGATGGATGAAGCAGCCACGATACGGCGCTATCCCTTAACCATTCACACACACATTCACACCTAGGGCCACTTTAGATTCTCCAATTAACCTAACCTGCATGTTAATAAGACGACATTCAAATAAACAGTGAAAATATGAACCTTCAGAAATCTTACACTTATTACAAAATTTTGAGAATAGTGGGTTAAACTTACTGTGTTTCATTGGAGTGATATGGAGCCTGTGTATGATCTTGAATTGTAACTGTCTAGCTTTGTTAGTAAACAAGTAATTTCCTCTTGCTTTTGACAAGGTGGCACCAACATATATTGAATGTACCCCAGACCATTTTGTAAATAGCACCGTCTTGTCCTCCCTTTCTTTGCCTCTCTTTGTCTCTGTCTCATCATGAGGTCCCTTCGCTGTGCATCACAATGCAATTTGTTGAATAATTCAGTATATCTGTCACTGAACTGTTTGGTAAATATTGCACAATCCCTCTGTCATTTAGTGAATAATTCTCACAATATCCATTTGCCAATACAACCCCATAATCATCTCATCTCCTTCTTCATTTCATGCGCTCCCTGTCCCTCGATTTCCCTCTCCAGCCCTTTCTCTGTTGCTTTTAAAATGATTTCCAATGCCACTGTCAGCAAGTAGGTGTTCAGTAATTATGCGTCAAGGGTGTGTCTGTGTGTCCAGATCATTTTGCTGTGGTGATGGGCAAATCTATTACACCCTCGAGTTTGTGAATCATAAACAGAAGACTGTAAAAGCTATTTATTTGGCATAAAAATGAAATGCAAAGAGTGACTGTGTTTATTGAGTTAAGTGGAAGGGTATGTGGTACACACCTAGTAGTTTTGATCAAACTGTCTGACAAAACTGTAGGGTGAAACATACTGTTCTTTGTGGGTGGCAGTATGGAAGCCTTTAAATTACAGAAATAAAAACAATACTCACCTTAACACAGCTTATATGCAAAGACTGTATCTTGTAGTCGAATACGTACTCGGTATATTCTGGTATGCTCTGGTTTCATTTCAAATCAGCTGAAGAGCGCACAGCTTTGAATATATTGCCTCTGTAATGGTGGCTTTGTTTGTTTTTGTTGTTTGTTTTTCCACCCTGGATGGCCTCTTTTGAAAATATCAGTCTGCAAAGTTGCTCTTTTTCCTCTATAAACTATACACCATGATATAACTATATACACATTAGAACTGCAATATTATTATGAAGGTGACATGGTGTTGTGTTGGTTAGCATTTTCACTCACAGCTTGTAGGTTCTTGGTAGTTTTGTAGTCGAGACCTCGTCAGTCCCTGTCAGTATCAGAGTTTTTCAAGACTAAGACTGAGACCTACATACACAATTTAACAAGTGTAAACTGTTATGCCCATGACTGGTTAAGGAGAATTACCCAAAAATCATTTTTATTTTACCCGTGTATAGTGGTTAATACCCATCTAAAGTGTTTCCAGAACAGACAACTGGTGAAATGCAAATGGAGTCCCTAGTGGCATCCAATTCTCAGTTGTGGGCAGAAAACAGTACGGGAATGGAGTATAATTCTTGGCAGCAGCTGGATCAGTAGTTTCCACCACAACCTCACAGTAAGAGGGTCTGGGACGGAACCCAAGTTGTGCCCATCTGAGTGGAGTTTGCATGTTCTTACGATGGTGCTTGAACTTCCTCCGGACACTCTAGCTTACTCTCACATTCCAAAAGGTATGCCTTCATGGCATCAGGTTAGTAATAATATTCAGGGCACTATCACGACAATCTAGTCAAAAGTGCATTGTAAAAGGTGCAAACCTCATTTTGGGCATGTCCAGTTCCATTTTGCTTTTACTACAGTGGACGAAACATATTTTGCATATCTGAAAAGTATAAAAGTTGCCCAAGCTCTCTAAAATATTCAGAGGTGTGTTTTTGACAACATTCAGTAAACCAATCAGAATGGTCCGTCATCCCACCCATGCATTAATTGGTTACAGCACACAGTAATTCCTACAGTGTCAAGACTCTCAAAATTAGCTATGTAATACATGACAGTGAGTTATGTTATATACTGAAATAACAGTTGTTTTGGCTTTACCTTGATAATTATGAATAAAAATGATATGAAGGGGAAATATGTAAACTTCATTGTATGCTGTTTTCTTTTGCAAGTATTCCTATCTGAATTACATGATTTGCTGTTTTTATAAGTTTTTTTTAGTTTTATAAGTAGAGCAATGAAGCTTAATAACCCTATAAGAACCAAATGTTTGATGTGCTACACATTTTTTAAAACAACATTTTCACATCTGAGATTCACATTTTGCTCAGCATGCTGACTGAAGTTTCTGACAAAATATGAGAACTCCCATTGTTATTGCTTCTTTCTCAGTCTATCTGAGTGGCAGTCTGGTGATGTAAGTTACTTTCATTTTTTTACCTTTTTCATTGTTCCCAAAGATATTCATTGTGGCTCTAGTCTAGTGACTGCAAGGCGAAAGCCACAAATGTTGCTCTAACCTGGACTTCAAACAGACATGGCAGAGTGTCACTGCATGTTTAAGGCAATTGTCCTGTTGGAAAAGGAATTCCTTTACCAGATAATTTCAAGCTAGAAGGGATGACATGCTGCAGAAGAACAGAGTGGAACTTCTCTTTTCTTAGTGTGTAGCTCATCTTGTATAAGTCACAAGTTCTTGAAAAGGCCAGACATTCCACACCTGAACATTTCCATCAGTATATTTCACGATAGGCTTCATACCTTATTGAATTAACTTTTCGGGTAGCGCCAGGGTGCCTTGGCCTTGCAATGAATGAAAATGAGTTGTTCTGTGAAAATGTCAGTGCTGGTAAATCTACCACAACAAGACTATTTTGTTGGTTAGAATATCAACTGTTTTAAGAAAACAGCCTTATTAGTACTAAAATCACTAGCACTTAAAATGCTAGCTCATGAAAGTTTCAACTATAGCCTTTTTCAGACATAAAATCCTTTCTTTTAATCTCTTCGTAACTGAAGGGTTTCCTCTCATGTATGAATACTGCACACAGGTCAGTGCAACGAAGGTATCTTACCAGGTGCACCCAGTAACAGCAGTTTTACTTTACAGTATAGATAGATAGATAGATAGATAGATAGATAGATAGATAGATAGATAGATAGATAGATAGATAGATAGATGTACTTTATTGATCCCAAACTGGGAAATTACAGTGTAACAGCAGCATGACAGTAGACATCCAAACAACAGAAACACATACATGACAGACAAAGGGATTACCCGTGGAGAGTAAAACTAACATGACTATAAAACCTATATACATCATAGCTTAATATATGACGACCCGTATAAACACATGAATCATCCCATTGCACAAAGAAGGACTATCAGGAGCAGAGTGAAATGTGAGGTACCAGTTAGTTTGTAAGGTGCAGTGTGGCAGCATTGTTATGGCCAGAATATAACACCATAGTGAGTTATTGTACAGTGAAATTGCATGTGGCAGGAAAGATTTCCTGTACCTGGCCATTCGACAGCGAAGCTGTAGTAGTCTACTGGATAAAGTGCTTCGCTGTCTGTCTAGTGTGTGGTGGAGGGGGTGATCAGGATTGTCCATGATGGATCACAGTTTATTTAGTGTTCTCCTCTCCACCACTGTCTCAAAGGTCTCCGGTCTGAGACCAATTAGAGGCTTGTCCTACGAACTATGAACTGAGACTTGCTTCATAAACTGATTTTAAAAAAAAGAAGATTTTTCTTGATCAACAACTGAGTTTGCCTTTCTGGTGTTAGATTACACACAACGCTGCCAACCCGCTAGCTTCAAAGAAGAACCGTGGAGGCGGCAGGACGATGCAGCCAGCTAACGGCTTCTGCTCATCTGTGCGGGGTGCCGGAGAAGAGCAGCGTGGAGGTGTCCCGGGCAGCGAGATGAGCACCGCGGGAGCCAAGGACACCGGAGGGCCAGCAGCGCTTCAGAAATGCTACGGTAGCTGGAGAGGGACATGGCTGTGGCATCTGTTCACCTGGACGAGCTCGGAGCTCAACTACAGCGGCAGTGGGCGACGGGGCTCGGTGGAGGAGCTGCAGGGACTAGCAGCAGAGGGGGCTAGCTGAGGCCCCAGCTAGATTCGAGGTCAGTCAGTCGGATCGGATACCGGCAACATCAGCAGAGATTGTTTTACTACCAACAGGTCAGTAAAAATGCCACCAAAGAAGGAAGAAATGGAAGAGATAAAAAAATCTCTGAACTTCTTGTCAGAAGAACTGACCAAAGTGGCTAGTCAACAGCTAAAACTATTAGGGCTAATGGAAGAAGTCCGAGAATTAAAATTAACAATTAAGGAAAAAGACAAAAAAAATTACAGACTTGGAGCGACGCGTCGAGGATCTTGAACAATATTCTCGTATGGATGATCTAATTATTAAGTGGACTAGACATTAAATATCAATCATATGCCAATGTTACAGCAGGAATGAGAGGTGAGGAGGCTCCCCTGAGTGAATCGGTCTCCCTGGAAAACCAGGTGCTTCAGTTCCTTGAAAGCAGAAACATAAAGGTTGAAGTAAATGCAATTTCAGCCTGTCATACTTTACCCAGAAAAGATAATAAAACAAAGAAATCAATTGTGATGCGTTTTGTGAACAGAAGGGTAAAGAATGACATGCTGAGGCAGGCCAGAAAGCTACGGGGAACAGAAGTCTACCTAAATGAACATTTAACAAAGACTAATGCTGAAATAGCACGGCAAGCACGGATGCTGAAAAGACAAAATAAGATACAGGCAACATGGACAAGAAATTGTAGAGTTTGGATCAAACTTAATGGAACACCTGAGGAAGCGAAGACCATAATAATCAGAGATCTTACTGACTTAAATAAATATAGATGAACACTGATTAAGAAAATTAAGAGACTATGATAATCCATATCCACACACACTGCAAGAATAGTTCTTTTGTGACATACCATGTCAATATACTTTAAAAAAAACTAAACAAAACAAACAAACAAAAAAAACTTATGACTGACTTGAGTAGACATCAATTATCCCCAGCTGGAGGAAATCATTTGACACAGAGAGAGGAAATTCAAACTCTGAAAATATGCCATTATGCTGAACATAAACTACAAGAGATGGAGAATGATACTGATCCTGATAACCACTTTTTCAATAATATCCATAATCATTGTGAATATTACGCTGAAAAGCAATTCAAAAGTCAAGTGCAACTAGATGGTAAACTATCCATAATACACTTCAACAGCAGAAGTCTTAACAAAAACTTTCCACAGATTCAGGACTATTTAAAACAGCTAGACAGAAAATTTACAGCTATCACAGTTTCTGAAACTTGGCTTATTGAAGAGCAGGCTCCTCTGATGGCAATAGAGGGATATCAAATGTTTCATATTAACAGATCTCAAAAAAGGGTGGTGGTGTTGCACTGTATATTGATGACCTGTATAGGTGTAAGCTTGTAAATGGAATGTCCTTTGCACTACCAGGGATTCTGGAGTGTGTTACTGTTGAGATTGACCAAGATAAAACAAAAAATCTAATTATAAGTTATATATATAGAATGCCGGGAACCTGCATTGAGACATTCAGAGATAAATTAGTTGAGCTGTACAATAATATTACTAGTAAGAAAATGGTTGTAATTTGTGGAGATTTCAGTATTGATTTACTAAATCCATTTCAACAAAATGTAATTACAGAGTTCATGAATTCTATGTACAGTATGAGTCTATAGCCCACAATAACACATCCCAGTAGAATCACAGTTCACACTGCTACACTTATTGATAACTTGTTTGTTAATATTATTGATAAGAAAATAGAAAGTGGATTATTGATAAATGATATAAGTGATCATTTGCCAGTCTTTGTATTTATCCATGGCCACACGGGGGCCAATACAGAAAAAACTTTAAAATCTTTCAGATACAAATCACAAAATGCAATCAGTTCTTTTAAAGAAGACTTGCTGAAGCAAGACTGGAAAAAAGTCTATGTATCAGATGTAAATGAAGCCTATGACACATTTATGAACATTGTAACCACTCTTTATGAAAAAAAATGTCCATTAGTAAAGAAAAAGCTAAAACATAAATTTGTCGACAAGCCATGGCTAACAAAAGGATTACAAAAGGCGTGTAAAAAGAAAAAATTATGATATAAAGCTTTTCTAAAGAAAAGGACAAAAGAAGCAGAGCAGCTGTATAAAACAAACAAAAATAAGTTAACCCCTTGCACTCCGGGCAGTTTTCCTAAAAATGCCAAAAAATAACGTGCCCAAAGTAAATTGAAAGCTGTTCTTCAACCCTTTGCAGCATCTTCATGGGGTTGTCTCATTTAAAAGAAAACATTTTGAATTTTTTGGCAAAAAAAACATAATCTCTCTACGTGCTCCGGCCACTGAGTTACAGTCATCTAAACATACTGAACTTGAAGAAAATAAATTTGGCCACGGTGTTTTTTTGGATACAAATGCTTGCAAATAACACACAACTGTCCGATCCGGCTGGAAAATGCAACAGAAATGTAGAACCAAGTGTTATCCAGCTGAGGTCCAAATTTTGTAACAATACCACAAAAAATGAATATTTTACACAGCTTTGTTCTCAGGCTGTTCCCAGGCGTTTTGGAACTGTTCCAAATTGTGCCAAATGGCACAGTTTGGAAAAACGTCTGTAACTTTTGAATAATTCAATGTAGAATCTTCATTGTAGGCTCTAATGAAAGGTCACACTCAGGGCTGTGTGTGTGTGTGGGGGGGTCGCCCCCCCCGCTACCAAGGACGGAGTTGGGCCCTCGCTACATGACGGATTACACTCGTTGCATGTTTCCACAGCAACGCTGTCACAGCGGCTTCCCCCCCCTCGCTACTGTGTGTGTGTGGGGGGGGGGGTTGTCCCCCCCTCGCTACAGAGGACGGCCATCGCTACATGAAGGAATAGACTCATATGTTTATGTGACGACCGCTGCGCAGTCAGCGCGGCTTCCCCCCGCAGACCGGGGGCGTTTGGACCGTGAACGCCCCTCCCCCCCCGCTCCTCTTCTGCAGTGGGGAGGGGGGGGCGTTCACGGTCCGAACACAGCAAATGAAATGTTTATCGCGGCGCACGAAGTACGAAGTGCGTGCGCCGTACAGTTGTAATTTACCGATCGGTCAAAAGTCATTTTTGGATTACAGTTTTCAGGGATAAATAATAATTTAGCTTATAACACCTTACCTCTTCACAGCAGCAGCGTCCTGGCGAACTTCTCTTCCCCATTGTCAGACGAACGCGACGCTGGTCCGCTCGTGGATCCCGATCAAAACATAATTCCAATATTGCGGTTTTGGTAAATGATTTACGACCTTCGTCGTCGGCCTCCGTCGGTCTATGATGACGGAAGAGAATCCTAAACACTCTGCTGGAATTAAATAAAATAAATAAATAAACCACTGCCTGTCGCTGCTGAGGCAGTCTCTCTTCACCCAGCTTTAGACAACAGCTCAGCGAACTTCTGTGCTTCAATTGGCTCGCAGCCGTTGGGAGGCGGGTCCTTCTGGCTAGATTTTCATTCATTGGCTCTTCATGGTTTCAGAAACCCAATTCAAGGCTCTTATTAGTCGAATGACAGGTCAATCAGATGAACTAATCTGTTCTGTGTCTGCAGCTTTTTTTTTCAGTGGCGCTTGGAGGCCAGCACCATCTCCATCTGCACCATCATCAGTATATCATGCGTCATGCGTCCGAGCGTGCACGAGTGCGCTCTCGTGCGCCCTCGTGCGCCCTAGGACGCAGAGACTTGCCCGCCCGCGGAACAACGGAGCGCAAGTGGTTAACATATATAATGAGATGTAGTAAAAGAGACTATTACAGTAAAGAACCGGAGAAAAACAGAGACAATATTAAAAATACATGGACAATACTTAATAATATTCTTGGAAATAAAAATAGAAATATAAGCTACCCAACCAATTTAAAAAAAATAATAATAATAAAATGACTCAGAGTGTGAATGCAGTCTCACCCCTGTAGATGAATTTAATAACTTTTTTGTTAACATTGGTCCTAATTTGGCTTGAGAAATACCCATTATGGCACCTACGGGTGATACAGTAAACAAAAACACTGCTATAAAAGACTCCATTTTCATAATGAACACAGACGAGAGAGAGGTCATTGAAATTGTTAAATCGTTTAAAAGTAAAACATCTACGGACTGTGATGGTATTGACATGCTCTTAGTCAAAACTATTATTGAATGCTTCGTGAAACCACTAACGTATATTTGTAACCTGTCCCTCCAAAGAGGTATATTTCCCAGTGCAATGAAAATAGCTAAAGTAATTCCGATATACAAGACGGGTGACAGAGGGGAATTTTCAAACTATAGACCAATTTCACTATTGCTGCAATTTTCCAAGATACTTGAAAAAATATTCTGTGAGAACTCCCCATACCAAAGGAGGGGTTCGGTGAGGCCATGGAACAAGACTTTCGGTCAGCCTCGAAGAGATTCTGGCAAACTGTCCGGCGGCTCAGGAGGGGAAAGCAGCTCCCTGTCCACACTGTGTACAGTGCGGATGGGACACTGCTGACTTCGACTGGGAATATCGTCGGGCGATGGATGGAATACTTCGAGGATCTCCTCAATCCCACTGATATGCCTTCCACAGAGGAAGCAGGGTTTGGGGACGAGGGGGGTGACTCGCCTATCATAGGGGCTGAGGTTGCCAAGGTGGTTAAAAATCTCCTTGGTGGCCGGGCCCTGGGAGTGGTTGATATTTGCCCTGAGTACCTCAAGGCCCTGGATGTTGTTGGGCTGTCATGGTTGACATGCCTCTGCAACATTGCGTGGAGGTTGAGGGAAGTGCCTTTGGCATGGCAAACCGGGGTGGTGGTTCCTCTCTTCAAAAAAGGGGACCGGAGGGTGTGCTCCAACTTTAGAGGGATCACACTCCTCAGCCTCCCTGGGAAGGTCTATGCCAAGGTACTGGAGAGGAGAGTCCGGCCGTTGGTCGAACCTCAGATTCAGGAGGAGCAATGTGGTTTCCGTCCTGGCCGTGGCACATTGGACCAGCTCTTTATCCTCTTGAGAATTCTTGAGGGTTCGTGGGAGTTTGCCCAACCAGTTTACGTGTGTTTTGTGGACTTGGAGAAGGCATTTGACCGCGTCCCTTGTGGTTTTTTGTGGGGGTGCTTCGTGAGTATGGGGTATCGGGCTTGTTGTTACGAGCTATTCGGTCTCTGTACGACCGTTGTGAGGGTTTGGTTAGTATTGCCAACACTCGGTCAGAGTCATCTCTGTTGTTTGCAGATGATGTTGTCCTGTTGACTTCATCCAGCAATGACCTACAACTCTTGCTGGGATAGTTTGCCGCTGAGCGTGAAGCGGCTGGGATGAGAATCAGCACCTCCAAGTCTGAGTCCATGGTCCTCAGCCGGAAAAAGGTGGATTGTCCTCTCTGGGTTGGGGACAGGCTCCTGCCCCAAGTGGAGGAGTTTAAGTATCTTGGGGTCTTGTTCATGAGTGAGGGGAAAATGGAGCGAGAGATTGACAGACAGATTGGAGCAGTGATGCGGAAGTTGTACTGGTCTGTTGTGGTGAAGAGGGAGCTTAGTTCTAAGGCAAAGCTGTCGATTTACCAGTCAATCTACGTTCCTACTCTCACCTATGGTCACGAGCTTTGGGTAATGACTGAAAGAACAAGATTGCGGATACAAGCGGCTGAAATGAGCTTTCTCCATAGGATTGCTGGACTCACTCTCAGAGATAGGGTGAGGAGCTCAGTCATCCGGGAGAGGCTCAGAGTAGAACAGCTGCTCCTCCACATTGAAAGGAGTCAGTTGAGGTGGTATGGGCATCTGATTAGGATGCCTCCTGGACGCCTCCCACTTGAGGTGTTTCAGGCACGTCCCACTGGGAGGAGACCCCGGGGCAGACCCAGGACTCGGTGGAGAGACTATGTCTCCCAGCTGGTCTGGGAACGCCTTGGTATCCTCTCTGAAGAGCTGGAGCAGGTGGCTGGGGAGAGGGAAGTCTGGACTTCGATCCAGGCTGCACGGTGGCGCAGTGGTTAGCACTGCGGCAGCACAGTTTACCCTTGGCCGGGGGATTGTGGGGATCGTGGGATTGTGGGTTCGATCCCAGCCCCCGACCAACAGTGATCTGTGTGGAGTTTGCATGTTCTCCCCATGTTGCGTGGGTTTACTCCGGGATTTCTCCGGTTTCCTCCCACATGCCAAAAACATGCATGTTAGGTTAATTGGCTGTTCTAAATTGTCCCTAGATATCTGTTTCCTATAGGCCCTTAGAATAGAGGGTTAGTATTAATGAAAGCGCTTTGAGTGGTCTTTGTGACTAGAAAAGCGCTATATAAGTGCAGGTTAGTTAGTTAGTTAGTTAGACTTCTCTGCTTGAACTGCTGCCTCCGCGACCCGGACCTCCGGAAAAGCAGTAGAAGATGGATGGATGGATGGATGGATGGATAGATATTCTGTGAGAGAATTGACAACTTCATAATGAAGAATAATTTATTCTGTGAGCAGCAATATGGGTTCAGAAATAAGAGGACAACTGCGTTTGCTCTAATGGAATTTATAGAAAAAATATCAACTGCCACTGAAAATAAAGAGTATTCAGTTGGGGTATTCCTGGATCTTAAAAAAGCATTTGATACAGTGGATCATAATTTATTATTAAAGAAACTACAAAATCGTGGTATTAGGGGGGTGGCACTGTCCTGGTTATGTAGTTACTTAAAGAATAGATATCAGTATGTATGTGTTGGTAACAAAAACTCACAGTTACTGAAGGTTACTTGTGGAGTCCCACAGGGTTCAGTTTTGGGGCCACTGTTATTCAATATGTATATGAATGATACATGTAAAGTCTTGGAAAAAATGGATTTAATATTGTTTGTCAATGATACTAATTTATTATGCAGTGGAAGCAATTTGGAACAACTTCACACTCGGAAAGGAATTAGGAAAGCTTAAACTGTGGTTTGATTCAAACAAATTAACGCTCAATTTAAGTAAGACAAAACTTATAGTTTTTAACAACCATCACAACAACTTAGTATCTAAACTTAATGTAAATGGTGTAGAGATTGAAAGGGTATCTGAAACTAAATTTCTTGGAGTAATAATTGACAATAAACTGTGTTGGAAGTCACATAATAATTACATTAAAGGTAAAATATCTAAATCAATTGCAATACTACACAGAGTGAAATATTTGCTGCATCAACCCACATTATATACTTTGTATCACTCATTAATACTCCCATACATGACATATTGTACTGAAGTATGGGGAAATACATATAAAACAAACATATATCCAGTCTTTATGCTTCAGAAGAGAGCTATTAGAATAATAAACAAAGCTGCTTACAGGGAACCAACAAACCCATTTTTTCTTAAATTAAAAGCTCTCAAGTTGAAAGATCTGGTTGACTTTAAAACTGCAGTAATAATGTTTAAAGTGAAGAATCTATCACTGCCCGCAAATATCCAAAAGTTGTTCCAAATAAGGGAGAAACAATATCATTTCAGAGGAACATGTATATTTCAAAAACCCTCAGTGAGAACTACCACCAAGCAACACTGTATTTCTGTGCAGTCAGATTGTGGAACACTTTTGGACCTGAATTAAAATCATGTACAACGCTTGGACAATTTAAACAAAGTCTAAAGGAAGAAATACTCCAAACATATATACAAGATGATATGTAAAATCACATAAGGATTGTCATATCCAGTCTGTGTTGTGTTGTTGCTTAGGGGTTTTTTTTTGTCACATTTTGTCTTAGCTTTGTTCTGAATTGTAATCGCTCTTGTTTTGTTTTTCTTTTGGATTCTTGGATGGAATATGGGTAGGCAATATAAGCTGCGGCTTCAGCCATCACCCATTTCGGATAACTTATGTTGAACTGTATAATCAGAGGAGTTATTGTTTGATTTGACCTTGTTGGATTTTTTCCCCCTTTGTTATATTGTTCTGTTTCTTTTTTTAATCTTTACTTTTAATCTATCTGAAATAAAGATTCATTCATTCATTCATTCATTCAATTACAGAGCCAGCCTTCTTGATAATCTTGTCAAGTCTGTTGGTGTCCCTGGCCCTGATACTGCTACCCCAACAGACAGCAGCAAAGAAGATGGCACTGGCGACAACGGTCTGGTGAAAAAGCTCCAGCATCCTGCTGCACACGTTGAAGGATCTCAGCTTCCTCAGGAAGTCAAGTCTGCTATTCCCCTTCTTGTGAGCAGCATCGGTGTTGGATCTCCAGTCCAACCCGCTGCTGATCCTGACACCCAGATATTTGTAGTCCTCAACCACTCCCACATCCTCCCCCCTAATCTGCAGTGGCTGAGAAGGCGTCTTCCTCTTTCTGAAGTCAATCACCATCTCTGTGGTCTTGCTGACATTCAACCTCAGGTGAATGAGGTGAATACCCCCATTTGAATGTAATTCCACAACAGATTCTGGGGTCTGCCATCCCGATGTCCTTGCTACATTTTTGATCTAATTTCTACCACTAAACCAGCAGTATTGTTTCAGATTATCTAAATTTGTTTCTCTTAAACTCTTGGCAGCAAGCCACATGTCACTGTTTACAATATTCTTATCTTACAACATTGTCAACTTCCTGCTCCAAAATAGCAGTCCAGCTTTATGTCATCTTCTTTTTCAGAAAGAAACAAATATGCAAACTTGGTCCTTTTATGTGCCAAGTTTATCTTAGAATTGTTTACATTCTATTTTAGTCACACACTGTACAATGTGGCTGTAATAGCATGGCCATCATTTGAGCATGAGATTGAATAATTTAAAGTTCCCATTCACAAATACACATTTTTACAATATTTTCAACCTGCCACATCTGTCTAGGCTGGTGTTTAAGGAGATTATGCTCCAGCAAATAAATTACCTTCATCCAGGTGCCTGCCCTGCTTAATCTGAAAAAGCACTCAGCATGTTCCCCACTAACCAAATACCTTATCAGCCATAGTTGTTAACTGTAAATTCTCCTATTGACCTGTTGCTTTGGTGCATTGCTAGATTAAGATTTAGTTGCCTTATTCAGGCTCCAAGGACATGTAACATTTTTATGAGGCCAGAAATAGCCATTCAGTACTCTATAAAGGTGGTATGCACTCACAACTTAAAACACAAAATTAACTTTAATTGCTTAACTAGCAAGTTGATCAATAACCTATTTTAACTAAATCAAGCTAAACTTGTAAAATAATTTGAAATTTCCTTACTGTTCAAGATAAAGCTGAGTGGGGAAGATAATTTTTAGAAGGAGAAGAGAAAAAAGCAGCCTGGCCAACACTATCCTTCCTGTCCTACTAAGGTTTGTTTTACAAGCCAGTTGACCAGCTACATACAGTGGTGTGAAAAAGTGTTTGCCCCCTTCCTGATTTCTTATTTTTTTTCTGTTTGTCACACTTAAATGTTTCAGATCATCAAACAAATTTAAATATTAGACAAAGGTAACACAAGTAAACACAAAATGCAGTTTTTAAATGAAGGTGTTTATTATCAAGGGAAACAAAAATCCAAACCTGCATGGCCCTTTGTGAAAAAGTGATTGTCCCCTAAATCTAACAACTGGTTGGGCCACCCTTAGCAGCAACAACTGCAATCAAGCATTTGCGATAAATGGCAATGAGTCTTTTACAGCGCTGTGGAGGAATTGTGGCCCACTCATCTTTGCAGAATTGTTGTAATTCAGCCACATTAGAGAGTTTTTGAGCATGAAGGTCATGCCACAGCATCTCAGTCGGATTCAGGTCAGAACTTTGAGTAGACCACTCCAAAGTCTTCATTTTGTTTTTCTTAAACCATTCAGAAGTGGACTTTCTGATGTGTTTTGGATCATTGTCCTGCTGCAGAAGTCAAGTGTGCTTCAGCTTGAGGTCATGAACAGATGGGAGGACATTCTCCTTTTTTGGTAGAAAGCAGAATTCATGGTTCCATTTACTACAGCAAGTCTTCCAGGTCCTGAAGCAACAAAACAGCCCCAGACCATCACACTACCACCATCATATTTTACTGTTGGTATGATGTTCCTTTTGTAAAATGCTGTGTTACTTTTACGCCAGATGTAATGGGACACACACCTTCCAAAAAGTTCAACTTTTGTCTCGTCAGTCCACAGAGTAGTTTCCCAAAAGTCTTGGGGATCATCAAGATGTTTTCTGGCAAAACTGAGACGAGTCCTGCTGCTTCCTGTGGTAAAGTATCATCACTTCCTGTGTTGCTGGCTGTTGGTGTGGTTTGCGTTGTGCTTAGCTCTCCTCACTCTCCTGAGGATTATTGCCTTTAATTGTATTTTAACACCTCTTTTTCCATCTACTATCACTTCTCACTTCTGTTTAACAAGCCTTTTGCACCTGTGTGCGCACTCAGTGTCACCTAATCACCCTCTTTAGCCTTCTGCTCATCTTTCATCGGTGTTTGTGTTAGCTTCGGGTTAGCCAGTAGCTATGGCTACTAGCTGTCCTTCCCCTTCTCCTTTGTTGTGCTCTCTGTGTCAGATGTTTAGCTACACCACTTCCTCTTTTAGTGATAATGGTAATGGCGATGGTAATCGAGGCACTCGAGGCAAGGTTGTGCAATTTGGAATCCCTGCTCCGCTGCACTGAAACACCGTCAGCACCAGTTAATAATGACGGACTCCCCTTAGCTGCAGCGAAGCACCCTAACATAGGGCCTGTTAACTGTCCCCCGGCTTCCACCTCTCCTGAGCAGCCAGGAGAGACTGAGTGGGTGACGGTGAGAAGGAAGCATAGTCGCAAGCCCCTGGTTCACTACCAACCTGTTCATGTTTCTAATCACTTTTCCCCGCTCAGCGACACACCCACTAAGGAAAAAACTCTGATCGTTGCCGACACTATAGTCAGAAATGTGAACCTAGTGACTCCAGCGACCATAGTCAAATGCATTCCCGGGGCCAGAGCAGGCTGTATCGAGTCAAATTTGAAAATGCTGGCTAAAAGTAACTGTAAATACTCCACAATTGTTATCCACGCCGGCATTAGCAACATCCGACTCCGGCAGTCGGAAGTTACAACACTTCGTGTGGAATCGGTGTGTAACTTTGCCAAAACAATGTCTGCCTCTATAGTATTCTCTGGTCCCCTTCCCAGTCTGACCAGTGATGACATGTTTAGCCGCATGTCATCCTTTAACCGCTGGCTGTCTGTGTGATCTTAATTCTTAATTGATCATCAGATTGATTTAATATCCCTTACAGAGACTTGGTTAGGGCAAGAGGATTATGTTGGTTTAAATGAGTCAACTCCCTCTGGTTATTTAAACTGTCAAAATCCCAGAAGTTTTGGTCGTGGAGGAGAAGTAGCAACAATTTACCATTCCAAATTCCTAATTAATGTAAAGCAAAAAAACATGTTATAATTCCTTTGATGACCTGGTCCTCAGTATTGGGCTTTTTAGCATTTTTAGGTTAAACCCAATTTTATTTGCCATAGTTTATTGTCCTCCCTCAGCCTACTCAGAGTTTTTATCCGAATTTGCCAAATTCTTAGCAGATTTAGTGCTGAAATCAGATTATTGTCACCATGGGATGAGACGCCGGGTCGTCCGGCACTCAGACCATGTCCCTTCCTATCTCTGTCTCTCATTGGCCAGCGTCTCAGCGGGCTCCCAGCTGTCGGTGTTACGGGACGGCTGGGGCCCAATTAATCCTCATCAGCTAAGGCACTGCTAATGAAGTTAAAAAGGAGCAGCTCCGATCATTCGGGGCTGCGACTTAAGCACTGTTTAGGCTGGAACCCCTACGTCCGGCGCCAGCCCTCTACTCATCTTGCAGCTTTACTCGTGAGTGTTACCTTGTATGAGTATTTGTGTCTTGGAACCCCTACGCCCGGTGCCAGCTCTCTACTCGTCTGGCTGCATAACTTGTGAGTGACATCTTGTATGAGTATTTGTGCTTCTTGGCCTTCAAGGCCGTGTCCCTTATTCCCTGTCCCTTTTATAATAAAATATCACAACTCACTGGCTCGCCCTCAGCTCTCATTGTGTGGCTCTCCAGAGCCACACGTAACAATTATAATTATAATTATAACTATAATTATAACTATAATTGTAATTATAGTAGGGGACTTAAATATGTGTGATGTAGATAGTGATTGCCTTAATATGCAATTTAATTCAATAATAGACTCAATGGGGTTTTCTCAGGAAATGGGAAATTTTACCCATTCTCTCCACCACATGTTGGATTGGACCTTGTTCTGACATACTGTATGGCATAGAAACAGAAAATCTGGTAGTGTGTCCTCATAACCCTGCACTGTCAGACCATTGTCTGTTAATGTTTGATTTTACTATTTCTGACTACAGTGGTACCTCTACTTACAAACGTCTCTACATACGGAATTTTCAGGTTACGACACGCCTCAACGGGAAAATATTGCCTCTTGTTACGAAAGAAATTTCAGGATATGAAAGGCAAAAATACAGTACACGCTGCTACTCGCAGCTCCCAGAGTTTATCGAATGTAAACATACTTGTAGCTGCTCTGCCATTGGCTATCGCCTAGCATCTTCCTGGCATCCCATTGGCCACGAAGTGTTCGGACAGTTTTACGTGTGTGTATTAACTTTTATTCACTATGAACCCCAAGAAAGTGATGGAGAAAAGTGGAAAAGAAGAAAAGAAGAAGAAGAGAGTTTTTTTGTCCATACAAACAAAGAAAGAGATAATAGAAAAGTATGAAAAAGGGATGCGTTTGGTTGATCTCGCCAAAGAATATGGCCGTAATACATCTACGATCGGCATGGTATTAAAACAAAAGGAAGCCCTAAAAGCTACGACTCCTTCCAAAGGCCTCTCTGTCATTTCGAAGAGGAGGTCGGCAGTGAACGATGAAAAGAATCACCCAGAAAAAGTGTTCACTAGTCGGGCTATCGCTCACTATGATGATGTTTGTCTTGCACATTTTCGAAGGATTGTTAAAAGCCGACAAAAGCAAACGTCCTTGGATCGGTTCTTTACAAAACGTCAGGCAAAAACCACTGCTGAGAGAGAACATGAACCAAAGAAGGCAAAAGGTGACGACGATAGCAGTTAAAAGGTAAATGAACATAATTTTTATTCTTTACTTTATTCTTTGTTTTTTACATTATGTACAACTCTCATTTTATGTTTATTGTGCAGTAATCTAATTGTAACATGTATTTGTTACATGTTTTGATGCATTTTTATGATTTATAAAAAATTTATGTCCGAATTTTGGGGAACTTGGAACGGATTAGGGCATTTACATGGAAAACGCGTCTCTACTTACGGAATTTTCAGGTTACGAAACTACTTCCAGAACCAATTAATTTTGTAAGTAGAGGTACCACTGTATTTGGCTCCTAAAGAAAAATATTACTACAGTATACCTCTCAGATGATACTGTAACCAAATTTAAGCAGATTGTTCCCTCTATGCCATTTATCAACACAACGGAGATAGGCTATGGAGAGCTTGCGCCTTCTATAATTGATAGCATGGTAGATAGTGTTACAGTTTCTCTGCATCAGACTCTAGACATGGTGGCCCCATTTTAAAAAGAAAAAGTCTAATCAGAGATTTCTAACTCCTTGATTCAACACAGAAACTCATAGCTTAAAACAGAAGACTCGTCAATTAGAAAGAAAATGGTGCTCCACTAAATTGGATGAAATCTATTTAGCTTGGAGAAATCATCTTCTAATTTATAAAAAATCTCTTATCTTTAGTGAAGGTCACTAATTACCTCCTTATCACATCTGATAATGGACTTGTTTCTGTACTTGTCCTTTTAGACCTCAGTGTAGCTTTTGATACTATCAATCATAATATTCTACTTGATAGATTAGAACACCATGTTGGACTTAATGGAACTTCGCTGCACTGGTTAAGATCTTATTTATCTGATAGGTTCCAGTTTGTTCATGTCAGTAATGAGTTTTCTTCCAACTCAAAGCTCAGTCACGGAGTTCCACAGGGATCTGTGCTAGGCCCTACTCTTTTTAGTTTATATATGCTACCACTAGGCGACATTATTAGAAAGCGCTGTATACATTTTCATTGTTAAGTTAAATGAACCTTCCTGTGGTAACGTATTATCACTTCCTGTGTTGCTGTCTGTCTGTGGTTTGCTCTCCTCATTCTCCCAAGGATTTTGCCTTTAATTGTATTTTAATCGCTTTTTTCCATCTACCATTAGCTCTCACTTGTGTTTATCAAGCCTCTTGCACCTGTGTGCGCACTCAGTGTCATCTAATCACCCTCTTTAGTCTTCTGTTCACCTTTCATAGGTGTTTTTGTTAGCTTTGGGTTAGCCACTAGCTACTAGCTCTCCTTTCTCTCCTCCTCTGGAGTGCACTCTATGCCAGATGTTTAGTTACACCTCTGCCTCTTTAAGTGATAATGGTAAATGTAATAAATGTTGTCTTTTTGAGGCGCTTGAGGTGAGGTTGTCTGATTTGGAATCCCGGCTCCGCTGTATTGAAACACCGTCTGTGCCAGTTAATGACGACAGACGTCCCCTAGCTGCAGCAGAGTTCCCTAGCTTAGGGCGGCCTGCTAGTTGTCCTCCGGTCCTCCGTAGCAGCGAGGAGACTAGGTGGGCGACGGTGAGAAGGAAGCCTAGCCGCAAAGCCCCGGTTAACCACCAACCTGTTCATGTTTCTAATCGTTTTTCCCCACTCAGCGACACACCTGCTGAGGAAAAAACTCTGATCATTGGCGACTCTGTAATCAGAAACATGAACCTAGAGACTCCAGCGGTCATAGTCAAATGCATTCCTGGGGCCAGAGCAGGTGACACTGAGTCAAATTTGAAAATGCTGGCTAAAAGTAACTGTAAATACTCCACAATTGTTATCCACGCCGTCATTAATGACGTCCGACTCCGGCAGTCGGAAGTCTCAAAACTTAACGTGGAATCGGTGTGTGACTTTGCCAAAACAATATCTGCCTGTGGAACGTGTGATGGTACGAAGGCGAGGCAGACTTCTATTTTCAATTAGTCCAATTTATTTCAACTTACAAGTAATAGTCTCCAATCCAGGAAATCATCTGACACAATTCTTCAGAACAAAATGCACTTCGTTAATCAAGAAGCATATCAAGAACCATAAGCACTCTGCAATCAGCAATCAATGCCATGCACTACCTTGCAATACATCGCAATACCACCTGTTACTCGATATCTCACACCTGTTATATAATGCACGAGATAATTAGAGGTGATTAGCCCCTACCATAATCCCAGGTAAAACAATCATCATTCCTATTCTTAACACATACCCACTAACATCTAAAAGCACATAAATAATTTCCCCAAGCATACATAATACAAATATAAATAACATACAATAAATAACAATATAAATAATTTAATAAATAACTTTAACCCCTATTTACAAATATTAAACCACCCCTCTAACTTACCATACATGTTTTCTCCCTGCTGGTGTCCTATATAAGGCCCTCAACCCCTTGCAGAGTCTTTTGCCTGGACACTCACAGGAAGCATGTTGGCAAAGGTATGCGAAATAAATTATTTTACCAAATACTTAATCATAATAATTATCTCCCAAGGGCATTCAAATAAACAAAGACAAATCCAAAACACTGTGTGCATCTTAACAAATAATCATACTGACATTTACAATGATACAAATAAAACATAATCACACAACAAGACATACAGTGGTGACATCCCATCGTCACATTTCCTCCCCCCTTTCCCGAGAGTACAGTACTCTATGAGTCATGTACTCTGGAAAGGCTATCAGCTACAAGGTTGGTTTTCCCTGCCACATACCGAACAGTAAAATTATATGGCTTAAGGGACACATACCACCCTGTAAGACGACTGTTCACATCTTTCATTCTGTCCAACCACTGTAGGGCCCGATGATCTGTCTCCAACAAAAAATGACACCCTAATAAATAGTATTTTAGAGACCCTATTGCCCATTTCATAGCAAGACATTCTTTTTCTACAGTAGAATATCTTGTCTCCCGGTCCAACAACTTACGGCTCAAGAACAGCACTGGGTGTCTCTCTCCCTTCTCCTCCTGGAGAAGTACTGCTCCAATGCCAACCCCTGAAGCATCAGTCTGTAAAATGAACGGGCGAGCAAAGTCTGGACTGTAGAGAATCTTCTCCCCAGAAATAGCCCTGTTCAGATCCTCAAATGCTCCGTCACACTCCTCTGTCCATTTTACCTTATTTGGCGCTGAAGCCTTAGTGAGGTCAGTCAACACTGCTGCTCTTTCAGCAAAGTGGGGGATGAACTTGCTATACCATCCTACCATTCCCAAGAATTATAGTACTTTCTTTTTTGTGGTGGGTACAGGGTAGGTCCGAATGGCATCCACTTTACCTACTCGTGGTCTAATGACCCCCTGACCAACCACATGTCCCAGGTACTCCACCTGTTGTTGTCCGAATGCACATTTGCGTGGGTTGATTGTCAGTCCTGCCCTCTTAATCAACTGTAGGACCTGCCTAAGGTGTACCAAATGTTCTTCCCAGGTCTGACTATAAATGACCACGTCATCCAGATAGGCAGCCGCAAAGTTCGATACTCTCCTTAATACTTGGTCCATCAGCCGCTGAAACATTGCCGGTGCCCCCTGAAGGCCAAATGGCATGACCCTAAATTGGAAACTGCCATAAGGTGTTTTAAAGGCTGTAAATTCCCTTGTTTCTGGTGCCAATGTCACCTGCCAATACCCCTTGCATAAGTCCAAAGTAGAAATAAATCTAGCCCTGCCCACTTTCTCTAATAATTCGTCAATCCGGGGCATGGGGTATGACTCAAATTTAGATACTGAGTTAAGGTATCTGAAGTCGATGCAGAATCTTAATGAGCCGTCCTTTTTGGGGACCAGCACAATCGGGCTACACCACTCACTGACTGACTCCTCAATCACTCCCAGCTGCAACATCAAGTCAATTTCTGTTTTCATTTTTGGGACCAATCGTTCCGGGATCCTATACGATTTTCTACGTGGAACAGTTACCTCTTTCAAATAAACCTTATGACGTACCATTGTGGTGAAACCAGGTCTCTCCTGAAACAATTCTGGATCCAATAATGTCTCTAACTCTCTCCGCTGATCCACCTGCAAATGAGACACTTGAAATAAATAAGGCTCTGACACATTTGTGGGAAAGGACTGTTCCTTCTCCTCGTCCACTTGCGTCGCACAGATCAAGAGCTGATGTGTCTCCTGAAGAGCAGGTAGCTGCTGCTGATGACCAGGCTGCTGAATCTCTTTCAATAAGTTAATGTGGAAGGTCTGATATTTTACCTTCCTGTCAGGCATATATAGTTCATATGTCACTGAACTTAGTTTTTTAAAAATTTTATATGGCCCCTGCCATCGAGCCAACAGCTTACTGTCACACGAGGGCAGCAATAACAAAACTTGTCCTGGGTGAAAAACCCTTTTTCTGGCCTTCTTGTCATACCAAGTTTTTTGTTTGGCCTGCGCCGTCCTCATGTGCTCCTGAGCCAAAGCAGACATTCGATCCAGTTTCGCTCTCATTTTAATGACATAAGAGACCACATTGTCCTGATCACTCGGTGGACTCTCCCAGTGCTCCTTTAATAAATCCAGTGGGCCCCTCACCTGACGACCATAAAGTAGTTCAAAAGGTGAGAACCCTGTTGAAGCCTGGGGCACCTCCCGGTAAGCAAACAGTAAATAAGGTACCCATTGATCCCAATCTGAGCCCGTTTCAGAAACAAATTTCCGCAGCATATTTTTAAGAGTCTGATTGAATCGCTCCACTAGTCCATCAGTCTGCGGGTGATAAGGGGTGGTCTTAATACCCTTAATCCCCAACAGCTTATACACTTGCTGCAACAGTTTGGACAAGAAATTTGTTCCACAGTCTGTCAGAACTTCTCTAGGTATGCCTACCCTTGAAAACAACTGAATAAGGCAGTTAGCAACCTGCCTAGCCTTAATAGATTTCAGGGGAAAGGCTTCTGGGTACCGAGTCGCATAGTCACAAATTACAAGAATGTATTTATTACCCGCGGAGCTTCTCTCTAGCGGGCCAACTATATCCATCCCTATTCTGTCGAATGGTGTTCCAATAATGGATAATGGTTGCAGTTGGGCACGTGCTACTCCCCTAGATGCTGTAATCTCACATACCGAGCATGTCATGCAGAACTCCTTTATCTGGGTATACATTCTCGGCCACACAAACCTTCTAGCAATTCTCTGTAGAGTTTTTTGGAATGCTAGATGACCTGCCCAAGGGATAACATGTCCCAGTTCCATAATTTTTGGTATGAGGTCCTGTGGTAAAGCTATGGCCATAACTTCACCATGCTGTTGATATAGAATGCCCTTTCTAATGACATACAAGGCCTCAGCCAAACAATCAGTTTTACCCTGTTTCACACCCTCAATCTCCGAGACTTTATCAAACCAAGGTTTAAGTGTTGGGTCAGCCTTCTGCAGTGTAGCAATGTCAGGAGGGATGTCAAACTCTACTGACTGGCTTAATTGTGGTGTTTCTTCACCCAAGTTCTTTGCTGACACTAACACCTTATCTCTTCTCTTCTGAGCCTTGGATTTGTGTTGCTTAATAGGGCCTGCCTCTATCTCAGAATGATAAAATGGTAATTCCTGAAGAACATTGGCAGCCCTCTGTGCCCTCTGTGCCCTAGTTGTCACCATATTACAGCTTTTCACCACAGGTGTATTTACTCTCTGCTCAACAGCGCCACCTGCCTGTCTCTCCTCCGTTTGTTCCTCTCTAACCTGTTGTATGATGTCCAACAAAGTTGGAACATCATTGTCAAGAATAATGGGATACGGCAAATCAGGGACAAGAGCTACAAGAAGGAGATAAGTTTGACCCCCTACTGTTAAATAAACGTCAGCAGTTGGGTACAGTTTCTTATCCCCATGGACACAACTGATATTTATTCCTGAGTCATTCCACAAATCCCTAGGGACCAAACTAGGTAGCACAACTGTTTGAAAACAGCCTGAATCTAACAGGGCCTCTTCACACTGACCATTAAGTAACACTTTTTCTTATATACTCCACTGTGCACTGAGGATGAACAAGTGGGTCTAGGAACTGAACATAACAGTGACGGTTTCTGATTCCTTGTGGCAGGACATGAGTATTGGGTGTGACCGATTTTATTGCACTGATAAGAGCGTATATCCTTATTTGCAACAAATCGTGACTTTTTGCTATTATCATATTTACTGTTTGTGATCTGACTGGGCCTGGAATACAACCTATTTCTAGCTGGGCCACCCCTTTCACCCTCATTAAACTCACTCCGAGTGGTGAAAAATCTGTCACGGCCGAGAGTAGGTCTCCTGCTCCCACACCTGGCTGACAGAAAAACCTCTGCCAGACGAGCAGCATCCTCTGCAGTCTTCGGGTCCCGCTCTTGTATCCAGACTCCCAGTTCTGGGTTCACCATACGCAAAAACTGTTCCAAAATTAATTGTTCCATAATGTCTTTCAAAGATAGGGTCTCTGGTTTGATCCATTTATATAACAAGTCTTTCAAGCATGCATAAAGTTCACGAGGGGTTTCGTCCTGAAAAATGTCCAAGGACCGAAACCTCCTCCTATAGGTGTCAGATGTGATTTCAAATTTCTTCAAAATGGCTTCTTTAACTTTTCCATAATTATCTGTGTCAGCAACATCCATGAGAACATATGTGCTCCGCGCTTTACCTGTAAGTAGAGGAGCAAGGTGGAGAGCCCCTCTTCTTCCCTCCAGCGGCAGACTGTAGCGATCCTCTCGAACGTTGTCAGGTAGTGCTCTATGTCGTCCTCGGGTGAGAGAGGATTCAGCCTGGGCTTGTGGTGCACTGGTGTCCTCCTCGGCTGCACCTGCAACAGCAAATCTTCCTCCTGCGGGCCGACCCGACTGGCCGTCACCATGGGGTCCTCCCCCGAAGCGCCGTTGTCACCACCATGCTCCGCCCGGCTCCCGTACTCCTCTCTCAGCTCCGTAGCCTGCAACTCCATCCGATGAATTTGCTCATTCACAGCCTGCCACCTTTGGTCATGGAGAGTGGCTTCTTCCTCCAGCTGGCGGTCTCTGAGAGTCAGCGAATGCACCACAGATTTCACCAGGCTTGTTAGCTCCTCGAGCTCGCCCAGTCCGCTGACTCCCGGCTCCTCATCCATCATACCTGCATCCAGGTCAGACCGCTCCTCCTGCCTCACTTTCCTTCTGGCGATGGATTCTTCCGTCCACCGAACACTACGACGTCCTGAACACGGACCACCGCTGCCACCAAATGTGGAACGTGTGATGGTACGAAGGCGAGGCAGACTTCTATTTTCAATTAGTCCAATTTATTTCAACTTACAAGTAGTAGTCCCCAGTCCAGGAAATCATCTGACACAATTCTTCAGAACAAAATGCTCTTCGTTAATCAAGAAGCATATCAAGAACCATAAGCACTCTGCGATCAGCAATCAATGCCATGCACTACCTTGCAATACATCGCAATACCACCTGTTACTCGATATCTCACACCTGTTATATAATGCACGAGATAATTAGAGGTGATTAGCCCCTACCATAATCCTAGGTAAAACAATCATCATTCCTATTCTTAACACATACCCACTAACATCTAAAAGTACATAAATAATTTCCCCAAGCATACATAATACAAATATAAATAACATTAGATAAGTTTAGATTAGATTCAACTTTATTGTCATTACACATGTATGAATACAAGGTAACGAAACACAGTTTAGCATCCAATCAGAAGTGCAAAGGACAGCAGTGCAGTATAAACGATAATTAACAGTATGTGCAATTTAAGAAAATATATGCAAATATATGCAGCAGTGCAGAAAGTTAAGAGTACTGTTATGGGCAAATAATGTACAATAAGTTAGATGGGCAGTTATGTACAGGTGAGGATGGTAAGAGATGATGGTAAGAGAGTCAGCGGGGAACTAAGTTCAATAACGTGACAGCTGTTGGAAAGAAACTGTTCCTAAACCTGCTGGTTCTAGTCCGAAGGCTTCTGAAACGCCTTCTGGAGGGGAGAAGCTGGAACAGTCCATGAGCAGGATGGTTGGAGTCCCTAAGAATGCTGCGTGCCCGGCGCAGACATCTTTTCCTGTAGACGTCCTCTATAACTGGAAGTGGAGTCCCTGTGATGCGTTGGGCGGTTTTCACCACCCGCTGCAGCGCCTTACGGTCAGCGACAGAGCAGCTCCTATACCAGACTGTGACACAGGTGGTCAGGGTACTCTCTATCACGCAGCGGTAGAAGTTGCCCAGGATGTCAGTTGACAGATGGTTCTTCTTCAGTGTCTTCAAGAAGAAGAGGCGCTGATGGGCCTTCTTGATCAGGCTGGTGGTGTTAACTGACCAGGACAGGTCCTCCAAGATGTGGGTCCCCAGGAATTTGAAGCTGGGGACACGTTCAACAGCTATGCCATTGATATGGATGGGGTCATGTGTCTCTCCCCTCTCCTTCCTGTAGTCCACTATGAGCTCCTTAGTTTTGCTGGTGTTAAGGAGCAGGTTATTGTCAGTGCACCAAATAGCCAAGTGCTCAACCTCTGCCCTGTAATCTGACTCATCGTTGTCCCTGATGAGTCCAATCACCGTGGTGTCATCTGCAAACTTTATGATGGAATTGGATCCATACATAGGCCTGCGGTCATGGGTGAAGAGGGAGTAGAGGAATGGGCTGAGCACACAGCCCTGTGGTACACCAGTGTTGAGTGTGATGATGGAAGAACGGTTGGGGCCTGACCTAACATGCTGGGGTCTGTTGGTCAGAAAATCCATGATCCACTTGCAGGTGGAGGTACTGATTCCCAGGTCCCCAAGTTTAGTGATCAACTTGGAGGGGATAACTGTGTTGAATGCTGAGCTGAAGTCAACAAACAGCATTATTGCGTAGGTGTTCTTGTCATCCAGGTGTGAGAGTACATACATAAACATACAATAACATACAATAAATAACAATATAAATAATTTAATAAATAACTTTAACCCCTATTTACAAATATTAAACCACCCCTCTAACTTACCATACATGTTTTCTCCCTGCTGGTGTCCTATATAAGGCCCTCAACCCCTTGCAGAGTCTTTTGCCTGGACACTCACAGGAAGCATGTTGGCAAAGGTATGCGAAATAAATTATTTTACCAAATACTTAATCATAATAATTATCTCCCAAGGGCATTCAAATTAACAAAGACAAATCCCAAACACTGTGTGCATCTTAACAAATAATCATACTGACATTTACAATGATACAAATAAAACATAATCACACAACAAGACATACAGTGGTGACATCCCATCGTCACACTGCCTCTGTAGTATTCCCAGGAACTGTAGGAGCTGCTTCCTAGACGAGGGGGTGGGCCATTCCACCACCGCCTTCACCTTGGCTGGGTATGGAATGATCTCCTTATGGGCGATGATGAAGCCGAGGAAGGAGGTCCGGGAAACGTGGAACTCACACTTCTCCGCCTTCACGAATACCTTATTCTCCAGCAGCCGCTGCAGAACCTGCCTGACGTGGACTCGATGTTCCTCCATGGACTGTGAAAAGATGAGAATGTCATCCAAGTAAACGAACACAAACGTGCCCAAAAACTCTCTTAGAACATCATTGATAAGTCGTTGGAAGACGGCCGGGGCATTGGTCGGCCCGAACGGCATGACCAAATATTCAAAATGCCCGCTAGGGATCCGAAAGGCGGTCTTCCACTCATCCCCCTCCCATATCTGTACCAGGTGATAGGCGTTGCGCAGGTCTAACTTAGTGAAGCAACAGGCCCCCTGGAGGGAATCGAACGCCGAGTTGATGAGCGGGAGAGTATATTTGTCCTTGATAGTTATGTTATTGAGCTCCCGGAAGTCGATGCAGGGCCTGAGAGAACCATCCTTCTTCCCTACGAAGAAAAAACCCGCCCCCACCGCCGATGTTGAAGGTCTAATTATGCCCAAACTCAAGGACTCCTTGATATACGAGTCCATAGCCGCACACTCCAGAGCAGACAGATTGTATAGTCTGCTAGATGGCAGTGGAGCACCGGCCCGGAGGTTGATTGCACAATCATACGGGCAGTGAGGGGGAAGGGAAAGGGCCTGGGATTTACTGAACACAGCCCCTAGATCGTGATACTCAGGTGGCACTTTCGACAGGTCGGGAAGAGGAGAGGCAGGTGCACCCAGAGGCACGACAGGCGAGCATGCAACAGACTGCAAACAGGCACTCAGGCAAAACGAGCTCCACGAAACCACACTCCCCGAACGCCAGCCAATGGAGGGGTTATGCAGGCGAAGCCAGGGATAGCCAAGGATGACTGGAGTGGACGACACAGGTAAGACGTACAGCCCTAACTCCTCCCGATAGTTGCCTGAAATAATGACTGACACTGGGGCGGTTCAATGAGTGATTGTGGCCAACAGGGCTTTAGACAACGCTACAAGCCTGAGTGGGGTCTCTAACGGCTGCATAGGGAGCCCCAGCCGGGTTGCCAGTCTACCTGAAATAAAGCTCTGCTCGGCCCCTGAGTCAATGAGTGCATGTGTGTTAACCTCCTTGTGTCCATAACTAAAATGAATGGGAATCAAAAAGCGAGTGAGGGGATTACTGCGGGTTGAGTCCGTGAGACCCCCTACTGCGACGCACGGACTCCCCCTTTTGGCCGCTTGGGAAAGGACTCGACCTCATGCTCCTTGCTCCCTCAATAAACACACAACCCCAACTCCCGGTGGCGCTGTCTCTCCGCGGATGAAAGCTTGAAGCCACCCATAGCCATAGGCTCCTGGTCTTCAGGGGAATCAGCAGACGGGAGGGCCAGCAGGGGGGGGCTGGAGGGAGCGGCGAGCCAGGCCACCTGAGTGACCGGAAGTTCTTCGCTCGGCCGCCCGCTCCCTCAGTCGGTTGTCAATACTGATAGCCAGGGAGATTAACTAATGCAACAGAGAAGGCTGCTCCAGACGGGCCAGCTCGTCCCGTAGGCTAGGGCTCAGACTCCTAACAAAAATACTACATAGAGAGGTATCCTCCCACCCAACCTCTGTAGCCACGACCCGGAAGTCCACGGCATAGTCAGAGACGGCCTTCGACCCCTGCCCGAGATTTAACAAACGAGAGGTAAGCACGTCTTCACGGTCCGAGTGGCCGAATACCTCCTGAAATTCATGTACAAACTGAGTATATGTTAGAGAAGCATAATTAGCCCTAGCCATCACCGCATATGCCCAAGCTAAAGCCCGTCCCTCTAACAAATCAATCACATAGCCTATGCCACTCTGGTCAGTGGGAAAATCCCCGGGTACCCGTTGGAATACAATGTCGCACTGCATGAGAAACCCCCTGGCCTCCCCCAAATTACCCCTAAAATGAGCGGGACTCGGGATGGGAGTGAGGCGACAAGCTAGCGCTGTCTGCTGGGTCACTCTGGAGGAATCGTATTGACATGGTACTAGTGACCCACAGAGCAGACACGACTCAAGGTAGATACAATTAACTGTTTTATTGAACAAGTGTGCGTGAGTGGATGCGTGCATGCAGAGTTGTGTAGTGTAGTGTAGTGCAATCTGAAATTCCAGCTGGGGCCGGCAGAGCACCATACGACCTGGCAACCCTGGGAAAAGACAGAGGCAGTTAGTGACAGCTTAGCCCATTAGGCACTTTGGATTTAACTGTGCTTACTGTCAGAGATGGTAGAGCGTAGCCCAGGTAGCGCCGAAGCTGCAGCCATGAAGATAGTGCCCGCAGGTGGCCGGAGAGCTGGAAGTTGGCGAGGGAGGCTGATTGTCCGCCGCCAGGAAGGGAATGGTCCGCCGCCACGGATCTCCGCCTGTGCACAGGGGAAGCAGACAGGGTGAAAGGAAAGCGTGGTGGCTTACTTGTAGCTTGGTGGTCTGGGAGGCGCAGGCCCGGACAGGGAACAGCAATGGCTTGGAAGCTGACGTGAAGACACACAGTGAGCTGGGAAGCTCAAAGGCTGGCGTAGCAGGATTCTGGGTTGGGAACCAAACGACTCCGCACCGAGCACTGACCCTGATGGAATAAATAGGCAGATGGAGATGGCCGGCAGGCGCACGCACAGGTGTGATAGATTGGCGGCCATGACACAATCTGGGTTTAGAATCCATCATAGTACTGAAAAAGCCTTAGTGAAGGTCACTAATGACCTCCTGATTGCATCTGATAATGGACTTGTTTCTGTACTTGTCTTTTTAGACCTTAGACCTTAGTGCAGCTTTTGATACTATCGATCATAATATTCTTCTTGATAGATTAGAGCACTGTGTTCGACTTAATGGAACTTCGTTGCAGTGGTTTAGATCTTATTTATCTGATAGGTTCCAGTTTGTTCATGTCAATAATGAGTTTTCTTTCAACTCAAAGCTCATTCATAGAGTTCCACAGGGATCTGTGCTAGGCCTTACTCTTTTTAGTTTATATATGCTTCCGTTAGGCAACATTATTAGGAAGCACTGTATACATTTTCATTGTTATGCAGATGACACACAATTATACCTGTCAATGAAGCCAGATGATAGTAATCAATTAGCCAAGTTAGATGCCTGTCTTAAGGAAATCAAAGCTTGGATGACTTGTAATTTCCTGCTATTAAATTTAGATAAGACTGAAGTCATTCTAGTTGGTCCAAAAAACCTTAGAAATACAGACGTGGACAAAATTGTTGGTACCCCTCTGTTAATGAAAGAAAAACCCACAATGGTCACAGAAATAACTTGAATCTGACAAAAATGGTAATAAATAAAAATTCTATGAAAATTAACCAATGAAAATCAGACAATGCTTTTGAATTGTGGTTCAACAGAATTATTTTAAAAAACAAACTCATGAAACAGGCCTGGACAAAAATGATGGTACCCCTAGAAAAGATTGAAAATAATGTGACCATAGGGACATGTTCAACCGAGATGTGTCCTCTAATTAACATCACAGGTGTCTACAAACTTGTAATCAGTCAATTGGCCTATTTAAAGGGTGACAAATAGTCACTGTGCTGTTTATTAACATGGTGTTTACCACTGTGATGACTCGCTCTGGGCCGTTATCATCCACAGCTGCGCGCACACCGGCTCCTCATCAGGCCAGGACTATATAACCTCACTCTGCCCGCAGGCCTGCACGGAACCGTCTGTCTCCCTGGCTTCATGAAGCGCTTCCTATGACTTCCTAGCCAACCTCACCACGATCGTCCACCTCGCCACCTCGGCAACAACGCTTGGAGGAAATCCTCTCCCCACCAAGTAAGCCTCACCTTTACTCACCTGTTCTCCGCTACTCTCCTGTGCACAGGCGGAATCTCCCAGCAGCGGAATCGTCCCCCTCGGCGGCGATCTCCGCTCTCTCCTCTCCGCCCTCTGCACGGCTACAACAACGCTGGGACAGCGGGCGCTGTCTTCCTGGCCAACGGGAGCTCACCATCTGCCTGGAACAGTAAGCCACAATTATACCTGAGTGATTGTCCATCTTGCACCTTGCTAATTGTGTGCCCTTGCTCCGTCCATAGGGTTGCCAGGCTGCACAGCGCTCTGCTCACTCCCAGCTGCTCGGAGTCTCCAGCCCGCACTCAGATACACAACACAACACATTCACACACAAGCACTGGTTCAACAAAGATAATTGTATCCATTTCTGAGTCCGTGTCTGTTCCCTGGGTCAGCCATTATGTCAACCACACTAAACATGGACCAGAGGAAGCAAAGGAGAGAGTTGTCTCAGGAGATTAGAAAGAAAATTATAGACAAGCATGTTAAAGGTAAAGGCTATAAATCAAATCAAATCAAATCAAATCAACTCAAACTTTATTGTCATATTGCTGTACATACAACTGTAGTGCAGGCAAGATGAAATTGTGTTTCTCTCGACATCCATATAAATAGAAGCAGCATGATTTAAGACACACTCACACATAGCTTCACCCCCCCGACCCCCACCCCCCCATCCATTCACACATCCCTGAGACATACTTGGGAAAAAAAAAACTAACTAACTATAATATACAAATAATATACAAAATGTCCGTAGGTGCAGTAGTGTGTATGAGAGATTCCGGGTCAACTGTTCAGCATCCTGACAGCTTGTGGAAGGAAGCTGTTGATCAGTCTGGTGGTTCTGCCTCTGATGCTCCGGAATCGTTTACCAGATGGAAGAAGTTCAAAGTGTTTATGCAGAGGGTGAGAATGGTCCTTGACAATGTTCAGTTATGGGTAACCCCCACAACAGCCACGGACAAGCAGAGCACTCAGCGGGAGCAATTAACATAGCAGTGTGTTCTATGGACTGATAACAATATGTAGATGTGCCTTGTAACCTCTTTTGTCCTACAGCTCCGGAGCAGAGGCGAATTCAGGCGCCAGTATCCTGCTGTTATGTATGACTCAAATGCAAACGTTCATGCTTCCTGCTCTCACTGTGATGCAAATGTCCCATGCTTTTCATGTATTGTCTGTAACTGGGTATAAAAACTGCATTGCTCTGTAACTCTCTCTCTCTGACCACTGCTTCTGACGACACGCATTCTGTGTCTCCTCACGAGAGCCTGAGGACCCGCTCCAGCCCGCCTGCACAGGGCTGGAGTGAGTTCTATGATGGCGGGATGAATGATAATAAACACCCTCAAAAACTCTCAGTTCGCCGCTTATTATTTCATGCCGCCACATTGGTGACCCCGAGAAAGAACACGCTGGCAGCCCCCGGCGGTGACTCTCCGACGACAAGCCAACGCAGCAGCCTGACACAAATGATCTGCCCTCCCTTCTGCTACAGGGAGACCTCGACGCAGAGCCACCACCAGGCGAAACTCTCCGGAGATCACCCACGACCGGGAAAGCTGCAGAATGCTTCATGGTGAGATCTGCACGCCTGAGATCTGCACAGCCACGCTGGGACCGGCCGCTCTCACAGCTCCTCCACACGAAAGCCCAAGCACCTCGTCCTTTCTCCATGACGGCGACCTCCAGGGCCGACGGAGAACGCAGCACGTGGACCTGAACACACCATGAGCAATCTACAGCAACAGCTCAACAGGGATGACCATCGGCGCCGACGACGCTGATCTCCAGCAAGCTCCCTGACCCTGACTCGCCTCTACAGCGGACCTGCCATGCACTGAACCCCGCACGCACACCGGGGGGTTATGAGGACAGCGCACCACGCACGGGACAATACTGGCTCCACACAGACCGCCATCGTCCTTCGCCGCTGCACACAGAACCTTCAGGGCTGCTCACACACATGAAGCACGCACGCAGCTCGCTCACAGGATTTTCTAATGGTCTCAACCATGGTGCACAAGGGAATTCAGCCGTCAGCTGTCCCCGAGGATTTTAGGACTGCGCGCGCACCTAAAGTCAACACACCAAGTCCCTCACTGCTGCAGCTCCTTTTTTTCCTTCATAGCCGCGAGAGGAGTCAGAGACAAATTTTTCTTCTTACAGCTGCTGTGGACCTCCGCCACATTCAACGGGACAGCCCCTCAACATTGCGGATCCACAGGCAATTTTTGCGCGGCCCAGACAATTTCGCCGTCCCGGGCCAGCACTTGCTACCCCCACCCCCTCCCTCCACTGCCGCCTGTAGCGAGTTTCCCCCGCAGCTCGCTCCCAAAGCCAGACTATCGAGGCCTCAGCTTCCCGCTGAGCCCTCTGGGGGGGAGTGTATGGGTAACCCCCACAACAGCCACGGACAAGCAGAGCGCTCAGCGGGAGCAATTAACATAGCAGTGTGATCTATGGACTGATAACAATATGTAGATGTGCCTTGTAACCTCTTTTGTCCTACAGCTCCGGAGCAGAGGCGAATTCAGGCGCCAGTATCCTGCTGTTATGTATGACTCAAATGCAAATGTTCATGCTTCCTGCTCTCACTGTGATGCAAATGTCCCATGCCTTTCATGTATTGTCTGTAACTGGGTATAAAAACTGCATTGCTCTGTAACTCTCTCTTTCTGACCACTGCTTCTGACGACACGCATTCTGTGTCTCCTCACGAGAGCCTGAGGACCCGCTCCAGCCCGCCTGCACAGGGCTGGAGTGAGTTCTATGATGGCGGGATGAATGATAATAAACACCCTCAAAAACTCTCAGTTCGCCGCTTATTATTTCATGCCGCCACACAGTGCCCTGCACCTATAACGGAACAACGGTTCTGAAAAAGTTCTTCAGGGATGGCAATTTTCCGCCGATCCGCGGATTTCTGCCGATTTATTTGCAAATTGATCATTTCTGTGAATCGTCTAAATCCATTGAGAAAATTTTAGGGGGGGTAAGGTACCTTATTGTTACCGATTTTAGCGAAAATCAACACGATTACATAAGGGCTCGGCGCTTCCCCAGAAGTCTCCCGCGATAACCCGGATGTGTTGTGTTCAAGCTACTGCTGTATTGTAAACAGCCCTGCGATTGGATAGTTGCAAACGATTGGACCAATCAAATGGCTCATTGTATGCTTTGTCAAAAATTCATGGCGGCGTTCTCAGGGATGTGATTTTCCTCTAATTCGCCGAATTCCGCTTTATTTAATCTTCCAGGAAGATAAAGTACGTTAAGTACGTTAGCGGCTTGTCGTCCACGAATGCAGTGAAGGTGAGCCCTTTCAGCTGGAAGTGGCGTATGGCCAGGTGGAGAGCCATTAACTCTCTGTCGAGCGCGCTGTATTTACGCTCACTGTTGTGCAAAGACCTGCTAAAAAGGTGAGCGGCTGCCAAGAGCCGGCAGCGCATTGCTCCATGACGGCCGCTATGCCCATGTCCGAGCCGCCAGTAGTGCAGCGTTTGCCAGAGCTGTTTTAACCGCAGAACGCCTGCTCCCGCTCAGGAGTCCAGTCGACTCTGTCCGCTGGTTTCTGTTTCTTGAGTGCGGCGTACAACAGCTGTATGAGCTGGGCTTCGCGGGGGAGGAAACAGTAATAAAAGTTAACCATCCCACAAAAACTCCTGCAGCGCCCTGACATTGATGTTGAGGAGGAAAAAATAGCAAAACAATTTAGTTACATTACTTTTATGATTCCAAACAGTTTGAAATTGACAGTGCACAGTGGACAATGACTCATAACTTTTGAATATTTCTAAGACTTGGCTACATCAGTGACTGTGCAAAATGAACTGCTCAAGACTCAATGGAGATTGAAACTGGTGATCTGAAATGAATGCTGAAATTATAAAAAGTAATGGTATGTTGGAATTTTATTTCTGTTATGGAATAGATAAAATTAACTGATTTTGATTTGATCAAGTGTTAAAGCATGTGATGGATAATGCTTGTTGGAATATTTTAGGAATGCTATCTTCTTGGAACATAAGTCAATATTATACAGTAATAAGTGGCATTCAGCTGTTTGCTTTATGTCATTTAAGCACAGTTCTGGTACTTAAAAATCATAAAAACCCAGGAGCTTCGGGGGGCTTCGCCCCACTTGCCCCCCCACCGGGGCTCTGCCCCAGACCCCGCTGGGGGACTGCGTCCCCCAGACACCCTGCTAAATTTTCAGATAATTTCTCCAACCCCAAATCACATCCCTGGTTTGTGTTGGAATTCTGAGCTTTCGGTATTGTTTTCAGCGGAATTATGAGATTTTTATCGAAGGATCAGGAGTCATCAGTGCTAGAAATAGACAAAAGTGTCAAAAATAAGATCCAATGGAATTGGCTTGAGAGAAAAGTGACGGTAAAGGTGAAAATTGGCTCAAAGTTCGACGAGGTAACAGAAACACTAGGACAGTTTCTGAAGAAACCAGAAAAGGGGATGAAGTTCAAAGTTCAGAGACTGACACAGCTTGCTGCCAAAAGGAAGAAAGTTTCACATTACAAGTGACTTGGTGACCAGTGTAAATAGTGTAATAAACTCTTATAGAACTGTTAAATATGTTGGACTAAAGACAGTGAGACAACATTGAAGAAAAAGTAAGTTAACTTTTCAGTAAATTTAATGATTTATCTAAGTCTAGTATGTCTAAATTACTTCTGTTTTACTGAAAACCTCTCAGCTTCATGGCCCCCCCATAAGTCAATCGACCAAATTAGATTTCAGCTGAAATCAGAATTTCCTGTTGCCATCCCTGGTTCTTGGACAGAGGGGAGGGAGACTCCAATTACCCTCTCAGCTCCCTTGACTATCCTCTGCAGGGCTTTTTTGTCTGACATACTGCAGCTGGAGTACCATGTAGCAATGCAGTACGTCAGAACACTCTCCACCACACCCCTGTAGAAGGTCCTGAGGATGCAGATGGGGAGAGAGGCCTGTTTGAGTTTCCTCAAGAAGTGCAGTTTCTGCTGAGCCTGCTTCCTGATCCCCAAGGAATTCTTGCTCCAGGTCAGGTCCTGCGAGATCTGCACTCCGAGGAACTTGATGTTCTCCACTCTCTCCACTAAACGGTCACCGATGCTGAGGGGGACATGCTCAGGCTGTGACCGCCAGAAGTCGATAATCATCTCCTTCGTTTTGTCCACATTGAGCACTAGATTGTTCTCCCTGCACCAGCCCTCCAGGTCTCTCACTTCTTCCCTGTACATTGATTCCTCATCCCTCTGAATAAGTCTCACCACCGTGGTGTCGTCTGCAAACTTAATAATCTGGTTCCCCTCGTGTCTGGATACACAGTCATGTGTTAGAAGTGTAAACAATAGTGGACTGAGTACGCAGCCTTGAGGGGATCCGGTGCTCAGCGTGACAGAGTTGGAAATGTTGTTTCCAACCCAGACAGACTGAGGTCTCTCAGTCAGGAAATCCAGGATCCAAAGACATGTGGCAGTGTTCAGACCAAGAAGGAGTAATTTCTTCATCAGTGTCTGGGGAATATGGTGTTGAATGCTGAACTGAAATCAATGTACAGGAGTCTGGCGTAGGTGTCTTTCTGGTCCAGGTGGGTGATGACAGAGTGTAGGGTGGTGACTATAGCATCCTCCGTGGAGCGGTTTGAGCAATATGCAAACTGGAGCGGGTCGTGTGATGCAGGGAGGCAGGCTGTAATGTGTGGTTTGACAAGCTGTTCAAAACACTTCATCACAATTGGTGTCAGTGCAACAGGACGATAGTCATTCAAACAGGACACAACTGGTTTCTTTGCCACCGGTACAATGATAGAGGTCTTGAAGCATCTGGGAACGAGGGCCTGACTCAGGGAGATATTATAAATGTCAGTCAGGACATCCGCCAACTCGCTCACGCAGTCTCGGAGCACACGTCCCGGGATGTTGTCCGGACCTGCAGCTTTATGTGGGTTGACTCTGGTTAGGGTCCTCCGTGTGTCCGCTGTGTTGATGGTAAAAGCTGGTCCGACCAATGGTGGGAGTGGGCCAGCCCTCCCTCTGATTGTCAAATCAGACATATAAGATCATCTCCAAGCAGCTTGATGTTCCTGTGACTACAGTTGCACATATTATTCAGAAATTTAAGATCCACGGGACTGTAGCCAACCTCCCTGGATGTGGCTGCAGGAGTAGACGGATAATACAAATGGTAACAAAAGAGCCCAGAACAACCTCTAAACACATTCATGGTGAACTCCAAAGTCAAAGTACATCAGTGTCAGATCGCACCATCCGTCGTTGTTTGAGCCAAAGTGGACTTCATGGGAGACGACCAAGGAGGACACCACTGTTGAAAACAAATCATAAAAAAAGCCAGACTGGAATTTGCCAAACTGCATGTTGACAAGCCACAAAGCTTCTGGGAGAATGTCCTATGGACAGACGAGACAAAACTGGAACTTTTTGGCAAGGCACATCAGCTCTATGTTCACAGACGCAAAAATGAAGCATACCAAGAAAAGAACACTGTCCCTACTGTGAAACATGGAGGAGGCTGTGTTATGTTCTGGGGCTGCTTTGCTGCATCTGGCACAGGGTGTCTTGAATCTGTGCAGGGTACAATGAAATCTCAAGACTATCAAGGTATTCTAGAGAGAAATGTGCTGCCCAGTGTCAGACAGCTTGGTCTCAGTCGCAGGTCATGGGTCTTACAACAGGATAATGACCCAAAACACACAGCTAAAAACACCCAAGAATGGCTAAGAGCGAAACATTGGACTATTCTAAAGTGGCCTTCTATGAGCCCTGATCTAAATCCTATTGAACATCTGTGGAAGGAGCTGAAACATGCCGTCTGGAGAAGGCACCCTTCAAACCTGAGACAACTGGAGCAGTTTGCTCATGAGGAGTGGGCCAAAATACCTGCTGAGAGGTGCAGAAGTCTCATTGACAGTTACAGAAATTGTTTGATTGCAGTGATTGCCTCAAAAGGTTGTGCAACAAAATATTAAGTTAAGGGTACCTTTTTGTCCAGGCCTGTTTCATGAGTTTGTTTTTTTAAAATAATTCTGTTGAACCACAACTCAAAAGCATTGTCTGATTTTCACTGGTTAATTTTCATAGAATTTTTATTTATTACCACTTTTGTCAGATTCAAGTTATTTCTGTGACCATTGTGGGTTTTTCTGTCATTAACAGAGGGGTACCAACAATTTTGTCCACGTCACTCTTAGTTTGGATGTGGTTACTCTTTCTCTTACTAGCTCTATGAGGAACCTTGGAGTTATTTTTGATCAAGATCTGTTTTTCAATTCACATATTAAACTTGTTTCTAAGACTGCCTTCTGTCATTTGCGTAATATTGCCAAGATTAGGAGCATCTTGTCTCTGAGTGATGCTGAGAAACTAATCCATGCTTTTGTTAGCTCTAGACTAGATTATTGTAATTCTTTATTATCAGGTTGTCCTAAAACATCTTTAAAAAGTCTTCAGCCGATCCAAAATGCTGCACCAAGAGTTTTTAACAGGTACTAGAAAGAGAGATCATGTCTCTCCGGTTTTGGCCTCCCTTCATTGGCTTCCCATAGAGTTTAGAATTAAGTTTAAAATTTTTCTCACTTACAAAGCTCTAAAAATCAGGCCCCTTTTTATTTGAAAGCTCTAATACTACCCTATTAACCTAACAGAGAAGTACACTCCCAAAATGCAGGATTACTTGTAATACCTAGAATCTCCAAAAGTACAATGGGAGGCAGAGTCTTCAGTTATCAAGCTCCTCTCCTGTGCAATAGCTGCCGATATGGATTCGGGAGTCAGACGCGATCTCTGTTTTTAAGAATAGGGTTAAAACTTTCCTTTTTGATATAGCCTATAATTAGGGTGGGATCATGTGCCCCTGAACCCTCCCTTAGTTATGCTACCAATAGGTTTAGACATCTGGAAGACCTGCAACAATGCACTGGGCTTCACTCCTTTCTTCACTCTCAATGAAATATTTTTGCTGGTCATTAACATCTGTATGTTCTCTTCCATAGATTGAGTCCCTGTCGTGCTGTTTGCTCTCTTCATATCTGTTCTTTTCTTCTTCTTCTCTATATCCTCACCCCCAGCCAGTCGCAGCAAATGACTGCCCCTCCCTGAGCCTGGTTCTGCTGGAGGTTTCTTCCTGCTAAAAGGGAGTTTTTCCTCCCCACCGTCGACAAGTGCTTGCTCACAGGGGATCGCCTGATTGCTGGGGTCTTTCTGCAATTGTTGGGGTTTCCCCTACAGTTGAAAATGCTATGAGATGACTGTTGTTGTGAAATGGCGCTATATAAATAAAGTTGAATTGAATTGAATTGAATTAAATTAAATTGAATTGAGTGGTTAGCACTGCGGCAGCACAGTAACTCACCCTTGGTCGGGGGATCCTGGGTTCGATCCCAGCCCCCGACCAACAGTGATCTGTGCGGAGTTTGCATGTTCTCCCCGTGTCTGTGTGGGTTTACCCCGGGATTTCTCCGGTTTCCTCCCACATGCCAAAAACATGCAAGTTAGGTTAACTGGCATCAAACTGGGGATTCTAAATTGTCCTTAGGTATGACTGTGAGAGTGAATGGTAGTCTGTCTCTCTGTGTTGGCCCTGCGATGGACTGGCGATCTGTCCAGGGTGTACCCTGCCTCTCGCCCAAAGATGCTGGGATAGGCTCCAGCCCCCCCGTGACCCAAAAAGGATTAAGCGGAAGAAGATGAATGAATGAATGGAGTCTTTATGTTCTTTTTGCTCAGCAGTGGTTTTCATCTTGGAATTCTGCGATGCAGGCCATTTTTGCCCAGTCTCTTTCTTATGGTGGAGTCATGAACACTGACCTTAACTGAGGCAAGTGAGGCCTGCAGTTCTTTGGATGTTGTTGTGGGATCTTTTGTGACTTCTTGGATGAGTCGTCACTGCACTCTTGGGGTAACTTTGGTCAGCTGGCCATTCCTGGGAAGGCTCACCACTGTTCCATGTTTATGCCATTTTTGGATAATGGCTCTCACACTGTGGTTCGCTGGAGTTCCAAAGCTTTACAAATGGCTTTATTGTAGAGGGTGAAAGGGACGGATGTGGAGGTGAGGCACGATCGTAGGTCGACACAGATTCTTTATTGACCCTCTAACATATATACAGCCTGTGGACCCCAGCTTGGCCTGCTGGGGCCGAGTGTCTGGTTGAAGACACTCTCTCTGCATTCTGCTTATATAGCTTTAATGATATGCATAGAAAGCTTGTACTGGTGCATTATGCTTGTGTGTGTACAAAGAGAATGTGTGACACACTAACATAACACTTGCTACATTCATGACAATACATTCACCCCCTGCCCTTCCTGCAGTAGCTTGAAGCAGCAAGGGCGAAGGCGCCTCATTGTCTGTCTAGTTACTCCTTGGGGGGCTACCCCCTTCAGTCCATTGTTCTGCCCCTCTTCACTGCTTCTGGGTGTGAGAGGCTGTCCACCCACTGTGTCTAGTGTCACCACATAATAACCTTTTCCAGACTGATAGATCTCAATTGCTTTGTTTCTCATTTGTTCCTGAATTTCTTTGGATCACAGCATGATGTCTAACTTTTGAGGGTCTTTTGGTCTACTTCACTTTGTCAGCCAGGTCTTATTTAAGTCATTTCTTGATTGAGAACAGGTGTGGCAGTAATCAGTCCTGGTTGTGGCTAGAGAAATTGAACTCAGGTTTCTAGAGATGTGATCAACTACAGTTAATTTATGTTTTAACAGCGGGGGGGGGGTCACTTTTTCACACAGGGCCATGTAGGTTTGGATTTTTTTTTTACCCTTAATAATAAACACCTTCATTTAAAAACTTCATTTTGTGTTTACTTGTGTTATCTTTGTCTAATATTTAAATTTGTTTGATGATCTGAAACATTTAAGTGTGACAGACATACAAAAAAATGAGAAATCAGGAAGGGGGCAAACACTTTTTCACACTGCTGTACTTGCATCAGTGTCTGCAGCTTAGCCAATAATAGTGGTGTAAAGAGTACTGAAAATATGTACTCGGGTACAAATATTCATTTTACTTAAATATTACTCAATTACAAGTATTATGACTCCTCTTAAAATTATACTTTAAATTGCAAGGTGTTCTCATACAATTGCAACATTCAATTAAAGTTATTAGTATCAGTTTCTCCAAATTTTCAGTGTGAGTTCCTCCCATCACCTGTTGCGTTCTGCTCTGTGGTAATGGTCATCTCTCCAAACATTGGCCTGCTGAAGTTTTGTGCTTTTTTTGTCAGTATGTTAGGGTTATCATAGGCCCATTTGTGGTCAAATAGCCGTATTGGTTACAAAATGCAGGTGACAGGTTGGTATTAACTAAAGTTGTGCACAGTACTCAATTATGATTTTAAAAAGTAACTAAGGACATTACATGATTTAATGCACACTGAATGTCATGAACTGGGGTGGACTTCCAGCACAGTTCCATGGCATGGTGGCTGCCTTGTCTTTAAGTATATTTTGTATCCTCTATTTGCCATCAGGCACCTCCCTGGGAGCCTTGAGGTCTTCTCGGCTCCCTGACAGTTCACAGCCACGCCCCCCTCTTCTGCCAGTTATACCAGCTGTGTGTCATTATCGTTTGTGTTTTTTCCTTTGTTCATTCACACACCTGGTTCCACCTACACATCGGCAATCATTTATTGATTAAGTTGTGGCCGCACAGGGGCCGCACATGGGGAGAACATAATGTCTAGCATCTTAGATAAGAACAAAGTGCAGAGTTTCCTTGGAGATAACAGGAAGTTGTGAAAGTGTGATCTTTTGTGCGTTGGAGACTGCTAGGAGGCTCCTTTGTGTTCAGAGACTGCGAGGGGGATGTCAGGGGATTAAGGAAGTGAATGTATTGTGTCCTTTGATGTGAATGCAATGTGACTTTTGAGCTGTAGAAAGACCTGAGTATTTAAGGGTCGAGTTTTTTCTGTGGGCTGCACGGTGGCGCAGTGGTTAGCACTGCGGCAGCACAGTTTACCCTTGGCCGGGGGATTGTGGGGATTGTGGGATCGTGGGTTCGATCCCAGCCCCCGACCAACAGTGATCTGTGTGGAGTTTGCATGTTCTCCCCGTGTTGCGTGGGTTTACTCCGGGATTTCTCCGGTTTCCTCCCACATGCCAAAAACATGCATGTTAGGTTAATTGGCTGTTCTAAATTGTCCCTAGATATTTGTTTCCTATAGGCCCTTAGAATAGAGGGTTAGTATTAATGAAAGCGCTTTGAGTGGTCTTTGTGACTAGAAAAGCGCTATATAAGTGCAGGTTAGTTAGTTAGTTAGTTAGATGTCCTCTTGCTACGATGCTCATGTTGGAGATGTGTAATAAACTGCCTAAAACAAATCTGTCTTGTCATTTACACATTCCACACTGGTGACCCAAGACGAAGCATGCAACACGAAAGGAGTTCCCCGGAGACAGCCTCGTTGGGAGCCCCCAGCCAAGCGTATGCCGGTGCCATCCAGCTACCGGATTTTTGGCAGCACAACCCGCGCTCCTCGTTCCACTTGGTTGAGGGGCAGTTCGCCCTCCGGGGGATTTTGGTGGATGACACGAAATTCTTCCATGTGGTCGCAAAGCTCGACACCCACACGGCTCAGCATGTGGAGAGCCTGCTGGATCAGTCACCAACCAGCGACAAATACGACGCGTTGAAAGCCACACTCATCCAGCACTACACACTCTCGGTTGAGGAGAGAGCAGAGGGACTCCTGACGCGGACCGGGTTAGGAGATTGCACGGCTATTGACCTGATGGAGAGGATGCTGAGATTGAAGGGCTCGGACGACCACCACTTCATTTTTACCCACCTCTTCCTCCGGAACCTTCCGTCAGCGACGAGAGCGGCCCTGGACAATTCGCCGTGGCTGGACAAGCGGGACTACCGCGCGCTGGCCCGAGAAGCACACCGGATCATCATGGCCAGCAGAGAGCTCACGGCCACGGCGGCAGCGACAGAGCTCGGCGCGATGGCTGGAGAGGGCGAGGAGCCATTGACGGCGGTAGCAGAACCACCGACGACAGAGGCGGCGGGCACCAAGGAACGCGGAGGAGACATCCTTTGTTTCTATCACCGCCACTTTGCAGAGAAGGCACGCAAATGTATACCACCGTGCCAGTTCAAGCACTCGAGAAAACGCCAAGACCGGGGGTCGGTAGCAGCTGCGACCCTCGGGGAGGAGAACAAGCTGCTCTACTTGACGGACGCACGCTCCGGGAGACATTTCCTCGTGGACACCGGCGCCCAGCTGAGTTTCATCATGCCGTCCTACGCCGACCGGCTGGCAGGTTCCAGCAGCCCCCAGATGGCAGCAGCAAATGGCTCGGAGATTAAAGTAGTAGATTAGTTTATTTGACAGGGACAGTGCAATAAACATAGACAATTAATCAAAGACAATCAATCTGATGTGTTGCACATAGAGTGTATAGCTATTAGCTAATTTGCAACTCTTGTCCCTGGATGGGCTTTAGAAAAAAGAATCAAGTAAAGATGAGAAAAAAAAATACACAATAACCACATACATCAATGCAGAAAGATTATAAATACACAATTATAAATATTATAAATATTATAAATACACAAATATAACAGCCTGACTCACATTTAACATAAATATTATAAATATTATAAATACACAAATATAACAGCCTGACTCACATTTAACATAAATATTATAAATATTATAAATACACAAATATAACAGCCTGACTCACATTTAACACATATAACATAACTCACGTTTGCCTATTTCAGGCCTCCCTCCCTTCGTCACTCACTATAAACAAACACATTTATTCCTTCCCTTCATTTACTCTCACTTTGGTGACCTTTGGTCAAACCTTTGGTGAGAGGACTCTACTTCTGTCATTTCACGGCCGTGCATTTGAGTGGACTTTTGTCATAGCAGCATTGAATTTCAATATATTGGGGGCTGATTTTTTGTGCTCACATGGTTTGTTGGTTGATGTCACTAACAGGCGCCTGGTTAATGCACAATCTTTTGATTCTATCCCCTGTACAGCTCGAGCGTCCCGGCCAACAGCACAAGCCAATGTCACAGCTGCAAGTGGTAAGTTCCACACACTGCTCACTCAGTTCCCAGCACTCACGGTCCCAACATTTTCGGCAGCCGTTGCTAAACACGGGGTGGAACAATTTATTACCACCACCGGGCCGCCCATTTTTGCAAAACCTCGGCGCTTGGACGCAGCTAAACTGGCCATAGCGCGCAAGGAGTTCACCAACCTGGAGAGGTTGGGCATCATCAGGCGTTCAAACAGCCCATGGGCTTCCCCGCTACACATGGTCCCTAATGTTGCCGGGAAATAATACACACTGAACAACAAATGTATTTTATGGGTTTTATCTGATATATAGAAAATAAAGAGCAGCACGCTTCAGAATGAAAAGATTTACAATAATTTTTAAATGTAAATAAAATAAAATGAAATGTACAAAATGTCTCTTTGTATATAACTCTCACGTTTGTGTTACAGTTTGTACTGCCTCAAACACACAGGAGGCGGATCTTAAACAAAATGGTGGATTACTAACAAAGAAAAATACAATCTGATAAAATGCTCAGTAAACTAATGACCCCAAATAAGTCCGTACAAACGGTAGTGGTGATGCTGGAAATGAGAAAGGCACATAATAGCTTTAGTACACCACAAACCTTAAGTTCACACTCCAAATATGCTCAAAGCTTAACAAGAAAAGCTTTTCACTTACAACATACACACGACGCCACACCAGCGCGTGATCACTGACTGATCTTCACAGGACACCCGAGTCTCCCTGGTTTGATTGACAGTATAAAATGTTTCAGTACTCGTCACCGTGTAAAACAAAAAAACACATCATAACATTGTGACCAGAGTAGCAAACAACACACTTTTACATTTACACTCATGCTTACATCGTACATAGCCTGATATTTTAAACTATATCCTCTTGGATAGGCACTATGTTCAGCCACGGTATACCATGCTAGTCAGGCAGCAAATCTGTAGGTCAATCTACATCTTATCCGTTACTTGGCCGACTTTATTACATCCTCCTCGGCATAATTCACCGTGTTCGTTAAGAGTAACAATATATTTTAACTGCATTGGTGAACTTACAACGTTTCTTTATGAAGATTATTCCTCGTCTTGCTTGCTTTTCAAATCCGGTCTCCTGAACTGTTTTCCCAACCAAAAAAACCCAGATATTCAAAATCCTCTACCTGGCATATCCCGCCCACACCCTGAAGTCACTTCCTGTTGAGTCAAGTTCAAATCAAAATATTTAAACGCAAATCAAATCAACAAAGATCCATAAATATGACCCGGTTACATTCTCCCCTGCTTACAAGTCAATGGCCTCTGTGACTACAAATGAGTTTTTGATTTCCCTCACAGCTTCTCTAAACAAGACCGTGCCTAAGTTTGCAAAAATCTGAGCGATTATAGCTGAAGAACTGGGATCCAAAACTGACTTTGGCTCATGGTACGGGTTTGAGTGCTGGTCTGCTGTTGACCTTTGACTCCTGCGGGGAAAGGGAACAGGTTCAGGCATGGCTTCATCTTCTGTATCAGACCGTGTTTCTTGTGAGTCTACCTCAGATTCTGGTTCAGGAAATTCATCATCCTGCTCTGACTCACCATTGATGCTACCTTCCGCATTATTCTCACTGCTAGGGATCCTGACCTGACCATCAGTGTGAGCTGGGTTACGGATGGGACTAAGAGCCCTCACTTCTTCCAAAACTAAACCATCGGTAGGGTCCTCTGAATTTAGACTGTCCTCCGGCGGGGACTCTGGGGACTTTCTAAGACACTGGCTACTCGGCCGTGACCTGAAGACGGGTGGGGACACACATGGTCTGATGTCAACTCTGTTAACTCTTTTTGTCGGTCCTCCTTCTACAGGTTCTACCGTGTATGTAGTTCCTTGAATCTGCACCACACGGTGGGGAATGGGTTTCCAAGCATCTTGAATTTTGTTTCTGCCTGGGGGCCGGTTTCTGACATACACAATCTGACCTAGCTCAATAGGGGGACAGTACACCTTCTCGTTATGCATTGAAATGCGTTCAGCAGCTTTCTGTTCACAGTACTCTTTGGCCCTGGCATGAGCATCATTCAGACGCCTTTGGTGGATCGCCAGCCAGTCGTGACTGGGCTCTACAGTGGACTCCTGTCCTAAAAGGGCATCAACAGGAAGGTGTGGGTCCACACCAAACAGAAGGTAGTAAGGGGAGTAGCCTGTTGTTGAATGCGGGGTAACATTGTACGCATAGACTAACTCTGGCAAAGACTCTGGCCATCTGCGTTTTTTCTCAGGCGGGAGGGTGCGCAAGAGTTCATGCAACGTCCTATTAAAACGTTCACATTGGGCATTCCCAGTAGGATGATGGGGGGTTGTACGACTTTTTTTTACACCATACAACTTGCAGAGTTCTGAGATCACCTCGCTTTCAAAATTCCGGCCCTGGTCCAAATGCAAACGCTCAGGGACACCATACTTGAGAAACCACTCTCGCAGCAGAACCTTGGCTGTTGTGTCAGCTTTTTGATCACGTGTTGGGAAAGCCTGCGTAAACTTTGTAAACACATCGGTGATCACTAGAACATTTTCTCTACCATCGCTAGAGGGTTCTAGAAGAGTAAAATCAACTGCGACTACCTCTAAGGGCCTACTAGCTAGAAATGATTTCATGGGGGGGTGAATCTTGGGATTTGGCATTTTTGTTAACACACAGCGTTCACATTTCTTTATCCACTGTTTGACATCCTCATGAATCCCTACCCAAAAACATCTTTGTCGTAGCAATTCCAGAGTACGCTCAATGCCTTGGTGCCCCATCGAGTCATGCACACTCTCTAACACCTGAGACTTTAAACAGCCTGGCACTAGTAGTTGAAAACGTTCCCCATACCTCACATCCTCAATCACCCGATAAAGCAGTCCCTCCTTCTCCCTAATATGTGGCCAATGTTTCAATAAAGAGAGCACTGGTTTTTCAAGGTCTTTCCTCTCCTGAAAGTTAGGTTTACTTTTGCCGTCCCAAAACCTTCTAAAAACTCCCAGTACTGGATCCTGCCCCTGAAATTCCCTTAATTCCTCTTTTGAGTAGCCAGGTAAGGTAGGAGTACTACCCTGGGCTCCAGAACCGGAACCATCTCCCTTTTCGTTCGCCCGCATTTGCCTAATCTTGCAACTCTCAAGACCAGCACTGGTTAGCTCAGTGCCAAGGGTTGTCCCTTTCTGTATCACATTGCAGATAGCCACACACCCATCATAATCCATGTCGTCCGACATTGGTTCCTGCTCCCCTGCAAACGGGTGCCTAGATAATGCATCAGCAGCCCGGTTAGACCGGCCAGGCCGATACTGAACATCAAAATCAAACACTGCTAACTGAGCCACCCATCGCTGTTCTAGTGCTCCTAATCTAGCAGTGTTGAGATGACACAACGGATTGTTATCAGTAAGGACCGTGAATTTAGAACCTAATAGGTAGCCTCTGAATTTTTCTGATATTGCCCATTTCAGAGCTAGAAGTTCTAATTTCATACTGCTATAATTTCTGTCATTCCTCTCTGCATTTCTGAGCCTACGGCTTGCATATGAAATTACTCTTTTCTTTCCCCCTTGTTCTTGATACAATATTGCTCCCAACCCTTGATTACTGGCATCTGTCTCAACAATAAAGGGACGAGTAAAATCCGCATACCCTAGTACTGGGGCGCTAGTGAGTTTCTGTTTCAGAATATCAAACGAGCTTTGGCATTGCGGCGTCCAAAGACTGCACATCCATTGATTCACCTTGGAGGGAGGCCCTGAATTCAAACAGAGATTCACCAGGTCGTGAAGCGGGCTAGCTATCTGGGAAAAGTGCTCAACAAATCGCCTATAATAACCGCAAAAGCCTAGGAACGAGTGCAACTCTTTCAGTGTGGTAGGCACTGGCCATTGCTTCACTGCCTCTGTTTTACCTGGGTCTGTTTCAATTCCATCTGCTGAAACCTGGTGACCTAAAAACTTAACCTTCTGCTGCAGAAAGTGACATTTCTCTAGTTTGACTTTAAGACCGGTATCTTGTAGTCGTTTCAAGACTATGTCAACTCTTTCTAGGTGCTCCGTGAATGTCTTGGAAAACAGCAAAATGTCATCCAAAAACACCAGCATTATTTGGAAAATCAAATCATTCATCGCAGTTTGCATCAATCTTTGAAACGTTGCTGGACCATTACAGACACCCATGGGCATGCTCAAGTACTCAAAGAGACCAAAAGGGGTTGTGAAGGCTGTTTTATGTTGGTCATGCTCTTTTACTGCCACCTGGTGGTACCCACTTGCTAAGTCAATTGTTGAGAAAAACTTTGCTCCCTGCAAAGCATCGAAACTCTCATCAATTCGCGGCAGTGGAAAAGCATCTTTTCGTGTCTTCTGGTTAAGCTTACGGAAATCCACACATAGCCGTATACTACCATCAGTTTTTCTCACTACCACCACAGGAGATGCGTAAGAGCTACAACTCTCCTTGATTATCCCCTTTTTCAACAGCTTGGATATGTGCTCTTTAACCTCTGTGTATTGGTTGGGTGGAATTCGCCGATAGGGTAGGCTCACAGGTATATCATCCACTAGGTTTATGTCATGTTTGACTCTGTCTGTGTACCCCAAGTCATCATCATCGACAGCAAAAACATTAACATACTTGGCCAGCACAGTTTTCAATTGATCCTGTTGCTCTTTACTCCCTCCAATGTCTAATTTGTCCAAGACAGACGAGGTGCTGGCATCAAGGGCACTAGGCTGATCAACTGAGACATGTTCGATACTTGCTGAAATACAGTTAAACTTTACTTTAACTGGGGGTTCGTCACTTAAGCACTCCACAGGGGAAAATACCCCAAGCCAGGTCCTCGTGTTTAGCCACACATCCTCCGATGAAAGATTCACTACTTGCACTGGGACAGTATTACTGCTAGCTTCAACCAATGTGGGTAGGACAACCAGACCACTTGGCAAAGTCATGTTCCCCAGCTCTAGTAATCTCAAGCCGTTACCCTCTTGTACCTTGGGAAACCCTTTTGCCATGACTGTAACTACTGATGCTGAGGGGATGTGGGCTCCATCCCTACCTACCAGCCTAGCCACACTCCGCCTAGTGACTGTACATTTCTGAACCTGCTGAAAGGCACTTCTCCAGTCTGAATCAAGTTTCCCCCCAAGGACAGTATCAAACTCAGCATGCACCAGTTGACGGCAGCGGCTAATGATATTCATGCCGACAATCCCTGCAGTTTCTGAATTCGGTGGGTCTTTCACAACGAGGAAACCGCAATCAGGTATTTTCAGTCCCATGGTCTCAATCTCTAACTCAAGATATCCTAAATATGGGATTTCTAATCCATTAGCAGCAGTCAACCTTAACCACCCCGCTGTAGCCACCATGTCATCATCCTCCCCACACAAATGCTGATGGAAAAACTGTTCAGTTATGGTGCTGACCTGGCTGCCCGTATCTAGTAAGCAACGGGTTACCACACCACGTATGTTAATCTCTACCGTGGGACATGTTCCTACTGCACTGGCCAGTAACTGATCCTGAGTAATCTGTGCTTTAACTGAGTCTGAAGTGTTCCCCCTAATCGCTTGACTCACGGCGACCGGGGCCTCTAGTTTCCCTGATTCTGACCGCTTTGCTGTGCCTTTTGCTTCTGGGTGCAATTCTTGGCTATATGCCCCTCCCCTTGACATTTAAGACAGATGGGTTTTCCATCATCTGTAAATTTCAACTGAGCTCGACGGCGGGTATTGGTCGGTTCACTTGAATTTGTTCTCTGCATAGTTAGGGTCTTAACCGCAGCAGCCAGCTCACTGATCTGCTTCCCTTGCTCTGCTACTACTTTGAAAAGATCACCCACAGTTCCCACTTGCTGTTCCTGAGCCGTTATGGCACTGCACTGGGTCTCTCTATCTCAACTGTCTCCTTTACTTCGGCTTTTAGAAGATCTGGAATGGCTAGCATCCTCCACTGACCACAAATAGGCTTCTTCTCGGACCTGTATCATAGTGGAGTCTGGTTTCTGTCTTGCAAACTTCCTCAGTTCTCGCTTAAGGAGTGGATCACTAAGGCCTTCAATGAACTGATCCCTAAGAACTTTCTGCTCATTAGCTAAGGCATTTGCGTCGTGCTTTGAGATTGTTCTCAAAATCTGACACAAGGCATGTGAGTAGCCAAGGATATCCTCACCATCTTTTTGTTTTCGACTGTATAGGTCATGTAAGAGCTGAGCGGTGCATCTTTTATCTCTAAAGGCTTCTCTGAGGTACTTGAACAGGTCAGCAATGGGTAGTGATTTCCCCCCACTACGAAATCGCATCTCCTCTAGAGCTGCACCCTTTAGAAGTGACATTATGAAGTCATACCGGTCACTGTTTGATAGGTATCTAGAATGCACTACACGCTCAACCTCCTCAATAAAATCCTCAACAGAACGACCATCCTTATCATAATCACCACTGAAAGAGGGGATTTGCCGTTCTCTAGGTACATAAACATAGGATCTCTGTGGTTCCTCACTCAAAGCCGCGATGGCTGTCAAGGCTTCAGTTTGTTTACGTTTCAGTTCAGAAACCTGTTCTAAAAGGTCTCTGTTTTCAGGTGATACCTCAGCATTTCTGCTCGCAGAGGAGTCCTCAACGCCTCTGTTTTCAACGCCCCCCACTGCGCCCTCTTCCATGTTCAAAAGTCTCTCTTACAAGTAGTCGAGGATATTGTGTTGAACTGTCCAGTCTGATGGAACCCCGGGAATTGCAGTCTCTTGGCCCCGAGTCCTCTCCGCTGATCCAAGGTCCACGATCACTCCGGCCGGTCTCTCCGTCTGCACCCCGTCAGGCCCCAACCGTCCAGCCGCTCTCGTCGGCTTCGTATCACCACTACCGTTTACTGTACACCAACCCACTCTAAACTATCAGATAATTGACCCCACTCCTGGTACCAAAATTTGTTGCCGGGAAATAATACACACTGAACAACAAATGTATTTTATGGGTTTTATCTGATATATAGAAAATAAAGAGCAGCACGCTTCAGAATGAAAAGATTTACAATAATTTTTAAATGTAAATAAAATAAAATGAAATGTACAAAATGTCTCTTTGTATATAACTCTCACGTTTGTGTTACAGTTTGTACTGCCTCAAACACACAGGAGGCGGATCTTAAACAAAATGGTGGATTACTAACAAAGAAAAATACAATCTGATAAAATGCTCAGTAAACTAATGACCCCAAATAAGTCCGTACAAACGGTAGTGGTGATACTGGAAATGAGAAAGGCACATAATAGCTTTAGTACACCACAAACCTTAAGTTCACACTCCAAATATGCTCAAAACTTAACAAGAAAAGCTTTTCACTTACAACATACACACGACGCCACACCAGCGCGTGATCACTGACTGATCTTCACAGGACACCCGAGTCTCTCTGGTTTGATTGACAGTATAAAATGTTTCAGTACTCGTCACCGTGTAAAACAAAAAAACACATCATAACATTGTGACCAGAGTAGCAAACAACACACTTTTACATTTACACTCATGCTTACATCGTACATAGCCTGATATTTTAAACTATATCCTCTTGGATAGGCACTATGTTCAGCCACGGTATACCATGCTAGTCAGGCAGCAAATCTGTAGGTCAATCTACGTCTTATCCGTTACTAGGCCGACTTTATTACATCCTCCTCGGCATAATTCACCGTGTTCGTTAAGAGTAACAATATATTTTAACTGCATTGGTGAACTTACAACGTTTCTTTATGAAGATTATTCCTCGTCTTGCTTGCTTTTCAAATCCGGTCTCCTGAACCGTTTTCCCAACCAAAAAAACCCAGATATTCAAAATCCTCTACCTGGCATATCCCGCCCACACCCTGAAGTCACTTCCTGTTGAGTCAAGTTCAAATCAAAATATTTAAACGCAAATCAAATCAACAAAGATCCATAAATATGACCCGGTTACACTAAAGCTGACGGTTCGTGGCGACCTTGCGGAGATTTCCGCAGGTTGAACAACGCCACAGCGCACGACCGCTACCCAATTCCCCACATCCAGGATTTTTCCGTTCACTTGGCAGGAGTCACATTTTTTCTAAAATAGACTTGGTCCGCGGTTACCACCAAGTCCCAGTGCGCGCAGAGGACATACCCAAAACAGCGGTGATAACTCCGTTTGGCCTATTTGAGTTTTTGCGCATGCCATTCAGGCTTAAAGGGGCTGCACAGACGTTCCAACGCATGATGGATGCAGTGCTGCACGATCTCCCTTTCGTATTCGTCTACCTGGACGATATCTTGGTAGCCAGCGCGTCCGAAGACGAACACGAAACCCACCTCACGGCGGTTTTCCGGAGGTTGGGAGAGCACGGTTTAATAATCAACCCAGCGAAGTGTCAGTTCGGGGTGACGCAGATTGATTTTTTGGGGCACCGCGTCTCTCCCGAAGGAGCGGTTCCACTGCCTGACATGCGGCAGCATCTGCTACTGCATGTGCATGCGGTAGCAGATTTTCCCCGGCCGCAAATGGTCAGGGCGTTACAGGAGTTTTTGGGAATGGTGAATTTTTATAACCGTTTCCTCCCCCGCGCAGCGCAGCTCATGCAACCGCTGTACGCCGCGCTCAAAAAACAGAAACCCACGAATAAGATCGAATGGTCCCCGGAGCGAGAGCGGGCGCTCTCGGATGTCAAGGCAGCCCTGGCAAACGCCGCGTTGTTGGCACATCCAGACCCAACGGCCCACATAGCGCTCACTACTGACGCGTCAGATGTGGCCATGGGGCAGTCGTGGAGCAGCATGTAGCCAGGGCTTGGCAGCCGCTCGCCTTTTTCAGCAGGACTTTGCACGATAGTGAACGTAAATACAGCGCGTTCGACAGGGAGTTGCTGGCTCTCCACTTAGCCATTCGCCACTTCCAGTTCTGGCTGGAAGGACGCTGTTTCACCGCGTTCGTTGACCACAAGCCACTAACATTCGCGATGGCCAAGGTTTCAGAACCGTGGTCGGGCCGGCAGCAGAGACAGCTGGCCGCCATCTCAGAGTTTACCACCGATATCCAGCATGTGTCGGGTAAATTGAATGTAGTGGCAGACTGTCTCTCGCGTGCCGTGGCGGCCCCGGTCCGCGTGGGGATAGATTACACAGCCATGGCTGCGGAGCAGGTTAGTGACGCGGAGGTGCGCGCGCTCCAGTCTGGACCAACAGGGTTAAGGCTGGAGAGCAGGGTGCTGCAAGACGGTATGCCCCCCCTAATCTGCGATGTCTCCATGGGGCGACCACGTCCCGTGGTACCGGCCGCTTGGCGCCACCGCGTTTTTGACTCGATTCATTCTTTGCCGCACCCGGGAGTGGGCACGTCGGTCAAAATGGTAGGAGAGAAATTTGTGTGGCCGAGCCTTCGCAAACAAGTGAAAGAGTGGGCAGCAGCCTGCATGGCGTGCCAACGAGCCAAAGTACACAGACACACGAGAGCTCCTTTGGATCCGTTTCACATCCCGGCTAAGAGGTTCGACCATGTTCACATGGACCTCGTGGGCCCCCTCCCGCCATCACAGGGGTGCACGCACCTTCTGACAATGGTGGACCGCACCACGCGCTGGCCGGAAGTGGTTCCACTGGCGTCAACCACAGCCGAGGAGGTAGCGCGCACTTTTTTAACAGCATGGGTGGCACGTTTTGGAGTCCCGTCGGACATTACGTCCGACAGAGGCCCTCAATTTGTTTCCGAACTTTGGACAACAATGGCCCGCAGCCTGGGTGTCACAATTCACCGCACAACCGCGTACAATCCACAGGCTAACTGGTTATGCAAACGTTTTCATAGGTCATTGAAAGCGACTCTCAGGGCGTCACTGACGGATGCAAATTGGGTAGATAAGCTACCGTGGGTTTTATTGGGGTTACGTTCTGCGCCTAAAGAGGATCTGGAAGCTTCCCCGGCTGAACTCGTTTTTGCGCAGCCGCTTCGGCTGCCCGGGGAGTTTCTCCCAGATAATCTTGCGCCAGGCAGCTCCCCGTCTCAGCTGTTGCAGAGTAACATAGACACAAGCACGCTGCCGGGCCCTGTTCACCACAGTTTTCCGTGCGTTTTTGTGCCTAAAACTTTGAAAAACGCGGAGTTTGTTTTTGTCAGACACGATGCACACCGACCCCCACTGCGCCCACCTTATGATGGACCGTTCAGAGTGCTGGAAACAGGGGACAAGCATTTTTCGCTAGACTTGGGGGGTAGGAGGGAAAAGATTGGCATAAACAGACTCAAACCCGCTTTTGTGGTGGTGGACGAGCAAGTGCTGTTGGTGAGGGCCCCTCGGCGTGGAAGACCCCCACAAGGAGCTTCCCAGAGTAAAGTTTCCCCAGAACACCCACAGGGACAGTCAAATGATTTTCACCCCCAAACATCAGCTCCCCAGCATGACAGCGCCGCGGAGGCGGTGAACCCTGGTTACAGCAGATAGGGGAGAAGACTGAAGCCCAAGCAGCATGTGGACTGATGGTTAATGGTTCTGTCACAACATACGGACTATTATTCTTTTGTTCTATCCAACATGCTCGGGGGGGGTCGTGTGGCCGCACAGGGGCCGCACATGGGGAGAACATAATGTCTAGCATCTTAGATAAGAACAAAGTGCAGAGTTTCCTTGGAGATAACAGGAAGTTGTGAAAGTGTGATCTTTTGTGCGTCGGAGACTGCTAGGAGGCTCCTTTGTGTTCAGAGACTGCGAGGGGGATGTCAGGGGATTAAGGAAGTGAATGTATTGTGTCCTTTGATGTGAATGCAATGTGACTTTTGAGCTGTAGGAAGACCTGAGTATTTAAGGGTCGAGTTTTTTCTGAGATGTCCTCTTGCTACGATGCTCATATTGGAGATGTGTAATAAACTGCCTAAGACAAATCTGTCTCGTCATTTACACATTCCACAAAGTGTTGTATTATTGAAGCTCTTGGGTTCCTATGATGTTTGCTGGACTATTGTCCTTCACTGTGCTCGTTCAACTCAGTGTTTGTGCTTTGTCACGCATGACTAGATGCCCTGCCTGTGTGTCGGTATCACATCACTCTGTGTGGCGCTTATCATTTTCTGCTGTTTGGTTTTGTTTCGCCAGGATCGTTGCTTGGACTGACTCGGACTGCTCCAGCCTCGTGAGTACAATCTCCTTTGCCCTTGCCATCCAGTCCTATCTGGAGGTCCTTCCTGGGGCTCTCTCGTCTGTTCCCCCGCTGCAGTTCTGCCTATCTGTGCTTAGGGACAATTCTCCCCAGTTTAGTACTCATCTGTGTCTGTAGAGCGTCCTGGAGGAATTCCCTGTTTATCCTGTGCTACTTATCTGTTGCTTTAAACTGTTATATTATTTTATGTCAATAAATACGCACAACTTACCCCTGCACGTGGGTTTTTATTCCCTATCTAACGTGCGCTGCATAAAAGCGCACGGGGATTCATAACACTGAGGTACATGTGATATTAAAGACTGAAAAAAATACTCATGAAAGCTGAAGTACAACCAAAAAAACTTGGTTATTTGAGTAGATGTAATTTGTTACTTTCACTTCTGTTCAACAATGTGTTTTTATATCATAATCTTGGAGAATTAAGTTGTGGCAACTGGATTTGACTGAATCAAGTCCAGTTGCCACAACTTAATTCTCCAAGATTATGATGACCTTGATGACTGAGAACCTTCAATGACATAATGTTTCCTATATTGACCTAGCTCATACAATATCTCATACAGTTAAGTGTTTGTTTCTGTCTTGTTCGGACAAGTCCTTCAAGGCGTGTCAAAGAGGACTACGCAAAGGGCATCATTTCATTATTCCAATACCGGGCTGATCCTAGGTGCAAGTCTGGCTACATAAGTACATTAAAAACAAAGTCTAACCTCTTTCTAGCTCACTTTTCTTCCACTCTTGTGCAGTTTCTGTATACCCACCATCACTATTATCTCTTCTTAGCTCATTTCTGTTTTTATAGCCAGTAGAGAGTAGCACAGTAAAAATTTATAAAACAAATAATTTATTTTGCCCATTTAAACTAAATAACACTCACCTTTAGGAGCACTACTACAATGCAGAAGATGGGAGTGGGTATCTGGCATGGAGACCTAAGTTTGTTCAAAAGAAAGCATCAGAGGGACAAAAGAAGACCCTTCGTCAGTCACAAACACGAACAGGTATGTGATTTTTCTCGGGGGGGGGGGTTCCCCTCAGTTATAACATGATTGAATAATTTTATGTAGACTAATGAATAAGCAATCTGGTTTAAGAGCTTTACTGTCTTGCTATATTTTTGTATTTAATCTGTCTCTGAACTAAATAATATCAACCTATTTTTATCTTGTGACAAAGCAGCAAGTATGGTCTTCCTTGCAGTTTCCAGACCTTGTTTCTTAAATACTAGGACAGTGTCATATGCTTGAACCAGTCATTGGTTAAAGTTTTACCACTCTTATAGGTGGTTCAAAAGCTGATAGAGAGCCCTTCAGAGAGGAAAACTGGCTGGCCACAGAGAGCCTGTGTCATGAGGCCATTGCACTAATGAAGCATATAGCTGATGAAGCAATGGTAAAGGAGAAGATGAAGCAGACCTTCACCCTTTGCCAAAAGATGGTTCGTCACCCAGTGAAGTCCTCTGAGATCTTTACAGCATTCCCAAGATTCCTGGACATAGCAGGAATGGTATGTAGATCTTTGCTTGGTTTGGAACTGCCAGTTTTTTTGCTCTAGAACAGCCTGGTTAGGGCAGTGACTCTGTCAGGACAATAGTGCCACACCTTAATGTTTACTGTTCTGCCTTCACTTACTTCATCTCATCTGCAGATTGTGTGGTGATCCAAGCTGTGTGCTGTTTTTCTTCTTCTCTCATTGCTTAATTTCCACAGCTGCAGTTTCACTCACACCTACACTTCCTAATTAGCAGCCTTTAAATGAAGAGGGGTCCTCCACTCCTGCACGGAGACGTCTACGCATGCATGCAGTCCGGAGAGCTCCTCTATGTTGTTTGCTGCTTCTCCTCTCTCCAGCTATGACCCCCATCTCAGACTCGGCGCTCTGTAAGCAACCTCACTGTTTGAACTTCACCCTTGCATTCTCCTCTGTTTGTCTTGGACTTACCTGTGCACAGGTGGATCATCTTCCTGGCGGACCGACACCCTTCCTCATGGACCTGGATCCTCCCCTTGAAGCCGGAGTTCCCACTCTCTCGTCATCAACCTGTAAGTGCACATAACTTATCAGACAGAACTGTTTCCCTTCTCCCCTCAGCCGAGGGTAACCCCCCTGCACAGTGCACTATATATATCTGCACCAGCACCTCCTTCACCATCGCGGGACCACTGCAACCCGGAGAGGATGTGGGCCGCCCTTAGTTCCATCCCCAGCCACTCAGCGGTCCGTAAGATTATAATTAACGTCTCATTGCCCCGCTGTGTGCTGCAAAATTACTCATCTCTCTCTCTCTCTCTCTCTCTCTCTCTCTCTCTCTCTCTCTCTCTCTCTCTCTCTCTCTCTCTCTCTCTCTCTCTCTCTCTCTCTCCCCCTTGCAGGGTTGCCAGACTCTCCCCACTCTACACACTCACACTAGCACACAATAAATCATTGCAACTGTAACTGAGTCTGTAGTCTGCTTCTGGGTCTATCTCCTAAATCATGTCAGTACGTCTCCGTCAGTCAGACCCAGCAGACGGTGCTAACGCACACCAATTAAACATCATGGAGGCTCGATTAGAACCAGCTTACATATCAGCAGCAGGTCATATTCAATCCACTGACTCAAATAAACACGCAGCTCGACCAACTTACTGCTGCTTTGCCCTCCCAAGCTGACTCAGGAGCGTCAGCTGCCCCGCTGCCTCCTTCTTCCCCGTTGGCGTGTCCTCATTGCTTAACGCCTGTCTCCACACCAACCCACTTCAGCAGTAGGCTGGGTGAGGCCCGGGATTCCCTCCTTCAGTGCAGCCTAGTTTTTCAGTGAGTGCCAGAGGATTTTCCCACTAATCATAGCCAGATCAGCTACGTGGTGAATCTGCTGGAGGGGTAGGCCTTAGCTTGGGCTTATGCTATTATGGATCACCCCAATTACCAAAATTACACTTATGACCGATTTGTGTCTGAATTCACCCAGGTGTTTGACCACTCTGACTGGGAAAACATTCTCACCACCTGCCTTCGCAATATCCGGCAGGGGGCCAGGTCCGTGGTCGACTACTCGGTGGATTTCCGGGTTGTCACGGCGGAGGTGGGGTGGGAGGATGCGTCCCTTTGCAGCAATTTCATGCGCATTCTCAGCCCTAGCCTTCATGATGAGCTGGCACGGTTAGACAAACCTTCCTCTTTACACGAGCTAATCCACCTGACCATCAACCTAGATAATCGCCTAAGGGAATGATCCAATGAGCGCCGCTTTGCCAATCGCTTGGGCTCTCAGTTGTGACCTCTCACTCAGCCCCCCCTCCCAGCCCTCCCTTCTCCCAAGCCCTCTGATACCAGGGAACCCATGCTGTTGGGTCGGACTAGGTTATCTGTTGCTGAACAACAGTGCCGCCGTGATCTCGGGTTGTGCATGTATTGCGCCAGTTCTGAACTTGAGGTTGTCCACTGTTCCAATCAACCAAAAGGGGGGGTCCGTTTGTCACAGTTGGGGGGCTAACGGACATGGACAGGTCTAAATTCCTTACGCGCCTTTGGTTGCCCATTCGTTTTGATCACTATCACACTGAATTCTGCACCACTGCGCTCATTGATTCAGGCACTGAACAAAGCTTTATTTCGGCAAGTCTGGTAACCCGGCTAAAGCTCCCGCGTCAGGACCTAGAAGTCCCATTAAATTTGGTAGCCGCTTCCAGGGAGCCACTCACTAGGGTCACTAAAAAATCTGTCCCCATCTCCATATTGCTTTCAGGCAACCATCGAGAGCACTTGAGTTTTTTTTTTTTATTTTACCCATCTCTGCCTCTCCTGTTATTTTAGGCTACCCCTGGCTAAGACTCCACAACCCAGTTATTGATTGACAGGAAGGGAGGGTTATTTCATGGAGCACCTTCTGTTTAGCTGCCTGTATGCATTCTGCAGCCTGTTCTCCCTCTGTTTCTATCAGCTCCTCGCCTACCCAATTGCCCGACCTCACTCTGGTTCCTCCTGAATATCACGACCTTTCCCCAGTCTTCAGCAAGACTAAGGCGCTTCCCCCCTCCCTCACTGCCCTTACGACTGCACCATTAACCTCCTTCCTACGTTGCCATCTAGTAGACTGTATAGTTATATTTGGGTTGACGAATACGCCAGCTGTTTTCCAATGACTCATTAATGATGTTCTGAGGGATTTCCTGAATTCTTTTTTTTTTGTGTACCTGGTTGACATATTAATTTTCTCTCGTTCCTTAGATGAACATTGGGTGCACGTTAGGACGGTCCTTCAGCGGCTGTTGGAGAATCAGCTGTACATCAAAGCGGAGAAGTGTGAGTTCTAGACACCCTCGACCACCTTCCTGGGGTTTGTCGTCACCCATAAGGAGATCTGGGCTGACCCAGGTAAGGTGAAGGCGGTCTTAGAATGGCCTATTCTCTCCTTCCACAATTACAGCAGTTTTTGGGATTTGCCAATTTTTATTGACGCTTCATCCGCGATTACAGGGGTCCAAGAACATCAAACCTGACAGCCCTCTCGAGGCAATTCTCCACTGACACAGCATCGCCAGAGCTGCACCCCATTGTTTCCCCCTGATGTGTGGTAGGCATGCTCTCCTGAGGGATCAAGGAGAGGGTCAAGAGGGCGCAGGGCACTGAGCCTGATCTGGGTGGGGGTCCTGCAAGGTGGATCTACGTTCCCTTCTCGGTCCATGGCGAGGTCATCAACTGGCTGCACTCTTCCAGGGTTATGTGCCACCCTGGCGTCTCACACACTATGGCTCATTTGCAGAGGACCTTCTGGTGGCCGTCTATGAGGAGGGACGTGAGTGAGTTTGTCAAGGCCTATCCTCAGTGCGACACCTGCAAATCATCTTCTTCCCCACCTTCCGGGCTGTTGTACCCCTTACCCATCCCCAGCAGACTGTGGTCTCACGTGGTGCTGGACGTCATTACTGGGCTCCCTCCCTCTGCTGGACACATGGTTGTTCTCACCATCATGGACAGGCTCTCGAAGGCAGCTCACTTTGTTCCCCTGAACAAGCTCCCGTCTGCCAAGTAGATGGCTGACTTTTTCGTTCTACATGTGGTCCACCTCCATGGAATTCCGGTGCACGTGGTCTCAGACCGGGGTCCTCAGTTTGTCTCCCAGGTTTGGCGATCCTTTTGTAAGGCCATCAGGGTGACTGTCAGCTTGTTCTCAGGGTATCACCTCCAGAGTAACGGCCAGTGCGAGCGAGCCAACCAGGAGCTGGAGGCAGCCCTGAGGTGCGTCACGGCTACTAATCCGGCATCTTGTAAGTACTTACCTACCTTGGATTGAGTATGCTCACAACTCCACCACATCTGCGGCTACAGGTCTCTCCCCCTTCGAGGTGTCCTTGTGGTATACCCCCCCCCTTCCCGGTTCCCTGATGCACAGGTGGAGATTGCTGTACCGTCTGTGCAGTCCCACATCAAGCATTGTCACCAGATCTGGAGAGCCACCAGGGCTGTTCTCCGCCGCACTGCGGACCGCAAATCCGAGATCACCAACCATCAGAGGACCCTCCCCCATCACCACCACCACCGGTTGGGCAGAAGGTATAGCTGTCCACCAGATACTTTAATCTCAAAACAGATTCCAGAAAGCTCTCTCCCCGTTTTATTGGTCCTTGTTCCATCTCCCAAATCATCAATCCAACTGCTGTTTCTCCTTTCTCTTCCCTGTGCTTTCCGCATCTGTCCCACCTTTCATGTGTCTCAGGTGAAGCCGTTTTCCACCAGTCCTCTTTGCCCACCATCCAAGCCGCCTCCCCCTCCAGTGATGATCGACAGTGGTCTTGTGTATAAGGTCAACCGCATTCCGGACGTACGACGCAGGGGGTGAGGTCTACAGTACCTGGTGGACTGGGCTGGGTATGGACTGGAGGAGAGATCATGGGTCCGGGGATCCTTCATCACAAATCAGGGAATGATCCGGGCGTTCCATCGGGCCCATCCTGGGAGGCTGGGTCAGCCGCCGGAACGTATCCCTTGAGGAGGAGGCACTGTGGTGATCCAAGCTGTGTGGTGTTTTCCTTCTTCTCTCATTGCTTATTTTCCACAGCTGCGGTTTCACCCACACCTGTGCTTCCTAATTAGCAGCCTTTAAATGGAGAAGGGTGCTCCAGTCCTGCACGGAGACATCTACGCATGCATGCAGTCCAGAGAGCTCCTTTACGTTGTTTGCTGCTTCTCCCCTCTCCAGCTACGACCCCCGTCTCAGACTCGGCGCTCTGTAAGCAGCCTCACTGCTTGAACTTCACCCTTGCATTCTCCTCTGTTTGTCTTGGACTTACTGTGCCTGTGCACAGGTGGATCATCTTCCTGGCAGACCGGCACCCTTCCTCGTGGTGGACCTGGATCCTCACCTTGGAGCCGGAGTTCCCACTCTCTCGTCATCGACCTGTAAGCACACATAACTTATCAGACTGAACTGTTTCCCTTCTCCCCTAGGCCGAGGATAACCCCCCTGCACAGTGCACTGTAGATATCTGCACCAGCACCTCCTTTACCTTCACGGGACCACTGCAACCCGGAGAGGACGTGGGCCACTGTTAGTTCCATCCCCAGCCGCTCAGTGCTCTGTAAGATAATAATTAACTTGTCATTGCCCCACTGTGTGCTGCAAATTACTCATCACTCTCTCTCTCTCTCTCTCTCTCTCTCTCTCTCCCTTGCAGGGTTGCCAGACTCTCCCTGCTCTACACACTCACACTAGCACACAATAAATCATTGCAACTATAACAGAGTCTGTAGTCTGCTTCTGGGTCTATCTCCTAAATCATGTCAGATTGAGCAGGACTTTAGTCTGATGTTTGGTGATGCAGTCTCTGCAAAGCTCCTTGAAAAGTGGCCAACTGTGTACAAGCATAAAGTCCTTCAACAAAGCTGTGGTCTCACACAGACAGGTGAGCTCCAAGACCTGGGTCAAAATGCTGAATTCACAACTGAAGTGGAGAACGGTATGTTGGAAAAAAGTGTTTTTCTTACTGTATATACTAAGTACTACACTTTTTCTGCACTGCAACTACTACAAAATCTGTACTTTTACACTTAAATTTAATTTACCTTAAATTTACCTTAAATTTTTTTAAGGATGGGACAGTGACATATCATCCATTTTGATCCTCGACCACCTTTTGCGACCCTCACCTCATGGCCGCAAGAGACCAGGAAAGCTCTCAGCTAGACAAGCCACTGACCAGCTTGTAAATTTCATCAACATAAGGTTACAGTTCAGTTAAATTTGAAAGAAGTTTACTGTTCTGTCTCAATTTCTTATCCTATTAATCACTTTTTACGATCATAGTAAGATCATGATTCTGTTAGTTAAAAAGTTTTTAAACTATTTGCTTTAAATTATTCTACTTAATAGCAGACTAATGTAGTTAATATGTCACAGACAGAGACCAGCATCCAGGGGCATCTTGACAGCATCACAGAGAGCCGTCAACCCTATCTGCTTGCTGTGGGGACCCAGAGGAGTGTGATCCACAAATACTTTATTGTGGTTGACAAACAGGCCGTACCTAAAAGTCATCAGACTCGCTTGCCTGTTTTGATGAGCTCTTCAAAGCTCATTTTGTCATTGGTATCTCATACAACCATGATCTGGTGAATGTGTACAACTTTTTGCAGACCACCATTTATGAAATAGATATTGACACCACTAAGGTGAATCCCAGGGTTGCAGAGTTGAGGTCTCGGATGCTGCATTGAGTTGATAATGAGATTTTGTCTTTTATTTGCAAAAGCTCTCAGGCAAATGCTAATTCCCCGACAAAGCACTTAAAGTTGATCCACGGCTTCTTTTCAGGAATAACACTTCATCTTAAATGTGGTCAGGCTGATTGTTTACAAGTTTATAATACTTTTTCTGGGTTCAGAAAACATCTCAATAAAGCACATGAACCATGTTTGGATCTTGGTGAAGTTTCCTCTACAGCTGAAGATTTAGCAGCAAGTCATTTTGATGATTTGCCACCTACAAGTTCTGCCTCTGATTTAGTCCTCCTCAGCAAGAGTCTAGTAGACAGCTGTGCTGCAACTGTAGCCCAACTTAAAGTGGCAGGTGTAGGTGAAACAACAATCAACTCTTTGGTCATTTCTGTGGAAGAGATTGTTGATGATACCCACAATCAAGAAAAAGAATCTATGAAGAAGTGTTTCTTTACAAGAGCCTGCCAAAAGTGACATTGAGCATAAAATCGATCAGTGTTTTAAAAAAATGGAAAAATCCTTTTGGTGCATTAAATTCTGAAAGTAAAAGACAACAGTACTTTACAAAGAGGCGGGGAAGGGTAGAGCCAGTTGAATATGTTCTGGGGACAAGATTTGATGCCCTGCGCAATAGAACTACTGGAGCTTATGATCAGGTTGCTGTTGTTGATAAGTTTTCTTATGTTCCAATTTTGAAAAGATGACAGTTAATTTACAAACACCCAAATATAAAGGAAATGATGCAGGCGGATTCCAGTTCAAAAGGAAATCTTCTTACTGACTTTTGTGATGGAGAGCTTTTCAAGAGTCATGCTGTATTCTCAAAGTAGAAGCATGCAATTCAGATTCAGCTGTTCTATGACGATTTCGAAACTGCAGATTCTCTAGCATCAAAATTGGGACAACATAAATTAGGGGCAATCTATTTCACCTTGTGAAATTTTTCTCCAAAGTACAACTCTAGTCCGCATAATATTCATTTAGTTTCTTTATGTCATGCCCAAGACATTCAAACATATGGCTTTTCTAAGATCCATCCATCCATCCATCTTCTACCGCTTTTCTGGAGGTATGGGTCGCGGAGGAAGTAGTTCAAGCAGAGAAGCCCAGACTTCCCTCTCCACAGCCACCTGCTCCAGCTCTTCAGAGAGGATTCCAATGCATTCCCAGACCAGCTGGGAGACATAGTCTCTCCAGCGAGTCCTGGGTCTACCCCGGGATCTCCTCCCAGAGGGACGTGCCCAAAACACCTCAAGTGGGAGACGTCCAGGGGGCATCCTGATCAGATGCCCATACCACCTCAACTGACTCCTTTCAATGTGGAGGAGCAGCGGTTCTAATCTGAGCCTCTGTTGGATGACTGAGCTCCTCAACCCATCTCTGAGGTGGAGTCCAGCAATCCTATGAAGTAAGCTCATTTCAGCCGCTTGTATCCACGATCTCGTTCTTTTGGTCATTACCCAAAGCTCATGACCATAGGTGAGGGTAGGAACGTAGATTGACTGGTAAATTGACAGCTTTGCCTTAGAGCTTAGCTCCCTCTTCACCACAACAGACCGGGACAACGTCTGCATCATTGCAGATGCTGCCTGATCCATTTATCAGTCTTTCACTCCATTCTTCCCTCACTCAAGAATAAGACCCCAAGATACTTAAACTCCTCCACTTGAGGCAGGAGCTAGTCCCCAACCCGGAGAGGACAATCCACCTTTTTCCGGCTGAGGACCATGGACTCGGACTTGGAGGTGCTGATTCTCATCCCAGCCGCTTCACACTCAGCGGCAAACCGTGCCAGTAAGACCTGTTGGTCATTGCTGGATGAAGCCAGCAGGCCAACATCTTCTGCAAACAACAGAGATGAGATCCTGTGGTCACCAAGCATGACACCCTCCGTTCCCTGGCTGAAATGAACCAAGCTCTCACAGTGGTCATACAGAGACTGAATAGCTTATAACAACAAGCCCGATACCCCATACTCCTGAAGCACTCCCCACAAAAAAAAAAACACGAGGGATGCGGTCAAATGCCTTCTCCAAGTCAACAAAACACATGTAAGCTGGTTGGGAAAACTCTGACGAATCCTCGAGGATTCTCTAGAGGGTAAAGAGCTGGTCCGATGTGCCACGGCCAGAATGAAAACCACATTGCTAGTCCTGAATCAGAGATTCAACCAATGGCTGGACTCTCCTCTCTGGTACCTTGGCATAGACCATCCCAGGGAGGCTGACGAGTATGATCCCTCTAAAGTTGGAGCACACCCTCCGGTCCCCTTTTTTGAAGAGAGGAACCACCACCCCAGTTTGCCATGCCAAAGGCACTGCTCCGACCTCCACGCAATGTTGCAGACACGTGTCAACCATGACTGCCCTACAACATCCAGGGCCTTGAGGTACTCAGTTTGAATCTCATCCACCCCTGGGGCCCGGCCACCAAAGAGATTTTTAACCACCTTTGCAACCTCAGCCCCTGTGATAGGTGAGTCGTCCCCCTCGTTCACAAGCCCTGCTTCCTCTGTGGAAGGTGTATCATTGGAATTGAGGAGATCCTCGAAGTATTTCTTCCACCGCCCGACAATATCCCCAGTCGAAGTCAGCAGTGCCCCATCCACACCATACACAGTGTGGACAGGGAGCTGCTTCCCCCTCCTGAGCCACCGAACTGTTTGCCAGAATCTCTTCGAGGCCGACCAAAAGTCTTGTTCCATGGCCTCACCAAACTCCTCCTTTACCTGAGTTTTTGCTTCAGCAACCACCAGAGCTGCACTCCGCTTGGCCTGCCAGTACACCTCAGCTGCATCGGGAGTCCCACAAGCCAACCAAGCTCAATAGGACTCCTTCAGCTTAATGGCCCCCCTCACCACTGGTGTCCACCACTTGGTTTGGGGGTTGCCACCACAAGATGCCCCGACGACCTGGCGGCCGCAGCTCTGGGCAGCCGCTTCAACAATGGAGGTGGAGAACATGGCCCATTCAGACTCCATGTCTCCAGACTCCCTCGGAATGTGGTTTAAATTCTTCCGGAGGTGGGAGTTGAAGACCTCCCGGACAGGGGCCTCAGCCAGACATTCCCAGCACACACTCACTATATGTTTGGATCTACCATGTCCTAATGGAATCCTCTCCTGCCATTTGATCCAACTCACCACCAGGTGGTGATCAGTTGACAGCTCTGCACCTCTCTTTACCCGAGTGTCCAAGAAATATGCTCGCAGGTTTGATGACATGATAACAAAATCGATCATCGACTTGCGACCTAGGGTGTCTTGGTGCCAGGTGCACATATGGATACCCTTATGCTTGAACATGGTGTTTGTTATGGACAAACTGTGGTTAGCACAGAAGTTCAATAACTGAACACCACTCAGGTTCAGATGGGGCAGGCTGTTCCTCCCAATCACCCCCTTCCAGGTTTCACTGTCATTGCCTATGTGCTCATTGAAGTCCCCCAGTGGGACAATGGAGTCTCCAAGAGGAGCAGTCTCCAGCACCCCAGTCAGAGACTCCAAAAAGGGTGGGTACTCTGAACCATCATTTGGTGCATAGGCACAAATGATGGTTAGGACCTGTTTCCCAACCTGACGGTGCAGGGAAACAACCCTTTCGTCCACCGGGGTAAACTCCAACATAGAGGCAGCAAAGTGGGGGGATACAAGAATACCCACCCCTGCTCGTCGCCTCTCGCCCGCGGCAACTCCAGAGTAGGCCAAGCTCCAGCCCCTCTCCAAGACACTGGTTCTGGAACCGGAGCTGTGTGTTGAGGTGAGGCCCACTATATCTAGCCAGTATCTCTCAACCTCATGCACCAGCTCAGGCTACTTCCCCATCAGAGAGATGGCATTCCACATCCCAAAAGCCATTTTAGGAAGCTTGGGATCAGACTGCCAAGGTCTCCACCTTTGATCGCCACCTGATCCACATAGCACCGGACCCCCATGGTCCCTCCTGCAGGTGATGAGCCCACTGGAGGGTGGACCCATGTAACTCCTTTGGGCTGAGCCTGGCGGGGTCCCGTGGGTGGAAACCTGGCCACCAGACGCTAGCCATTGAGCCCCTCCCCCAGGCCTGGCTCCCGGGTGGGGCCCTGGTAACCCCATACCGGGCGGGGTACACTGAATCCTTGTTCTAGCATTCATCATGAGAGCCTCTTGGATCGTTCTAAGTCTGGCCCTTCACCCTGGACAAGTTTGTCTTGGGTGACCCTACTAGAGGCAGATTGCCCCAGACAACATAACTCCTGGGATCACTGAGGCACACATTTTCTAAGATACTTGATCCAATAGTACAGGATATCAAAGAATTGGAGAGGAATGGAATAAGGGTCCCCCTGTATGATCAGCCAGTTGTATGGAACAATTGTCCAAGTTGCAGGTGACAACCTTGGCCTTCACTGTTTGTTTGGTTTCGTCGAGTCATTTGTTGTCAGATATTGTTGCCGCTTTTGTCTTGCTGAGAAAGATGACTTTCAGACAGAATTTAGGTGAGGATTCACCCAAGATAGTTATGCAAACTCAAGCACTTCATGCAAAACACTACTAAAAAAAATGGAGATGGATCCCAGTCTTCCCTATGTAATGGGTGTTAAACGTTCTTGCATTCTAGATTCTTTGCAGTACTTCAATACATGTGAAAATTTCTCACTCAATATTATGCATGGCATCTTGGAGGGAGTGGCACAATATGAAATGAAACTGATAATACTGCATTTGATAGATGAGTACACAACATCAGAGGAAGTGGACAGAAGATCTACCACTAATCTACCACTTATTTTTTGAGACTGACATAATGTCTGGCCCAGGAGACATGCACGCAGACTCAGGATAGATTTAACAGCTTTATTCAACAAGCAGGTGTGTCTGAATGGATGTGTGCGGTATGTGTATGTGTTGAGGGTGAACACCGATGCGCAGGAAGCAGAGCAGCGCGCCGTACAGCCGGACAACCCTATGGAGAGAGAGCAGAGGACAAGGGGTAAAGGGCACCACACCTGGACAGGGATAATGAGTTGTGTGATGCTTACTTGTGGATACAGGTGGCTGGCGTTGGCAAGGGAGAAGCCCGGAAGACAGCGTCCTGCAGAGTCTGCACTGATGGTGGGAATTGGTTGGCGATGACGGGGAAATCCGCCGCCAAGGAATCCACCTGTGCACAGGGGTGAAGAACTTGGAGAAAGGTAAGGAATGCTTACGCGTGGTTGAAGTCTTGCTGGTGATCAGAGGTTGATACACGAGCTACAAAGTGCCGATGCGAACAGACGGCTCCAGACCGCAGCACTGGGCCGAGTGGGCAAAATAGCCCGCAGCTGACGAGGCGCAGGTGTGCGCGCAGCTGAAGCCGCTGATGAGCGGCGAGTCGTGACAGTACTCCCCCCCCCCAGCAGCGCCTCCTGGCGCTGGTTTGTCCGGATGCGCCCGGTGGAACTCCGTGATGAGACTCCTGTCCAACACCAAAGAAGAGCACACCCAGGACCTCCACTCAGGACCGAATCCCTCCCAGTCCACCAAGTACTGCAGCCCGCGACCTCGGCGCCGGGAGTCCATGATGGAGGCGACTCTCCAGGCTGGGTGGCCGTCGATCATCATAGGCGCGGGCGGCGCTGCGGGCGGGGGGCAGAGGGGATCGGAGACATAGGGCTTAATTTTGGACACATGGAAGGTGGGACAAATGCGGAGGGAGGGGGGGAGGGCCAGACGCACAGCCACCAGGTTAACAATTTTAGAAATGGTATAGGGGCCAATGAAGCGTGGGGCCAACTTCCTCCTTTCAGCCTTAAGGTGGATATCTTGAGCGGCCAACCAGACCTGTTGACCCACCTGGTAGGCAGGAGCCGGCCTCCTGTGGCGATTCGCCGTGGTGCTGTTGCGCGCCGCCGTGCATAAGAGCGCGTCGCGCGTCTTGGTCCACAGGGCCCGACACCGTCTCAGGTGCGCTTGGATGGAAGGGACCGCCAGCTCCGCCTCCTGCTCCGGGAACAAAGGTGGATCATAACCCAAGGACGCCTTGAAGGGGGACATCCCTGTGGCGGAAAACCGAGCTGTGTTGTGGGCGTACTCTACCCAAGCCAGGTGCGTGCTCCAGGAGGACGGGTTGGAGGAAGTGACGCAGCGCAGGGCAGCTTCCAGCTCCTGGTTGGCCCGTTCGCACTGCCCGTTGGATTGCGGGTGGTGACCGGAGGAGAGGCTAACTGTGGCCCCAGGGCGTTGCAGAAACACTTCCACACCTCTGAGACAAACTGGGGCCCCCGATCTGAGATGACGTCCACCGGTATCCCGTGCAGCCTGACCACGTGCTGAACCAGAAGGTCCGCTGTCTCCCACGCCGTTGGAAGACCCCGAAGTGGCACGAAGTGGCACGAAGTGGGCGGCCTTGGAGAATCGATCCACGATGGTCAAGACGGCGTCATAGGTGTTAGAGGTCGGGAGACCGGTGATGAAGTCAAGGGCTATGTGGGACCAGGGTCTGCCAGGGGTCGGCAGGGGCTGGAGTAGACCCGCGGGGGGAGAATTTCCTGACTTGGCGGTGGCACACACAGGGCACGCCTGGACGTAGTTGGCGGCATCCTTCTGCAGACCTGGCCACCAGAAGGAACGCTGGAGGAGATCCACTAGACGGGATACGCCAGGTTGACAGGCGAGTTTGGAGGTGTGAACCCAATGGATGACCTCCTCCCGGACAGAAGATGGAACGAACAACCTTCCCTCCGGTCCGCCGCCAGGATCTGGTTCGGTCTCCTGCGCCCTCCGGATCTTGTCCCTGATGGTCCAGGAAATTGCCCCTACCACACACGAGCTGGGCAGGATGGTATGGCCCGGCTCCTCTGACGTCTCAGGGGCAAACTGCCTGGAGAGGGCATCGGGTAGGCCGTTCTTAGAGCCAGTGCGATAGGTAATGGTGAAGCAGAACTGGGCGAAGAACAAGGACCAGCGCGCCTGGTGGGCATTCAGACGTCTAGCAGATCGAAGATACTCCAAGTTCTTATGGTCCGTCAGCACCATGAATGGTAATGCAGCCCCCTCCAGCCAGTGGCGCCACTCCTGCAGGGCGAGCTTGATGGCGAGAAGCTCCCTGTCCCCGACGTCGTCATTCCGCTCGGCCGGGGACAAACGCTGTGAGAAGAAGGCGCAGGGTCGCTTGACCCCATCGGTGGGTGATCGCTGGGATAGCACCGCCCCCACTCCTGTATCAGACGCGTCGACTTCCACCAGGCACTGCAGAGCGGGGTCGACCTGGGTCAGGACCCGGGAGGAGGAGAACTCCGTCTTCAATGTCTGGAACGCCGCAGCGACCTCTTCGGTCCAGCGGAAGGTGTTCTTGGGGGAAGTGAGACGGGTCAGCGGGGCAACGATGGCACCGAAGTTAGGCACAAAACGGCGATAGAAATTGGCAAACCCAATAAATTGCTGGACCTGCTTCCTGGAGGTCGGCGTGGGCCATTCAACCACCGCTTTAACCTTTGCGGGGTCAGGTAGGACCTGGTTGTGTGAGATAACAAACCCTAAGAAGGAGGTGGTCTTGGCGTAAAACTCACACTTCTCGGCTTTGACGTACAACCTGTTTTCCAGCAGCCGCTGCAAGACCCGCCTCACATGCACCTGATGTTCCTCCCGTGACCTGGAGAAGATGAGGATGTCATCCAGGTACACGAACACGAAGAGGCCGAGGAAATCACGCAGAAAGTCATTGATTAGGCGTTGAAATACAGCAGGGGCGTTGGTCAGTCCAAAGGGCATCACCCCCCTCCCTGATCCGGACGAGATGGTATGCACTGCGAAGATCCAATTTGGTGAACCAGGTCGCCCCCTGCAGGGAGTGGAAGGCAGTGTCCATCAGTGGCAGGGTGTAATGGTCCTTCTCCGTGATGTCATTCAAGGCCCGGAAGTCGATACATGGGCGGAGTGACCAATCCTTCTTTGACACGAAGAAGAACCCTGCGCTGAGCGGAGACGAGGAGGGACGGATGATTCCTGCGTTGAGTGACTCCTTGATATAACTATCCATCGCTTCCCGCTCCGGTGCTGACAAGCTGTAGAGGCGTCCAGAAGGCAGGGGCGCCCCCGGGCGGAGGTTGATGGTGCAGTCGTAGGGCCGGTGAGGAGGAAGAGACATCGCCCTGGACTTGCTGAATGGCAAGGCCCAGGTCATGGAACTCCGAGGGCACCAGAGTGAGATCCGGAGGCGCGGCGTCTTTAACCGGGGGAGGAGAAGACGGGGCGCAGGCTGCGGATTGTAAACAAGTGCCCATGCAGAAGGAGCTCCAGGAGGCGACTCTTCCTGTCTGCCAATCCAGCACGGGGTTGTGCAGACGCAACCAGGGGTACCCAAGGATGACAGGCGTCACAGAGGAGGACAGGACGTACAGGGTCAGATCCTCTCGGTGGTTACCAGAGATAATGACAGGGACTGGTTGCGTGCGATGAGTCACTTGTCCGAGGGGCGCACGGGAAAGGGTGATCAGGCTGAGAGGAGCGGCCAGAGGGTGGCAGGGAATGCTCAATTGGGTTGCCAGGCTCTTTGAAATGAAGCTCTGCTCTGCTCCTGAGTCCACCAGTGCGTGTGTGAGATGCCCCGTGGCATTGTGACAGAATCGGATGGGCAAGGATAAACTTGTGAGGGGATTTGACCGAGGCCCCCTACAGTGACTCGCGGACCTCCCCGTTTGGCTTCTCCGGGCAATGCTCCATGGTGTGTTGATCTCCTCCGCAGTACATGCAGAGGCCCAACTTCCGGCGGCGCTGTTTCTCCGCTAGGGGGAGCTTTGACCGACCAACCACCATCGCCTCCGATTCCTCGGAAGACTCCGGTGGAGGTAACGCCAGGGGGCGGTCTTGAGGCATGCGGACGGAGCCTCCACGCGAGCGGCTGCTAGACTTCCACTCGGTGGACCGTTCACGCAGCCTGTTGTCTAAACTAATGGTTGTGGAGATCAGCTCCGCAAGCGTCTCCGGAAGATCTCGACCAGCCAGCTCATCCCTCAGACCTGAGCTGAGGCTGCGGAGGAAGATGCCACAGAGTGCGGCCTCACCCCAGCCAACCTCCTCCGCTGCGACCCGGAAGTCGATAGCATAATCCGCCGCTGACCGGCTTCCCTGTTGGAGACCAAGGAGCCGGTCAGTGAGGACGCTATCGCGCCGGGAATGATCAAAGACCTCGAGAAAGCTCTGCACGAACTGGCTATAGGAGAGGTTCGCGTAACTGGGCTTCGCCATAACGGCGTAAGCCCAAGTTAGCACTCACCCCTCCAGAAGGTTTCCAATGTAGCCAATTCGGCTGTGGTCCGAGGGAAAATCCCCGGGAACGCGCAGAAACACCGACTCACACTGCATAATGAACCCCCGCGCTCCGCCGAGCTTCCCGCTAAAGCGAGCGGGGGTTGGGATTGGTGTGAGTCGAGTGGGCGTCCCCGTGGCAGACTGGCCGGGCACCGGAGTGGCAGGAGCCCCCCCCCCCCCCCGGTGAGCCAAGGGGAACGCCTGCTGGGGGTCCAGGCGGTCTATCCGGTGAGTAATATTAACCAATTGGTTCAAAATCACCTGCTGTTGATGGGCTATTAAATCTACCCGAGCCTCGAGGGTGGAAAGACGGCGTGCGAGCCCGCTGTCTGCTGAGCCGCTCTGCTGGAGCCATACTGACATAATGTCTGGCCCAGGAGACACGCACGCAGACTCAGAATAGATTTAACAGCTTTATTCAACAAGCAGTTGTGTCTGAATGGATGTGTGCGGTATGTGTATGTGTTGAGGGTGAACGCCGATGCGCAGGAAGCAGAGCAGCGCGCCGTACAGCCAGACAACCCTATGGAGAGAGAGCAGAGGACAAGGGGTAAAGGGCACCACACCTGGACAGGGATAATGAGTTGTGTGATGCTTACTTGTGGATACAGGTGGCTGGCGTTGGCAAGGGAGAAGCCCGGAAGACAGCGTCCTGCAGAGTCTGTGCTAGTGGTGGGAATTGGTTGGCGATGACGGGGAAATCCGCCACCAAGGAATCCACCTGTGCACAGGGGTGAAGAACTTGGAGAAAGGTAAGGAATGCTTACGCGTGGTTGAAGTCTTGCTGGTGATCAGAGGTTGATACACGAGCTACAAAGTGCCGATGCGAACAGACGGCTCCAGACCGCAGCACTGGGCCGAGTGGGCAAAATAGCCCGCAGCTGACGAGGCGCAGGTGTGCGCGCAGCTGAAGCCGCTGATGAGCGGCCAGTCGTGACAGAGACTTAGTTTGTCCAAATGAGCAACACTGGTATTTGCTCCTGCTGTTGCTTCAAATAGTTGACACTGTATTTTCTTCAGTGTTATCAAAAGGTATCATTATTTAAAAAAAACAAAAAAAACACTTGATCGCTGAACACCACATGCTATTTAAGCATTTGTTTCCTAACAAGAAGCTGCTACCAAAGTATCATTTTATGGTGCATTACCCTACATCTATTCTTAAAATTGGACCACTTCTGCATAGTTGGTGCATGCGCTAAGAAGCAAAGCATAATTTCTTTAAAAAGCAATTGAAAAGCTTCAAAAACGTAACTAAGACATTGGCAAAGAAACACCAAAGTTAAATGGCATACAATTGACAGACATTTGACCCCAACAGAATGATAATTGGACCAGGTAAAATGTTATCTTTAAATGTGATGGACTGGAGGAATGAGATAATGGAGACTCTTCAGGTACCAACTGACACCAAGGTGCTAAAAGTTAGATGGGCCAAACACCATGTGTATTGATCAGGTTTAGTTGTTTTAGTTTTAGTTGTTTTGGTTGTTAAGTCCATTGTGAGATGCCAGCTTTTCACAGAATCCACCATGTTGTTGTTAAGGATAAGTGGTTACTGTTGGTTACATTTGAACTACAAACAGTATGTCTTGATGAGCATTTTAATGCATTTAAAGTTTTGTGTACAAAAGATGGCCGTCATGTAGTTGGTGTCAAAGAGCTATTCTGTCACAAAGCATTTGATTTACAGATGTCATACAGTCGTGATGATTCAAGCTTGTTTATTGTCCCATACTGTTTCCTGTGATCTATAAAGTACAGTCCATCCATCCATCCATCTTCTTCCGCTTAATCCTTTTCGGGTTGCGGGGGGGGGGGGGGTGCTGGAGCCTATCCCAGCATCTTTGGGTGAGAGGCAAGGTACACCCTGGACAGATCGCCAGTCCATCGCAGGGCCAACACAGAGAGACAGACAACCATTCACTCTCACAGTCATACCTAAGGACAATTTAGAATCCCCAGTTTGATGCCAATTAACCTAACTTGCATGTTTTTGGCATGTGGGAGGAAACCGGAGAAATCCCGGAGTAAACCCAAGCAGACACAGGGAGAACATGCAAACTCCACATGGATCACTGTTGGTCAGGGGCTGGGATTGAACCCAGGATCCCCCGGCAAAGGGTAAGTTGCTGTGCTGCCGCAGTGCTAACCACTCCGCCACCACGCTGCCCTGGAAGTATGCACAATAAACTCTTTAAAGCCCAAGGGTCCGGTGACATTTTTTTAAATTTACAAGTACAGTTATTGTTTGAAATGGAGATCAAATTTTTATTTTTGATTGTACAGGGGCCACAGTTTTGTTGAAATTATATTTGTGATGGAAACTGTTAAAATGTCAATGTTTTGATGTACTGCACATTTTTATTATGTTAAGAATAAAATGTGCTTGGTTGAATTCTGATTTCTGATTTATTAACCATGAGTTTTAACATAATCATAAGTGTGTTACATCTGAGTAAAATGCAGTCTTATTTAGAGTAAAACATCTTCTCTATTGAGTGAAATAAAACTCATTTTGAGTGAAATTTAATTTATATTTACAGTAAAATGTCTTCTCTATTGAGTGAAATAAAACTCATTTTGAATGAAATTTAATTCATAGTAGGAGTAAAACACCTTCTGTATTGAGTGAAATAAAATTCATTTTGAGTAAAATTGGGGTAGAGTTGTTTCATTTTACACTTCATAGAGTAAACTGTCATCATGTAGAGTAAAAAAATAAACACTAAATAGAGTAGAAATTACTCTGAAAAAATTTACTATACCAAGAGAGTAATTTTTACTCTATTTAGACTGGGACCAAATACTATCTTTTTTCGAGAAAAAATTTTATTCAGTGTGAGTTAAATTTACTCTGCAAATTTTACTGTGTACCTCTCACTTGTTATAAAACGCCTTATCAAGGCTTAACAGAGGACACCAACTGCAGGCAGTAAGTTTTTGCACATTTATTCACAGAACGACATACGAAAACAAAATACACAACTACACACACTTACACGTGAAGCCGAGGGACACCCGGAGGAAAACAATACAGATGGGAACACCATCTAGAAGTGAAGGACGTGATAATGACATATTGTACTGAAGTATGGGGAAATACATATAAAACAAACATATATCTAATATTTATGCTTCAGAAGAGAGCTGTTAGAATAATAAACAAAGCTGCTTACAGGGAACCAACAAACCCATTTTTTCTTAAATTAAAAGCTTTCACATTGAAAGATCTGGTTGACTTTAAAACTGCAGTAATAATGTTTAAAGTGAAGAATCTAAAGGGCCTTTTCCATTAGCCCCGCTTAGCCCAACACGGGACAGCTCAGCACGCTTTGTAGCTCTTTCCACTAGCCCCAACACGGTTTAACAGCCGCGATTTTCGTCCCCGCTCAATGGCAGGGTACAACCGCGCTGAGTCGTGCCGTGTTGTGACGTCAAAAGGCTGGTCGCCGCTGATTGGTCAGGTCGTAACGTCACGAAAGCGACCGTCTTCTGATGAATCTACACACGACCGCCATTTGCAATATTTCACGGACTAACTCGGTCACGGAGTAAATATGATATTAATACAGACAGCGTTGTAGGTTTTGCGGAAATCTACACCGTGGTCCAACGAAGAGGTGCAGAGTTTTCTCTGCTTGGTGGCAGATCCACAGTGAGGAGTGACCCGGACCGATACAGATGGCAGCCCAGCATAGAACCGGACTACGGACAAGCTGAAGACGAACGTGAGAGAACCATCGATGGTGAGTGATTTGTAATAATGTGCATCTGTTCGCTTATTTATCCTGTTGGTGGTAAGCTCACTTTTTTTGAGCCATACAGCGCCGTTTTGTGCTGGCTAACGAGTTTTAGCTAACGATTTTTAGCTAGTAGCTAGCTGGTACCAACTGCTGATTCGCGCTTGTTTTCTCCTAAGTATTTGCTTGTGAGAGCAAAACGATGAAATATGTTAATCCTGGTTAAAGTCCTGGTTTCTGTACGTGCTGCACTTTGGCGCTGCGCATTAAATTGTGTGCAATTTAATGCTAGAATGTGTTTCCACATGCCAGGGGTTAGCCTCCCTGTTTATATTGTGGATACTGGTGAAATGAACCACAAGAGCCGAAATCTCGTCATATTAAAATTGCTTTTTCAAACCAGTGATTTATAAAGTCATTCATATAATTTTCTAAAGCGTCAGAATAGACCCACACACCTATTCTGTGGATCCTGCAGTGCTTGTCAGGGAAACGAAGCATTTTTGTCACATCCCACCACTGACTTTCACAGGTGTATTTCACTAATACAGGTACATCTCCAAAAATTAGAATGTCATCAAAAAATTCAATATTTTTTGTCACTCATTTCAGAAAGAGAAATCCGTATATTATATTGGGTTCTTGCGTATGACGTAAGGGGGCGCGCAGCACTGGCCCAGCCAGAGTGTGCCGCCATATTGGATGGCAAGAAACAACAGCAGCAGCAGGGTGAAACAAACAACATAGCTCACGTGTACCTACAAACTCGGCAAAATGGTGTACTCCTGTGCTGCCCATGAATGTACCAACAGATACGACCAACCAGGACTGGTTGTGGCGGCATAAAATAATAAGGAGCGGACTGAGAGTTTTTGAGGGAGTTTATTTCATTCCGCCATCACGGAGCTCACACCAGCACTGTGCAAGCATGCTGGAGTTACGGCTTACAGCCCCTGAAAACTCCAAATTCAATTTGGCAAAAAATTAGAATATTACATAAAATTAACTTTAAAAAATAGTTTTTAAATATAAATGTTGGCCGCTGAGGTGTTGGTTAATATGGACTGTAGCCGTAATCATCAATATTAAAATAAACACTTTCAATATATCACTGTCCCTGTAATGAATCTAATATGGGTTTCACTTTCTGAAATGAGTGAAAAAAATATAGAATTTTTTCATGGTATTCTAATTTTTGAGATGTGCCTGTATAAGTGTTGAACTTGCTTGAAACTAGCCACCATCCATTTCTGTCATTCATCTAGGCAAGAGTAAAGCAGCTGCCACACAACCTACCTCGCCACTGTGAAAAGTACTGAAATCCTTTGCTTTTATAGGTAAAGTGTCAAAACCAAAGTAGCACAATTTCCACTTAATATAAAAGGGACTGAACTGAGATTTATTTGATTGTGTGAATATGGCACATCAACTGTAAAATAAACCGCTTGTTAATGTATTTATTTTTTTGTCAGATCACTTGTGTGATCCTTTGTGAGTTATGTTCATAACTGTATGTTTTGGCGAATGTGAGATGTTCAGTCGTCAATATAATTTACTTTATATGTGTAGTTTATAGTCTATCATCAATAAACTCATGCAGTAACAGGACACATTACAAATATTTGAGACCCATTGTAGTACTTCCTTTTATATTTTAGCAATGCTAGTACAAAACACCACCCACACTTGAAGCCAGGGCAAGAAGAGACACTTTTACAGACAAGACAAACTTTTATTGATAAAAACTTCATATTTTGACTGAGCGGCTCCTACTCGGTGATGCACACCTTCAGTTAAGATAAGATAAGATAAGATAAGCCTTTATTAGTCCCACAACGGGGAAATTCCAGGATTGCAACAGCACAGGGATAGCAACACTCAGAGCATCAAAAGAGAGAGGAAGGGGAAAAAAAACTCGGAATCGAGCCGCTGTTGCAAAAGGCAGCCGACTGGTGTGGCGCCGAGAGACTATTAACAGTGGTATACAAACGTTATAAAAATTACCTCGATAAATCAGTGTGTTAAGTATAATTTTAAAAAATGAACTTATGATATAATGCTGTTTACACTGAAATGAGCTGCCTTCATATTCTTCCTCCTCATTTTGTACAAGTGTAAAAAATAATTTTCATATGATAAGTTGATATATTAATTATCCTTAGAGGCCTAGTGAATTTACACTGAAACGATAATTAAACTGGACGTCTGTCGTAAGCTAGTCATGCTACAGCAGAGCGACGCCGCTCAGTTCAAACCAGACCACGCTTCCTCAATGTCAGCCATCTTTAACAGTTGTCAACGTGTCGTCAGTGAGGTTACACAGCTTCTCTTCAAATGCACAAAGTTAAAGTACTATATTCCATTCAAGTGAATGTATTAATTCATTCTGATTGCTGAGGCCACAGTAAAACCAGATGATTTTAAATGTAACGCAGCCCTTGTAAAATCTACCGAAGTGCAGCTACATGAAAATTGTGGTTAAATACAACAACGGAGTACTTTATTGTCACATTCAAATTGTAATCCCTCCTGTTTTGTTTTTCTTTTGAATTCTTGGATGAAATATGGTGGGCAATATAAGCTGCAGCTTCAGCCATCACCCATTCCAGATAACCTATGTTGAACTGTATAATCAGAGGAGTTATTTTTTTTAATTTGACCTTGTTAGATTTTTTTCCCCTTTGTTAAATTGTTCTATTTTCTTTTAATCTTTACTTTTAATCAATCCAAAATAAAGATTCATTCATTAATTCACATCCCACCACTGGCTTTTAGCAACAAGTGTATTTCCCAAATATGTTTTAAACTTGCTTTAATTAACCACCACCCATTTGTCTTTTGTCTAGGCAAGGGGGAAACTGTCCACCCCAACTGGACCTTGCCTCACTATTTACAGAGATGCAGGCTGAAGATCTGCTGAACCAGGACCAGTACAAGGGGACGATCCAGTTGCTTCTCAGTGAGGCAGCGTGGCTGGCGTGTGTGACTCATTCCAGTTTTTTTTTTACAGTTTGAATTTTGCACATTCTGAATAATCTGGAATTTGCTGCTGATTGTAATAAACAATTTAGTGACTTATGTGTTTGCATCATGATTTTCTATTTTGTCTGTTAAGACACCGGTGGGAAAAGAGTCAACTGTACAAAGGATTTATCAGTGACCTTGAAAATAATGGCTCATTTTTAAGGAAAAAGTAACCAAAACAATTATTTTTATTAACTGAAGACTGTATTGTTAAATGTGCCACCGCAGAAGACCCTGCATACTTTAGTGACAGTACCAGTATATGGAGGAATTCTGGGTCATATTAGCATCTGCTCTTCATCATAATGGGTTTGGGTGGGGGTGTCTTAATCATGTGCCATGGAGGGCCAAGACCCTGTAGGCTTTACCTCCAACCAGTGTCTTCAACAGCAGATTCCACTGAACTTCTTCCACTGACTGATCAGTGGCATTTATGGTGAAAAAAGCCACAGACCGAGGAGTCGCCTTGTACAGCTGTATGTGTTATGTTTTGCTTGGGTCGCGTGTTCTACGTCACGGGAGTGTGGCGCCGCCTTGCTGTTATAGAAATCCCACCCACCCCAGCTTAACACGGTTGTAATGGAGACAAAAGCGAGCCGAACCGTGTCGAGGTGAATCGAGACGTGCCGAGGTGTGCTGGGCTAGTGGAAAAGTGCCTTATCACTGCCTGCAAATATCCAAAAGTTGTTTCAAATAAGGGAGAAACAATATCATTTCAGAGGAACATGTATATTTCAAAAACCTTCAGTGAGATTACCACCAAACAACACTTTGTCTCAGTGCAAGGAGTCAGATTGTGGAATGCTTTTGGAGCTGAATTAAAATCATGTACAACGCTTGGACAATTTAAACAAAAACTAAAGGAAGAAATACTGCAAACATATATACAAGATGACATGTAAAATCACATAAGAATTATCATATTCAGTCTGTGTTGTGCTGTTGCTTAGTTTTTTTTTCTGGTTTTTTTGTCACGTTTTGTCTTAGTTTTGTTCTGAATTGTAATCGCTCCTGTTTTGTTTTTCTTGGATGGAATATGGGTAGGCAATATAAGCTGCGGCTTCAGCCATCACCCATTTCGGATAACTTATGTTGAACTGTATAATCAGAGGAGTTATTGTTTAATTTGACATTGTTAGATTTTTCCCCCTTTGTTATATTATTCTGTTCTTTTCTTTTAATCTTTACTTTTAATCTATCTGAAATAAAGATTAATTAATTAATTCATTCATTCATAATGACATCTGGGGACGCAACATTGCTGCTAAGAACAATCACATTGGTGTGCTTAAATAACACTGCACTCGATGATAATCAGGTGTGGGTACATGAATGACAACATAATCAAAACAACAAGTGACAGCTGTGCAGCCCAGGAAACAGTTTGACAGCCGGAAGCTGCACAATACAGTCAAAATAAAAGTACAGACCGGAACTAAAAAATACAGAACAAAATACAACCCCAAAAGATATAAACAATCACATAACTACAAAATGGCACACATTAACTAGACAAAGCTATAAGGACACCACTAAGAATACAACAACAATAAATGACAAAAACCGGATACAGAAGATCAAAATAAACAAACAGACAGAAAAGGACTAAACCTAAGGCTGGAACTGAGCACGGCCCCCAACCTTGCTCAGGATCATGACAGTGCTCTCCCCTGAAAGGGTGGAACCCAGACACCCCAGGGCAATATCAAACAAAAAGGAAAAAGAACCAACCCACAAAGAAGACACCCCCCCCCCCCCAACAAGAAAAAACAACCCACCCCGGATGGGAGGAGGGGGGCACCCTGGCATGGAGGGACTGAAGCAAAACAAAAAAAAACCCAAAAAGCAACACTCATGCCCCACAACACTGAATGACAAGAGGTACAGGATACTGATGGTGTTACGTGACAAATAAACCTAGTTCAGGTGGCCTCCCAAAGTCCCAAATTCTCCCAAGCAGATGATAAAGCTGGTCAGGTGGCCTTCCCACATTCCGGAGCCAGCGGGGCACAATGCACAACATGCCCCCCCCCCCCCCCCGAGGCAGCAGCTGGCTTAGCCCGTGAGGTGGTCTTCCACAGGTCATAAGCCACCAAGCCAGATGACACAGTCCATTGGGTGGCCTCCCTATATCCAGGAGCCAATGGACCGTGGGGCACAACACGCCCCTCTTGGAGGTGGTAGCTGGGACCCATACCCCTAACGGACCGCATGGACAGTGGCGTGGATGAAGCAGACCCAGGACTATGGATGGTTGATTCCCGACGCTAATTGCTGGCCAACAGCGAAGCCAGGTGGCGATGATGGTCCGGGAGCACCCAACCCGTGAGGCAACCAACCAGAGACAAAGACTGATCAGTGGGGACCCCCAGCAGCACCCAAAGACCCTCAGTAAGCCCCGATGAAGGCGAAGGATTCATGATGACCTCAGGCGACAGCAAAGAACCCTCTGCGACCTCAGGAGACAGCAAAGGACCCTTTACAACCTCAGGCGACAGCAGCAAACCCTCCGTGACCTCGGGGGACAGCAGGGGACCTTCAACAATCTTAAGTGGAGGCAAAGCACCCACGGCGGCCTCAGGCGGTGGCGTAGCACCCACGGAGGCCTTGGGCTGAGGCGTAACACCCACGAAGACCCCGGACTAAGGCATAGCACCCACGAAGGCCCTGGACTGAGGCATAGCACCCACGGAAGCCCCGGACTGGGGTATAGCACCCACGGAGGCCCCAGACTGAGGCGTAGCACCCACGGAGGCCCCGGATGGAGGCATACCATCCACAGAGGCCTCAGACAGAGGTTTAGCACCCGCGGTGGTCTTAGACAGCAGCGTAGCACCTGCAGAGGCCTTGGACGGAGGCGCTAGCCCTGTGGCACCCTCTGGCAGGGAGGAAGGACCCACAGAGACCTCTGGCAGAGAGGAAAGGCCCATGGAGACCTCTGGCAGAGGTAGGGGACCCATGGAGACCTCAGACAGAGGTTGAGGACCCATGGTGACCTCAGGCGAAGGTAGAGGACCCATAGTGACCTCAGGCGACGGTATAGGACCCACAGCGACCTCAGGTGAAGGTAGAGGACCTGTGATGACCTCAAGCGCAGATGGAGGACCCATGATGACCTCAAGCGAAGATGGAGGGCCCATAGTGACCTCAGGTGAGGATGGAGGACCCACAATGGCCTCAGGCGGAGATTGAGGTTCCTCTGTGACCTCAGGAGAAAACTCAGACAGAGAACAGGCAAACACCACGTCAGAGTCACCGGCAGCAGTGGAGCCCATCGAGGGGAGCTCAAGTGCGGCTGATGGCTGCACTTGGTCCCCCCAACCAAGAACCAGGCAAGATTTCTCTAGGATAAAAAAGGGAACTTGCTTGAGCTCAAGCTCCACCGCTGTCCAGGACTCTGGTGATTCGAGCTGAGACATCTCGACCTTCACCTTCTGGGCAACTTCCCTCGATACAACCACCTTGGGAGAAGAAGAAGAGAAAAACACCGGAGAGGAATCACCGGCAGCAGTGGGGCCCGGTGAGGAGAGCTCAGGAGCAGAGGTCGTCTGCAACTGATCCTCCCCACCATGAGCCAGACAGGAATTCTCTGGATCTGTAGATGTTAAAACAGAACAGAGTACTTGCCTGGACTCGAGCACCACCGCCGTCCAAGACTCCGGCGACCCTACAGCAGCGACCCAGGCAGCAGGCATGGATGAGGAAGCTGACAACCCTCTAGGCGTGGCGGCTGCCGCCAGCGGGAGCCCAAATGAGACAATGGGTGCTGCTGGGCTTCCAGGCATGGTGGCTAATGCTGATGGTCCCGCCAACGTGTTGGCTGCAGCAGGGAGAACTCCAACGCGGCATGACGGGGCCAGAAAATGCCTCACCAATAGGTCCCGTGATGCCGAAACCAGGGTACTCTTAGTCAGCTCAGGTTTCAGGCCTGGGGGGGTGCTCCTCTCCTGTCTGGGGTACAGCTGCTCGGCTGAAACCGGGTCCTCTGGAACCGCTGAACTCCTCTTCGTCCAGCGGCCCCCTCCCAGGACCGGTGGACAAGCAGGGAAAACAGGGGAGGACACGGGAAAGGCAAGTGAACATGAGGAGAGGGCTGTAGCAGCAGGTGGGGAAGGCTCAGCCAAAGTGGGTGACTGCTGCTGAATTCCCCCACTGGCAGCAAGGCAAGACAATTCATTTTCAGATGTTATGGAATGAAAAGACACTTGCCTTTGCTCCCTAGGTGTGGTGGTGGCTGCTGCAGGTAGCCCAGAAGATTCCTCCCAGCTAGCTGTGGGGGGCGAGGACACCAATGCAGACACTGGCTGATCCGGCCCTGCCGGCATGATGACGGGTGGAGCTGGACATCCTCCCGTCACTTGGGCCACGAGTTCAGGAAGGAGCCATGGCTTGTAGTCCAAAATCCCAAATCCTCTGATTCTGCACTTGGGGTGTGTGTGATTTACACTGTAGATAGGTAAAACACAATCTCGTTCTGCTGTACATGATTGGTTGTACGGTTGAATGACAATAAGGGTGAAAAAAAAAAAAAAGCAGCTCCGCCTCTGCTGCCAAAACTCGCTGGTTTTTCTCTAGCTCCTCAGCAGTTGGACCGTAGGGAGACACGAGAGTGATGTGCCCAACCCAGCGGGCTGCGGACCCCTCTGGCGTCGGAGGAGCAGCTGATGGTACAGGCCATAGTTCAGGAGATGATGGTGGAACTGTAGCTGCTGGAGAACCGCGAGAGGCTCAGGACCTCTGTGCCCGGGACCGCTTCCGCGTTGGACCCAGTACAGATGCGGAGGAGGGACACAACCACAAAAGATTTAAACAATCACATAACTACAAAATGACACACAATAACTACATGCTATAAGGACACTACTAAGAATACAGCAACTCATAAATGAACAAAAACCAAATACAGAAGATCAAAATAAACAAACGGACAGAAAAGGACTAAACTTAAGGATGGAACTGAATACGGCCCCCAACCATACTCAGGACCATGACATCACTGGCGCTTGCATAGTCACATGTCAAAACATTTCCTCAGATAGGCTATTGTTACATGGTACCCATGTGGACCACAAGTAAATTGGACCAATCAGCAGCCAGCCACACACAAATATTAAGTGATGGACATAGAATTTAACCAATTAATAACAATGTGATCTTTTTTATTGGCTCATGATAGGCCCCTGATCTTCTAGGTCCCTGGGCTTTAGCCCAGCCCATAGCCATATATTATGATAGTTGCGACACTCCGATAGACTTCAATAGAAACTCATGGAGCAGCGATTAGTTCCAAACAATGTAGTTTTCCCCATAGACCACCATTCAGTTCACATTTTTTGTGCTTAATAATCCCTGGTAAGTTAATGAATGGCCGTTGCTTTGTTCAATTCACCACTTAAGTTAACATGTAGTCTGTGATAGTGTTTTATTTTGTCAGCTTTTTTCATGTTTATGTCCGATAGAAGGTCACAAACTTGTTCATTAGGTTGCTACACACTAGATTCAGGCGAACAGCAGCGAGCTCAACTTGATAACCTGGTTATCGTGGCGGTGTTATTTAACATTCATAAATTAGCATACATTAATATTAACATTGACGTTCATAAATTAGCACCTGGTGGTGGCAGTGTTATTTAACATTCATAAATTAGCAATTTTAATATTTTATCATTCTGTTGAAAATATTCTGTACTTATTTGAAGAAATTGTTGGGAGAAACATGGGATGAAAGACACTTGGAGACATAGACTGGTTTATTTTTTTAATACATTTGAAAACAAGTGATTATTTTAAACTGGTAAATGAAGAGTCAAATGTCAAAAACAAACATTCAAAAAACAATTGTCATATTTACAAATGTAAAATACTCACTTTTATAAAATGGCTCACTTGAAATTAATACAAAAAAAAATAACTGAACTATTAACAGAATATATTTTCTATCCTTTGTAATTCTATTGTGGTTCATGAAATTCATTTTATTTATGACTGTCTGTATATGTCATGAACGCCCTTCTTGGCAGGAAGATGACACCCACGTGCTAAACTGTGAGTTTGGGAAATTTATTGAACTAAGGCAACAAAAAGTTCAACACAGAGCACAAAACACAAAATACAAAAAGGGACAAAACTTACAGATTATGCACCCAGAGCAGGGCTGGGCTCTGGTGGAGATGAGGAAGACCAAACAAGATTGCGGCGAAGAAAAGATAAAATTACAGCCCTGAAATAGGAACAAAAAACCATTAACGCGATCGATGACAGGTGTGGGCATCTGAGCGGGCAGGAGAAAGCAAATGAAACATAATTAGGACCAGCTGGGGCAGTGAGAGAGGCATCGGGGCTGACAGCTGACAGGGCCATGCCCAGACAGAGCAAAACCCCATAAAGCTGTTGACAGCTGTCAACCCCGAGAGAAAGAACATAACTGAATACAAATATAACGATAAGCAGAAAGTGGAGGTAGGCAACCTCAAAAATACAATAAACAAACTATAACAAACGCAAACAGGAAAATAAATTATACTGAGAAATAATATAGGGTAAGTGACAACTCAAAATGACAACACAGTACAAATATGAAAAAAAAGCAGACAACCTGAGCCCAGTGAAATCCCCCCGTGCTCAGAACGTGACAGTATGTGAATTTGATTGTTTTACAGAGTGCACGTGTATAGTTTGTATTTTTTCCTCGTTTAAAATTTTAACAGAAAAATGCAACATTTCCAAAATAGTTCACAAATGTGTGCATAAAAAGCGAGAATGAAAACAACTTTCAAATTTAGTATAAAAATACATAAATCTGTAAGAAAAAAGTAATGATTTTTTTTAAAAAACTAAAAAAACAGCCACATTTCAATTTGAAAATAGTCTCAAATGTACAATAAAAACCAGAGTTATGAGACAGAGAAATACAATATTATGAGGAAAAAGTGGCAAACTTATGCGAAAAAGTAAAATTTAGAATGAAAAAGGTAATACATTTAAAAGGAAAAAAATGCACAATTCTATCAGAAAAATGTTAACGTTAATGTTGCTTGTTTGTATTATAATACAGTTAAATCTGTTCATTATAAGTTTAACTACACTACCGTTCAAAAGTTTGGGGTCACTTAGAAATGTCCTTATTTTTGAAAGAAAAGCACTTTTTTTCAATGAAGATAACTTTAAACTAATCAGAAATACACTCTATACATTGCTAATGTGGTAAATGACTATTCTAGCTGCAAATGTCTGGTTTTTGGTGTAATATCTACATAGGTGTATAGAGGCCCATTTCCAGCAAATATCACTCCAGTGTTCTAATGGTACAATGTGTTTGCTCATTGCGTCAGAAGGCTAATGGATGATTAGAAAACCCTAGTGCAGTCATGTTAGATCTGCAATGCTGTAATTGCTGCAAATGGAAGATTCTTTGACGAAAGCAAAGTTTGAAGGAAAAAATTATTATTTCAAGTACAAATCATTATTTCTAACCTTGTCAATGTCTTGACTATATTTTCTATTAATTTTACAGCTCATGGTGGTAAATAAACGTGTGACTTTTCATGGAAAACACAAAATTGTCTGGGTGACCCCAAACTTTTGAATGGTAGTGTATATACCTACCGATAGGTATTTTGAATATTTACCTAATATGGCTAAAAAATGTTTTTTTATGCCGCAGATCGTCACAGCTGCCATTCACACACCATTATAGAAAGGCCTTTGTTTGGAGCTATTTGGAGCTCCATGAACCACATGACCGGGCAGCGGCGAGTTCAAAGTGTGTCGCAACTATCATAATATATGGCTATGGCCCAGCCTTGCCCGTTCATTAAGGCGGCCTTGAACAATATGTGGAATTACTAGATGCAAAATCTCATATGCAGAATGTTATCTGTGGCCACCAGGGTCGGTGTTGGGACCATCCCTGCTTATTTTATATATCAATAATTTGTGTGAATTACCAAAAAAAACCTGAAAACCATATTATTTGTGGACAACACAAATTTATTTTGTAGTGGGGAGAACCTGTGACCGCTCCTGGATGCTGTGAAAAGGGAACTGACAATGGTAAAGAGATGGATTGATGAAAACAAACATTGATTGTTTGGACATGTGTAGAGGAGGGATAGTGGATATACTGGACAAAGGATGTTGATGGTGGAGCTGTCAGGCAGGAGGAAAAGGGGAAGACCACAGAGAAGATTCCTGGATGATGAGAAGGAGAACATGGAGAGGGTTGGCGTGAGAGAGGACAATATAAGGGGTTGGTGTCATGCAGGCCCCTTCAGGGCAAAGAAGAGGACCCAATCGCCAGGCAAATCTGGTAAACCATGATTTATTACAAAAAATAAACACTGCACATGGGCAGAAGTGATAAGTAATAATTATCCAGACATGTGGGGAGAAAAGCAACAATAATTCACACTGTGTGGTGTAGACGATGATAAGATAAACATAAGGACGCAGCAAAGGGCACAGACTGAAAATGCACATATATAGAGAGGGGCGCAATCAAGACAAAACAGAACCGGTGAGCACCATCGGTGAGCACCAACCGGTGAGCACCATCAAGACAGGTCAGCACAGGACTGGCGGGGCTGTACAAACACAGAGGGGATACACACCAAACATGATACAGCCGTGGACAAAATTGTTGGTACCCCTCTGTTAATGAAAGAAAAACCCACAATGGTCACAGAAATAACTAAAATCTGACAAAAGTGGTAATAAATAAAAATTCTATGAAAATTAACCAATGAAAACCAGACAATGCTTTTGAATTGTGATTCAACAGAATTACTTTAAAAAATAAACTCATGAAACAGGCCTGGACAAAAATGATGGTACCCCTAGAAAAGATTGAAAATAATGTGACCATAGGGCAGTGCTTCTCAATTATTTTTTGTTATGCCCCCCCTAGGAAGAAGAAAACATTTCGCGCCCCCCCCCCCCCCACTCTCCGCCACAACTATAAATAGTATCATTTGTCTATAAAATTGTTATAAGTACACTTCTGCATAACATTGTATCCTTAACATTAAAGAAAACAAAAAAGAAAAAAGAAAGAAATACAGATCAACTTACAACAAAGAATAACTTTATTAACATTGTTTTTTAGTCTGTAACAGAAAAGATTTAAAGTGCATCAGTTTGCCTGAAATTAAAAAAAATAAATAAATCCTTATTTAAACTATAAACATTTATAATATAAACATTGTCACTGGACAGAGGGATAGTTTTTATTTTTGCAGCACTTGCATCATCCAGCATGACAGAGACCATGTCTAATGCTGCAGGCAGTATCAGCTCCTCTGCTATGGTGTGGGGGTTTTTGCACTGAGCTATTTGGTACTCCACCTTATATGATGCTAAATGTGTTGGCTGGTTTACTGAAGTAGTATTCACTAAGCGGGATGATTGTTGGCAATATTCGTCATGTTTTCGCTGAAAAAACTCAAGCGGCTTATCAGCGTGACTGGGGTGTAATGTCTTTAAGTGATGCCTTAACTTATTTGGCTTCATGCTGTCCGCTGCCAACATTTTTAGACACAGTAAACACACCAGTCTTTCCTTGTCTCCCACCGTAGTCACAGTGAAGCCAAGCGCTACATACGCTTCGTCATATTTCCTCAGCTTAGCTTTCGGGTGATTTTCGTTTGTCTCATTATCTCCGTCTCTCTCTGCCTTTCTTTTCATCCCTGTTAAATATTTTTCAATGGTGTCTCTTGAGGGTTTGTTCGCTCCACTTCATATCTCCTGCTCTGTGCTGTGTGTGCGCATGCACGGTGCAAAAAATACCCTACACCATAGAGCTAATACTCCCTGCGCACACTCTGACAATGAGAGTGCCACTGCCACCTACTGTAGTGGATGTGCAATTACACTTTATTCTAGTACGGCAAAAAAAGCATGTTCCCCGGGGTCACACGCGCCCCTCCTGGCATCGCACCGCGCCCCCCTATTTGAGAAAGACTGCCATAGGGACATGTTCAACCAAGATGTGTCCTCTAATTAACATCACAGGTGTCTACAAACTTGTAATCAGTCCGTCAGCCTATTTAAAGGGTGACAAGTAGTCACTGTGCTGTTTGGTGACATAGTATGTACCACACTAAACATGGACCAGAGGAAGCAAAGGAGAGAGCTGTCTCAGGAGATTAGAAAGAAAATTATAGACAAGCATGTTAAAGGTAAAGGCTATAAGACCATCTCCAAGCAGCTTGATGTTCCTGTGACTACAGTTGCACATATTATTCAGAAATTTAAGATCCACGGGACTGTAGCCAACCTCCCTGGATGTGGCTGCAGGAGGAGACGGATAATACAAATGGTAACAAAAGAGCCCAGAACAACCTCTAAACACATTCATGGTGAACTCCAAGGTCAAGGTACATCAGTGTCAGATCGCACCATCCATTGTTGTTTGAGCCAAAGTGGACTTCATGGGAGACGACCAAGGAGGACACCACTGTTGAAAACAAATCATAAAAAAGCCAGACTGGAATTTGCCAAACTGCATGTTGAAAAGCCACAAAGCTTCTGGGAGAATGTCCTATGGACAGACGAGACAAAACTGGAATTTTTTGGCAAGGCACATCAGCTCTATGTTCACAGACGCAAAAATGAAGCATACCAAGAAAAGAACACTGTCCCTACTGTGAAACATGGAGGAGGTTGTGTTATGTTCTGGGGCTGCTTGCTGCATCTGGCACAGGGTGTCTTGAATCTGTGCAGGGTACAATGAAATCTCAAGACTATCAAGGTATTCTAGAGAAAAATGTGCTGTCCAGTGTCAGACAGCTTGGTCTCAGTCGCAGGTCATGGGTCTTGCAACAGGATAATGACCCAAAACACACAGCTAAAAACACCCACGAATGGCTAAGAGCGAAACATTGGGCTATTCTAAAGTGGCCTTCTATGAGCCCTGATCTAAATCCTATTGAACATCTGTGGAAGGAGCTGAAGCATGCCATTTGGAGAAGGCACCCTTTAAACCTGAGACAACTGGAGCAGTTAGCTCATGAGGAGTGGGCCAAAATACCTGCTGAGATGTGCAGAAGTCTCATTGACAGTTACAGAAATCGTTTGATTGCAGTGATTGCCTCAAAAGGTTGTGCAACAAAATATTAAGTTAAGGGTACTGTAACCCAGTGTTAAAAATGTGATGGAATTATGAGTGTCGATACCATTTTAAGTAGGAAGGGGGGGCATTCATTTCACAATGGGAGTAGATAGTTTAACGTGAATTAAATTATAAATATTGATACCGCTTTTAGAAAAGGGGGGCACCCATTTCACAATGGGAATACATAATTCGAATATGAATATTTAAATAAATATATATTCATAAATAGTAGGAACATTTTCTAGAAGGTTATGATAAAGTTCCTAGTATTGTGTGTTGATATTTGTTGTAACCAATGGCTGCGCCGTTGCTGGGTCACGCCACCCAATGGGTTAAGCACTCTCTCCCTGGGTCTGGGAGGACTTGTATTTTTGGCTCAGTCACGCCAGACGCCGAAAGACACAGACCAGAGAGAGAGACGGTCCTTGGTGATATGGCGACGCTAATGTGCTAATAGCAGCTTTTACCTGGATAAAACCCTTGAAATTGGTAAGCCTAAACCAAAATGAGAAATGAGACATTGCGGTATTGCCAAATTCTAATGCCCCGTCTGTTAAATTTTAAGATTGGGATCCAAAGGCTGTGAACTCATGTTGAGCGCGGGAAACCATTGAAGCATGAGCCACTTGGCATGGTGAGTGCTATTTATTCATTGAGTATGTGGATGCTAACCGCTAGCTTAAAAGGAACTCCGACTATATTGGCATGTTAGCTCTATATGCTTTATTTTTATGTTAGTAACATAACTATAATATAATTTTTTTGAAAATAATTCCCAGTTTTATATATTTTTTAAAAACTTTATTACGATTTTTGTTTACGTCGCAATGCATTCTGGGTAGTGACGTAGAATGGTTGCAGCCGTTTTTTCTGTCTTATAAAAGCCAAGAAGCGAAGCTACGAACTACTGCCATTTGTCAGTGAAAATGCCACATTGCGCGGCTTTTGGATGTAATTTCCAATCAAAGGGAAATAAAGAGAGCGGGGTGAGCCTCCATAGCTTTCCTAAAGAGGGAAAGGGGAGGAAAAAGTGGGGCGGCAGCGGCTCAGCAGGTAGAGCAGGTCGTCTAATAACCCCATAGTTGGCGGTTCGCATCATGCTCTCCCCAGATATCCTGCCGTTGTGTCCCTGGGCAAGACACTTCACCCGCATTGCCTCCAGCGCCCATAACACTGGGTATGAATGTGTAAAAATGTTTAAATGCTCGGTGGTGGCCGGAGAGGCCGTTGGCGTGGATTGGCAGCCCCATTTCCGTCACTCTGAGTGTCTGTGATCACGCGCTATAGCGCATGCCTGATAAAGCTGACATATGCATTAATCACGCTATGATAAAGCACAATATCGCTCAAAGCGCGCGCATGAGACACTCAAAGTGGAGAGACACTCGCGGAGCGGAGAGACACGCGTGCATGCTATATCGCTCATTTGAGCGAAATAGAGCTTTATCATAGTGTGATAAATATATATATATATATATATATATATATATATATATATCAGCTTTATCAAGCGTGCGCTGGATAAAAATTCGAACCGTGACAAAATTCGAATCGTGATTCGCTTGATCGTGTGCAAAGCGCTCTCTGATCCTGCTTTTTCATCACACGCATTGCCTGTTTGGTGACTAGAGACACAAGGCTTGCTGCAGCATGCTCCCACAGCGCTGGAGTGAGCTTCGTGCTGGAGGATGAAATAAACACCCTTTTAAACTTCAGTTCGCCGTGTCCTGCCTGCACTTATTCCGTGCTTCCACACTGGGTTCCCTTATTTCATCCGCCACACTGGTGCGCAAAGCGCACGCTTGTGCACTTTGAGCGATATTGTACTTTATCATAGCGTGATTAATACATATGTCAGCTTTATCAGGCATGCGCTATAGCGTGCAATCACAGACATGTCTCATTCACGCGCTTTGAGCGATATACACGACCGCTACCCAATTCCTCACATTCAGGATTTTTCCGTTCACCTTGCAGGGGCACGCGTTTTTTCTAAAACAGACCTGGTCTGCGGTTACCACCAAGTCCCAGTGCGCGCTGAGGACATACCCAAAATAGCGGTAATAACTCCGTTCGGTTTATTCGAGTTTTTGCGCATGCCATTTGGGCTTAAAGGGGCTGCACAGACGTTCCAACGCATGATGGATGCGGTGCTGCGTGATCTCCCTTTTGTGTTCGTCTACCTGGACGATATCTTAGTAGCCAGCGTGTCCAAAGACGAACACAAAACCCACCTCACGATGGTTTTCCGGAGGTTGGAAGAGCACGGGTTAATAATCAACCCAGCGAAATGTCAGTTCGGGGTGACGGGGATTGATTTTTTGGGGCACCGCGTCTCTCCTGTAGGAGCGGTCCCGCTGCCTGACAAAGTGCGCACAGTAGCAGATTTTCCCCGGCCGCAAACGGTCAGGGCACTACAAGAATTTTTGGGAATGATGAACTTTTATAACCGTTTCCTTCCCCACGCAGCACAGCTCATGCAACCACTGTACGCTGCGATATTGTGCTTTATCATAGCATGATTAATACATATGTCAGCTTTATCAGGCATGCGCTATAGCGCGTGATCACAGACACTCAGAGTGACGGAAATGGGGCTGCCAATCCACGCCAACGGCCTCTCCGGCCACCACCGAGCATTTAAACATTTTTACACATTCATACCCAGTGTTATGGGCACTGGAGGCAATGCGGGTGAAGTGTCTTGCCCAGGGACACAACGGCAGGATATCTGGGGAGAGCGTGATGCGAACCGCCAACCATGGGGTTATTAGACGACCTGCTCTACCTGCTGAGCCGCTGCTGCCCCACTTTTTCCTCCACTTTCACTCTTTAGGAAAGCTAGGGAGGCTCACCCCGCTCTCTTTATTTCCCTTTGATTGGAAATTACATCCAAAAGCCGTGCAATGTGGCATTTTCACTGACAAATGGCAGTAGTTAGTAGCTTCGCTTCTTGGCTCGTATAAGACAGAAAAAACGGCTGCAACCATTCTACGTCACTACCCAGAATGCATTGCAACGTAAACAAAAATGGCGATTTACATCGTAATAAAGTTTTTTAAAAATATATAAAACTGGGAATTATTTTCAAAAAAATTATATTATAGTTATGTTACTAACATAAAAATAAAGCATATAGAGCTAACATGCCAATATAATCGGAGTTCCTTTTAAAAACGCTAGCCGCCGATGCTAAATTCGGCTAGTTTTTTCATCAGAAAAAGCTATTTTTCAAGGCTGTAACGGTTAGCAAAGGTCCCAGTTCCCTTGCCATTAATTGCTACTTGATGATGAAAGTTATATCTGTGGTCTATGTGTGTTTAAAGTACAAAATTGTGATAAATTGTTGTGCTAGATGTGATGTTAGCTTGGTGCAGCACACTGCACAAATGTCCTGTGATGTCAAGTGTTCCAAATGCACTTTATTCATTGTTATAGCACCATGTTGATGAGTTTGAATGGTAGATGTGTTCGTTTTGTGCACATTTGTTGATTTGGGGAAATTGACTTAGATTATAGACTAAGCTCTTTGTGTTCTCAGGTTCTTGTTCTTTTTTTTTTTTTTCCTGTGGACTGGTTTGACCAGAGCGTGGATCTCCAGATCTGGATGGCGAGCCGAAGCCTGAACCCTAGAGTCTGCTAAAGGTGACTCCACTAGTCACCTGGAAAGGACCAAAACAGGACTGTGAATTTTGTAAATATAAGTTTGAGTTTATGGATTATTTTTTTTCCATTTTATCGCACTGTGTATTTATTTATGTGTACATAATTGTAAATAATATGCATAGTTGCAAGTTCCATATACGGCTGTGTATGTGTCGTCTGTTGCTGCACCTCCCAGGCTCCTACGAACCCAGAGTCGGTCTGACCTGGCCCAATTATCCCTTCCCTCAGGTAGTAAAGTTAAGGTAAATACATTGCCATAACACACCACTACCTAAAAGGGTACTACACCTAAAGTGAGTAGGTGTTAGTAAGGGTTACACACATAAATCTGGCGAGCGCAGGTGTTAGTGGGTGTTACCCCCCAACCCAGTGATATTATACCCTGTGTATATTGTATATTGTTACAGTGGTATATTGTTACAAAATTTGGCGAGACAAGTAAGTGTCACAGGGTTATACAAAAAATGGTGGCGAGCACAGCCAGGAGCCTGGAGCGTTGCACAACAGATGTGAATTCTGTTTTGACCCCTGACTAAACAGTTGATATACTGCCAAAATGGATTTTGTGGAAAAGTGTGGAAAATCTCGGTAACTGATGTCTACACTAAAACTGAAGGGGGCAGTGTTACTGAGGCTTATCTTAGCAACCTGAGGGGTTTAGCTAAGCTAAGTGGAAAAGGTTTTGAAGAGGTGTTGCGGGAGGTTATGTCCACAATATGGAAGTCTATTGAAGCTGCTGAGACAGCTGAAACGGTCTCTGTTGACGTTGATCCTGCTTTCCCTACTGTAGAACCCACACAAAGTGGAGTCTCTCCTCCACTCCAAGTTGAAGTGCCTCGCACCCCTAAAACTACTCAAGCACTCTTCCAAAGCCCTCTTAGACCAAACTTAACACCTCAAATGTTGAGTCCAGTTGATTTTAACCCACCCGAGGTTCAGAAAATCGTAGTCGAGCATGTCATTAAACATGCAGAGAAGCCATCAAACCCCCATTCCTCTTGGAGAATCAGAGCTTTCTCTGGCAAAACGCCAAGACCGTATACTGAAGCTGACTATGAAACATGGCGTTCACATGTTGACCTGATGATGGAAGATACTTCTTTGTCTGACTTGGAAAAATCTCGCAAGATCCTTGAAAGTCTTCTTGCTCCTGCGTCTGATATTATTCGTTCTCTTGGGCCTGAAGCCACCTCTGCCGACTATCTTAAGCTGTTGGATTCAGCTTTTGGGACTGTTGAAGACGGTGAGGAACTGCTTGTGCGATTCATGAACACTTTTCAAGATTATGGAGAAAAACCCTCTGCATATCTGCATCGTTTGCAGGTGGCGCTCAATCTCACAGTGCGTAGAGGCGGTCTAGAGCCACAGAAAGCGAACAAACAGCTTCTCAAGCAGTTTAACAGAGGCTTTTGGGATGATAATCTGCTAAAAGAGCTACAGCTGGAACTAAAAGATAAACATCCACCTGAGTATGCAGAGCTATTGCTTCACCTTCACACTGTTGAAAACAGACAAGAAGTTAAAAACACATGCATGAAAAAAACACTTGGGCGCCACAAAACCAAAAGCAGCCTCCTATGAACAAACAGTTACCGAAACAAGTACAAACAGTGAAGTGGAGTCGGACAGTCTGTAAGAACTGAAAAAGCAAGTTGCTGATCTAAAAAGCCAATTAGCTGCTGTCGTGAAACAAAGGAAACAAGCACCACAGAAGAAAGACCCAACTAAGAAGTCTAGAAATAAAAAACCTGACCATGCCAAACCTGAAAACTTACCTTCGTCCAGCCGTCCCAATACTAGGCCCAAACCATGGTATTGTTTCCGTTGTGGCGAAGATGGGCATATTGTAGCCACTTGTGAGTCAGAGCCAAACCCTGCGCTTGTGGCTGCAAAACGCAAAGAACTAAGAGTAAAAAGACAGATTTGGGACAGTCAGAACCCCCAATCTTCTTTACAACTGAAGTCTACCCCTGTTGCGGGACAAACAGAGGTTAGTTCAGAGATGACCCGTCCCAAACCAAAAGCTCCATTCAAGACACGTGCTAAACTGAGGTCACATTACAAAACAGACCCCTTTAACTTTCCTAATGGTCTAATTGGTACAAAAAGTACAGCACAAGTGAAAGTGAATGGCTGTACTGTGAGCTGTTTGTTAGATACAGGCTCCCAGGTGACTACTTTCCCTGAGTCCTATTACAGACAGTACTTATCCAACCATGAGATTAAGCCACTTTTTTGAGCTGTTAGAAGTGGAGGTAGCTAATGGTCAGAGTGTACCTTACATAGGCTACATTGAAATGCATGTCACTTTCCCAAAAGACTTTTTCGGTATTGAAGCCGAAGTGCCAACACTTGCCTTAGTGGTTCCAGATGTACGTGCAGCTGATCAGTCCTTAGTGTTAATAGGGACAAACACATTGGATGTACTTTACGAGCTGTACTCTGATGCATGTTCTGAACTGCAGCCAACCATGTCACTTGGTTATAAGGCAGTGTTAAAAGTCCTTGAGCTACGGCACAGACAGTCCAAAGACACTAGCCTTGGTTTAGTGACCATGCGCAGCAAAGAGCCACAGTTAGTTCCTGCAGGCCAAACAGTTGTTCTAGATGGCGCTGTAGCTGTGTCAGCCGGCAACAGTGAAAAATCTGTCTTGTTAGAACACCCGTTAATGTCAGCTTTACCTGGTGGTATCCTGGTAAAACCATGCCTCATAGACTTACCTGAAAGAGCACCTTACCTTGTTCCAGTTATACTCACCAATGAGTCGGAACATGACGTGACAATCCCTCAGAAGTGTGTCATTGGAGAAATCTGTGTATATCAACGAGTCCTATCGCAAGAACACTCACACCCGTTAATGTCAGCTTTACCTGGTGGTATCCTGGTAAAACCATGCCTCATAGACTTACCTGAAAGAGCACCTTACCTTGTTCCAGTTATACTCACCAATGAGTCGGAACATGACGTGACAATCCCTCAGAAGTGTGTCATTGGAGAAATTTGTGTATATCAACGAGTCCTATCGCAAGAACACTCCGTGGAAGTTACAAAGTCCAAAACTGAACCAAAGTCCACTCTGAAGTTCAACTTTGACTCTTCCCCCCATTAGCGCTGAATGGAAAGAGCGCCTAACAGAAAAACTCAGTCAAATGCCCGAAGTATTTGCACAAAACGATCTTGACTTTGGCAAAACGGATCAAGTGAAACACACAATCAAATTATCAGATGAAACACCATTCAAACACAGAGCATGTCCCATACATCCAAATGACCTGGAAGTGGTACGTAAGCATCTCAAAGAACTCCAACAAGCAGGCGTGATAAGAGAGTCCAATTCCCCATTTTCTTCGCCTATTGTAGTGGTGCGAAAGAAAAATGGCGATGTCCGCCTTTGTATTGATTACAGGAAGCTTAACATGCAGACTGTAAAAGATGCTTACGCTGTCCCCAACTTGGAAGAAACGTTTTCCACCTTGACTGGTTCACAGTGGTTCTCCGTCCTCGATTTAAAGTAGAACTGGACCCACCTTTTTGCGCAAAAAGTAGAATAGCGGATTAATTCCTTATTACCTATTGTATTTTTCAACACATAAAAGAAATTTTTAGGCCGTGCGATGGCCAAGCTACAAGCCGATAAACTTTTGCCTCTGGCTGGCAGTGCCAAACAAACCGGAAGTAGTGCAGACGACGCTGCGTGACGTCACTAGTGTGACCCTTAGCAAAACAACAATGGCAGATGATAGCAGTTTCAGCAGTCAAGAAAACCAGAGTTTTCAGAGTGAAGAGGCATTCAGGATCGGTGACGAGACAGAGGAGGATGCAGGAGTGTCAAGTGAACAGGAAGAGAGCGAGGGAGGCATCGAACCATACAGATTCGAGCCAGAATTGTCGGGGGATTCCGGCACCGACTCAGAGTCAGACCGCAGCAGTGATGGGGAGGAGAGTCGCTTATTGAATACAGAATGGTGAGTCTTTACTTCTCTACTTTGGCATGTTTGGGGTGTCAGGATAAGGAAAATTAAGTCTGGACTGCAGACGATTTTTGTGTTTCAATAACAATAATTCCAGTAGAAAAGGGACAATGCGGTCCGAGGGTGGTGCCAATGGTCTGATGCAATCAGTGCAGTGACCAGCTGGTGACCATGCAATGCATCGCTTCCCGGTCACTTTTTTTTAATTTTTTTTTTTGGTACTTATTTGTACCCGTAGGTAGATTCGGTTTGCAGTCTGGTGACAAGCCACCGGCTGCCGTTCGCTGCATGCATGAGCGCCCTAAACCTACATGATTTTGGCATACGGGAGGAAACCGGAGAAATCCCGGAGAAAACCCATGCAACACGGGGAGAACATGCAAACTCCACACAGCTCACTGTTGGTCGGGGGCTGGGATCGAATCCACAATCTCATGATCCCCGCGATCCCCCGGCCGAGGGTAAACTGTGCTGCCACAGTGCTAAACCACTGAGCCACCGTGCAGCTTTTTCTCCCCCTCTCTTTTCTTTCGTCGCCATGACAGCTTTCCTTGGCCACTGAACAGATCTTCCCAGGTGTTGGAAGTGTTTTGTAGTTGACTATCACGACAAAATGCACCAAAAACAACCAGTGTCGACGTGCTCGCAATGTTAAACATGGAGGACTGTGCCCAATTCATGACGTCACGCGGAACTCCGGCTGCACTTCCCGATAATCGGCGGATTCGTCGGATTTTTCAGGGCGGGAAATTCAAAATCACGATTTTCTCCAAGATTCCGGGATTGGTGGAGGGGGTGCCAATGATAAATTATCTTTATAATTGTATGTACTATCACCCAGTGCCGTTCAATGCCGTTCACTTCAGTTCTACTTTAAAGTCGGGGTACTACCAAATTGAGGTAGAAGAGCTGGACAAACCAAAGACGGTGTTTGAATGTCCCATGGGTTTTTGGGAATTCAATAGAATGCCCCAAGGCATTACAAACGCCCCCAGCACGTTCCAGCGCCTCATGGAGAAATGCATGGGCGACATGAATCTGCATGAGGTGATTGTGTTCCTTGATGACATCATTGTATTCTCCAAGACGCCCGAAGAACATGAGGCTCGCTTAATGAAAGTTCTTAATTGCTTAAAAGAGTACGGGCTTAAACTCTCCCCTGAGAAATGCAGATTTTTTTCAAACTTCTGTCAGATACCTTGGTCACATTGTGTCCAGTAAAGGAGTTGAGATCGACCCCGAAAAAGTGAAAGCCCAAAGTACCTGGCCTGTGCCCCATGATCTCAAACAGCTCCGCTCGTTCTTAGGCTTTTCAGGGTACTATAGGCGGTTCATTAAGAACTATTCCAGCATTGTTAAGCCCCTCACTGACTTGACAGCAGGCTACCCTCCTTTGCGAAAGAGCACAAAGCCCAAAGCTAAGCCTGCCCAGTACCACGACCCAAAGACACCGTTTGGCGAGCGATGGACTTCTTCCTGTGATCTTGCATTCCAAAACCATCATAGAAAACCAAAAAAAAAACAACAAAAAAAAACCATGTAGGTTTAGGGCGCTCGCGCATGCAGCGACCGGCAGCCGGTGACTTGTCACCAGACTGCAAACCAAGTCTACCTACGGGTACAAATAAGTAACAACAACAAAAAAAAAAAAAATAGAAAAGCTCAGTACTGCGCCTGTCCTGGGTTTCACTGACCCTCAGTTGCCATATACCCTCCATACTGACGCCAGCACTACAGGGCTTGGCGCCGCCCTCTATCAAGAGCAGGAGGGCTAGACTAGGGTCATAGCTTATGCAAGCCGGGGGTTGTCTAGAAGTAAGTCCCGTTACCCTGCCCATAAATTGGAATTTTTGGCTCTAAAGTTGGCAGTAACAGAGAAGTTTGCAGACTGTCTATATGGCAGTCATTTTACTGTCGTGACAGACAGTAACCCCCTGACGTACATCTTAACTACTGCTAAGATGGATGCCATGAGTTATAGGTGGCTAGCTGCTCTGTCGACGTTTAACTTTAAGCTCCAATACAGATCAGGCAAGCTTAACTCAGGTGCAGATGGCCTCTCTAGATGGCCACATGGCGAGTTACTTGATGACGCAGTGTCCCAAAAGGAGCTTGACCGCATACAGCAGTTCACTCACTTGTCTCTTCCTGAAAACAGTTTAAGTTCTGAGGTAGTGTCTGCTATATGTGAAAAACACCTTGTCTGTAGCTCTCCAGACAACACCTTCCCTTTGGTTCACTCATTAGCCCTTTCTGTAGCCGCCATTCCAGATGGCTACGCCGATGAAGATGGCTGTGGTGTTCTTCCAGTTGTACCCCACATGACTCCTGAACAGATCAAAAACGAACAAAGAACTGACCCCTGTTTAAGAGAAGTGATTGCACAAATTGAAACTGGACTAAAAGTTCCACCAACGGTACAAACTGAACTTCCTGACATCAACTTGTTACTCCGAGAGCTCAGTCGACTTGAAATGTGCAATAACATCCTTTACCGCACTCGTCAAGACGGAGAAAATGTAACTTACCAGCTCGTCTTACCTGAACAACTCCGTGATTCAGTCTTTTAAAGCCTCCACTGTGACATGGGCCATTTAGGCACAGAGCGTACTTTGGATCTCGCCAGAACAAGGTTCTATTGGCCTCGCATGGCGGCGGATATTGAAAAGAAGATCAAGACATGTAATCGCTGCGTAAGACGTAAAACCGTTCCAGAGCGAGCTGCTCCCCTTGTCAGTATCAAGTCCACCCAACTGCTTGAACTTGTCTGTATGGATTTCCTGTCCATTGAGCCCGATCAAAGCAACACAAAGGATGTGCTTGTGTTAACTGATCATTTCACGAAATACGCTATAGCCATCCCTACCAGCAATCAGAAAGCTCAGACCATTGCAAAGGCACTTTGGGACAACTTTATCGTCCACTACGGGATACCCGAACGATTACATAGTGATCAGGGTCCCGATTTTGAGTCCCATATCATAAAAGAACTTTGCAAAATCATGGGCATTTGCAAAATCCGGACGACACCCTATCATCCCAGAGGTAACCCAGTAGAACGTTTCAATAGAATGTTATGGAGCATGCTGGGTACTCTGGAGGAAAAGAACAAAACTCATTGGCACAACTACGTGAAACCACTTGTACATGCGTACAATTGTACAAAAAATGACACTACTGGTTTTGCCCCGTATGAGTTAATGTTTGGTCGTCAGCCCAGATTGCCCATCGACCTTGCATTTGGGCTCCCGTTTCACAACAAAAGTTTCAAGTCACATTCCCAGTACATTGAAAAACTAAAGACAACTCTACAAGAAAGCTACAAACTAGCAACAGAAAATGCTAACAAGAAAGAAACAAAACAAGATTTGATATGCGAGTGAAACCCTCAAAACTAGAACCAGGCGACAGAGTTTTGGTACGTGCAGTCCGCCTCAGAGGCAAGCACAAACTAGCAGACAGGTGGGAAGCTGAAATTCACATTGTGGTGAACCAAGCAGGTGACTTGCCTGTTTACACTATAAGACCTGAGACAAAAGATGGTCCTGTTCGCACCGTTCACCGCAACCTCTTGCTTCCCTGTGGTTTTCTTGCCCCTGTTGAAGATGAACCTGTCCAACCAAAACATGTCTGCAAACCTAAGACAAGACAATCACTTGAACAAAGTGATGAATGTGAGAATTCAGAACCGGAAAATGAAGATGTCTATTGGTACAGAGAAGAACCAATCCAAACACCCATAAAGCTCACTCGAGTTTATGAAATTCCCCATCCAAAGACATTCTTTAAAGGAGACATTCCTGCTGAAACTCACTTACCTGAGAATGACAACCAAATAGAAAATGTCACTTCACCTAGATGCGACAACTTACCGAAGGATGGAAACCTGGAGGAAACTGAAACAAATGTGGAACCATCGAACAATGAGAATGGAACTGAAAGTGCAACCAACTTACCTGATAAAGGTACCTGTGATGAACCTGTGGAAGAAAAAGAACCTGAAAAAGAAGTCCCACAGACTGTGAGACGCTCCGAGAGGACAACCTCCCAGCCAGAAAGACTACAGTATAGTCAGTTGGGAAACCCTCTCCTAACTGTTGCCCAGTCCCTGTTTCAAGGATTAAACCTGGCTTTTACCAGAGCCTTAACAGAGACAGATACTAAGATTATTCAAACCTGGCTTTTACCAGAGCCTTAACAGAGTTAGATCATAAGAATATTCCCATGAACACTAGTTCTCCCGTCATTACTATTTAGCTAATCCCATGCAAAGGGACTTGCATGATTCTAAGGGGAGATAGTGTAACCCAGTGTTAAAAACGTGATGGAATTATGAGTGTTGATACCGCTTTAAGTAGGAAGGGGGGACATTCATTTCACAATGGGAGTAGATAGTTTAACGTGAATTAAATTATAAATATGCTGCCCCCATGTATCAAGTTAAGAGTTCCCATTACAGCATTTCATGTAAGGGAGTTTGGCTCCCTCTAGTGGTGTAGGGAAAGCATCGTTTTGAACTGAGACACAAAGTATTGCACATGCGCAGTAATGATACAACCAGAGGACGGAGCAGAACGCCACTCATTGTACGAGCGCTGTTGATGTTGTTAATTATCAGCGCCTTGGACATCATTAGTCTGTGAGTATGTGCACGGTTTGACAGTGTTAACAGCTACAATGAGAACTGCATGGTTGCATTGGTGTATTTTAAGCGATCTGACTAGTCTGTTGCCATCATTGTTACCAAGCTAAGCTAGAGCTAACGCTAATATGTGCTAAGCTAAATACGGTGACCATATCATTGACAGCGTGTATATGCTTACTTTGTTGCAGTTTTACACAGATGTAGGAACAAATGTAAACGGATGTAAAACCCTAAAGACGAGTGTACATCACATTGAGTTCCTTGTGGGGCAGCTTCAATAAACGAGATAAAAGGAAACATCTTGTCATCATTGAGGCCTGCACCACACGTGCTAGCTAGCTGTCTACTAGTCGAAAACTGAGAGACTCGATAGGAGAGCAGTAAAATAAATATTGATACGGCTTTTAGAAAAGGGGGGCACCCATTTCACAATGGGAATACATAATTCGAATATGAATATTTAAATAAATATATATTCATAAATAGTAGGAACATTTTCTAGAAGGTTCTGATAAAGTTCCTAGTATTGTGTGTTGATATTTGTTGTAACCAATGGCTGCGCCGTTGCTGGGTCACGCCACCCAATGGGTTAAGCGCTCTCTCCCTGGGTCTGGGATGACTTGCATTTTTGGCTCAGTCACGCCAGACGCCGAAAGACACAGACCAGAGAGAGAGACGGTCCTTGGTGATATGGCGACACTAATGTGCTAATAGCAGCCTTTACCTGGATAAAACCCTTGAAATTGGTAAGCCTAAACCAAAATGAGAAATGAGACATTGCGGTATTGCCAAATTCTAATGCCCCGTCTGTTAAATTTTAAGATTGGGATCCAAAGGCTGTGAACTCACGTTGAGCGCGGGAACCCATTGAAGCACGAGCCACTTGGCATGGTGAGTGCTATTTATTCATTGTGTATGTGGATGCTAACCGCTAGCATAAAAACGCTAGCCGCCGATGCTAAATTCGGCTAGTTTTTTCATCAGAAAAAGCTATTTTTCAAGGCTGTAACGGTTAGCAAAGGTCCCAGTTCCCTTGCCATTAATTGCTACTTGAAGATTAAAGTTATATCTGTGGTCTATGTGTGTTTAAAGTGCAAAATTGTGATAAATTGTTGTGCTAGATGTGATGTTAGCTTGGTGCAGCACACTGCACAAATGTCCTGTGATGTCAAGTGTTCCAAATGCACTTTATTCATTGTTGTAGCACCATGTTGATGGGTTTGAATGGTAGATGTGTTTGTTTTATGCACATTTGTTGATTTGGGGAAATTGACTTGGATTATAGACTAAGCTCTTTGTGTTCTGACCTATTTTATAGGTCAGGTTCTTGTTCTTTTTTTTTTTTTTTTCTGTGGACTGGTTTGACCAGAGCGTGGATCTCCAGATCTGGATGGCGAGCCGAAGCCTGAACCCTAGAGACTGCTAAAGGTGACTCCACTAGTCACCTGGAAAGGACCAAAACAGGACTGTGAATTTTGTAAATATAAGTTTGAGTTTATGGATTATTTTTTTTCTATTTTATCGCACTGTGTATTTATTTATGTGTACATAATTGTAAATAATATGCATAGTTGCAAGTTCCATATACGGCTGTGTATGTGTCGTCTGTTGCTGCACCTCCCAGGCTCCTACAAACCCAGAGTCGGTCTGACCTGGCCCAATTATCCCTTCCCTCAGGTAGTAAAGTTAAGGTAAATACATTGCCATAACACACCACTACCTAAAAGGGTACTACACCTAAAGTGAGTAGGTGTTAGTAAGGGTTACACACATAAATCTGGCGAGCGCAGGTGTTAGTGGGTGTTACCCCCCAACCCAGTGATATTATACCCTGTGTATATTGTATATTGTTACAGTGGTATATTGTTACAAAATTTGGTGAGACAAGTAAGTGTCACAGGGTTATAGTACCATCATTTTTGTCCAGGCCTGTTTCATGAGTTTGTTTTTTAAAATAATTCTGTTGAACCACAATTCAAAAGCATTGTCTGATTTTCATTGGTTAATTTTCATAGAATTTTATTTATTACCACTTTTGTCAGATTCAAGTTATTTCTGTGACCATTGTGGGTTTTTCTTTCATTAACAGAGGGGTACCAACAATTTTGTCCACATGTGTAAATGGGTCAAACTGGATCACAAAGCATGGACAGGGGCTACAGCCCTGTCCAGAACACTACAATAGGAGGATATGAAGGCAGATGATTTGCTGTGGCAAACTGTAAAGGGAGCAGCAAAAAAACAAAACAAAAAAAAACCCTACAATAATTTAGATTGAACATTTTAATTTAACATTTAGATTTATTTTTAACATGAAAATATAACATTTTTAAATTATTTAGATCTACATTTAACACTTAGATTTAACTTTAAACATTTACAGTGCATCCGGAAAGTATTCACAGAGTGCCACTTTTTCCACATTTTTTTATGTTACAGCCTTATTCCAAAATGGGTTAAATTCATTTTATCCCCTCAAAATTCTACACACAACACCCCATAATAACAATGTGAAAAAAGTTTTTTTGAGATGTTTTTCAAATTTATTAAAAATAAAAAACTAAGAAATCACATGTACATAAGTATTCACAGCCTTTTCTCAATACTTTGTTGATGCACCTCTGGCATCAATTACGGCCTCAAGTCTTGTTGAATATGATGCCACAAGCTTGGCACACCTATCTTTGGGCAGTTTGGCCCATTCCTCTTTGTAGCACCTCTCAAGCTCCATCAGGTTGGATGGGAAGCGTTGGTGCACAGCCATTTTCAGATCTCTCCAGAGATGTTCAATTGGATTCAAGTCTGGTCTCTGGCTGGGCCACTCAAGGACAGTCACACAGTTGTCCTGAAGCCACTCCTCTGATATCTTGGCTGTGTGCTTGGGGTTGTTTTCCTGCTGAAAGATGAACTGTCACCCCAGTCTGAGGCCAAGAGCGCTCTGTAGCAGGTTTTCATCCAGAATGTCTCTGTACATTGCTGCATTCATCTTTCCCTCTATCCTGACTAGTCTCCCAGTTACTGCCGCTGAAAAACATCCCCACGGCATGATGTTGCCACCACCATGCTTCACTGTAGGGATGGTATTGGCCTGGTGATGAGCGGTGCCTGGTTTCCTCCAAACATGATGCCTGGCATTCACACCAAAGAGTTCAATCTTTGTCTCATCAGACCACAAAATTTTGCTTCTCATGGACTGAGAGTCCATCAGGTGCTTTTAGGCGAACTCCAGGCGGGCTGCCATGTGCCTTTTACTAAGGAGTGGCTTCCATCTGGCCACACTACCATACAGGCCTGACCGGTGGATTGCTGCAGAGATGGCTGCCCTTCTGGAAGGTTCTCCTCTCTCCACAGAGGAACGCTGGAGCTCTGACAGAGTGACCATTGGGCTCTTGGTCACCTCCCCGACTAAGGCCCTTTTCCCCCAGTTGCTCAGTTTAGATGGCCGGTCAGCTCTAGGAAGTGTCCTGGTGGTTCCGAACCACTTCCATTCATGGATGGTGGAGGCCATTGTGCTGATTGGGACCTTCAAAGCAGCAGAAATTTTTCTGTACCCTTCCCCAGATTTGTGCCTCGAGACAATCCTGTCTTGGAGGTCTGAAGACAATTACTTTGACTTCATGCTTGGTTTGTGCTCTGACATGCACTGTCAGCTGTGGGACCTTATATAGACAGGTGTGTGCCTTTCCAAATCATGTCCAATCAACTGAATTTACCACAGGTGGACTCCAATTAAGCTGTAGAAACATCTCAAGGACGATCAATGGAAACAAGATGCACCTGAGCTCGATTTTGAGCTTCATGGCAAAGGCTGTGACTACTTATGTGCATGTGATTTCTTGTTTTTTTTATTTTTAATAAATTTGCAAAAATCTCAGAAAAACTTTTTTCACGTTGTCATTATGGACTATTGTGTGTAGAATTTTGAGGAAAAAAACTAATTTAATCCATTTTGGAATAAGGCTATAACATAAAATGTGGAAGAAGTGACGCGCTGTGAATATTTTCTGGATGCACTCTCGAGCTATATTTAGCATTTAAATATGACATAATATTTACATTTATATTTAACATTTAGGTTATGATACATTTATTAGATATTATTCAGAGTTAACATTTAGAATTAAAAGTCACATTAAATTTTTCTCTCTTATGTAGAAAAAGCTCATTTTAAAAAATCATGTTTCTGTAAATCTGGTTAAAAAGTGACAGAAAAATTCACACCACATTTTTAATGTTTAGCAGAGCTAAATGTGACAAAGTGTTGCAGTTAAATTCAGCATGTGTTGCCTTAAAAACACCCCACCACCAAATAGTGTGAAGTCATTCAAAAAAAAGGAAAACCACAAAGTTTCACATGTAGTTTTCTGATGTGTATACAGATGTTCAGAAAAAAAGCTAATTCAGTGCGGTGTCAAACTTTTCACATGACTATATGTCTGTAACAGGGAAACTCCACATTTATCTCAAATTATTTTGTTCCCACACAATTCTTCTCAATAAATAAAAATATAAGAAAACTATCAGCCCCTATGGTGTTTACTGAATCATATTTCATAGTTGAGTTCTTGAAGGATTTTAATTATTTTCCACATTGACATTTATTATTTATATACAATAGGTTTCACTTGGAAACCTATGGGCTGATTAATTGATACCTTAGTGGTTCTCATTCAGTGAAACAACAAAATTAATATAGCCTCTACAGCTACAGTAAATTAAATTAAATTAAAGCATGCATCAGCAATCATGAGTAATGCAGACCCAAACTGAGTAGATTTAGTTCCAAATCATTAGCCCCTTTTCCACCAGTACCTACTCAGCCCCCCTTGCCTCAACTCGAGTCGTCGTATTGCTCAGCTTTTATTTTTCTCACACATTCAACACACAACACTGGCCAAGGTCATTAATTGAACCTACACTTTCAGTGGTGGTTTTCTCCTCCACTAACTCCCATAATCCTCCTGTCCCGGCCTCATTTAACCCCCCCCCCCCCCCTTCAGCTGGCCAATCACATCCCTGATCCCTGAGAGTGGCCAGGACACCGCATTGCCCCCACCTAAGAGGATTAGCTGTCCCCAGCAATCCACACATCGACCACAGAGTCCCGTAGATGCTGGGGGAGATAGCGTTGTCACGAACTCCGTCTAGTGGGTTCCCGCCAGTTAGGGGGTGGTGATGATGGTATCTGTGGCTCCTCCTCCTCAGACAGCCCCGTAGCTGAAGCTCGTGGCTGGTGGGGTTCCCAGCGGTCCTGGTGGAGCACCACCACCCGGTTCCTTTGGCACAGTCACACTTTGTAGACCACATCGGATAATTTTTCCAACACAACGCAGGGTCCCATCCAGTGGCTGGTGAGCTTTGGGGAACGGCCCTTCTTCCTCACCGGGTTGCAGACCCACACCTTGGTGCCTGGAGCAAAGTCATCTCCCCGGCACTGGGTGTCATAGGCCCACTTCTGCTGCACCCCCCGCCTCGGTCAGTGACTTTCTGGCCAGTTCATGGGTCTCCCACTGCTGCTCACAGAGATTGTAGTAATGATCCATTCCAGGCTCCCCTCTCAGCTCTGGTTCTGGAGGGGGCCCGAATACCAAGTCCACTGGGGTGCGCAGTTCATGCCCAAACATCAGTGCCACAGGGGTACACTTTGTGGGCTCCTGCACTGCGGAACGGTAGGACCACAAGACCAGAGGAAGATGGCGGTCCCAGTCTCACTGTCATTTGTCTGCCAGGATGGCCAGCTGGGTGGACAGAGTCCTGTTAAACCTGTCCACCAAACCGTTGCTTTGGGAGTGCAGGAGAGTAGTTCTAGTTTTCTTGACTCCCAGGCACCAGCACACCTCCTGGAAGACCTTGGACTCAAAATTCCACCCCGGTCACTATGGTGCCACTTTGTGAAGTAGTCCATGGTGAGTGACAGGGAACAGGCCCAGAATGTCCACACCCACTCTTTCCACTGGGGCTCCCACCTTGTATTGTTGCAGAGGGGCACATGATTGCTGGGTGGGGCCCTTCTGCATGGTGCAGGAGTCACAGCGGTGGACAAACATCTCCACATATCGGCGACATCCTGGCCAGTAGAACCACCCTCGAAGACGATGCAGGGTCTTGGTTATGCCAAAGTGCCCAGCCCCCACAAAGCCATGGACCAGTTTGAGGACCTGGCTCCACAGCTGGCAAGGAGCCAGGAGCTGTAGGATGTCTTGTTGTCCCCTTAGTGACTTCACCGACGGTGCATGATACGATTCTGATTGACAACACTGGACCATTGAGAGTACAGTGCCTTAGATTCTAGGTCTAGAACAGAGACTGCTGGCCACTTGGGCCACTGACCAGCCCCCACCCAGGCGTGGACCCTGGAGAGAACTGCATCTTGGTGTTGGGCTTGCTGGATCTGCTAGGAGTTGAGGGTCTCCCAGTCACCGTCAGGTGCTACAGCATCCCGCAGTGTAGCAACTTTTGCTTCTGGCATGGTCCTCCTGTCTCCTGCAATATCGGCACCTCTCCACCTCACACGGTCGTCAAGAAAGGGCATTGGCGTTGCCATGCAGTCATCCGGGTCAGTGCTGGATCTCAAACTGGTAGTCCTGGAAGGCCTCCACCCACCTGGCCAGCTGCCCCTCTGGCTCCTTAAAGCTCAGCAGCCGTGTGAGTGAAGCGTGGTCAATCCAAAGGATAAACGTTTGTCCATACAAGTAAGGGCGGAAGTGTTGGAGGCCCTGGACAACAGCCAACAGCTCCCGGTGGATATACACAGTAGTTCCTCTCGGATTTGCTAAGGGACCAGCTGGAGCAGAAAATTGCCAGTACGGGGGCCTCCAACAGGGCAAAGCAGAGGCAGGAGAAGGCCGCGGCACAATCATCAGTCCACTGGAAGACCTTGCCCTTCTGCGTCAGCTGGTGAATTGGGCCAGCTAAGTCCCTGATGAACCTCTTGTAGTATGGGGCAAGGCCCAGGAAACTGCAGAGCTCTGACACATCGCCAGGGGTGGCCACTCCCAGACTGTCCTCACCTTATCTGGGTCAGTGGACACCCCGTCAGCACTGATCACATGACCCAGGAACGACACACTCCAGCAGAAGAGGTGGCACTTCTTTTGGTTGAGGCGTAGCCCCGCCCAACAGATGGCCTGGAAGACCTCATGCAGGTTCTGGAATGCCCCTTGAAAGTCTGCAGCATTGAAAAGGAGATAATCCAGGTACACCACATAGTGGTCATTCGGAATATTGGCAAGGACCCTTTCCATGAGGCGCTCAAAAGTTGTAGGTGCATTACACAGTCCAAATAGCATCACCCAGAACTGCCACAACCGCTCGCCAATTGAGAACGCTGTCTTGGGGTGGGTCCCCAGTGACAGCTCCACCTGCCAGTATCGACTGTGGAGGTCCAGGGAGCTGAACCAGGACAAGCCTGCAACATAGTCCAAGGCATCATCGATTTGAGGGAAGGTGTAAGAGTTTTTACACGTGGCCTCACTGAGGTGCCTGTAGTCCACACAAAACCACCAGGTACCATCCTTCTTGCAGACCAGAACTGCTGGGGCAGCACATGGGCTCTTTGTGGGTTTGATTACTCCTGCCTGGTGCATCTCCTCAATCTTCTGTCAAGCTGCCAACCTTTTGGCCAGCAGTAGGCATTGAGGGCGGACACGGTTGGGGGGGCCTCTCCTGTGTTGATCTCGTGGAGGACCATGTTGGTGTGGGTGCAGTCCTTATCCCTGGCAGCAAAGACATTGACAAAGGCCTCCAACAGTCTCTTCAGTTGGACCTGTTATTCCTCATCCAAGCTTTTACAGCTCCTCTCGAAGAGGTCCTTGACGGCCTGTTGGGTCTCTGTAGATGACAGCTGAGGTGACACTGCAGACATCTGTGTAGCTGGCCCCATTGGCTGTGCTTGTTGCTCTGCAGAAGTTGGTGGCAGCACTGATGCTTGGCGGTCCCCAGAGCCACTGGACTTGTGAAGAGCTATGGCTTCCGAGACCAGGTAGAAGATGGCCCTGGACACATCCACCACAGTTACCCACTCATCCAGCAGGTCAAAGCCAATGATGCAGGGGTCCTGGATGTCAACCAACCAGAACTGGTGTTGTGATGGGTGGCCGGCAATGGTGACCTGTAGTGCCTTCATTCCCAGGAATTGTGCTTGCTTGCTGGTGACTGTGGTCATGTGTTGCCTCGTGGGGACCCACCCTTTGAGTGAATGTCCACTGGAGCCCGGCACAGTCCCTGGGCAGATGAGTGAAATAGTGGACCCTGTATCTACCAGGGCTTGGCAAGAAATCCCTTCGAGGATACAGGCCACATAGAGTTTGTGTACCTGGCCAAGGCGGCCCAGGTGCTGAGTTGATTGGTTGAGGATTTGAAAAGTCCCTGGCGGCAGCCTCACCTCAATGCCACCCTCTCTTAGTTTAACAGAGATGCCGGTGGAGGAACCCTGGGTGCTGGAGCTGGGCAGTTGCGGGCCACTTTGGCTGGAACCCCACACTGGTAGCAGCTATCAGCATCCCTTCTCCTGGGGTGGTGGTGTGGCGATGCAGCCTGGAGTGCCTGGCGAGTTGCTTCATGCTCCTCACATTTGTCATAGTCAGTCTGGTTCACCCAGTGCCCATGGTGATGGCGAAGTCCCTCAGGGCATAACACATGTTCAACCCTCTCTGCTTCTTTCAAGGCTGCTTCCAAGGTGGTGGGAGCCAGGAGGCGTAGGTGTTTACAAAGACATTCAAGCTGAAGTCCTTGGATCAAAGCCTGGGCGGCGAGCTCCTCCTGGACCTCCTTCGCGAACCCAGGGTGTCCTTGGTGGGTGTACATATACAGATTTTATTTTTTTCGTGTGTGTACTTCATTGATTCCCAGAGGAGAAATTCAGGGCATCCACCTGGATGGATGAAGCAGCCACAGTATGATGCCAATCCATTCAGCAGTCACACACACCTTCACACCTAGGGCCACTTTAAAGTCTCCAATTAACCTAACCTGCATGTTTTTGGCCTGTGGGAGGAAACTGGAGAAATCCCGGAGTAAACCCATGCAGACACGGGGAGAACACGCAAACTCCACACAGATCACAGTCGGTCAGGGGGTGGGATCAAACCCGGGATCCCATGGCCAAGGGTTAGTTGCTGTGCTGCCACAGTGCTAACCACTGTGCCACCAGTGGTGTCGCGTACGCCCCGAGACTCTCTCCAGCCTGTCTCTGCCACTTGGCGAGTTGGTCTCTGGTGTTGTCAGCATAGACCTAGTGAACAAAGTGCTGCTGGATGGCAGCCTTTAATGACACCCAGTCTTGGAGTTCAAATGACTGCAGATCTCTGAGTACTTGCTGAGCTCTGCCCTCAAGGGAGAGGGCGACATTGCATGCTGTCTCTACGGGGGACCACAAATTAAGCTATGCTGCCAGATGGACATGCGTCAGGTAGGTGTCTGCTGGCTCTTCTCCATTGCAGCAAGGAAGCATCACTGTAGGTTTCCTTGGGTTCTCGTAGAGCTGAGCAGGTCTCTCTCTTGCCATGTCTGTGTCTGCATTGGGAAGGCCAGTAGCCAGTGCTGGTTAGGAGTCTTGGCGCCAAGGCTCCACCAGCTGCTCCATCCGCCGCTCCGTGTGCCCCATCAGCTGCTTTGGCCGCCGTTCTGTGTGCCGCTCACGTGACTCAGGACGGTTCACTTCTCTGTTGATCACTGACCTTGGTCGCAGTGGGATTGCCAGCTCGTAGTTTCCCCATTGGCATTACCCACCACAACTTGAAAAAGGTGGGAAGCGGGGTTCACTTGCTCTGGCTCTTGTTCCGACGCCAGCTTTCACCATGGAGTCCTGCTGCGGTGATCTGATCTATGGCAGCTTCCATGCTGGCAATGAAACTGTCAATCCCCTGCTGATTGGCCATTCTTTTGAAATCCCAGTTCTGACACCAATGTAACGAGCAGTGGGTTTCAGGCAATAAAGAGACATCTTATTGCTCAGTTAGCTTTTGTTTTTCACACACATTCAACATGCTACATTGACCAAGGTCATTAATTGAACCCACACTTTCAGTGATGGTTTTCCCCACCACACACTCCCATAATCCTCCAGTCCCGGCCTCATTTAACCACTTCCCCTCCAGCCCGCCAATCACATCCCAGAGGGTGGCCATGACACCACCATATGAACTTTTCAGTGTTGTTGCCAGCGGAGCGACCCAAGATGAAATACCAGAAGGTCTCCGAGCTGATGGCTGCTCACAGGGAAGATGGTGAGTGTTTTGTGACGGTGTTGATTTGTGTGTAGTCATTTATCTCATTGATTATCACAGAAATAACTAAAAAAGCACTCAGAGAATGGATACCTTCACCAAGGCTCCTTCCGTCTGTCAGGGATCAGTTCCAAAATGTAATGGGTTCCTGTGTAGGCCTCGAGCCACCTGTGGTGAAAATTGGATCAAAGTCTGTCCATTAGTTTCAGAGTATTGTTGCTAGCACACTGTGAGAAGATAAGAGCCTTGGCTGAGGTATGCATTCTAAGATCATCACCAAAATGAATTGGGTTTGTCTGTAGCCCAAAAACCACCTCTGGTGAAAATTTCATCCAAATCCATCCAGTAATTTTGGAGTATTGTTGCTAACACTCTGTGAGAAGATAAGAGCCTTGGCGGAGCTATGCATTCTCAGATCATCATCAAAATCTGATGGGTTTGTCTGTAACCCAAGAACCACCTCTGGTGAAAATTTCATCCAATATCCAGTATGAAAATCCATCCAGTAGTTTTTTGTGTAATCCTGCTGCACAAATATAAACAATGTTCTTGGTGGAGGTATGCACTCTCAGCTCATCACCAAAATCTAATCATCTGTCCCCCATACCATTACACATGTCATGGGGTGGAAGAATTTTATTGTGTTTTGGGGGCATTTATATGGTTTTTAAGTTTGTTGCATGTTTGTTTATACAGACGTGGACAAAATTGTTGGTACTCCTCTGTTAATGAAAGAAAAACCCACAATGGTCACAGACATAACTTGAATCTGACAAAAGTGGTAATAAATAAAAATTCTATGAAAATTAACCAATGAAAACCAGACAATGCTTTTGAATTCTGGTTCAACAGAAATATTTTAAAAAAACAAACTCATGAAACAGGCCTGGACAAAAATGATGGTACCCCTAGAAAAGATTGAAAATAATGTGACCATAGGGACATGTTCAACCAAGATGTGTCCTCTAATTAACCCCTTGCACTCTGGTCAGTTTCCCTAAAAACGCCAAAAAATAATGTACCCAAAGTAAATCACAAGCTGTTCTTCAACCCTTTGCAGAATCTTCATGGGGTTGGTCTCATTTAAAAGAAAACACTTTGAATTTTTTTGGCAAAACAGTCATAATCTCTCTAAGTGCTCCTGCCACTGAGTAACAGTCATCTAAACATACTGAACTTGAAGAAAATAAATTTCGCCTGGGTGTTTTTTTGGAAACAAATGCTTGCAAATAACACACAGCTGTCAGATCCGGGCTGGAAAATGCAACAGAAATGTAGGACCAAGTGTTATCCAGCTGAGGTCAAAATTTTGTAACAATACCACAAAAAACGAATATATTACACAGCTTTTTTTTTTAGGTTGTTCCCAGGCATTTTTGAACTGTGCCAAATTGTGCCAAATGGCACAGTTTGGAAAAACGTCTGTAACTTTTGAATGATTCAATATAGGAGCTTCATCTTGGGCTCTAATGAAAGGTGAAGGGCTGTGTGTATGTGTGTGTGGGGGGGGGTGGTTATTCATTCATTCATGAATGAATGAACAAACAAGCCCCCACACACAAAGAAGCATGCCACGTAAAAAATGTGGCTTTTTTTTACAAGAAAAAATAACCTACAGTGCACTAAAAATTATCCTAAAATATCTGTAATGTAGAAGATAACTGCTACAGAGGACGGACATCGCCCATCGCTACATGACGGAAAGCGGGGACGGTGTGCCGCGGTCTACTACGCACAGTTGTACTAAAGTATCTGCAATAATATCTGCAATCCGCTACAGAAGAGTAGCGGGGGGGGGGGGGGGTCGTTCATGGTCCAGACGCGGTGCACGAACCGTGTCCAGTCCATGCGCCGCGGTACACGGTCCGTGCGCCACGGTCTACTACGCACAGTTGTACTAAAATATCTGCAATAATATCTGCAATCCGCTACAGAAGAGTAGCGGGGGGGGGGGGGGCGTTCACGGTCCGGACGCGGCGCATGAACTGTGTCCAGTCCGTGCGCCGCGGTCTACTACGCACAGTTGTACTAAAATATCTGCAATCCGCTACAGAAGAGTAGTGGGGGGTGGGGGGGCGTTCATGGTCCGGACGCAGCGCACGAACCGTGTCCAGTCCGTGCGCCGCAGTACACGGTCCGTGCGCCACGGTCTACTACGCACAGTTGTAATTTACCGATCGGTCAAAAGTCATTTTGATTACAGTTTTCAGGGATAAAGAATAATTTAGCTTATAACACTTACCTGTCCACAACAGCAGTGTCGCTGGCGAACTTCTCTTCCTCATTGTCAGACGAACATGACGCTGGTCTGCTTGTTACGGACTCGTGGTTCTGGTCACGCGACCCGGTCAAACCATAATTCCATTATTGCGGTTTTGCGCTTCCATGATTGCGGTTTTGGCGAACGATTTTTTTAAAACAAATAAGAACAGTAGTAAGAAAAAAAGACTGGCAAACGCGTGTGTGTCACCCAGCGGCTTACACAAAACAGATTTTGCAAGGGAGGCACACTTTCGAACTACTGTGCTTCAATTGGCTCGCTGTATTCGCAGCCGTTGGTAGGCGGGTCCTTCTTGCTAGGTTTTCAGTCATTGGTTCTTCAAGGTTTCAGAAACCCAATACAAGGCTCTTATTAGTCGAATAAGAGGTCAATCACATCTAAACCAATCAAACCACTCCTTTGGCTTTCTGTTCGCGGCTGTATCTGTAGTGGAAGAACGTAAACGCAGGAGTTTTTTTTCTCAGTGCGCACTAGGACGCACAGTGTGCATCCTAGGGCACCCTCATGCGCCCTAGGATGCAGAGACGTGCCCGCCCGCGGTACACCGGAGTGCAAGAGGTTAACATCACAGGTGTCTACAAACTTGTAATCAGTCAGTCGGCCTATTTAAAGGGTGACAAGTAGTCACTGTGCTGTTTGGTGACATAGTGTGTACCACATTAAACATGGACCAGAGGAAGCAAATGAGAGAGTTGTCTCAGGAGATTAGAAAGAAAATTATAGACAAACATGTTAAAGGTAAAGGCTATAAGACCATCTCAAAGCAGCTTGATGTTCCTGTGACTACAGTTGCACATATTATTCAGAAATTTAAGATCCACGGGACTGTAGCCAACCTCCCTGGATGTGGCCGCAGGAGGAGACGGATAATACGAATGGTAACAAAAGAGCCAAGAACAACCTCTAAACACATTCAAGGTGAACTCCAAGATCAAGGTACATCAGTGTCAGATCGCACCATCCGTCGTTGTTTGAGCCAAAGTGGACTTCATGGGAGACGACCAAGGAGGACACCACTGTTGAAAACAAATCATAAAAAAGCCAGACTGGAATTTGCCAAACTGCATGTTGAAAAGCCACAAAGCTTCTGGGAGAATGTCCTATGGACAGACGAGACAAAACTGGAACTTTTTGGCAAGGCACATCAGCTCTATGTTCACAGACGCAAAAATGAAGCATACCAAGAAAAGAACACTGTCCCTACTGTGAAACATGGAGGAGGTTGTGTTATGTTCTGGGGCTGCTTTGCTGCATCTGGCACAGGGTGTCTTGAATCTGTGCAGGGTACAATGAAATCTCAAGACTATCAAGGTATTCTAGAGAGAAATGTGCTGCCCAGTGTCAGACAGCTTGGTCTCAGTCACAGTTCATGGGTCTTGCAACAGCATAATGACCCAAAACAAACAGCTAAAAACACCCAAGAATGGCTAAGAGTGAAACACTGGACTATTCTAACGTGGCTTTCTATGAGCCCTGATCTAAATCCTATTGAACATCTGTGGAAGGAGGTGAAACATGCCGTCTGGAGAAGGCACCCTTCAAACCTGAGACAACTGGAGCAGTTTGCTCATGAGGAGTGGGCCAAAATACCTGCTGAGAGGTGCAGAAGTCTCATTGACAGTTACAGAAATCGTTTGATTATAGTGATTGCCTCAAAAGGTTGCGCAACAAAATATTAAGTTAAGGGTACCATCATTTTTGTCCAGGCCTGTTTCGTGAGTTTGTTTTTAAAATAATTCTGTTGAACCACAATTCAAAAGCATCTTCTGATTTTCATTGGTTAATTTTCATAGAATTTTTATTTATTACCACTTTTGTCAGATTCAAGTTATTTCTGTGACCATTGTGGGTTTTTCTTTCATTAACAGAGGGGTACCAACAATTTTGTCCACGTCTGTAGTTTGCATACAGTATTTTGCAGTTTTTATATTTTAGCCTGTGTGCTTTTAGTTGGAGGTGTTGTCTGCTTCCACCCTGTGCTTCCCCTAATCACTAATCAGCAGCACCTGTGTTGATTGGGGATGTGCAGCACCTGTGACTGCACATGGTATAAAAGGTTGTTAACAGACAAACCATCCAACCAACGTCATTGAAAACATTACCTCCCCCCTTGGTGGAGGTAATAAAAACTCGTGGCTGAATTGACAAATGGCAGTCATGACTCTTGTGAAGGCATGGCTCTCATCCAGTGACGTTATGCCCTGGCCAATCAGTGTCATGATCAGGCGAGCGCCTCTCCCCCCTCCCGTCATGTCTCTGTTTCCCCAGCTCCAGAGCTCAACAAGCGCACCTGTGTGACTACACACCTGCTGCCTGATTCACCAGCTTATTTAAGGGCCAGAGTGTGAGGAGCTCTCCGCTGGATCGTTGGGTTTGTGCTGCCATTCAACAGCAGCGCTTGCTGTTTGGCAAAATTATTATTCCCATCTGTTGTCTTACCTTTTAGTCCTCCTCTTCCCTCAGGTTTGCTGCCGCCTCCAGTGGTGCCTCTCTAGGGCTGTGTTTGCTCACTCGCCTGAATCCTCCTCGACAACGGCTTCTCCACTCCTCCAGTCCCTCCTCCTCCTCACTGGCCATCATCAACTCTTCCTCTCTTCTCCCTGGCTGGAGTCACGGCTGGGCTCTCTGCCAGTACCGTAAGACCCATTCCCTCAGCAGTATTTATCCTGTACTTCTTATCCATTATTAATCCCTCCTCTCATTTTCCCTAGATCACATGTGGCTCCAGCGTGCAATTGCTTTCTTGTACATAGTGTGGTGTTTTTGTTGTGGGTTTCTTTAATTGTGGTGTGTGTTTATTATTTAAGTTAGCAGTTTTTGTATAGGGTTTGGCTTTTTCATTGAAGTGGTGTAAACTTTTCATCTGTGTCTGAGTGTCCTTCCGAAGTGGTTGCCCAGCACTTAAGCCTCCTCAAATTATCCAAAATCATGACAATCAGTTGCCTGCAATCTGTTGACGTCACATTTTCTGCTCGACTCAGCACTGTTGGAACGTCACTGAAGTAGGTTCCAAAAAAGTACCTGGTACTAATGGAAAACCCTACAAACCAAGTAAAGTCGGGCTGAGTAGGTACTAGTGGAAACGGTGCTATTTTTACATTATGACATACCAGTAGTGATAGTGAAACTGAGGCCTTATGAAACAATGAACAACTATGAGACAATTGCTTCATGATCGACAGTGTTATGAAACATTTAAAGAGTGCCATCTGCTGACGTAATGTCAGAACTGCATCTGAGCTGAAGACCTGGAAAAAAATTTCAATACTTTTTTTTTTGAGCATTTGGCCATCCGAGGTCTATTCAAAATTGGATGGCAGGAACAAACAATACAAAGCAAACAAAAAACTAATTCCAATAGAACTCTCTCAAACTTCCTGCAAGCCCTCAAGTCACATGATGTGACGGACATAACGAGGTCTCGCTTGCTACGGTCATGTGAGTGTGGGTGTGCTGAAACAGCGTTTGATGCACTGCTCATGACACTTCAGCTTTATATTTCTCGAATCAGTGTGGAGTGGGCGGTGTTGAGCATACCATCACTACATACCAGTGCTAATCTAGGATTCCACTACAAACTCATGCCATTCTGTGGCCAAAGATTGTTAGTCTATTAGTACCTTTGCTGTGTGAGGATAGCAGTTGACCTGTAATTTCAAAAAGAGACTCCCAAAGTACCAATAAATGAGCAGGAAGACCACATTCTCATCCAAAATCTTTTGGCCCTCACCAGACTATATTTTTCCCATCAGTCATACTGTTGTTAATAGCGCAGCGAGAGGGTCGGCCCAGAGGTCATTCAACCAATCAGAATTTAAAACTGTAAGTGGGAAGTGGGCTGATTATCTCTGCCTTTCTTCTTGCCTTCTCTCGTCATGGTTATATTTCACTCAGACTGTTCTCCGATTTTCCCTCTTTGTGTTCTTCCCCCCCCCCCCCCCCCAGTCTATAGTTTGCTCTTCGGTGTCCCCCATCCTTCATTTATCCCAAAGTCTTCCTGTCTCCATCTTTCATTAATCACCCTGTCATTCTCTTATAGAAAATGTAGTTAACAGACAGATGACTACAATCATCTCCAGTTCACCATTGGGTCAGTCACCAGATACACTCTGTGTGTGTGTGTGTGTGTGTGTGTGAGAGAGAGAGCAAGAAAAGTGCATGTGCATATCCATTATGGGGTGCAGTTGTGCATGCGTGTGGTTAGATTTAGTAGCCAGTGAATAGGGACGATTTTGAAGTCGGTGCTTGATTGTGTGCAGAGTGTGACAATGATTGAAACAGAGTTCTCCTCTTTGTGAGTGATAGGGACATTTACAGTTCTATTAAATTTCAGTGCAGATTGGATGGCATATGATCTGCATATTGAAGCCATAATTCTGATGCCAGTGTTCTGATGAAACCCTGTTTTTCTTATAATTAAAAGTGAACTCATGTATTAAATATGTGGATATATTCCTTGTTCATGCCAATTTATTTACAAACAATAAATGCTGCATGAAGCTATTTGATGATACACATTTTTTTCATATTGTAGAATAAGGAAAACAGATTTCCACAGGAAATTTGGTAGATATTACAGAAGACAATGGGCCTCTTGCAAGAACCGTTAGTGCTAACAGATTTGTTCATAAATGAGACGTCCCATCAATTTACTTGAACGTTTGGGATTCACCAATTTGTTAGTATCTAGAAATTTTGTACATTTACTAACAAAATTCATGAGTGGTACAGACCAGTTGTTAGAGCTACGTATGTGTAAGTAGTTTGGTGTTATTCTAACCTTACTTTTCACTAAATGGTTCTATATCTGTATCAAGTATGAGTGTAAACCCTATAAACTTAACAATTAGTTGAAAGATTCAATTTTTTTATTCAAGTTATAATTAAAATTAAAACTTAGTTAAAAATAATTAAAACTAGAAAAGCACTCGGAGAGCGCAGACCTCCACCAAGCGCCACAGTTCCCCCTGTGGGCATGTTGTCCTGTATTTTTCTTTTTTTCCAAGTGTTCTGACGATTTTTTGGCAGTTACATGCACAAAAAAAAATATTGAAAATGGCCCTATCTCGCAATGTTAAATTAAAAAAAAAAAAAAAGAATCCTTTAAAAAATTCCTGGATCCAGACGGTGATCCGGATCACCACCAAAATCTAATCATCTGTAGGATACCCCATTTCTGACAGTCTCTGAAAATTTCATGAAAATCCGTCCATAACTTTTTGAGTTATCTTGCTAACAAACAACCAAACAAACAGACAAACCAACGCCGATGAAAACATAACCTCCTTGGCGGAGGTAACCAGTATCTTTCCATCAACATTCAAATCATATCAGTGATCACATAGAAAAAAAATGGCCCAAGTTGTTGAAATGTGTCAGCAGGGCTGTTTTCCTGCTTTTTGGGAGCCCTTAGCAAGATTGCATTTTGGTGCCCCCTAGTTTATCAGTTTGGCACCCAAAAAGAAAACAGCCTTCCCATTTCCAAGCAATTCTTGCAGCTGATAGGGCATGTTAAATGTTTTAAAATGAGCATCTCCTCCTTTGCTAGAGTGTAAGTGTGCTCTGTGTTACTGTTATACATATGGACAAACGTTAGGATGCTGTGAACCGTATGTTTTACAACTAGGCCTTCAGTGGGGATCTACCCAATTTAAGTGCCATTCATACCATGCACCATAAAAATAGCCCATAGGGCCATCCACACAAAGTATGTTCAACATAACTTTAACTATAAAATTATAGTTTTAAAAATCTTCACCTTTTCGTTGTGGAGCTCTGTTTCCCTGCACACTTGTTTGTTAAGCTGCAGATCCACTCTTGTTTCCCCAAAGGTTTAAAAGTACTGTTGCTTGTAAGTGTTGTAAGTGGGTTGGTGTCTGTGCTTTGGTGTTTCACTGCTGCCTTGGTTAGACAGCTCAAGTTTGCAAACCCTGTCTGGCTCTAAGTATCTACTCGATCACTTGCAAACAACAGGCATTCCCAGCAAGATAATTTGCAGCACACCTCGGAGCCTGTAATCCAAGGATACCACTTGTTGCTCATATGAAAGTGGCGGACAAACCCTTTCCCTGGCTGAGATGAGCCTTCTAGCTTTGGGTTTGGCCGACCTCTCTTCACAATAACCAGCTTTTCTTGAAAAGTTCATCTGGAAAATGGATTTTTGATGATGAGCAAACAGGCTGACATACTACATCACTCCTGCTACAACCAGTTGAGTCCTCAGCTAGGAGCCCCCCAGTGATTTCGGCCCACTATTCCTAGTACCACTATAAACACTGCAAGCACTGCTTCTTACTTCTTCCACCAAATGCAGGCAGATCCTGCTTCAGCTGCTTCCTCCAAATTCTTACACACAGCTTTCTTCTTCTGGCCTTCTATCTCTAGGCATTGTAAAAATGCCATCATAGAATGAACCACAAACCCTCGACAACTAACCTCAAAGGGATAGCAGTGTGGCTTCCACCCTCTTTCCGAGCACTGTAACACCAGCTCTTCATATTTCTCCTTCTTCCTTTCATAGGCCTCTTCAATATTATCTTCCCATGGAACTGCTAGCTCTCCAATGATCACTGTCCTTGTCATTCTAGATGTTATCACCCCATCAGGCCTCAGCCTTGTGAGAGCAATTTCTCCTGGGAATTGAAGTGCCTTGTCCAGATCTACCTGACACTGCCAATCATTTGCTTCTTGTAGGAGGCCCCTTGCCAGACCCAGACGAGGAGTCTGGCATCTTAGCCAAGCCCCAGCTGGAAGGAAGTGGATCTTTTGGATGACAGTGGTCCTCTTTTCCTTATTCGCCTTTTCCACAGCAACTTCAATGGCCTCCTTGAGTACTCTCAACACCTGGTCATGCCTCCACTTGTACATTGAGAGCTTGCTTGGGCAGGCACTCAGTATGTGCTGGAGAGTCCCACACTGGGAGCATGCTGAACACAGGTCAAACTCCTCATCATACCATCGGGCCAGGTTGACCGGAGTTGGTAGGAGATCATAGACTGCCCTTAGCATAAAGCTGACTCTGGCTGGTTCTGCTCTCCACAGATTGCTCCGTGGCAGCCTCTTCTCCTGAAGCTGCTCCCATCTTGTCCATGCGCCTTGTTGGGCTTGGGATACTGCTCTAATAATCCGAGTCTGCTCCTCTGACAGCCGAACCTCAGCCACAACAAGGTCCCACTTTTGTCTATCACTTGCCTGTGACCACCAGACCATTCTGCCATGTCCCAAGCCCCTCCTGTCAAGCTGGGTTGCCCCAACTATCTCCCAGATCCTTAGACTGGACTCAGTCTCCGCAACCTCAATACTTGCCTGCCACTTCCTGCCTGTTCTGATGTCCAGGAGCGCATCCCTAACAGCTTGATCCTTCGAGTCCCTGAGCATCATGTGAATCTTTGACTTCACCACCTTAAACTCTTCTGACAGGGACTTTATCGGTAGTTGAACCTTTGTTCCTCTGCCATACAGTGCCAAAGATGTAAGGTTTCAGGACACTCCAAGCCATCTACGGATGTAAACACTGATACGTTTCTCCATGGCTTCCACATGAGTCAAAGCTACCTCATAGACGGTCAGGAGCCACATCAATCTTGGCATCAACCCAAACTGCAGACACCACAACTTTAACTTTCCTGGAAGGCCACACGTATCAATGGCTTCCAGTCCTTCTTCGATCTTCTGCTTAATCTCATCTACTCTTCCAGTGTCTCAAAGTTCTTTGGTATACCAGCAACCCAGACTCTTCACTGGTAGGTCAGACAGTGACAGAATTACTTCCACTCCCAGATTGAAGTGGAACTCCCTTTCAAGTCTTCCCTTTTGCAGGACCAGGCTCCTTGATTTCTTTTCTTTAAATGCTATATTTGCCCAGTCAATCAGCTCCACCAGCCGTTTCAAGATGACAACTGTCACAACAGTGCGCTGGTTCACCAAGGTTAGATCATCCATAAAAGCTCGAATTGGAGGCAGTTCTTGTCCTGGAGCTAACTACTCCTGGGCCAACCTTCTTGGCAGCACGCACTATCACTTCCATAGCTAGAATGAACAACACTGGTGATATTGTGCACCCTATTGGGATTCCTACCTCCAGCTCCTGCCAGCTTGTGGTATACGACTTAGTGGTGAACCTCATCTTGAAGTGCTTATAGTAGGCTAATACTACTCTCTGGACCTTCTGTGGGATGTAGAAGTACTCCATAGCATACTTAATGAGTCTATGCGGAACAGATCCATAGGCATTGGTCAGGTCCAACCACACTACCACCAGAACCTTCTTCTGTCGCTTTGCTTCTTGGATTGTATGCCATATCATACTAGCATGTTCTATGCATCCCGGAAAGCCTAGAAGCCCTGCCTTCTGCACAGACATATCAACATAGCCATTCTCCAAAAGGAACCTCACAAGTCACCCAGTTAGCACACCAAAGAAGATCTTCCCATCCACGTTCAGCAGGGATACTGGACGGAACTGAAACAGGGATTTTGACAGCTCTTCCTTGGGGATGTACACACCATCAGCTTGAGCCCAGAAAAAGGGGATAACTTCCAATCTCCAGATGACCTTCAGAAGCTTCCACAACACCCACAGCAATGCAGGACAAGCCTTGTACACCTTGTAGGGTATTCCATTGAGACCAGGTGCTGCTCCAGTTCTTGCCTTTCTCAGAAACTCTTCCACTTCCTTTAACCGTGGCTCTGCCAGATCAAAGGGACAGCCGGGTGCCGACGGATACTCCAGGCCAGCGATGGGTACCATTGTCTCACCCTTCTTCTGGTCTGTGTAGGTCTTCTTTAAATGACTTTCCAGCTCCTCCCTCGGGATGTCCAGTACACCACTCCTGTTCTCTTCAAACAACTTCTTTGTAAACCTATGCAGATTCTCATAGAATGCTGCTCTTTTCCTTCTCTTATTCTGTCTGCTCTTCCTTCTTCCCTCAGCCTTCCTCAAGATGACAACTTGGTGTATGAGGTCGTCTCTGAGCTGAAACAGGCCAAACTTTGCATCAGGGTCAGTTTCCTTCATCCACTGTTTCCGTACCTGCCGTAGCCTCCCCTTGAGCTTGTTGATCTGCAACTCTCTTCTTCCTTTGCCTCTTTGCTGTTTCTCTGTGGTTACAGCTGCTCCAAACTTCTCAAGGCCATATACTGTACATAGATGGCTTCACCCATTTTAAAATATCAGTGACCAAATCATTTTCCTGTCCTCTGTCAGCCATTGTGGTTGGAAAAACAGCTGTTATATTTAAACAGATTTATTGTAGCTGCTTAAGGAAGTCCTTGCACTGGTGTTTTGCTAGCTAGGATCCTCTGTAGTGTGGGTGGAGGAGTCTAACCATCCGATCAAAAGACGTGAAAATGCCGATGTTCTCGAATGCCTTCTATGCATACCCCTGGACATACAGAAGACATCTGATTGGTTAAAGCAACAGGATAAGATTAACAGTTATTTTAACCTACAGAGCACACTGTTAATTCCTGAAGGCCCAGCACAGATTTGATTGACCCTGGCAACAAAAAATACTCCAACACGCATTACACTACTGGAAGGAGTGCAACTGAGAGAAAAGCTCCAAAATTAAGAGAATAGACTATTGGGAATAATTTAATACATCCTCATGGAAGAAATATAAGAATGTAGGTTGTAAATGCAATTCTGATAGTGTTTAGGCCAGCAGAGAAGGCTTTGCTGGCCCTGAGGGTCCACCACTGATCATGAGTATAAGGGGGGGGGGGGCTGAAAAGTTCATATGCTAAAAAGTTCATAATGGTCAAATTTGACCAAATGTGGTTTATTTTTCAACATAGTCTCCCCTTCGGGCCACACACTTCTTGCATCAGTGTTGCAGCGCTTGGATCCTTGTGGTTGAAAATAAACCACATTTGGTCAAATTTAACCACTATTGTCAGAGCGTGGATTGAGTCTCATGTCGTCAGTTTCTGTCATTGTTTGTACTTCTGTAAAGCATAGACTCAATCCACATCCACGCTTTGGGTCATTTCCTGTATGTATCATCATTTGTTTGATTCATGATTCTGTCTTCTGTTCTGCTCAGATTTATTATGATTCTGTTTTCAGCTCTGTCTTTGTTTGTCATAAGTCATGTCTACCCTGATTCCCTGCTTGTTTGTCTCCCTCTGTATGTGTCTGCGTGGCCGCGCCCACTGTCACTGTCAGCTGCCTCATGTGTCAGCCATCAGTGATTAGTTTCTCCACCTGTCTCGTATTTCACTGATTGTATTCAATGTATTTAAGGTCTGGGTTTGCTTCTGTTCGATTCGGGTTCTTTTGTCTTCCTGGTGTGATTAAACGCCTCTGTTTTTTGTCTGTCTCCTGTCCAGCCTGCCCTGTTTTTACCTTTTGCTGCGCTTCTGAGCAGCACCGTTATTTTCTGTTATAGCCCTCGAACTGCATCAGTGTGACCAGCTCATTGATAAAATTATTGTTATACTTACATCCAGCAATTAGGTCCTGTTCCTCCACACAACCGTGACAACTATGAACTTTTCAGTTGATGAACTTTTCAGCCCCCCCCTCATAGTTGGTATGACAGAGATACAAGACCCCCCACCCCCACCCCGAAAGTGTTTATCTTTATGGTAGCTTTAGGGTGTCAGTTATGCAACTTTTTATTTCACATGCATACTCACTCACTTACACATGGGTCAAATCCACCATTTTTACACATGCTGCTTACACACATTTGGAGGACTTTTGAGCCTTTGTTTAATCAGGAGTGGCTCATTGGTGCTAATGCCATTTACTAACAACATATGCATGATTTACACATACTAATACTAACATGCTCTTGCATGATGCTTACTGTTCATAGAGACCAGACCATTCTCTATATGAATATTGTGAAGGTTTTGTTCGTATTGCCAAAAATCAGTCAAACTCATTCCCAGTGAGAGTTGGACTCCACCATGGCTGCCCTTTATCACAATCTTTTTTGATAATATTTACAGGTGCATCTCAAAAAAATTAGAAGATCATCGAAAAGTTGTTTCATTTCAGTAATTCAATTCAAAAAGTTAAACACATTGTCACGATCTGGGCATGGGGGGATTTCGCTGTGCTCTGTCTCTTTTCCTTTCTTTCCATATTTGTATAGTGTATTTTTTGAGTTCTATCCCTGTTATGTTATCCTCGGTTGGTTTTCACATATTCTGTTTTGTTTCTTAGCATGACTTATTTTCCTGTTTACGTTCATTGTAGCTTTGTTATTTACATATATGGATTTACTTGTCTTTATTTGTTATCACACTGTATTTGTTTCTTGCCGGTTTTCTTCTCTTTCTTTCTCTCTCCAGGGTTACAGCTGTCAGATGCACTTCTGGGTTTTTCCCTGGCTTTGGGCGGTGCCTCTGTCAAGCTGTCAGCCCCGTCTCCTGCCCTCATGACTCACAGCTGATTGTCATCACCCTCTCCTTCAGCCTGCTCATGTGATTCACACCTGTTACAATTTGTGTTTATTTGTTCCTGGCCCTATTTAAGTGTGGTTTTTTCACTCCTGTATTGCTGGAGTCTGAAGTATTGTCTGCGTCTGAACCCTTTCCCTAGTCAGACATTTATTATCTTTGCAAATCCTGTTTTCTCCATTGCTGCCTTTGCTTGTAAGTTTTTGCTTTGTGCTCTGTTTGTATTTTTGGTTGTGTACACTTTGGAGTTTTGTGTTTTTCTAATAAATACCACAAACTACAGTTCAGCGTCTGGGTCTTTCCTCCCTGCCGTTCGGGCAATTCATGACACTCATATACTATATAGAGTCATTACACAGAATGATATAGTTCAAGAGTTTGTTTCTTTTAATTTTGATGATTATAGCTTACAGCTAATGCAAACTCAAAATTCAGTTTCTCAGAAAATTAGAACATTACATAAGATCAATTAAAAATGGCTTTTTAATTGAAACATTGCCCTACTGAAAAGTATTCCCTGTACACACTCAGTACTTGGTCAGGGCTCCTGTTGTATGAATTACTGCATCAAAGTGGCGTGATATGAAGACGAGCAGCCTGTGGCATTACTGAGGTGTTATGAAAGCCCAGGTTGCTTTGATAGCGGCCTTCAGCTCATATTGGCTGCACGGTGGCGCAGTGGTTTAGCACTGTGGCAGCACAGTTTTACCCTCGGCCGGGGGATCGCGGGGATCATGAGATCGTGGGTTCGATCCCAGCCCCCGACCAACAGTGAGCTGTGTGGAGTTTGCATGTTCTCCCCGTGTTGCGCGGGTTTACTCCGGGATTTCTCCGGTTTCCTCCCGCACACCAAAAACATGTAGGTTTAGGGCGCTCGCGCACGCAGCGACCAGCAGCCAGTGACTTGTCACCAGACTGCAAACCAAGTCTACCTACGGGTACAAATAAGTAACAAAAAAAAATATGTATTGTTGGATCTGGTGTCTCTCATCTTCCTCTTCACAATATGCCATAGATTCTCTATGGGGTTTAGGTCAGGAGAGTTATTTTGTATTAATGTATATTTTATTTTAGTCTGGTTGGGTTTATATGTTATTCCTTATATCTTCACTGTTGTTCTTTTGCTGGTTGACAGCTGTCAGTGGTGTGGTGCGCCATGTGGATGTGTCCCTGTTAGCTGTCAGCTTCGGTTTGACCCTCTCTCACTGCCCCCAGCTGATCCTAATTATGTTTTTTTGCTTTCTCCTGCTCGCTCAGATAACCCACACCTGTCATTGATTTTGTAAATGGTTTTTGATCCTATTTAAGGGCTGTATTTTCATTTTCTCATTGCCGCAGTCTTGGTTGTATTCACCTCGTCTCCACCAGAGCCCTGCCCTGCTCTAGTGTGCTTACCTGTAAGTTTTCTCCCTAGTTTGTATTTTGTGCACCTTTTGGGACTTGTGTTTTTTATGTGTAATAAATTCCACTAACTGCAGATCAGCGTGTGGGTTTCAGTTCTCTGCCCTGAAGGGGCAAATCATGACAAAATGTGCAGAGATACTACACTGTGAAAAGTTCATAGTAGTCAAATTTGACCAAATGTGGTTTATTTTTCAATAGAGTCTTCCCTTCGGTCCACACACTTCTTCCATCGGTGTTGCAGCGCTTGGATCCCTGCAGCTGAAAAATAAACCACATTTGGTCAGATTTGGCCACTATGAACTTTTCAGCCTATGAACTTTTCAGCCCACCCTCGTATATTTCCACAGCTCTCAGGCACCCAGCAATACTGTACATAACCATAGAGGTGGGAAAAAAAAATCCCCACACTTTCTGTGGCATGTATAGCAGAATGCCTCCCAGTCGTCTTCTTTTGGCTGCTCCCTTTAGGGGTCACCCTCGCAATCTCTTCGCTCACATCAGCCCTCTCCATGTCCTCCATCAAAACATCCATGAATCTTCTCTGTGGTCTTCCCCTTTTCCTCCTGCCTGGCAGCTCCATCTTCAACATCCTTTGTCCAATATATCCCCTATCCCTCCTCTGCACATGTCAAACCATCTCAGCCTTGCATCTCTTACTTTGTCTCCAAACCGCTCAACCTGAGCTGTCCCTCTGATATACTCATTTCTAATCATGTCCCTTCTAGTCACTCCCAGTAGGAATCTTCAATTCCAGCTCCGCCTCCTGTCTTTTCATCAGTGCCACCGTCTCCAAACCATACATCATAGCAGGTCTCACGACCATCTTGTAAATCTTTCCTTTCGACAATAGATGAACCAGCAGGGTAGGGAATGAACTGGTGGTGCCTGACCGGGTTGAGGTTACTGTTGGCGATGGTGATGTGGCAGGAGAGTGCGCACAGTCCTGTTGACACAACCGCATGGTGGCAGCAACCTGAACAAGCGGAAAAAACACACTGGTTAATAACCTCTTTAACCGGTGTAATCGTGACTTGCTGTCTTACGACAGTATACCCAGACTAGCCAGCACTGAATCACTGAAGGATGCTTCCTTAAGTAACTCTGGCTGATGAGAGGGTGCAGGTGTGTCCTCTCCTCCTCCTCTCACTTCCGCCCTCCCAAGAGAGCAGACGCTTTTTTCTTCTCTCCTGCTGATTTTTTCCTCCCCTCCTACTGGATCCCAGCTTGCTGTTGTTTGTCTGCGTCTGACTGCGACCGCCGAAAAGAAATTATGGAGTTAATAAGCTGGGCTTTGAACACAATTGACACTATTTTTTCAACAAGGAAAAGTGCTCCGGGGGAAGCTGTTTGCCCCGCTGGAACGGCTCCAGTGGGCTATCTATGTGACACAGGTATTTGGAAAATGCTGTGTCTCTCTAATCTCTCTATCGAAGATATTGAAGATTTGTTTATCTTCGTAATCTTGGTGATTGGGATAATTCTGATTGGGACGGGAATTGTCTTGGTTTACCGCAAATTGCTGAAGATGGATTCAACCTATCAAAATGCTGGCCAGGCGAGGTGCATCCAACAAATTGAGAAACTGGAGAAGACCCTGATAGCGACTACTGGAGAACTGTCTCGTAAGGTGGATTACATCATGGGTTCGCTCAGGTCTTTCCACGACGAGTTCAAAGCTGCGCAATGAAGGATTAATGTACTGAATCTACAGAAGAAATACAAGTCTTCTCTGTGATCAGTCCTATTTGGCATTATTATTCCCCATGAAAATTCCTCCTGGCTGTCTGCAGACTGTGTTTTTTTTTTTCAAATCATGAGCACAAGGCCTTGGACAGCCAGCTGCAGCGCCAGATAAGACTGGGCGCCAGACAGACAAAACATCTTCTGCCAAGGGTCCTTGGGTCTCTCTTATTATCATCAACACTGCTCAACACCGCACACACATTGATTCATGAACTGATTAAAGATATACTGTACACTGCTCTCTTGTGTCTCGTGAATTCTGAGTTGTTGCTCTGTGCTATTGAGAGATTTTTTTTCATTGTAATCACAATCTGCTTAAAAATAAGCTGTATTTTGATAACGAAGTTTTTTTTCTCCTCCCCCCTTGTGTCGTTCCCTCCCTTCCCCTCCCTTTCTTATCTATCTCTGTTTGATGAGGCGCCTTTATGGCTGCCGTGTCGTTGTGTCGCGCGCATGCGCACCAATGTCAAGTCAAGTTCCTCGTGTGTTTTTTTACATGCTTGGCAATAAAGTTTATTCTGATTCTGATTCTGATTCTGATTCCCTCAGGTGTTCTGATGAGCCAAGGAGAGATGAACGGGAAGGAGGGGGTGCGTTCTTGCTGCCCATGACAGGCCCTCCCTTCTAGGAGTGCCTCCTGGCGGTCCATACGGTTTATTGGGATGGACACAATGATAGGACCGGAACATCTGTTTGTCCAGGATCCGGGACGAAGGGAGCCCGCATCGTTCCTCCGGGCCATAGCCCTCCTAATCAACCAAATACTGGAGCACCCGGCCCCGACGGTGAACATCCATGATCCGGCGGACCGTATGGGGAGGGTGACCGTCGATAATCCGGGGAGGAGGAGGCGGCTTGGGGGAGGGGGGCAGAGAGGACTGACAGAGGGAGGTTGAATATGGGATACATGGAAAGTCGGGTTCACCCGTAGAGTAGGTGGTAGCTTAAGCCGAACCGACACGTCATTGACGATTCTGGAGAAAGGGAAGGGCCCCAGGAAGTGAGGAGACAGCTTTGATGTTGTCTTCAAGGGGACCTGGCTTGCCGCCAACCAAACCTGCTGCCCTACGGTGTTCTTAGGGGCAGGCACCCATCGTCTGTGTGCTGTAGCACGGTTGCGCTCGACAGAGCGGGTGAGGGTGGTGCACGTGGATCTCCAAAGACGTCAGCAGCGGCGAGCATGAACCTCCACGGAGGGAACCGCGACCTCTCTCTCGGCCATCGCAAGCAGGGGGGGGGCGTGTATTCCATGGACGCCTCAAATGGAGTGAGCCCAGTTGCCATGGAAACAGCCCTGTTCATAGCATACTTCACCCAGGTCAGTTGCGTGCTCCAGGAGGATGGGTGTTTGGCCGCTACACACCGCAGGGTGGTCTCCAAGGACTGGTTGGCGTGCTCTGCCTGCCCGTTGCTCTGAGGGTGATTACCAGACGAAAGGCTCACTGTCGTTCCCAGGGTGGGGCAGAAGGCCCTCCAAACCTGTGAGGTGAACTGCGGACCACGGTCAGACATGATGTTCATCGGTATCCCATGGAGGCAGATCACATGGTCAGTCAGGAGGTTTGCCATTTCCAAGGCCGAGGGGAGTTTGGGGAGAGCCACCAAATGCACAGCCTTGGAGAAATGGTCTACAGTGGTGAAAATAACTGTCTTTCCATGGGAGGGGGGAAGACCAGTTACAAAGTCCATGGCGATGTGAGACCACGGGTGACCAGGGATGGGAAGAGGATGGAGAAGTCCAGCCGGGGGAGAAGAGTTGGACTTGTCATGGACACAGGTCTGGCAGGCCCGTACGTACTCCTGCACATCCTGCCGCAGCGTGGGCCACCAGAGCACCCACCGAACCAGGTCCCCGGTACGGGTGATTCCAGGATGACAAGCAAAGCGGCTGGTGTGACCCCACTGGATGACGTCACTGCAGAGGGCAGCGGAGACATACAGGTGGTTCCAGGGGCACCCTGCTGGCACAGGCTCCTGAGACTGGGCCTGACGGACCCTCGGCTCGATATCCCACGTAAGGGCACCGATGACCCAAGAAGAGGGAAGAATGGTTTGGGGATGGGAAGGAGGCGCTATCAACTCAGAATCAAACTGGCGCGATAGCACGTCTGGTTTGGTGTTCAGAGCGTCAGGCCGGTAAGTGATGGTAAAATTGAACTGCTGAAAGAACAGGGCCCAACGAGCCTACCTGGCTTGAGTCAGCTGGCCAACTGCAAATACTCAAGGTTCTTGTGGTCGGTCCACACGACAGTGGGGTGAATAGCCCCCTCTAACCAATGTCTCCATTCCTCCATCGCCAGTTTAATGGCGAGCAGCTCTCTTTCCCCCACGTCGTAATTCCTCTTGGCTGGCGTGAGCCGATGAGAGAAATACACGCACGGGTGGAGCTTCTGGTCGGAGGATGTGCATTGTGAAAGGACAGTGCCCACCCCCGAATCCAATGCATCCACCTCTAAGACAAACTGGAGCTGTGTGTCGACCTGAGCCAAGATTGGAGTGTTAGTGAACAGGTCCTTTAATTTCGAAAAGGCCTGTTCAGCTGCCTCGGTCCACCAAAAGGGGACCTTAACGGAGGTCAGCTGTGTCAAGGGCAGTGCTACCTCACTATAATTCCTGATGAACCGGCGATAAAAGTTCACAAACTGGAGGAAATGTTGAAGCTCCCTACGGGAGTGGGGTGTTGGCCAATCAAGCACTGCCCTTACCTTGGCCGGGTTGGCAATCATTCTCCCTTCAGCCACTATGAAGCCCAAGAAGGTGGTAGATGTAGTGGAGAACTCACACTTCTCGGCCTTAATGTAGAGTTGGCTCTCCAAGAGCCGTTGTAGAACTGCTCTAACCTGACCTCATGTTCCTCTGGTGAGCGGGAGAAAATCAAAATATCATCCAAATAGACAAACACAAACTGATAAAACATATTGCGGAGGACATCGTTAATTAACCGTTGGAAGACAGCGGGGGTGTTGGTGAGCCCAAACGGCATCACCAAATACTCGAACTGCCCCAGGTAGATTTTAAACCCTGTCTTCCACTCGTCCCCCTCATGAATGCAAATTAGGTGGTATGTGTTGCGTATGTCTAATTTGGTGAAAACCTGTGAGCGCTGAAGGCGGTCAAACGCGGAATCCATCAAGGGCAGAAGAAATTTGTCCTTAACTGTAATAGCACTGAACTCACGATAGTCGATACACGGGCACAGCAAACCATCCTTCTTACTGGCAAAGAAGAACCCGGCCCCGAGAGGGGCTGAAGATGGCCAAATTAGGCCGGTGTTCAGCGACTCCTTGACATATTTCAACATTGCCTCTGTCTCCGGCCCAGAAATGCTATAGAGCCAGCTGGATGGCAGCTTTGCCCCCGGGAGGAGGTCCACAGCACAGTCATAAGAGCGGTGAGGCGGCAGCGATAATGCTCTCGACTTGCTGAACACCTCTCCAAATCATGGTATGCCCGGGGGACGAGGCTGAGGTCCGGCAGCTCGACTGGAGGAGGAGAGACAGGGAGAAACAGCGCACGGGCTCATAATGTTCCCTTGACTCTCGGTGTGGTCAAATGCACAGGAAAAAAACAATCACAAATTGGTCATACGTGTAGGATCACTCTTCTGGGCTATCTGCTGTGGCCCGAGCCCAACTAAGGGCTCGGTCCCGCAGCAGTAGAGTAAAAAATTGATTTTTGGCCACATCCCCGGGTACTACCCCTCGACCTGTTCCAAATACATTCGCACCTGGTGAAGAAATTCCTTACATTTCCCCACCTCCCCCACATACGGGGCAGGTGTGGGAACAGAAGTGGTACGGCGCACAGGTGGTTGAACGATGGGAGCAGGTGGAGAAGGAGCCAGAGGAGCCGTTGACGCCAAATGCTGCGTAATGGTGTCCAATTGCTGCATCATTGTCTGCAGCTGCTGGGCCATCACAGTAATTTGTTGCTCGTTCACTTCTAAGCGATCCAGAGCTGATTGCCCTGCTGCTGCACCTGTTGAGCCAAGGTTCAGGCTGGCTCGTTCTGTCATGACTGATACAATAATTCAGCCCGCATGCAAGATGCAGCAACAAAAGGACAATCAAACAAATACACACGTTTGAGTTCACTTTATTAAATAGCAAAATCTCTGCACAGCTACTGAAACAGGCACTCGCCAGAGGAAGGAGCCCGTGGAGAGAAGACGAGAGCTGTGAGAAGAGGAATGGCGTAAGGGGGAAAATGGGCTAGCCAAATTATCACTTACATGGGCTCCAAGGGAGCACCGGCAGGACTCCAGTGGGGAATAGACGAACCAGTAGGGTAGGGAATGAGCTAGTGGTTCCTGACCGGGTGGAGGTTACTGTTGGCGATGGTGATGTTGATGGTGATGCTTGCAAAATCAAATGGTGTTTTGTTTTTATTTTTCTTACAATTATAATATTTCAAATTGATTAAAGCAGCAGCAGACAGGACCGCTTTTATTCTCTTAGTTTTAAATAAATGGTGAATCAATGCAATATGTAACAAATTGATCTGCACATTGGTTAGTTATTCAGTTTCCTCAATGAGTCTCCTGGTCTTTTCAACCTTCAAACAGTGTAGTGTGCTAAGGTGACTCCTCTTGACACACATACTCACTCAGTCGATAATCAGGCTTTACTCCAAACTTGACCAGATTTGCAAATGTATTATCAGATCATATCGGTTAATCAATCAATCAAAGCTATATTTGTATAGCTATTTTCATACAAAAAAACTGTAACCTAGAGTACGTAACAGATAACAGATCATTGGGATTAAGACAAGAGCATTTAATGTTGTTAACCCTTATTGTGGCAAGGTTTCAAGGAACAGATAGCGCCCCCACTGCCACAGGCGCAGCGCTGCGCCTGTCATGTGATGTTATATGACGTGACCAAAAACTCCCCAGTTGATTTAAGTTGTACAAAGGATTCCATCTCATAAGGTGGCACACATGTATAACTTACTGCTCTTGCCTTGGAGGACTGATGGCGGACATAGAAGCATCCTTCTGGACACCGGAGAAGAAGAAATTTTTAGACAAACAAATGTGGACGTTACTGATCACTCTGGATGTACTGGATCACAGATGGAGGAGCCATTTGCTCCCAAATTTGCCAACTATCACTCTAAAAAGAGATTATTTAGCTTATGAAGGTAAATGTTTACATTTTGTTATAACAGAGGGTGGGTGAAGCTGGTTGATGTTCACCTGCTGCCGCCCCCAGGGCCATGTGACTAGACGACAATCACGCCAGTTCCATGTCATCATATAAGATAAATTGTGGTGGAATAAAAGCAAAATTGAGGTGGGATAATCATAAAAGTTTCTGGATGTGAGAGAGAAAGCACAAATGGCCAACAGAAGGCAAAATATCGACCAGGATGGATGAAAATAGATGAAGCGAGAGCCACCTGGCCAGTGGTAAGTCTGACGAATTTCTTTTTTTGTTGACATTCTACTAATGTTCTGGTTCATATACTTTGAAGAGAAGATAAAAAACAAAACAAAACCGGTGACAAGAAAACAAAGCCATCCTTTGTGTAAATATGTCCAAAAGTCCATTTTTGACCAAAAGTTATGTAATTTGTTATGGCTGTGTCACATTATGCAAATTAGATGCATACATTTTCACCTATCTAAAACTTTGGATCATATTCTACATCTTTCTAATCGACAGTGAGCCATTATCTCTTACCACTTTCAAGTTATAGCCTTGGAAATCTCTGACATCTGAACTGAATATTTTCTTGAAACAAATCTTGACCACTAGGGGCTTATGGTGCCACGGAGCACCTGTGGCAGTCATTGGGTTAAATTATATTGCTTTCATTTTCTGTCTGCTCTCGCTTTAATCCTGAAGAAATTAAAATTTATCTCACCAATAGAAGAAGCATCTTCTTAGTTTTATTTTGCTTACTGCTTTTACCTATAGAGAGAGCAAAACAAAAACAACTGTATCTCCAAATACTTACCACTTACCTGTATACAGTCTAAACCCAATTCATTTGAAATGTGTTATTGTGAAAACAATGTTAAGTTTCGATGGTAGACATGGCAAGGCAAGCTTATAGGGTAGTCACCATTCACATATTAGTTGTGTCTATGACAGGATGGATGAAAGAGGGCAGATTAAGCTCAGGATTTCAGTCAGTATTCATGCAACTAGTAAGAGTTTACCTCAAAGAAAAATAGGCACTTAATTACCTGCTTGATGGTCCCTTGGTCTGCATTTTCCTCAGACATATAATGAATGTTTAAACCAGTAATTTTCTAGATTTCATTTACCCATAATATACTCACCTTTTATGTCAGTATTTAACTTTCTTTAGCTTAGTTTTTTTCCTGTGTTTACCAGTCTGTTAAAAGGTCATTAAATTGATCAACTTTGGCTTAAATTCAACAAAGTACCTCATTCATCCTATCATGTTATCAATGGATTCAGTAAAATACCCTTTTAATTTACTAATTTATTAATTTAGAAATTCCCATTCTTACCAGGCATACAAAAATTATTTTCAAAGATGGGTTATCATAGCAGAGTCAGCTCTCCTCCTGCTGGACTTTGGTCCCCCTCATCTCAGACCAATTTGTGTCGAGGTATAAAGGCAGGAATCTTCCCGGGAGTGTCCCCACTGATCTCCAAAACAGGGCAGAAAACGGACCCACAAATGATCCCAGAACAGACGTTCTGCCTTTAATATATATAGCTATCCAAGTTAAATTAGCTATAATTTAATTTGTTTGCTTGCCAAATAATTTAACCTATATCAATGATTGTTAATCCCCAATAACGCCTATTCTTCAAACATTAAGTGTTTTCTTTTATAACAATGTATTTTAAACCAACCAAAATTTAATCAGTTTTGTCTCTAAATTAATAAGATTTGCCAAACTTATAATATTGTCTCAAAGTGAATATATAGGGAAAAATGGAACAAAAATTGCCAACAAATAAGGAAACTGTTCATTAAGTATATCACAGATATTGTCGCCACCCCCCCCCCCCCCCATTCTTTTTTTTTTTCTTCTTTCTACATCACCCAGAGGCCAGGTAGACAAATATAGACCAAATAAATAATTCAGGACAAAACTAACATCAAACAAAAGAGAAGAGAAGAAGAACAGAAATGGTAGAAGAAGGTAGATTGTCACTGTCATCTGAGGTCATTCTAAACGTAATAATCAGGTCATCTAAGTCCAGTCTCTAAATGTGAAACTTCAAAACGTCAATAGTCAGTTCACTTTAGAGTCAAACTATATTTCAGTCATGTCTTGAGGCCTTCTCCCACTCACAGTGTGTCATCAGGGGTGCCTGCATTTTGATTAAGCATGCTGATAGAAAGGATCCTTCGTCAATATTATCTTTACTTAACCATGGTGTCAAAACATCTTGTGAAACACTGAATATCACTGTCACTTAGGACATGAATTCTAATAAAGCTAAGGTCTCAGTGTCTCAAAAAGAAAAAAAGAAAAAGAAAAGCATTGTTATTGTATCCAAGTGTCATACTTGTTGTTATTGTGACGTAATTTTATCTATCTTAAAAATTTGAAATGCAGTCATTTAATAACTGTTTTCTTTTAAATTTTGTATGTGATCACATAGTTCAGATTGATCTTTGCTTAACAAACCAAATTATTACTTTACTTATTTCACTTTATGGCCATGTAGTCAAAATACTCTAATTACTTGTTAGACTTTATAGTTCTATTTTGTGGATCAACATTTTATGAAATTAATTAATCATACAGTTCACAGGACTGCCTCCTCTGGATGCCAATTTTCCAGATTTTCTCCATAATCCATGCTCAAGTTCGTCCTGTAATGAGAAAAACAGTCATTTTTTCTAAATTTATGTTGTAGTCATTCTTGAAGGCAGAAATCTGAGAAGGGTATGAGTAAGATTCTTAATTTTCAGGCAATGGAAGAGCTTTTCAGTTTCTATTTTTGTCATTTTGATCTCAAAATATATTTATTCCATGCAGGGATTACATAAAACTTTTAGTAATTATCATTTTGAAATTCAAATATAAGCATATACTTTTACACTTTAGAAGTATATTTAGATGTTTAAAGGTTAACCATTATCTCAAACTTGTTGGCTGCCATTCTAAATAATGTTGCACATTACTTTTGATTGAAATTTATGAACACCAGTGGTATAAAGACTTTTCTCTCTCTGGTTTGCAGCTCGTCAAGTTCACTCATTCACACATTCGCTCATCTGTCTACTTCAGTTCTGGTCTATTATCTGTCTGGTGTGTAATCAATTAAGCGTGAGGTCATTATTATTATCATTATTATGCTTTTGTACCGGTAAAGGTGTGATTAATTAAGAAATACTTATTACCGTGTGCTAGTGCATTTGTATACTCTGTAAACTATATGTCAAATGTGTATGTACTCTGTGTGACTATTTTCCTACGTATAAAAATATATCATGTTGACAGGGGAAAAAAAACAATAAAACAAGCAAACAAACAAAATTGTTGGTGTATATGCGTTTTACCACAAGGGTTTTTTTTTTTTTAAATCCTATCTGTTGGGCAAGTAAACCATGGCAAACAGTGTCCATTCATCCCTCTCTTCGGCACACAGAGAATGTCCATCTTATTATTGTCTTTGTCCATTCTTCGGTTCTCAGCTGTTATCATATCATCGGTCCACATACATAGAGCAAAGCATGTCCATGACCCACTTACAGAGGTGGGGTTATGTTACCGAGCAGTTCTTGGAGGCAACTGCCACAAACGAAGCACACAGAGGTGGAGTTATGTTTGTCACTCAGCAGTTCTTGGTTACAGGCAATTGCCACAAGCAAAGCAGTACTGTCCTGTTGTTGTCTTTGACCACCCGCCAGTGTCCAGCAAGAGAGTTCTTAGTCCGCTGTGAGAGAGAGCTGCTCATTAAGGAGGTGTGCATGCTGGAGGTGTGCATGCTGTAATGCTGGTTGATGGATGGATTTGGCGATGATGTCGATGTTAACACTGGGTGATGATGCTGGGGTAAGGGGAGCAATGAGACAATAAAGATAGCACTTGTCTGCCGTGGTTCAGTTCGCCCCGAAAAAAAAATACAAAGGAGAAAAAGATTCCTTAGACATATATTCTGTTCATATGTTGTCCACATGGAAATTAAAACTAGGACTTAAATAAAATTTCACTGTTTCTCTGTTTTGGGTGTCAGTCAGTGAGGTTACTGTCTTGATACAATTAAAATATGTAATTCCTTAAAATTGATTAAAAATGTGTAGAATTATAAGATTATTGAGTACAATGAAAATGGTAAATTAGATTGTAATATATACCTTGAAAAATGATATTATGTTTGCTTTATGAACCACAATGAACTAAACTGAACCAAAAATAAAACAAAATAAAATAAAACATGTTTTCTGCTTAGATTCATAGGGCCACATGAATTTCTGCATCCTTGGACTTCAAATAAAGTCACAAGTTCAACAAAAAGTGGAAATAAAATTTAAAATGTGAGCCACAGAATTATTACTAAAAAATTCAAAACCGGCAAAAATGTACGTCGAGGAGAGAAAAATAAAAATAAAAAGAAGAAAACACATTCATTTAAAGAAAAATACATCCATAGGGCCCTAGTTTCAGTTTGTTTAGTTATTTATTTCAAATCCTTCTGATTTTGCACTAATGCTATAATGCATTTTGCACTAACGCACTAATGCATTTTACTGATGGTAAAATAAATATCAACTATTTAGTTGGCAAATAGGCTTTTGTTTTCACTTTGATAACTTCTTGTGTACACATTCTCACACATTTTCATACAAACACATTCCCACATAATGTCCTATGAAACTAATTTACATTTTATGTACATGATGTCATAATATATTTAGATGGAAGGAGCTCTCTTTTATTTATCATATATTCTTATTTTCTGCTTTTTCTCATCTAACTCTTCTTTCAGATAATGTAATTGATGGAGACCAAATGATCCTCCATCTGGAAAGCCGGTTTCAGACCAGATAGGCACCAGCCGGGCACTTTGATCACCATATTTTTTACTCATACTTTTACATGTGGGTATTGCTGCAAGGGCTCACACTCTTACTTTGAGATTTTCTCATATTCCATCAAAGTAAAACCCTAAAGATAGTACTAATTTAAAAACAAACAAACTGCAGTTCCATCCATCCATCCATCCATCCATCCATCTTCTACCGCTTTTCCGGAGGTCCAGGTTGCGGAGGCAGCAGTTCAAGCAGAGAAACCCAGACTTCCCTCTCCTCAGCCACCTGCTCCAGCTCTTCAGAGAGGATACCAAGGCGTTCCCAGACCAGCTGGGAGACATAGTCTCTCCACCAAGTCCTGGGTCTGCCCCGGGGTCTCCTCACAGAGGGACATGCCCAAAACACCTCAAGTGGGAGGCGTCCAGGAGGCATCCTGATCAGATGCCCATACCACCTCAACTGGCTCCTTTCAATGTGGAGGAGCAGCGGTTCTACTCTGAGCCTCTCCCAGATGACTGCTCTCCTCACATATCTCTAAGGGTGAGTCCAGCAATCCTACGAAGAAAGCTCATTTCAGCTGCTTGCCTCCACAATCTCATTCTTTCGGTCATTACCCAAAGCTCGTGACCATAGGTGAGGGTAGGAACGTAGATTGACTGGTAAATCGACAGCTTTGCCTTAGAGTTCAGCTCCCTCTTCATCACAACAGACCGGTACAACGTCTGCATCACTGCAGATGCTGCTCCAATCCGTCTGTCAATCTCTCGCTCCATTCTCCCCTCACTCGTGAATAAGACCCCAAGATACTTGGGGCAGGAGCTTGTCCCTAACCCGAATAGGACAATCCACCTTTTTCCGGCTGAGGACCATGGACTCGGACTTTGAGGTACTGATTCTCATCCCAGCCACTTCACACTCAGCGGCAAACCATCCCAGTAACACCTGTAGGTCATTGCTGGATGAAGCCAGCAGGACAACATCATCTGCAAACAACAGAGATGAGATCCTGTGGTCACCAAGCATGACACCCTCCATTCCCTGGCTGCGCCGAGAAATCCTGTCCATAAAAATTATAAACATGATCGGTGACAAAGGGCAGCCCTGGCAGAGTCCAACTCTCACTGGGAATGAGTTCGATCGAGTGTTGGCAATGCGAACCAAACTCTCACAACGGTCGTACAGAGACCAATAGCTCGTAACAACAAGCCCGATTCTCCATACTCCCAAAGCACCCCCCACAAAAAACCACGAGGGACGCGGTCAAATGCCTTCTCCAAGTCCACAAAACACATGTAAACTGGTTGGGCAAACTCCCATGAACCCTCAAGGATTCTTGAGAGGGTAAAGAGCTGGTCCGATGTGCCACGGCCAGGACGAAAACCACATTGCTCCTCCTGAATCTGAGGTTCAACCAACCACTGGATTCTCCTCTCCAGTACCTTGGCATAGACCTTCCCAGGGAGGCTGAGGAGTGTGATCCCTCTAAAGTTGGAGCACACCCTCCGGTCCCCTTTTTTGAAGAGAGGAACCACCACCCCGGTTTGCCATGCCAAAGGCACTGCCCCCGACCTCCACGCAATGTTGCAGAGGCGTGTCAACCATGACAGCCCTACAACATCCAAGGCTTTGAGGTACTCAGGGTGAATCTCGTCCACCCCCGGGACCCGGCCACCAAGGAGATTTATAACCACCTTGGCGACCTCAGCCCCTGTGATAGGCGAGTCGTCCCCCTTGTCCACAAGCCCTGCTTCCTCTGTGGAAGGCGTATCAGTGGGATTGAGGAGATCCTCAGCATATTCCTTCACTACCCGACAATATCCCCAGGCAAAGTCAGCAACACCCCATCTGCACAATACACAGTGTGGACAGGGAGCTGCTTCCCCCTCCTGAGCCGCCGGACAGTTTCCCAGAATCTCTTCGATGCTGACCGAAAGTGTTGTTCAATGGCCTCACTGAACTCCTACCATACCTGAGTTTTTGCTTCAGCAACCACCTGGGCTGCACTCCGCTTGATAGGACTCCTTCTTCAGCTTAATGGCCCCCCTCACCACTGGTGTCCACCACTTGGTTCGGGTATTGCTGCCACGAGATGCCCTGACGACCTTGCGACCGCAGCTCTGGGCCACCGCTTCAACAATGGAGGTGGAGAACATGGCCCATTCAGACTCCATGTCTTCAGACTCCCTTGGAATGTGGTTGAAGTTCTTCCGGAGGTGGAAGTTGAAGACCTCCCGGACAGGGGCCTCAGCCAGACGTTCCCAGCACACTCTCACTATACATTTGGGTCTATCAGGTCTGAATGGCATCCTCCCCTGCCATTGGATCCAACTCACCACCAGGTGGTGATCAGTTGACAGCTCTGCACCTCTCTTTACCCGAGTGTCCAAGACATACGGTCGCAGGTCTGATGACACAATAATAAAATTGATCATCGACCTGTGATCTAAGGTATCCTGGTGCCAAGTGCACATATGGACACCCTTATGCTTGAACATGGTGTTCATTATGGACAAACTGTGGTTAGCACAGACGTCCAATAACTGAACACCACTCGGGTTCAGATCGGGCAGGCCGTTCCTCCCAATCACCCCCCTCCAGGTTTCACTATCGTTGCCCACGTGTGCATTGAAGTCCCCCAGTAGGACAATGGAGTCTCCAAAAGGAGCACTCTCCAGCACCCCAGTCAGAGACTCCAAAAAGGGTGGGTACTCTGAACCATCACTTGGTGCACAGGCACAAATGATGATCAGGACCCGTTTCCCAACCTGAAGGCATAGGGAAACAACCCTTTCATCCACTGGGAAAAACTCCAATATAGAGGCAGTAAGGAGGGGGAATCAAGAATGCCCACCCCTGTTTGTCACCTCTTACCCGGGGCAACTCCAGAGTAGGCCAAGCTCCAGCCCCTCTCCAGGAGACTGGTTCCCGAAATAGAGCTGTGTGTTGAGGTGAGGCCAACTATATCTAGCCGGTATCTCTCAACCTCATGCACCAGCTCAGGCTCCTTCCCCACCAGAGAGGTGACATTCCATGTCCCAAAAGCCAGTTTAGGAAGCCTGGGATCAGACCGTCAAGGTCTTCGCCTTTGACCACCACCTGATCCACATAGCACCAGACCCCCATGATCCCTCCTGCAGGTGGTGAGACCACTGGAGGGCGAACCCATGTAACTCCATTGGGCTGAGCCTGGCCAGGTCCCATGGGCGGAAACCTGGCCACCAGACGCTAGCCATCGATGGCTCAAGGGGAGGGCCAAACTGCAGTTATTCATTTTAATTTATTATTAGCTTATTTTAAATTATTCTTTATAGTGTTTTAGTTATTATTGTTATATTAAAGTTATATATTTTTATTATTATTATTATATTTTTTCCTATTTTTTCTATTTTCATTTGGCTGTTGATATTCCTCCGCGGTACTCTTCCCACTGCATCCTTGCGCATTGCCTCCACTTTTTTCCCGGAATTAGACTCGAACTAACCCTCAGTAAACATGCATTTTCACCGAACGGACTTAAACCATGGTACTTTTTCTCTATCGAATGGACTCCAACCTACGGTAATTAACTCAACACGTAATTACACCAACCGGACTCGAACGACAGCGAGACATCTTTAAACCATTAATAATTAAATTTACTCACTTCAATCTGCCTTGCCTTCATCACCTTCTCCGATCTGTTCTAGCGCACTGGACCTTCTTTTGCCTCACTGCCAACAAACTGGTCCTTTGGGAAAAACAAACCAGCTGGGGAAGACTTTCGCCAGTTGTGCATGAACTGTTGTGAGCAGTCCAAAGCGCCAGAGCCCAGGAGAAAGATATCTGGAGACCCAATTCGGTTGCGCCAAGTATGTTGGAAAAATTCCTTATAACCAGAAGTCACAAATCAGGCAGGACCAAAGTTTCAGCAAATTTAATAAGCACTGGCATGTGGGAACAATACAGAGATGGTCTCAGAGCCTATCCACGTATCGTTCTGACCCGAACACACATCACTCAGTCCTTTAAGCATTCTGTTATCTTGAGCATGTCCATGATGATTGGTTTAGTACGTCTGATCCGAACTGGTTCTTGCCGATTATCACTTTCTCATGAGACACTCACACACAAGCACAGTACATGTGTACTAAACAGGATGATAAGTGTACAGCTGTACAGTGTCCTTGTTCCTTTCACACAGACTCTGAGACAAAGCAAATTACAAAAATTGAAATTTTCCCATCAACCCCAGGTATTTAAACTTACCTACCTTCACTCCCTACCTTCACTCCAGTTACGCACAGAGCTACCAGGGGACTGACCCCCCGCTGTAGCTTTCACTACTTACAGTAGCTGTGTGGCCTAGGGTCAGAGAAACGGAGATAGGCGCCGCCCATACACCAACATGGTGTGAAGGGAATTAACTAACTAACTAACCTTCACTCCCTTGACCCCCTGCATCAGATTAGACTCATTTTCAACCCCTTTGCAGCACACCACTGTGGACCATGTACTTCTATGCACATGCGAGAGGTCCCGGGTTCTGTTATGCTCCAGTTCTGAACATGCTCCAGTGGAGTTAACCAGATAATCCAAGAAGGAATTTGATACAATTTGTGTATAGATGATCACACAAATGAACTTTTTTTAAAATTTGTTTTTCTGCTGTCTCTGTGTTTATTTATTTTACCTTACAGACACGCTTTAGCATCAGAACTTTTTTTTGTTTGTTGTTTTTTATTTCTTATTTTAATCCTTGGAAATAGAAGTACCCTTACGAGACCACTGAGACATAACATAACAGAAAAGCAACTTGCCCTTTAATTAGATTTGTGACCGCTATTTTTTGTTACTTGAAAACACACATTTTGGGACAATCAAAAAAGAATATTATATAACTGCAAGGGAATGATGTACAAACCATTTAGTTTTAGTTAATGGTAAAACTAGTTTTGCTTTAATGACGATCTTCTATAACCCCTGCCTGGGATCAGTAATTAGTTTTTATTTTTCATGGATTCTCGGGGTGATGGACTGCATTGATGGCCCACATCTCAATCAGTGCTTCTTCAGTTAATGAAAGAGACTGTGTGAATAGGAAGTCTACACCATCATTGTGCAGAGAAACTACATTGGCCTCTGTCTTGGCCAAGAGACTCACAATACACAGTGGGTATTAAAATGAATCCCCCCTCTTCAAAATAATCACATTTTGTTCCATTGCAGCCTGAACTGAAGACAGACACTGTTTTGGTTTTATCCAGCTGTATTACTCAATGCAACTTACAGTACAACATCCAACTGAAGGATATAAAAGCAATAGGTAAAAGCAACCCCCCCCACCCCCCACCCCGAAAACAAAACAGCCAGTGAGTTGGCTAAATGATCTCCCCCTTGTGGTCTTGTGTAATTTTCTTATAAACTTCCAAACAATCTCACTTCTAGCAGCCTCAATAATTGCACCATCTGGCCATGAGGTGGAATTCAAAATAAAGGCTGCTGTTAACTTTCAGGTTTGGAAGCTACATATAGGGCCTGTTTCCACTGAGGAAACTGGGAGTCAGTTTTTAGGGGATGAGAACTTGGATCCCTTATCTGGTCCTCTCATCCATCTCATTTCCATTGTAGGCGAAGGGACCATAAGTCTCCAGAGGATTTGTTTATGATATAATCGACTGACAGAGTGATGCAGCTCACCGAACTAAAATAAGTTTAAAATATAATTAAATTAATTGAAATTAATATAGAATGGAGTGAGCGGCGCGGTGGAAGAGTGGTTAGCACTGCAGCAGCACAGCAACTCACCCTTGGCTGGGGGATCCTGGGTTCGATCCCAGCCCCCGACCAACAGTGATCTGTGTGGAGTTTGCATCTTCTCCCCGTGTCTGCGTGGGTTTACTCCGGGATTTCTCCAGTTTCCTCCCACATGCCAAAAACATGCAAGTTAGGTTAATTGGCATCGGAACTGGGGATTCTAAATTGTCCTTAGGTATGACTGTGAGAGTGAATGGTTGTCTGTCTCTCTGTGTTGGCCCTGTGATGGACTGGCGATCTGTCCAGGGTGTACCCTGCCTCTCGCCCAAAGATGCTGGGATAGGCTCCAGTCCCTCCGCGACCCAAAAAGGATTAAGCGGAAGAAGATGAATGAATGAATGAATGAATAGAATGGAGTGCAGAGGACCAACTTGCTGCCATTGTTGTTTGACGATTACGGAGCGGAACGGATCGATTGCATGGCATAGGTGCACAAGCAGCACCAGCAGGGACTGCTTTGCTGGCTGGTGGTGTGGAAGCCACCAGTGTGCCTTGCCTCTCCACTGCATTCATGCTCTACTGATGCATGAGCTGTGTGGCATATGGATCATCTGCACAATCCTCCTCCACAATCATTCATTTTGAGCAGCACTAGTGAGGACTCTGTCCCCGACTGACAGCAGTTTGGATCCACAAACAATTTTCAGACATTATATCTTCACTATGATCTTTTAATGGTAACTTTTTGATGCTTCTTGTTGGCTTCTGTTTTGTTTATGTCATGAGTTCTATCCAATCAGCAACGAGTTTATTCTAAATCCCACTCAGCAGTTTTTAAGGTTGCTCTAAAGCACCTACCCCAAACCAGGGACTGATTTTGGCCCCTATGAGTTCCTGAAAACTTCCTCTTATGGGAAGGTTTCTGCAGAGACACACGGCATGGGTGGAGTTCCTGTAAAATTGGTTCCTAGTTCCCGCAGTGGAAATAGGGCTATATTTTATTTGTGCACTCACTTTATTGGTACTGCATTATATTTTAGACATGGCTAATTGAGTTTAGGAAGGTGAAGGTTGACTGACAGATTAGATGTAATTACTGTATCATAGATGCAAAACACATTCTCAGCCCAAATTAGTTTACATTACATCAGTAAATTAAAAAAAGACTGAGCCAGCCTTTCCAGTGTAGAAACAAAATATATAGACATGAAACATTAAAATATCTGACACCTTTAATAAGCTTTGGAAAATAATGATATTATGGACAATACAGAAGAAATCTAATTCATTTTCAGTTTTACCCAATTCATCTGACTCACAGAATATATGGTCCCATTCTTCTGTGATAATATATTTCCATCTCCCTGCCTCAAGAAGATGGATAAAGATTCCAGTTAGAAATTGTGCAACTTAAGACCTTTGACTTCTTGATAATGTTGGGGCTAACGCATTACAAAGTAAAAATGTTAGAGTACTTAGATTACATTTTTGAGTAAAAAAAGAGTAGTACATCATGTTACTGTAAAAGTTATAGTAGTTATTTTTTTAAATAAGTAATGTTTCTTTTTAAACTATACCTCATAGTTGCCATTTCTTCTTGTTTTCAAAATGTTTTTCTTTCTTTATTTCTGAAGCTGTTTGTTTTCAGAGAACAGTGTTACTTGTTTGTCATGTAAAATCTGGCAGCATTGCTGTGTATTCATCAGCTGGACACCATTAATGAGTGTGTGCATATAGGCTTCAAAACAGAACAATAATTTGAAGATAAAGAAGCTTTAGAAGTGTTTGCTTTATATTTTGCCAGGACGACAGAAAGTGTCTCCATTAGCTGATAAGAAGTTTAGGTTTGGGAAGTAGAGGGAAGGCCTGTGACCCACAGGAGAACAGATGACAGCACTAGAACTTCAGTTAGCTTTAGTGCCAAAATTAGCTTTCAGCTAAAGTGTCACCCAAAGGGAGATTAACGTGCTTGTTGACGATGGTTACAAAGTGGATGGTAAGCTATTAGTTTACTGTCACAATGGTCACCGAAATAACCTGAAACTGACAAAAGTAATAATAAATAAAACATTTTAAAATTAATTAATACAAATCAGTCACTGCTTTTGAATTTTGGTTCAACAGAATTATTTTAAAAACAAACTAATGAAACTGGCCTGGTTAAAATTTGTAACACTAGAAAAGATTGAAAATAATGTTTTGTTGCACAACTTTTTGATGCAACCACTGCAATCAAGTGATTTCTATAACTCTCAATAAGACCTCTGCTCCTGTCGACAGGTATTTTGGCCCACTCCTCATGAGCAAACTGCCCCAACTGTCTCAGGCTTGAAGGGTGCCTTCTCCACACTGCATATTTCAGCTCCTTCCACAAATGTTCAATAGGATTTAGATCAGGGCTCATAGAAGCCCACTTCACTATAGTCCAGTGTTTTGTTCTTAGCCATTCTTGGGTGTTTGTAGCTGTATGTTTTGGGTCATTATCCTGTTGGAGGGCTCATGACTTGCGACTGAGACCAAGCTTTCTCACAATGGACATTCCACTCCAGAATGTCTTGATTGTCTTGAGATTTCATTGCATCCTGCACAGATTCAAGACACACTGTGCCATAAGCAGCAAAGCAGCCCCAGAACTTAAACAAGCCTCCTCCATGTTTCACAGTAGGTACAGTGTTCTTTCTTTGTATGCATCATTTTTCCTTCTGTATACATAGAGCTGGTTTGTCCAGCCCAAAAGCTCTAATTTTGTTTCATCAGGCTGAAGGACAACCTCTGGGAAAAATTGGAGCTTGTCAGCATTCATTTTGGCGACTTTTTAATGTTTTTCTGTCAATGTTGGAGCCCTCTGGTCTCCTTCCATGGAGTTCATCATTGTTTAAAATGTGGCCCATGGTGTGATTAGAAAGTGATGTACATTGACCTTGGAGTTCAGCTTGAATGATTCTGCATGGTTTCCTGGGCTCTTTTTTGACAGTACACATGGTTCTTCAGATCAACCTGGGGTTGCCTTTTGTCTTAGATCCATGTTTTGGGAGGTTGGCTACAGTCCTATGAGCCTTATACTTTTTAATAATCTAGGCAACTGTGGTCACAGGAACATCAAGCTGCTTGGAGATGGTCCTAAAGCCTTTACCTTTAACATGCACGTCTATAATTTTCTTTCTAATCGCATGACACAACTCTGACACAACTCTCCTTAGCTTTCCATGTTCCATGTTTAGTGTGGTACACACCATGATACCAAACAGTACAGTGACTACTTTTCACCCTATAAATACACTGAAAAAAATTCTTTTGAACTAACATAATAAAATCATTGAAAGTGGTTCCACAAAATAAAGTTATGTGTTGCCAACATAATAAAATCATGTGCATGTTTCATGATCTGCATGTGTAACATTGACATGATTTTGTTTTGTTTTGGCAACATCATAAAATCATGTGCATGTTTCATGATCTGCATATGTTACCTTCACATGATTTTGTTGTTTTGGCAACATAATAAAGCCAACTTTGTTGTCATTCAATCCATACAGCCAATCATGTACAGTAGAACGAAATTACATTTCTCTTATCTACAATGTTAATCACATCTACAATCAGAGGGGTTGCTGCCATGCAAGGCGCTCCTAAAATCATGTGGATGGGGATGGGGATTTCCATTGTGTATCACTGCTCACTTTATTTCATGTTGCATGTAAAATCATGAATGGCTTCCTGACCCAGTCACGCGGTACGTCATCAGCAATACATGCCTCGAAACGCGCTTCGCCAGATATTTCTTTGATAAGCTTGGAGCACCCTCGCAGCTCCGGAGCCTGCCATCCCATCACTAGTTGGGGCTCCGCTGTCGAGGAGAGTTGGTGTGCTCCGTCCAGGTACGTTTATCCCTTTTTCCAGCTGTGAGCCTCACAGCCTGTGGACGAGCTCCAGCTGGATTCCACCCCTGGAAAGGTGTTCCCTTGCTCCATGTCCCCCTGGACGGAGAGCCCCACTCTCCTCCAGTGTTTGTGTGATGACCCGCTCTCTGCCATTATCTGCCACAGCTGTGCGCACACCTGCTTCCCATCACTCACGGGCTATATAACCTGCTCTGCCTGCAAGACTGGCATGGAGCCGTCTGTCTTCCTGGCTACGCGAAGCTCTGCACTCACTGTCCAGCCTAACATTCAGCCCTTGTCATCCCTGCCTTGTCAGCTTCTTCCTGGAAGGATACTCCTCCATCTCCAAGTAAGGCCATTATTCTACTGACCTGTTCAGCGTTGTCTCCTGTGCACAGGTGGAACTCCCAGGCGGTGGAATCCTTTCCTCCAGGCGGCGGATTACGCCAACCTCTTACCTTCTCACCATCTCTCGTCAGCAGTGCTGGGTGGCAGACGCTGTCCTTCGGGATTGCCTCCAGGCCGACCTTCATGCTCTACTACAGCTGTAACAGTAAGCCTCAGTTACTCCACCAATATACGCCTGTGTCGAACTGTGCTAACACCGTGCCTCTGCTCTATTCTCAGGGTTGCCAGATTGCACGGCGTTCTGCTCACTCCCAGCTGTCACAAGTCCACGGATCCACGCACTCACATCCACATTTACTTCACACACACATATCCACACACAAACATTTTCACAATAAAGATTATTGAAACTACCCTTGAGCTTCTGTCTGTTCCCTGGGTCTGCGCTTTACGGCAGTACGGCTCCCTCAGAACGACCCAGCGAACAGCGCGCTAATGCGCCAAGTAAACAACTTAGGAGCTTGAGTAGATCAAATAACTTACCAGCAACAAGTTATTCTTAATCAGCTGGTCCAAATTAACAGCCGACTGGATCGCCTGGCCGGACAGCAGGCGTCTCCTCTGGCTTCAAGTAACGCTCCGGCACCCGTTAGCTCTCCACTTAGCCAGGCTAGTCAGGTTCCCTCGGCCCAACTCACACCGGTCCCCACACCCATCCGATTTAATGGTAAACTGGGGGAGGCCCGGGGTTTTCTTCTCCAGTGTGAGATAGTTTTTCAGTGAGTTCCTGGGGATTTTCCAACCGATCACAGCCGTATTGGCTATATAGCTAATTTACTGGAGGGGCGAGCTCTTGCATGGGCCTACGCAGTTATGGCTAAACCTAGCTACGCTAACCTTACCTATGCTCAGTTTGTCAGCGAGTTTAACGAGGTGTTTGACCATTCCGACCGGGATAATGTGCTCACCACCCGGCTGCTAAATCTTCGACAGGGGGGCAGGTCCGTAGCGGACTATGCTGTCAATTTCCTGGTGGTAGCAGCGGAGGTGGGGTGGGAGGATGCCTCGTTATGCAGCATCTTTGCTAGGAGTCTGAGCCCAAGTCTGCGGGATGAGCTAGCCCGCTTAGAGAGGCCGGAGAGGCTAACGGAGCTAATTTCCTTAGCTATTAATTTAGACAACAGGCTGAGGGAGCAGACAGCCGAGCGGAAGACGTCCGGATGCTCGGGCACCCAGTTTCACCGCTCTGCTCAGTCTCCTTTACTGGCCTTGCCTTCGGTAGAGTCAGCTGAGGAATCGGAGCCTATGGTAATTGGACGAACTAAACCATCTATGGCAGAAAGACAGCTCCGTAGAGAGCTTGGCTTGTGTATGTACTGTGGTAGTGAGGAACATGACATTTCGTCCTGCCCCGTTCGGCCAAAAGAGGGAGCCCATGCATCGCTGTAGGGGGTCTCACGGGCTCACCTCAGTTAAATCCCTTCACTAAGTGTCTTTTACCCATTAGGTTCATGCACAATCGTACTGAATACTGCACACACACCTTGGTGGACTCAGGAGCTGAGCAGAATTTCATCTCAGGGGAACTGGCAACCCGGTTGAGGCTTCCCTGCCGTTCTCTGGAGACACCCTTGAGGCTTGTTACTCTATCTAATACCCCGTTGACGGTGGTGCACAAGCAGACTGCTCCTACCCCTGTCATCATTTCCAAGAATCATCGGGAGGACCTCAGCCTTTTTGTCCTGCCGGTCGCTGCCTCCCCAGTTATTCTGGGTTATCCCTGGCTCCAGCTCCATAACCCCTCCATCAATTGGCACACCGGTAAGATAGATGCCTGGAGCCCTTTTTGTTTGAGTGCTTGTCTGCAGTCTGCTGCCTGTTCACCCTCTAAGCCCTTGGCTACCCCCGTCACCCGCCCTCCCAATCTCACTGGGGTCCCCTCTGAATATCATGATCTGGGGGCGGTGTTCAGTAAATCTCAGGCTTTGTCTCTCCCCCCCATCGACCTTATGACTGCACCATCAATCTCCGGGCTGGAGCCCCGCTGCTGGCGAGCCGCCTCTCCAACCTGTCTGCCCTGGAACAGGAGGCCATGGATACGTACATTAAGGAGTCTCTCAGCTCTGGTATCATCCGGCCGTCATCTTCGGCAGTGGGGGCGGGGGGTTTTTTCGTCAGGAAGAAGGATGGTTCCCTGAGGCCGTGCATCAACTTCTGTGCCCTAAATGACATCACAATCAAGGATAAGTACACCCTCCCTCTGATGAACACGGCTTTTGACTCCCTCCAGGGGACCTCCTACTTCACCAAGCTGGACCTCCGCAATGCGTACCATCTGGTGCGGATCAGGGAGGGGGATGAATGGAAGACGGGCTCCCAGACTCTAAGCGGCCACTTCGAATATCTGGTGATGCCGTTTGGACTGACCAACGCTCCAGCCATCTTCCAATGCCTGATTAACGACGTTCTACGTGATTTCCTGGGGTCGTTCATCTTCATGTACCTCGACGACATCCTGATCTTCTCCCGGTCATTGGAGGAACACCGAGTACATGTGAGGCGGGTTCTGCAATGACTCCTGGAGAATAAACTGTATGTGAAGGCCAAGAAATGTGAGTTTCACACCTCTAAAACATCATTTCTTGGTTTCATCATTTCTCATAACCAGATCATCCCGGATCCCGGCAAGGTGAAGGCGGTAGTGGATTGCCCCCCCCCTTCTAGGAAGCAGCTTCAACAGTTCCTGGGGTTCGCTAATTTCTACCGATGCTTCATCAACAACTACAGCGTCATTGCTCTTCCCCTGACCCACCTCACCTCCCCCAAGAGGGCTTTCCGGTGGACTGAGGAGGCTGCTGCTGCGTTCGCCACCCTTAAGGAGTGGTTCTCATCCTCCCCCATCCTGACGCAGGTGGACCCCGCTCTTCAGTGTCTGGTGGAGGTGGACGCTTCGGACTCAGGGGTAGGGGCTGTGCTTTCCCAGCGTTCTCCGGTGGATGGAGTGGTCCGGTCTTCTGCATTCTTTTCTCGCTGGTTGTCACCGGCAGAGAGGAAATATGACATCAGTGACAGGGAGCTTCTGGCTGTGAAACTCGCGCTGGAGGAGTGGTGTCACTGGTTGGAGGGGGCCGCCCAGCCGTTTGTTGTCTGGACAGACCATAAGAACTTGGAGTACCTGAGGACAGCCAGACATCTTAATGCTCGACAGGCCCGCTGGTCCCTGTTCTTCAGGCGCTTTAACTTTACCATCACCTACCGGCCAGGGTCGAAGAACACCAAGCCGGACGCCCTTTCCAGACAGTTCACTCCTGACACGACGGAGGCACCCGAGCAGCCCATCCTTCCATCATCTTGCATCGTGGGCGCTCTCTCGTGGGACGTGAAGGAGAAGGTCTTGAGGGTGCAGGAGGCCAAACCGGACCCGGGTGGGGGGCCAGCAGGTAAATTGTATGTTCCCTCTTCTGTCGAGGGGGAGGTGATTCACTGGGCCAACTCCTCCAGGCTTGCTTGTCACTTGGGGTGGGGGTGGGGGGTCCCGCACGATCAGGATTCTTCAGAGGTCGTTTTGGTGGCCATCCCTCCGGAAGGACATCGCCAACTATGTCCGCGCCTGTCCTCAGTGCGCTACAGGTAAGACGCCATCCTCTCCTCCCGCGGGGTTACTCCACCCCATTCCTACTCCTGGCAGAGTAGGAAGGGGGTGGTCGCACATTGCACTGGACTTTGTTACGGGTGTCCCTCCATCTAACCATCACACGGTTGTTCTCACTATAGTGGACCGTTTCTCCAAGGCCGCCCACTTCGTCCCCCTGCAGGGGCTGCCCACAGCTAAGGATACAGCGGATCTGCTTGTGCATCACGTGGTGAGGCTACACGGGATTCCCTCAGACATCGTCTCCGACCGGGGTCCCCAGTTTGTGTCTCGTGTGTGGAAATCATTCTGTCATGCTCTGGGAGCCATGGTGAGCCTGTCCTCTAGCTACCACCCACAGAGCAATGGACAGTGTGAGAGGGCCAACCAAGAACTGGAGGCTGCGCTGCACTGCGTCATCTCCTCCAACCCTGCATCATGGAGCACGCACCTCCCTTGGATCGAGTACGCCCACAACTCCACAGTGTCATCAGCGATCGGCATGTCACCTTTTGAAGCCTCCTTGGGTTACAATCCCCCGCTTTTTCCTGAGGAGGAGGGGGACATTGCCGTACCTTCTGTCCGGGTCCACCTGAAACGCTGTCAATGGATTTGGAGGACGGTCCGAGTGGCACTCCAACGCACGGCGGAGCGCAACTCCAGGGTGGCTAATGGCCGCAGGAGACCAGCCCCACCCTACCAGGTGGGTCAGCAAGTTGGGCTTTCCACACAACATATTAACCTCAAGGCTGAGAATAGGAAGCTGTCTCAGCGTTTCATTGGGCCTTTTCCCATTGAGTGAATTATTAACCCGGTGGCTGTGTGCCTGACTCTCCCCCCTCCCTCTGCATCTGTCCTATGTTTCATGTGTCACAGGTCAAACCTGTTTTCTCCAGCCCTCTCTGTTCCCCTCCCAGGTCTCCACCTCCACCAGTGGTGATCGACAGCGACCCGGTGTTGAAGGTCAACGCCATCCTGGACGTCCACCACTGGGGTCGCGGCCAGCAGTATCTGGTGGACTGGGAGGAGTATGGCCCCAAGTCGAGCTCCTGGGTGCGTCCATCCTTCATGTGGGATAGTCAAGTCATCAAAGATTTCCATCAGACGCACCCAAGTAGATTGGATCAGGTGCCAAGAGGCACCTCTCGGGGGGGGGGAGTACTGTGATGACCTGCTCTCTGCCATTATCTGCCACAGCTGCACGCACACCTGCTTCCCATCACTCACGGGCTATATAACCTGTTCTGCCTGCAAGACTGGCATGGAGCTGTCTGTCTTCCTGGCTATGCGAAGCTCTGCGCTCACCGTCCAGCCTAACATTCAGCCCTTGTCATCGCTGCCTTGTCAGCTTCTTCCTGGAAGGATACTCCTCTGTCTCCAAGTAAGGCCATCATTCTACTGACCTGTTCAGCATTGTCCCCTGTGCACAGGCGGAACTTCCAGGTGGCGGAATCCTTTCCTCCAGGCGGCGGACTACGCCAACTTCTCACCTTCTCACCGTCTCTCGTCAGCAGCGCTGGGTGGCAGACACTGTCCTTCGGGATTGCCTCCAGGCCGACCTTCATGCTCCGCTACAGCTATAACAGTAAGCCTCAGTTACTCCACCAATACATGCCTGTGTCGAACTGTGCTAACACCGTGCCTCTGCTCTATTCTCAGGGTTGCCAGATTGCACGGCATTCTGCTCCCTCCCAGCTGTCATGAGTCCACGGATCCATGCACTCACATCCACATTTACTTCATACACACGTATCCACACGCAAACATTTTCACAATAAAGATTATTGAAACTACTCTTGAGCTTGCGTCTGTTCCCTGGGTCTGCGCTTTATGTCAGTTTGTGTTCATACTTTTGTTATCCATGTCATGCACTTCTTTATTTGGTATTTGCATCTTATGTTCATGTCTGTGTTTATGTTAATAAATGTGCAAACTCAGAGCGCGTTTGGTCTCTTAATTACGTTTGGGCAGATATGTTCCTTTGTGTTGCAATATCATTGCAGGGGACAGTATAATACATATTCTCTGAATGCAATCTATTCACAAAACTATATCAAAATGTCCATTTTACATGCTAAAAATATCATTGTCAAATAATTGTCATAACGCGCTCATTTCACAGGTGCAAAACAGGGCACCAAATGCTTGCTGTAGGTTGGCACATTTATTAACAAAAACACAAACAAGAATGATTCAAACTAATACTACAAATCCAAGTGCAGTGTAATAATAAGGAGACATAATTACAGACATTGGAGGAGAGTGGGGCTCAACATCAGAGGTATAAAGTCAGGGAACACCTGATCAGGGGAGAAGGTCAGCCGGAGGACCCCGAGGGCTATGGGGCTCAACGGCTGAGAGAACAGAGAAAGGGAAAAAAGCACCAAGACAGAGCACACCAACTCACCTCGACAGCGGGACCTAAACCCATGGAGACAGTCAGCGGGCAGGCATAAACAGAAAGAGAAGAAAGACACGGCAACGGTAGAGGTTGCCGTGTCCCTTAAATACATACACAAAAATCAGAGACAGGTGTAATCCATGAGTAGTCAAATGGCAGCAGCTGTGCAGCCCCGACGGAATTGACAGCCAGAAGCTGCACATTGCTGTCAAAATAAACAAACCGGAAACATAAAAATACAAACACAACAACACTCAAAAACATCATAATAATCTTAGAGATAACGGAAAACAAACAGAAAAATGATCACTGGGCAGAGAAACTGAGCACAGTTTTAACCGGTGTCCCTGGATCATGACAGAGCCCCCCCTCAAGGGGTGGTCCCAGACACCCCATGGTAGCATCACAACAAGCACAAGAAAAAACAAAACCTCCTACACACATAGAAATGACCCATCCTGGGGGGGGGGGGGGGGGGGGCCCTGGAACGGAGGGACCAGAACCAGAGCAAAAAAAACCAACAAAAAAAAACAAAAGAAAACACCCATGAACTACACTCTGTCTACCAGGTGGCCACACTGGACTCTAAGCCCAACTGATAAACGGGCGGAGCAGTTCAGGCAGTCATCCTGAGTCCCAAAACCACTGGCATCTGTGCTGGGACATGTCAGGTGGCCTCCCCGTGCCCCAGAACCAGCGAAGCAGAAGAAGCAGCCCATCAGGCGGTCTCCCAGCAACCCTAGGCCAATGAGCCCTGGGAGCTAGAGGGTGGCATCCCTCAGCAAAGGGTGGCTGTTCGGTGGGAACCTCTTGGGATGCACCTATGGTGGCCCCGAGCTGAGGCAGAGCTGCACCCTCGGTGGCTCCGAGCAGGAGCAACGCTGCACCCTCGGTGGCTTTGGGCAGGAGTAACGCTGCACCTTTGGTGGCTCGGGGCAAGAGCAATGCTGCACCCTTGGTGGCTCGGGGCAGGAGCTATGCTGCACCCTCGGTGGCTCCTGGGTGGGACATGGTTGCATCCTCTGTGGCTTCGGGCTGAATTGGAGCTGCACCTGCAGTGGCTTCGGGCTGAATTGGAGCTGCACCTGCGGTGGCTCTGGGCTGGAGCATTGCAGCACCCACAGTGGCTCCAGACGGGAGCAACACTGCACCCTTGGTGACCCCGGACGGGAGCAATGCCACACCCTCGGTGGCTCCGGACAGGAGCAATGCTGCACCTTCAGCGGCTCCTGGCTGGGACATGGTTGCACCCTCTGTGGCTTCAGGCTGAATCGGAGCTGCACCTGCAGTGGCTTCGGGCTGAAGCAAAGCTGCACCCGCGGTGGCTCTGGGCTGGAGCACTGCAGCACCCACAGTGGCTCCAGACGGGAGCAACACTGCACCCTTGATGACCCCGGACGGGAGCAATGCCACACCCTCAGTGGCTCCGGACAGGAGCAACGCTGCACCCTCGGTGACCTCAGCAGGAGGGGAAGCAGCACCCACAGAGGTCCCAGGCTGGGATGGAGCATCCGTGATGACCTCAGCGGGAGGAGCTGAACCCATAATCGCTTCAGGTGGTGAGCCTGGACCTAGGGAGACTTCTGGCCCAGGTGGATCTTACCCGGCGACCCTGGGAGAAGGCTCAGGAAAAACAAGCAGAAGAACAGGGTCAGGGTCACCGGCAGTGGCGGAGCCTAGCGAGGTGAGCTCAGATGCAGCTGACAGCTGCACTTGGCTCTCCTCCCCAAGAGCCAGACAAGACCTGTCCAAGATAGAAACAACAGAAACAGAAGAGGGCACTTGCCAGAACTCGAGCTCCACTGCCGTCCAGGACTCCGTTGATCCAGGTGACGATGGTCCGGGCTCAGTCCTCTGGAGGTCCGGTTGCAACTCTGCTGCGGCGGCCTACGAAGCAGGCGTGATGGTGTGCACAGTTCCGGTAACCCCAGGCGAAGTGACCCACAATTGTAGCTCCTCCAGTGTGGCAGCTGGGAGTGGCACTGGAACAGGGACCTCCAAGGCCACAGGCTCCTCCATCCTCCGGCGGCTCAGTTCAGGGACTGGTGGACACTCAGGGACAGATAGGGAGGACACGGAGAAAGCAGGTGAAGAATTATTTGCTGCAGGAGGTGGGGAGAGCTCAGGGGACTGTGTTTCCTGAGCCTCCCTACCAGGGATCAGGCAAGGCACATCATCATGAATTGAAGGAGAAATAAATGACACTTGCCTGTCATCCTGGTGTGTGATGGTTTCTACTGCAGCAGGTGCACAGTCATCCCTCTTCGTGTCCATGGTGAGCCTGGGCCCCCCTGTGGATTGTGGAAGAGCCGCCTCAGAAGACACGGAGGTGGGCGTAGCAGGGGAAAACCTGGAGGACCTCTCAGCAGCAGACGGCGAAAACCCAGTGGACTGCAGGGACTGGGTCTTCTCTCCAGGAACCAGGCAAGAATATTCATTTTTTAGTCACGGAAAACAAGAGTTCACTTGCCTGAATTCCTGGGAGGTGGTGTAGGTAGCTGCTGCTCCTGGGTCAGGCTCCATCTCTCCGGGAGCCTCGAGAGCTGTCTGGGAGGAGGGTGATGGTGTGGTCTTGAGGCGGGAGAGACGAGCCCTCCGCCCCCATGAATGCTTCTTCAGCCTGGCTTGAACTGAGAGAAAATCTTCTAACAGCTCCACAACTCGTCTCGTTTCATAAATCATTGTGAGAAGAGGAGTCAGACCTGGGTAGCTCCTCAGATTGGGACAAGTCTCAATCAACCCGGCTGCGAAGTTCACGAAGCCAAAAATGGCCTCGGGAGTGTGGGTGACCTCAGCTTTACAGGCAAAATCCACAACAAGATCTGCCACCGCACACTCCTCCTCACTCAATCCTAAAACCCTGAAGTCCACAGTGGTTTACCCCCCTAGACCTCAGACAAATAACTCAAACCCCCCCCCCCAAAAAAAACGCCAAAACCTACAGCGGCTGGTGTCCTCATTGGCCGTGTCCTTCTGTCATAACGCGTTCGTTTCACAGGCACAAAATAGGACACCAAATGTTCGCTGTAGGTTGGCACATTTATTAACAAAAACACAAACAAGAACGATTCAAACTAATACCACAAATGGACGTGCAGTGTAATAATAAGGAGACATAATTATGGACACTGGAGGAGAATGGGGCTCAACGTCAAAGGTATAAAGCAGGGAATGCCTGACCAGGGGAGAAGGTCAGCCGGAGGACCCCGAGGGCTATGGGGCTCGACGGCTGAGAGAAGAGAGAAAGGGGAAAAAAAAACACACCAAGACGGAGCACACCAACTCACCTCGACAGCAGGACCTAAACCCACGGACACAGTCAGCGGGCAGGCATACACAGGACAAGAAGAAGGACAAGGCAACGGGAGAGGTTGCCGTGTCCCTTAAATACACACACAAAAATCAGAGACAGGTGTAATCCACGAGTAGTCAAATGGCAGCAGCTAGCTGTGCAGCCTTGAAGGAATTGATAGCTGGAAGCTGCACATTGCTGTCAAAATAAACAAACCGGAAACATAAAAATAAAAAACAACAACACTCAAAAACATCATAATAATCTCAGAGATAACAGAAAAACAGAAAAAAGCTCACTGGGCAGAGACACTGGACATGGCTCTAACCCGTGCCCCAGGATCATGACAATAATGAGGAGCTGCAGAGTGAATTTTCAAGCACCTAAAAAATGCATATATTTTATTGGTAATTTTTTATGGCTAAATCATGTTTGCTCCTCTGTTTTGCAAATAAGTCCAAGTATGATGAAGTAAAGAATGAAATCCAACAATTAATCACAAAGGAAAAATGCTGATGAAATTTATGAGAAAGGCATGAATGTGGCCTTTTATGCAAGCATATAGAGATAATTGCAGGCACACACACAAATATACACTTTTCATACTCGTGACACCAGATAGATATCATGACAACCCGATCTGTATCTTTTGCTATGACTAATTTTCTTACAATGGAGGGGAAAATTATATCATGTGATCAAAAGCCTGAGCTGATTTGAGATATGACTGCGTTTAAACAGTCTTTTATTATTATTATTATTATTATTATTATTATTATTATTATTATTATTATTATTATTATTTTTATTATTATCTTACCTTTTTGGTAGTTGATTTGATTGAAATTATAAACCGTGTTATTTCTTCCGATTTTTTTGCTCTGTATAGTTGACATCATAAGAACTGCAGTTTTTAATCAGAAAATAAGATCTTTCTGAAAGGGAAATGAGCTTTTAATGAGTTTGCCGTTAACACAGGTTATCATTGATGACTGATGAGTTGTGGGGGGTCTCCATAGTGATGTTTCCAAATAAATATCTCTTGTTGCGTATTTGTGATTAAAACATTTGCCCCTGCCTTTGCTGCCTTATTTCCTGACTTATTATTCTCCCAGTAATGTTCCCTTTGCTTCCTTCAAGTTATTCAACTTGTTGCCATAACAACTGAGAGGAGTCTCCTTTGAAGATCCTCCCTACATTTGGCTCGAGAGTTAACCCGTTAAAACATTAACAGAATTGAGACATCTACAAATAAATTCATCTATGCTGAGAATAATCCTTCCCCAAGCACATAAAATATAAACATGTTTTCTGTGTTCATAGAAAGGGATTTTGCTCATTTTTCTCTGTCATGTAACCTTTCTGTGCAGGTGCAGCTCCAAAGAATAGTGCTTTTGTATTGCAGGGAAAGCCATATTATACGACTACTTTTTGATTGAACTTCAAATACTTTCAGGTTGTTCCAATATTTTAATTTGTTAGGTTTTGTTTAGCATTTTGTTTTTGGCTAATGAGATTGCTAAACATTTATATTGGATGTTATTATAACAATGCATATGTTTCTTATTGCATGAAAACTAAAGTGGTTTACGGGGTAACAAACTCAAAGGAAAGGGATGGGGGTGGTACTAAAATAGTACTTCCACACTGGCAACTTTAGTTCTAGTCCTGCTGCATAATGTTGTTAAGTTTTATGTTTGCTTTACTTCAGTTGACTTATTTTAGTCATTTATATAGTTTAGTGGTGAGTGCACTAATCGAGTTAATCGTGATTAAGATAAGATAAGATAAGATAAGATAAGCCTTTATTAGTCCCACAATGGGGAAATTCCAGGATTGCAACAGCACAGGGATAGCAACACTCAGAGCAATAATCAGAAGGCAAGAAAAAAAACAAAAAAAAAACAAGAACATCTAGTAAACATATGTACATATTACTATAAATGTGTATATATATATAGACACACAGTGCGGAGCATTATGGTTGGTGAATGTGCAGCAGAAAGTCTAAGTTCTCTCTCCGCGGATGCGGCGGGCCAGCTGGAAGTCTTTGGGCATGATGGTGACCCTCTTGGCAAAGAAGAGACCCACCAGGTGGGCCTCTCTGGTCTCCTGCAGAGCCATGACGGCGAAGCTCAGGAAGCGCAGGTGGGTCTTGAAGTCCTGAGCGATCTCCCTCACCAGGCGCTGGACGGGCAGTTTACGGATGAGCAGCTCCGTGGATTTCTGGTAATGACGGATCTCTCTCAGAGCCACGGGCCTGTAACGGCGAGGCCTCTTCACTCCGCCGGTGGCCGGAGCGCCTCTCCGAGCAGCCCTGGTGGCTAGCTGTCTCCTGGGGGGCTTCTTCCTCCAGTAGATGTTACGGGCGGTCTGCTTGGTTCTTGCCATCGCTCTTTATTATTCTGTCTTATATTTCTTGCACGCCGCCTAAACTCCAGCCCGGCACCCGCGTCGTTTTCGCTACAGCTCCCGGTATGTCGAGTTTCCTATTAACACCGGGCGGCGGCCAAGTGCTAGCTAGCACTAGCTCCTCCCCGCTGTAACGTCTCCCGCTGTAAACAGTGGCTCCGTCCGCCGACCCGGGAGACCCCCGGGGCGATCCGTGCATCCGTGATATATATACAGAGTGAAAGGTGTAGAAAGAAGAAGGAAGATCAAAAAAAGGCTGTTGCAATAGGCAGCCGACTCGTGTGGCGCCACCGGTCCGGCGGAACCGGAACCGGAAAAAACAAAAAAAAACAAAACAAAAACACAACAATTAACACAACAATCCACTGATTGCAGTCATTTTTTTTTTTATCGTGAGTAATTGCAATTAACCCTGGAATGAAAAAAGTGGAACTTTTGAAATGTTTCTGTCAGACAGTCTATGGCACCACTCAAAACAGAAATGCATGAAGCCCAATTCACAGCACAAACTCCTCATTTTATTTAATTCTGAGTGTTCAAATCAGTTTGCTGGAGTATTGCTGTCATACTATGTGGACATATGGACCGTATCAATGCACAATCCTGACCTGAACATTAGAGAAGAGGCCGATGGGCAGACAGAAGCGGGGCTTCTGTGGAGGGCTAACAGCCAAGCTAAAGGCTAATCCTGGGCGAACACTGATTCCATCAGTTCTGTTTGCAAATTTCCATTCCTATAAAACAAACTGGACCATCTACTAATGTAACTCACATTGAATAGAGCGGTGAGAGATGCAACTGGAATAACAACTGGTAAGGTATCAACTGGTGTAATAATGCTAAAGTGGCCGCTAGTTGTTGCACATGCAGCATTTCTGCAGTACCGATGAGGGTTTTTTTTTTTTGTGAATATTGTGGATAATTGTTGTTATTTTTGACATGGTGAAAGCTTTAAATAAACCTGCAGTTGCAGAAAGCAAGCATATTTGTCCATTCTCATGGTAATAACAGTTTATGGTACATTACACATGAAAAAAAATGTTTTTGCATTTAATAGCAATTAATCATGATTAAATTTCAAAAAAAATTTTAAGCATTGCCCATCATAGCAGTCTGTCGTGGGCGACAATGACTGTTTCATTTAGGTCTGATCAGATTCCTCCACACAGCTCTGTCCTTAGCCTTCCGCTGCCAGGAACTCCTGTCTATATCCAACTTCTTGAAGTTTCTTTTTACAGTGTCTTTAAATCTGAGCCTTGGTCTACCTTGATTGCGTTTGCTCTCGCATAACTGTGAGCAGAGTAACTGCCGAGGGAGACGCTGGTGGTCCACCCTCTCAACATGTCCGAGTCATCTCAGGTTCGTCTGCATTAGCATGTCCTCCATTGATGGTAGACCAGCTCGTTTCAGCACTTCTGTGTTGGTTATCTTGTCTTTCCATGAGATGTTCATTATGGCTTGAAGGTGTCTTATCATGTTCGCGTGGAGTTTCTTCACCTGCACTCTGTAGACAGTCCAAGTTTCAGCACCGTACAATAGAGTAGCCAGTACTGTCGCTCTGTACACTTTGCATTTCACACGGATAGACCACTAATATATACTGCTCAAAAAAATAAAGGGAACACTTTGAAAACACATCAGATTTTTTTTTTTTAATTTAAGTTTTTGTAAAGGGTATACATGTCATTACAGCATTGCATTGTTTACATTTTCATCACATGTTCCCTTTTTTGTTTTTTGACAACATTGGAAAAATTATTATTACAACACCCTTTTATAAATGAAAGAAAAAGAGAAATTAAAAAAAGAACAGAAAAACAAACAAAAAAAAACAAAACAAGAAAAAAAAAACAAAAAAAAACAAAAGAGCAAAAAAAATAAAAGAGTATCTGAGTAGTGTTGGAACAAAGAGAGGTGTCATTATTGAAATGGTATTTGTCAAAGATTAGATCTAATGGAAGACACATATGCGTTCCAGGGTTGCCAAAAGTTCAAGAACCCATCCATGTCCTGTCTCAGTGCGAATGTCAACTTTTCCATCGAATAAATGTCCTGAATCACGTTAATCCAATCTTCAGGTGTAGGACAGTCCTTCAACATCCATTTTTTTGTTAGAGCTTTTTTACTTGCCAATATTAAAACAGTGAATAAGTATTTTTCTCCTCGTCTTTCCAGTGATTCCGGTAGTAAACCCAAATACAAAGTTACAAAAGAAAAGGGAACTGTTATTTTGAATATTTTCCCTAATATTGTCTGTACATTAGTCCAATATTGGTGGATAACTGGGCATGACCAAAACACATGAAAATGATTTGCAGTCTCTTCACCACACAAGCGCCAACATTTCAACCCCTTATGAGTAAATTTGTTTTGTGCAGGTGTTCTGAAAAATCTTACCAAATTTTCCCATCCAAATTCTCTCCACTGCAGGGATGAGGTACTTTTCCATTGTTGTTTATTTAGCTTTTCCCATATTTCCAGTTGTAAAGTGAAATTCCCCTCTTTTTCCCATCTCTCTTTTATATAAGATGTGTTGTCTCCTTTTAAGTCTTGAAGACCTTGGTATAGTTTAGAAATGTATCTGATCCCTGGGATCCCTTTATATGCCATTAAGAAGACCTTCAGAACACCTGACTGGGCCCTTTCCAAATCCTCCTTTTTAAGTATTTTGTTTATGTGGTGTCTAAGCTGAAAGAACCTGTAAAGGTCTTGATTTATTAGACCTTGTTTTTTCAAATCTTCAAAACTTCTTAAAGTTTGCCCTTTAAAAAAATCGTAATATTTTGTCAGTCCGTTCTCTTTCCACTTTTTAAATCTAGTGTCTGTTTTATTAGGAGTAAAGTCTTGATCATAGGCAATCCATTGCAGTAATCGATAGGGTTCTTTAGTTTGATTCTCTCTGACTATCTTAAACCAAATTTTTAGCGGGGTCTCTATCCACGGGTTAGTGTTATTCAAAAGTTTAGGTAAGGCATTGTTCCCTATTATCGCCTGTAGGGGAATGTCACTTGTTATTTGGCATTCCATCTCCTTCCATTGTGCAGTGTAGACTGGGTTACATATCTCTGCGCAAGCCCACCTTTGGTGCGCGAGCCCACCTTTGTCTTTGTTTTGCTGTAGGGATCTATATCTGATTCTAGGTCTCTTGCCCTGCCATATGAATCTTGAGATCCTTCTGTCCAGTTCTTGCCATGTTTTTTTGGGAGGTTCTACCGGTATTGTTTGGAAAAGGTATAGAAGACGTGGAAGTATATTCATTTTGACTGCTTCAATTCTTTGTGCAGTACCCAAGAATGGTATCATATTCCATCTTGCTAGATCAGATTTTATTTTTGCCATCAGTGGATCATAGTTTAGTGTTATAATTTTGTTGAGTTGTTTCGGGATATTGACCCCCAGATATTTCATAGATTCCATCTCCCAGTTAGTTTTGAGTTTGCTTAGTAAATATTGATTTGGGTCATAGTTAAATGTTAAAATTTGGGTTTTATGCATGTTTAATTTGTACCCCGATAAATCTCCATACTCTGAAAAAACTGAGATTAGTTCTGGAAAAGAGGTGTCTGGCTGCCCCAGGTATATTAAAATGTCATCAGCAAAGAGTGCTATTTTATGTTCCTTCTGACCAAGTGTAATACCTTGAATTTTTTGATTCTGTCTTATCCATTGGCTCAGAGGTTCTATGAAGATTGCAAAGAGCAGTGGAGACAAGGGGCAGCCCTAACAACATCCTCTTTCCAGTTCAAAAGATGATGATAATTTACCGTTAATCCTTATTTTAGCTGTTGTTTTTTTATATAATGCCTGGATAGTTCTAATGAAGTTGTTATGAAAATTGAAACTGGATAAGATTCTATATAGGAAAGACCAGTCAACCAAATCAAATGCTTTTTCAGCATCTAATCCCAATATGGCTGCATTTAAATTATATTTTTTTATATGATGAATTATGTATAAAGTGCGTCTAATGTTATTTTGTGTCTGTCTTTGTCTTATAAAACCTGTTTGGTCTAAATTAATTAAGTCTGTCAGTATATTTTCTAACCTTTTGGCAAGGATAGTGGTAAAAAGCTTATAGTCCTGATTTAACACACTGATTGGTCTGTAGTTGGAGTAGTCTAGTTTATCCTTTTCAGGTTTAGGTATGACTGCAATGACCCCTTCCCTCCAGGAGGGGGGGATTTCCCCTGTGTGGAGGACATAGTTAAATGTTTTCAGGAGGAGAGGAGATAGTTGCTGTTTAAAGGTTTTGTACCACTCTGCTGTTTTGCCATCTGCTCCTGGGGATTTGTTAGCTTTAAGTTTCATAATTGCTTTTTCTAATTCTTTAGGTTGTATTTCTGACAATAGTATTTTATTTTGTGACTCAGTAAGTTGGGGAAGGTTTAATGTATTTAGGAAGGCTTCAGATGCGTTTTTATGTTTTTTGAGGGAGTACAAGTTCTTGTAGTAGTTCTCAAAGCTTTTAAGAATTTCCTGAATTCTAAATTTTATTTCCTTTGATACTGGGTCTCTGATTTTGTAGATTGCTCTCTCCGTTTGTTGTTTCCTCAATTTATAGGCTAGTAATTTTGCCGATTTGCTACCTGTTTCATAGTAATTTTGTTTCAGAAATGTAAGTTTCTTCTGGATTTCTATTGTGTAGATCTCATTTATTTGTTTTTTAATTTCCTTAATTTTGAGCGAGTCATTAGAATGAGTGTTGTCTTTGTGCTCTTTTTCTAGTTTCTTAAGTTCTGACTCTAATGTGATTAGTTTTTCTTGTCTCAGTTTCTTTTGGATTGCCAGTTTTGCGATAATCTTTCCCCTTATTACAGCTTTGCATGCATCCCACAGTATTAAAGAGGATACTTCTCCGTTATCATTTTCTTCCAAATATCTGAGAATATCTGATTCCAATTCATCTTTCAGTGGTCCTTTCAGCACATTTGAATTTAACCTCCAAGAAAATGTATTATTTGTGTATTTTTGGATACTTAAGTCCATATAGATCGGACTGTGGTCAGAGAGATCCATCAGTCCTATTTTACATGTTTTTACTCTTCCAATGTCTCTATTAAACATAAAAAATAGTCAATCCTTGAGTATGATGAATGTGGTGCTGAGTAAAATGTATAATCTTTTACACTGGGGTTGAGTTCCCTCCACACGTCACAGATTCCCATTTCTTTTAGTAGCATCCGAGTTTTTCTACTTTGAGTGTTATTTTGATGTGGAGAATTACCTGATGCATCCCAGTATGGATTCAGTCTTAGATTGAAGTCTCCACCACATATCACTAAACCTTGGGCTTTAGTTATCATTAGGTCAAATACATTTTTATAAAATTTCCAGTTAGCCCCTGGAGGTGCATATACATTCAGCAGGGTGATATCTCCTCCCTCTAGCCAACCAAGTACCATGCTGAATCTCCCTTCATCTTTGTGTTCTGATTTTTTTTCAAATATAATTTTGGTTGAGATCAATGTCGCTACCCCCTCCTCCTCCCTGACTTATATGAAGATGAAGAGGTCATTTTAAACCCTTGTCTATTAAGTTTAGTGTGCTCCACATCTGTTAGGTGGGTTTCCTGTAAAAATATTATTCCTGCTTTGTCTTTTTTCATTTTGCCTAGAATTTTGGATCTTTTAACTGGATTCAGGATCCCTTTTACATTATATGAGATTATTTTGGTTACACCCTGTTTCTCCATTGTGTTGTCTTATTTAGTATAACAGTGTGGTGGCCCTCTTTTATGCTACTCAGAAACTGAAAGAACATTAAGAACATAAAAAAACATTAAGAACATAGTATATAAAACTTTAAAACAAAAAACTGACAAAAGATCTTCCTGAGCTGAGGTCTTTTTAGTGACCTTAGAAGAGCCTTGGTGGTGTGTTGGCTCTGAGGGAAATTCCTCAAACTCTGTTACGTGTTGAGGGCCCTCTCTTACCCCTGTAAGTTGTCCCATGTTTTTAACGTGAATTTCAGATCCCAATCCAAACTTGTAATGATTTTATTTTTTTTTTTATTTTTTTATGCCTATACCCTATGAAATTGTGCGCCACCTCCCACCACCATCACAGCAAACAGTCACGTTAATACAGTATTTGTTAGTGTGGAGAGATCATGTGGTTCATTGTCACATTTCTATTTTAACAAGTTTTTTTTTTTAAAGACTTATTTGTTTCTAATATTATGTCTGTTCCATGAAATGTTTTACCCTTGATACTTGCTGATTCTGCATCTCCTTTAATGTTTGTTACCTTGTAGGAGGAGGGTTGGATGTGCAGATTGACTAAGAATATCGTTATTCCCTCCTGTAAACGCTCAGTTTTTCCTTATAGCCCTGGAGCTGGGTTTCCCGCTGCTGGCCCGTGGATTTTGAGGGTCTCTGTGTGCACCACGTTTGAGCCTTGATTCTTTCGATCGGGTCTGCTGCGGGTTTATACACCGTTACCGGGAGCCCTCTTCTCGTCATATCCGTGGTTGCTTCTTCCGCCGAGTTGTAGAGACACGTCTCATCCCCGTAAAAAACCTGCAACTTCGCCGGAAATGGAGTTTGCAAGTGCAGTTTCTTCTCTCTTAGTACCTTTTTAGCATCGTTGTATTCCCAACGCTTTTTAAGGACCTCCGGGGCGTAGTTGTGCTCCACAAAAACTTCTCTTTCTTGGTGCATAAATCCTTTTTTCTGCCAAGACAGTCTCACAACCTCTTCTTTTGTTCTGGAGTTGGAGAACTTCACCACCACCAATCTTGGTGGCGCTTCCGCCAACGGCCTTGGGGCTAATGTACGGTGCGCCCTTTCTATCTTCAAGTCGGTGGATTGGGGAATTTCCAACTTCTCTCTCAGTATGGATTCCACGCATGCAGCCATTGTGGTGAAACCGTCCTCGACTCCTTCTTTCAGACCATGAATTCTTATGTTGTCTCTTCTTAGTCTTCCTTCTTGGTCGGTTAGCTTAGCCTCCAGTCTTGACTGTCGTTTGAATAATTCCAGCACGGTTTCTTCCAGCCCTTTTATTCTTTCCTCTGCTTCCATGATTTGGTCCTCAGCCTGGTCCACTCTGCTGTTTGTCCTTTTTATTTCGTCTTTAATTTCACGAAATTCGGCCCAACACTCTCGGCGAGATTGTCTTAATTCTTGAAGTACCATTTTTAAGCTAACCGTGTTGCTAGCTTCATTCAGCTCCTCGGCTTCTGAGTGGATGTCCTCCAGGTCAGATTCTCCGGCCGATGCGTGTCTTGGCCTAGTAAATGTCAATCTCTTCTATTTTCCTTTAGGCATAATGACTTTGTCTTTTGATTTTCAATCTTCCAAAAACCGTTAAATCTGATTTTCAAGGTATTTTCACGGATCGGGTCTGGGAGCTTCAGCGTTAAGCTGCTATCACCATGGTGTCCAGACCGGAAGTCCGAAAACACATCAGATTTTAATGGGAAAAAATAAGCTGGATATCGAAATTGTGGCAGGCTAGTCCAGCTTACTCAGGTTAAAGGAACACTTTTTAATCTGAGTAAGCTGGACTAGCCTGCCACAATTTCGATATCCAGCTTATTTTTTCCCATTAAAATCTGATGTGTTTTCAAAGTGTTCCCTTTATTTTTTTGAGCAGTATATTTACATTTATATTTTTACACATGCTTAAAATTACACTCAGAGGTTAAGTTTGCAACAAAAACAATAAGAAAAGGGGAAAAGGTTAAGGTCCGGTGAGGATGAGGGGCTAAACCTCTCACACAGTGAATTTCTTTCCTTCCTCCATCTTATTTAGCACTGTTGCCTCACAGCTAGAAGGTTCCAGGTTCAAACCCCTAGGCCGGCTGCGGTGCCTTTCTGTGTGGAGTTTGCATGTTCACCCTACAGTTTACTCCAGAGACTCTGGTTTCCTCCCACAATCCAAAGACATGCATGTTGGGATAATTGGTGACTGTCCCCGGGGATCTGTCTCTGGTAGGCCTTTAGAATTGGGCATTAGTATAGCTACTAGTTAAGCGCTTTGAGTGGTCTTTGTGTCTTGAAAAAGTGCTATATGAGTACAGGTCCTTATCCTTATATTACTTCATGTATGGGGGACTGAAAAGTTCATAGGCTCACATAATCATACCATGTAGGATAACTAAATAGACGGTTATGCTGTTTCATCCCACCTAGCAACAATGCTCTGCACTGTGTGTGTTTATATATTTACATATTTATTCCATCTAGCTACAATGCTCTGCACTGGGTGTGTTTATATTTATATATCTATATATTTATTCCATCTAGCTACAATGCTCCGCACTGTGTTTTTATATATCTACATATTATTCCATCTAGCTACATTGCTCCGCACTGTGTGTGTTTATATACTTGCATATTTATTCCACCTAGCTGCAATGCTCCATACTGTGGGTGTTTATATATTTACATATTTATTCCATCTAGCTACAATGCTCTGCACTGTGTGTTCATATATTCATATATTTATTCCATCCAGCTACAATGCTCTGCACTGTGTGTCTGTGTGTGTGTGTGTGTGTATATATATATATTTTATAGTAATATGTACATATGTATATTAGCTGCTCTTGCTTGCTTGTTTTTTCTTGCCTTCTGATTGTTGCTCTGAGTGTTGCTATCCCTGTGCTGTTGCAATCCTGGAATTTCCCCGTTGTGGGACTAATAAAGGCTTATCTTATCTTATCTTATCTTATGATGCAGTGGTCTAATTTGACCAAATGTGGTTTATTGTACCCATACTCGTGACAGTTCTCTCACTCTCAGCTCTGCCCTCTTGTTCTTCGGCCATTGAAGCACAAATACTACTGGCTCAGCATCAATGAGCAAAACTCCTTCTTAGCCAGCCTATGAACTTTTCAGCCCACCCTCATAGTTATTGTCATAACCAGGGCTTGACATTAACACCCGCCAATGCAAGTGGATTTCACCGGTGGTGGGTACACTAACCACTTTGACAGGTTGTAGTTTTCTCAAGCAACATTTAAATAAGCCTATTGCAGTGTGAGACTACAAAACTACAACTTCCATAAGTACTATCTGTACACACACAGACTATTCTCACTGGTCCACTGTTGCTGTGGACGTAGTCTGGCTCGACTTCCAGCACGGTACACAGGACTGCTCCAGGCTGGAGACAGGAGAAGCCATGGACTCATGTGCTCCGGAGGTCATTTTGTGGCCAGAAATGGTGACAAACTGACAGCAGGCAAGCCAGCAGAACACATCTGGCACTGCTTTCAGCAATCAGATCTCCAGGAGGATTCCACCTGATCCCCCATTGTCCCAGCGTGAGTAGTTGATAAACTGCGCTCTCCCGCCACATCAGCTCCTACCTCTGTGGTTTAAAATGATTATTTTTAGAGCAAGAAACTCCCATTTACTGTCTGCAGTTGTGCAAATTTAAGTTTTTGTATGACAGAGAGAAAAATTTACTAAACTCTGATATGTTGCTGTAAAGAGCCAATGAAGCTTCTTCTGAGGCTGTCATGAGTCTGAGCTCTAATGTTCCCTCTGAACTCAGACTCAATTTATTGCTGAGTTTTGTATGTCTGTTACTATTATGTTGTCCGTTTTCTGTATATATTTTGGTTTTTTGACACTTATGTGCCCTCCTCTCTCAGACACTTCCATTTCTCTATTTCCCAGCTGTGAACAGTTGGGTAATTAGGTCACCTGCCTGGTCAGCCCACACCTGCTGCTCATCTGTCTGCCCAGTATTTAAGCACTGCCAATTCATTGTTTCACTGCGGCAGTATTGGATTGTATCGCTTGATGTAACTGGACATCACTCTCCCTTATCCCCTCCAGAGGAATTCCTGCTTTGGAGTTTCCTTGTATGTAACTTTGTTTGCATTTTTGTCGTGTCTGCACAGTTTTGTTCTTTTTGTCAATAAATGTCACAACTACAGTTCAGTGCGTGGGTTGGTCTTTCTGTCCTGAAGGGGCGTTAATGACAGAATACTGCTGCCATAATTAGACCCAGCTGCTGTAGGTGTGCATTTTTGCCTTTTGCTTTTTTCTTTTTCACTCACCTGCTCATCGGTGCAATTATGGATTCAGCTGGTGGACGGGGCTACCCAATGCGCCTGGGGTGGGAGTGTTGCCGAGCTCTCATGGAGATTGATGGGCTAATCTCCACAGCATGCACGTTTTCCACCCCAAAGGACGCATTGTGGTATCTGGAGCTCGCAGAGGCAGTTGCTCGTCGGTGCCCTCAGCTGTCAGAGCACGCTGAGGGAAAGGAGAGGATCTCTCTGGTGACAGCGCTGCAGCGTGAGAACAGCGGGATGGTGAAAAGTTCTCTGGAGAAGCCTAGGCGCACGTCAAAGGGGAGGTGCTCCCGCGCCGCTGTCGTCTCCACTCCGCACCAGCCTCGGGCACCCGTTACTGCTTCATCAACTCCACAACGACAACGTCATCCCGCTCCGGACCACTGGAGGAATCCTCCTGCCTCTTCAGCAGCCACTTCCCCGACATCGAGCCCGACAATTCCCGCAGCAGATCCTCTCTTTTCTTCTCCGTCACCGGCTGTCCCATCAGCCTCATCTCCCTTCATTGCTGCTGCAATTCCCGTCCCCTGGATGTGTTCTCCTGCTGCCGAGAGGTTATCCATTGGTTCCCCGGCTACGTCCATCTCCATGACTACAGGGGCAGCTCCTCCACAGTCCTCAGGGGGACCCACATTCACCATGGCCACAGAGAGGGATGACACACCATCTGCTGCAGCTGATAATATCAAACACCAGGAAAACAGGCAAGTTATATTTCATTCTATTTCAATTTTTGATGATATGGCTTGCCTGATTCCCGGTAGGGAGGCTCAGGAAATGCAGTCCCCTGAACTCTCCCCACCTGCTGCAGTAAATAATTCCTCACCTGCCCTCTCCGTGTCTCCTCCATCTGTCCCTAAGTGTCCACCGGTCCCTGAACTGAGCCGCTGGACAATGGAGGAGCCTGTGGCCCTGAAGGACCTGACTCCAGTGCTAGCGCGGAGCCGACCCCCAGCTTTCACGCCGGGCAAGCCACCAGCGTGGGCCCTTTCGTCTGGGGAGAGAAGGACTGCAACCACCATCATGCCTGCTGTGGAGGCCGCCGCAGCAGAGTTCGAGGCAGAGCTGGACCTCCAATGGATTGAGCCAGAGACATTGTCATCGTCTGGATCGACAGAGTCCTGGACGGTGGTGGAGCTCGAGCTCAGGTAAGTACTCGCTCTTGTTTTTCTCTTATCTGTCCTGGAGAGATCTTGCCTGGCTCTTGGCGAGGACAGTCGGGTACAGCCACCAGCCGCACCTGAGCTCACCTCGCAAGGCTCCACAGCTGCTGCTGCTGGTGACCCTGACCCTGTTCCTTTGTCTGTTATTCCTGAGCCTTCTTCCAGGGTCGCTGGGGAAGGACCACCTATCCCAGATGTCTCGGTGGGTCCAGACTCACCACCTGAGGTTGTCGCATCCCATCCCGGGACCTCCGAGAGTGCAGCCTCCCCTCTGCCTGAGGCCATTGTGTGGTTTCCTCCTCCATGGTCCGAGTCTCCATGGGTGCTGCATCCCAGCTGGGGCCTGCCATGAGCGTTACGCCCCAGCCCTCACCCGTTCCTTTAGTTTCCAGTTGCCACGCTATATCTGAGCTTTTATTCTGACACGGTGTAGTGTTGACTTCCTTTGATAGCTTGGTTCGCGGTCTTGCTCACCTGTCAGTTGTTCAAACGCCTCATGCTGGTGATCCACACCTGTAACCATTTGCTATCATTTGTATCATGCTCTATTTAAGAACCGCTGTTTCACTCATTCTTCGCTGTGGTCTTCACATCGGCAGACGTAAGTTTTGATGTGCTGTTCTCTGTTCATACTCTTTGCTATCCCGCCTGTCTCCCTAGCCTCATTGTTTGTTTGTGCACTTAGTATTTGATGTTTTCAATAAAACTACACAAACTCACAGTCTAGCACCCGGGTCTCCTCTCTGCCCCGGCAGGCAATTGTGACAGAAAACCACAGCCAGTTTGTGATCTACCTTCTGTGGGTTTGTGTTTTTTTCTTTTCCCCCCCTCTCCACTCGCCTGTGTTTGTCTTCATCGGAGCTGTCAGCATGTACACAGTTCACAATGACTCAGTGAGTGGGCGTGGGTACCCGATGAGCCTGGGGTGGGAGATCTGCAAGACGCTGATGGAAATGGACGACCAAATCTCCATTGCTCGCAGGACTCCTATTCCAAAAGGCGCGCTCTGGTAACTGGGTCTCGCAAAGGCAGCTGCTTGCCAGTGCCCTCAGCTCGCGGAGCATGCTGAGGGGGTGGAGAGAATTACAATGGTGTCGGACCTGCGACTGGAGAACAGTGGCAGGGTGAGGAGCTCCGCGAGAAAGCAGAGGTCTGCGCCGATGGGGAAGCTGCCTAGGGCCTCGGTACCACAGTCTCCTCACCTGCCTCCAGCTTCAGTTTCAGCTCCAAGATGCCGTCATCCAGCTACCGCCCGCTGGAGGAAATTCTCCGCCTCTTGACCAGCAGTTCTTCCTTCGCTGCCTCAGGGAATTACTGCAGCAGCTTCCTCCTCATTCTCTTGTTCCTCATCATCAGCTGTTCTGTCAGCTTTCTCCTCCTCCTCTGCTGCTGCTGCTACCCATTTCTCCTCGGTGATACTCTCTGTCCGTCATCGTATCTGCAGGAGTGGCTCCTCCATGTTCCTCAGGGTGGCCCACGGTCACTGCAGCCTCCAAGAGGGATGACACTGGGCCTGCTGCGGCAGACACCATTGTGCCACGGGAATACAGGCAAGTGCTATTTCATTCTTTATTACATAAAACCAAATCATCTTGCCTGATTCCCGGTGGTTAGGCTCAGTCTTTGCAGTCCACTGAGTTCTCAGTGCCTGCTGCAGACATAAATTCCTCACCTGCTACCTCCGTGTCTCCTCCTTTCTCCCCTGAGTGTCCGCCAGTCCCGGGATAGAGCCGCTGAACAATGGAGGAGCCTGCGGCCCTGGAAGACCTTGTCCCAGCCCCGCAGCCATGGTCTGGATGGAGGGAGAGCACATCCGGCAACACAAAGCCTGTGCCGACGACAGAGCATCCCCTGGTCTTGGCTACACGGGATCCGGCGCCAACAGTAAGCCAACCTCCAGTTGCCAAGCCGAGCAAGCCACCTGCGTGGGTCACTTTGCTTGGGGGCCCGGAGACTGCATCATCCACCATGCCTGCTGTAGGGGCTGCCACAGCAGAGCCGAAGCTGGACCTCCGGAGGACTGGGCACGGGACGTCCCCACCTGGATCGACGGAGTCCTGGACGGCAGGGGAGCTTGAGCTCAGGCAAGTGCTCTTCTTTGTTTTCACTGGCTCTATTTTGGAGAGGTCTTTCCTGGCTCTTAGTGGGGAGGGCCAAGTGTAGCCGTCAGCTGTGCCTGAGCTCACCTTGCCGGGCTCCACTGCCGCCAGTGACCCTGTCCCTGTATTTTTGTCCCTTCTGTCAGAGCCTTTCACCAGGGTTGCCAAGTATTGTCCAACTTTGCCAAAGGTCTCCCTGGGTCCAGCCTTGCTGCTGGAGGTCTTCGTGGGTCTAGCCTCACTGCCTAAGGTTTCCATGGATCCAGCCCCTCTGGTTGAGGTCTCTGTGGGTGCTGCTCCCTCTCCAGCTGAGGGCTCCATGGGTGCTTCATCCCAGCCCGGGACCTCCATGGGTGCTGCTCCCCTTCCAGCTGAGGTCTTCGCAGGTGCTTCATCCCAGCCCGGGACCTTCATGGGTGCAGCTCCCCCATTGTTTGAGGTTCCCATGGGTGCCACTTCCCCTCTGTCCGGGCCATCATGAGTGTTGTGCCCAAGTTGGAGGCCGTCGTGGGTACTACGCCCCAGCCTGAGATCATCATGGGTGCTGCACCCCAGCTTGGGTCTGTCATGGGTGCTACGCCTCAGCCCAGGGGCCACCGTGGGTGCAGCTGCGCCCCAGTCCGGGGCTATTGTGGGTGCAGCTATGCCCCAGTCCGGGGCCGCCACAGGTGCTGCCATGCCCCAGTTTGGGGCCTTTGAGGGTGCTACATTCTTGTCCAAAGTTGGTGTGGTCCCTCTGTCCTCATCCATTCCCACCAAGGGTTCCTCTCCTCCGCCCGAGGCTGTCATGGGTTCCCCTCTTCCTGAGGCCACCGAGGGTCCCATTCCTTCCCCTTAGGTCCCTGCTGGCTGGCCAGCCTTCAGCCTACCTCGTCACCGGTTTTCCCCGCTGGGCAGCGCCTCCTGGACTTCTCCATTTGTTTGGGTAGCTAAAGCATTCTGGTAGACGGCCTGACAGACTGTGCCGCTGGGCTGGGTGGCCCACGTTCTCCGGTAGGCCACCCGACTCATTCCATCACGCCATCTGCCAGGTTTGGGACTTAAGCCGACCGCCTGAACTGTCCAGCTCTCCTGTCCAGGGGGCCTAGGTGTCCGGTTTTGCTCTGGTGTGGGTCCCTTAGTGAGTATCTTGTTTTTTTGTTCCCCCCTAACCAGGCTTTCCCCCACCGCCCTCCCAGGTTGGATTATGGGTTCTTCTATTTTTTATTTTTTTTTGGGGGGGGGGTCTTTCTTTTTTCTTCTTGTTCCCCTGGTGTGTCTGGAACCCACCCCTTAAGGAGGAAGGGGGGGGGAACTGAGCACGGTGTTTTCACCATGCTTGCTCTCTCGGGTTATTGATGGTTATTTCCTTTATTTTCTCAGTTCTGTGTTATTATTTAACTGTACGGTTGGTTGTCTGTTTTGAGTATGTCTATTGTAGTTTCTGTTTCCATTGTATTACATTCTGTCTTTTGACATGAGCCCTCACCCATTCCTTTAGTTTCCAGTTGCCACGCTATATCTGAGCTTTTATTTTGACACGGTGTAGTGTTGACTTCCTTTGTTAGCTTGGTTCACAGTCTTGCACACCTGTCAGTTGTTTTCCATTACTTCTCACGTTGGCGATCCACACCTGTAACCATTTGCTATCATTTGTATCATGCTCTATTTAAGAACCCCTGTGCCACTCATTCTTCGCTGCGGTCTTCACATTGGCAGACGTAAGTTTTGACGTGCTGTTCTTTACTCATACTCTTTGTTATCCCGCCTGTCTCTCTAGCCTCACTGTTCATTTATGCACTTGTTATTTTATGTTTTCAATAAAACTACACAAACTCACAGTCTAGCGCCTGGGTCTCCTCTCTGCCCTGGAGTGGCAATTATGACAATGTCTCACCAGGTAGATGGGAATCTGTACATTTTTTTTTTTTTAATTTCCACAGCTGAAACCCAGCTCTCCAGTTAAGCGGTTAAACATGAATGGATAGATGTAACAACATCCTACAAAAGGTAATATGTTTCCGTATATCACAGTTCTCAGGAAAATTAAGTATTATTGTATTTGTTTGTAGTATTAACAAACACATTAAATAAAATAAATCATTATCTTTGTTCTATGTGTTGAAGAACGTTACTAATGTTTAGTATTAAAAAGTGCATAACCTATTCAAACTTCTGTGGATAATATTCAGTATGTGCAGAGGTAGACTTAACATCATGCAAAGGTAGGCAACTGCCTTAGGCCCCGATCTGCTAAAGGCCCTGATCTACTAGGCGCCCCATAAATATATATATATGTACACTACCGTTCAAAAGTTTGGGGTCACTTAGAAATTTCCTTATTTTTGAAAGAAAAGCACTGTTTTTTTCAATGAAGATAACTTTAAACTAATCAGAAATACACTCTAATATCTAATATACACTGCTAATGTGGTAAATGACTATTCTAGCTGCAAATGTCTGGTTTTTGGTGCAATATCTACATAGGTGTATAGAGGCCCATTTCCAGCAACTATCACTCCAGTGTTCTAATGGGACAATGTGTTTGCTCATTGCGTCAGAAGGCTAATGGATGATTAGAAAACCCTTGTGCAATCATGTTAGCACAGCTGAAAACAGTTTAGCTGGTTAGAGAAGCTATAAAACTGACCTTCCTTTGAGCAGGTTGAGTATCTGGAAAAAATTATTATTTCAAATACAAATCATTATTTCTAACCTTGTCAATGTCTTGACTATATTTTCTATTCATTTTACAACCCATGGTGGTAAATAAGTGTGACTTTTCATGGAAAACACAAAATAATTGTCTGGGTGACCCCAAACTTTTGAACGGTAGTGTATATGTGTGTGTGTGTGTGTGTGTGTGTGTGTGTGTGTGTGTGTGTGTATATATGTATATATATATATATATATATATATATATATATATATATATATATATATATATATACACATACTGTATATATATATATATATACATACTGTATATATATATATATATATATATATATATATATATATATATATATATATATATATATATATATACTGTATATATGAGATGAGATGAGATTCAACTTTATTGTCATTACACATGTATGAATACAAGGTAACGAAACGTGATTTGGCATTTGGGCACGCTCTGCAGAGCGCATCCAAGGCCGGGGCAGCCGCTAGGCACCAGCCATAGCGGCTGCATAGTCATATATATATATATATATATATATATATCCGTCTTTTTTTTTCACCCCACTTATATCACGGACACACAGATCGTCCTAAATGTCTCCTGAGCCGGTGGACGGAGCCACTGTCTATAGCAGGATACGATACAGCAGAGAACAGCTGCTAGCATTCAACCGCCACCCGGTCCCATTGGAAAAACTCGACATACCGAGTGAACTGAGGCGAAAACGCCGCGGCTGCCGGGCTGGAGTAAGGCGGAGGACAAAAAATATAAGGTACAGACCCTCCCTTCCATCTGTTGTCATGGGAAATGTACGGTCGATACTGGGAAAGTTAGATGAGCTAGCGGCTGTCTCCCGTTATGATAGCACATACCGGGAGTGCTCTCTCCTTTTGTTTACTGAGACGTGGCTAACTGAACTAGCAGCAGATGCTAACATTGAGCTGGAGGGTTTTCACATGATACGAGCTGACCGAACACCAGACAGTGGCAAGGCTAGGGGCGGTGGAGTGATCATGTATGTTAACAACAACTGGTGCAGACCGGGACATATCACTGTTAAACAACGACACTGCAGCAAAGACATTGAGTTGCTAGCTGTTAGCATGAGGCCTACATATCTCCCGAGAGAACACTCACACGTGATCTGCATTGTTGTTTATGCAAATCCGACGGCGAACGCTGGGACAGCACGTGACGTCATCCATTCAGTAACCAGCAGGCTGCAGACAGAACACCCAGATGCTCTTCTCCTCATCTCAGGCGATTTCAACCATGTTTCACTGTCTCCCATTCTACCCACGTTCACCCAGTATGTCACATGCCACACTAGAGACAATAAAACACTGGATTTATTCTACGCAAACACTAAGGAGGCGTACACCTCATCACAACTACCCCCACTCGGGAGATCGGATCACAACTTGGTTCATCTCCGGCCGGTGTACAAACCCCTAGTGCACAGACAACCTCCGGCCATGCACACTGTGGAGTTATGGTCTGAGGAGACAATGGACACCCTAAAGGGCTGTTTTGAAGCCACCGCCTGGAAGCAGCTCTGCGATCCACATGGTGAGGACATCGATGGCCTCATTCACACCTTCACGGGCTACCTCAGCTTCTGTGTGGACAAATCCGTTCCCACCAAGACCATACGGCGTCACTCAAACAACAAACCCTGGATCAACCCTGAGATAAAAACACTTCTGAGAGAGAAGAAGAGGATCTTCAGGTCGGGGAACAGGGAGATGCTGAAGTCCGTACAGAGGGAGCTGAGGAGAAAGATCAGAGAAGGCAAGGACAGCTTCAGGAAGAAGATGGAGGACAAGCTGCAACAGAGCGACATCAGCGGGGTCTGGAGAAACCTCAAAACCATCTCGGGGCTCCAGAATACCTCCCCCCAGGCCACAGGGGGCAGGGAGTGGGCGAACAACCTGAATCTGTTTTTCAATAGATTTGACCAACCGCCCTCCCCCCTGACTGCACAACAACCACTGCTGCCTCTAAAGAAATCAAGTCCTGCTGCCCACTCCCCACTCTACCAACACCCCCCCACTCCCAACACACAGCCCCCCATCCTGACCCTGACCAGGACCCAGGTGAGGACGGAGCTGAGGAAGATCAAGGCGAGGAAGGCGCCGGGACCGGACGGCATCAGCGCAAAGCTCCTCAAGTCCTGTGCAGACCAGCTGTGTGGGATTGTGACGTATATCTTCAACATGAGCCTGAAACTGGGGAGGGTACCACAGCTGTGGAAAACATCTTGTGTGGTACCTGTACCAAAAACTTCCCACCCCAAAGACCTGAACAGCTACAGACCGGTGGCCTTGACGTCCCACTTGATGAAGACCCTGGAGAGACTGCTCCTTGCTCACCTCCGCCCCCTGGTGGAACCAGCGATGGATCCACTCCAGTTCGCCTACCAGCATGGCATTGGGGTGGAGGATGCGGTGATCTTCCTCCTTCACCGTTCTCTGTCCCACCTGGAGAAGCCCGGGAATATGGTGAGGATCATGTTCTTTGACTTCTCCAGTGCTTTCAACACCATCCAACCGATGATCCTGAAGGACAAGCTGCTGCGCGCAGGGGTGGACCAGCACCTGTCATCATGGATCCTGGACTACCTCACGAACCGGCCTCAGTTTGTGAGAACCCGGGACTGTGTGTCCGACACGATCATCAGTAGCACGGGGGCCCCCCAGGGAACGGTGCTGGCTCCCTTCCTGTTCACTCTTTATACTGCGGACTTCTCACACAACACAACACACTGCCATCTACAGAAGTTCTCTGATGACTCTGCGATCGTTGGCCTCATCTCCAATGGAGATGAAGCTGAGTACAGAGGGCTTATCCAGGACTTCGTGGACTGGTGCCATCGGAACTGCCTCCAGATCAACGCGAGGAAAACTAAGGAGCTGGTGGTGGACTGCCGCAGGCATGGGCAGCCCCTCACAGTACCAGTAAATATACAGGGAACAGACATCGAGATGGTGACATCCTATAAGTACCTGGGTATTCATCTGAACAATAAACTAGACTGGTCACACAATACTGATGCACTCTACAAGAAGGGACAGCGCAGGCTGTTCCTGCTGAGGAGACTCAGGTCTTTTGGTGTACAAGGGGCGCTGCTGAAGTCATTCTATGACACGGTGGTGGCATCAGCCATCACTTTTGGAGTGGTCTGCTGGGGCAGTGGCATTACTGCAGCCGATAGGAAGAGACTGAACAAACTGATTAAGAAAGCTAGCTCTGTCCTGGGGCAGCGCCTTGATCCGATGGAGGAGATAGGAGAGAGAAGGACGGTGGCTAAACTGTCATCTCTGCTGGAGTCCGAGTTCCACCCTATGCAGGACATACTGAATGCACTGAGGAGCTCATTTAGCAGCAGACTACATCATCCCAGGTGCACAACCGAGAGGTTTCGTAGGTCCTTCCTACCAACGGCTGTCAGACTGTACAACCTAAGCAGGGCCGCTCGCAGAGATAGCAAAAAGACGTAACAAACTAATAGTTTTTTGAATGCAAAAGATGCAATAGACTTACACAATGGTCCTCTCCGGCATACAACTAGGAACATACCGGTCGCTATGGAGGGTGAGAATATGTATGGGCACATAATCATACCATGTAGGATAACTAAGTAGACGGTTATGCTGTTTCATTCCATCTAGCAACAATGCTCTGCACTGTGTGTGTTTATATATTTGCATATTTATTCCATCTAGCTACAATGCTCCGTACTGTGGGTGTTTATATATTTATATATCTACATATTATTCCATCTAGCTACATTGCTCCGCACTGTGTGTGTTTATATACTTGCATATTTATTCCACCTAGCTGCAATGCTCCGTACTGTGGGTGTTTATATATTTACATATTTATTCCATCTAGCTACAATGCTCTGCACTGTGTGTTCATATATTCATATATTTATTCCATCCAGCTACAATGCTCTGCACTGTGTGTCTGTGTGTGTGTGTATATATATATATTTTATAGTAATACGTACATATATTTATTAGCTGCTCTTGCTTGCTTGTTTTTTTTCTTGCCTTCTGATTGTTGCTCTGAGTGTTGCTATCCCTGTGCTGTTGCAATCCTGGAATTTCCCCGTTGTGGGACTAATAAAGGCTTATCTTATCTTATCTTATCTTATATATATATATATATATACAGTGGGGCAAAAAAGTATTTAGTCAGCCACCAATTGTGCACGTTCTCCCACTTAAAAGATGAGAGAGGTCTCCAATTTTCATCATAGGTATACCTCAACTATGAGAGACAAAATGAGAAAAAAAAAATCACAAAATCACATTGAAGGATTTTTAATGAATTAATTGGTAAATTCCTCGGTAAAATAAGTATTTGGTCACCTACAAACAAGCAAGATTTCTGGCTCTCACAGACCTGTAACTACTTCTTTAAGAGGCTCCTCTGTCCTCCACTCGTTACCTGTATTAATGGCACCTGTTTGAACTCGTTATCAGTATAAAAGACACCTGTCCACAACCTCAAACAGTCAGACTCCAAACTCCACTATGGCCAAGACCAAAGAGCTGTCAAAGGACACCAGAAACAAAATTGTAGACCTGCACCAGGCTGGGAAGACTGAATCTGCAATAGGTAAGCAGCTTGGTGTGAAGAAATCAACTGTGGGAGCAATTATTAGAAAATGGAAGACATACAAGACCACTGATAATCTCCCTCCATCTGGGGCTCCACGCAAGATCTCACCCCGTGGGGTCAAAATGATCACGAGAACGGTGAGCAAACATCCCAGAACCACACGGGGGGACCTAATGAATGACCTGCAGAGAGCTGGGTCCAAAATAACAAAGGCTACCATCAGTAACACACTATGCCACCAGGGACTCAAATCCTGCAGTGCCTGACGTGTTCCCCTGCTTAAGCCAGTACATGTCCAGGCCCGTCTGAAGTTTGCTAGAGAGCATTTGGATGATCCAGAAGAGGATTGGGAGAATGCCATATGGTCAGATGAAACCAAAATAGAACTTTTTGGTAAAAACTCAACTTGTCGTGTTTGGAGAGGAAAGAATGCTGAGTTGCATCCAAAGAACACCATACCTACTGTGAAGCATGGGGGTGGAAACATCATGCTTTGGGGCTGTTTTTCTGCAAAGGGACCAGGATGACTGATCCATGTAAAGGAAAGAATGAATGGGGCCATGTATCGTGAGATTTTGAGTGAAAACCTCCTTCCATCAGCAAGGGCATTGAAGATGAAACGTGGCTGGGTCTTTCAGCATGACAATGATCCCAAACACACCGCCCGGGCAACGAAGGAGTGGCTTCGTAAGAAGCATTTCAACGTCCTGGAGTGGCCTAGCCAGTCTCCAGATCTCAACCCAATAGAAAATCTTTGGAGGGAGTTGAAAGTCCGTGTTGCCCAGCGACAGCCCCAAAACACCACTGCTCTAGAGGAGAGCTGCATGGAGGAATGGGCCAAAATACCAGCAACAGTGTATGAAAATCTTGTGAAGACTTACAGAAAACGTTTGACCTCTGTCATTGCCAACAAAGGGTATATAACAAAGTATTGAGATGAACTTTTGTTATTGACCAAATACTTATTTTACCGAGGAATTTACCAATTAATTCATTAAAAATCCTTCAGTGTGATTTTCTGGATTTTTTTTTTCTCATTTTGTCTATCATAGTTGAGGTATACCTATGATGAAAATTGGAGACCTCTCTCATCTTTTAAGTGGGAGAACGTGCACAATTGGTGGCTGACTAAATACTTTTTTGCCCCACTGTATATATATATATATATACAGTATATATATATATATATATATATATATATATATATATATATATATATATATATACTGTATATATGTATATATATATATATATACATATATTATTATTTTTTTAATATTTAGCATATTTAACATGATGTCCGACAAAATAAAGAAATGCCAGTGTTGCATCCATACTTCGGCAAATAATGAGCAAGTGGTAACTCAGTTTCCGGAGCTTTATTAGAATACTATTTACAAATACCGATAAGGCTTACGGCACTCTCCTGCAGGCCAGATGTCTCCACGACGAAAGAGGACTGGCCCCTCCCGCCCACCTCCTTTATACTAAGAGTGGCGTCACCACCGGAAACCGGCAGTTGACCATCCTAGTCTATTCCCCGTCCAACCCGGCCGCCATCTTACTACTACCAGCCTATTTGCATACATAACATTTCACCTCCCTCCAAAAAAAAAATGTCAGGCATTCAGGTAACCCACCCAAAGTTTCTCCCGACTCACGCTCTAAACATAAAATATGTACAAAAATAAACAAACTGCCTGTGGTCTATATTAACCATATATTCCATAACCTACATATGTTGAAGCATGTGGAAATGTTTGGTAATTACATATGTAAAGGACTTCACACCTCTGAAAGGACAAAGGGCTCTCACCCGCCGAGTGAAGAACAAAGACGTTCCCGGACGCGGCGGAGGAGACCGGAGGAGACCGGAGGAGCCACCCTCACCCCCTAAGGTGAGGAGAGGAAATACCAAGACAATGGAGGGATTAAGATAATGAGGGATGTCAGCCTTTGTTATGCATGTCTTTTGTTGTGTGCCAGTATAAAGTCAGTGAGCTGGAGACATTCTGTCTCTTTTCCCTTCTGCCACTCTCTGCACCAGATGAGACTTGTTAGAAGAGCTGAATATTAAACTTTGCTTATAAACCAAATCGCCTCTCCATTTCCAAGCTCCTCTACACTGGTGACCTTGACGCGAGTATGGACCGGAGGCGTTCCCCCGCAATCGACTCATCCGTGGCGACCCAGGCAGACGCCAGCGGCCACGCAGATGAGGGAACAGATGGACAACTGTTCCCCCCGGCAGAAAAGATTGAGAGAGCTCAACCGAGCACCAGCACTGCCGTGAGAGCCGAGGCAGGGCACTCTCACCCGGCGGGCACAGCAGTGATGGTGCGCACGAATGCCGTCGCTGTCAAGCTGCCAGACTTCTGGCAAGAAGACCCCGCCTCTTGGTTTCAGCAGGCTGAAGCCCAGTTCACACTGGCGGGCATCACGGCTGATGATACCAAATTTTATCATATCGTCTCCAAACTCGACTCCGCCACTTCGAAGTGTGTGCGGAGCATGATTCGGCGACTCACCGGCCCGGGACAAATACGAGACGCTCAAAGCAACCATCGTGGCGAACTACGTCCCATCAGCGGAAGAGAGAGCCGAGAAGATCCTGGCGGTCTACGGCCACAGAGGGTGCAAACCGAAGGCCCTCATGGAGGATTTGCTTCAGCTCAAAGAAGAGGACAATGACAACTTCCTCTTCCAGTTTATTTTCCTCAGCACGCTGCCGCCACACATGAGAGGGACACTCGCCAGCATGAAGTGCAACAACCACCAAGACTTCCGCGTGCTGGCCAATGAAGCTCATCGGCTCGTCAACGCCTGCAAGGAGCTGACACCCACAGCAGCATCCGCAGACCTCAAAGCTGACACCCCGAGCCACGAGGAGCCACAACCCACGGAGCAGACCCAGCCCACGGTGACAGCGACACGGCCAAGACGTAACAGACAGAGCGACGTCTGTTATTATCACCACCGCTTCGCTGAGAAGGCCCGCAAATGCGTTCCCCCCTGCAAATTTGCGATTTCGGGAAACGCCAAAGCCGAGAGCCGTTAACAGCAGCGGTTCTCGGCGAGAAAAACAAGCTGTTGTACGTGACGGATGGACACACAGGCAAGCAGTTCCTCATCGACACAGGAGCCCAGCTGAGTTTCGTCATGCCCTCCCACGCAGATCAAGCCACGGGCACCCGGGGCAATGGAGCCGTGGCAGCCAACGGCTCTAGCATCGACACGTTCGGCGAAAAGAGCCTGCACCTCCTCATCACGGCCGCAGCTACAGATGGACATTTGTTGTAGCGGCGGTGAGTTTTAACTTATTAGGCGCAGATTTTTTGTGTGCACATGGGTTATTAGTGGATCTAGCAAATAGGCACCTGGTTAATGCACTGTCCTTTGCTTCTATTCCATGCTCAGCCCGAGTTTCTCCACCACCTGTGCAGGCCAACGTCACCACGGCAGGAGGTAAGTTTGAGCAACTCCTCACCCAATTTCCAGCACTCACAATTCCCAAATTCTCAGCCACTGTGGCTAAACACGGGGTTGAACACTTCATTCCCACAACGGGACCACCCGTTTTTGCCAAAGCTCGCTGCTTAGACGCGGCCAAGCTCAACATAGCACGGGACAAGTTTACAACTCTTGAAAAATTGGGCATTGTTAGACGCTCGAAGAGCCCCTGGGCCTCACCACTTCACATGGTTCCGAAATCCGACGGTTCTTGGAGACCGTGCGGAGATTACCGCAGATTAAACAACGCTACAGCGCATGACCGTTACCCAATTCCTCACATTCAGGATTTTTCACTACATCTAGCGGGTGCGCGCATTTTTTCAAAAATAGACTTAGTCCGCGGTTATCACCAAGTCCCAGTCCGAGCAGAAGACGTTCCTAAAACAGCGGTAATAACCCCTTTCGGCCTTTTTGAATTCCTGCGAATGCCTTTCGGCCTCAAAGGCGCTGCTCAAACTTTTCAACGAATGATGGACGCGGTCCTACGCGACCTTCCTTTTGTCTTCGTCTACCTCGACGACATGCTGGTAGCCAGCTCGTCTGAGGAAGAACACGAACAGCACCTCACTACGGTTTTTCAGAGGCTGGAAGAGCACGGGCTAATTATCAGTCCAGCCAAATGCAAATTCGGCGTGTCACAAATTGATTTTTTAGGACACAAAGTCTCTCCGAAGGGGGCAGTTCCACTTCCAGACAAAGTTCACGCGATAGAAAGTTTCCCACGGCCACAAACGGTCAAATCGCTACAGGAATTTTTAGGGATAGTTAATTTTTACAACTGCTTCCTCCCCCACGCAGCTCAGCTCATGTAGCCCCTATATGACGCGTTCAAAAAAAAGAAAGCTTCCAACGCGGTCGAATGGACCCCGGAGCGCGAACGCGCTTTCGCGGAAGTAAAAAGCGCCCTAGCTAACGCCACATTGTTAGTTCACCCAGATCCCTTGGCCCGCATCACACTAACCACAAATGCTTCAGACTTAGCTATAGGGGCAGTTGTAGAACAACTTGTCAGCGGGGTCTGGCAACCTTTAGCATTCTTTAGCAAATCGCTAAACCAAACTGAACGTAAATACAGCACTTTTGACAGAGAGCTGCTGGCACTTCATTTATCCATCCGCCACTTCCAGTTCTGGTTAGAAGGGCGGAGTTTCACGGCTTTTGTAGATCATAAACCGCTCACCTTTGCTATGGCTAAAATTTCAGAACCATGGTCAGGCAGGCAACAGAGACAGCTAGCTGCGATTTCAGAGTTCACCACAGACATTCGACACGTGGCAGGCAAACTTAACGTAGTAGCGGACTGTCTCTCTCGCGCTGTGACACCACCAGAACGCGGGGAGACAGATTATACTGCCTCAGCAGCAGAACTCTTCACTAACGCAGACACATACGCAGCACCTATCCATGCAGGGATAGATTATGCAGCCATAGCGGAGGAACAAAGTAGTGACGCGGACGTGCGCGCACTCCTGTCTGGACCAACAGGGTTAAGGCTGGAGAAAAAGGGTTTACGCGACGGCGTGCCCCCCCTAATATGCGATGTTTCAACCGGCCGACCTCGCCCGTTAGTACCAGCTACATGGCGCCGCCGTATTTTCGACGCAATTCACTCCCTCGCGCACCCAGGTGTGCGCGCCTCGGTTAAAATGGTCGCCGAAAAGTTTGTGTGGCCAGGCCTGCGCAAAAACGTAAAAGAATGGGCAAAAACTTGCATTTCTTGTCAACGCGCCAAAATACACAGACACACAAAAGCCCCTCTGGAGCCTTTTCCAATCCCTGCTAGAAGGTTCGACCATGTTCATGTCGACCTCGTGGGGCCACTACCTTCCTCCCAGGGTTTCACACACCTGTTAACAATGATAGACCGCACCACACGCTGGCCAGAGGCAGTCCCTCTAGCAGCAACCACAGCGGAGGAAGTCGCTCGCGTTTTTTTGACAAACTGGGTGGCACGTTTCGGCGTCCCATCGGACATCACGTCCGATAGGGGGCCTCAATTTGTCTCAGAGCTCTAGTCAGCCTTGTCCAACAGCTTAGGGGCAACAATTCATCGCACCACCGCTTATCACCCTCAGGCTAATGGGTTATGCGAGCGTTTTCACAGGTCTTTAAAGGCTGCCCTCAGAGCCTCACTAACGGACACAAATTGGGTAAATAAACTTCCCTGGGTTTTATTGGGGTTGTGTGCTGCACCTAAAGAGGATCTAGACGCCTCTCCCACAGAATTAGTCTTTGCACAACCTCTCAGGCTTCCAGGTGAATTTTTACCAGAGAACCCAGAGCCAGGGCGCCTTCCAGTCCCAAGGTTTTTAGGCTACAACGGACCGAACTCTCTCCCCGGTCCAGCTCATCACTCCTTCCCACGGGTTTTTGTCCCTCAGGCTTTAAAAAACGCTGAGTTCGTTTTTGTTAAGCATGAAGCTTTAAAACCTACCTTTCGCCCAGCATTCGATGGGCCATTCAGAGTGCTGGAACATGGTGACAAACACTTTGTGCTTGATTTTGGGGACAGAAAAGAAACAGTCAGCATTGACAGACTTAAACCTGCCTTCTTGTTGAAAGACGAGCCTGCACGGTTGGCGAGATCACCTCGGCGGGGCAGACCCCCCAAGAGAAAAGACTCAGCCCCCAGGCAGGGAACAAATAACCTCTCTCCTTCCCACACTGCAGATCCCTCTCAAGAAGGTCCCAGCAGGACGCCTAAACCAACCTACAGCAGTTTTGGGAGAAGATTAAAACCCAGACAGCACAGGGACTGATACAAACCACTCCACAATTGTTCACTAATTGCGCTGTAACAGTTTAGGACTGACTTATGATTTTACTATGCTGTTATGATTACCACTGAACTCTCTTAGGAGCATGGCTGCTAGAAAGTTTCTTACGTGGCAACAGATGTAACACTTAGTATGTCATAATAACTATCTTAGACTGTGAACCTTCCTGTTGTCCTTTCTTAGTTGTTTGGGGGGCCTGTGGTCTATATTAACCATATATTCCATAACCTACATATGTTGAAGCATGTGGAAATGTTTGGTAGTTACATATGTAAAGGACTTCACACCTCTGAAAGGACAAAGGGCTCTCACCCGCCGAGTGAAGAACAAAGACGTTCCCGGACGCGGCGGAGGAGACCGGAGGAGACCGGAGGAGCCACCCTCACCCCCTAAGGTGAGGAGAGGAAATACCAAGACAATGGGGGGATTAAGATAATGAGGGATGTCAGCCTTTGTTATGCATGTCTTTTGTTGTGTGCCAGTATAAAGTCAGTGAGCTGGAGACATTCTGTCTCTTTTCCCTTCTGCCACTCTCTGCACCAGATGAGACTTGTTAGAAGAGCTGAATATTAAACTTTGCTTATAAACCAAATCGCCTCTTCATTTCCAAGCTCCTCTACACTGCCTATCCATTCACACAACTAAGGCTGGGGGGCTGGGTAGACTGCCAGCACCCCCTACCCGGCCAAGTGGGTTATTCTGTCTCCAAACTTAGAACAGTCCAACTCAAAACAAAGCTGTGTTTCTAAATAAAATAATCCCATAAACAGCTCCTTAAGAACACAACATACAAAAATCACAGCACACACTTAAACCACTGGGGGCCCCTATCCCAACACCCACCCCACAGTAGGGCACACAATAAAATAACATGTGTTGGGTAACTTAGCTGTTATAAACCTTCAATCAATAAGATCAGACAATCCAATCATACCCCACTAATTCAACTACGAGCATGTATAAAATTAACAATTAATCAATTCATTTTCACCATGGCCAATAATCAAAACATCTTTAGCTAATAAAAATTTGCTCATGTATAAGCACACAATTAACAGGACTGGACCCATAAAATACCATCATCTCACTTTCTCTTTTCTCTGTTTTTTTTTTTTTTTCCTCAGTGATAACCGGGGCAATAAAACAGTAGTAAATAACTACAGACACCAGGACCTGGGTTAAAAGTAAAACACATACACACAAAACACCCTCAGTCCTTGAATGGGTCTCTCTCTGAACGCCTCTTTTGGCTTGTCTTTTGACCTCAGGGCTCCTGCTGCGCCATCTCCTCTCCTCCAACGTCAGACGCAGCTCATTCGGATGCCTCCAGGTCTGGTCAGACAAGCGCAGGTACCCATCACTCTGGGCAGCTTCCGCAAGGAACCGTCTCTGGTCATCATGCCGCTCGCGTGACCCGTGATCCCCTCTCATCCGGGCCTCAACCCTGGGCCGAACCTCATCTCCAACCTACTGGGAAGCCCTCTTCTTCTTTTCCGGATCATGTTGTTTCTGACTGGCCTCCTTCACCGATCCAATTGATTCGTGGGTCCGGTTCGTCTTTCTCTTGGCAGGCCGTCGTTGTGAGTGCTTTACCACCACACTCTCAGGTCTCACCCCCTCATCCTCCAGCGTGGGCACCTCATCCTTAGGGGCCACCCTAGGGTCCCGGCGTGCCATCTAGCACCCTCATTCAGGGCTGCATGATGACCGGCATCGGGACCATCCCGGGGCGGTGTCTCGTGGCGACAAACATGCTCTCATCTGCATTTGTGTCCAGCCAGTCTGAATCCCACACCTCCACACCATCCACCACTGGAACTGGTCGGCCCCAAAGTCCACATTCCGACCACTCCTCACCCGACACGTTGGCTATGGAGAACCCCAAGCTGTAAAAGAGGTTGCACCCCATGATGTTGACCCCCGCAGCAGTGACATAAACGCGGGCCTTGGGTACAACGACAGACTTGTACCAATCCTCCATTTCCACAAACCCCATCACGGCCAGTCTGTCCCATCCATAGCCATAGTAATCCCTTTCCTGTTTTCTAATTTGTTGGAGGGGAAACAAACTTCTCATGGTCGCCTGGTTTAAAATGGAGATAACTGCTCCTGTGTCCACCAGCAGGGGAACCTCAACGCCATCTAGCGTGACATTACACCCGATCGGTCCTGTAATCTCCGGGGAAACAGTGTGCACTATTGTAGGAGTCTTCTGCGCAGGACCTGGTTCACTCCTCCGGTCCCTGCGTTCGAAGTTTGCGCACGCCCTGGCAAAGTGGTTCAGCAAACCACACTTCCCACAACGCTTGCCTTTCGCCGGACACACTCTGGACTTATAGCGGTGACTAGGGGACCCACAGCCATAACAACATGGCGTACCTGGGGTGGACCTGACCTTTACGACGGAGGCATAATCTTCCTCTCCACTGTCTTTATCACCAGGGTCCTACAACAGCGCCTTAGCTCGAGACTCATCCTGACCCAGAGTGGCCCCTTCAGTAAGGCCCCTCGCGATGGTCTCTGCTGCCTCGAACTGTTGAGCAAGCTCGATAGCCGCAGCCAACGTCAACTCTCCTAGGTGTGTTAGAGGCCTGGACCGGGCCGCCAGGCAGCGGATGTGCTCTAGCAGCTGGTCCCAAATCATCTCGTCCTCCAGGGGCCGAACTTGCACTCCCTTGCCAGCTCTCAGAGGTCCACCAAGAATCTCTTTACTGGCTCCCCCGACCGCTGGCGGCACTGTCGAAACTGGATGCGTCGGACCGTGACGTTTTCCGCCACGCGAAAGTAGCGCACTATTAGCTCCACCACTTCATCAAAGCTATCAGCTCCCCCAAGGTTCTCCAGTATCCTCTGCCCCTCCATGCCCAAGTTATGGACCAAGACAGCCCTCGCGCAAGGCTTTTCCAGCTCGCCGAGGTTCAAAACTACCAGATAATTAGCAAAAGCAGAAAAGCACTGGGGCCATGGTACAGGTGGCTCGCCCGAGGCCTCCAATAATGGCCGAAAACTGGCAACAGATCTTTCCACTACCATTTTTACCTCGTCACCAAATGTTGCATCCATACTTTGGCAAATAATGAGCAAGTGGTAGCTCAGTTTCCGGAGCTTTATTAGAATACTATTTACAAATACAGATAAGGCTTACGGCACTCTCCTGCAGGCCAGGTGTCTCCATGACGAAAGAGGACTGGCCCCTTCCGCCCACCTCCTTTATACTAAGAGTGGTATCACCACTGGAAACCAGCAGTTGACCACCCTAGTGTATTCCCCGTCCAACCCAGCTGCCAGCTTACTACTACCAGCCTATTTACATAAATAACAGCCAGTATTTACATAAACGACAAATCAAATTACCAACGTAGCGTCCCCCCCCCCCCGTTCTCTTCAGACTGCTGGACTCTTCCGTGGTGTCAACATGCGCATATCTTTGGCTGCATTGTAAACAAACCATACAGTGTGTAGAACAGCAGCAAAATGAAATGAGGGTATCGGAGTGGTGCAGAGAACTGGAGAAAAAGGGAAGAGCACAGAAAATTTTTTTGTCAAAGCAACCTTTTTCACTTCAACCTGGGAAGAGACTTACCCTCCCAAGGAGCAGATGGCAACGCTGCTTGTACAAGCACACATGATGCTAATGACGAGCACCTGTTGTTAATGATAATGAGGAGGCAGCGGTGACACCAGTTGATGACAGTAGAGGTAAATAACAAAATGTTTTTACTCTTTTTTTTCTAACTGCAAGATTTGCAGAGGCCAAGGCTAACATTGTTAAATTTAAATATGACCAACTGTGCTCCCCAGGCATACACAGGATATCATCAGCCTCAGTAGATGACATTACATGAGACTAAATATAGCTTTGAGAGTTTTTTTGCATTAAAAGTTGTGGGAAGAATTCCAAATTTAAAGCAGATGCCTTTTTCCATAGTTTACTGCAATGGTATTCTATATAACGCCACAAGAAAAGCACAGGATTGTCAAAAAGTTCCTATTAAAGTCATTTGTAAATTAAGCAGAACCTTCTGCTATACAGAAAAAAACTCTTGTGCAACAGCAATTACAGACTTTAACACAATTAAGAAAGAATGAAGTAGCTACTCATAAATTTGTCATAAAAATGACTAACACTGTAGGCTACTCTTGCTGAGAATTTGAATAAAAAGGATGAAAAAATAATTATCCATTACAACAGCTAAATTGCATTGAATGCATGTTAAAGAGTATAGATTTGGAAATTATGGCACACCTTCATCTGAAAACTCTCTAACTGCAGTGGTGCCCAACCACTTGGTACCAAGTGCAGAGAAAAAAAGAAATAATTTATTCTGTTGCTCTGTATTGTCTATCCAAGTCTGCGTTTTTCAGAAAAAAATTGCTGAATATTCTCTCTCTTTCCATGTCTGACTCCTACCTGTCTGTCTGTCTGCTGTGTGTCTTGACACACACCTGTCTCATCAGATACTCACCTTTCCTTTACCGGGAGGAGGAGCTCTCCTTGGGGGTTTGCTGGGGCGCACGTTGGTCTGTGTCCAGGCTGGAGATTCACAGCTTTAAAGCACATTGGCAAGGTGTAGTACTGATTTTATCTCTAAAGATGTATAAAATGTTACAACACTGACTGTAGTGTTAGAGTTGCTCATTTGTTTGTGGTTTTACAGTGTCTCTCCTCATGCACTTCTGCAACGGGGTGCTTTTCAGGCAGATGGACTTTTTTCAATACAAACCCAGCACTTCATACATGCAGTTAAGACAGAGACGTGGGGAGATGTCCACTGGCAGGCCAGGGGAGACAGAGGACAGGAAGGTGTAGGAAAACTCATGGGTGAGTGTTTTTTTTTTTTTTTAAATCGCACACTCTGACGGATTGGAGCAGCATCTGCAGTGATGCGAACGTTGTACCAGTCTGTTGTGGTGAAGAGGGAGCTGAGTTCTAAGGCAAAGCTGTCGATTTACCAGTCAATCTACGTTCCTGCTCTCACCTATGGTCACGAGCTTTGGGTAATGACCGAAAGAACAAGATCGCGGATACAAGCGGCTGAAATGAGCTTTCTCCGTAGGATTGCTGGACTCACCCTCAGAGATAGGGTGAGGAGCTCAGTCATCCGGGAGAGGCTCAGAGTAGAACTGCTGCTCCTCCACATTGAAAGGAGTCAGTTGAGGTGGTATGGGCATCTGATTAGGATGCCTCCTGGACGCCTCCCACTTGAGGTGTTTCAGGCACGTCCCACTGGGAGGAGACCCCGGGGCAGACCCAGGACTCGGTGGAGAGACTATGTCTCCCAGCTGGTCTGGGAACGCCTTGGTATCCTCTCTGAAGAGCTGGAGCAGGTGGCTGGGAAGAGGGAAGTCTGGGCTTCTCTGCTTGAACTGCTGCCTCTGTGACCCGGACCTCCGGAAAAGCAGTAGAAGATGGATGGATGGATGGACTCCGTTTTTTGCTGATGTGTTCCGTTAATACTCACTGTAAACACAGAAGTGAGCACGGTGCAGCAATGCATTTAAACGGTTAGACTGAGTTTTTGAGCCGTACTCAGGGACAAATTTGATTGGCAAAATTGGTAGAAGTTGACGAGGATTGGCCAAAATTGTGGGAAAATTATGGTGATTGGGCAAAGTTGCAAGGTCACTAAAAAGATACGGCGATGGCCTGAATTCATGTGAATTAGTGCGATCACAATATCATGAAATCCTGGAGGGACTGGTAAGTGTGAACAAACAACAGATCTTCCATGTGAATTGTTTGTTTTTTTAGAAAAGACAAGAGTCTACATTCAGTTTGTTAAATGTCCTTGTTTTTCTAGAGATGTAATTCCTGATGCCTGAATGACATCATTTGAAGACTTCTGAGGACAATAAGTTTCAGGTAGGATTTCAATAAGGCCTGAAAAGAAAGTGTAGAACAAAGAAAAGTAGGGCCCCATTTCTGTCTTTGCCTTGGGTCCCAAATGGACTAAGTCCACCCCTGAGTATTTGAGCATTACTATGGGAAGATTCACCACTCAGTAAAGTGGCAATTGAAGAACATGCTAAATGGGCCACTCACAAACATTAAATGCAAGCAAAAGTACTTCAGTCTTTTGAAAAAAGATTGCATTATTAATACACTTGTGGAGGATGTGCGGAAGGATGAGACTGAGTTATTCCTCAGGTTCAGCTTTATTCACAAACACATACTCCAACAATTTCAAAGCAGAAAAAGAGGATGAATTTTCTCACATCTGTCTTTTATACCCCGGACCTCAAAACTGCAGTCACATGGTGTTTAATCAAACATACAGTCACATGGTACTTAATCCCAGTCACAATGTAACTCCTCTGAACTTCACACCATTGTCCCTTAGTCTCCGGTGGTCCGGAAATCTCTCCAGGTCATCTCCTTGAAACAAAGGCCAAACCTCACACTTTCCCGTTACCTCCCGAAGGCTCTCTCGGAGGCTCAGTCCTTTTGTTCCTTGAGACGTGCAGCACACAATACAATCAACACACAGCAATATATTTGTGGAGCATATGTGACCAACATATGTTGCCCACATGACCCCCCCAAACGTCTAAAATGGAACAATCATAACTAGAGATGCATGACATAATAACATTACTACATATCAATCTACCCGTTGCCTAGGCCTAAGTCTTCTGCTGTATTTGCTGTAAGCCGGCTTTACTGCCTCTGCAGTCTGCTGTGGGACTGTTGCCTGTGGATTAGAACTGTTAGTCAATCTCTGTGGGTGTTCTGGAGAATGCCTTCTAGGGGGTCTGCCGCGACGGGGGGCCCTCGCCAACTGCACAGCTTCATCCGCCAAAACAAAAGCGGGTTTGAGTGTTAATACCAATTACCTCCTTTCTGTCTCCCAAATCTAGCAAAAAATGCTTCTCTCCTGTTTCCAGCACCCTAAACGGTCCATCGTACGGCGGCCACAAGTTTGGGCGATGGGCATCATGTCTGACAAAAACAAACTCCGCATTTTTTAAGGCTTTCGGCACAAAAACGCGTGGGAAGCTGTGATGAACCGGGCCAGGAAGCGTGTTTGATCCCGTGTCGCTCTGCAACCGTTGAGCGGGGGGGGGGGGCAATTTGGCGCAGGATTATCCGGGAGAAATTCCCCGGGCAGCCGGAGAGGCTGTGCAAAAACTAACTCAGCTGGGGAGGCTTGCAAATCCTCCTTAGGTGCAGAACGCAACCCCAATAAAACCCATGGTAGCCTGTCTACCCAATTTGTATCCGTAAGCGACGCTCTGAGGGCTGCTTTCAATGACCTATGGAAACGTTCGCATAAACCGTTAGCCTGGGGGTTGTACGCGGTAGTGCGGTGGATCGTTACCCCCAGGCTGCGGGCCATCGCTGACCAGAGCTCGGACACAAACTGAGGACCTCTGTCGGACGTTATGTCCGACGGAACTCCAAAACGCGTTACCCACGCTGTTAAAAACGCGTGTGCCACCTCCTCGGCTGTGGTTGATGCCAGTGGGACCACTTCCGGCCAACGCGTAGTGCGGTCCACCATTGTCAAAAGGTGTGTGCACCCCTGTGACGACAGGAGGGGGCCTACCAGGTCGACACGCACATGATCAAAATGCTTAGCCGGGATGTGAAAAGGCTCCAAAGGAGCTCTAGTGTGTTTGTGTATTTTGGCTCGCTGACAAGCTACGCAGGCTGTCGCCCATTCTTTGACCTGTTTGCACAACCCCGGCCATACAAATTTCTCTCCTACCATTTTGACCGATGCACGCACCCCCAGGTGCACCAAAGAATGGATCGAGTCGAAAACGCGACGGCGCCATGGAGCTGGTTCCACCGGACGCGGTCGTCCAGTGGAAATATCGCAGATTAGGGGGGGCATACCATCTTGCAGCACCCTGTACTCCAGCCTTAACCCTGTTGGTCCAGACTGGAGCGCGCGCACGTCCGCATTGCTAACCTGCTCCGCGGCCATGGCTGCATAATCTAACCCTACACGGACCGGGGCTGCGCGCGCTTCCGCGTCGCTACCCTGGCCCGCGGCCATGGCTGCAGAGTCTGCCCCTTTGGGGTCCGGAGCCGCCACAGCATGTGAGAGGCAGTCTGCCACTACATTATATTTACCTGCCACATGCTGGATATCGGTGATAAACTCCAATATCACGGCCAGCTGTCTCTGCTGCCGGCCTGACCAAGGTTCCGAAATCTTGGCCATTGCGAAAGTCAGCGGTTTGTGGTCCACGAACGTGGTGAAACAGCACCCTTCCAGCCAGAACTGGAAGTGGCGGATGGCCAAGTGCAGAGCCAACAGCTCCCTGTCGAACGCGCTGTATTTTCGCTCTCTATCACGCAAGGTTTTGCTGAAAAACGCGAGCGGTTGCCAGGCCCCAGCTACATACTGTTCAATGACCGCCCCGACGGCTAAATCGGACGCATCAGTGGTGAGCGCCATGCGGGCCGTTGGAACTGGGTGTGCCAACAAAGCAGCGTTTGTGAGGGCTGATTTGACTTGAGAGAATGCGCACTCCCGCTCAGGAGACCATTCAATTTTATTCGTGGTTTTTTGTTTTTTTAGTGCAGCGTACAATGGTTGCATGAGCCTCGCTGCGCTGGGGAGGAAACGGTTATAAAGATTAACCATTCCCAAAAACTCCTGTAACGCTTTGACCGTTTGAGGTTGGGGAAAATTTGTTATTGCGCGCACTTTATCGGGCAGAGGGACCGCTCCCTCTGGCGAAACGCGATGCCCCAAAAAATCAATCTGCGCCACCCCAAACTGACACTTCGCTGGGTTAATTATTAACCCGTGCTCTGCCAACCTCCTTCTTCTCCTCCCCGAGGGCCGCAGCCGCTACCGATCCCCGGTCTTGGCATTTCCCGAACGCTTGAAGTGGCATGGTGGGAGGCACTTGTGTGCCCTCCTTGCAAAGCGGCAATGATAGAAGCAAAGGACGTCGTCCGCTCTGTGTCGCTTGGTCCTTACTGCTGCCGTCACCGGTGAGTCTGGTGCTGCAACCACTGGCCCCATGCCGTCTCCGGATGTTGCTCCTAGCTCTGCTGCCGCGGCCGAAACCGCGCTCCATTTGTGGGCGTCGACGAGTCGTTGCGCCTCCTCGCTCAGCCCATGGTAGTCTCGCCGGGCCAACCGAGGTGAGTCTGCCAGGGTAACTCTCACCGCTGGCGGCAGGGTCCGGAGGAAATGGTGGGTGAAGATAAAATCGCAATCCTCGGAGTCTCTCAGCCTCAGCATTTTCACCATCAGGTCTACGGGTCTGTCGTTCTCCGAATCCGTCAACACTAGGAGCCCCTCTGCTCGCTGTTGCACCGAGGGGGTGAAATGGCTGATAAGTGCATCCTTCAATGCGCTGTATTTGTCGCTGTCCGGTGGGTGATTGACCAGATCCTCCACCCTCTGGACTGTGTGGCTGTCCAGCTTCGCCACCACATGGTAGAATTTCGTGTCGTCTCTCGAGATTCTCCAGAGGCTGAACTGCGCCTCGACCGTGCTAAACCAGGAGCGCGGACTATGCTGCCAGAAGTCGTGCAGCTGGAACGTGGCAGCAGTCATCAGGCTGGCTTCTGCTGAGCCTGGATCTTGGATCACTGATCGTCACTTCCTTGTGGTAACGTATCGTCACTTCCTGTTTTGCTGTCTGCCTGTGTGGTTTGCTCTCCAGCTCTCCAGCCACTAGCTATGGCTACTAGCTCTCTTTCCTCTCCTCCTCTGGTGTGCTCTCTCTGTCAGATGTTTAGCTACACCTCTGCCTCTTTTAGTGATAACGGTAAATGTAATAAATGTTGTCTTTTTGAGGCGCTCGAGGCGAGGTTGTCTGATTTGGAATCCCGGCTCCGCTGCATTGAAACACCGTCTGCGCCAGTTAATCTCGACGGACGCCCATTAGCTGCAGCGGAGCTAGCTAGCTTAGGTCCCACTGTCAGCGGTTCCCCGGCTCTCCTCAGCAGCGAGGAGACTGGGTGGGTGACGGTGAGAAGGAAGCCTAGTCGCAAAGCCCCGGTTCACCACCAACCTGTTCACGTTTCTAATCATTTTTCCCCGCTCAGCGACACACCCGCTGAGGAAAAAACTCTGATCATTGGTGACTCTGTAGTCAGAAACGTGAACCTAGAGACTCCAGCGGCCATAGTTACATGCATTCCTGGGGCCAGAGCAGGCGACATCGAGTCAAATTTGAAAATGCTGGCTAAAAGTAACTCTAAATATTCCACAATTGTTATTCACGCCGGCATTAATGACATCCGTCTCCGGCAGTCGGAAGTCACGAAACTTAATATAGAATCGGTGTGTGACTTTGCAAAAACGATGTCTGCCACTGTAGTATTCTCTGGGCCCCTCCCCAATCTGACCAGTGATGACATGTTTAGTCGCTCGTCATCCTTGAACCGCTGGCTGTCTGTGTGGTGTCCTAAAAATGACGTGGGCTACATTGACAATTGGAGCTCTTTTTGGGGAAAACCTGGTCTTATGAGACGAGACAGCATTCATCCCACTTTGGATGGTGCTTCTCATTTATCTAACAATCTGGCATCTTTTTTATCCAAATTTCCAAAACCATGACTACTCAGAGTTGGGACCAGGAAGCAGAGTCACAGTCTTACACGCCTCTCTGCAGCTCCTCTTCATCCGCCACCGCTCAGCTTAGCCCCTGTCTTCCCCATCAGAGAATCGTTGTCTGCTCCCTCCAAAGTAAATAAAAATATAATGTATAAGCATCCCAAAGTGATAAAGCAAAATATTGGTAAAACTCAAATTAAACATAAAGCCTCTAAATTGATTGATTTGGCCTCTGTTCCTCCTCATAATTTAAAAATTAAATGTGGTTTATTAAATATTAGGTCTCTAACTCCCAAGTCTCTGTTAGTCCATGATCTGTTAATTGATCATCAGATTGATTTAATTTCCCTTACAGAGACTTGGTTAGGGCAAGAGGATTATGTTGGTTTAAATGAATCAACTCCCTCTGGTTATTTAAACTGTCAAAATCCCAGAAGTTCTGGTCGTGGAGGAGGAGTAGCAACAATTTACAATTCCAAATTACTAGTTAATGTAAAGCAAAAAACATGTTATAATTCCTTTGAGGGCCTGGTCCTCAGTGTTGGGCACTTTAGCAATTTCAGGTTAAACCCAATTTTATTTGCCATAGTTTATCGTCCCCCATCAACCTATTCAGAATTTTTATCAGAATTTGCTGATTTCTTAGCTGATTTAGTGCTGAAATCTTCTGACTTTAATATACATGTGGATGTAGATAGTGACTGCCTTAATGTGGCTTTTAATTCAATATTAGACTCGATTGGGTTTTCTCAGAAAGTAGGAAATTCTACTCATTACCTCCACCATACATTGGACCTTGTTCTGACATATGGCATAGAAATAGAAAATCTTGTAGTGTCTCCTCATAACCCTGTACTGTCAGACCATTGTCTGTTAACCTTTGATTTTACTATTTCTGACTATTTGGCTCCTAAAGAAACATATTATCACAGTAGATGCCTCTCAGATGATGCTGTTTCCAAATTTATGCAGATTGTTTCTTCTATGCCATGTGTCAACACAACGGAAATAAGCTATAGACAGCTTGCTCCTTCTGTAATTGATAACATGGTGGATAGTGTTTCAGCTTCTCTGCATCAGGCTCTAGACTTGGTGGCCCCCTTAAAAAAGAAAAAGTCTAATCAGAGATTTTTAACTCCTTGGTTCAACACAGAAACTCGTAGCTTAAAACAGAAGACTCGTCAATTAGAAAGAAAATGGCGCTCTACTAATTTAGATGAAATCTATTTAGCTTGGAGAAATCATCTTTTAATTTATAAAAAATCTCTTAGAAAAGCTAGAACGAGTTATTACTCTGCATTAATAGAAGAGAACAAGAATAATCCCAGGTTTCTTTTCAGTACTGTAGCCAGGTTGACAAAGAGTCAGGACTCTGTCAATCCTAGCATCCCCTTAGAGCTTACTAGTCAGGACTTTATGAACTTTTTCAATAATAAAATTTCATCCATCAGAGATAAAATCAATCAGATTCTTCCCACAGTTAACTTAAATACTGTAACTACTACAACTCCTTCTATTGATGTCTGTCTTGATGAGTTTACTCCAATCGACCTTTGTGAGTTAGACAAAATAGTTTCCTCATCCAAACCTTCAACTTGTCTTTTAGACCCTATTCCTACCAGGTTATTTAAAGAAGTCTTCCCACTTATTGGGAGCTTTATTCTTCATATAATCAATTCTTCATTGACTTTAGGCCATGTACCGCAGGCTTTTAAAACGGCTGTAATTAAACCCTTACTCAAAAAGCCAACGCTAGATCCAGGAGCTTTAGCTAACTATAGACCAATCTCTAATCTCCCTTTCATTTCAAAAATCTTAGAAAGAGTTGTTGCTACGCAATTATTTGACCACCTGCAGGGAAATGGTTTACTTGAAGAGTTTCAATCTGGGTTTAGAATCCATCATAGTACTGAAACAGCCTTAGCGAAGGTCACTAACGACCTCCTCATTGCATCTGATAATGGACTAGTTTCTGTACTTGTCCTTTTAGATCTTAGTGCAGCTTTTGATACTATTGATCATAATATTCTACTTGATAGATTAGAACACTATGTTGGACTTAATGGAACTTCGTTGCAGTGGTTTAGATCTTATTTATCTGATAGGTTCCAGTTTGTTCATGTAAATGATAAGTTTTCTTTCAGCTCAAAGCTTAGTCATGGAGTTCCACAGGGATCTGTGCTAGGCCCTACTCTTTTTAGTTTATATATGCTTCCGTTAGGCAACATTATTAGAAAGCACTGTATACATTTTCATTGTTATGCAGATGACACACAATTATACCTGTCAATGAAGCCAGATGATACTAATCAATTAGCCAAGTTAGAAGCCTGTCTTAAGGAAATCAAAGCTTGGATGACTTGTAATTTCCTGCTATTAAATTCAGATAAGACTGAAGTCATTCTTGTTGGTCCAAAAAACCTTAGAAATTCCTTTCCAAATCAAACTTTCAGTTTGGATGCAGTTACTCTTTCTCTTAATAGCTCTGTGAGGAACCTTGGAGTTATTTTTGATCAGGATTTGTTCTTCAATTCACATATTAAATTTGTTTCTAAGACTGCCTTCTATCATTTGCGTAATATTGCCAAGATAAGGAGCATCTTGTCTCAGAGTGATGCTGAGAAGCTGATCCACACTTTTGTTAGCTCGAGATTAGATTATTGTAATTCTTTATTATCAGGCTGTCCTAAAACATCTTTAAAAAGTCTTCAGCTGATCCAAAATGCTGCAGCAAGAGTTTTAACAGGTACTAGAAAGAGAGATCATATCTCTCCGGTTCTGGCCTCCCTTCATTGGCTTCCCATAGAGTTTAGAATTAAGTTTAAAATCCTTCTTCTTACTTACAAAGCTCTAAACAATCAGGCTTCTTTTTATTTAAAAGATCTGATACTACCGTATCATCCTAACAGAGCACTACGCTCCCAAAATTCAGGATTACTTGTAATACCTAGAATCTCCAAAAGTACAATGGGAGGCAGAGCCTTCAGTTATCAAGCTCCTCTCCTGTGGAATCAGCTGCCAATCCGGATTCGGGAGTCAGACTCGATCTCTGTTTTTAAGAATAGGGCTAAAACCTACCTTTTTGATATAGCCTACAATTAGGGAGGGATCATGTGTTTCTGAACCCTCCCTTAGTTATGCTGCTGATAGGTTTAGTCAGCCGGGGGACCTCCAGTAATGCACTGGGCCTCACTCCTTTCCTCACTCTCTATGAAATATTTTTTTTTTTGCTGGTCATTAACATTTGTTTGTTCTCTCCCATAGATTGAGTCCCCATCGTGCTGTTTGCTCTCTACATGTCTGTTCTTTTCTTCTTCTCTATCCCCTCACCCCCCAGCCAGTCGCAGCAGATGACTGCCCCTCCCTGAGCCTGGTTCTGCTGGAGGCTTCTTCCTGTTAAAAGGGAGTTTTTCCTCTCCACCGTCGCCCAGTGCTTGCTCACAGGGGATTGCCTGATTGCTGGGGTCTTTCTGCAACTGTGGGGGTCCCCCCTACAGTTGATAGTGCTATGAGATGACTGTTGTTGTGAAATGGCGCTATATAAATAAAGTTGAATTGAATTGAATTGAATTGAATTGAGCCCTGCTCGGGAGAATTATTTCTGCTCATGCTTCGTCGTAAGGTCACCAGTGTGGAGGATGTGCGGAAGGATGAGACTGAGTTATTCCTCAGGTTCAGCTTTATTCACAAACACATACTCCAACAATTTCAAAGCAGAAAAAGAGGATGGATTTTCTCACATCTGTCTTTTATACCCCGGACCTCAAAACTGCAGTCACATGGTGTTTAATTAAACATACAGTCACATGGTACTTAATCCCAGTCACAATGTAACTCCTCTGAACTTCACACCATTGTCCCTTCGTCTCCGGTGGTCCGGAAATCTCTCCAGGTCATCTCCTTGAAACAAAGGCCAAACCTCACACTTTCCCATTACCTCCCCAAGGCTCTCTCGGAGGCTCAGTCCTTTTGTTCCTTGAGACGTGCAGCACACAATACAATCAACACACAGCAATATATTTGTGGAGCATATGTAACCAACATATGTTGCCCACACACTCATCTAAATATTTAATATCAGTGATTCATTTGCCATTTCTGGGCAATTGTCATTTTTGTTTACCATCTCTGATATACTTGTGATTATGTTAAATGTTGTAACATTAATGTGCCTGTAAATAAATGCTGTGGTGCACCTGACACTCCAGTGCTCATCACTGTATTTCATTCTGTTATGACACATGCCTATTGTGCCTGACAGCAGCCTGGGACAGCAATAGACGATGAACAGAACAGAGAAATGACTGACTGAAAACAATGGTCGCAATATAAAAAAGGCAAATTATATGCTGTGGTTTGCCACGTTTCAGGCCAGCTCAGTGGATTTAATATAGAAGGCTTTTGCTGAGACTGAAATGGAGAATGGGAGACGAGGAGAAATTTCACAGCTCTACTTCAGCTGAAATTTTCCAGTATATAAGTTATGTTTTGTTAATTGGATAAAAGCATTGTGGTTGTTTGGTGTGTTCTTATGTCATTTAAAACACAATGTAAAAAAAAACAGCTTCTTTTCTTCTTTTCTTTTCTTGTTTCTTGTCATTTTAGACTATTCCATGTCAAAAAATATGTGCACAAGCATGTTTACATAATGTGTAAGCATATTCTCATGCAGACAACTCCAAGGTATTTTTTTTTTTGTACTCTGGATTCATTTCGATCACAGATGTCTATTCTATAAAAGCAGTTATTTATTATGAAGCTAATTTCAGTCTCACAAGAAATATGTCAGACATTATAGTAAATGAGATTGAGAGCAGCAGGAATGATAAATAAGGGATGGAGAAGACAACTGAATTATTATTTTGATTTGTCCAGTAACAGTATCAGACATTTTCATTTTCTAAAGCCTCACAAATCAAGAAAGTAGGCCATACATTTTTTTTCTTTGTTGATGCTATAAATTGTGTCATGCACCATAAGTCAGACTATAGCATAGGAACCCTGTCACCCTACACCCGAATGCAAAATGAACCATGCTCAATGTAACAGCACATGGAAACAAGATTTTGTGTTGAAAGTTGGAGCAAATACCTTTGTAATAAGTGGACCCCCTGGGCACAGAATTGACATTAAGTTGCAGCAAACTATGTTTAATTCCCTGCACACAAACACACACAACCGCAAACTGCATTCATTTAACAGCTTAAAAAGGAGAACTTAACATAAATCAGCAGTTGTGTCTCTTAGTTCACATGGAAATGCTCCCCAATCCGTCAGCTCCACCATTACCCCGCACTTTAGCAAAAGCCATACCATAGTACCACATAACCCTGCCACCACCATCCAATGGCTGTGGATTCATCCAGCTGAACCCCCCCCACCCCCCCCATTCCCGAGAGCAGACAAGAAAAATCTGGCATTGGGTGTCATTGTAGCAAAGACCTCGCTGCTTACGGATCCACCTCAGAGATCAAGTGACAGCTGAAAGTCTCAGAGCTGAAGTCACAGTCACACAAACTATGCTCTATAGTCAAAGTGTCACATAAGCAACACACTGCTGTTGGCTATTCCTACAGGGTCAGTTTCTACATGCCCAGCTACTGTGGTCCCCCTATGCCACTACTTAAAAAGGAGAATATTTAATCAGCATCCAGTTCACCTGGCAGTGCTCCCCAACACATACATATTTTTTGCTGAATTTTCTGTTTCTTTGATCTTGGATTTATAATGTCTCTGTGGCGTATAGATGTTTGTCAAATAAAATGTAATAAGCTGTAGTCACTACATTGTCTTTACTTGCACAGCAAAGACATGCAAAGCAGCTGTGGAACATACAGTATATGCAGACCACATGAAGAGAAGATGATCAGCAGGTATGTGTGCAGAATTGAGGAAAAAACCTGGACACCTGGTGGACAGGTGAGACTGGCGTTTCCAGAAAAATGTGTAAATGCAGAGTTTTTGCCTCATGTACATACAAAAAGATACTTTGAAAAGTTTTTGGGATGTGGTGGTTAAGAGGCAGTCCTGGAAAAAGCTGACAGCTGGGAAATAGCTGCATATGTCAGTAGTTGGTGGCATTTTGGAACCCATTTCAGTAAACTATCACAGACGCAGTAAATATGGATAAGTAGTAGGTGATTTGAGGGGGGATGCTATCCTCCTTGTTAGCAAAATGACCCAAAGTCATCCCCCTTGTTAAGCTGTCATCCCCATCCCAATGAAGAGTGCAAGGATAGCATAGTAAAAGATTACATTTACTACATGTACTTGTTATGTCTCAATAATGGAAGACATGAGCCATATCATACCAAGCAACAAACTGAACTTTATTGAGAAACACCCAGAATATACATACCAGCTGTAGCCCGCCTGACGTCACTACGTCGACTGCCTGGTGTCGGCTACGGCAAGCTCCAAGGGCCAAATCCATATATCATATTATCCTCCCCCCCCCACAAAATTTGAAAGACACCATATAAAATAGAACACCCCCGCCCCCCCCCCAACGTTAGCATGGAAGAACCCCACAGAACGCATGCAATATACATATACAGAATGTTTTCTTTCTTCTTTTTTCACATATTGGGTTTTTTTTTTTAACACACATAGAACAACAGGACTATTAAGCTAAATGGGCACCTGGGTAGAATGCCAGGGTACCCTCCCATGATGGGGTGAATTATTCTGCTGCCCATGCCCAACTCGCTTCAGCTAAGGCTCCTTGTACTACAAAGTCATCGAGGTGTCTGGGCCTCCGATGCGTTCTAGCCGAGCGCCTCACCAGAGGAGGACCTGTTCCAGGCTCCGTCAGCCGCACCTGAGAGTCCCCAACACCCCCATCAGGTAAGTCCCAACCCTCATCAGTCCAGTCTGCCGCAGCTCCTGGACGCTGGGCTGGCAACAACTTCCTGAGTCAGCTGGAATGCCACCGTGACCTGTCCGAGAGCTCAAACGTGTCCCGGCCTAGCTGCCTCACGATCTGTAGGGGCCCCATCCAGAAAGGCTGCAGTTTATTCTTGCTGTTGGGATGCTTGATCCAGACTGGTCCGACGCGTCGATTCCATGGGCCTTCACCCTGTGCTTCCCGTTGAAACGTCGTTTCATTTTCTGCTGCTGGGTGAGGACCCAGTTTCACAGGGGGTCTGTGTCCCCTGAAGGGAAGGTTGAGGGGGGGCCTTAGTCAGTCCAGAGGCAGATGGAATTCATGCCCCAGCATGAGTTTCTCTGGGGAGCACCCTATCATGGCATGGGCCATTGCCCTGTAGTGGAGGAGAATGTTCTGGAGGGCGTCAGGGAACATGAAGCCATCCACCAAATGGGCTCTCAGACCGTTTTTCAGAGTCTTGTTGAAATGTTCCACGCCCCCATAGGCTTGGGGGTGGTAGAACACAGTTTTGATGTGCTCCATGCCCCAATCACTCAAAACTCCTCAAACCCCCCAGAGGTGAACTGTGGGCCATTGTCTGTTGTGATGGCATCCGGGACCCCCCATCTGGCAAACGGCAATGAGAGAAAACCCATGACCACATCCGTCATGACCAAGTTAGTGGCTAACACCTCTAGCCATCTGGGGAACAGATCGTAGACCACCAACAAAAACCGGCTGTTTTGGGGAGCGTTATATAGTTGTTGTGTAGTTGGGGAGTGTTGTGTAGACGCAAATGTCCAATTGGATGTGCTTCCAAGGGCCCTCTGGGTACAGTAGTGGTTGGGGGGGGGGGGTCTTTCCACTTTATAAATAGGGAACACAGTTCTTTACCATAGTTTGTCTGGGCTTCTCTGCTTGAACTGCTGCCTCCACGACCCGGACCTCCGGAAAAGCGGTAGAGGATGGATGGATGGATGGAGTCTGGCTTTTGAGACTGCTTCTCTCACCAAAGAACCAGAGCTGTAACCCTATCCATCGGCCATAAAGTGGAAGTTATTCTACTCAATAAAGGAGCATAAAATGCATCTACAGTGTAACTAATTAATTTGTACTAGTAAGCACACAAAAATTAATTTCTTCCTGAAAATAGCAATACATGTCAAAATCATATCAAATCAAATCATATCAATAAAAGCATTTGAAACCACATTGTCCGTCCCAGAATTCAATCCTCGTTCTTCAGGAGCAGGTACTGTCTTAAGAGAAAGAATATGAATTAGTTCATTTGTCCAAAATGGCATAAATTCCACTGCAAAGGAAAAAGTTCAATATTCCTGATTTGTCCACCAAATGGCACTGTGAAACTGGCTGGTTGTATACTGAAAAGTCTTGGCTTCCCCACACATCTGGACCATGTCGATCATAAAACTGTCAATTAGAACATTCCTTTGCCAAAGAGTCTTGGAGAAAGGGATTATCTTGGTCACTAAAGTTTAAGGAATTTATGCTTTCTTCAGCAACATACTCGAGGTTGATTTCACTCTCAGATCAGATGTCTCTCCCCTTCCTCTTTCCGATGGGAGACCCACAGAGCCCTGAACTGTGATGTGACCAGTAGATTCCTAACACCTATCTTCATCTCCTTTTTTGTCAGTTTATGACATCTGACAAACCAAGAGCTCAAATGTAATTGGGCTAGCTCAGATTTCATGAAATTCTGTGAGATCCTGCAACACTCTTGAAAACCTACGTTTTATTGCTCTTTGTTCAGAGCCTGTTCTGGGGCATTGGCCAAAGCTGTCAGGAGCTTTCTCTGCTCCTCCTATTATTTTTCCTATCTTTTAAGTAGGCCCAGAGCCTGTCATGCTCTGAGAACATTTTTTCTTTTTTTTGGAAAATTCACTTTTGTTATTTTAATCTTTTCTTTAATTTTTCGTGCAAGAAGATTTTGTTATTTTTTTTTCTAAGCTTAAACCAACTAATTTAAGCCACATACATCAGAAGAAATGGGTCTGTGGCGTGTTCTATTTCATTTTGACTCTCTGATGGAACTTTGCACAATAAACCAATTCCTTCTTCAGTGAGAAGACCTTGCCAGCTTACTGACAACAGCCCGATTGTGATCTCAGGAGCATGGCCTTGTGGGAGAATCGGTCTCTCAGCCTCTCCATCAACAGGATCCACGGACATCCAACTGAACCAAGTTTGGCACGTGGGGGCCCTGCTGCCACTGGGGATGTGATCTGACTCTGGCTGACAGTCTGTTGTTAATTTACCTTAATTCTTCAGAATATTCCTGGTATAAGTTCTTTTAACCTAATTTCATGCAAACCCGCATCAGAATCTCAAAATGCATGTTGTCTTTCATTAATCTACGTTCTTTTTCAGAGTAAAACAAATTTTCTAAATTTTTATAAAGTAAATTATCATTTTCTTCATAAAATTGCATCCACTTTCCTTTACCAATGCTATTTTATGGTTTTCCAATTTCCAGTATGCTGACAAATTAAACTATGCTTCATTTGGTTCCACAACAGTTTGATTCACAGTTAACTCTGTAACAGTCTGATGCCCATAATACATGTTGAATTCTCTGTTTAAATTTTCTAAATATGTTAACCTATTCTGACCTTTCTTATTAAACCGCTGAAAGACATGTGGGAGTTATTGTTTGACTTCATGTTCATCTTCTTGATTATCCAGAGACAAGAACTCACAACAAGGGTTTATTTTGAGACGGATTCATAATTGGTAAAATTAAAGAATTGTTAATAAATTTGTCCTTTGGGACTGGTGCCCTAACAAGGAAATGAATGAAAGTAAGTCTTCATTCCTACTCACATTCATATTTACATTAATACTTGTACCAACATTAAATTCCGGAGATTCCGGAGCATCAGAGGCAGAACCACCAGACTGATCAACAGCTTCCTCCCACAAGCTGTCAGGATGCTGAACAGCTGACCCGGAATCTCACATACACACTACTGCACCTATGGACATTTTGTATATTATAGTTAGTTATTCTTTTTCCCCAAGTATGTCTCAGGGATGTGTGAATGGATGGGGGGGGGGGGAGCTATGTGGGAGTGTGTCTTAATCATGCTGCTTCTTATATGGATGCCGAGAGAAACGCAATTTCATCTTGCCTGCACTACAGTTGTATGTACAGCAATATGACAATAAAGTTTGATTTGATTTGATTTGATTTGATTTGAAATTACCTATAAAACCCTTAATTCCATGACAAATACTTCTAAGAGGAAAATCACACATATAACAACTATACTCTCACAAATTGGTAAGAATATAGTTGCAAATATACAAGAAAACTTTGGAAAATTTATGAAGATAAAAGTTGCAGTTTTAATAGAAAAAGATTTATATTGTTGTATATACCATAGGTGTAAATTTGTGTGGAAAAGAGGAAATACATGTATCACAAAAATTGACAAATTTATAGGAAAAAAGTATGAAATTTCTTAGAAAAGTGAAAAATTGTCCAGGAAGAAGTTACAAATTTACCAGAAAAAACTCATAAAAATCCAATAAGCGACTTTCGCATCCCGGCTCACGCAAAGCTACATGGGAATGTGGCTACCAACCATGCTCTATCAATACATTTAATTTATGGAAAGTTCCTGATCTACGAGCATATTGTATGCGTAGGGGTCTTCCCGGTTGTACCTGCAGACGCAAGGATAAACTAGTTGCACTTGCATTCGCGGCCACGTTGCAGAAATTGGCCAAAATGGCCCCCCTGTATGTACGCTGACATAGCAGATTTTTTGTTGTCAAAGGACCAAGCACCTTTACTTGCGAGACTCCAAAACGACTACAAAGAAGGTAAGCGAGTGGTTTGACAGCTCAACTTTAGTTTTGTCATTTTGAGTAAATTTCACTACAAGGCACAGCCTGCTTACTTAGATCTATAGGTCGATACTACTATAAGTACCACACATTTTCAATGATTTGCAATTTTATTTTATACCAGCCTACTTATCAATGGCCTTAATTACATGTGTGTGTAGATCAAGCTTCATTACCAATATACAAAGAACTATATCCTAGATCCAGGCCTGCCTGTCCGTACTTACTACTTCAGGGTTTAGACTCGTGTCAGTTAGGCTAGAACTTGAACAATACACAACACTATTTAATTATGTTATAATATAGACTTACTGCTTTAATCCAACAATTACGTTCGTCCGGATCCTTCAGCTCCGTGGGGAATGTATATAACATGAATGGCGGCGGACATGTACACACGCTGGTCCCGAAGTTACACACATGGATGCTGCAAGTTTGCTTTTTCCACCGCTCTAGATGATACATGCCGTTCCACACTTCACTACGGCACAATGTGCACCTGGCATAACAGCAATTTAAAGCTTGAAGTAGACTTTAAACGGCAGTTGTTCAGGTGTGACAGTACTGTCTCTATACAAAAGCAAGGCAGCTACCGGAATGTTTTGAAGTCGTGAACTTTGAACTCACGTAGTCCACACATGCACACTTGTAAAGCAAAAGTTGCTTATAATGTTTACAGGAAAAACCTCACAAATTGCAGAGAAAATAGGACATTAATGAGAGAAAATCTAAAGCATTTATACAAATCAGCAATTTTTGTACTTTTAAATTTGCAGTTGTTTTTCCTGTAAATTTGTGACTTTATTCTTTTGAATTTTTGATTTTTTTTTTCTTGGAAATGTCCCCCCCCCACCCCACATTCATTATTTTTCATTTTTTCTAGTCAATCTGTGACATTTTTAATTGTGAATTAGCATCTCTTGTCATATTTTCACACCTTTATTCTTGTAAACTTGTGCTTAATTTATATTTATATGTTTGTATTTTATGCAAAATTTGTCAGTCTTCCACCACTACCATTCCCCTTGTTAAAAAACAAATAACAAATCAGGACTTGTACTTATATAGAGCTTTTTCTAGTCAGAACGACCACTTAAAGTTGTTAACTAGTAACTACACCGACCCTCTACTCTTAGGACCTAACTATTAGTAATGTAACAAGAAAAAGTGATAAGCAAGAAGGGAGGGTGACACAAACACACCACACTGTCTTTTGTTTTTGCAAATATGGATTCAAACTTCACAACAGGAAGAAGCGGCTAGTCCTCCAACTGATGTGTCAGTATCATGTGTTCCCAGTTTGACTCTATATAAGACTGTGATGTCACATTTCACTGGATCTTACCACTTCAAAGTTGCTTAAATCCTGCTGCAGGGTTCACACACACTGCACATATTAAACTTTACACACAAAACACCTGTAACCCAATGCCACGCCACTTTGGCTACAGTCGCACTGCAGGTCTTAATGCTCAATTCTGAATTTTTGCTGAGATCCATTTTTTTTTTTTTTTTTTGCATGGGCGTTCACATTATAATGTAAATGCAACCACCTTCAGACTCCAGTGTGAACGGTCTACGGCTATGAAGTGACCCACATGCGCAGAAGAAGACGTGATGTCAGACACAGCATTGTGTTTACGGAAGTAAATATGAGCCCTGAACAACTGAAGGGGACAGATCTTCTTCAGGTTGACACAGCGCAGCAGAATAAAATGTTTAGATCAAGAAATCAGAAATGATTAAAATAAATATACAGGTGCATCTCAAAAAATTAGAATATCATGAAAAAGTTAAATATTTTTTGTCACTCATTTCAGAAAGTGAAACCCATATATTATATAGATTCATTACACAGAGAGTGAAATATTTCAAGTGTTTATTTATTTTAATTTTGATGATTATGGCTTGCAGCCCATGAAAACCCCAAATTCAGTTTCTCAAAAAAATTAGAATATTACATAAAATGAATTTTAAAAAATAGTTTATTAGTACAAATGTGGACCAACTGAAAAGTGTGTCCATGTACACACTCAATACTTAGTCAGGGCTCCTTTTGGATTAATTACTGTATCAATGTGGCATAGCATGGAGGTGATCAGCCTGTGGCACTGCTGAGGTGTTATGAAAGTCCAGGTTGCTTTGATAGTGACCTTCAGCTCGTCTGCATTGTTGGGTCTGGTGTCTCTCATCTTCCTCTTGACAATATTCCATAGATTCTCTATGGAGTTTAGGTCAGGAGAGTTTGCTGGCCAATCAAACAGTAAATGCCATGGCCATTAAACCAGGTTTTGATACTTTTGGCAGTGTGTGGGGGGTGCCAAGTCCTGCTGGAAAATGAAATAAGCTTCTCCATAAAACTTGTCAGCAGAGGGAAGCATGAAGTGCTCCAACATTTCCTGGTAGACGACTGCACTGACTTTGATCTTGATAAAACACAGTGGACCAACACCAGCAGATGACATGGTTTCTCAAATCATCACTGACTGTGGAAACTTCACACTAAACCTCAAGCAACTTAGATTCTGTGCCTCTCCACATTTTCTCCAGACTCAAGGACTCTGATTTCCAAATGAAATGCAAAATTTACTTTTATCTGAACAGAGGTCATCTGCTGGTGTTTGTCCACTGTGCTTTATCAAGACCAAAGTCAGCAAACTCTCCTGACCTAAACCCCATAGAGAATCTATGGAGTATTGACAAGAGGGAGATGAGAGACACCAGACCCAAACAATGCAGACAAGCTGAAGGTCACTATCAAAGCAACCTGGACCTTCATAACACCTCAGCAGTGCCACAGGCTGATCGCCACGCCACACTGATACAGTAATTAATCCAAAAGGAGCCCCAACCAAGGATTGAGTGTGTACATGGACATACTTTTCAGTCGGTCCACATTTGTATTAAAAAATATTTTTTGTAATTAATTTTATGTAATATTCAAATTTTTTGAGAAACTGAATTTGGGGTTTTCATGGGCTGTAAGCCATAATCATCAAAATTAAAATAAATAAACACCTGAAATATTTCACTCTCTGTGTAATGAATCTATATACTGTAATATATGGATTTCACGTTCTGAAATGAGTGACAAAAATATTAAACTTTTTCATGATATTGTGGTGACCCAGCACAATGCAGACTGATTCTATTCATGCTCAGCGGGGATTGGCGACAACCAGAACGATGGACTATTGTTTATACATCCCCGGATTAAGGAGAAGACGTCCGGGCGGCAGTAGTCATACTAATTATATGTATTGACTGATATGTATACCAGCATGCTAATGTACCATGCATTCTCTCTGTCTGTATAAAAGAGCTTACAATACATACCTCTGGGAGCACACACAGCACAACACAGCGAACAGCGCTACAGTGTGTCTCATGATGTTGGAGGAAAATAAAACCCTGCCACATTCCAGCTCGCCGCATCTTGCCTGAACTTATTTGTTCCTCCACACTGGTGACCCTTGACGAAGAATGGAACACGAGGCGAACACCCCGGGGATGACCCCGACCGGGAAACCCCCAGCACACGTCATGGTGCACCCCTCGCCTGATCTCTTCTCTCCACACTGGTGACATGACGAGAGAGAATGACCATCTGCTCCCTCTCACCACGCTGTGGACACGGAGGACCAGAGAACGCCTGCAACCTCTTCATCCTCACCAGCGCTGGGACCAAAAAGCACCATGAACGGCGACACAAGCGAAACAAAGGAAGCAGCCTGAACGGGGAAATCATCGACACCGACTGCGTTGATTTCCACCAAGCTCCCCAAACCTGACTAACCTCACGACAGTGGGCCTCCCGCACACAGAAGCCCCGCACGCACACTGCAGGATTACGAGGACAGCGCAACTGCCAGTTATGTGGTCACTGTGCCAAACGCGTACCACGCACAGAGACGAACTGGCTCCACAGACTGTTACATCGTCCTCCGCCGCTGCACATGCCCGAGAAAAACAGCCGATCGCCACCCTCAGAACCTTCAGGGCTGCTCATGCACCTGAAGCATACGTGCAGCGTGCACACAGGACTTTGTATGGGTTTCTTAGCCACGGCGCACAAGGGGAATTTAGCCAATTGCTTTCCCCAATGGCTTTAGGGCTGCTCCCGCACCTAAAGCCAAACTGCCTCACACCCTCACACAGCTGCTGTTGTTTCACAGTCGCTACGCATCCTCGCGGAATTTGGCCACTCGCCTTCCCCACATCCTCGCTGGATCGAGCCACAGGAGGAGTCAGAGATCACCGCCAGGTTTAACGGGAAATGCCCTCACCATCGCGGATCCACACGCAATTTTTGCACGGCCCAGACACCTTTGACGTCCCGGGCTGGCACTCACTTACTCCCACCCCCCTCCCCCTCCTCCTCCACAGCGCCTTTCCCGCACCTCACTCCCTAAAGCCGGCCAATCGCCGTCTTGTTCCATTACGCATGAAACACACCGGCCCATGCGCCCACGATCCACTGCCGTTCAACATGCTGGAACCCGGAGCGGAGCGCACTGTTTTTTCCACCCCTCCCCCATCCCTCCACGGACTGACATGTCCTCCAACAGTTCTACCAGAGCTGGAGCCCAAACGACGGGTGTGTGGGGGGGTTACAGCCCCTTTTGAGCGTTCTGAGGGGAGCCGTGTGATGACCCAGCACAATGCAGACTGATACTAGTCACGCTAAGCAGGGATTGTATATGGACAGAGAACCCCTGGGGGGACAACCAGAACGATGGACTATTGTTTATACATCCCCGGATTAAGGAGAAGATGTCCAGGCGCCAGTAGTCATGCTAATCATATGTATTGACTGATACAGTATGTATACCAGTATGCTAATGTACCATGCATTCTCTCTGTCTGTATAAAAGAGCTTACAATACATGCCTTTGGGAGCACACACAGCACAACACAGCACACAGCGCTACAGTGTGTCTCATGATGTTGGAGGAAAATAAAATCCTGCCACCTTCCAGCTCGCCGCATCTCGCCTGAATTTATTTTTCCTCCACAATATTCTAATTTTTTGAGATGTACCTGTAGAGTGCAGAACATGGGATCAACTTGCCACAGTTGATCCACAGAACTTTTTGAGATTTGTAAAATAAAAAAAATATACCGGTTGGCTAAAGAGAGAAGAGAAACCAGCTTCCTTCCTCTACACACCAGATGACCGCTGTGATCAACTCTGCTTTAAGAGAACTGATCGATTAAACAGCTCTCTTGAAAATGAGACCCCGTGTCTCAATGGAATTAACCTTATAGATAAGGTTAATGAATAAACAGCACGGCTAGTACCAGTGGTATAACATCGGTCCCGCACAGGGAGGAGAAGCCGCCAGAGACTCCCCTCTCCTGGATAGTGTGTCCTCATATCGCCACAACTGTGTCCGACCAACTGGCTGCCACCAGCGGTGCTTCTCCATGTTTTCACAATGCGTGTGTTTATTGCATATGATAACTGATCTGGCCATTCCCTCCACAATCATGTCGGTACTATTAACTGAAAATTTTTAGATATTACAGCTGTGCGAGCACCAGCAGCCAGGGCTCAGGGTCTGCTGTTTACAGGTTTATGGGCTCACATCCCAGGAAAAAAGAATTTGCAGCACCAGTAAAGGTGCCATTACTGTGCGTCTGTAATGCTTGTCTGACAGTTCTGTGATGGTTTCAGCCCCGACTCAGCATGGTGAAATCATATAGAAATGATTATGCTTGATGGATAGATGCTACACATGTCAGTGTGTGTTTATCAGTTTTGAAGTTGTTGTGCAAATGGAGTTGACAAAATTATGATCAAGTGATAAAGGGAAGAAGAAGATTAATTTAAAAAGAGAGCACAAATCAACTGTGTCTGCCATGCTTACTGCATCCTGCCTTTTCCACCGCAGAATTGTCACGTCTGTCTCACAGTTAGACAAACGTGACAATTCTGCGGTGGCAAATCTCAGTACAGCTCGCAGCAACTTGGTGAAGATGTGTTTTCATCATGGTGAATACCTCCACATGTATGAAAGTGATGCCGAATTATTCAGAATGTCCCTATGACTTCTTCACATGATGACTCTAGCCACTTCTGGTCTGGAAAGTCATGGCTCCATCCCCTACTTGTGTCAGCTGTGTCTCCCTCTCTAAGAAGGTTTCTGAGTTGGAATTGAGACTGTCTAACCTTTACAAGATTCTGGAGGCTGAAAACCACCTGGACACTATTATTTTTGGACGGACATCGACCACAGTGACGGACTCACAGCTAGCAGAGACGGCTACTTACCTGGGTGAAATTAGCACATTGCTATCCACTTCCACCCCTGCTCCAGTCACCTCAGCTCTCCAGGACTCCAGCATCAAACACTGGCTTCAGCTTGGAGCTAAACCCAAAGCGAGTCAGACTCGAGCTCTGTTTTTAAGAATAGGGTAAAAGCCTTCCTTTTTGATATAGCTTACAATTAGGAGGGATGTCTCTAAACCCTCCCTTAGTTATGCTGCTAATAGATTTAGACAGCCGGGGGACCTCCAATAATGTACTGGGCTTCTCCCCTTTAATGTTTGCTCTCTACATGTCTGTTTTTCTCATCTTCTCTATCCTCCCACCCCCCAGCCAGTCGCAGCAGATGACTGCCCCTCCCTAAGCCTGGTTCTGCTAGAGGTTTCTTCCTGTTAAAAGGGACTTTTTCCTCTCCGCCATCGCCAAGCGCTTGCTCACAGGGGATCGCCTGATTGCTGGGTTCTTTCTGCAATTGTGGGGTTTTCCCCTACATTTGAAAGTGCTATGTTGTTGTGAAATGGTGCTATATAAATAAAGTTGAATTGAATTGAGGAAAAAGTCGCATGAAATGCGACATGACTGTTCAGACTGAGGTCGCTTTGAAAAATACCAAATACATATCCGAATTAGGACCACATATGAAAGTGGCCTGGGTCTGGTGTGAAAAAAATCAGATGTGTGCTGTTCAGACTGTCATAAAAAAATCAGATATGGGTCACGTGTGCAAAAAAGTCAGATTTGGGCCACTTTTGCCTGCAGTGTGACCATAGCTTTTGTCACTGTTTACATTACCACTAGAGGTCATTTAATGTCAAAACATACTTGACATACATTTGTCTTAATACCTGCTGATTAGAACCACCGTAGTTTTTTTGTTCGGTTGGAGGACAGTCTCTGGAGATTATGTATATACAGTATACAGTACTATATATGTATATTTTTTGATATTTACAACATCAGTTTTTTTCTAGTGTTGACATAACTGGTGAGCCACACAGATGTGCACAGATGTGCTGTGTATAGTATATGAGACTAAACTTCAGTTTCCATAGCAATAGTCACACCTGTCAAATGCAATTTATCTTGGCTCTGAAAGCACTCACCGTTTTTTCTGGAAACAAATGTTATGATACTGGGCACGGGCGGGGGCCATGCCCAGTCTCCAGTTTTGAGTTCAGTCTTTCATGTTTGTTTATTTCTTTGTTCATTATTTCCTGCTGTATGTGGTCCCTGTCTGTTCATAGCTGTCTATTTATTGTGTGTCATTTCGTAGTTATATTATTTACAGTTGTTGGGGTTGTGTTTTTGTATTCTTGTGTTGTTATTTAGTTTCCAGTGAGTGTTTTTATTTTTGACAGTGCTGTACAGCTTCCGGCTGTCAGATTCTGTTCACGGGCTGCACAGCTGTCAGTTGTGTTGATTATTTTCCCACTCATGTACTCACACCTGTCAGGTATCTATTTAAGGGCACAACAACCTTTCCCTACTGTGGAACCTTATGCCCTACTGTGACATCCTCAGATGATTGTCCATAGTCTGTGTGCGTTGTCAGCCGTAGTTGTTGAGGAGACTGCGTGAGTTTCGACCAGGTAACTTGTTCCTTTCCCTTAATTCCTTCAGCCGTGAGCCCCGCTGCTCTCCGGGTGTGCTCCGGCTGCATTGTCTCTTTTCCCCGGTGTCCCTGAGCACCTCAGCTGTTATTTCCCGGGCTGTTCTGCTTCCCCCTGGTCATGAGCTCCGCTCTCCTCTGGCACATGTGTTTCCCCTTTATTTATAAGTGTTGTGTTGCATGTCATGTTCGTGGTTTCTTTAATAAATGTTGCAAACTCACAGACGGCATTTGGTGTCTCTTGGTGCCTGTGACATGGGTGATTTATGACAGAAGGGCACAACCAGTGTGACACCAGCCTCTGTGGGTTTGTTTTTTCCCCTTTCCCGCAATTATTTTCCCCTTTTGTTTAACGCACACATTTACTATGCCACCAGTGCATGGGGGCCGAGGTAAATCAGTAGCTGGGGGTCCCACCATTGATGAACTATGGATAGCGGACTTTGCCCAGGACTTTTTGGATGCAGCGCTCGTCTCACGCTCACTGGAAGTGGTGTGTAGGAATGTAGAGGGGGTGGCAGCCATTGTGGAGACGCACGCAGGGTTAGGGAGCTACCCCAGGTACGCGGGCCTGTTATATACCATCTCCATCCTCCAGACGGACCCTCCCAGCTTGGTAGACGATCTTCAATCATCAGCACCGAGGGCCAAGTCTCCAGGGAAGCGGTCCTGAGCTCCAGTGTCCCGCCTCCCTCGCCAGAAGCCCGAGCCTCTGCCTCCTTCCCCAGAAGACGTCAGCGGTTTCCGGAGGAGCATCGTCTGGTCCAATTTCAGCAGCAGAAAACATTGCGCCCTGGGAAATAAGGCAAGTGGGTTTTCATTCTTCTTCCCATTTTAATGAAATACCTTGCCTTATTCCCGGTGATGAGGCTCAGCGACAACAGCCAAATTTACCTGGGTCTTCATCACCTGCTGCTGTTGTTTCACCCTTGCCTCCTTCACCCGAGTTTTCCTCTGTTGCTTCCGAGTGTCCACCGGTTCTGAGAACGAGCCGCCAGATGATGGAGGGGCCTGCCGCTCTGGGAACCCCAGCTCCAGTCCTGCGGTCATGTTCGAGACAGAAGACAAGCGCCACCAATGGTCTGAATCCTGAGCCAACAGATGAGTGTCTCCTGGGTTCAGTGGCACAGGAGCCAACGCCGTCGGTGAGGCAACCTCCAGCATCAGCCACCCCACTGAGAGATCCATGGGTGCTGGTCACCACGCCTGGAGGTCTACTAGCTGTGACCACCATCATGCCTGCTGCCAGGGCCACCGTAGCAGAGTCACCAGAGTCCTGGACGGAGGTGGCGCTCGACTCCAGGCAAGTGCTCTGTTCTGTGTTATCACATACAGATCCAGAGAATTCTTGTCTGGCTCACAGTGGGGAGAATCAGTTGCAGATGTCCTCTGCTCCTGAGTTCTCCTCACTGGGCTCCACTGCTGCCAGTGATTCTTCCCCGGTGTTTTTTCCTTCTTCTGAGGTGGCTGTGTTGGAAGTGGACGCCCAGGCGGAGAGGGCCGAGTTGTCCCAGCCAGGATCACTGGAGTCCTGGATGGTGGTGGAGCTCAAGATCAGGCAAGTGCTCTTTCCTGGTTTCAGTTTCTCTGTCTTAGAGAGATCTTGCCTGGTTCTTGGTGGGGAGGACCGGGCTCAGCCGTCAGCTGCGCCTGAGCTCTCCTCGCTGGGCTCCACTGGTACATGGCTCCACCCTGTGTGTGTTTGTATTCTGTCTGAGTCTTCTCCCAAGGTCACCGAGGATCCTCCATCTCTGCCTGAGGTCATCGCAAGTCCTCGATCCGCGCCTGAGGTCACCGCAGGTCCTCCATCTTCACTGGAGATCATCATGGGTCCTCCACCTCTACCCGAGGTTGCCGTGGGTCCTCCACCTCCACCCAAGGTCATTGAGGGTCCTCTGCCTTCACCTGAGGTCTCTGGGGGGCCCCCAACCACTGCTGGAGGTCTTCATGGTTCCTTCCTCCCTGCCAGGGGTCATCACGGGTGCGACACTTCAGTTCGAGGCCATCGTGGGTTGAACGCTTCAGTACGAGGCCACCGCGGGTGCAATGCCTCCATCTGAGGTCACCATGGGTGCTACGCCTCAGTTTGAGGTCACTGTGGGTGCTACACCTCAGGTCGAGACCACTGTGGGTACAATGCCTCAGACCGAGGCCACCATGGGTGCGGCACCCCAGTCCAGGGCCTCTGTGAGTGCTGCGCCTCAGTCTGGGGCCTCCGTGGGTGCTGTGCCTCAGTTCGAGGCCTCCGTGGGTGCTGCACCTCAGTCTGAGGTCACTGTGTGTGCAACACCTCAGGTCGAGACCACTGTGGGTACAATGCCTCAGACCGAGGCCACCGTGGGTGCGGCGCCCCAGTCCAGGGCCTCTGTGAGTGCTGCGCCTCAGTCTGGGGCCTCCGTGGGTGTTGTGCCTCAGTTTGAGGCCTCCGTGGGTGCTGCACCTCAGTCCAGGGCCTCCATGGGTGTTGCGCTCATGCCCGAGATCACTGAAGGTTCCCCGTCTCCGCCCGTGGTCACTGAGGGTCCTCCATCTCTACCAACGGCTGAGGTCACCATGGGTCCCTCGCGTTCGTCTGGGTTCGTAGAGGGTCATCAGGTGCTGCTGGAGGTCCCCGTTGGTCAGCCACCCATCTCAGGAAGGTGCCTCCTCCCGGATCCCGCGGTCAGAGGGGGTTGCTGGGTCCAGCTGCTGCCCCCAGCAGGGAGCATGTTGTGTGCCGCAGTTTGCTGGCTTAGGGATGCTGGGAGGTCGCCTGATGGACTGCCCCTTCTTCTCGGGTGGTTCTGGAACATGGGGAGGCCACCCGACATGTTCCAGCACATGCGCCAGTGGTCCTGGGACTCTGGGAGGCCATGCAAACTGCTTCATCCTCTGACCAGTCAGTCCTAGAGCCCTGTTCTGCCGCCTGTTGTACAGCATTGTGGGTCATGAGTGTTTTTTTTGTTTTAGTTTTTGGTTGGGTCTTGGTCCCTCTGTGCCTGGGTTCCACCTCCTCCTCCCTGCAGTGGGTTGTTTTTCTGGCGGGGGGTCTTCTTTGTGGGGGGGTTGTTTCCTTTTGATGTCGCCCTGGGATGTCTGAGATCCACCACTTGAGGGGGGTCACTGTCATGATACTGGGCACTGGCGGGAGCCATGCCCAGTCTCCAGTTTTGAGTTCAGTCTTTTCATGTTTGTTTATTTCTTTGTTCATTATTTCCGGCTGTATGTGGTTCCTGTCTGTTCATAGCTGTCTATTTACTGTGTGTTATTTCATAGTTATTACCTCCGCCAAAGGGGGAGGTTATGTGATCATCGGCGTTGGTTTGTCTGTTTGTTTGTTTGTTTGTTTGTTTGTTTGTCTGTTTGTCTGTCTGTCTGTTTGTTTGTCTGTCTGTTTGTTTGTCTGTTAGCAAGATAACTCAAGAAGTTATGGACAGATTTTCATGAAATTTTCACAGATTGTCAGAAATGGGGTATCCTACAGATGATTAGATTTTGGTGGTGATCCAGATCACCGTCCACAAGAAAACCGCCATTATGGAAAATGCCATTTTCCAGAATAACTACTGAACCACTAATCCTATCATTGTCAATCCAATTGCTAGTCATATGTTTTCATGGTCAAGGAATCTGAAAACGTACACACAAACACTGTAGGGAGGAACTGTGGCCGCCATTACGGAAAATGCCATTTTCATGAATAACTACTGAACCACTGCTTCTCATATGTTTTCATGATCAAGGAATCTCAAGACTATATGGGCGGAACTGCGGCGCTTGGCGGAGGTCTGTGCTCTCCGAGTGCTTTTCTAGTATTACTTAAAGTTGTTGGGGTTGTGTTTTCTTATTCTTGTGTTATTTAGTTTCCGGTTGGTATTTTTATTTTTGACAGTGCTGTGCAGCTTCCAGCTATCAGATTCTGTTCACGGGCTGCACAGCTGTCACTTGTTCTGTTGATTATTTTCCCACTTTTGTACTCACACCTGTCAAGCATCTATTTAAAGGCACGACAACCTTCCCCATTGTTGTACCCTACTGTGATGTCCTCCGATGATTGTCCATAGTCTGAGTGTGTTGTCGGCTGTAGTCGTTGAGAAGACTGCATGAGCTTCAACCAAGTAACTTGTCCTTTTCCCTTAATTCCCTCAGCCGTGAGCCCCGCTGCTCTCCGGGTGTGCTCCGGCTGCATTGTCTCTTTTTTTTGAGGGGCTGTTTCCTAGAGCTATCCAGTAGTTGAAAGCCAAGCCTCGACAAGATGTGAAACAAAAATGTGAAAGTGCTTCCTCTTGTAATTATTGATTAATTGTGTGAATTAGGGTCTTTGCTGGAAGTAATGACATTGCAGAGTGTTGTTTGTTATTACCTGCAAGTATCATGTGTGTGTCTTTCGGATGTAGACTTAGCCTGGAGCCAGTAGATTGTTTTGTGCTGTTTCCATGGTTACATCAATACTGTGCCCTGGACTTTTAAAGAGGCCTTTAGAAAAGTCACAACATAATGCCCAGAGGGAACAAAAAAAAAACAAGAACAAACAAACAACCCCCGCCCCTCTATCTTGGTTTCTTCCTCTCTGTTGGGTGTCAGTTTGAATGCTGACCTTGTCTAAAAACTAATTTGAATGAAGCTGGGTTGAGGAGTTCAAAATTTTTAAGACACACTGACATAGGATCAGAATACTGCATTCATTCATTCATCATTTTTTTTAACCACTTAACACTTTTTGGGTTGTGGGGGGTTAGAGCTTATCGCAGCATTTCTTGGGCAAGAGGCAGGGTACACCCTGGACAGCATGTCAGTCCAACACAGAGAGACAACCATTGTCATGAATAGTCCCTCGGAGCAGAGAGGTGAGACCCATGCGCAGGACTGCAGTTGACATAATGCACGGCTCAGGAGACGCACACACACAGGCTTAGAGTAGTTCAAAGAGTTTATTAACAGCAGGGGTGAATGAGTGCGTGTCTGCGGGATGTAAATGTGTTGGTGATGGTGTCTGCTCCAGGCACAGAGGCAGGTGACCGTACAGCCGAGCAACCCTATGGAGAGAGCACAGGGAGAGGGTGACGGGCATACACCAACACAGGAGGGATTTATGGCGAGAGAAGGACTTACTTGGTGGGTCAGGACAGCTGGCACAACAAGGGGGCGAAGCCCGGAAGACAGCCACCTGGAGAGCTCCGTACAGCAGCGAGGATTGGGCGATGGAGTGGAGATGTCCGCCGCTGGGGAATCCACCTGTGCACAGGGGAGAAGACTGAAGAAGAGAGGTAAGCGATCTTCTTACCAAAAAGGTGATGCTGAAGAGAAGTATGCTCACAACGGTGAGGGACGAAGTCTGACGGCTTCAGGCCGAGCCTCCGGGCGAGACGGCCTTTATCCCTCGCCGCTGATGATTGTCAGGTGCGTGAGCAGGTGGCGCCGCTGATGAATGGCGCGGCGTGACAGTACTCCCCCCTCTAGCAGCGCCTCCTGGCGATGGCTTATCCGGGTGCGCTCGGTGGAAGTCCGCGATGAGCGATGGGTCCAACACAAACGACGGGGGCACCCATTGTCGATGCTCGGGCCCATAGCCCTCCCAGTCCACCAAGTATTGCAACCCACGACCTCGGCGCCGGGAGTCCAGGATGGAGGAGACGGACCAGGCCGGATGGCCACCAATCATCCGGGGCGCGGGTTGCGCTGCAGGAGGAGGGCAAAGGGGGTCAGTGACTGCCAGTTTCACCTTCGACACGTGGAAAGTGGGATGGATGCGGAGGGAGGGGGGAATAGCCACGCGCACAGCCACCGGGTTGATGATCCGGGTGATGGGAAAGGGACCCATGAATCGCTGTGCCAGCTTCCTCCTCTCGCCTTTTAATGTGACGTCCTGGGTAGACACATACACGAGTTGCCCAACTCTGTACGCCGGGGCAGGCCTTCTGTGCCGGTCCGCCACGGTCCTGTTGTGCTCCGCTGTGCGTAAAAGCGCATGACGCGCGGCAGCCCAGGTGGAGCGGAACTGCCTAAGGTGCGCCCTAACAGAGGGGACAGTTACCTCGTTCTCCTGCGCTGGAAACAGCGGGGGGTCGTAACCCAGGGACGCCTTGAAGGGGGACATCCCCGTTGCAGAAGAGCGGGCGGTGTTGTGGGCATACTCCACCCAGGCGAGATGGTTGCTCCAGGACGTCGGCTTGGATCTAGTAACACAGCGGAGCGCAGCCTCCAGCTCCTTATTGGTCCTCTCACACTGCCCGTTAGACTGGGGGTGATGGCCGGAGGAGAGGCTCACCTTGGCTCCGATGGCGTTACAAAAAGATCTCCACACCTCGGATGAAAATTGGGGGCCCCGGTCCGAGACCACGTCCACCGGAATCCCGTGCAGCCTGACCACGTGTTGGACAAGGAGGCCCGCCGTCTCCAGGGCAGAAGGGAGACCTCGCAGGGGGATGAAGTGCACCGCCTTGGAGAAACGGTCCACGATGGTCAGGACGGTGTCAAAGGAGTTGGAAACGGGGAGTCCGGTGACGAAATCCAGTGCGATGTGCGACCAGGGCCTGCCGGGGACGGGCAGAGGCTGGAGCAGACCCGCTGGGGGGGCATTTCCCGACTTGCTGGTGGCACAGATTGGGCAAGCCCGGGCGTAGCGGGCTGCATCCCTCCGCAGGCCTGGCCACCAAAAGGACCGTTGGAGGAGGCTGATCATCCGAGAGGTGCCGGGATGACAGGTGAGCCGGGAGGTGTGGAGCCAGTGGATGACCTCTCCCCGGACCGCAGATGGGACGAACAGTCTTCCCTCCGGTCCGCCGCCAGGATCAGGTTCCACCTCCTGCGCCTTCCGGATCTTGTCTTCAATGTCCCAAGAGATGGCTCCGAGGACGCACGACCTGGGCAGGATAGTGTGGGGCGTCTCCTCAGCCTCCACGGGGGTGAACTGCCTAGAGAAGGCGTCAGGCAGGCCGTTTTTGGAGCCCGGCCTGAAGGTGATTGAGAAGCGGAACCTGGCGAAGAACAAAGACCAGCGCGCCTGGCGGGCATTCAGGCGCTTGGCAGATCGTAAGTACTCTAAGTTCTTGTGGTCCGTCAGGACCACAAACGGCAGGTCCGCCCCCTCTAGCCAGTGGCGCCACTCCTGTAAGGCGAGTTTAATGGCCAGGAGCTCCGCCGGGGACAGGCGCCGGGAGAAGAAGGCGCACGGCCGTTTGGCGCCATTGTCAGGTGACTGCTGGGATAACACTGCTCCCACTCCCGTGTCCGATGCGTCCACCTCCACAATGCACTGCAGCGCGGGGTCGACCTGGCGAAGGACCCGGGAGGAGGAGAACTCCGCCTTCAGCGCCCTAAAGGCAGCAGCGACCTCTTCAGTCCACCGGAACGGGACCTTCAGGGATGTGAGGCGGGTCAGCGGTCCGACGATCGAGCTGAAATTTGGGACAAAGCGGCGGTAAAAATTGGCGAAGCCAACAAACTGTTGCACCTGCTTCCGGGATGCGGGAGTAGGCCACTCCACCACCGCCTTCACCTTCTCTGGGTCTGGGAGCACCTGGTCTTGAGCGATGATGAATCCCAGGAAGGATGTGGTCCTAGCGTAGAATTCGCATTTCTCAGCCTTCACGTACAGACGATTCTCCAGCAGTCTTTGGAGGACCCGCCTCACATGGACCTGGTGCTCGTCCCTGGACCGGGAGAAGATAAGAATGTCATCCAGGTAGACGAACACAAAAAGGCCGATGAAATCCCGGAGGACGTCATTAATGAGGCGCTGAAAGACAGCAGGAGCGTTGGTCAGCCCGAACGGCATGACGAGATACTCAAAGTGGCCGTTCGGGGTACGGAAGGCTGTCTTCCATTCATCTCCCTCCCGGATCCGGACGAGGTGGTAAGCGCTGCGTAAATCCAGCTTGGTAAACCAGGTCGCCCCCTGGAGGGAGTAAAAGGCAGTGTCCATGAGGGGCAGGGTGTAACGGTCCCTCTCAGTGATGTCATTTAGCGCTCGGTAGTCTATGCAGGGGCGGAGGGATCCGTCCTTTTTCCCGACAAAGAAAAACCCTGCCCCCACGGGTGACGACGATGGGCGAATAATCCCAGCGCTCAGTGATTCCTTCAGGTATGTATTCATGGTCTCCTTCTCCGGCGCCGACAGGCTGTAGAGCCGACCAGATGGCAGGGGAGCCCCCTGGCGGAGATTGATGGCACAGTCATATGGTCGATGCGGGGGAAGAGACATAGCTTTTGATTTACTAAATACTATACCCAGGTCGTGAAATTCTGGAGGCACCAGTGACAGGCCCGGAGGTGCTGTATCCGCCACAGGGGGAGCCGCGGACGGGGAGCAGGCAGCGGACTGAAGGCAGGTGCCCATACAGAAGGTACTCCATGCCGATACCCCAGCGGACCTCCAGTCCAGGACAGGGTTGTGGAGGCGTAGCCAGGGATACCCCAGGATGACGGGCGACACAGAGTTGGGCAGGACGTAAAATACCATCTCCTCCCGGTGGTTCCCTGAGATGATGACTGGGACAGGCATGGTTTGGTGAGAAACTCTCCCAAGGGAGGCACGGGAGAGATGGACCAGGGAAATGGGGTGTTTTAATGCCTGACAGCGGATGCCCAATCGGGTTGCCAGGCCTTGTGAAATAAAGCTACCCTCTGCGCCCGAATCCACCAGTGCGTGGGTGAGGTGCCCAGTGGGATTGTGGCAAAAACGGATGGGCAGCTTTAATTGAGTGAGAGTGTCTAACCGGTTGGGATCCGCGAGGCTCCCTACAGCGATTCGCGGACCCCGCCGACTGGCTTTCCGCGGGCAACGCTCCACAGTGTGTTGGTCACCTCCGCAATACATGCAGAGGCCCAACTCACGGCGGCGTTGTTTCTCCACAGGGGAAAGCTTGGTCCAGCCCGTCACCATCAGCTCCGACTCCTCAGGGCACGATGCTGGCGGCGCCGCCAGGGGGCGAGCTTGGAACAGGTGCGGCGAGACCCCACGAGGGCGAGAAGAAGAAGACTTCCGCCCCGAGGAGCGCTCGCGCAGCCTGTTATCCAAACTTATCGCTAAGGATGTCAGCTCCGCTAGCGTCCCAGGGATATCCCGTCCAGCCAGTTCATCCCTCAGATTATTATTGAGGCTGCGGAGGAACAGGCCACAGAGGGAGCGTTCCTCCCAGCCCAATTCCTCCGCCGCTACCCGGAAGTCGACCGAGTAGTCCGCTGCCGACCGGCCTCCCTGCTGGAGAGCGAGAAGCCGATCGACCTGGACCGTCTCGGTTTGAGAATGGTCAAAGACCTCCAGAAAGCACCTCACGAACTGGTCATAGGTGAGGGTGGCATAACTGGGCCTCGCCATTACGGCGTAGGTCCAAGTTAACGCACGCCCCTCCAGAAGATTCCCTATGTAACCAATCCGACTGTGATCCGAGGGAAAATCTCCAGGCACACGGTGGAACACGGACTCACACTGCATAATGAACCCCCGCGCTCCGCCGAGCTTACCGCTAAAGCGGGCGGGGGTCGGAATCGGTGTGAGCCGAACCGGTGCCACTGGAGCCGGCTGGACGGCCACTGGAACGGCAGGAGCCGCGCCACCCTGACGAGCCGGGGGGAACGGCTGTTGAGGATCTAAGCGGCCCAACCGGTTAGTTAAGTTCAATAATTGATTGAGGATAACCTGCTGTTGATAAGCAATCTGATCCACTCTAGCCTCGAGAGTGGTAAACCGGTGTGCGAGCCCGCCGTCCGCCGAGCCGCTCTGCTGAAGCCGTACTGACATAATGCACGGCTCAGGAGACGCACACACACAGGCTTAGAGTAGTTCAAAGAGTTTATTAACAGCAGGGGTGAATGAGTGCGTGTCTGAGTCACAGTTAGTGAAATTTATTAAGAAAACAAAGCACAAAGTCCAAAACAGAGCTCAACCCCCCCCCCCCACCACCACCACCACCACCACCACCACCACCAAACCAAAACAAAACAAAACAAAAAAAAAAACTGAGATACAAAATAAACTTAGATACCGCACCAGAACAAGGGCTGGGTTCTGGTGGAGACGAGAGAAGGAAACTTAAGACTACGGCAAAGAGAAATGAAAATAACAGCCCTTAAATAGGATCAAAAACAATTAAACACAAATAGTAACCGGTGTGAATCACATGAGCAGGCTGGGGAGAAAATGACAATAGCTGTGAGTCATGAGGAGAGGAGAGAGAGCTGACAGTTTGACAGGAGCACCGCCCACAACCAGGGTAAACCCCGGAAGTGCCCCTGACAACTGTAGCTCCCAAGAGAGAAAGAAAGAGAAGACACTGGCAAAAATAAAATAGAAACAACTAAGGACAGATCAAATATTTCAACAACAAAACTACATTGCATGTAAACAGGAAAATAAATCATACAATACATAATATGTGAAAACAAACTAGAGATACCCTAACAGGCACAGAATTCCAAAATACAACATTATATAAATAAGGAAAAGCAAAAAGCAAAGAGACAAAGCACAGTGAAATCTCACTGTGGTTGTCACGATCTAGCAGATCGTGACAACCATTCACTCACACATTCAGACCTAGGACAATTAACCTAACATGCATATCTTTGGACTGTGGAAGGAAACTGAAATATCTGCCCATGCTGTTGCTGTATTTGCTGTGTCACTAAAAAACACACAGGAGACCAAAACATCTGTAGAATTACAGACTGAGTGAATTAAGAAGAGCTAGCCTAAGCACCCATCTGTTTCATTGTGTATTTGAACACATTTGTGTTTCCATGAGATCCTTCTGTGGGTTTTAATCTGTGCACTTGAAACAGTCTCTATTTTTGGTTGATAAGTTTGTGGATTTGTATTGTGTGCAACCCTGTGTAATACGTATGCCTATCTCAAAGGGACAGCGAGCGTCTTCTCTTACTGGTCAACAAACCAAGACTGTGTGTGTTTGTACATGTTGCCTAGATGTGTAGAACTTGCCCTACCTCAAGGTGTTTTAAGAAAAGTTGTTTTAATGGTTGCAAGAAACCCTTCATAGTCCTCTAAGTAAATTTGACTCAAAAAGACAAAGTGCCTACAGCCATGCTAGCAGCGCTTTGAAGGTATATTTGGACATAGAGGTGCTGCGGGCTAAATGTGAAATCAACATGCTAATGCACTCATAGTGACACGCTGGTGTGGAATTACAACATTTACTATGTAAACCATTATCTCAATTATAGTCAACCAAGATGGCATGCTACTATTAGCTCTAAGCACAGAGTACTAATGACATGGTCATAAACTTTGTAGACATACAGTATGAGACATATTTAGTCTGATGGTGGAAGCATGTACTGTAAGCATTTATGGAAACCTTTAAGGGATCTCTAAGCTGCTGTTGTACCAGATAAGAATGACTTTCACCCAAGAATGCCATGATTAAGAACTTGATTTTGGAGATAAGAAATCAGAGGAAAAAATAACAACAACACACAGATCAGATTCATACTCTGAAGACTGAGTTGCCACTAAAATTGATAGGCGTGAATTTGACACAGACCAGTAAAACAGATTTGATTTACAGGGCAGTTTCCAAGTTGGAAATCACAGTGAATCAATTTATAGATAGCTGAATCTATAAACAGATTAAAAGCAACTTTTACAGACATTTTTTTTTAGCAGAGTTTGATCTCTTGTTCAAAAAAAGAACCTTGGATGTAATAGTGTTAAAAGCTGATGAGCCACAGCATTTTTTTTCTGGCATGAAGAGGATAACAAAGGCTTGGCTGTTCTGTTTAGCCGTTAGATATACTTACTGAACCATAGAACAGAACATGTCAGCAGCATACAGACATCTTTCCTGTTGCAGCTCTCACTGCTCGGAGTCTGCTCTCATAGCTCAGCTCAACACACTGGCACAGCCTCAGACAGGAAACCCGGAAAAACAGAGTACGTGATGTTGTCACATCTCGATGTGCCATAACCTTGGCAACAACAACACAGCTAATAGTGTAACACAATGAGTTGTGGCGTAAATGAATAAAATTCAACAAACAGCACAAGAAAGACTTTGGATTTCTTTTAGAGCTGAATCACTTTTAGTTCATGTTTTTGTAGATCTGTATCACTTACAGTTTAAATTTTCATTTATTTATTTATTTATTTAGCGAATGCAAAGTCCTCAAGCCAGGCAGTTGCCTCCTGGTTTGCTGTATGGAGGGTGTGTAATCCTCCTTCCAGTCTTTGGAGAGGGCAAGCCTCTATGATGTGTTCCATTGTTTGCTCCTCTCCACATGCGCACAGTGGGCTAGGGCTACTGCCCCATCTGTGAAGGCTGGCCAAGCAGGGGCCATGTCCAGTCCTGAAGCGAGTGAGTGTAGACCACTGTCTCCTTGGGAGGTTGGTGCCCGGGACCTGTTGGTTGGGGTTTGTCACCAGGTGTTTGTTTGGGACCTCCTTGGTCTCCCATTCCTCTTGCCAAGCTGTCTGGATGGTGAAATCAGCTGGGGGAGGGTTTTTCCAAATCGGTCGTCTGGATGGAAGTCGGGCAATGGGTGGGGTGTAGATATCTGCATGGATTGGTAAGTGAGGAGAGTCTTTGGCTTTTTGAAGCATCCTTTGAGTTAGTGCTGCTCGCCGGATGTGTGGGGGGGCTATGTTTGACAGTACAGGGAGCCAGGGGAGTGGTGTTGAGCGGATTGTCCCAGTTATGGTTCTCATGGTTGTGTTGAGCTGGGTGTCTACGTGGTGTGTGTAGGATGACCTGGACCAGACAGTGGCACAATATTCTGCTACAGAGTATGAAAGGGCCAGTGCTGAGGTGCGCAGGGTGGAGACTGCCGCCCCCCATTTTGCACCAGCGAGCTTGCAGAGCAGGTTGTTTCGTGCCTTCACCTTAGCAGCCATCCCCTTTAAATGTTCCTTGAAGGATAGGGTCCTGTCAAGGGTCACTCCAAGGTAGGCTGGATTCGAGGCATGCTTAAGCTTGAGTCCGCTCAGGTGGATGTTTAGTTCTCTGGCAGCTTTTACATTGTGGAGATGGAATACACTGGAGACGGTTTTTGCCGGGCTTGGTTTTAGGTGCCAGGTTTTGCAGAACTGGTCCAGTTTGGCAAGATCTTCTGTGAACACCCATTCCAGTGACTCAAAGTCTGGTGCTTGGAGTGCCAAACAGATGTCGTCTGCATAGATGAATTTGCGGGATTTTGTAGTGGGCAGGTTGTTTATGTAGAGGTTGAACAGGGTTGGAGCTAGAACTGAGCCTTGTGGGAGTCCGTTTTTCTGCGTTCTCCATGCGCTTGTGTTGTAAATTTTCATAGATTTGCATCGCTTCTGGTTCATTTTCACTTAGTTTGTGTCATGGCTGGTAAAGCACACATCATCTTCCTACTAATTGCCTTTGATTACCTGCAGCCGCGTCTCATTTTCCACCTGCTGTTGATGAGCTCCACGCCCCATAAATACCTGATTAGTAGAGCTGTCGCGATAACCGCAATTATGTAATACCACGCTATGGACACACCTACTGCGGAGGACAACAAGCAGCCGCAACAACCGTGGTGTTCACTTTTTTGTGTGTGGCTATATCTGAGGGCTTATCCAGGACTTTGTGGACTGGTGCCATCGGAACTGCCTCCAGATCAACGCGAGGAAAACTAAGTCGCTGGTGGTGGACTGCCGCAGGCATGGGCAGCCCCTCACAGCACCAGTAAATATACAGGGAACAGACATCGAGATGGTGACATCCTACAAGTACCTGGGTATTCATCTGAACAATAAACTAGACTGGTCACACAATACTGACGCACTCTACAAGAAGGGACAGCGCAGGCTGTTCCTGCTGAGGAGACTCAGGTCTTTTGGTGTACAAGGGGCGCTGCTGAAGTCATTCTATGACACGGTGGTGGCATCAGCCATCACTTTTGGAGTGGTCTGCTGGGGCAGTGGCATTACTGCAGCCGATAGGAAGAGACTGAACAAACTGATTAAGAAAGCTAACTCTGTCCTGGGGCAACGCCTTGATCCGATGGAGGAGATAGGAGAGAGAAGGACGGTGGCTAAACTGTCATCTCTGCTGGAGTCCGAGTTCCACCCTATGCAGGACATACTGGATGCACTGAGGAGCTCATTTAGCAGCAGACTACATCATCCCAGGTGCACAACCGAGAGGTTTCGTAGGTCCTTCCTACCAACGGCTGTCAGACTGTACAACCTAAGCAGGGCTGCTCGCAGAGATAGCAAAAAGACGTAACAAACTAATAGTTTTTTTTTGAATGCAAAAGATGCAATAGACTTACACAATGGTCCTCTCCGGCATACAACTAGGAACATACCGGTCGCTATGGAGGGTGAGAATATGTATGGGCACATAATCATACCATGTAGGATAACTAAATAGACGGTTATGCTGTTTCATCCCACCTAGCAACAATGCTCTGCACTGTGTGTGTTTATATATTTACATATTTATTCCATCTAGCTACAATGCTCTGCACTGGGTGTGTTTATATTTATATATCTATATATTTATTCCATCTAGCTACAATGCTCAGCACTGGGTGTGTTTATATTTATATATCTATATATTTATTCCATCCAGCTACAATGCTCCGCACTGTGTTTTTATATATCTACATATTATTCCATCTAGCTACATTGCTCCGCACTGTGTGTGTTTATATACTTGCATATTTATTCCACCTAGCTGCAATGCTCCGTACTGTGGGTGTTTATATATTTACATATTTATTCCATCTAGCTACAATGCTCTGCACTGTGTGTTCATATATTCATATATTTATTCCATCCAGCTACAATGCTCTGCACTGTGTGTCTGTGTGTGTGTGTGTGTGTATATATATATTTTATAGTAATATGTACATATGTATATTAGCTGCTCTTGCTTGCTTGTTTTTTTTCTTGCCTTCTGATTGTTGCTCTGAGTGTTGCTATCCCTGTGCTGTTGCAATCCTGGAATTTCCCCGTTGTGGGACTAATAAAGGCTTATCTTATCTTATCTTATCTTATCTTATCTCATTGTTAACTTATGTTACCCTATTAATTATTAAATAAATTGCTAAATGAAGTGTATTTTTATTGCCAACAGCATGTACTCTGGAAGCTTCCAGCGCACCTGGTGCTGCTGCCAGCGGGTGCTGATGACAGCAGCACCGTTTGGGGCACTCTCTCTCCAGACGGACTACAGCAGGCAGTTAGTGGTGAAACCATATGGACTCCTTGCTAAATACAGCCATGACAGTGAGCCCTGAAAGCGCACAAAGTGTTATTTCCTTCTGAGTGAAGTGTGTATGATCCTGACTGTGTATGCTCCTGTGTATGAGCTCCAAGAGCCAAACAACTACTGCATAATGCATTACTTGTTTGAACGTGATTTTTCGGACAGCGGCAAAAAATCACAGCAGCAAAAATCATGGAGACAAGAGCCACGCAGGGTCCTGTACGGAGGCTGTCTTGCTTAAATAAACTGAATGTCGCTGTCGCTGCAGTCTCCAGTCCACACACCCCGTAGTTACTGCAACTGCTTTTCTTTATGAAGATGACTGTTTTTTTTTTGTTTTGTTTTGTTTTTTTTTTTGTTTTTTAACAGAGTCAGCAGTCCATGCCTGTAGAAAGAGTGGAGCTTTGCACAATTGTCACACACACACACACACACACACACACACACACACACAAAGTTGAGAGCAGAGCTGCTCTGAGTCTCCCACAGCTTCCATGGTTTGCCACATAAGTTATAAACCCAGTTTAAATTACAAGACCACGGGGTCCTAAAAACATTTGCAATAATACTGTATACCGCGGTGTTGAGCTGTTCACCGTCACCGCAGGGGAAATTCCTCTACCACGACAGCCCTACTGATCAGAAATCACTCTGGGGTGGAACTGACTCTGCGCTATGGCTCCTCACCTTTTACCAGAGTTCTCCTGCTTCTCGATCCTTAGTGTGTGCGCTCGCTTGCCTTCCTACCCTCTCCATCTGCAACCCTGTCTGGATTATCATGTAAGCCTGCAATATTACCACTCACCTTGTCTGGATTCCTTCCGTGCCTCTCTTTAGTGCCTCATTGTGTTCTCCTACCTCCTGGATTTCTCTGTCTGTGCCCACTGCAGCACAGAAAGCAACTAGAAAAGCACTCGGAGAGCGCAGACCTCCGCCAAGTGCCACAGTTCCCCCCATACAGTCTTCAGATTCCTTGATCATGAAAACATATGACAAGCAGTGGTTCAGTAGTTATTCACGAAAATGGCATTTTCCATAATGGAGGCCACAGTTCCTCCCATACAGTGTTTGTGTGTACGTTTTCAGATTCCTTGACCATGAAAACATATGACTAGCAATTGGATTGACAAAATTGGATTGACAATGATAGGATTAGTGGTTCAGTAGTTATTCACGAAAATGGCATTTTCCGTAATGGCGGCCACAGTTCCCCCCATACAGTGTTTGTGTGTACATTTTCAGATTCCTTGACCATGAAAACATATGACAAGCAATTGGATTCACAATGATAGGATTAGTGGTTCAGTAGTTATTGACGAAAATGGCATTTTCCGTAATGGCGGTTTAGCGCCACAGTTCCCCCCATACAGTGTTTGTGTGCACGTTTTCAGATTCCTTGACCATGAAAACATATGACAAGCAATTGGATTCACAATGATAGGATTAGTGGTTCAGTAGTTATTGACAAAAATGGCATTTTCCGTAATGGCGGTTTAGCGCCACAGTTCCCCCTATACAGTGTTTGTGTGTACGTTTTCAGATTCCTTGACCATGAAAACATAGGACTAGTAATTGGATTCACAACAATTGGATTGACAATGATAGGATTAGTGGTTTAGTAGTTATTCACAAAAATGGCATTTTGCGTAATGGCGGTTTTCTTGTGGACGGTGATCCGGATCACCACCAAAATCTAATCATCTGTAGGATACCCCATTTCTGATAATCTGTGAAAATTTCATGAAAATCCGTCCATAACTTTTTGAGTTATCTTGCTAACAAACAGACAAACAGACAAACAAACAGACAAACAGACAAATAGACAAACAGACAAACAAACAGACAAACCAACGCCGATGATCACATAACCTCCCCCTTTGGCGGAGGTAATAATTGGCATTCTATATCCTTATTAACCAGTCTATCTTAGGAAAGCCCCTGGGCCCGAGGTACTGTCATACCTACCTTCATCTCTCACCATCTCACCTAGTCCTCCCTCCATCTCCTCCTGCAACAAGCTGTCCTCCATACTTGCGGCTGACCGGATCCTCTCTCCTCACTACTCCACGTTTCAAATTATTTATCATGCAAATAGGGTTTTAGTGTCATAAATATTCAATTTTTTTGTTTTACAAATAAACTCATGGATGGCATTGTGTCTCAGGACTCTTTGGATCACTAATATCAATCTCAGACACCTGTCATAATTAGCTTGCCAGGTGAGCCCAATTAAAGGAAAACTACTTAAGAAGGATGTTCCACATTATTATGCATGCCATGGGTTTCAAGCAATATGGGAAAGAAAAAGGATCTCTCTGCTGCCGAAAGTGACAAATAGTGCCATGCCCTGGACAAGGTATTAAAACATTAGATATTTCATGAAAACTTAAGCATGATCATCATACTGTGAAGAAATTTGTGGCTGATTCAGAGCACAGACAGGTTCATGCAGATAAAGGCATAATGAGGAAGGTTTCTGCCAGACAAATTCATCAGATTAAGAGAGCAGCTGCTGAAATGCCATTACAAAGCAGCAAACAGGTATTTGAAGCTGCTGATGCCTCTGGAATCCCATGAACCTCAAGGTGTAGGATCCTCCAGAGGCTTTCAGTTGTGCATAAACCTACTATTAGGCCACCCCTAACCAATGTTCACAAACAGAAATGGTTGAAGTGGGCCAGAAATACATGAAGACTAATTTTCAAACAGTCTTGTTTACCGATGAGTGCCTTGCAACCCTGGATGGTCCAGATGGATGGAGTAGTGGATGGTTGGTGGATGGCCACCATGTCCCAATAAGGCTGTGACATCAGCAAGGAGGTGGCAGAGTCATGTTTTGGTCCGGAATCACGACGAGAGAGCTGGTAGTGTAAGCATGACCTCGGCAAAATAAATAGAGTTTCTGACTGACCACTTTCTTCCATGGGACAAAAAGAACTGCGCCTTCCGTAGCAAAATTATCTTCATGCATGACAATGCACCATCTCATGCTGCAAAGAATACCTCTGTGTCACTGGCTGCTATGGGCATAAAAGGAGAGAAACTCATGGTGTTGCCCCCATCCTCCCCTGACCTCAACCCTATTGAGAACCTCTGGAGCATCCTCAAGCAAAAGATCTATGAGGGTGAGAGGCAGTTCACATCAAAACAGCAGCTGGAGGAGGCTATTCAGACATCTTGCAAAGAAATTCAAACGGAAGCTCTCCAAAAACTCGCAAGTTCAATGGATGCAAGAATTGTGAAGGTTATATCAAAGAAGGGGTCCTATGTTAAAATGTAACTTGGCTTGTTAAGATGTTTTTGATTGAAATAGCTTTTGATTTCAGTAAATATGACCTCCTACTGCTGCAAATTCAACAAATGACCATTTTCAGTTCTTTACAGCCAATAAAATATTTTGAAACTCTGTTGTGCATAATAATTTGGAACAGTGCATTCTGAGTTTTTTTTTATTTTTGCAAAAAAAAAGTGTTATTGGGAGGTTTGTTCAATAAAATTTGAGTTATGCTCTAACAGTTGATGACTTGAAAATTATACTGACTGTCATTTGCACTGAATATTTAGGAAAATCAGAGACACATGTCATTAGCATAATAATTTGGAACACGGTGTATTCTGTGAGAGGACAATTATATTCCCTTTTCACAATCCCCATAACCTTACAGATTCTCCATGTCCCCCTTGCCAGAGAAGTCGAAACGGTTCCCATCAACCAACTCCACTGTAAGCAGCCCAGTCAGTATCCTAAACAGTATTCATTATTACTTGGTCACAAACCATCTCCTCTTCTCTTCCACTGCAGGACAGACTACTCCACCTTATCTCCACTAGCCTGTTCAATAAACTACTTACTTTGTACTTGACTCTCTGTGTTCTCTGTGGCTCTCTGCATCTGGGTCTCTGATCTGAAAAAATCATGTCAGTTTGTGACAGATGTAGCAGTGAAGTCAGTGAAGTCCTTCTTACCTTCACAATCTGCACCCAGGAAATAAAAGAGGCTAAAAGAACCTTAGGTTGATGTTTGTAAAAACTGTGGACTATGGAATATGTGCTGGAGCCTAACCCAGTGTCTTTTGGGTGAGTGGCAGGGGACACCCTGGACAGACTGCCAGTCCATCAGAGGGCCAACAGAGAGAGACAACCATTCACTTGTACATTCATACTTATCCCCAGTTGATGCCAAATAACCTAACATGCATGTCTTTGTCTATTGTTTAGACATGTTTATGCTGCATTTGCCATTAGTGTCATGAATTGCACTCCTCCTGGAGCACAAATAGCATAAACTGGACCCAAGAGCTGGGGCTATGCTTTGCAGTGGTTTATTTTAAGCCAAAAATAAACTCAAAAAACAAGATGTGACCTAAATGTCACGAGATGTGACAAACCGTGACTTAACTTACATGACTTGACTAAACATTATGTGGCATGACCAAGAAGCACAGTAGATCACCGCACTCAGGGCAAAGTGCGGTGTGTTTATATAGAACAATAAATCCAAATCGCCTGGGAACAATCAGTAATCAGAAATCAAAAACCACTGTGGATAATTAACAGAGAGAAGTTCATAACGAAAAATCAGAAGTAAACAAAAGACAAACAAAAGCCCAAACCCAAAGCATGACAGGAATAACGTGATAACATAATTACAAGAATACAAGCCATCAAACTCAAACATAATCGTGACAGTGACAAAAACACCCAAGCCAAAACCAAAAAACATGATAATACACAGAAATCTAAACATGAGCAAAAAGTGAGGACAAACCCTGACAAAATCCTAATAATAGACAGACATAAATAAAACACAAACGAGACCGTGAGAACGTATTAATACACAGAATTATAATGACTAAACTAAGATAACAAGACAAAACTTAGAAGACAAACAGAAACAGATAGCAAACTCAAGAAACATAATTACAGACAAAACCATAATCAAATTCAATAACTAAACTGAGGTGGAATGGCGTTTCCCGGAGCCTACCTTCCAGCCAGGTCTGCCCAGGACCAAGCGTGATCCTGAAAAACACTCTTGGTCGGCGGCGGACATCCTCCACGGAACCCATAGTGGTGTGGGCCACTGCTTGGGAGGAGGAGGCGGGGCTGGTGATTGGCGAGGAGCTGGAGGAACCGAAGCCACGGGACACTTCTTCGTCGGCACAGACTTTGGCTTGACCCGTGAGCTCCTGTAGGGGAAAATATGGAATTTTAATAAATATGATCAGGTATGAATTATTTAATTTATATTGATGTATTGAAATCTGAGAACAAATCTCGTTTCAAATACATCAGAAAAGTTAATAACACTCGTAGGGGCACCAGCTTCTATCTTTAAGAAGCAATTTTAATTTTAATTTCACTTTATACCTTTTTAATCACTCAATAAATTAATCAATAATTAGTCTCAAAAATTTTCTCGTGAATTCGATACCTGTGCTTGAAACAGACTCAGAATGAAATAAATTCTCAACAACTTCTCTCATTTTCACATATTTATTAAACAAAATGATTAACAGACATTGCAGTAATTTCACTAATCATAAAATCAATCTTGTAAATGATAGATTAACAATGTCAATATTTTCTTAACCAGGGTTAAACTGAGAAATGAATTTCTATCAGTTTGAGTTAACAGATTATGGAAACAACGCAAATTTATGGAGAAAGTTTACCAATTATATGAAAAGTCCTGGATTAATCTTAAGAAAATAAAAACGGAATTTTAATGAAAAGAAGAGTTATGTTAATAGCTTCTTAATTTGCATCTGATTAGATACACAAATTATTACCGAACCTCAGACGTTTAATTCAGCAGATGAATTAAAGTTGCAGCTCACGTGATTCCTCGTTTGGAGTTTCCCCGTTGATCTGGTCAACGGGTTTTTTTTCGTCGTCCTCATGAAGTTTTGATGTGTTGTTCAGGGGCAAAACCCAGAATATTTGTCCCGCAGATATTCTGGACGATGAATGAGATCAGATGTTTGATCTCAATGGTTGAAATCCTGCAGAAGCGCGCTGATTCCTCAGCTGCGCGTGATGTGGGAGCTGCGTCTCCTCAGAGGCCTTCGATAATAATTAATTAAAGATATCTAATCCGATCTCAAATTAAAGAGTTTCGGACTTTAGATAAAAATAATGGCTTCTGGTGTGTGATTGGTCAAGAAAAATATTATAAAAATAAAGTCAAGATTAAAGTTTATATTAAAACCAAACAAGCGGTGGTTTTACAGAAAGTTTAACAAAGGAAAAGAGATAAATAAAAATTGGAGTTTAACTCCGATTAAGAATTGAGCTCAAAGAAATAGGAATTCCTAGGCATTTAAGAGAAAAAGAAAAAGACATTAAAATAAAAAGTTACATTAACAAATTACGAGTTATCTGCTCTGTGTTCAGAAAAGCGACACGTGGTAGAAGTCTTTGTTCTTCCCCAAAGTTCTTTTTTGCTTGCTGTGTGTAGACAATGGACAATAGAGAGAGCGTCGAAAGAGATGAATCAGAGGCGAAAAGAGTGAAGAGAAGGGGCGAAGCAGGGGGTCTCTCTCCTTTATAAGTTCTGTTGAGCTCTCGCGGGCTTCCAGGTTGACCGGAATCTCAGCCAATGAGTGTCCTTCGTGGGCGGGCTTGATGAACCCCCAGTCCAATGAACAAACAGTCTGCAAGGAACCAATAGGATGAAGAAGCTGGGGCTCCGAAAACTGGGTGAAATGTGATATTGGTCCACATGAATACACACAATTTTAAATACATTGGAATATACTTTTACACACACTTATGTATAACTAAACTAACCTTAGTGTATCTTATAAGCAGTGCTTCTAAATTAACATGCAGGAATAAACATTCATTTAAACATTTTTAACATGCGTATATATATAAAATCAGATTAATGCATTTCACACATATTATTGATTTTCCACATTAAAAACATCAGAGTCCATTTGCTTTTCATAGTCCTGAAAAGAAGGGAAGGTTTAGAATTGAGTTTGTAATAATGTACTTTAAAGTTCACTGGTTAAATCCAGCATGTCCCAGAGTTTAAAGGGTACCTGTGGTGGTCGTGAAAAAAAAGATATTATATTGAGCCCCTGTCTCACGTTCTAGTTCAAGTTTAAGTTGAAATTCATGTTCAAAGCAATTTGATATAAATCCATTGCTGATGTGCTGGTTCAGCTATGTCAGCAAAACATGGGTGCAGCCATACTAGCGGCTACATGGCCTTCCAGGACGCTTCCTGTGACGTAATAAAGTAGGCACCGCGATCTGGATCAATATTGGCTGAGCCTGGAGTGCCCGGATGAGCAGTGGCTTTCGGGATATTCAAATTCAAATTCAAACGTTTATTTCAAACTCAGGGTTCATATTAAATGCAGAACTAAAACGAGTAGAAAATAAATAAATAAATGCTTAAATTCAGCGGGTCCTCTCGTCTGATCTGAGGTCGTTAACAGCCGCAACACGGCAGATGATTCGGCTCCTCCCTCGCCACTATAAAGAGCAGCAGACAGTAGGCGCGTTGTGTTGTGTGTGAGGACCAAAGTTTAAACGTTTATTTCAAACTCAGGATTCATATTAAATGCAGAACTAAAACGAGTAGAAAATAAATAAATAAATGCTTAAATTCAGCAGGTCCTCTCGTCTGATCTGAGGTCGTTAACAGCCGCAACACGGCAGATAATTCAGCTCCTCCCTCGCCGCTATAAAGAGCAGCAGACACTCGGCGCTCTTGTTAAAACAAAAACATACAATGCGATATGGATATCGCAACATGGCGGAATGTAAAGCCTTTGGATGTCTCAATAATAAGCGAAAAAACAAAGATAAACACTTCTTTTGTGTACCCAAACCCAGCTCACCTCGTCAGAAGATCATAGCGGAAAAGTGATCTCGGAATAGGGCACAGACGAATCCTTTCAGACGAAATTGCGTTGTGTGTGACGACCACTTAGTCACTTTAACCCTCAGAAGACCTTTCTGGCTCAAACCTGTAGCCATGTTGGACGAATTCTTCCTCAGAGTCCAACAATTCAGCCATAATAGAATAAAAACACTCACAGCAGCACCCCAGTGTCTCATACAGGCAGAGTATGTATGTACGGTATGTCGTCACATCCGCATGTGTCATGGCTGCGCTCAGAGTTTTCATTGGCTGGCCATGCCTGCGGTCATATTTGCATATTTCTCTGGTGGTATATGGCTGGCAATAATTATTTAACCAAAATGTTTTCAAGTTGAATGCGTTTAGACGACCACCACAGGTACGCTTTAAGGAAATTTTATTGAGTTGTGGATCTGTGTAGGCCAGGTCTGTTGCATGTTTATGGGGGCAATAAAACTAAAGCCGGACATAGGGGGAATTCCTTAGGCTGGTTTTAACAAAGGAATGGGATTTCAGCTGTGGCCTGGAGGAAGAAAATCCATTCTTTACTGTCTTACTCCTGGGTGAAACAAAATGTCTTTAAGCAGAAGAATAATTATTGCTGAGCCAAAGTGAGATGATGCTACACTCCTTACTATGTCGCGGTACATACATCGGAGGTTAGAAACAGAAATTAGCAGTCCAACCAGTTCAGCATAGCTCCTCAGGCTGGGGTTTGCCTCTATTACCTCAGCTGCAGGGTCCAGAAAACTCAGGGCTGCCTCCAGCAAATGAGAGATGTGGGCGTCCGCAATAAGGCCCTCGATGGTTTGAGCGGCCTGCACCTCATTTACGTTAAGTTCCAAGGCCCAATAATCCATACCTACTGAGTCCCTTTTTGCTGATGTTATTCTGCCCGGTTCTACCTCCGGTAGAATCAGCAATTCACAATGCAGGCTGGCCTTTGGGTGCAAACACTGTCCACTGGGTTCGAACTGGTGGCAATCTTCTGAAATGAATTGCACTCCTGCTGGAGCACAAATAGGATAAACTTTACCCAAGAGCTGGAGCTATGCTTTGCAGTGGTTTATTTTAAGCCAAAAATAAACTCAAAAAATAAGACATGACCTAAACGTAACGAGACGTGACTAAACTTGACTTGACTTAACTTACATGACTTGACTAAACATGACATGACATGACCAAGAAGCACAGTAGATCGCTGCACTCAGGGCAAAGTGTGGCGTGTTTATATAGAACAATAAATCCAAATCACCCATGAACAATCAGTAATCACAAATCAAAAACCGCCATGGATAATTAACAGAGAGAAGCTCATAAAGGAAAATCGGTAGTAAACAAAAGCCCAAACCCAAAGCATGACAGGAATGATGTGATACTGTAACATAATTGTAAGAATACAAACCATCAAATTCAAACATAATCATGACAGAGACAAAAACACCAAGGTCAAAACCAAAAAACAAGATAATACACAGAAATCTAAACATGAATTAAAAGCGAGGACAAAGCCTGACAAAATCCTAATAATAGACAGACATAAATAAAACACAAACCGTGAGAACATATTAATACAGAGAACTATAATGACCAAACTAAGATAACAAGACGAAACATAGAAGACAAACAGAAACAGATAGCAAACTCAAGAAGCATAATTACAGACAAAACTATAATCAAATTCAGTAACTAAACTGAGGAAATACAGAAAATAACCAAAACAAACTTAAAGCATGAGTATGGATCCCCAACCATGCTTGGCATCCTAACAATGAGCAAAAACTACAAGAAAGAAAAGCCTGAATAAACACATAGTACAGTACTTTAAACAAAAAGTCTAATTATGTTGGTACAGGTCCCTTTCTTTCAATTTAAACCCAATGTAAAAATGATAATTAAAAAATGTATTGATAAAAAAAAAACTAGAATGCATTCAACCAAGATGCAGACCCACACCTTTTGCAGCCCTAGAGATTTAAAACCTTGACCTTTGACCTTTTGACCCCAAACCTATAGTCAGAGGCAAACCTGTGTACCAAGTCTGATGACCTTAGCTTTTGTTGTTCTTGAGATATAGTTTCTATGGCATTCTGACCTCGACCTTTGACACTGTCATTCCAAAACCACAAGTCTCAGTTCAGAATCTATGTATCTATCAGAATCTTCAGTAATCCATGCTTTTATTTCGCCTTGGGTGGATTACTTTAATGCACTTTGTACTGGTGTCAGCCAGTCATCTTTTTCGTGTCTGCAGCTAGTTCAAAACGCCGCTACTCATCTTTTAACAGGTACACATAAAAGAGATCATATCACACCCATTTTAGCTTCGCTCCACAGGCTGCCCGTGCATTTTAGAGTTCATTTTAAAATTCTCCTTTTTTTTTTTTTTATCCTTGAACATCTTGCTCCGCCTTATCTCTCTGAGCTTCTGCATCCCTACACTCCCACGTGGTCCCTCAGGTCAACTGAACAGCTGCTCCTGAGGATGCCAAAGGTGAGGCGGAAGCTCAGAGGGGACAAAGCCTTTTCGATCACGGCAACTAGGTTATGGAACAATTTACCACTGCACATTAGACAAGCACCTTCACTGTCCATTTTTAAAACCCTTCTTAAAACACACTTTTGCTCCTTGGCCTTCGACCCAGTGTGAGACATTGATTTTATTGAATGAAATGGATTTTATTTGGTTTTTATCTTTTTATTTATTTACTCCTTTTACCTTTTATTTTATTGTTTTTAATGACTGTGTGTCATGATGCTGAGCACAGTGTGCTGACTGTGCTCATGCTTTCAGTTCATTTTTGTTTATTTCCTGTTTTTCCTCATCTCAGTGTTATTATTTGACTTTATGTTTGGTTTTGGACACATTTTGTGTTTTGAGTTTTCCAGTTGTTTCTGTTTATGTAAGTTCGTGTTCTTAGTCTTATTATTATTCTGTCATTTACATTAGGCGTCCTTGACCATTCAGCTTCATAGTATAAATATTATCTACCTGTTAGACATGAGCCCCTCACTTTTTCCTCCAGTCCACCTTGTGTAGTATTGATATTAGTTTTCCAGTGTTTGCATCTCTTGGGTTTTGTATTTATCTTGTCCTCACTTTGATGGTTATTTTCCCCTTTTATATTCTGTGGTGTGTCTTATTTTGTAATCATTCTATATTTGTAGTCAATTACCTTTTGTCATATCCTGTTGTGCTTTGACTTTGACAGTGCTCATTGTTTACTTCCGTTGTTAGCTCAAGTTCGTGGTTCATCACAGCTGTCAGCTGTTAGTCTGATTATCCTTGCTCCTGTACCCACACTGGTAATCATTTGTTCAATTCTTCTGTGCCTTATTTATAGGGCATTGCAATGCTACTGGTTGCAGCACTCTTCTCAACAACCAGACGTGTTACATCTCTATTTCTCTGTGTATAACTGTGTGCTACCTTGTGTTTTAACAGGTGTGCTCCGTCTTTATCTAAGTCTCTTTTGCCTTTGAATCTCGGTGTTCCTGCACGCTACCAGCCTGGTTTCGCCTAGGCTGTTCTCCTGTTTCCCAGCCTGGTTCCGCCCAGGCTGCTCTCCTGTTTTTTCTCCAGACGTGAGCCCCGTTTTCCTCGGCATTTCCACATGTCATTATCCCCTGTGTATCCTTCTTGCCTAGTTGTTTGTAAATTTGGTCTTTATATTATTTTTGTGTTTAATTAAATTCACCAGCGACTCATAGTTCAGCGGCTGGGTCTTCATTCCTGCCCTGAAGGGCATTTATGACACTGTGGTTTTTGCACGTGCCGAGTTTTATATTGGTCTTGTTGGTTTTATATTGTTTGTGTGTTAGTGTCCTGCTTCTTGCTTTTATGTGCTTTCCTGTTGTACAGCACTTTATATAGTGAGTGTTGCTTTTTTAAAGTGCTTTATAAATAAGATTGATTGATTGATTGATTGATTGATTGATTGATTGATTGATTGATTGATTGATTGATTGTCTCAGGGTGAACCTGTGTACCAACTATGGTGACCCTAACTTTCTTTGTTGTTAAGATATAGTTTATATGACATTCTGACCTTGACCTCTGACCTTTTGACCCCAAAAGTATAGCCATAGGTGCTAGTCCCAAGGTCAACCTATCGACCAAGTTTGATGGCCATAGCCTCATTCCCTGTAGGGTTATGTAGAGCATGGACATAGCTGGATAGCTGGCTGGCCACCCGTGACTCGTCGCTATGGATAAAAAGTTGGTGTCAAGAAGTGAAAATTTAGGGATGAATGTGGATTTTGCAGATGCGCTTTGCCATATCTCTCATTACAGATTTGTAAGCAAACATCCAAAGCTAAGCACTTGCTCATAGTTTCTGATTTTCTTCTCCTTCTCCTCCTCCTCCCTGTCTGGCCAAGTGCCTTCCCCAGCTCAGAGTCTGTGTGGATTATTGTTGGATGAGCAGTCATACTATGAGAAGTCTAATCCATCATTAGGAGACTGAGGAGTTACACCGGATTTTAAAGACAGAAAGACCTGATGTGCACATGAACACACAAATACAAAGTTCAAACAGAATACACATGCAAATGAACAGAGAATTTGAGGCCCTCTTTCATTAGTTTCCTCAAATGGAACCAAACATGGGAGTAGTCGGTATCACCTAATTTCAGGACTCCAGCATGTCATGAAAGCCTGGCTGCTGCTGTACACCCACGTGCTACACAAGGATGGAACACTGTGCAAAATGAAATCTCTGAAAAGAATAGCAACTCATCAAAATCAGATTAGCTTTTCCATCTCCATGCTGTTGAATAAATGTTTATTCATTGACTATTGCTGCTCTTTGAGAAAGAACAAGAAATCAGCTTTTTTCCTATTTTTTTTCCAGATTTAATATTTATACAATGATTAGACACATATTAAGTAAGATGTCATTGATAGTGTGAAATGGAAAGCATGAGTAACTATTGTTTTCTTTTTTCTTTCTGTTTAAAGATAAGAGTTGTAATTTTATGTAAAATGTTACATTTTAGAAATATGGAAGATTATGATTGCAATACAATCCTGCTGTTTAGCTGAACTAGCCATTGTTAACTCACTGCAGAAAAGTTGCTGCAGTCCTAATTACAAAACCCATGAATGAGCTACATAATAAAGACGATTAATGAAGAGCTGATGGAGCAGGTTTGGTGTTGCAGCAGCTCAGGAAGAAGAAAAAACAAACTTCAAATCCAACCTGACACTATACTGCACCCTGCCTCTCCCCTGCCTCTTCCATTTACAAGGATGTGGTCCAACTAGTTTATTCTGCTGTGTAGTTGATTGGCAGAGAGTTGCCTTTCTTGAAGGTTGAGTAAAAACCACACAAAGGACTGCATGGCCCTTCACAGCCAGGCATCCACCTGCTACAAAAACTCGGCAGCCATCCTTTGACTGAAGTACCACTGAAACCACAGTTGCAGATCCCTTCAAAAATAGCACCCATTACTTTAAAGGGATTATTGACTGAAAAAAAAATGCTTGTGTACATAAACTTTGTAGTAACCTTCCGAAATATGTCTATTGGTCCCTTGATTATTGAAAAAAATATCTTGACGCTCACTTCTCTTAAAAAAATACACAGCCTTAATATTGTTTTTCTCTCCGAGGAGCCATTTTGACTTCCCGGATTTGGCCACGGGACGTCATTAACATAGTGAACCCAGCCCAGCACTGTCCTTGATACACGCCCAGTGCTCTATTTTTGGCAAGCCTCGCTGTTAGTTATGTGAGCTATCAGCATTACAAGAAGTTTGCTTACCTTGAAGTTACTTAATGGTTGGTTGAGTGACTTTATTTGGAATAAAAGGAAGCCATGGTTAAAAATGGCAAAGTTACAGCTTCCCAGTTCAGTGAGAGGTTTAGATGTCCTTAACATCAAATGGTATCAAATAGCATCCCACCTAAGGTACAGTGGCATGAAAAAATGTTTGCCCCCTTTCTGATTTCTCATTTTTTTGTATATGTGTCACATTTAAATGTTTCAGATCATCAAACAAATTTAAATATTAGGCAAAGATAACACAACTAAACACAAAATGCAGTTTTTAAATGAAGGTGTTTATTATTAAAGGGGAAAAAATCCACCCGAGCTGCACTCCGCTTGGCCTGGGTGGTTGCTGAAGCAAAAACGCGGGTATGGGAGGAGTTCGGTGAGGCCATGGAACAAGACTTTCGGTCGGCTTCAAAGAGATTCTGGCAAACTGTCCGGCGGCTCAGGAGGGGAAAGCAGCTCCCCGTCCACACTGTGTATGGTGCGGATGGGACACTGTTGACTTCAACTGGGGATATCGTCGGGCGGTGGAAGGAATACTTCGAGGATCTCCTCAATCCCACTGATACGCCTTCCACAGAGGAAGCAGGGTTTGGGGACGAGGGGGATGACTCGCCTATCACAGGGGCTGAGGTCGCCAAGGTGGTTAAAAATCTCCTTGGTGGCCGGGCCCCGGGGGTGGACGAGATTCGCCCTGAGTACCTCAAGGCCCTGGATGTTGTTGGGTTGTCATGGTTGACACGCCTCTGCAACATTGCGTGGAGGTCGGGGGCAGTGCCTTTGGCATGGCAAACCGGGGTGGTGGTTCCTCTCTTCAAAAAAGGGGACCGGAGGGTGTGCTCCAACTTTAGAGGGATCACACTCCTCAGCCTCCCTGGGAAGGTCTATGCCAAGGTACTGGAGAGGAGAGTCCGGCCGTTGGTCGAACCTCGGATTCAGGAGGAGCAATGTGGTTTTCGTCCTGGCCGTGGGACATCGGACCAGCTCTTTACCCTCTCGAGAATTCTTGAGGGTTCGTGGGAGTTTGCCCAACCAGTTTACATGTGTTTTGTGGACTTGGAGAAGGCATTTGACCGCGTCCCTCGTGGAATTTTGTGGGGGGTGCTTCGGGAGTATGGGGTATCGGGCTTGTTGTTACGAGCTATTCGGTCTCTGTACGACCGTTGTGAGAGTTTGGTTCGTATTGCCAACACTCGGTCGGAGTCATTCCCAGTGAGAGTTGGACTCCGCCAGGGCTGCCCTTTGTCACCGATCCTGTTCATAATTTTTATGGACAGGATTTCTAGGCGCAGCCAGGGAATGGAGGGTGTCATGCTTGGTGACCACAGGATCTCATCTCTGTTGTTTGCAGATGATGTTGTCCTGTTGGCTTCATCCAGCAATGACCTACAGCTCTTGCTGGGACGGTTTGCTGCTGAGTGTGAAGCGGCTGGGATGAGAATCAGCACCTCCAAGTCCGAGTCCATGGTCCTCAGCCGGAAAAAGGTGGATTGTCCTCTCCGGGTTGGGGACAGGCTCCTGCCCCAAGTGGAGGAGTTTAAGTATCTTGGGGTCTTGTTCACGAGCGAGGGGAAAATGGAGCGAGAGATCGACAGACGGATTGGAGCAGCATCTGCAGTGATGCGGACGTTGTACCGGTCTGTTGTGGTGAAGAGGGAGCTTAGTTCTAAGGCAAAGCTGTCGATTTACCAGTCAATCTACGTTCCTACTCTCACCTATGGTCACGAGCTTTGGGTAATGACCGAAAGAACGAGATCGCGGATACATGCGGCTGAAATGAGCTTTCTCCGTAGGATTGCTGGACTCACCCTCAGAGATAGGGTGAGGAGCTCAGTCATCCGGGAGAGGCTCAGAGTAGAACCGCTGCTCCTCCACATTGAAAGGAGTCAGTTGAGGTGGTATGGGCATCTGATTAGGATGCCTCCTGGACGCCTCCCACTTGAGGTGTTTCAGGTACGTCCCACTGGGAGGAGACCCCGGGGCAGACCCAGGACTCGGTGGAGAGACTATGCCTCCCAGCTGGTCTGGGAACGCCTTGGTATCCCCTCTGAAGAGCTGGAGCAGGTGGCTGGGGAGAGGGAAGTCTGGGCTTCTCTGCTTGAACTGCTGCCTCCGCGACCCGGACCTCCGGAAAAGCCGTAGAAGATGGATGGATGAAAAAATCCAAACCTACATACCCCTGTATGAAAAAGTGATTGCCCCCTAAACTTAATAACTGCTTGGGCCACCCTTAGCAGCAATAACTGCAATCAAGCATTTGCGATAACTGGCAATGAGTCTTTTACAGTGCTGTGGAGGAATTTTGGCCCACTCATCTTTGCACAATTGTTGTAATTCAGCCACATTAGAGGGTTTCTGAGCATGAACTGCCTTTTTAAGGTCATGCCACAGCATTTCAATCGAATTCAGGTCAGGACTTTAACTAGGCCACTCCAAAGTCTTCATTTTGTTTTTTCTTAAGCCATTCAGAGGTGGGCTTGCTGGTGTGTTTTGGATCATTGTCCTTCTGCAGAACCCAAGTGCGCTTCAGCTTGAGGTCACAAACAGATGGCCAGACATTCTCCTTCAGGATTTTTTGATAGACAGCAGAATTCATGGTTCCATTTACCACAACAAGTCTTCCAGGTCTTGAAGCAGCAAAATAACCCCCGACCATGACGCTACCACCACCATATTTTACTGTTGGTATGATGTTCCTTTTCTGAAATGCTGTTACTTTTACATCAGATGTAGTGGGACACACACCTTCCAAAAAGTTCAACTTTTGTCTCGTCAGTACACAGACTATTTTCCCAAAAGTGTTGGGGATCATCAAGATGTTTTCTGGCAAAACTGAGACGAGCCTTTATGTTCTTTTTGCTCAGCAGTGGTTTTCGTCTTGGAACTCCGCCATACAGGCCATTTTTGCCAAATCTCTTTCTCATGGTGGAGTCATAAACACTGACCTTAACTGAGGCAAGTGAGGCCTGCAGTTCTTTGGATGTTGCTGTGGGGTCTTGCGTGACCTCTTGGATGAATTGTTGCTGCGCTCTTGGGGTAATTTTGGTCGGCAAAGCTTCCACTCCTGGGAAGGTTCACCACTGTTCCATGTTTTTGTCATTTGTGGATAATGGGTCTCACTGCGGTTCACTGGAGTCCCAAAGCTTTAAAAATGGCTTTATAACCTTTTCTAGACTGATAGATCTCAATTCCTTTGTTTCTAATTTGTTCCTGAATTTCTTTGGATTGCGATCCAAAGAAACTAAACTCAAACTAACTAACCTGCACTTATATAACACTTTTCTAGTCACAAAGACCACTCAAAGCGCTTTCACTAGTACTAACCCTCTATTCTAAGGGCCTATAGGAAACAGATATCTAGGGACAATTTAGAACAGCCAATTAACCTAACATACATGTCTTTGGATTGTGGGAGGAAACTGGAGCCCCCAGAGAAAACCCACGCAGCAAAGGGAGAACATGCAAACTCCACACAGAAAGGTTCCAACCCCTGCCAGCCTGGGGATTCGAACCAGGAACCTTCTAGCTGTAAGGCAACAGTGCTAACCACTGCACCACCATGCTGCCCAAACTAAACACTAAACAACCTAACTGATTAACTCTAATAACCTAACTAATTGAACTCAGCTTTCCAAAGATGTGGTAAACCACAGTTAATTTATATTTTAACAGGGGGGGGATAATCACTTTTTCACACAAGGCCATGTAGGTTTGGAATTTTTTTTTACCCTTAAAAATGAACACCTTCTTTTGTGTTATCTTTGTCTCATATTTAAATTTGTTTGATGATCCGAAACATTTAAGTGTGACAAGCATACAAAAAATGAGAAATCAGAAAGGGGGCAAACACTTTTTCACACCATTGTATATAGCAGAATGGGTTAAGGAAAATCCTACATCTATCTGGTTAGCCTGGAAAAATCACAGATCCCCGGCTCACTGCTGGGTCTCCTGTCCTCTAAAAATTTAAAATCAGTTAGAAATCTCTGTAATAATAATCCTATAATTTGCAACACTTTAAAGGCCTTGTTCATCACACTTGAGAGGAGATCAGATTTAACCACCTTACCAATCCCTGTTCAAGGAAACCCTGATTTTGTTCCAGGTATGATAGGCAGTGGTTATAATATGTGGACAACTAAAGGAAGATAAGGAAATGTATGACCTTTTTGAAGGTGCATCATTATTATCATTTGAACAACTTTAGGAAAAATTCCGTTTTTTTTTAAAGTGAATTTTTCAGGTACCTGCAGATTCAAGATTTCATAATTTAAACCCCCCCCCAAAACTTTCAACATAAATACCAGTCTCAGCAGTGGAATGGTTACTTCTTTTAGGTCCACCCAAAAAAATCCATAACTTGCTTTTATAATGCTTTGAGTCAGTCTTATATGTTGAATGTATCGATTATGCAGGATGTTGCACAACAATGGCAACGTGAACTTGGTATAAACATTGATGAGGATGCATGGGGTGCAATCTGGGAGCAGCCTAAAAAAATCCCAATATGCAATTGTGCTAGAGTATTACAATACTAAATTTTACACCGCTTGCAAATCTCTCCGAACAAAAGATCTAATATGAATCCCCAGCTTTTATCTATGCGTCTGAAGTGTAAAATTTCATTCATTGTGTCTGGTCCTGTCCTAAAATTCAAGTGAACTGGTTGGATATTGTACAAGATATGAGTCAAATATTTGGTGCGATTGTATACATGGACCCTTTTTCTTTGTTATTGGGACATCCAAATTATTGGATTATTATTGGAAGTCCTTATTGGAAGTTATTGGAAGTCCTTCCAAACTGTATAATATCCTTGCGTATGCTGCACGGAAGAACATTTTCTTGTCATGGATAATGTGATAAACCTCCAGCTAAAGCGAGCTGGCATAGAACTATTATGGAATGCTTCCCTTTGGAGTATTTGCATATTTGCTTCATTCAACAAAGGTGCAGTTTATGAAGATATGGACATATCTCAACTTCTTGAACCTTACTGTGGCTTCAGTTCTTTTCCCCCCTTGTCCTGTCAAACAGCTAGGTAAACGGAACAGAAATCTGCTTCCCTTACTGTGCCAAACAGATTTACTTTGCCAAAAGGAGCTTTATACAGCACATATCTATGTACTGTATAGTATTTATAGACTCCTCTTGTAATAACTTTTAATACTTTATTTAAATTGTTTTACCCATGATAAACCCGACCGGTGAAGGGGTGGGAGGGGGAGAAGGAAGGGTGGAGAGGGGGAAAGAATAAAGAGAGGAACAAACAGAAAAAAACAAACAAACTGACACAACTGAAACAAACAGAAGACAAACTGTTTCTTCTTCTGAAAAGGTCTCATCACAAGTTTGGTATCTGCACCTGTAAAAGAACATAAGTGTGTGTGCATGTGCATACATGCGAATGTATGAGAGCGCGCTCAAAGTGGGTGTGTGCGTGTGAGTGGTTCGCCAGGAAACATACAAAGAGGGCAGCAGGTCACAGCAATGTCCCTCCCACTACAAACTCTGAGTTATCAAGACAGTGCCACCAACCCCCACAGAGCACAAATGCCCTGAAACCAGCAAGCTCCAGGACAACCATGCAACCACCCCAGGAGGGACAGCTGAGGGAGGCCAGCATGGCCCGTCCCCACTCCTGCTCTGGACCAGCTTCTCCCATCCCCCCAGTGGGGCCAGCGCCATCCCCCGGGCCCCAGGCGCCAGAAGGAGAACACCCCCCCCCCCCCCCCGCCGCCTCCCCCTGGGACAGAAACCGGCATGTGCCCCTGGCGCATGCCCCCCAGACACCTCCTGCCCCATAGCAGGACCACACACACCCCAGCACCCCTGATCTATGCCCTGAGAGCCCACAGGCCCCCATGCCCAGGAAAGGCAGCAGAAAGGCACGGGGAGCCAGTCCCCCTAATCCAAGGGAGCCCATGCGGCCAGGAGGTACCAAGAGGTGCCATCCCTCAGTCCAGTACCCTCACCAGCACAAACACTCACTCTCATGTGCTCACACCCTCATGCTCTCACATGTACTCACTCGTACTCACACACACTCACTCACTCACTCTCACTCACCCTCTTCTTCACACAGTCTTACATTTGCACTCCCACACTTAAACTTACTCACTCTCACCCACTCCCATACTTGTTCAGTCTCAGTTCCATTCCCACTCGCCCTCAGAGTCACTCACACTTAAACATGCTTCCTTCCACTCATGCTCACTCATATGTACACTCTCATTCGGACTCTGACTCACTCACATTTACTTGTGCTGTCTCTTACAAACACACTCATTCACCCTTAACACTTGGGGTGGCCACAGCGCAGATGCAGTGGGCATGAACGTGCATCAATGCCCGACAGCGGCTGGGGAGGCCGCTGGCACGGACTGGCAGCAACACTACACTGACCCACCCCAGGGCGGCTGCAGCCACAGAAGCAGCCCACCGCCACCAATGCCCCTCTGGAATGAACGACCAATGGACTCACCGCAAGCACCCAGAGATGCCACCTGACATACAAAGCACCACACAAATCTGACCCACCACCACCATCACTACTTATCACTCCCTCACTCTCACCTACTCACTTGCTCTCACTTGCTCACTCACTCTCTTGCTCATTCCCTTGCTCGCACCTATTCGCTCGCGGTAGCGCCTTAGGATGACGGCAGCACGGCAGGCCCCAGGTCACCAGCCAGGTCCCAGGCCCCCAGCAGAAGGAGGACAGCAGGGGTGGAGAAAGACACACACCCCCATGCGGGAATCATGATAAGTGAGTGTTATTTGTGTGGTGTCATTGGGGTCAGGTGCATGAACTACCAAAGTGCAGTTAAAATTAGGGGGAGAGTGTGATAGGGCATGTTACCCATTTCTATCAGAGGCAGAGCTCTCATACCCCCAAGCCCTCAGTGTCTACAGTGCAACTGAAATTGAGGTGAGGGCGGCCCTATGCCACAGTAGTAGATAGAGGGATCCTCTTCACCAACACCGTACGGCACACCCTCACCCCAAAACTCAAAGTGTATCCAATAAGATCTATGATCCACCCAAAATTGGTGGAAAAAACAACAAAAAAAAACCAAGATGCTGATCATCCTTCTGTGCCCCTCACTTATGTTCTTGTAGTGGTAGACATTTTTCAAACGTTTTATTTTATTTTATGAACGTGTTGGCTTGGTAGTAGCAAATATTCAAACGAGAAGTTTGAAGGCCGAAGTGTAGAAGGGTTCCATCGGCTTCTAATCTCAAAACCTTTTTTAATGCCAGAAACTATGATTTCTGGCATATACACTATATATATATATATATATATATATATATATATATATATATATACACTACTGGTCAAAAGTTTGGGGTCACTTAGAAATTTCCTTATTTTTGAAAGAAAAGCACTTTTTTTCAATGAACATAACTTTAAACTAATCAGAAATACACTCTATACATTGTTAATGTGGTAAATGACTATTCTAGCTGCAAATGTCTGGTTTTTGGTGCAATATCTACATAGGTGTATAGAGACCCGTTTCCAGCAACTATCACTCCAGTGTTCTAATGGTACAATGTGTTTGCTCATTGCGTCAGAAGGCTAATGGATGATTAGAAAACCCTTGTGCAATCATGTTAGGTCTGCAATGCTGTAATTGCTGTAAATGGAGGATTCTTTGACGAAAGCAAAGTTTGAAGGAAAAAATTATTATTTCAAATACAAATCATTATTTCTAACCTTGTCAATGTCTTTACTATGTTTTCTATTCATTTTACAACTTATGGTGGTAAATAAAAGTGTGACTTTTCATGGAAAACACAAAATTGTCTGAGGTGACCCCAAACTTTTGAACGGTAGTGTATATATATATATATAGGGCGGTGCGGTGGCGGAGTGGTCAGCACTGTGGTAGCACAGCAACTCACCCTTGACTGGGGGATCCTGGGTTCGATCCCAGCCCCCGACCAACAGTGATCTGTGTGGAGTTTGCATGCTCTCCCCATGTCTGCGTGGGTTTACTCCGGGATTTCTCCGGTTTCCTCCCACATGCCAAAAACATGCAAGTTAGGATAATTGGCATCAAAACTTGGGGTTCTAAATTGTCCTTAGGTATGACTGTGAGAGTGAATGGTTGTCTGTCTCTCTGTGTTGGCCCTGCGATGGACTGGCAATCTGTCCAGGGTGTACCCTGCCTCTCGCCCAAAGATTCAATTCAATTCAATTCAACTTTATTTATATAGCGCCATTTCACAACAACAGTCATCTCATAGCACTATCAACTGTAGGGAGGACCCCCACAGTTGCAGAAAGACCCCAGCAATCAGGCGATCCCCTGTGAGCAAGCACTTGGCGACGGTGGAGAGGAAAAACTCCCTTTTAACAGGAAGAAACCTCCAGCAGAACCAGGCTCAGGGAGGGGCAGTCATCTGCTGCGACTGGCTGGGGGGTGAGGGGATAGAGAAGAAGAAAAGAACAGACATGTAGAGAGCAAACAGCACGATGGGGACTCAATCTATGGGAGAGAACAAACAAATGTTAATGACCAGCAAAAAAAAAAATATTTCATAGAGAGTGAGGAAAGGAGTGAGGCCCAGTGCATTACTGGAGGTCCCCCGGCTGACTAAACCTATTAGCAGCATAACTAAGGGAGGGTTCAGAAAACACATGATCCCTCCCTAATTGTAGGCTATATCAAAAAGGTAGGTTTTAGCCCTATTCTTAAAAACAGAGATCGAGTCTGACTCCCGAATCCAGATTGGCAGCTGATTCCACAGGAGAGGAGCTTGATAACTGAAGGCTCTGCCTCCCATTGTACTTTTGGAGATTCTAGGTATTACAAGTAAACCTGCATTTTGGGAGCGTAGTGCTCTGTTAGGATGATACGGTAGTATCAGATCTTTTAAATAAAAAGGAGCCTGATTGTTTAGAGCTTTGTAAGTAAGAAGAAGGATTTTAAACTTAATTCTAAACTCTATGGGAAGCCAATGAAGGGAGGCCAGAACCGGAGAGATATGATCTCTCTTTCTAGTACCTGTTAAAACTCTTGCTGCAGCATTTTGGATCAGCTGAAGACTTTTTAAAGATGTTTTAGGACAACCTGATAATAAAGAATTACAATAATCTAATCTCGAGCTAACAAAAGCGTGGATCAGCTTCTCAGCATCACTCTGAGACAAGATGCTCCTAATCTTGGCAATATTACGCAAATGATAGAAGGCAGTCTTAGAAACAAATTTAATATGTGAATTGAAGGACAAATCCTGATCAAAAAAGATGCTGGGATAGGCCGAAAAGGATTAAGCGGAAGAAGATGAATGAATGAATGAATGAATATATATATATCACATCCAAAGGGTAGGGGTAGTAAAAAGTGGGAGAAAGAGAAAAAAGAAAAGAAAGAAAAAGGAGTGTTAACTGAAATTAGCACACATATGCATACGAGCGTTTAACAATACTCGTATGTGATTTATGTATATATAATAGCAGCGACAACAGCAACATCTTATTTACAGCATATAGTTTCTAGATATATGTGTTAAAGCCTCCATTACCATCATACTTCTATATAATAAATAATGTATTTTGCATCATTGAAATAAAAGTTATTAATAACAGCTTAAATACAGTTGTACAAACAATATGTTCCACTGATATGTGTAATAAATTTCCCCCATTTAGTATAATAAAGATCTGGCCGATTTATCATTCTGTATGTCAAATCTTCATAGGCCGCCACTGTACTCAGCTGAGTGAACCACATGCAGGATGGGGGCAGGTTCTACGATTTCCATCCCCTTACAAGAATCTTTCATCCCAGAATTTTAGCTGTGAGGATCCAATTAATGTAGTTTTCAGAAATCTCTTTAAGATTAGTGGAATCCCAAAGTATACATAAATTTTGGTGAAAATTGAATATCCTGGCCCACAATCATCTTAATATTTTCATGAATTGCAATCCACCATTTCTGAGCTTTAGGACAGGACCATAGCATATGAACCAAAGTACCTAGGTTCTCTCCACATCTTCAACATGTGGCAGTATTTGTCAGTCCTGCTTTAAACGTTTTTGTAGGAGTCCAATATATTCTATTTAAAATATTAAATTGTATGAGCCTAGTTTTAATCTCTCGAGATTTTTTCAAGTTATTTAGAATAGTGCTCCATTCTTCATCAGTAAATGAGTAATTGAGGTCTACTCCCCATATCTGCTTGACAGCGTCTGTTCGTTCTCCTAGATGGTCCAGTAAGGCATAATAATATCTTGAGGCCTCCCTGCCTTTCCCAAAAACACCTAGCAATTCATTTAATGTGCCTGGATAAGAGGATGTCTCTCGGGGATTTGATACAGTTTTACTAAGCAGGTGTTTGATATGCACTTATGTGTGTATGTTCCTACCATTGACTGAAAGCACCTGTTCAGAATACCTTCTGTGTTAATTTTCACTTCTCTTTCTCTGTGTAGACCATTGTTAGGCTGAGCTGTTTTTGTGTTGTGGTTGTTGTTGTTGCTTTTTTATTTTATATGTGTTGATTAAAAAAAGAAAAGTTTCAATAAATATATTTTTGAAAAAAAGAAGTTTGCTTATCAAGCACAGTTTATATTGTTATTTTCTTTAGCTTTCAGCCACCCTAATAGACATCCCTGTTTCCACCTGGTTCACTAAGTCACAGTTGGCAATATCCAAGGCCACCTTAATGCCTGGGCTAGGCAACTGGTTACACAGGAGAGGAGCTTGATAACTGAAGGCTCTGCCTCCCATTGTACTTTTGGAGATTCTAGGTATTACAAGTAATCCTGCATTTTGAGAGTGTAGTGCTCTGTTAGGATAATAGGGTAGTATCAGATCTTTTAAATAAAAAGGGACCTGATTATTTAGAGCTTTGTAAGTGAGAAGAAGGATTTAAAACTTAATTCTAAACTCCATGGGAAGCCAGTGAAGGAAGGCCAGAACCGGAGAGATGTGATCTCTATTACCTGTTAAAACTCTTAGGATCTGATTTTGGATTGGATTTTTTCTTCGGATTTTGGATCAGCTGCAGACTTTATAAAGATGTTTTAGGACAACCTGATAATAAAGAGGTACAATAATCTAATCTAGAGCTAACAAAAGCATGGATCAGTTTCTCAGCATCACCCTGGGACAAGAAGGTCTGTTGAAGAAGGTCCTGCATCCTCAGGACCTTCTACAGAGGTGTGGTGGAGAGTGTTCTGACGTACTGCATTGCAACATGGTACTCCAGTTGCAGTGTGTCAGACAAAAAAGCTCTGCAGAGGATAGTTAAGGGAGCTGAGAAAGTAATTGGAGTTTCCCTCCCCTCTGTTCAAGAACTTTTTCAGAGCCGTTGTGGGAGCAAGGCACTGAACATTATTAAGGACCACCCTCACCCTCTGCACAAACACTTTGAACTGCTGCCATCTGGCAAACGATTCCGGAACATCAGAGGCAGAACCACCAGACTGAACAACAGCTTCTTTCCACAAGCTGTTAGGATGCTGAACGGTTGATCCAGAATCCTTTACACATATTACTGCACTTTATGGACATTATGTATATTTTATGTACAGTATATTATAGTTTTAGTCAGTTTTAAGTATTTATTTCCCTTAAGGGCCTTTTCCACTAGCACGCTTTAGCGCGACACGGGACGGCTCAGCACGCTTTGTACGCTTTTCCACAAGCCCCAACATGGTTTAACAGCCGCAATTCTCAGCCCCGCTCCAGGCCAGGGTACAGCAGTGCTGAGCTGTGCCGTGTTGTGACGTTAACAGACTGGTCGCCGCTGATTGGTCAGGTCGTAACCGGCGCTGATTGGTCAGGTTGTAACCGCCCCTCTCCTCCTCCTCATCTACCAAATCTTCACGACCTTCTCAATAAAGTTTTTGAAAAAAAAAAAAAAAGAATCTTCACGACTGCCATTACTCAGCACGCAACCACTGTTGGCGGTTCCTTTCAGTGTATTGCTGTGCTATTTTCATTTATTCTCTATCAAAAATGGCTTCGCGTAATAAGGGTGTTCCATGGACCAGTAAGGAGCTGCAGTGTCTGCTCACTGCATTGTCAGACGAACGTATGCAGCGCGAGTTAGACGGAGCTGCCCGGAATGAAAAAATATACCAGGAGGTCTCGACATCGGAGTCCTTTAACGGTGAGTTTTAATTTTTTTTTATTGTGCGTTTTTTCGCAAATATATTCGGTAAGACGCTCAGTTTATTTATGCAATAAAAAAGCTGTTCATTTGTGGATGATGATCGCTGCTTAATTGCAGCACACTGCGGACTCAAGCTTTTATTTTAATTATTCATGTGAACAATACGCTGAAATAAGCTTATGTATTCTTGTTAAAAACTATTGTGCTGTATTTTATTGTGTGCATTTTCCTTGTAGAATCATCCCACGCGTCCGCCGCGACAGCCCGTCCGGATTATTCAACCGAGCCTTCCTGACCCACAGCTGGCAGACACGCTTCATTCATCCGAGTCGTGACCCAGTTTGGGAAGCTGGTGTAGACACTCAGTGGTCGGCGTGTATAAAATGTCGATTAACCTTCATGTTGTGTTGCAAAGTTTTTTTTTTCTTTTAATATTTTGTATATAATAAAATGGAATTGTTTTGGAAAGTGTGGTTTGTCTGTTATAACACTGAATTATAAAACAGTATAATTTCATAGAAATTCCATTGCCTAGTCTGATCAAAATGATACTGATCTTCCTGTCAGGGTCAACCATTGTAAAGGTAATGTAATTTTTAACTAGACCAAAAAACAAATGTTTTTGTAAGCTTTCTGTTCTTTTTATTGAAATATCATAAAAAATTAGCCCCACATGATCCAGTTCTAAACTTTGGGTACATTTTTTTATGTTAACTTATAAGAAGTTGCACAGTTGGACTTTAAAATGCAGCAGGAGAGACCGATCAAGCTTACAAGTCAATGTAAAAAAGTAAGTATATGTAAATTGAATGTTCTATCGGCATTCCAAATTCAGAGAATTACAATACTTTAGAAGGAGTGTAGCATCATCTAAACGGAAAATAATAATACTGTTGTTCCAAACGTTGACCTGAAGGTGAAAAACATGATTTTTTTTTAATTCAGTACATCCAAAATGCCCTAGGATGTAAAAAATAATAATTTGGTGTAGGCCAGTGTGCCACGTCTCATTATTTAATACAAATAAAAACAAGTTTCAGCTCTTTATTTCTAGGTCATTTGGCAGTTAATTCAAAACAAAAGTGACTTGTGTTGTTGCAGCTTAATTATGAGATAAAATTAATTGTGAGATAAATCCACAGAGCGAGCAAGGCAATAATCCTTGAATCCTTTTTTGTCTAAATAAGGACTCAGTGGGTGCGTAACGTCACGGGAGTGTGGCCCCGCCTCGCTCAGAATCTGCTGCTGCCCCGCTTCTAAAACCTCCTAACAAACCATCACAGCACAAGCACAACACCAATGGAGACAGAAGCATTCCGAGCTGTACTGAAGTGAACCGAGCCGTACCGAGGTGTGCTGGGCTAGTGGAAAACAGGCTTTAGCTACTTAGATTCACTTAGCCATTTTAATTGTTCAATATACATAGCCAGTTATTATCATTTTAACTGCAACTGTAAAAAGTTAACATTACTGTAATATCCAAATGTGTCTCAGGGATGTGTGAATGGCTGTCGGGGTGGGGGGTGTGAGTGTGTTTTTATATTATGTTCTTTTTACAATACGGATGCCTAGAGAAACACAATTTTATCTTGCTTGCACTACAGTTGTATGCATAGCATCATGACAATAAAGGTTGATTGATTGATTGATTGATTGATTGACTGACTGAAGATGCTCCTAATCGTGGCAATATTATTCAAATGATAGAAGGCAGTCTTAGAAACAAGTTTAATGTGTGAATTAAAAAACAGATCTTGATCAAAAATAACTCCAAGGTTCCTCACAGAACTATTAAGAAAAAGAGTAACCGCATCCAAACTAAGAGTTTGATTTGGCAAGGTATTTCTAAGGTTTTTTGGACCAACAAGAATGACTTCAGTCTTATCTGAATTTAATAGCAGGCAATTACAAGTCAACCAAGCTTTGATTTCCTTAAGACAGGCCTCTAACTTGGCTAATTGATTACTATCATCTGGCTTCATTGACAGGTATAATTGTGTGTCATCTGCATAACAATGAAAATGGTTACAGTGCTTTCTGATAATGTTGCCTAACGGAAACATATATAAACTAAAAAGAGTAGGGCCTAGCACAGATCCCTGTGGAACTCCGTGATTGAGCTTTGAGTTGGAAGAAAACTCATTATTGACATGAACAAACTGGAGCCTATCAGATAAATAAGATCTAAACCGCTGCAACAAAGTTCCATTAAGTTCAACATGGTGTTCTAATCTATCAAGTAAAATATTGTGATCGATAGTATCAAAAGCTGCACTAAGGTCTAAAAGGACAAGTACAGAAACAAGTCCATTATCAGATGCGATAAGGAGGTCATTAGTGACCTTCACTAAGGCTGTTTCAGTACTATGATGGATTCTAAACCCAGAATGAAACTCTTCAAATAAACCATTTTCCTGCAAGTGGTCAAATAATTGGGTAGCAACTACTTTTTCTAAGATTTTTGAAATGAAAGACAGATTAGAGATTGGTCTATAGTTAGCTAAAACTCCTGGATCCAGCGTTGGCTTTTTGAGTAAGGGTTTAATTACAGCAGTTTTAAAAGCCTGCGGTGCATGGCCTAATGTTAATGAAGAATTGATTATTTGAAGAATAGAGCTACCAATAAATGGGAAGCCTTCTTTAAATAACCTGGTAGGAATAGGGTCTAAAAGACAAGTTGAAGGCTTGGATGAGGAAATTATTTTATCTAACTCTAAAAGGTCAATTGGTGTAAACTCTTCCAAACAGATATCAATTGAAGGAGTTATAGTAATTAATGTATTTAAGTTAACGGTGGGAAGAATCTGACTGATTTTATCTCTGATAGATGAAATTTTATTATTGAAAAAATTCATGAAGTCCTGACTAGTAAGCTCTAAGGAAATGCAAGGATTGACAAAGTCCTGACTTTTTGTCAGCCTGGCTACAGTGCTGAAAAGAAACCTGGGATTATTCTTGTTCTCTTCTATAAATGCAGAATAATAACGTGTTCTAGCTTTCCTAAGAGATTTTTTATAAATTAGAAGATGATTTCTCCAAGCTAAATAGATTTCATCTAATTTAGTGGAGCACCATTTTCTTTCTAAATGATGAGTCTTCTGTTTCAAGCTATGAGTTTCTGTGTTGAATCAAGGAGTTAGAAATCTCTGATTAGACTTTTTCTTTTTTAAAGGGGCCACCATGTCTAGAGTCTGATGCAGAGAAGCTGTAACACTATATACCATGCTATCAAATACAGAAGGAGCAAGCTCTCCATAGCTTATTTCCGTTGTGTTGACACATGGCATAAAGGAAACAACCTGCATAAATTTGGTAACAGCATCATCTGAGAGACATCTACTTTAGTAATATTTTTCTTTAGGAGCCAAGAAGTCAGAAATAGTAAAATTAAAAGTTAACAGATAATGGTCTGACAGTACAGGGTTCATTCATTCATTCATCTTCTTCCGCTTAATCCTTTTTGGGTCGCGGGAGGGCTGGAGCCTATCCCAGCATCTTTGGGCGAGAGGCAGAGTACACCCTGGACAGATCGCCAGTCCATCACAGGGCCAACACAGAGAGACAGACAACCATTCACTCTCACAGTCATACCTAAGGACAATTTAGAATCCCCAGTTTGATGCGAATTTACCTAACTTGCATGTTTTCGGCATGTGGGAGGAAACCGGAGAAATCCCGGAGTAAACCCACGCAGACACGGGGAGAACATGCAAACTCCACACAGATCACTGTTGGTCGGGGGCTGGGATTGAACCCAGGATCCCCCGGCCAAGGGTGAGTTGCTGTGCTGCCGCAGTGCTAACCACTCCGCCACCGCGCTGCCAGTACAGGGTTATGATTTTTTATTTCTATGCCATATGTCAGAACAAGGTCCAACATGTGGTGGAGATAATGGTTAGAATTTCCTACTTTCTGCGAAAACCCCATCGAGTCTAGAATTGAATTAAATGCCATATTAACCCCTTGCACTCCGGTCAATTTCCCTAAAAACGCCAAAAAATAACGTGCCCAAAGTAAATCGAAAGCTGTTCTTCAACCCTTTGCAGCATCTTCATGGGGTTGGTCTCATTTAAAAGAAAACACTTTGAATTTTTTGGCAAAACAGTCATAATCTCTCTAAGTGCTCTGGCCATTGAGTTACAGTCATCTAAACATACTGAACTTGAAGAAAATAAATTTCACCTGGGTGTTTTTTTGGATACAAATGCTTGCAAATAACACACAGCTTGAGATCCGGGCTGGAAAATGCAACATAAATGTAGAACCAAGTGTTATCCAGCTGAGGTCAAAATTTTGTAACAATACCACGAAAAATGAATATATTACACAGCTTTTTCCTCAGGTAGTTCCCAGGCGTTTTTGAACTGTGCCAAATTGTGCCAAATGGCAGAGTTTGGAAAAATGTCTGTAACTTTTGAATGATTCAATATAGAAGCTTCATCTTGGGCTCTAATGAAAGCTGACACTCAGGGCTGTGTGTGTGCATGTGTGTGTGTGGGGGTTGTCCCCCCCCCTCGCTACAGAGGACGGACATCAGCCATCGCTACATGACGGAATAGACTCATGTGGTGATGTGGCGACAGCGGCGCAGTCACCGTGCCCCCCCCCCCCCCTTGCTACAGAAGAGTAGCGGGGGGGCGGCGTTCACGGTCTGGACGCGGCGCACGACCCGTGTACCGCGGCACACGAACTTCAGACTTCGTGCGCCGCACAGTTGTAATTTACCGATCGGTCAAAAGTCATTTTTGATTACAATTTTCAGGGATAAAGAATAATTTAGCTTATAACACCTTACCTCTTCACAGCAGTGTCCTGGCGAACTTCTCTTCCTCATTGTCAGACGAACGCGACACTGGTCCGCTCGTGGTTCTGGTCTCGCAACCCGATCAAAACATAATTCCATTATTGCGGTTTTGCGCTTCCGTGATTGCGGTTTTTGGCAAACGATTTTTCAAAATAAATAACAGTAGTAATTAAAAAAAGACTGGCGAACGCGTGTGTGTCACTCAGCCTTCGCCGTCGGCCTCCGTCGGTCTATGATGACCATGGAAGAAAATCATAACGTCTACTCTGCTGGAACAAAAACAAAATAAGCACCGCCTGTGGCCGAACATGCCGATGCGTGAATGGCAGTCGCTGTCACACAGGTTGCACTTCTGGGTGGTCTCCGTGCTGCTGGGTCTGTGACGGTTCTTCCTGCATGTCCTTTTTTCATCTGCTGCAGCAGTCTGTCTTCATCCAGCCTTACAAAAAACAGCTTGCGAACTTCTGTGCTTCAATTGGCTCGCTGCATTCACAGCGTTGGTAGGTGGGTCCTTCTTGCTAGGTTTTCAGTCATTGGTTCTTCAAGGTTTCAGAAACCCAATTCAAGGCTCTTATTAGTCGAATGAGAGGTCAATCAGATGATCTAATCTGTTTGCGGCTGTGTCTGCAGTGGAAGAACGGAAATGCAGCTTACGCAGCTCCATTGTGCGTCCTAGAGCGCACGAGGGCGCACGAGAGCACCCTCATGCACTCTGGGATGCAGAGACTTGCCCGCCTGCGGTACAACGGAGTGCAAGAGGTTAAAGCAATCACTATCTACACCTAAATGTATATTAAATTCCTCTACTATAATTATTCTGATTTTAGCACTAAATCTGCTAAGAATTCGGCAAATTCGGATAAAAACTCTGAGTAGGCTGAGGGAGGATGATAAACTATGGTGAATAAAATTGGTTTTAACCTAAAATTGCTAAAATGCCCAATACTGAGGACCAGGCCCTCAAAGGAATTATAACATGTTTTTTGCTTTACATTAACTAGTAATTTGGAATGGAAAATTGTCACTACTCTTCCTCCATGACCAGAACTTCTGGGATTTTGACAGTTTAAATAACCAGGGAGAGTTGATTCATTTCAACCGACATAATCCTCTTGCCCTCACCAAGTCTCTGTAAGGGATATTAAATCAATCTGATGATCAATTAACAGATCATGGACTAGCAGAGACTTGGGAGTTAGAGACCTAATATTTAACAAACCACATTTAATTTTTAAATTATGAGGACGAAGAGAGGCCAAGTCATATTTAGAGGCTTCATGTTTAATTTGAGTTTTACCAACTTTTTGTTTAATCACTTTGGGATGCTTATACATTATATTTTTATTTACTTTGGAGGGAGCAGACAATGATTCTCTGATGGGGAAGACAGGGGCTAAGTTGAGGAGTGGCGGATAAAGAGGAGCTGTAGAGAGGCTTGTAAGACTGTGACTCTGCTTCCTGGTCCCAACTCTGAGTAGTCAAGGTTTTGGAAATTTGGATAAAAATGATGCCAGATTGTTAGATAAAAGAAACGCACCATCCAAAGTGGGATGAATGTTGTCTCATCTAACAAGACCAGGTTTTCCCCAAAATGAGTTCAAATTGTCCACGTAGCCCACATTGTTTTCAGGACACCACACAGACAAACAGCGGTTGAAGGATGACATGCAGCTAAACATGCCATCACTGGTCAGATTGGGGAGGGGTCCAGAGAATACTACAGAGGCAGACATCTTTTTGGCAAAGTCACACACTGATTCCACACTAAGTTTTGTGACTTCTGACTGCCGGAGTTAGATGTTGTTAATGCCAGCATGGATAATAATTGTGGGGTATTTACAGTTACGTTTATCCAGCATTTCCAAATTTGACTCGATGTCACCTGCTCTGGCCCTTTTTCTTTGCAAGATGACAGAATAGCCTCCCACAGCTGCTGTTTTGATGTGAACTGCCTCCCATCCTCATAGATCTTTTGCTTGAGGATGCTCCAAAGGTTCTCAATTGAGTTGAGGTCAGGCGAGGATGGGCGCAACACCATGAGTTTCTCTCCTTTTATGCCCATAGCAGCCACTGACACAGAGGTATTCTTTGCAGTGTGAGATGGCATATTGTCAAGCATGAACATAATTTTGCTACAGAAGGCACGGTTCTTCTTTTTGTACCATGGAAGAAAGTGGTCAGACAGAAACTCTATATACTTTGCTGAGGTCATTTTTACACCTTCAGGGACCGTAAAGTGGCCTACCTGCTCTCTCCCCATGATTCTGGCCCAAACCATGACTCTGCCACCGCCTTGCTGACACCGCAGCCTTGTTGGGACATGGTTGTCATCCACCAACCATCCATTACTCCATCCATCTGGACCATCTAGGGTTGCATGGCACTCATCTGTAAACAAGACTGTTTTAAAATTAGTCTTCATGTATCTCTGGGCCCACTGCAACCATTTCTGTTTGTGAACATTGGTTAGGGGTGACCGAATAGATAGATAGATAGATAGATAGATAGATAGATAGATAGATAGATAGATAGATAGATGTACTTTATTGATCCCAAACTGTGAAAATACAGAAGTAAGTTTAATAATAGCAATTTAGTAATAGTAGGTTTATGCACAACTGCAAGCCTCTGGCGGATCCTACACCTTGACGCTCATGGGATTCCAGAGGCACCAGCAGCTTTAAATTTTAAGACAGCTGTGTTTTATATTAAACTATTTTCCTTCTTGCAATACTCTTAACTTTAGTGTGTGTTTTAAACTTGCTCGTTTGTAATAACTCGAGCCATCCGTTTCAAAGTGAAATGTCAGTTCCACGTTGTCGAATCCATGAAGGGCTTAAATGACATTAACAGCCGGTTTAACCTCTGGATTATTTTAGCCACTTTGAGCCTTTTGTGGTAAACTGACTTGGCCGTTTTATACAAAGGTGGACTCTCCAACACTTGAGACTTTTAATTGGAACAGCAACCCCTTAAAGACGAAGTCAAAGCAAAATTTTTTAACATTTTGTATGGAATCTGGTCCGTCTCATGAGTGGTAATTGGAATATTTGAGTGCAGGTGATCTGCAGGCAGAACTTCATTAAGGAATCCAAAGATTTTTATTCTTAAACACTCCCAGTTGTATTCAGATTGATTGTTTTTAGTTCAAGTCCTAATTAAGTTGGTTGCAAATACTCTGCTTGTTTGAATTAAGATCTAAATGCAATTAAATGAAATAGTATTGTGCAAATAGTATTGTGCACAGTGCAGTGCACACACAGTGCACTGCACTGTGTGTGTTTATATATTTACATATTTATTCCATCTAGCTACAATGCTCAGCACTGGGTGTGTTTATATTTATATATCTATATATTTATTCCATCTAGCTACAATGCTCCGCACTGTGTTTTTATATATCTACATATTATTCCATCTAGCTACATTGCTCCGCACTGTGTGTGTTTATATACTTGCATATTTATTCCACCTAGCTGCAATGCTCTGTACTGTGGGTGTTTATATATTTACATATTTATTCCATCTAGCTACAATGCTCTGCACTGTGTTCATATATTCATATATTTATTCCATCCAGCTACAATGCTCTGCACTGTGTGTCTGTGTGTGTGTGTGTATATATATATTTTATAGTAATATGTACATATGTATATTAGCTGCTCTTGCTTGCTTGTTGTTTTTTTTTTTTTTTTCTTGCTTTCTGATTGTTGCTCTGAGTGTTGCTATCCCTGTGCTGTTGCAATCCTGGAATTTCCCCGTTGTGGGACTAATAAAGGCTTATCTTATCTTATCTTAGTATGTTAAATGGCATATTGTATGATACAGTGTAGTTAGAAATGTACTTTAAGTCAGTTAACATTACTCTTAAAATGATGTTTTAAAAACTCTAAGCAATCAGAAAGTGGCCATAAGGACTGGAAGAGAAGCGGAAAAAAAAGAAAAGAAAAGAAAAATAAGCAAAATTTAAAATGATGTGTCATGGGTTTAAGTTTCCCCTGAAGTTTATGTTTCCTGAAATTGTGACTTAGATTAACCATTATAATTCAATAAGTGACTCGGTGAGACACTCATGGCTGCTCTGTTCATTCACAGACCCAAAAATTCACGCAGTTATCCTGTTAAATCAAAGGGACCCTTCATTTGTTTGCATGTCCTTTTGTTGTTAAAATTGTGTTAACAGGTCTGAGGAGTTGTTATTTCATGGCCAGCAGGTCAGTTGGGGGGGGGGGGGGGGGGTCAGTGCTGCTGATAAAGCCATGTCACCCTTTAACCCTTTGGCTTCCATCTCAGCAGCAGCTCTACTTGAATTGTCCTCAGAAGGGAACATGTAAATGGATGGAAGTGTGAAGTCTGGCCCAGCTGTTCCCACTGATGCCATGGGGGGGTGATCTGTTGGGTGTCATGGGGTGTCATGTGTTTACTCTTCCTGGGTTAACTGGATTATTTCTGCTGCTGGGGATCACCTATTCCTCTTCTTCTCCTTTTCCCTGCTGATTAATGCAGATCTGCAGAATTTAACACCTCCTTACACCTCCTTTAGTTCCTCCTCACGGCTGTCTTTTAAAAAAAAAATGGCCAACACACGCCAATTTATCACATCCTTTTTCCATGTGAATTAGAAACATTCTTTTGTAAATGTGAGGATTTTTCTCATAAATTTGCAGGATTTTCCTACAGAGTTAGAGCCATTTTACTCAGAAATGTGCAGCTTCTTACTTGAAAATTTACAGCTTTTTATTATTCATAATTTTGCAGCTTTTTCCTCATGAATTTAGAATTTTTCTTACTCTTGAATTTGCAGTTTTTAAAAAAAAAGGCTTAAACTTGCAGCATTTTACTCAAATCTTATATCTGCAACGTTTTTAGGTTGTAAACAGTTGGAAATTTACACCTTTTTTTGTCTTTTCGCTAAAGTTGCAGCTTTTTACCCATAAAATTCCACCTTTTTTTGGTCAGAAATTGGTAGCTTTTAACTGAGACTTGCATCCCCTTTTTTTGTGTCAGGTCAGGCATTGGCTTGCTTGCTACCAGATAACCATGAAAACTGGTACTACCTGTCTCATGGGTCGGGCTGTCGGCGACTCAACCGGCATCCGCCCTTCCAAGGGCGTGGAGGGTGAAACAGGGCATCCTGGCAGAACTAAAAACAATATTTGCCACAGGTCAGTGGTGGACCACTCCCAGTTACACAGGGTGAGACTGGACATCCTGGCAGATAAACACATCTGTCGCAAGGTCTGTGGTGGACTGTGCCAGTTGGTGCATTGTGACATGCGCTACACAAAGAGCAGAGATAAACAAACCTATCATCTGGTCAGTCATTGCAACAGATACTGGAGTCAGTTTGTCTCGGCTTGTCCTTGCCACTGATAATACCTTTATCTGCCAAGAATGTGCTGCTAGTCCAGCTGCTAGTCCTCAAATACTTTGCAAGCAGTTTCATGAAATGGTCAATCGGAAAGCAACTCATACTGGCTCGGACATCATCCAAGCTTACAAGGTCCGCGCTGATCTGTTCACACTCCGACAGGCAGCGAAAAGTAAGCTAGTAGCAGGAAGACAAAAGAAGAGGAAAACAGCAACCTTGTGTGTAGCAGAATGGAATGTACGCACTCTGTTGGACAGAACAACATCACAGCACCCAGAAAGACAGGCCGCGCTTGTGGCCCTGGAAATGAACAGGTACAATGTAGACATAGCTGCACTTAGTGAAATAAGATTGCCTGGATATGACAGCTTGGAAGACCATGGGTACATCTTCTTTTGGAGTGGGAGATCAACTCAAGAAAGGAGAGAAGCAGGAGTGGGCTTTGCAGTTAGAAAGGAGATAGCAGCAATGCTTGATGAGAAACCGGTGCCAATCAATGACAGGATAATGACTATGAGACTCCCACTACAGCGGAGGATGTATGCCACACTTATCAGTGTATATGCCCCAACAAAAACCAACACAGAGGAGGTGAAGGAAGAGTTCTACAGTGATTTACGTGAGACTATCAAGCGTGTACCAACTGATGACAGGCTGATACTCGTTGGAGATTTTAATGCCAGAGTTGGTTTGGACGCCGAGAAATGGAAAGGAGTGCTAGGCAGTTATGGAGTAGGCAAGTGCAATGCTAATGGAGAACTTCTTCTTGCACTATGTTCAGAGTACAACCTTGTGATAACCAACACTCTATTTAAGCACAAGGACACACACAAGAAGACATGGATGCACCCAAGATCCAAGCACTGGCACTTATTAGACTACATCATAGTCAGGCAGAGAGACATAAGGGATGTATTGGACACCAGAGCAATGAGAGGCATGGACTGTGGCAGTGACCATGTTATGCTGAGATCTAGATTAAGGATTTGGAGACGAAAACAGCACTGCAGGACGGGTGCGAAGCCATCACGGAAGCTAAACACTACTGCACTGAAAGGCCAAAAGAAGCAGGAAGAACTTGCACAGGAAATGGATGAAAACTTGAAAGACTGGGACAGCAACAACTCGGAGAATAACATAGAAGAGAAATGGGCAACACTGAAGGATATGGTGTATCAGACTGTGAGTGATGTATTAGGCTACCCTGAGAGGAAACATCAAGATTGGTTTGATGAGCATGATGAACACCTGAAGAAACTACTAGAAGCGAGGAATACAGCTAGGCAGGAAAACCTACAGTGTAACACAAGGTCAAAGAAGAAGAAATACTCAAAGGCTCAGAGTGAGCTACAGAAGTACACCAGAGAGATGAAGTCCAACTGGTGGGATGAAAAAGTGGAGAAATTTCAAACTGCAGCAGACAGGAAGGACATGAAAACATTCTTCACAGGTTTGAGAGAAATCTACAGCCCTAAACCAAGAGGACTGATCCAACTAAAGGCTACGGATGATGAAACTGTTTTGCAGGAGAAAGACAAGATCCTGGACAGATTTGCAGACCACTTTGACCAACTACTAAACAACCCTGGAGATCTCACTGAAGAGGCTAAAGAAGCTCTAGTGCAGCGACCAGCTGTATCAAGTCTGGATGAACCACCAAATTTTGATGAACTAATGGCAGCTATCAGGACAACACAGGATGGTAAAGCTCCAGGAAGGGATGGAATTCCAGCAGAAGTGTGGAAATTTGGTGGTGTTCAGCTGACCAACTGCCTGCACAAGCTCATCCAAGAGATATGGGATGCCCAGAAAGTACCTCAAGACTGGAAGGATGCAAGTATTGTGCCTTTGCTCAAGAAAGGTGACAGGAAGGATTGTGGAAATTACCGAGGTATATCATTGCTAGCCACTGTTGATAAGATTCTCTTACGTGTACTACTTAACAGACTCAGTGAACACATCTCGCAGAATGTACTACCGGAAACCCAGTGGGGCTTTATAAGTGGAAGAAGCACAATGGACATTATTTTCTGCTTGAAACAGGTTCAAGAAAAGTGTATTGAACAGAACATGCCGTTTTATGTAGTCTTCATAGACTTCAGTAAAGCCTTCGATACTGTTTCGCAACAAGGACTTTGGCAGGTACTCAAGAAATATGGTTGTACAGAGAAGTTTGTCAGCCTGATCAAGGCACTCCATACAGGTATGCAAGCAAACGTGGCAATGAGTGGTTCAGTATCTAAAGACTTCAGTAAGCAACGGGGTGAAACAAGGGTGTGTGCTGACACCTACACTCTTCTCGCTATATCTGTCAGTCATGCTTGAGGTAGCCTTCAAAGACACTTCAGAAGGAGTATACATTCAAACAAGGAAAGAAGCAGACTTGTTCACTGTGGCACTGTTTAAAGCCAAGAGTAAGACATCGATAAAGGTAGTAAGAGAAATGCTCTTTGCCGACGACAGTGCTCTAGTTGCACACAATGTGGAAGATATGCAAACTTTAGTGGAGAAATTTGCAAGAGCAGCTAGCCAATTCAGCCTCAAAATCAACATCAAGGAGACAGAGTGCTTTTATCAACCACCAAAGTTCCAATTATCAACATCACCACCAGAAGAGATCAGCATTGGTACAGAGCCACTAGTCAAGTGCAAGACTTCCAAGCACCTAGGGAGTACTGTTTCAGAGAATGCTAGGCTGGAGGATGAACTATCTCTCAGAATGGGAAGAGCGAGCGTTGTGTTTGGAAACTTGAGGGAGAGACTGTGGAACAATCGACATGTGTCTATCCGTGTGAAATGCAAAGTGTACAGAGCGACAGTACTGGCTACTCTATTGTACGGTGCTGAAACTTGGACTGTCTACAGAGTGCAGGTGAAATGGCCCTATATAAATAAAGTTGAATTGAACTGAATTGTAATCAGCACACCATGAGTCCTGGATGCTGTAGTATCTAAAATGTAAAGTTAATACCGACATGACTGTGGAGTGGAATGGCCAGATAGGGAGATATGAAAACACACAGTCCAGGAAAGGGGAGTCGCCGGCGGCTTCTCCTTCCTATGCAGAGAGCCAGCGCACATCGCACGGTACTGTCCTGCGCACACCCCGCGGGAAACTGGCACCTCGCCAACGTTAAATTAGAGCGAGGTGGCATGGACGGGGAAAGGCCGCCTCCCGCAGATGCTTCCCCCGGCGGTGACGTCACAGAGGCCCTCGGCGCGCAGTAGCAGCGGACCGAGCAGGACAGATCCGGTCTTTTCCCAGGCTCGGCAGGGGCTGGACGCCTGGACGCGGGCCAGCGGCCGCCTGGGAGGTCCTGGCAGCGGAGGGAGTCATGACTCCCGCTGCCAGGGGAGGGACTGTGCGTAGTCCTACTGAAGCTGTTTGATGTGCTGGTTGTCGGCATCGAAGCCGCCCAACACCTGGACTGATTCGCGTTGGACTTCTGGGTTGGACTTTGATTTTTCTGGGGACAGAAACCAGTCCAGGGGGGAGCAGTGTAATGTCGGGGCCATGTTGAGGGAGGGCAGGGATTTCCCAGCATGCTTTGCCAGTTGTAAACGTTACTGTGTGTGTGTATTAAATGTGTTATTACTGAGCTATTATACTGCTGGGTCATTATAACTGCGTTATAATGACCCAGCAGTGTTTATAGGCAGGATTAGGGCAAGCTGTATCATGTGTGTGTAACCATGATTGAAACGGAGGTCTGAGAGAATTACCTCTCCTCCTGTCTGTGCTCAGTTGTGGGTGTTGGGGTTGGGGGTGTGTGAATAAAACCTGTTCGTCACTACTATCTGCTCCTCTTCTTTGTGGGAACCCCGCATACGTCACATTATTAACCTTGTTTATACAGGTAATCCCATTGAGACATGGGGTCTCATTTTCAAGAGAGCTGTTTAATGGATCAGTTCTGTTAAAGCAGAGCTGATCATAGTGGTCATCTGGCATGTAAATGAATGAAGCTGGTCTCATATTTATTTTGTGCATAATCATTTTTGAGTGATTTTAACATTATATTTTGCTGCACTGCATCAAGGTGAAGAAGTTCTGTCCCCCTCAATCGTTCACGGCTCATATTTACTTCCGTAAACACAGTGCTGTGTCTGATGTTACGTTTTCTTCACACTGGAGTCTGATGGGGGTCACATTTAAATTATAATGTGAACGCCAACACAAAAAAATCAAATCTTGTAAAAAATCGGAATTGAACATTAAGACCTGCAGTATGAACGTAGCCTTATAGCCTCAAGTGTCATGCGTGCTTTTTAAAATTTCTAACAATTGCCATTGTTGTTAGAAAAAAATATTCTGATATTAGCAGAGATTAGCAGATTAGAAGGTACTGGAGAGGAGAGTCCGGCTGTTGGTCAAACCTCGGATTCGGGAGGAGCAATGTGGTTTTTGTCCTGGCTGTGGCACATCGGACCAGCTCTTTACCCTCTCGAGAATCCTCGAGGGTTTGTGGGAGTTTGCCCAACCAGTTTACATGTGTTTTGTGGACTTGGAGAAGGCATTTGACCTTGTCCCTTGTGTTTTTTTGAGGGGGGTGCTTCGGGACTATGGGGTATCGGGCTTGTTGTTACGAGCTATTCGGTCTCTGTACGACCGTTGTGAGAGTTTGGTTCGTATTGCCAACACCTCGGTCGAACTCATTCCCAGTGAGAGTTGAACTCCGCCAGGGCTGCCCTTTGTCACCGATCCTGTTCATAAATTTTATGGGCAAGATTTCTAGGTGCAGCCAGGGAACGGAGGGTGTCATGCTTGGTGACCACAGGATCTCATCTCTGTTGTTTGCAAATGATGTTGCCCTGCTGGTTTCATCCAGCAATGACCTACAGGTCTTACTGGGAAGGTTTGCCACTGAGTGTGAAGTGGCTGGGATGAGAATCAGCACCTCCAAGTCCGAGTCCATGGTACTCAGCCGGAAAAAAAGTGGATTGTCCTCTCCGGGTTGGGGACAAGCTCCTGCCCCAAGTGGAGGAGTTTAAGTATCTTGGGGTCTTATTCACGAGTGAGGGGAGAACGGAGCAAGAGGTTGACAGACAGATCGGAGCAGCATCTGCAGTGAAGTGAAGCTGTTGATTTACCAGGAAATCTACATTCCTACCCTCACCTATGGTCATGAGCTTTGGGTAATGACCGAAAGAACGAGATCACGGTTACAAGCGGCTGAAATGAGCTTTCTTCGCAGGATTGCTGGACTCACCCTCAGAGACAGGGTAAGGGGCTCAGTCATCCGGGAGAGGCTCAGAGTAGAACTGCTGCTCCTCCACATTGAAAGGAGCCAGTTGATGTGGTATGGGCATCTGATCAGGATGCCTCCTGGACGCTTCCTACTTGAGGTGTTTTGGGCATGTCCCACTGGGAAGAGACTCCGGGACAGACCCAAGACTCGCTGGAGAGACTATGTCTCCCATCTGGTCTGGGAATGCCTTGGTATCCTCTCTGAAGAGCTGGAGCAGGTGACTGGGGAGAGGGAAGTCTGGGCTTCTCTGCTTGAACTGCTGCCTCTGCGAGCCAGACCTCCAGACAAGTGGTAGAAGATGGATGGATGGATGGATGGATGGATGGATGGATGGATGGATGGATGGATATTAGCAGATCTGTAAGTTACATTTAATATACGGCGATATTACCACATCAGATATTACATAATTGGCAAGGTATAAATTGTAGTAGATTAGATGATAAAAGCACAAAAAATTAATTGTTACAGCATGAACTTTGTTTTAAAAGTGTGGAAAAAAAACTGTTAGCTATCTCCCTGTGTTGTTGAATTACTGTTGCATTTCACTTTAAAAGATTTCATATTCACATTTTTCCTAGCATAATTTCCCAGAGAACATATTTAAAATGGAGTAAACAATTAATAGGGTAAGAAGGGATCAATTGGGCAGTTAAATGTATTATTTAAAAAAAAATAGCACATTTTCTCATTTACAGTTTTGTAAAATCTAATTAAAGCAAAATTGCAAACATTACTTATACTAAATGTTTTTGGCTTACTTATTAGATTTATAACTGTAGTGTAAGCAAAGTCCCCCCCCCCCCCATTTACTTGAGGTAGAACCAAAAAAGGAAAATAGACTTTAGGAAATCATTTTAAATGGTGTTTCATTTGTAATAATTATGTGGAGGTATTATATGTTGTAATTCTGTTCAAGATGATGGTCCATCTCAACTTGTTCTGTACTTTGTTGTGCAGGTCCATGATTACTGCTGACTGAGCCCTGTGGTACCAATTCTGCAGAGGTTCTTCAGTGAAGACGACACACATTCTGACTCCTGACAGTCCTGTGGTACAAGTTCTGCAGAGGTACTTCTGTGGAGATGACGCACATCCTGACTTCTGACTGAACCCTGTGGTTCCAGTTCTGCAAAGGTTCTTCAGAGGAGACGACACACATCCTGACTTCTGACTGAGCTGTGCTGACATTAACCAGCTCCTGATGTCTGTGGTGATGACCTGGCACCAAAAACCTCCTTCTACAGCCTCACCACCATCATCGGACAGTTTACACTGTCAGAACGTGGGTTGGAGCCTTGTTCCCTCCTTGTGTTGCAACTTATGTTTCTTGTCACCAGGTCAAGGTCTCCAACCCACAACCTCGCTTTACGTTGATCTTCTGGGTTTTTCTGTATTTGTTTCTCATTTATTATGGTCTTGGCTTTGCATTTTGTTCATCTCTGCCTTAAGTTTATTTTGGGGGGTTTTGTATTAACTATTGTTTACCATTATAGTCCTGTTTGTCATTTTATTAATCCTATTCATGTTCTATATTGTTTGTGTATTATGTGTGTTTATTTCCACCACAGTCCTGTGCATTTTGTGCTCCTTATTTAGTCACAGCTGTTTTGTGTTCTGCAGTTAGTTCACTTGTTATTTAAAGGACACAGCCCCTCAGTTGGGTGCTGTGTTGCCGTCGTTATTTTGGCGTTTACCCACGCTTCTGTCTTGCCTGTCTATGAGTCCTGCCTTGCCTAGCCTGGTTAGTTTTGTTTTAGCTTCTGAGCTACATTTTATGTTTGTTTAATAAAATGTCAAATGTTTGCTACGATTTTGAGTCCAGTTATCTGCCCCGAGGGGCGAACCATGACAGTACAACGCACCCAGTCATGGATTCAGCGAGTGAGCCAGGCAGGAGGAGGATGTGGAGCCGCGACGAACGTGAGGCGGTGGCCATTGTGGAGGATCTGGCAGCCGCCGCTCAAAGCAGCTCTTCCCTGGAGGACGCTTGGGATTGCTTGGGGGGGGAGGGAGTAGTGAAGTTGATGGCAGCTAGACCGAGTTTGCACTCTCACCCCCGGATTCAGAGACTGGCGCTTCTTCCATTACTTCCATTACCAATGGACTCCCCCTCACCAGAGCCAGCTTTCTGGCCACCTGTTCTCTCTCCAGCAGAGCAGAGAGAGCTTCTCAGCTGCAAGTTGTCATTCAGGGGCTCCAAGTGGAAACCACCCCTTCGCCCGCAGCTCCCAACCAGACGATCTCCGGAGCCACCCAGAGGGAGACGTCTGGACATTTAACGGCAGCAGAGGAGGAACTCAGGCAAGAGAGTTTGGCCACCCTGGGTGGAAACTGGATTGTTTGGGAGGAGTGTGCTGCTTCAAAGGGTCCACAAGCAGCAGCTGCCTCCACAATGACGCCGCTGGACGCCGAGGTTTGCCGAACTGGGGCTGCAGCCTTGGAATACCTATGTGAAAGTGACGAGGAGGAACAGGAGGAGCATTGACTGGCTCTGCTAGCCCAGGAGGAGCTAATGCTGGACTACAAGCCGTGGCGCCTTCCAGAGCATGTGTCCCAGCTGGGTCAAATCCAGCTGGCTATGGATGTTCCAGCTTCAGAACCTGCTCCACGGCACCACCCAGCTCCAGTTCCTGCTCCATGTCACTCCACAGCTCCAGTGCCTGTTCCACATCGTTCCCCAGCCCCAGTGCCTGCTCCACAGTGCCACCCAGCTCTAGAACCTGCTCCATGGCACCACCCAGCCCCAGTTCCAGCTCCACGCCGTTTCCAGCTCCTGTTCCTGCTCCATGTCATTCTCCAGTTCCTGTACCTGCTCCTTGTCATTCCCTAGTTCCTGTTCCTGCCCTGCGTGCCAGTGTTCCTGATTCCGAGATGGTCACCCTGGCAACAGGAAACCAGGATTTAAGGCAAGTACCCTTTCAATTATATTCAAACACCAATTTTGAAAAGTCTTCCCTTGCTCCTTGGGGGGGGACCCCTGTGCAGATTCCACCAGCTACCGAGTCCTCTCCACCAGTCTCTGCTGTTAATGGCTGTGGTGTCTCCTCATTGACTTCCTGCTTCCCTTCATCGTCCAAGGTGGCCGTGTCGAGGATGGGGTCACAGGAGGACCATGTTCCAGCCAATGTTCCTGAGGTCAGGAGACCTCTAGCAGAAGTTCCTGAGGTAAGGAGATTTTCAGTCGTTGCTCCAGAGGTTGGCCCACCTCCACCTGCCAATTTGGAACCCAGACCACACCTGCCAACTGTTCCTGTCGACTATGCATCTCAGCCACCTGTTATGGACCTGATAACTCTTCTGCTATCTGGTTGTGATTTACTGTCTCCTGTATGTTCATCTCTTGAACCAGAAATTTCTGCAGTTGTGTGTTTTGAACCAGAAATGTCTGCAGTTGTGTGTTCTGAGCCAGAAATTTCTGCAGCAATGTGTCCTGCATCAAAAATTTCTGTTGTTGTGGGTCCTGCACCAGAAATTTCTGCTGTTGAGTGTCCTGCACCAGATATTTCTGCAGTAATGTCTCCTTCACCAGATGTTTCTGCCGTAATGTGTCCTGCACCAGAAATTTCTGCCGTAATGTGTCTGGAACCAGAATATTCTGAAATTTCTGCATTTGTGTGTCCTGGTCCAGAGGTTAAAGTAGCCATGTTGTCACCCCCAGAGATTAAGGTTGCCATGTTGTTACCTCCAGAGGATGAGGTTATGCTATCACCTCCCAAGGTTGAGATGCCCATGTTGTCATCTCCTGAGGGTAGGGTTACCCTCTTCAGAGGGTGAGATGTCCATGTTATCACCTCCAGTGGGTAAAATGTCCATGTTAACACCCCCAGAGGGTGGAATGCTCATGTTATCACCTCCAGAGGGTAAAATGTCCATGATACCATCTCCAAAGGGTGAAATGTCCATGATATCACCTCCAGAGGGTGATATGTCCATGTTATCGTCTCCAAAGGTTAATGTGTCCATGCTACCATCTCCTGAGTTTTTGAGTTCCTTGTTATCATCTCTTGGAGTTTAAAGTTTCCATGTTATCTCATGATCTAGAAAATCCTGTGCTATCTTTTGGACAAGAAAATTCTGTATTGAAATCCTTGTTATCCTCAGTACGCGAAAATCCTGTGTTGTTTTGTGGATGTAAAAATTCTGTATTTAAATCTTTGTTATCCTCAGTATGATTGTGTGTTTTCTCACGCTCATGTGCTTTCTTCCATTTGGTTGCCCAGGGACTTTGGTAGGCGCATCATCTTCACCCCTCAGGTGGCTTATGGATTCAGGTAGGCCCCCTGACCAGCTGTGTTCTCCGGTCCGGTGGCCCTGGGACTCTGGCAGACCACCTGACCGCCTTGTTTTTTGGTCCGGTGGCCCTGAGATTTTGGCGGGCCACCCGACCCGTTTTTTGGTTGGGGCTAGGGGTTTTGATTATCCTCCATAATCTGTATTTCATGTTTTGGCTCTGTGGGGGGGAGAAGCATTCATTTTTGCCCGCCTGGCCTTGAACCCCTACCACCCACCCTGGGAGGGTGCCTTTCTGTTTTTTTTGTTTTGGTGTTGTGTGGGGTCATCTGGAAGCTGCCCCTTAAAAGGAACTCCAATTATATTGGCATGTTAGCTCTATATGCTTTATTTTGATGTTAGTAGCATAACTATAATATATTTTTTTTGAAAATAATTCCCAGTTTTATATATTTTTAAAAACCTTTATTACGATGTAAATCACCATTTTTGTTTACGTCGCAATGCATTCTGGGTAGTGACGTAGAATGTTTGCAGCCGTTTTTTTGTCTTATACAAGCCAAGAAGCGAAGCTACGAACTACTGCCATTTGTCAGTGAAAATGCCACATTGCGCGGCTTTTGGATGTAATTTCCAATCAAAGGGAAATAAAGAGAGCGGGGTAAGCCTCCATAGCTTTCCTAAAGAGGGAAAGTGGAGGAAAAAGTGGGGTGGCAGCGGCTCAGGAGGTAGAGCAGGTCGTCTAATAACCCGATGGTTGGCGGGTCGAATCACGCTCTCCCCAGATATCCTGCCGTTGTGTCCCTGGGCAAGACACTTCACCCGCATTGCCTCCAGTGCCCATAACACTGGGTATGAATGTGTAAAAATGTTTAAATGATCGGTGGTGGCCGGAGAGGCCGTTGGCACGGATTGGCAGCCACATTTCCCTCACTCTATGAGTGTCTATGATCAAGCGATATAGCGCACGCTTGATAAAGCTGATATATATATTTATCACACTATGATAAAGCGCTATATCGCTCAAAGCACACTCTTCAGCATGAGCGTGCGCTTGAGCAATATAGCGTGCGCTTGAGTGTTTATGATAAAGCGCTATAGCGCACGCTTAATAAAGCTGATATATATATTTATCACGCTTGAGCATGCGCATGAGCAATATAGCGTGCGCTTGAGTGTTTATGATAAAGCGCTATAGCGCACGCTTAATAAAGCTGATATATATATTTATCACGCTTGAGCATGCGCTTGAGCTATATAGCGTGCACTTGAGTGTCTCTCCGCTACGCGAGTGTCTCTCCGCTTTGAGTGTCTCAAGCGTGCGCTTGAGGAAGCATTATTTTAAGGTGAAACTTATATATTGTTGATTTACTTACAATAGAATGCTCAAACACAAAAAATTGTCTACAAGCATGATGGGCACTGAACTGATAAACATGGACTCTCAGCAACATAAAGCAATTTCTCTGTTGCTTTCTCAGACTGCGGGTTGAACGTCCATAAGCAGTGCTCCAAAGTCGTTCCAAATAACTGCCAGCCACGAAAGTGTGCGCTTTGAGTGTCTATGATAAAGGGCTATATAAATCTGATGCATTATTATTATTATTATTATTAAAAGTGGGAGGATGCGGTTGGAAGAGTCCAACTTCCCAAAGACCTGCGGCTGTGCTCTAATCACTTTAGCCCTGAGGATTTTGAGGATTTTCATCGCCCCCAGCTCATGAAAAAGCTCACAGGTGTGTCTGGCTACAAACGACGGCTTAATGCAAACGGCATCAAAGCTTTGATGTGCTGTGATACAGGACAGATCTGTAAAGCAGGCATGCATCCTGTTCCACCATTTTAACAAGTGACTGAACAAGATACATTTATAGCATCAGGTACCATGGACAGCGGCATAAATGAAGTGGAGCTCTTTCCAACAGATTTTTTTTTTTTTTTTTTTTTTTGCTCTTTCCAACAGCTCTGCTTCTCCGTCAGCATTGGCGAACATTTGCCACAAAAACACCATCCAACATGACCAGCTCTAGCTTCCTCGCGGCTGCTGTCTTCATTCTCAAGTCCATTTTCACTTTGTGTGTCTTCGTCATTGTTTTTATTGCTTTGGCTTCGCACTGGTTCGAACTGAAACGGCTGTTTACAGACCGCTGCTGCTACATGCAGCACAACCAATCTACGTCACTACCCAGAATGCATTGCGATGTAAACAAAAATGGCAATTTACATCGTAATAAAGTTTTTTAAAAATATATAAAACTGGGAATTATTTTCAAAAAAATTATATTATAGTTATGTTACTAACATTAAAATAAAGCATATAAACTGTATATAAATAAAAAAACTGTATATAAACTGTATATAAATAAAAACTGTATGCATATAAATAAAGCATATCAACTGTAAGATGGTACCCACAGTGGTCGCCATGGTGCTTCGCTGCGCTTTGTTTTGTTTGTTTTTGTTCGTCAATTGTGTGTCTGCCTGCTCTTACACCCGTGAAGAGCTACTAAATATCAGGACTTTCACTCCCACGGACCTACTCCCAGTTTTTTTGGCTCCTGCCGCCGATCTGGTTCACCTTTTAGCCCAAAAAGTGAGACAGAGAAAGAGAGGAAGACGAGCGGGTGCTCTCGTGTGGCTTCGCAGGAGAGGCACGCGCACAGCTTTGCCTGGGATATTTCTGTCCAACGTCAATTCACTCTATAACAAGGTAGATGAACTGAGACTGCTGATGCGATTTAAGGACCTCTCCACCTCGTGTGCCCTTTGCTTTACTGAGACCTGGCTCAAGGAAAAGACACCGGACAGCGCGCTCCTCATCGAGGGATTTCAGCTGTTTCGTGCAGACCGAGACACGGGGCTCTCCGGCAAGACCACAGGCGGAGGAGTCTGCTTCTACATCAGCAGCAGCTGGTGCTCCGATGTAACTGTGATCTCCCAACACTGTTCTCCCGCTCTGGAATATTTATTCATCAACTGCAAGCCATTTTATTCCCCGTGTGAGTTCACTTCATTCATCCTGGCCGCTGTTTACGTCCCGCCCGACGCGGACGTGCGCGAGGCTCAGCGCGCACTCGCGGATCACATTCAGCAAGCGGAGCGGACTTTTCCGGACTCTCTGGTTATTGTGGTTGGCGACTTTAACCAGAGCAACCTGAGCCACGAACTCCCCCGATACAAACAGTTTATTAAATGCCCCACCAGAGGAGAGAACACGCTGGATCACTGTTACACCACAGTTAAGGACGCGTATCGCACTGTTCCCCGCGCTGCGCTCGGACTATCTGATCACGTGATGGTCCACCTGACTCCCACATACAGACAGAGACTGAAGCTCACAAAACCTGTTGTGAGCACTACGAGGAAATGGACCAGTGAAGCTGGGGAGGAGCTGCACACGTGCTTGGAAATAACTGACTGGGGCATGTTTAAAGGAGCCACGCATGATCTGGATGAGTACACGGACACTGTGACCTCATATATCCACTTTTGTGAGGAGAGCATTCTTCCATCGCGCACCAGGGTGAGTTACTCCAACGACAAGCCCTGGTTCACAGCTAAGCTCAGACAGATCAGGAAGGAGAAGGAAGCAGCGTTGAAAAGTGGAGACAGGGACTGCTACAGGGAGGTCAAATACCGGTTTAGCAGAGAGCTGAGGAGAGCTAAATCTGTGTATTCAGAGAGACTCCAGCAGCAGTTCACTGCTAACGACTCTGCTTCTGTGTGGAGAGGACTGAGGCAAATCACCAACTATCGGCCTCAGGCTTCTAAGGGACAGGATGACAAAGCCCTTTGTCAAAGACTGTCCCAACACTATGCCCGTTTTGACACTTCGTCAGCTGTGTCCAACTCCCCCCTCCCCCCAGCGCCACTGCCTCCATGGTCCCCACTTCATCAAAGACGCCCCCCCTCCTCCTCCCCTGCCCTTGCCATCAGTGAGCAGGACGTGCACAGACAGTTCTCCAGACTGAACACGCGCAAGGCCACCGGTCCGTGTCTCCCTCCACCCTGAGACACTGTGCGGAGGAGCTGACTCCTGTCTTCACAGACATTTTTAACACCTCCCTGAAGTCATGCCACGTGCCGGCCTGCCTCAAAACCTCTACCATCGTCCCTGTCCCCAAGAAGCCACGGATCACTGGACTTAACGACTACAGACCTGTAGCGCTCACCTCTGTAGTCATGAAGTCCTTTGAGTGCCTGGTCCTGCCCCACCTCAAGACCATCACCACTCCCCTCCTGGACCCGCTGCAGTTTGCCTACAGAGCCAACAGGTCTGTGGACGACGCAGTCAACCTGGCCCTCCACTCCATCCTGCAGCACCTGGACTCCCCAGGAACCTACGTCAGGATCCTGTTTGTGGACTTCAGCTCTGCATTCAATACCATCCGCCCCGCTCTGCTCCAGGACAAGCTGTCCCTGCTCAATGTGCCTGACTCCCTCTGCAGGTGGATCACCGACTTCCTGACGGACCAGAGGCAGCATGTGTGGCTGGGAAAGACTGTCTCAGACTCTGTTAGCATCAGCACCGGATCACCCCAAGGCTGTGTACTTCCCCCCCTGCTCTTCTCCCTGTACACCAACTCCTGCACCTCCAGCCACCAGTCTGTCAAGCTGATCAAGTTTGCGGACGACACCACCCTCATCGGGCTCATCTCCAACGGCGACGAGTCCGTCTACAGGAGAGAGGTGGCCCAGCTGGCGTCCTGGTGCAGCCACAACAACCTGCAGCTGAACACTCTGAAGACAGTGGAGATGATCGTGGACTTCAGAAAAGTCACAGCCCCTCTGCCCTCCCTTACCCTCACAGACTCTCCCATCACCACTGCGGATTCCTTCTGCTTCCTGGGCACCACCATCACCCGGGACCTCAAGTGGGAGCCGACCATCAGCTCCCTCATCAAGGCCCAGCAGAGGATGTTCTTCCTGAGGCAGCTGAGGAAGCTCAAGCTACCCACCAAGATGTTGGTGCAGTTCTACACGGCCATCATCGAGTCCATCCTCACCACCTCCATCACCGTGTGGTACGCAGGAGCCACCCCCAGGGACAGACTAAGACTGCAGCACGTTGTGCGCGCTGCTGAGAAGGTGATCGGCTGCAAGGTCCCATCCCTCCAGGACCTGTACATCTCCAGGACCCGGAGGCATGCAGGTCGGATCATAGCCGACCCTTCACACCCTGGACACGCACTATTTGCCCCCCTCCTCTCAGGCAGAAGATTTCGGTCCATTCAGACTAAAACCTCCCGCTACATGAACAGCTTCTTCCCCTCTGCCATCAGACTGCTGAACACTAAAGGCCCTTTTCCACTAGCACGCTTTAGCGCGACACGGGACGGCTCAGCACGCTTTGTACGCTTTTCCACAAGCCCCAACACGGTTTAACAGCCGCGATTCTCAGCCCCGCTCCAGGGCAGGGTACAGCAGTGCTGAGCTGTGCCGTGTTGTGACGTTAACAGACTGGTCACCGCTGATTGGTCAGGTCGTAACCGGCGCTGATTGGTCAGGTTGTAACCGCCCCTCTCCTCCTCCTCTTCTACCGAATCTTCACGACCTTCTCAATAAAGTTTTTGAAAAAAAAAAAAGAATCTTCACGACCGCCATTACTCAGCACACAACCACTGTTGGCGGTTTATTTTCAGTGTATTGCTGTGCTATTTTCATTTATTCTCTATCAAAAATGGCTTCACGTAATAAGGGTGTTCCATGGACCAATAAGGAGGTGCAGTGTCTGCTCACTGCCTTGTCAGACGAACGTATCCAGCGCGAGTTAGACGGAGCCGCCCGGAATGAAAAAATATACCGGGAGGTCTCGACATCGGAGTCCTTTAACGGTGAGTTTTAATTTTTTTTTTATTGTGCGTTTTTTCGCAAATATATTCTGTAAGACGCTCAGTTTATTTATACAATAAAAAAGCTGTTCATTTGTGGATGATGATCGCTGCTTTATTGCAGCACACTGCGGACTAAAGCTTTTATTTTAATTATTCATGTGAACAATACGCTGAAATAAGCTTATGTATTCTTGTTAAAAACTATTGTCTTTTCTGTATATCTTGCACTTTCGTGTTGTATTTTATTGTGTGCATTTTCCTTGTAGAATCATCCCACGCGTCCGCCGTGCCAGCCCGCCCGGATTCATTCAACCGAGCCTTCCTGAACCAGAGCAGGCAGAGACGGCTTCATTCAACCAAGCCTTCCTGACCCAGTTTGGGAAGCTGGTGTAGAGGCACTCAGTGGTCGGCGTGTATAAAATGTCGATTAACCTTCATGTTGTGTTGCAAAGTTTTTTTTTTTATTTTAATATTTTGTATATAATAAAATGGAATTGTTTTGGAAAGTGTGGTTTGTCTGTTATAACACTGAATTATAAAACAGTATAATTACATAGAAATTCCATTGCCTAGTCTGATGAAAATGATGCTGATCATCCTGTCAGGGGTCAACCATTGTAAAGGTAATGTAATTTTTAACTAGACCAAAAAACAAATGTTTTTGTAAGCTTTCTGTTCTTTTTATTGAAATATCATAAAAAATTAGCACCAAGTCAAAGTAGGTACAAGTATATGTAAATTGAATGTTCTATCGGCATTCCAAATTCAGAGAATTACAATACTTTAGAAGGAGTGTAGCATCATCTAAACGGAAAATAGTAATGCTGTTGTTCCAAACGTTGACCTGAAGGTGAAAAAAATGAATTTTTTTTATTCAGTACATCCAAAATGCCCTAGGATGTAAAAAAATAATACAATTTGGTGTTGGCCAGTGTGCCACTGTCTCATTATTTAATATGAATAAAAACAAGTTTCAGCTCATTATTTCTAGGTCATTTGGCAGTTAATTCAAAACAAAAGTGACTTGTGTTGTTGCAGCTTAATTATGAGATAAAATTAATTGTGAGATAAAACCACAGAGCGAGCAAGGCAATAATCCTTGGATCCTCCATTTTTTGTCTCGTGTAAATAAGGACTCAGTCGGGTGCGTAACGTCATGGGAGTGTGGCCCCGCCTCGCTGGGAATCTGTTGCCGCCTCGCTTCTAAAACCTCCTAACACAAACCATCACAGCACAAGCACAACACCGTGCTAATGGAGACAGAAGCATTCCGAGCCGTACTGAAGTGAATCGAGCCGTACCGAGGTGTGCTGGGCTAGTGGAAAACAGGCTTAAGTGACTTATTAGACTCTCGTGCACTACGTACAGCAGCTCAACCAGACTCATGATAATTATCACTGTTTTCTTTTGCACTACCGACTGCACTATGTGGAACTCCACAATATCTGCTGCTTGTTAATATATTTAAAAATTGCATAAATTAGTATTACTCATTCATATTCTGCATTTTATTGCCTGCATAGTTTTTTATTTTTATCTTTAGTGCTACTTCATGTTTAATGTTGCAACATTGCACCGAGACAAATTCCTAGTTTGTGTACTACATGAACAACGGCAATAAATCTCATTCTGATTCTGATTCATATAGAGCTAACATGCCAATAAAATCGGAGTTCCTTTTAAGAGGGGGGTAATGTCAGGACGTGGGTTCGAGCCTTGTTCCCTCCTTGTGTTGCAATTTATGTTTCTTGTCACCAGGTCAAGGTCTCCAACCCACCCCCTTGCTTTAAGTTCATCTTCTGGGTTTTTTATTTGTTTCTCATTTATTATGGTCTTGGCTTTGTATTTTGTTCATATCTGCCTTAAGTTTATTTTGGGGGGTTTTGTATTCACTATTGTTTATCATTATTCAAAGATTCACAGGCTTTATTATCATGTGCACAGTTAAGAAATGCTACATTTCCTGAGCAATGAAATTCTTACTTTGCTCTCCAAATGTAAAAGGTAAAAGGTACAGAAACAACAATTCTAATAGGTCATGGCACACTAACACAGTAACTCAATCCTAATACTAATGGATGCTAATAACAAACCCACCAACACATAGTTAAGCAGTAGAGGAATGAAACTGAAAATTCACTGGATGACTAAAGTGATAGTGGTATATTGATATCAGAGATGATGTGACCCTGAGATGGCATGAACCAATGTACAGTGTGCAAATGAGCATTGTGCAACAAGCAGTGTATAATTACAAATTATTTCTGTAACGATAGTTGTTCTACCCACAGTAAAAGTGTGTTTCATAAAAGGTTAAAAATGGTTCATAATAAGTTAGCAATAAAATGTCATAATTCATCTGTAATAATTCATGCTAAAAAACGGTCATTGGGTTAAAAGTAATTTCTATACAGTCAGTATTGGTTTACCTGTGTTTTGTTTTGAAGGCGTAGTCAGTAGTCGCAATGCATTATGGGTAGCAGAAGCAGTAGTAAGTCGGAGAAAAACGTGGTACTGTGGTGCACATATGTGGGTTTCATATGTTTCACATGTGTATTACTGTATGCTTATTGTATGCTTCACGTCTCAGAGAAACAAAAGGTCTGAACCTCCTAGGGGTAACAGGAGGATGTGAAGTCTCAGAATCAGAATCAGAATCAGAATCAGCTTTATTACCAAGTATATTTACAAGTAAACACACAAGGAATTTGACTTGACATTGGGCGCGCACATTAGGCGCATCCAATGACACGGCAGCCATAGGCGCCTGTCTGCAGTGGGGGTAAAGGGGGGAAGGGGGGGGGGGAAACACAATAGGCAGAGAGAAAAAACATAGTTATCAGAATCACGCTCGTATAAGCTCATGAGCCAAATTTTGATTACACAGAAAAAAACCCTCTATGCACATTAGCAGACAATAGATACAATCACACAGCAGAGGGAGGGAGAGCAGTGTGTGTATATTTGCATGTCATTGTGTAGTGTGAGTGTAACAGTTGTTAGTGAGCAGCAGAGGGCGCCTCCAGGCAGTGGATAGATGTTATAATCATGTGACTTATAAACAAGTCAAAGATCAGAGTCTGTCTCTCTTTTCCTCTTCCTTGCAGAAGGCACATGGGCAATGTCCTTGAGAGACCAATCCGCTGACGACAACAACTGATTGTTGATGTATGGGTAGACATAAGCCACTTCCCAGCGTTATCTTCATCGAGGAGGAATGTAAACAAAGGCACCAAAACACAAGGTCAAATCTGCACAGTGCACTCAGAGAATAAAAAATTTCTCTCTCTTCGATTCTGTGCTTCAATTTCATACAGGCTTGAATCATACTTTAGATCATTCTCTGGAGAGCACTCAGCGATCCACAGATGTTATCCACCTACCGAAACATAGGTAAAACATGTCCAGAGAGTTCGTTCTCTCTTCAATGCATGCCAGATAGTAAATTCCATGTTAATCCTGCCGCTGACAGTCAGTGCTCCCCCCAGCTGGACGAATTGTTGAATTTGTTAAGGGAGCTACGCCGGGGTCCGCATTTGATTAGCTCACCCAGATAATTTCGATACACTAGGAAAACTCCAGGGGCCAAACAGAAGATCCTGTGATCAGTTCAATCTCAGTCGAATCACACAGACACATGAATTCCAATACCATGAGTCTCCCTTGGGTTCCCCCTGACCCGATCTTCTACTTTTTAAAGTGGTGACAATCGCATATAAGTCGCTTTCCAGATCCATAATTTCCATTTGGATTAAGATTCAGCCAGGAGAAGAGTGACATTGCAAGCTGGGATCAGAAGGGAGAGGATTAGGAGGGAGAGGGAAGAAAAGCGTCTGCTCTCTCTCAGAAGCGGAAGTGAAGTCTGGCCTTTTGTATGCAGAGAGATGGCCTTGAGAGATTTCCTGACCACCAGGACTTTAGGTGGAGACGAGAAGACCTGGAGGGGGATGCATTGTGATTTGGGATTAAAAGACAATGTGACTGTGTGCTTTGATGTCCTGGGGTATTAAAGGGACAGATGTTGGGGGATTCCTCTCTCTTTCTGTTTTTGGATGTTGGAGAATGTGAATGTGAATAAAACCGGACTTGAGAAATAAACTCAGCCTCGTCCTTCCACACTTCTCCACACTGGTGACCCTAAGACGTATCATGAGCGGAGATGAATCTCCCGAGCCAGGCTCGTCAGGAGCCAGCCAAACGAATGCGGCCACAGTTCAGCTACCGGACTTCTGGCCGAACAATCTGCGCTCCTGGTTTAACGCAGTTGAGGCACAGTTCCACCTCCGGAGGATTTCGGTAGACGCCACAAAGTTCTACCATGTGGTAGCAAAGCTGGACAACCACACAGCCCAGCGAGTGGAGAGCCTGATCAACCACCCGCCGGACAGCGACAAGTACAGCACGTTGAAGGCTGCACTCATCCGTTACTTTACCCCCTCGGTGGAGGAGCGAGCAGAGAGGCTCCTGGCGCTGACTGAATTTGAGAGCGACAGACCTGCAGACCTGATGGGGAAGATGTTGAGTTTGAGAGACTCCGAAGATAATAACTTCATCTTCACCCACCTTTTCCTCAGGACCCTACCGTCAGCGGTGAGAGTGACCCTGGCCAGTTCACCACTGTTGGCCCGACGAGACTACCACGAGCTGGGCCAGGAGGCGCAACGACTCGTCGACGCCAATAAACGGCGCATGGCTACGGCTGCGGCAGCGGAGCCAAGCGCAACGTCCAGAGAGGGCAGGGGGCCAGAGGCTGCAGCACCAGACTCACCGACGACGGCGGCGGCAGGGGCCAGGAAACACGGAGCAGACGATGTCCTTTGCTTCTACCATTGCCGCTTCGCAGAGAGGGCACGCAAGTGCATTCCACTGTGCCATTTCAAGCGCTCGGGAAATGCCAAGACCGGGGGTCGGTAGCAGCTGCGGCCCTCGGAGAGGAGAACAAGCTGCTCTTCTTGAGGGATGCGCACTCGGGGAGGCATTTCCTCGTGGACATGAGCTCCCAGCTGAGTTTCATCACACCTTCCTACGTTGACCGGCTGGCGCCTTCCAGTGGTCCCCGGGTGTCAGCAGCGAACGGCTCGGCGATTAAGATCTTCGGTGAGAGGACTCTGGTTCTGTCTTTACACGGCCGTACATTCGAGTGGACTTTCGTCATAGCGGCAGTCAATTTCAATATGTTAGGGGCTGATTTTTTGTGCTCACATGGTTTGTTGGTCGATCTTGCTAACAGACGCCTGGTTAATGCACTCTCTTTTTATTCTATTCCCTGTACAGCTCGAGTGGCCCCGCCAACAGCACAAGCCAACGTCACAGCTGCAGGTGGTAAGTTCCACACACTCCTCACTCAGTTCCCAGCACTCACGGTTCCAACATTTTTGGCGACCGTGGCTAAACACGGGGTGGAACATTTTGTTACTACCACCGGACCGCCCGTTTTTGCAAAAGCTTGGCGCTTGGATTCAGCTAAACTGACCATAGCGGGCGAGGAGTTCGCCAACCTGTTAAGGTTGGGCATCATCAGGCGTTCGAAGAGCCCATGGGCTTCACCGCTTCACATGGTCCCGAAAGCTGATGGCTCGTGGCGACCTTGCGGAGATTTCCGCAGGCTGAACAACGCTACAGCGCACGACCGCTACCCGATCCCGCACATCCAAGATTTTTCAGTTCATTTGGTGGGGGCACGCGTTTTTTCTAAAATAGACTTGGTACGCGGTTACCACCAGGTCAAACAAGTTAGAGAGTGGGCGGCAGCCTGCATGGCTTGTCAGTGGGCCAAGGTTCATAGACACACGAGAGCTCCCTTGGAGCCATTTCACATCCCAGCTAAAAGGTTTGATCATGTCCACGTGGACCTCGTTGGCCCCCTCCCGCCCTCACAAGGGTGCACACATCTTCTGACAATGGTTGACCGCACCACGCGCTGGCCGGAAGTGGTTCCGCTGTCATCAACCACAGCCGAGGAGGTTGCGCGCGCGTTTTTAACGGCATGGGTAGCGCGTTTTGGAGTCCCTTCGGACATTACGTCCGACAGAGGCCCTCAATTTGTTTCCGAACTTTGGTCAGCGATGGCCCGCAGCCTGGGGGCAACGATCCACCGCACGGCCGCGTACAACCCACAGGCTAACGGGTTATGCAAACATTTTCACAGGTCACTGAAGGCGGCTCTCAGAGCGTCGCTTACGGACGCAAATTGGGTGGACAAGTTACCATGGGTTTTATTGGGGTTGCGTTCTGCACCTAAAGAGGATTTAGAAGCCTCCCCAGCTGAGCTAGTTTTCGCACAGCCACTTCGGCTGCCCGGGGAATTTCTCCCAGATAATCCAGCGCCAGAGTGCTCCCCGGCTCAGCGGTTACAGAATAGCACGGGCCCGAGCACGCTACCTGGCCCCGTTCACCACAGTTTTCCGCGTGTTTTTGTGCCTCAGGCTTTAAAAGATGCGGAGTTTGTTTTTGTCAGACATGATGCCCATCGTCCGCCTTTACGCCCACCTTATGATGGACCATATAGAGTGCTGGAAACAGGGGATAAGCATTCTTTGCTAGATTTGGGGGGCAGAAAAGAAATGATTGGCATTAACAGGCTCAAACCCGCTTTTGTGGTAGCTGACAAAGTTGTGCAGTTGGCTAAGGCTCCTCGGCGCGGCAGACCCCCTAGAGACCATTCCCCAGAACACCCACAGAGGTTGACTAACAGTTCTAATCCCCAGGCAGCAGCTCCACAGCAGGAAGACGCCGTGGAAGTGGTACAGCCTGCTTACAGCAAATACGGGAGAAGGCTGAGGCCCAAGCGACACGTGGACTGATATGTAGTGATTTTATTATGACATGCAATCTGCGGTTATGTTGTTCCATCTTAGACATTTGGGGGGGGGTCATGTGTTGCACATATGTGGGTTTCATATGCTTCACATGTGTATTACTGTATGCTTATTGTATGCTTCACGTCTCAGAGAAACAAAAGGTCTGAACCTCCTAGGGGTAACAGGAGGATGTGAAGTCTGGCCTTTTGTATGCAGAGAGATGGCCTTGAGAGATTTCCTGACCACCAGGACTTTAGGTGGAGACGAGAAGACCTGGAGGGGGATGCATTGTGATTTGGGATTAAAAGACAATGTAACTGTGCTTTGATGTCCTGGGGTATTAAAGGGACAGATGTTGGGGGATTCCTCTCTCTTTCTGTTTTTGGATGTTGGAGAATGTGAATGTGAATAAAACCGGACTTGAGAAATAAACTCAGCCTCGTCCTTCCACACTTCTCCACACGACAAAAAAAAAAAAAAAAAACCCTGCCTGTGAATGTCCAAGACGCTTCTCCAGTGTGCTAAATCTTTTTTCTACACCTTCGAAAGCAATGGCTGTGAGTTTAATAAGTGTTTCGTTAACTTTATAAGTTTTATACGATGTGGTTTTGAGATTGTTTTGTAAATATGTTGTTAGCAGGAATTAGCCCTATCCCAGGAGCTTACTACCGGAGTGGTGGCTCAGTTGGTAGAGCATCCGCCCCACACCCGGGAGGCAGGGGTTCAAATCCCGGCCGGGTCATACCAAAGACCATATAAAAAATGGTACTTTCTGCCTTCTAGCGTGGTGCTCCGCATAATGGAACGGGGAAAGTAAAGTTACGCACAGAGCTACCAGAGGACTGACCCCCCGCTGTAGCTTTCACTACTTACAGTAGCTGTGTGGCCTAGGGTCAGAGAAACGGAGATAGGCGCCGCCCCATACACCAACATGGTGTGAAGGGAATTAACTAACTAACAGGAGCTTACTAGCTTGCCTTAGACTTAGAACACTATGTATTAGCATACTAATGCTGCTGTTAATGATCTAATTAGTATACGAAAAGATCGTGAAAATGTCTTGCTTGCCTTTAGTAACAGCTAAGGTTAACTTCTGTGCAAGTTTTCTGGCACTAGCCATTTTCTGATGCATTTATTTTTCTCTTGACAAAGAGCTAAAACAAATTTTATTTTCTGTTTATATTTTTCAGTTTCACTCGAGCTTTTCATCAAGCTTTTCAAGCCACAATTGTAAAGAATTGTAAGCTGTCAAGAAGACTGTAATAAAGCAGCAAGACGCTCAGTTTCCTGGCTCATGAAAAGCGAGTTTTGCTTGCCGTTGGTTTGTGTTCACATACACAGTGTATACAACACGTAGTGATAACAGTATAATAGTACCAGTAGACTGTGCATGATAAATAGCAGCAGAGATGATATGGACATCAGACGGGTGATACTATATCTACTGAAGAGGTAAGCAGTGTGCAAATTTAGCAGCCGGTGTGTGAGTTCCTATATGCAAAGCTGTGTATGTGTGAGTTTTGGGAAGTTTTTATCTGTTCAGGAGTCTGATGGCAGTTGGAAAGGAGTTTTTCAGTCTGGTTGTCCTGCATTTCACACTTCTGTACCTCCGGCCTGAGAGTAGAAGTGTGAACAGTCTGTGCTGGGGGTGGGTGGGGTCCCGGAGGATGGCGTCAGCTCTCTTTTGGACTTTGCGGTGGTAGATGTGCTGCAGAGAGGGGAGTGGAGTCCTGATGATCTTCTCCACTGTCTTCACTTCTCTCTGCAGGCATTTGCGCTCCAGGGCAGTGGTGCTGCTGTACCATACAGTGATGCAGTTGGTCAGGATGCTCTCGATGATACAGCTGTAGAAATTGTTGAGGATCCTGGAAGACATGCCAAACTTCTTTAACCTCTTCAGAAAGTACAGTCGGTGTTGAGCTCCCTTAACCAGCTCTGTGGGGTTGTGTGTCCACTTAAGGTCCTCGCTGATGTGGATGCCCAGGTATTTAAAGCTCCTCACCCTCTCCACCTCAAGCTTCCGGATGAACAGTGATCGATGGGGTCTCCTCCTCCCTTTCCTCATGTCCACTATCATCTCCTTTGTCTTGTCCGTGTTGAGGGTGAGGTTGTTGTCCTCACACCATGACACCAGGTTGGCCACCTCCCTCCTGTAGGATGCTTTGTCATCACCAGTGATGCATCCTATCACTGCTGTGTCATCCGCAAACTTTAGGATGATATTGTCCTTGTGGAAGATAGCACAGTCATGGGTGAAGAGGCTGTAGAGAATGGGGCTGAGAACACAACCCTGTGGGACACCTGTGTCCAATTATAGTCCTATTTGTCATTTTATTAATCTTATTCATGTTCTGTCTTGTTTGTATATTATGTGTGTTTATTACCACCATAGTCCTGCTCATTTCGTGCTCCGTTCTTTCCTCGATTAGTCACAGCTGTTTTGTGTTCTGCAGTTAGTTCACTTGTTATTTAAAGGACGTAGCCCCTCAGTTGGGTGATGCATTGTCGTCATTATTTTGGTGTTTATCCATGCTTCTGTCTTGCTTGTCTGTGAGTCCTGCCTTGCCTAGTCTAGATACTTTTGTTTTAGCTTCTGAGCTACATTTTGTCCATCCATCCATCCATCCATCTTCTACTGCTTAATCCTTTTTGGGTCATGGGGGGCTGGAGCCTATCCCAGCATCTTTTGGGCAAGAAGCAGGGTACACCCTGGACAGATCGCCAGTCCATCACAGGGCATCACAGAGAGACAGACAAGCATTCACTGTCACATTCATACCTAAGGACAATTCAGATCCCCAGTTGCATTTTGTGTTTGTTTAATAGATAGATAGATAGATAGATAGATACTTTATTTCGAACAAAAAAGTATAACAAAAACAAAACAAATGACAAATGCAATAAAGTAACAGTATACAGTGTTCGAAATGGAGAAGGAAGAAGTGAACACTTATTAATTCCATCTCCTCTTTTCCATAAATACACCCATGTGAATTATATACAAATTACCACCTTTAAGACCCCAAGTAAACAATTTACCGTATTTTTTACATATCAACATTAACACCCATCCATCCTAACATACATTGATGTCCATACACCAAAACCAGCCTCAAACAACACAGATATACATAGTGCTGTCCCACCCACCATTCCATAGTGTCCCATAATGTCCCAGAGTGAGCATAGTGAATCATACATATAAATACTACCCTTTTAACATATATCCTTTCAGCAAATAATGTTTATACCTCTTTTTGAATTGATTTCTGTTTGTACATAGTTTCAGTTCCGGCTCCAGACTGTTCCACAAATCCACCCCACAGACAGATATGCACATACTTTTCTTGGTTGTTCATAAAATGTCAAATGATCGCTACGGTCTTGAGTCCAGCTATCTGCCCCAAGGGGCAAACCATGACATACACAAACACTACTCGTTCACACATGCTGGTTCAAAGACATGCAAATTTGTTATTTTATTAAATACATTTTAAATATACATTTTCCTTTTATCTTAGTAACCTTTTATGCACGTTTGTAACTGAAGTGTTTAACAAATTTACCAGATGTGTTCTCATTTGTTATATATTTATAACTTAAGTTTCAAACCAGTTCATTGTGTTAATGTTTTAAATTTGTAAATATCTTAATCATCTGTATACACCTGTATGCTTCTATGATTTTTACATAATGTTTGAATCATCATCGTCTGTAGTCTGGCTTGCTTATTTTACATGACAGTCCACATTGTAGCATACATTACAAAAATCAAGTAACGCAGTGGGACTCAAAACATTTTTTTCAACAGTATAAGCAAAAGTCATTTCAAACAATAATACCAGAACAAAAATAATAACAATGAAAGCTGCAAGCAGCTGTAAGGGGGTCCTCTACCCCCTTCCAACCGCGGACCCCGGAGCCTGTTGTACCTAGCTGGCTTAGAAAATTTCCCGTCGTTGCGGCAAGCGCTGCTTGAATAATACAGTAAACCGTTTGGTGCAGTACTTCCTGTGAACATTAGGTGGCAATATAACTTTTGTCAATCATTTTTATGTAGGAGAATGTAGGGTGGGACTAATATCCATTGTAGAAAATTTGGTTAAAATCAGACAAAGTTTGTCCAAGTTACAATTTTCCGTTGTTCCATAGTGAGGAGTCAACCTTCGCCATGTTTCCATGGCAACACTTCCCTGTCACTTATGTGTTGCCCACCCATATAGGACTACAAATGACAGTCACCTCAACCTGATATCAATATACCGCTATCACTTTAGTCATCCAGTGAATTTTCAATTTCAATTCTCAACTGCTTAACTGTGTGTTGGTGTGTGTGTTTTAGCATTCATTAGTATTAGGATTGAGTTACTGTGTTAGTGTGTCATGAGCTATTAGAATTAATGTTTCTGTACCTTTTAACTTGGCATTTGTTCGGAGAGCAAAGTAAGAATTCCATGGCTCAGGAAATATAGCATTTCTTGACTGTGCACATAATAAAGCCTTTGAATCTTGAATCTTGAACCTATGTTTCAGATTTCATGACTCCAGGTCGTTCCCAACCATTCCAACAAGGTCACGGATTGAATGACGAGGATGGCATGTTCAACTTTTTGGAATTGGACTGATATCCATAATATTGAATTTGGTTGAAATCCGACAATGCATACCAGAGTTATTGCCGTCAGAATGGTCATAGAATGATCATGGAGAGGCATCAAACTTTGCCACGCCCCTATGGCCAAACGATCAAACTTTTAAAAACGTTTTCTGTAACTTTTAATGGTACATGATATAGTTGATTGTCATCACAAATGAGCACAATCGGACAAAAACCCTAGGACGAATTCAATCAAATGCGTGAGGTGGAAATTTGGTCACACCACTTCCTACCAAAATGGCCGACTTACTGTTGGGTTTAGACCATCACTTCTATGGAGTTTTTTGCATGTCTTGACATGATCAACATCTCACCCAATTTTCATCTTTCTCGGCGAAAGAAAGCGTGGGCCACTCCCCATTGACTTCACATGTTATGTGGTGCTGTAGAGCCATTTTTGTTGGGTCATTCATATTTCCTCCAAAATATTCAATTTTTTGCCAGTCTTGAGGTCCCTGCAAAAAATGGTGAGATTTCACGCACGTTCACTACCCCAAGAATGAGATCTGAGATGGAGAAGAAGAAAAAAAAATTCTAACAATTACAATAGGGCTCTCGCCCACTGACTTTGTCAGTGGCTCGGGCCCTAATTATTTCTCAATTACCCTATCCAGCAAACAAAAATATTTATCAGCTCTCTGCCTGGTCTCTTCTTCTTTGTTCCTTTGTACCTGTGAAAAACAAATTATAAAGTTTATCTAAGAGAGTGTAATTTGCTATGTAGTGTAATTAATATAATATGCATAATTTTAGTAATTTTGCTGTTTACAGAGGTTGGTAGAAGTATTTGGATGATATTAAAAGGAACATGCTTATATTTTATTCTCATTAGACTAACACACTGAAGAAAGAATCAAAAGAATAAAATAATAAATGTATTGAAAAAGTTGTAAATTTGCTTCTCAATAGTTACAGATGTAAAAGAGAAAAGTTGCAATAATTTTTACAAATTTAAGGGGCCATCCATCCATCCATCTTCTACCGCTTTTCCAGAGGTCCGGGTCGCGGAGGCAGCAGTTCAAGCAGAGAAGCCCAGACTTCCCTCTCCCCAGCCACCTGCTCCAGCTCTTCAGAGAGGATACCAAGGCATTCCCAGACCAGCTGGGAGACATAGTCTCTCCACCGAGTCCTGGGTCTGCCCCAGGGTCTCCTCCCAGTGGGACGTGCCCAAAACACCTCAAGAGGGAGGCATCCAGGAGGCATCCTAATCAGATGCCCATACCACCTCAACCCCAAAATACTTGAACTCCTCCACTTAGGGCGGGAACTTTAAATTTTCCATAAATAAGCCACAAATGTATCTCAGAAATGAGCAGAAAAACTGCTGAATTAAGGGTGGAAAAAACACATTTAAAAAGAAAATCCCAAGTTTAAGACAAACGTATTGAATTTAAAAGATGGAAAGTCCACATTTGTGAGGAAAAGAGTCAGATTTAGCAATAAGGTTACACAGCTCCATGGAATTAGGAGAGAAAGCCATAACCTCATACTCAAGTATCTTTTTCAGTAATCAGTAAGTACTTTTTTGTTATTTAAATGACCGTTTCTGCATACATCAGGTAACTTAACTTGAGTACAATTTCTGATAACTTTTGGTTGTGTGAGGTGGAATGAAATAATACTTTTAAACATATAATATTTAACCGGGTTTTTTTGCCATCAGACAGCTCTTTTCACCGGGGTATTTAAATGTCTGAGAACGGTTTAATTTCATTCATAAAAGCCACAATTTAATCTGTAAAATGGTAAAATATTTTGTATAGTAACTCATTGTGCAGTAAGAATGTAAAAATACTTAAATTTGAATGTGCTGCAATTCCTCTCCCGCTCCGCGAAACCATTTAATATTCTCAAAGCATTGTCGGGATTTTAAGAGCACGAAGGATCCTCTTGTGCATCCTTGAAAACTGAGAGAAAGAAGGACTCTGTCCTTGCAAGGATCCTCGACTTTGGAACAGTCCTTTGACGAGATGTGATAATGTCACGTCCTTGATTTGCGGCCTTGGAAGGACGCATCCTTGGCTTTAAGAAACACCAATAATTTAGCTTATTTTCTTTTAGTACCATCTTTAAAGGAAATCTGTACTGGTCATTATAACAACATTAATCCTGCTTTAGGTATTACTGATAAACCAAAAATGTGTTTATTCGGTAAAAATAACCCCCTAGAGTCAGTATACTGAATAATTTTATCCCATGAAAACCGCTTGGTCAAAACCAATGAAGAACAGCCATCGTTGGCCGGAAGTGACGTACACTCGTTGTTTCCGGCTTTACCGCGGAGGAGTAAACACGTTCAGCGGATGCTCAGTGGGTCGAGAGCCGATTTGAAAACGGCGCAAAATCTGCACAGATATATACTGCCCAAACCATTCTTGGAAATGGCTTTCATTGACGGCATGATCCACAGGTACCTCCGGGGACCGGCAGTTGAAGGGGACTTGATGAACAGGCAAGTTCCCAGTCAAGTAACTTCAGAACACATTGAATAAATTGATATACTAGAATTTTATTTCATTAAATTGTATGCAGGTAGATTTGCTTGTACATGATTGTAATAAATTACATAAAATTCTGATGTTGAAACTTTGTTGACTGCTATACTGCAGCCCAATCAATTGCACAAAGCAACAACTGTGAGTCACTACAGTGCTGAAACTCGCCACAGAAGAAGCAAGATGTCGCTGACCATGACTGACTGAGAGAGCAGTGACCTTAAACTTGCACATATTTGAGAAAGAATCATGACCAAAATTACTGGATGGAACCACTAGTATCATATTTGATCCTTTGAAATAGCTTTTGATTAAAATTCACTACAAGTACCCTTTAACTGGGACCAAAGACAGCTAGCTGAAGCTAGCAGTTTAGCCTCTCCTTTACAAATGTTTTTGTGCTCATTGTGTGATATATGCATTTGGCACCTTTATTGTGAAGTACAGTGTGATGACGTGCACTTCCCGTCACATCATCACACTGTCCATACATAAGGCAGGGGCGCCATCTTACGGTCTCTTTGTTGGATATCTTCGCCGGTGCCTGCTGTGTGCTGTACTTTGTACATAGTTTAAAAAAGCTGGGTTCACCAACCATCATCATGCCTCATCCTTCACCAAGGTATTTCCATACATAACATTTGGCGATTGAGGATTAACTCATGGAGGCATGCATTACACCGCTTCATCCCTTTCTCGAGCTCCCGGGCGAACCACCGGTTTTGTGGACGCATTGGCTGGAGGCCTATCAGACAAATATTACGGTGCTGGACCTCGGGAGGCTTGATGGGGCGAGAGCACGAGCTCTTCTTGTTCACAACCTGGCTATTGAGGGCCGGATGGTCCTGTAGACGCTAAGCATGGCGACCTCATACAAGGAAGTTGTGGAGCTGCTAGCTAAATGTTTCTCCACCCCAGACAATGTGACTGTTCGGAGAATTTGTTTTTGCCGGAGATACCAGTGGATAGGTGAGCCTAATGGCCAGTATGTCACTGACTTGAAGCAGCTAGCCAGCGGTGGCGCTTTGGACCGCTTGAAGATGAAGTGGTACACGACCAACTAGCAGAGAACACGTGTAACGCTGAGCTGTGTGCTAGGCTATTACGGGCGACTAATGACTTAACGCTAGCTAAAGCAATGGGGCTAGCCCTTTGGTTGGAAGCTGTTGATAAGCTAGCTGTGGAGCTAAATTGACGTCAGCCACAGAAGACGCCAGAGCTGCTTACCTCAGCTAATGTTGCAGACCCTGATAGCGAGGATAGCGCGGACAAAGATTTTTGGGAAATCAATGCTGCCAGCCAAAGGTCTGCCCCGGGAAATTCCTGTTGCAAGGGTTGTGGGTCCGCGAGGCACCGCCATAAAGGTAAGAAGACGTGGTAGATGTGGACGCTTGAATCACTACGCCAGGGTGTGCCATTTGTCTTACCCAGGGAACTCAAAGGAGAAATCACCCCGCTTGCCCCCAACGGACACTGGGAGCAAACAGTACAAAGAGCTAACAGACACCTTTGCTTTCAAGTTGACCAGTTTTCTCTCAGGGTCAGTACCGATGCCGATGAGCAACATCATGCTAGCCCCAGATGCCTCCGGTACTTGGCCACAGTTGGGTGGTGCGTCTACAGCTACTATAGTGAACACTACAACGTTTATAGAAGAGGACGGGGCCAGACCGACAAGCATGGAGTTACCGCATCCTCAGCAGCAGCACATCGGGCCGACTAAAATTCCACTCAGGGTTATGGACTTGGTTTGGGTTCGGGGTGAAGGATGTCCACGGCAAAGGGGCCAAATGACAGCCGGCAAACATTGAGGGTGTCTGCGCATAGCAGCTAAGCCGGGTGCAGCTTACTTCAGGTTGTCCGACGGCTTGTCGAGGCACACCATTCAGCTTTGGCGTGTCCGGGAAGATGCTCCAGGTGGCGAGGCTGGACGGGAGTCGGTGATGGCAGTGTGGGATCCAGGTTCCGCCATCCAGAAGTTCGGCCATCACTCCAGTGGTCTGCGGTCTCCAGGGGCACGCCTGCTGAGGGGCTGCCCTGGACCCCCCATGCAAGTTCCAACTTTTTTCACCATAATTACTCTGCGGTAGCACTTTATTTATAGTTCTTTCTTTATTTTTTGTTTTTTTTTGCATGCATGCATGTTATGGTATGGGTGTTATTTTATGTGTTTGTGTTTTAGTTTAGGAACACGGCTGATATTCTTAGTTTCAATAAAGGACTTTTGGGGTTATTGGGAGGCAGAATAATCCACCCCGCCATGTGGGCTGTACGGCAGTCTACCTATCAGCCCTATCCTAGGTTGTTTTGAGTGAGTGTGTTAGGCCAGTTTAGTACATTATTTCTCGTTATTTTAGTGCATGATTCGGGTCCCAAATTTGGGGGGGTTTCAGTTGTGTTTGTGGTTTTGGCCTTTTCTAAAGGGGGGAGGGGGGGTTGTGATATACGTATTTGGCACCTTTATTGTGAAGTGCGGTGTGATGACATGCACTTCCCGTCACGCCATCGCACTGTCCATACATAAGGCAGGGGCGTCATCTTACGGTCTCTTTGCCGGATGCCTTCACCGGTGCCTGCTGTTTGCTGTACTTTGTACATAGTTCAATAAAGCTGGGTTTGCCAACCATCACTGTGCTTCATCCTTCACTCAGGTATTTCTATAAATAACACATTGTAATTCAGGGACCAGTTATATCGTATCAACCACTGAAACCACCACTTTGTTTTTCCTTCTTTGAGACAAATTTACATTTACTGGTTCAGGCCTGCCTCCATGCTAGGAGCTACTTAGCAGTAGTGACATAAGGAGGATGGAGTTAGGGTATTTAAAGAGAGCCATGCACTGAAACCAGCTGTTCTGAATAGGGCTGCAAAAGATAATTTACACCTATTTTTTTTTTTAGATTTAGTATACTTTATTGATCTGCAATAATTAAATAATTAAAGAAAATTTGACCAAAGTATGTCACAAACATCTCATTAAGATCTTTGTGAGCTGTTAAAATGTAGAAAAAATTGTGACAGTAATGACCCTTTAATGTAACATTCCTTGTAGGACTGATGTTTCATTCATTATTACTGCTTTAATGGTGGGCCTAATTCAAAATTTTTGCTTCAACCAATACATTGTATAGTCTTGCTTGATAAAGGGAATCCTTATTTTTCTGATAGATATTTACCCATTTATTTTTCTATTTTGATGTATATATAAATGTTAAAAGTCCTATTTTATTGGTTGAATTAACACACAAATGGTGTTTTTGTGGGTTTCAATCTTATAAAATACATCCGTGGGTGACATGTATACAATTAACATATCGAAAAGCTTACTTTAAAAAGAAATATGTACTATTTTACACAGCAAAACCCAAAAAATTTAGCAGACTGTACTTTGTGAGTTTTGTGACATTCGAAAACAGTAAGAACCTATTTTTCCCCCTCCTTACTTGTGATCAGCCAGTTCAAAAGATCTTTCTCCAATCAGATCAGGGACTCGGTGTTTGTGTCAGAGCAAAATGAAACCAATTATTTTCAGACAGACATTTTTACACTGCTTTTCTTGTGAGCTGTAAAAAAAAAAAATCAGGAATGTTTTTTGTTCATTTAAATACATCTATGTGTCCTTGAGGATGCCAAAACTTGAAAACATCTTCTTGAAAATGCACAACATGGGACTTTTAATGTAAAGTCAGTTAAGTTATTCAGGGTAAAACTGAAAATTAATCATCTCTTATAGAGTCATTAAAGAGCACTTCATAAGAAACAAAGCCTCAAAGGAGAAATAGGAATGAGTATGCCTTTTCTTGCAGGAATTTTTTTTTTTTTTTTTTTTTTTTTTGTGATTTGTGTGAAATAGATCAAACTGGCAAGCCAGACAAGGGATAAATCCAAATTGATATACTTTTTTAAATTAATCAGTCTAAAGTTTGTCAACCTGAATACTGCCCAAAATCTTTCCAGCAGGTATCGTTATCCTTCCCAGAATTAAACAATCACACTTACAATAGCATTACTGCTCGCATAATATCAAGGTTACGTACACAGGCCAAAAAAGACCTTGGCCTATCGATGTCACAGTATCATATAAGGGTTACATTAGGAAAAAAGATCAAAATTCACATTTGAAAAGGTTAAAAAGGCTTTGGAAGAAGCACGGAATAAGAGTCCTGATGTGGTGCCAGCATTTGAGCCTGCCTGTGACTCTGTGTCTCTGAGCATTCGTGATAGTATTGCGCATGTGAGTGCTGTCACAGTCTGACCTTTAAAAAAGGTCAGTCCATTTGGAAGAGGAATAGACCACGCACAGACAGGCATGATGACAGTGGTATAGATCCACTGTAAATAACAAAATCAGACTTTATTGACCTTTTTCCTTATACTATATATGTTTGGGAAGTGATCTAATTCATATCATTGATCTTTGTCATTTTTTAAACCATCCACAGAAGTTATTGCCATTGCTAGGCTGACACTCCAACACCTTTTGTGAGTGTACTGTATGTGTATCTCAGTGTTTTGTCTTAGTTTCTCTCTTCTCTCTACATGGAGGAAATTTGTGAGCCCTGGATAACCTTTTAGAAGAAACAGATCTGACACAGTGAAAAGCAATGGTGAGAAGAAAGTTGCTGTCAGATGCTAAAAACATTTTTTTTTTTAATTTAACCTTTATTTAACCAGGCAGGACAGATTAAGAACACATTCTTATTTACAACTGTAGCCTGGGGGGAAGGGGCAAGGGGCAAGGGGCAAGGGACAACTCACATTTATCCCTCACCAGTTGATGCCAATTAACCTAACCTGCATGTTTTTGGCCCCTGTGAGAGGAAACCGGAGAAATCCTGGGGTAAACCCACACAGACATGGGGAGAACATGCAAACTCCACACAGAAAGATCGCATCATTCAGTCTATACTTTATGAAAGCAGACAAGACTGGCAGATCAGGTTACACACATTAGTACAGCATGTGTCAGAGACCATGTTGCCTTCCTGTGGTAACGTATCGTCACTTCGTGTGTTGCTGACTGTCTGTGGTTTGCTCTCCTCGTTCTCCTGAGGATTTTGCTTTTAATTGTATTTTAATCACTTTTTTCCATCTACCGTTAGCTCTCACTTCTGTTTATCAAGCCTCTTGCACCTGTGTGCACCCTCAGTGTCATCTAATCACACTCTTTAGCCTTCTGTTCACCTTTCATCGGTGTTTTTGTTAGCGTCAGGTTAGCCACTAGCTATGGCTACTAGCAATCCTTCCCCTTCTCCTCTGGTGTGCTCTCTCTGTCAGATGTTTAGCTACACCTCTGCCTCTTTTAGTGATAACGATAAAAGTAATAAATGTTGTCTTTTTGAAGCGCTCGAGGCGAAGTTGTCTGATTTGGAATCCTGGCTCTGCTGCATTGAAACACCGTCTGCACCAGTTAATCTTGACGGACGTCCCCTAGCTGCAGTGGAGCTCCCTAGCATAGGCCCTGCTAGCGGTCCTCCGGTCCTCCTCAGCAGCGAGGAAACTGGGTGGGTGACGGTGAGAAGGAAGCCTAGTCGCAGGGCCCCGGTTAACCACCAACCTGTTCATGTTTTTAATCGTTTTTTCCTGCTCAGCGACACACCCGCAGAGGAAAAAACTCTGATCATTGGCGACTCTGAAGTCAGAAACGTGAACCTAGAGACTCCAAAGGCCATAGTCAAATGCATTCCTGGGGCCAGAGCAGGTGGCATCGAGTCAAATTTGAAAATGCTGGCTAAAAGTAACGGTAAATACTCCACAATTGTTATCCACGCCGGCATTAATGACGTCAGACTCCGGCGGTCGGAAGTCACAAAACAACGTGGAATCGGTGTGTGACTTTGCAAAAACAATGTCTGCCTCTGTAGTATTCTCTGGGCCCCTCCCCAATCTGACCAGTGATGACATGTTTAGCCGCTTGTCATCCTTCAACCGCTGGCTGTCTGTGTGATGTCCTGCAAACAACCTGGGCTACATAGACAATTGGAGCTCAATTGGAGCTCATTTTGGGGAAAACCTGGTGTTATTAGACAAGACAGCATCCATCCCACTTTGGATGGTGCATCTCATTTATCTAACAATCTGGCATCATTTTTATCCAGATTTCTCAAAACCTTGATAACTCAGAGTTTGGACGAGGAAGAAGAGTTGCAGTCTTACACGCCTCTCTGCAGCTCTTCTTCATCCGCCACCCCTCAACTTAGCCCCTGTCTTCCCTATCAGAGAATCATTGTCTGCTCCCTCCAAAGCAAATAAAAATATAATGTATAAGAATCCCAAAGTGATTAAACAAAAAGTTGGTAAAACTCAAATTAAACATGAAGCCTCTAAATTGAATGATTTGGCCTCTGTTACTCCTCATAATTTAAAAATTAAATGTGGTTTGTTAAATATTAGGTCTCTAATGCCCAAGTCTCTGCTAGTCCATGATCTGTTAATTGATCATCAGATTGATTTAATATCCCTTACAGAGACTTGGTTAGGACAAGCGGATTATGTTGGTTTAAATGAATCATCTCCCTCTGGTTATTTAAACTGTCAAAATCCCAGAAGTTCTGGTTGTGGAGGAGGAGTAGCAACAATTTACCATTCCAAATTACTAGTTAATGTAAAGCAAAAAACATGATATAATTCCTTTGAAGGCCTGGTCCTCAGTATTGGGCATTTTAGCAATTTTAGGCTAAACCCAATTTTATTTGCCATAGTTTATCATCCCCCATCAACCTACTCAGAGTTTTTATCCGAATTTGCCAAATTCTTAGCTGATTTAGTGCTGAAATCACAATAATTATATATCAGAATAATTATAGTAGGGGACTTTAATATACATGTAGATGTAGATAGTGATTGCCTTAATATGGCATTTAATTCAATATTAGATACGACGGGGTTTCTCAGAAAGTAAGAAATTCTACCCATTATCTCCACCATATGTTGGACCTTGTTCTGACATATGGCATAGAAATAAAAAATCTGGTAGTGTCTCCTCATAACCCTGTACTGTCAGACCATTGTCTGTTAACCTTTGATTTTACTATTTCTGACTATTTGGCTCCTAAGGAAAAAATATTACTACAGTAGATGCCTCTCAGATGATGTTGTTACCAAATTTATGCAGATTGTTTCCTCTATGCCATGTGTCAACACAACGGAAATAAGCTATAGACGGCTTACTCCTTCTGTAATTGATAGCATGGTAGATAGTGTTACAGCTTCTCTGCATCAGACTCTAGACATGGTAGCCCCTTTAAAAAAGAAAAAGTCTAATCAGAGATTTCTCACTCCTTGGTTCAACACAGAAACTCGTAGCTTAAAACAGAAGACTTGTCAATTAGAAAGAAAATGGCACTCCACTAATTTAGATGAAATCTATTTAGCTTGGAGAAATTATCTTTTAATTTATAAAAAATCTATTAGAAAAGCTAGAACAAGTTATTATTCTGCATTAATAGAAGAGAACAAGAATAATCCCAGGTTTCTTTTCAGCATTGTAGCCAGGCTGACAAAGAGTAAGGACTCTGTCAATCCTAGCATTCCCTTAGAGCTTACTAGTCAGGACTTTATGAACTTTTTCAATAATAAAATTTCATCTATCAGTGATAAAATCAGTCAGATTCTTCCCACCGTTAACTTAAATACATTAACTACTACAACTCCTTCAACTGACATCTGTTTGGATCAGTTTGCTCCATTTTACCTGTTAGAGTTAGACAAAATAGTTTCCTCATCCAAGCCTTCAACTTGTCTTTTAGACCCTATTCCTACCAGGTTATTTAAAGAAGTCTTCCCATTTTTTGGTAGCTTTATTCTTCAAATAATCAATTCTTCATTAACTTTAGGCCATGTACCGTAGGCTTTTAAAACAGCTGTAATTAAACCCTTACTCAAAAAGCCAATGCTGGATCTAGGAGTTTTAGCTAACTATAGACCAATCTATAATCTCCCTTTCATTTCAAAAATCTTAGAGTTGTTGCTACGCAATTATTTGACCACTTGTAGGGAAATGGTTTATTTGAAGAGTTTCAATCTGGGTTTAGAATCCATCATAGTACTGAAACAGCCTTAGTGAAGGTCACTAATGACCTCTTGATCACATCTGATAATGGACTTGTTTCTGTACTTGTCCTTTTAGACCATGACTGGCGCCTAGCGGCTGCCCCAGCCTTGGATGCGCTCTGCAGAGCGTGCCCAAATGCCAAGTCACGTTTCGTTACCTTGTATTCATACATGTGTAATGACAATAAAGTTGAATCTCATCTCATCTCATCTTAGTGCAGTTTTTGATACTATCGATCATAATATTCTACTTGATAGATTAGAACACTATGTTGGACTTAATGGAACTTTGTTGCAGTGGTTTAGATCTTATTTATCTAATAGGTTCCAGTTTGTTCATGTCAATAACGAGTTTTCTTTCAACTCAAAGCTCAGTCATGGAGTTCCACAGGGATCTGTGCTGGGCCCTACTCTTTTTAGTTTATATATGCTTCCATTAGGCAACATTATTAGGAAGCACTGTATACATTTTCATTGTTATGCAGATGACACACAATTATACCTGTCAATGAAGCCAGATGATAGTAATCAATTAGCCAAGTTAGAAGCCTGTCTTAAGGAAATCAAAGCTTGGATGACTTGTAATTTCCTGCTATTAAATTCAGATAAGACTGAAGTCCTTCTTGTTGGTCCAAAAAAACCTTAGAAATACCTTTCCAAATCAAACTTTTAGTTTGGATGCAGTTACTCTTTCTCTTAATAGCTCTGTGAGGAACTGTGGAGTTATTTTTGATCAAGATCTGTTTTTCAATTCACATATTAAATTTGTTTCTAAGACTGCCTTCTATCATTTGCGTAATATTGCTAAGATTAGGAGCATCTTGTCTCAGAGTGATGCTGAGAAACTGATCCATGCTTTTGTTAGCTCTAGATTAGATTATTGTAACTCTTTATTATCAGGTTGTCCTAAAACATCTCTAAAAAGTCTTCAGTTGATCCAAAATGCTGCTGCAAGAGTTTTAACAGGTACTAGAAAGAGAGATCATATCTTTCCGGTTCTGGCCTCCGTTCATTGGCTTCCCACAGAGTTTAGAATTAAGTTTAAAATCCTTCTTCTCACTTTTAAAGCTCTAAACAGTCAGGACCCTTTTTATTTAAGAGATCTGATATTGCCCTCTTATCCTAACAGAGCACTACACTCCCAAAATGCTGGATTACTTGTAATACCTAGAATCTCCAAAAGTACAATGGGGGGCAGAGCCTTCAGTTATCAAGCTCCTCTCTTGTGGAACCAGCTGCCAATCTGGATTTGGGAGTCAGACTCAAGCTCTGTTTTTAAGAATAGGGTTAAAACCTTCCTTTTTGATATAGCCTACAATTAGGGAGGGATCATGTGTTTCTGAACCCTCCCTTTGTTATGCTGCTACTAGATTTAGACAGCCGGGGGACCTCCAGTAATTGCACTGGGCTTTACTCCTTTCTTCACTCTCAGTTATTTTTTTTTTTTTTTGCTGGTCATTAACATCTGCTTGTTCTCTCCCATAGATTGTGTCCCCATCGTGCTGTTTGCTCTCTACATGTCTGTTCTTTTCATCTTCTCTATCCCCTCACCCCCCCCAGCCAGTCACAGCAGATGACTGCCCCTCCCTGAGCCTGGTTCTGCTGGAGGTTTCTTCCTGTTAAAAGGGAGTTTTTCCTCTCCACTGTCGCCAAGCGCTTGCTCATAGGGGATCGCCTGATTGCAATTGTGGGGGTTCCCCCTACAGTTGAAAGTGCTATGAGATTACTGTTGTTGTGAAATGGCGCTATATAAATAAAGTTCAACTGAATTGAATTGAATTGAATTGAATTAATATGAATGAACGCACCAAGGTGCTGATGCTTCGGTTCCAGAGCCTTGGTGGAAGTATAAATACTGGGATCACTACCAAAATGTTAGGCGTTTCTCTCTAACCCAAGAACCACCTCTGGTAAAAATTTCATCCAAATCCATTCAGTAGTTTTGGAGTACAGGCATGTGCAGTGAAAATAATCTGCAGTTCACATGCCCATACTGTCGGTGGCAGCCAAGAGCCACCAATCTGATTTGAACAGCTGTAATCCAAACACAAAGAAGAACACAGTGGCAGATGTTTTAAATGGCAGAAGCGATGGAGGTACAGTGCATGAATACAATGACAATCAAGACAAACAGGAGCTTTAGCTGTTTAGTGGCAGAGGAAGAAGACAGACAGGCAAAAAGACGGACATTTGTTCACCCAGTACTGGCGGAAAGCTCGGATTGCTTTTCTCTAGCCGAAGTTTCTGGGCGGATGCACAGTACCATTCCATTGATAGTAAAGGTGAGCTATTTTTGTGTTTATTTCAAAAACATATTTCAAAATTCTGGCAAATTAAAAGTCGAGAAAATATGGTGATACAATGATGCAAACCTTTAGTTCCACTTAATTTTGACCAGGTGAGCTGAAACAGAGAGGAGGACAGACAATTGGACAGATAGACACACAGAGCCACAAACAGACACAATAACCGATTGCCATATGCCTACGTTTCACCGAAGCATAACAATGTGTATGTATGCATGTAGTGGCGGGCCATGTTTGAGGATTGCATTGGCACACTGGGCCTAAGTAGACTCAATGGGAGACAATGACAAGCGCTTCTGGCCCACAATCTTGGAGCGGAGGGCCGAAGAATTCTCAGTACGTTGGGTGAGATGGAGCGTTATGAGGATGCTGTCTAGCAGCTGGCCGAATTCTTCGCCAGGCAGACTAGGACCACGATGCTGTGGGTGTCATGTACATATTCTGTTGGTGTGCATGTGATTATGGATGTTATGGGATTATTTTATATATTTTGAGGGAAATGGTCCGATTGTTTTAGTTGTTAGTTTTCAAGTACTTCTGAAGATTGCAGTAGGTCTCAGCCGGCACTTAGCTTGCAAACCACCAATACCTGTCAAGTGATACGGTTTCGCCATATTTTAATACGGGGAAAATGCAATTTTAGCAAATACGGGCGTATTGCCATTTCTGTACGCCAAAAAGAAAAATATACAGCGAAAAAAAAAATTATTAAGAGAACCTAAAATCAACTGAACAGTAATTCGATGCCTGGCGAAATTGAGCGCACCTAAGCAGACTTTTTTGTGATTTTCAAAATGGCTTCACGCAGCGCGCCGCCAGCGAAGAAAACAAAGCTTGAAGAAAAGGGAAGTCGAAGGACTGGACGTCACCGAAAAGAATGGAAGAGTCCGAGCTTCGAGAAATTGGCATAGACAGACTCAAACCCGCCTTTGTAGCGGCGGACGAGCATACGCATACGCTCATCTGCATCAGATCGTACCTGACAGTCAGACCCACACTGCAGGTCTGCGCTTTTTTTAGTCCTTCATGCTTCCTAGACACACTGGATATAAAGTATCAACTTCAGCTTTCAGTAGATCAAACCCAATGAAGGTGATGATTTACAGTAGGTGAGAATAGGGAAACACCATCTTTGACTGACAGCGCTGTTCAGATTCAGCAGGGCATATGCTGCTCCATGATAGCTATGGCACTAAAAAGCAGGCTTTTCAATTTTATATAATTTAGCTAAAATATAGAAATGTTACACATTTATGAGGGCTGTTCATAAGAGATTTCCCCTGAGTCATCTTCCATGGACTGAGAAGACTCAGCCTTGGCACATTTATTAATCTTTCTCTGCTTAGTTACCATCAAGGGTTACACATTTCTCCTATCGCTTTATGCAGCTGGGGAGACCTCACCTGTAGAAGTCTGCAGGCTGTGCCAGAAGCCACAACTTGACCATGGAAATCAGCATTTCATTGTCTTGGAAGGGCTTGCCCTTCAAAAGTGACTTCATTGTTGAAAAAAGGTGGAAGTCAATGGTGTAAGGTAGGGAGGGGAAGTGGGGTGAGGAAGGATTAAATAGCTGCAGGACTGTGCTTCCCTCTGGGCAACGTGTAAGTTGTGAACCCGGCATTATCTTGCAGGAAGCGGACACCTTTGGTCAACATGATGATTGCTTTTGATGACCTTCTGCAGCAGTGAACTGTAGTAAGTCCCAGTAATTGTGGCCCCGCTTCCCCCAGCTCCTCAAAGTGTACTCAGCACTGCTTTGCCTTCCTCACAGCAATGCTGACAGTGAGAGGGCTTTCAGCATGGTCAGGAAAATTCACACCGACTTCAGAAAAAGTATGCTCCCAGAAACTGTGACTTCCTTCATGCAAGTGAAAATGAATTGTGACACTTCAAGGTCAAGCCTTCAAAAGAAATGCTAGAGTCAGCAAAGGCTGCTACTTGGAACTATAACAAGCAGCATCAGTTTACATTTTCTTGTTTCAAGTTCATCCAAGTGCATTAGCCTAACAAAGCTGACAATTAAAAACTCTTTAATTCCAAGTGTATATATCTAGCTGACAATTAAGAACTATATTCAGAACTATTCTTATTGTGTACTTTCAAATTAAGCAATCTACCTTGTGCTAATGTAAATTTGAAGAATATTGTTTTTTTTATTTATTTATTTTTATTTATTTATTATTAATATTATCATTTATTTTTAAAATTTATTTATTTTTAATTTATTTATTTATTTATTTACTTTTTTGTGCTACTTGGCATATTATTTTCACATTACCAAAAAGTTATGGCTCAAGATTGTCTCCATATAAGTGTGCATTTGAATAAATATGTTTGAAATAGTTCATGTTGCAATTGTTGTTGTTTGTTTGGGGTTTTTTGCTTCAGTTTTTTTTTTCATCTGCCGATAAATACAGTTTTTAAGTACTCAGTACTGGTGTGAAAGCCCCCCCAATAAGGGAGGCATGAGGTATGCTTTGACAGGTATGCAATATGCTTTTGTCCTTAACCGCAACAAAGGAAAAATAATCTGGCTATTTCCACAAAAACAAAGTAGCTTCATCTCTTCCTCTGCTCAGAAGTGAAGACTCAGCTCTTTGCAAGAGATCACATCAACTGATGGCTGCGTCAGCTACGGTAGGATCAGTTTGTATATTCATTTATTTGCGCTAAGAATATCTATCCATATTAATAAAATGAGTAATGAGTAATGCATCTGATCAAATTTCAGTAACTGTAACGCATTACTGAATTTTTAAACAGTAATTTCGTTACACAGCACGCTACTGCAAAAGTAGTGGTGTTACAGTAATGTGTTACTTTGTAATGCATTACTCTCAACACTGGTTGTATATACACTAAATAGAAAAGTGGTTACATGGTTGGGGTGTCAATACAATTCTATGTAAAACTGTATATTAACAAGGTCAAAGATTATAATGAGGATGCTAGCAATTATTATGCACATTATTAATGCTCTGTTATTTACACCATGTTCCAAATTACTATGTAAATGATATTTGTCTCTGATTTTCCTAAATCGTCAATGCAAATGACGGTCAGTATAAATTTCAAGTCATCAACTGTTAGAGCATAATTCAAATTTTATTGAACAAACCTCCCAATGATAACTATTTTTTTGCAAAAAAAAAAAAAAAAACCCTCAAAATGCACTGTTCCAAATTATTATGCACAACAGAGTTTAAAAACATTTTATTGGTTGTAAAGCACTGAAAATGGTCATTTGTTGAATTTGCAGATTAGGAGGTCATATTTATTGAACTCAAAAGCTATTTCAATCAAAATCATCTTAACAGGCCAAGCTAAATGTTAACCCTTTAATTGTCCAGCTGTCATAAAATATGTGCATCACCTGCTGCCTATGTCGCAGGTCCGCACCTGTCACGTGATGTGTCCAAAAAGCACAGAAAACCCAGCTGTACCAAGCATTTTACATCACAAGATGTCAGACACATATAGCTTACTGCTCTTCACTGGAGGACTGGAGGACTTCACCCAAACGAACCACCTCAAACATCATTTCCGGAAACGCGAAGAAGAGAATGTAAACAAAGACTCCATCCCAACATATATTTCCACACAGAGGAAACATTTGAAGAGTTCTTTTGCAAAAATAGGTAAGTCCAGTTGAGTTCAAAATGAGAAAAACACTTTTTCATCTGTAGGTTTATAGGTGTTAGTATTTCCAAATCAGCTTCTAAGACATGGTCACTTGAAATATGAGTATCTCAGACATAATAAAGCAAAAAATCAAACATCAACTCATTGTTACTTTTTGGCAATTTATTAGTACGATTTTTTTTTTTCAAAAACAGATAGGTTTACAAGCCATTTTTTTGCAAAAACAGATGTCTCGAAAGCCATGCTATTTTGTCTGGAACATACTTGAATGTCTATAAACATCAATGTAGTATGATTGACACACTGATTTAGGCATATCCACTCAGTAAAATGGTATAATGTAGCTATAACAAAGCTGCAATTCAAGATTCAAGATGCAAAGATTTTATTGTCAATACTACTATACGTACAGGACATACAGGAGAATTGAAACGGTGTTTCTCTCTCTCTTCTTTGGTGTCCACAGTATAAAAAGAAAAGGAATAAGGCTGGAAAAAAAAGAAACTCCTTCCCCATATAGTGTACTATATAGTGAATGCACAGCCAACGGAGCAGTGAGAGAAGAGCTTCACATCACAACATAAACTACCTTAAGGTATTTATATTTAATAATTCAGCAAAAACAATTTGATTTTATACATATTTACTACAAATAACATGCAGGTATTCATATTTTTGCCACCGTTAGTCTGTTACATTTTACTCTCACATGATGATGTCATTAACCGTGCCGTGAAAACAAGCCCAGTAGTGTCCGAAGGCAGTTAATTTTATTGTTATATTGAGTTTATTGTATAGTCCACTATATCTAAATTCACTATATAGCGAGTAAGGAGGGAGTGAGTGAGTGAACACTCCGAATGCAGCCAGGGAAATTAGTCAGAGCGAGCAGACCGGGAAGGCAGCAAAGATCACGTTACCCAAATACCAAGGGCTGATTTGCCCTGTGGAATTATCTGCTTTTGTAAAAAAAAAAAAAAAAAAAAAAAAAAAAAAACACTCCCGGCGTTTATTGGCTTTTGAACAAAAAAACATGAATTTGTAGTGTCTATAACATAGGACATATTGGCTTTTGAGACAAAGCGATTTGAATTTCTTTAAGTTGGAAATGTTAACAGTTGTTTGATGTAAAGAGTGAAATTTTCATGGAAGTGGCATTTATCAGTTTTTGCAAACAAACTCTTCATTTGAGGGCAGCGCGGTGGTGGAGTGGTTAGCACTGCAGCAACACAGCAACTCACCCTTGGCTGGGGGATCTCTAAGTTCGAGCCTCCGACCAACAGTGATCTGTGTGGAGTTTGCATGTTCTCCCCGTGTCTGCGTGGATTTACTTCGGGATTTCTCCAGTTTCCTCCCACATGCCAAAAACATGCAAGTTAGGTTAATTGGCATCAAACTGGGGATTCTCCTTCGGTATGACTGTGAAAGTGAATGGTTGTCTGTCTCTCTGTGTTAGCCCTGCGATAGACTGGCGATCTGTCCAGGGTGTACCCTGCCTCTCGCCCAAAGATGCTGGGATAGGCTCCAGCCCCCCCCCCCCCCCCCCGCGACCCAAAAAGGATTAAGCGAAAGAAAATGGATGGATGGATGGAAACTCTTCGTTTGTTCCAAATTTTGCCAACTATGATTCTAAAGAGAGATTATTTAGCTTCTGACGGGAAATATTTACCTTTTGTGACAGCAGAAGACGGTCTGGAGCATGTACACTTTTGTCTGCCATCAACAGAGCTGCACAGGATGACAGAGAACAATAGTGCCGGTTCAGCGGCGTTATGTAACCAAAACTGAGGTGGAATAAATCATAATATACATATGACAGTTTCTGGATGTGGGAGAGAAAGCGAAAATGACTGGCAGAAGACGAAATAAGGGCCTGGCATGACGAAAATGGACAAATGAAGACATGGTGAGTGGTAGGTCCGATGCATTTATTTGTTTGTGTACATTCCACTGATTTTCTGGTTCATATACTTTGAAAATAACAAAAAAAACAAAAACGAACACAAAAAAACAAAACCATCCATTGTGTAAATATGTCCAAAGTCCACTTTTGACCGAAAGTTATGTAATTTGATACGGCTTCCATCACATTATGCAAATTAGATGCATAAATTTACTGCTATCTCAAACTTTGGATCATATTCTATATCTTTCTAACTGTCAGTAAGCCATTATCTCTTACCACTTTCAAGTTACAGCCTTTGGAATTTGTCATATCTAAACCGAATATTTTCTTGAAAAAAAAATTGACTGCCAGAGGATGATGAGCTGACGGGAGTGCTGCTGCACCACAGACACAAAATGGGTTAACATAGGACCCCTTCTTTGATATAACCATCACAGTTCTTGCATCCATTAAACTTGTGAGTTTTTGGAGAATTTCTGCTTGAATTTCTTTGCAAGATGTCTGAATAGCCTCCCACAGCTGCTGTTTTGACGTGAACTGTCTCCCACCCTCATAGATCTTTTGCTTGAGGATACTCCAAAGGTTCTCAATGGGGTTGAGGTCAGGGGAGGATGGGGGCCACACCATGAGTTTCTCTCCTTTTATGTCCATAGCAGCCAGTGACACAGAGGTATTCTTTGCAGTTTGAGATGGTGCATTGTCATGCATGAAGATAATTTTGCTAGGGAAGGCACAGTTCTTCTTTTTGTCCCATGGAAGAAAGTGGTCAGTCAGATACTCTATATATTTTGCCGAGGTCATTTTCACACTTTCACAGACCCTAAAGGGGCCTACCAGCGCTCTCCCCAAGATTCCGGCCCAAAACATGACTCCGCCACCTCCTTGCTGACATCGCAGCCTTGTTGGGACATGGTGGCTATCCCCCAACCATCCACTACTCCATCCATCTGGACCATCCTGGGTTGCACAGCACTCATCAGCAAACAAGATTGAAAATTAGTCTACATGTATTTCTGGGCCCACTGCAACCTTTTCTGCTTGTGAGCATTGGTTAGGGGTGGCCTAATAGTAGGTTTATGCACAACTGCAAGCCTCTGGAGGATCTTACACCTTGAGGTTTGTGGGACTCCAGAGGCACCAGCAGCTTCAAATACCTGTTTGCTGTTTTGTAATGGCATTTCAGCAGCTGCTCTCTTAATCTGATGAATTTGTCTGGCAGAAACCTTCCTCATTATGTCTTTATCTGCACAAACCCGTCTGTGCTCTCAATCAGCCACAAATTTCTTCACAGTACGATGATCTTGCTTAAGTTTTCGTGAAATATCTAATGTTTTCAAGCCTTGTCCAAGGCATTATGCTATTTGACTCTTTTCAGCAGCAGAGAGATCCTTTTTCTTTCCCATATTGCTTGAAACCTGTGGCATGCTTAATAATGTGGAACATCTTTCATAAGTAGTTTTCCTTTAATTGGGTTCACCTGGAAACTAATTATGACAGGTGTCTGAGGTTGGTATCAGTGATCCAAAGAGCCCTGAGACACAATACCATCCATGAGTATAATTGAAAAACAAAACAGTTGAATGTTTATGACACTAAAATCCTATTTGCGTAATTTGGAATGCGGTGTAGTCTAGAGAGGTTAAATAAAATCTTTGAATGAATGAAATACCTAATCTTCACATATCTACCTAATTGTTTCAATTTTAATTCTTAAACATTTACTCCACTAAGTTTTTTTAAACCCATATTGACAAACAAGATGAGAAGACCTCGTGACAACAGGAGAAAAGGCGTGCTAATTAGATGACTACTTCCCCACTCACATTGGATGTAAGTGGCTAATTAATACATGATGAAGTGTCATGATGCCCCTGGGAAATGCGCACACAAACACACACACACATGCATGCAGGGAAAGTGCTTGTTTTTAAATGCAGTGCCATCACAACCAAGGCAAGCAAACAATATAACCACAAGCAGCAATCATCGGTTTCCATGCAACTGTAGAATTCAAGGTTTTGTATCATTTAGGAACAGCATTTAAAACATAAGGTGGAAGAAAATCTGGTGACAGATGCACTAACGAGAAGAGGAATGAAAATCTGTAGAAGCAAGACAGAATACATGTGTGTGAATGAGAGGGAGGCAGATGTAAAAATGAAAATGCAAGGAGTAGTGGTAGTGAAGGCAAATGAGTTTAAATACCTGGGGTCAACCAGCCAAAGCAATGTGAAATGCAAAAGAGAGGTGAAGAAGAGAGTTCAGGCATGGTGGAGTGGGTAAAGACAAGTATCAGGTGTGATTTGCAACAGAAGGATAGCAACTAGAGTGAAAGGGAAGCTTTACAAGACAGTAGTGAGACCTGATATGATGGTTTGGAGACAGTGCCACTGACAAAATGACAGGAGGCGGAGTTGGAAGTCACAGAGTTGAAGATGCTAAAATCTTCACTGGGACTGACAAGAAGGGACAGTATTAGAAATGAGTATATCAGAGGGACAGCTCAGGCTGAGCGGTTTGGAGACAAAATAGGAGAGGCAAGGCTGAGATGATTTGGATATGTGCAGAGGAGGGATAGTAGATATACTGGAGAAAGGATGTTGAAGATGGAGCTGCCAGGCAGATGGAAATGAAAAAGACCACAGAAAAGGTTCATGGATGTAGTAAAGGAGGACATGGAGAGGGTTGGTGTTACCAGGAAAGACACAAGGGTGAGATAGAGGCAGATGATCCACTGTGGCGACCCCTAAAGGGAGCAGCCAAAAGAAGAAAAAGAAGAAGATTTGGGCTGCATGTCCACCAAATGCGTTTTTTCTGCTGTGGGTGACTATTTTCTATTCATTCTCTATGTAGTCTGGGGTTTAATACACTGAGCGCCCTCAGCGCTAAAATGCGTTCAGCAAGTGACTGTTTTGTGTTGCAGCACTCAGGGAGCCTAAAGCTGAAAAAAGTTCAACTTTTTAGAATACAGCTGCACTCATCAATGTCAAACCTTTCTCAACAGCCAATGAGAATTCAGGAAGGGCGGGACATAGGATGCCGGTACAGGAAGAAGGGAATGGTAGGATAGTGGGGGAGAGCTAGGGATGGGCGATACCAGCATTTTTCCTTTCGATACATGTTAGAAAAATTCTTATAAACCTTCAGTCAAAAACCAGGCTGGATCAGAGTTTCAGCAAATTTAATTACACTGGCCAGTGGAGAACAATACAAAAATAGTCTCAGAGCCTATTCGTGCACTATTCTGACTCAAGCACACATCACTCAGTTTTTTAAGCCCTCCATTATCTGAAAGGTGGAGGGGCAAATTGTCCATTATGATTGGTCCAGTACATCTGGTCAAAACTTGGTGTACAGATTATCTTTTCTCAGGAACCATGAAGCTCACTCTGTACCAGTCACACGGGAGCCACACAGGCTGAACTAAAAACAAGATGATATCTAGTACAGATGCAACCTTGACACTTTTACACAGACTCTGAGACAAAGCAAATACAAATATAAGACAAATATAAAATTTTTCTATCAATACGATATCGTTAATTTATGGGACTTTTTCTTTGATACTGATACGATACTTTTTGCCCAAAATCTCCATGATTGCAGTTTCAGTCATCCATCCATCCATCCATCTTCTTCCGCTCAATCCTTTTAGGGTCGCAGGGGGCTGGAGCCTATCCCAGCATCGTTGGGCGAGAGGCAGGGTACACCCTGGACAGGGTCAACACAGACAGACAAACAACCATTCACTCTCACAGTCATGCCTAAGGACAATTTAGAATCCCCAGTTTGATGCCAATTAACCTAACGTGCATGTTTTTGGCATGTGGGAAGAAACTGGAGAAATCCCGGAGTAAACCCACGCAGATACGGGGAGAACACTCACCCTTGGCTGGGGGTGAGTTGCTGTGCTTCCTCAGTGTTAACCACTACCCGACTGCAGTTTCATTAACAACTTTATTGCAAGGGCAATATGAAATATGAATAAAACTCATGAACATAAACACTTGAAAGAAATGCTTATAAAATGATAATAAAATAGAACAATGAGCAAAGTAAATAAAAATAAAATATTTTTTTTCAATTATAATAAAAAATAATTAAGACTTACAATGAATGCAAAATTAATTCAATTTCTTAATTTGATGAAGATTCTCAACTGGATTCAAGAATTTTTTACTTCTGAAATGTTTCACCATTCATCCAAATTCTATGGTCATACCAAGCAGCATATAGGGTATATGTAATTTTTTTACAATGCAGCATTTTTTAATTAATTAATAAATAAATTTATTTATTTAATTTTTACACTATTATTTTACAAACTTAACTTTTGTTTAAACTTTTGTTTATTTTTCAAAGTTTTATTTTTCAAAGTTTATGCTGCTTGGTATCACCACAGAATTTGGATGAATGGTGTAACATTTCTTTTCCTCTCGCCCACCACATACTTCTGCTCCGCCGGCCAGAGGGACCTGGAAGCAAATGCCACCGGCCTTTCCACTCCACCCTGTATATGGGACATGACCGCACCTAACACAGTCCCAGACGCATCACAGGTCACCACCGTCTCCAACTCAGGGTCAAAATGCACCAGCATTTGTGGAGAGGTGAGCTGCTGCTTCAGCTTTGAAACAGCCGCCGAGCATGCCGGGGTCCACTCCCACAGCGCATCCTGCTTCAGCAGAGCCTTCAGGGGCCTGATCGTCTCCGAGTAGTGTGGGATAAACCGGCCGTAGAAATTCACCATACCGAGAAAAGATGAAATCTGCGTGGGCGTGATGGGTTCTGGGATGCGAAGCACCGCCTCCATGTTGGAAGGCAGTGGTCGTAGACCCTCATTCATCAGCCGGAATCCCACAAAATCGATCGCCTCCGCTGCAAAGGGGCATTTGTCACCATTGAGTGTGATCCCGTGCTCCTGCATCCATCTCAATATCTTTTCCAGTCTCTCATCATGAATCTCGTTTGTTGCACCGTGCACCAAGATGTCATTCAGGTAAGCTACAACCCCTTTTAGCCCCGCTAGCATCATGGCCATCACTTTTTGGAAACAGCTGGGGGCGGAGCTCAACCCAAATGGCATTCGGGTATACCTAAAGACCCCCATATGGGTCACGAATGCCGTCAGGTTCCTGCTATCCGGATGTAGCGGTACCTGAGGATACCCCTGCTGAAGGTCCAGCTTAGTGAACACCCTGGACCCGCTGAACATCGCCGTGAGCTCCTCCATGGTCGGGAGGGGGTATTTATCTGGAACAATTGCCTTGTTCACCATGTGCAAGTCGATACATGGCCTGATCCCTCCATCCTTCTTCTTCGCCACCACCAGGTTCAAGATCCAAAGCGACGCATCCACCTTCTCGATGATCCCTGCATCCAACAGCTTCGATAGCTCCATCGACACACCATCACGCAATGCCAGCGGTAATCGCCGAAGCGGTTGGATCCTGGGCGTCACCGACTCATTCACCAACAGGCAGTGGCAGAAGGTCTCAATTTGACCAAGGCCAATGAACAGTGCCGGCCAACGGAGCTGCCGTGAACGCCGTCAGCACCACCGAGCCCTGGGGGTCCCGAATGGAAAACCCCAACTGTCCCAGCAAGTCAATTCCAAGCAGGTCCGTTCCATGCCGTGCCACCTGGAAAATGAACTTCGGCGCCGTCTGCTGTCCGCACACCATATCAAACTCGACCGTGTCAACCATGTCAGTCTCGACGTGGCCATAACCAAACATCCTTATGGCTCCTGGATTAATGACCTTTTCCGGGAACAACCTCTTTAACATTGCCAGGCTCAAAATAGACCTGCCAGCGCCCAAGTCCAGCATGAGGGACACTTCAACGCTGTCCAGCTTCACCACGTACCATTTTAGGTGCCTTCTTCCCCCTTGCCCCACACACACGTGGCCAGCATCATGCGGGTCCTCGCCAACTTGATCTGCAAATCTAACACGGGCTTTACGATGTGCCACAGGCTGTTTTCTCAACTTCATCTTCTTCCTCTTTTTCTTTTTCGAGTGGCCCCGAGGCCTAGCTAGCACATTAGCCAACACCTGTGGCGCCGAGGCCCGGTCTTCCGGTGCATCACCCGTGATGGCTCCCAGCCCCCACAGGGCCGCGGACTCCCTTAGCTTTATCAAGTCCACCACTTCAATTAGAGAAAAAGTCTGTTTTGTCACCTGCAAAGTGGCTCCTAGCCACTCGCTAGTCGTGCCATGTGCCAGTCTATCATGGACTAGCTCGTCCGTTAGCGGCCCAAACTTGCACACTCCTGCCAAATCACGCAGTCCCATTAGAAAAGACAAAATGGACTCACTGGTTTGTTGCACACGGTTAAAAAACCTGCACCTCCCCTCGGTGATCGTGGCACCATTCCCGAACAGGTCGTCCAACTTCGACAACGACTCCTCCAGCGAGTCATCGCCACACAGCGTGAGGAACAGGCGTTGTCCTTCTGCGCCCAGATGATGAAACAATAGGCTCCTCCGCTTGTCGTCGGAATCCCCGTCAAAGCCGGCTGCTGTCAAAAAAACCTGAAACAGGCTCTCCCAGCCTGTCCAAGGGATAGCCGGTGCACCCTGGTTCTGCAGGAACGGAGGCAGTTCCACATCGCACGTGCCCATAATTTTCTTTGTCACCAAATGCTACTTCTGAAATAAAGCAGGCAGAGAGTGTCTGGGCGAACATACATCTGAACTTTATTTGGCGCACATTACTATTTATACTCCCCGCCGTAGCCCGCCTGACATCATCCCGTTCCCCGCCCCGGCAGAGCTACGGCAAACCCCGCAGGCCAATTTCCATACACAACACAGACCATCTCTAAAATATGCTTGGGCTGGTTTTTCACTGGTTTTTACACATAAATTTAATGCCTAAAACTCTCAGAAGTGAAAACCAATTGCACGTTTTTTATTAACATAGTGTTATCGCGATATTTGAAAAAGTATCGACTTTTAAGTATCGACCAGCTCGAAGTATCGATACTTGACTATTGATACGCCCATCCCTAGGGAGAGCCTGACCTCCGCTGTACCAGACAACCCAGTACTCTTTGATCTGACACTAAAAGGATACAATGAGGAATGTGTTCACATCTGTCAGCGTGTGAAGTGAGTGTTTGTGCCTTTCTCACTGTCATATTTCTTACAAGTTTGTTGCGGTAGATATTATGGATACTATGCCAGTTTGTACTGTTTATGACTGCAAAAAATGGAAATACCTCCAGTGTGAAATGTGATCATTTACCGAGTCATTTATGAATACAGGAAACCGTGTGTTGAGCATATCTCAGTGTGAGTTTTACAAAAATAGATGACCACAGACTACTCACCTCAGAAGGGCAGATGGGCTCTCTGTAATTAGTCTGCATCTGAGAAATTGACTAACCAATCTTCTCCAAAACCAGTTCAAACTGACTCCTAGTAAATCTAAAATATTCCTCGAAACGGGCACCGTCAAGGCACAACCCCTGTACAAGTCGGTGGTACTCCCCCAGCTGTTTCCTCTACCGGCTGATGTCATTTACACAGACTCTTGTTTTCTTTTGCCAGTCATCATATTTTGCATCCAGAGATGCTACCAATAACAGAATGTGTTTCCTGCCCATCGTTATTTAGAGACTGTTGATACTGCTATTAAAAAATAAGTGTCTCGATGGGAAAAGCAGAAGTGCTGAGATGTGAGTGACAAGCTGTT